>OX422214.1:283991847-285424714 GCA_949130495.1 Sambucus nigra | reverse complement strand
TCCACACTTAGGCTTAAAAACATAGCGTTAGAGGGTGAGAACTCGAAACAACCCCCGAACGACCCCGTGGGTGATACCAACACCACCCACGGGACCAACGTAAGTCGTAGGAATTGACCCCGCAGCCACGGGTCTCCCAGTTTGAGAGTACGACGGTTTTTTACTTATTTCCACACTTAGGCTTAAAAACATGGCGTTAGAGGGTGAGAACTCGAAACAGCCCCCGAACGGCCCCGTGGGTGGCACCAACACCTCCCACGGGACCAACGTAACTTGTAGGAACTGACCGCGCAGCCGCGGGTGTCCCGGTTTCAGAGTACGACGGTAATTTGCTTATTTCCACACTTAGGCTTGAAAACATGGCGTTAGAGGGTGAGAACTTGAAACAGCCCCCGAACGGCCCCGTGGGTGGCACCAACACCTCCCACGGGACCAACGTAACTCGTAGGAACTGACCCCGCAGCCGCGGGTGTCCCGGTTTGAGAGTACGATAGTAATTTACTTATTTCCTCACTTAGGCTTGAAAACATTGCGTTAGAGGGTGAGAACTCGAAACAACCCCCGAATGGCCACGTGGGTGGCACTAACACCTCCCACGGGACCAACGTAACTGGTAGGAACTGACCCAGCAGCCGCGGGTGTCCCGGTTTGAGAGTACGACGGTAATTTGCTTATTTCTACACTTAGGCTTTAAAACATGGCGTTAGAGGGTGAGAACTCGAAACAACCCCCGAACGGCCCCTTGGCTGGCACCAACACCTCCCACGGGACCAACGTAACTCGTAGGAACTGACCCCGCAGCCGCGGGTGTCCCGGTTTGAGAGTACGACGGTAATTTGCTTATTTCTACACTTAGGCTTGAAAACATGGCGTTAGAGGGTGAGAACTCGAAACAGCCCCCGAACGGCCCCGTGGGTGGCACCAACACCTCCCACGGGACTAAAGTAACTCGTAGGAACTGACCCTGCATCCTCAGGTGTCTCGGTTTGAGAGTACGACGGTAATTTGCTTATTTCTACACTTAGGCTTGAAAACATGGCGTTAGAGGGTGAGAACTCGAAACAGCCCCCGAACGGCCCCGTGGGTGGCACCAACACCTCCCACGGGACCAACGTAACTCGTAGGAACTGACCCCGCTGCCGTGGGTGTCCCGGTTTGAGAGTACGATGGTAATTTGCTTATTTTCACACTTAGGCATAAAAACATGGCGTTAGAGGGTGAGAACTCGAAACAGCACCCGAACGGCCCCATGGGTGGCACCAACACCTCCCACGGGACCAACGTAACTCGTAGTAACTGACCCCGCATCCGCGGGTCTCCCGGTTTGAGAGTACGACGGTAATTTGGTTATTTCCACACTTAGGCTTAAAAACATGGCGTTAGAGGGTGAGAACTCGAAACAGCCCCCGAACGACCCCGTGGGTGGCACCAACACCACCCACGGGACCAACGTAACTCGTAGGAACTGACCCCGCAGCCGCGGGTCTCCCGGTTTGAGAGTACGACAGTAATTTACTTATTTCCACACTTAGGCTTAAAAACATGGCGTTAGAGGGTGAGAACTCGGAACAGCCCCCGAACCGCCCCTTGGGTGGCACCAACACCTCCCACGGGACCAACGTAACTCGTAGGAACTGACCCCGCATCCGCGGGTCTCCCGGTTTGAGAGTACGACGGTAATTAGCTTATTTCCACACTTAGGCTTAAAAACATGGCGTTAGAGGGTGAAAACTCGAAACAGCCCCCGAACGACCCCGTGGGTGGCACCAACACCTCCCACGGGACCAACGTAACTCGTAGGAACTGACCCCGCAGCCGCGTGTGTCCTGGTTTGCGAGTACGACGGTAATTTACTTATTTCCACACTTAGGCTTGAAAACATAGCGTTAGAGGGTGAAAACTCAAAACAGCCCCCGAACGGCCCCGTGGGTGGAACCAACAGCTCCCACGGGACCGACGTAACTAGTAGGAACTGACCACGCAGCCGCCGGTGTCCCTGTTTGAGAGTACGACGGTAATTTGCTTATTTCCACACTTAGGCTTAAAAACATGGCGTTAGAGGGTGAGAACTCGAAACAACCCCCGAACGGCCCTGTGGGTGGCACCAACACCTCCGACGGGACCAACGTAACTTGTAGGAACTGACCCCGCAGCCGCGGGTGTCCCGGTTTGAGAGTACGACGGTAATTTGACTATTTCCACACTTAGGCTTAAAACATGGCGTTAGAGGGTGAGAATTCGAAACATCCCCCGAACGGTCCCGTGGGTGGCACCAACAACTACCACGGGACCAACGTAACTCGTAAGAACTGACCCCGTAGTCGCGGGTCTCCCGGTTTGAGAGTACGACGGTAATTTGCTTATTTCCACACTCAGGCTTAAAAACATGGCGTTAGAGGGTGAGAACTCGAAACAGCCCCCGAACGACCCTGTGGGTGGCACCAACACCACCCACGGGAGCAACGTAACTCGTAGGAACTGACCCTGCATCCTCAGGTGTCTCGGTTTGAGAGTACGACGGTAATTTGCTTATTTCTACACTTAGGCTTGAAAACATGGCGTTAGAGGGTGAGAACTCGAAACAGCCCCCGAACGGCCCCGTGGGTGGCACCAACACCTCCCACGGGACCAACGTAACTCGTAGGAACTGACCCCGCAGCCGCGGGTGTCCCGATTTGAGAGTACGACGGTAATTTGCTTATTTCCACACTTAGGCTTTAAAACTTGGCGTTAGAGGGTGAGAACTCGAAACAGCCCCCGAACGGCCCCGTGGGTGGCACCAACACCTCCCACGGGACCAACGTAACTCGTAGGAACTGACCCCGCAGCCGCGGGTGTCCCGGTTTGAGAGTACGACGGTAATTTGCTTATTTCCACACTAAGGCTTAAAAACATGGCGTTAGAGGGTGAGAACTCGAAACAGCCCCGAACGACCCCGTGGGTGGCACCAACACCACCCACGGGACCAACGTAACTCGTAGGAACTGACCCCGCAGCCGCGGGTCTCCCGGCTTGAGAGTACGGAGGTAATTTGCTTATTTCCACACTTAGGCTTAAAAACATGGCGTTAGAGGGTGAGAACTCGAAACAGCCCCCGAACAGACCCGTGGGTGGCACCAACACCTCCCACGGGACCAACGTAACTCGTAGGAACTGACCCCGCAGCCGCGGGAGTCCCGGTTTGAGAGTACGACGGTAATTTGCTTATTTCCACACTTAGGCTTGAAAACATGGCGTTAGAGGGTGAGAACTCCAAACAGCCCACGAACGGCACCGTGGGTGGCACCAACAACTCCCACGGGACCAACGTAACTCGTAGGAACTGACCCCGCAGCCGCGGGTCTCCCGGTTCGAGAGTACGACGGTAATTTGCTTATTTCCACACTTAGGCTTAAAAACATGGCATTAGAGGGTGAGAACTCGAAACATCCCCTGAACGACCCCGTGGGTGGCACCAACACCACCCACGGGTTCAACGTAACTCGTAGGAACTGACCCCGCAGCCGCGGGTCTCCCGGTTTGATAGTACGACGGTAATTTGCTTATTTCCACACTTAGGCTTAAAAACATGGCGTTACAGGGTAAGAACTCGAAACAGCCCCCGAACGTCCCCGTGGGTGGCACCAACACCTCCCACGGGACCAACGTAACTCGTAGGAACTGACCCCGCAGCCGCAGGTCTCCCGGTTTGAGAGTACGACAGTTATTTGCTTATTTCCCCACTTAGGCTTAAAAACATGGCGTTAGAGGGTGAGAACTCGAAACAGCCCCCGAACGGTCCCGTGGGTGGCACCAACACCTCCCACGGGACCAATGTAACTCGTAGGAACTGACCCCGCAGCCGCCTTTGTCCCGGTTTGAGAGTACGATGGTAATTTACTTATTTCCACACTTAGGCTTGAAAACATAGCGTTAGAGGGTGAAAACTCAAAACAGCCCCCGAACGGCCCCGTGGGTGGCACCAACACCTCCCACGGGACCAACGTAACTCGTAGGAACTGACCACGCAGCCGCGGGTGTCCCTGTTTGAGAGTACTACAGTAATTTGCTTATTTCCACACTTAGGCTTAAAAACATGGCGTTGGAGGGTGAGAACTCGAAACAATCCCCGAACGGCTCTGTGGGTGGCACCAACACCTCCCACGGGACCAACGTAACTTGTAGGAACTGACCCCGCAGCCGCGAGTCTCCCGGTTTGAGAGTACGACGGTAATTTGCTTATTTCCACACTTAGGATTAAAAACATGGTGTTAGAGGGTGAGAACTCGAAATAGCCCCCGAACGACCCTGTGGGTGGCACCAACACCACCCACGGGACCAACGTAACTCGTAGGAACTGACCCCGCAGCCGCGGGTGTCCCGGTTTGAGAGTACTACAGTAATTTGCTTATTTAGACACTTAGGCTTAAAAACATGGCGTTACAGGGTGAGAACTCGAAACAGCCCCCGAGCGGTCCCGTGGGTGGCACCAACACCTCCCACGGGACCAACGTAACTCGTAGGAACTGACCCCGCAGCCGCGGGTGTCCCGGTTTGAGAGTACGACGATAATTTGCTTATTTCCCCACTTAGGCTTGAAAACATGGCGTTAGAGGGTGAGAACTCGAAACAGCACCCGAACGGCCCGTGGGTGGCACCAACACCTCCCACGGGACAACCGTAACTCGTAGGAAGTGAACCCGCAGCCGCGGGAGTCCCGGTTTGAGAGTACGATGGTAATTTGCTTATTTCCACACTTAGGTTTCAAAACATGGCGTTAGAGGGTGAAAACTCAAAACAGCCCCCGAACGGCCCCGTGGGTGGCACCAACAGCTCCCACGGGACCAACGTAACTCGTAGGAACTGACCGCGCAGCCGCGGGTGTCCCGGTTTGAGAGTACGGCGGTAATTTTCTTATTTCCACACTTAGGCTTCAAAACATGTTGTTAGAGGGTGAGAACTCGAAACAGCCCCCGAAAGCCCCGTGGGTGGCACCAACACCTCCCACGGGACCAACGTAACTCGTAGGAACTGACCCCGCAGCCGCGGGTGTCCCGGTTTGAGAGTACGATGGTAATTTGCTTATTTTCACACTTAGGCATAAAAACATGGCGTTAGAGGGTGAGAACTCGAAACAACACCCGAACGGCCCCGTGGGTGGCACCAACACCTCCCACGGGACCAACGTAACTCGTAGGAACTGACCCCGCATCCGCGGGTCTCCCGGTTTGAGAGTACGACGGTAATTTGCTTATTTCCACACTTAGGCTTAAAAACATGGCGTTCGAGGGTGAGAACTCGAAAAAGCCCCCGAACGACCTCATGGGTGGCACCAACACCACCCACGGGATCAACGTAACTCGTAGGAACTGACCCCGCAGCCGCGGGTCTCCCGGTTAGAGAGTACGACAGTAATTTGCTTATTTCCACACTTAGGATTAAAAACATGGTGTTAGAGGGTGAGAACTCGGAAAAGCCCCCGAACGGCCCCGTGGGTGGCACCAACACCTCCCACGGGACCAACGTAACTCGTAGGAACTGACCCCGCAGCCGCGGGTTTCTCGGTTTGAGAGTACGACGGTAATTTGCTTATTTCCACACTTAGGCTTAAAAACATGGCGTTAGAGGGTAGGAACTCGAAACAGCCCCCGAACGACCCCGTGGGTGGTACCAACACCACCCACGGGATCAACGTAACTCGTAGGAACTGACCCCGCAGCCGCGGGTGTCCCGGTTTGAGAGTACGACTGTAATTTGCTTATTTCCACACTTAGGTTTAAAAACATGGCGTTAGAGGGTGAGAACTCGAAACATCCACCGAACGGCCCCGTGGGTGGCACCAACACCTCCCACGGGACCAACGTAACTCGTAGGAACAAATCCCGCAGCCGCGGGTGTCCCGGTTTGAGAGTACGACGGTAATTTGCTTATTTCCACACTTAGGCTTGAAAACATGGCGTTAGAGGGTGAAAACTCGAAACAGCCCCCGAAGGGCCCCGTGGGTGGCACCAACACCTCCCACGGGACCAACGTAACTCGTAGGAACTGACCACGCAGCCGCGGGTGTCCCTGTTTGAGAGTACGACGGTAATTTGCTTATTTTCACACTTAGGCTTAAAAACATGGCGTTAGAGGGTGAGAACTCGAAACAACCCCCGACCGGCCCTGTGGGTGGCACCAACACCTCCCACGGGACCAACGTAACTTGTAGGAACTGACCCCGCAGCCGCGGGTGTCCCGGTTTTAGAGTACGACGGTAATTTACCTATTTCCACACTTAGGCTTAAAAACATGGCGTTAGAGGTTGAGAATTCGAAACATCCCACGAACGGCCCCGTGGGTGGCACCAACAACTCCCACGGGACCAACGTAACTCGTAAGAACTGATCCCGCAGCCGCGGATCTCCCGGTTTGAGAGTACGACGGTAATTTGCTTATTTGCACACTTAGGCTTAAAAACCAGGCGTTAGAGGGTGAGAACTCGAAACAGCCCCCGAACGACCCCGTGGGTGGCACCAACACCACCCACGGGAGCAACGTAACTCGTAGGAACTGACCCTGCATCCTCGGGTGTCTCGGTTTGAGAGTACGACGGTAATTTGCTTATTTCCACACTTAGGCTTGAAAACATGGCGTTAGAGGGTGAGAACTCGAAACAGCCCCCGAACGGCCCCGTGGGTGGCACCAACACCTCCCACGGGACCAACGTAACTCGTAGGAACTGACCCCGCAGCCGCGGGTGTCCCGGTTTGAGAGTACGACAGTAATTTACTTTTTTCCACACTTTGGCTTAAAAACATGGCGTTAGAGGGTGAGAACTCGAAACAGCCCCGAACGACCCCGTGGGTGGCACCAACACCACCCACGGGACCAACGTAACTCGTAGGAACTGACCCCGCAGCCGCGGGTCTCCCGGCTTGAGAGTACGGAGGTAATTTGCTTATTTCCACACTTAGGCTTAAAAATATGGCGTTAGAGGGTGAGAACTCGAAACAGCCCCCGAACAGCCCCGTGGGTGGCACCAACACCTACCACGGGACCAACGTAACTCGTAGGAACTGACCCCGCAGCCGCGGGAGTCCCGGTTTGAGAGTACGACGGTAATTTGCTTATTTCCACACTTAGGCTTAAAACATGGCGTTAGAGGGTGAGAACTCAAAACAGCTCCCGAACGGCCCCGTGGGTGGCACCAACACCTCCCACGGGACCAACGTAACTCGTAGGAACTGACCCCCCAGCCGCGGGTATCCCTGTTCGAGAGTACGACGGTAATTTGCTTATTTCCACAGTTAGGCTTAAAAACATGGCGTTAGAGGGTGAGAACTCGAAACATCCCCTGAACGACCCCGTGGGTGGCACCAACACCACCCACGGGACCAACGTAACTCGTAGGAACTGACCCCGCAGCCGCGGGTCTCCCGGTTTGAGAGTACGACGGTAATTTTCTTATTTCTACACTTAGGCTTAAAAACATGGCGTTAGAGGGTGAGAACTCGAAACAACACCCGAACGGCCCCGTGGGTGGCACCAACACCTCCCACGGGACCAACATAACTCGTAGGAACTGACCCCGTAGCCGCGGGTCTCCCGGTTTGAGAGTACGACAGAAATTTACTTATTTCCACACTTAGGCTTAAAAACATGGCGTTAGAGGGTGAGAACTCGAAACAGCCCCCGAACGGTCCCGTGGGTGGTACCAACACCTCCCACGGGACCAATGTAACTCGTAGGAACTGACCCCGCAGCCGCGGGAGTCCCGGTTTGAGTGTACGATGATAATTTGCTTATTTCCACACTTAGGCTTGAAAACATGGCGTTAGAGGGTGAGAACTCGAAACAGCCCCCGAACGGCCCGTGGGTGGCACCAGCACCTCCCACGGGACCAACGTAACTCGTAGGAACTGACCCCGCAACCGCGGGTGTCCCGGTTTGAGAGTACGACGGTAATTTGCTTATTTCCACACTTAGGCTTGAAAACATGGCGTTAGAGGGTGAGAACTTTAAACAGCCCCCGAACGGCCCCGTGGGTGGCACCAACACCTCCCACGGGACCAACGTAACTCGTAGGAACTGACATCGCAGCCGCGGGTGTCCCGATTTGAGAGTACGGCGGTAATTTTCTTGTTTCCACACTTAGGCTTCAAAACATGGCGTTAGAGGGTGAGAACTCGAAACAACCCCCGAATGGCCCCGTGGGTGGCACCAACACCTCTCACGGGACCAACGTAACTCGTAGGAACTGACCCCGCAACCGCGGGTGTCCCGATTTGAGAGTACGGCGGTAATTTTCTTATTTCCACAATTAGGATTAAAAACATGGCGTTAGAGGGTGAGAACTCGAAACAACCCCCGAACGGCCCCGTGGGTGGCACCAACACCTCCCACGGGACCAACGTAACTCGTAGGAACTGACCCCGCATCCGCGGGTGTCCCGGTTTGAGAGTACGACAGTAATTTGCTTATTTCCACACTTAGGCATAAAAACATGGCGTTAGAGGGTGAGAACTCGAAATAGCCCCCGAACAGCCCCGTGGGTGGCACCAACAGCTCCCACGGGACCAACGTAACTCGTAGGAACTGACCCCGCAACCGCGGGTCTCCCGGTTTGAGAGTACGACGGTAATTTGCTTATTTCCCAACTTAGGATTAAAAACATAGTGTTAGAGGGTGAGAACTCGAAACAGCCCCGAACGACCCCGTGGGTGGCACCAACACCACCCACGGGATCAACATAACTCGTAGGAACTGACCCCGCAGCCGCGGGTGTCCCTGTTTGAGAGTACGACAGTAATTTACTTATTTCCACACTTAGGCTTAAAAACTTGGCGTTAGAGGGTGAGAACTCGAAACAGCCCCCGAACGGTCCCGTGGGTGGCACCAACACCTCCCACGGGACCAACTTAACTCGTAGGAACTGACCCCGTAGCCGCGGGTGTCCCGGATTGAGAGTACGACGATAATTTGCTTATTTCCCCACTTAGGCTTGAAAACATGGCGTTAGAGGGTGAGAACTCGAAACAGCACCCGAACGGCCCGTGGGTGGCACCACCACCTCCCACGGGACCAACGTAACTCGTAGGAACTGACCCCGCTGCCACGGGTGTCCCGATTTGAGAGTACGACGGTAATTTGCTTATTTTCACACTTAGGTTTCAAAACATGGCGTTAGAGGGTGAAAACTTGAAACAGCCCCCGAACGGCCCCGTGGGTGGCACCAACACCTCCCACGGGGCCAACGTAACTCGTAGGAACTGACCCCGCAGCCGCAGGTGTCCCAGTTTGAGAGTACGACGGTAATTTTCTTATTTCAACACTTAGGCTTCAAAACATGGCGTTAGAGGGTGAGAACTCGAAACAGCCCCCGAAAGCCCCGTGGGTGGCATCAACACCTCCCACGGGACCAACGTAACTCGTAGGAACTGACCCCGCAGCCGCGGGTGTCCCGGTTTGAGAGTACGGCGGTAATTTGCTTATTTCCACACTTAGGCTTAAAAACATGGTGTTAGAGGGTGAGAACTCGAAACAGCCCCCGAACGGCCCCGTGCGTGGCACCAACACCTCCCACGGGACCAACGTAACTCGTAGGAACTGACCCCGCAGCCGCGGGTGTCCCGATTTGAGAGTACGACAGTAATTTGCTTATTTCCACACTTACGCATAAAAATATGGCGTTAGAGGGTGATAACTCGAAACAGCCCCCGAACGGCCCCTTGGGTGGCACCAATAGCTCCCACGGGACCAACGTAACTCGTAGGAACTGACCCCGCAGCCGCGGGTGTCCCGGTTTAAGGGTACGATGGTAATTTGCTTATTTCCACACTTAGGCTTAAAAACATGGCGTTAGAGGGTGAGAACTCGAAACAGCCCCGTGGATGGCACCAACACCTCCCACGGGACCAACGTAACTCGTAGGAACTGACCCCGCAGCCGCGGGAGTCCCGATTTGAGAGTACGACGGTAATTTGCTTATTTCCACACTTAGGCTTAAAAACATGGCGTTAGAGGGTGAGAACTCGAAACAGCCCCCGAACGGCCCCGTGGGTGGCACCAACACCTCCCACGGGACCAATGTAACTCGTAGGAACTGACCCCATAGCCGCGGGTCTCCCGATTTTAGAGTACGACGGTAATTTGCTTATTTCCACACTTAGGCTTCAAAACAGGGCGTTAGAGGGTGAGAACTCGAAACAGCCCCCGAACGGCCCCGTGGGTGGCACCAACACCTCCCACGGGACCAACGTAACTCGTACGAACTGACCCCGCAGCCGCGGGTGTCCCGGTTTGAGATTACGACGGTAATTTGCTTATTTCCACACTTAGGCTTTAAAACTTGGCGTTAGAGGGGGAGAACTCGAAATAGCCCCCGAACAGCCCCGTGGGTGGCACCAACAGCTCCCACGGGACCAACGTAACTCGTACGAACTGACCCCGCAACCGCGGGTCTCCCGGTTTGACAGTACGACGGTAATTTGCTTATTTCCCAACTTAGGATTAAAAACATAGTGTTAGAGGGTGAGAACTCGAAACAGCCCCCGAACGGCCCCGTGGGTGGCACCAACACCTCCCACGGGACCAACGTAACTCGTAGGAACTGACCCCGCAGCCGCGGGTGTCCCGGTTTGAGAGTACGACAGTAATTTACTTTTTTCCACACTTTGGCTTAAAAACATGGCGTTAGAGGGTGAGAACTCGAAACAGCCCCGAACGACCCCGTGGGTGGCACCAACACCACCCACGGGACCAACGTAACTCGTAGGAACTGACCCCGCAGCCGCGGGTCTCCCGGTTTGAGAGTACGGAGGTAATTTGCTTATTTCCACACTTAGGCTTAAAAATATGGCGTTAGAGGGTGAGAACTCGAAACAGCCCCCGAACAGCCCCGTGGGTGGCACCAACACCTACCACGGGACCAACGTAACTCGTACGAACTGACCCCGCAGCCGCGGGAGTCCCGGTTTGAGAGTACGACGGTAATTTGCTTATTTCCACACTTAGGCTTAAAACATGGCGTTAGAGGGTGAGAACTCAAAACAGCTCCCGAACGGCCCCGTGGGTGGCACCAACACCTCCCACGGGACCAACGTAACTCGTAGGAACTGACCCCCCAACCGCGGGTATCCCTGTTCGAGAGTACGACGGTAATTTGCTTATTTCCACAGTTAGGCTTAAAAACATGGCGTTAGAGGGTGAGAACTCGAAACATCCCCTGAACGACCCCGTGGGTGGCACCAACACCACCCACGGGACCAACGTAACTCGTAGGAACTGACCCCGCAGCCGCGGGTCTCCCGGTTTGAGAGTACGACGGTAATTTTCTTATTTCTACACTTAGGCTTAAAAACATGGCGTTAGAGGGTGAGAACTCGAAACAACACCCGAACGGCCCCGTGGGTGGCACCAACACCTCCCACGGGACCAACATAACTCGTAGGAACTGACCCCGTAGCCGCGGGTCTCCCGGTTTGAGAGTACGACAGAAATTTACTTATTTCCACACTTAGGCTTAAAAACATGGCGTTAGAGGGTGAGAACTCGAAACAGCCCCCGAACGGTCCCGTGGGTGGTACCAACACCTCCCACGGGACCAATGTAACTCGTTGGAACTGACCCCGCAGCCGCGGGTGTCCCGGTTTGAGTGTACGATGATAATTTGCTTATTTCCACACTTAGGCTTGAAAACATGGCGTTAGAGGGTGAGAACTCGAAACAGCCCCCGAACGGCCCGTGGGTGGCACCAGCACCTCCCACGGGACCAACGTAACTCGTAGGAACTGACCCCGCAACCGCGGGTGTCCCGGTTTGAGAGTACGACGGTAATTTGCTTATTTCCACACTTAGGCTTGAAAACATGGCGTTAGAGGGTGAGAACTTGAAACAGCCCCCGAACGGCCCCGTGGGTGGCACCAACACCTCCCACGGGACCAACGTAACTCGTAGGAACTGACATCGCAGCCGCGGGTGTCCCGATTTGAGAGTACGGCGGTAATTTTCTTGTTTCCACACTTAGGCTTCAAAACATGGCGTTAGAGGGTGAGAACTCGAAACAACCCCCGAATGGCCCCGTGGGTGGCACCAACACCTCTCACGGGACCAACGTAACTCGTAGGAACTGACCCCGCAACCGCGGGTGTCCCGATTTGAGAGTACGGCGGTAATTTTCTTATTTCCACAATTAGGATTAAAAACATGGCGTTAGAGGGTGAGAACTCGAAACAACCCCCGAACGGCCCCGTGGGTGGCACCAACACCTCCCACGGGACCAACGTAACTCGTAGGAACTGACCCCGCATCCGCGGGTGTCCCGGTTTGAGAGTACGACAGTAATTTGCTTATTTCCACACTTAGGCATAAAAACATGGCGTTAGAGGGTGAGAACTCGAAATAGCCCCCGAACAGCCCCGTGGGTGGCACCAACAGCTCCCACGGGACCAACGTAACTCGTAGGAACTGACCCCGCAACCGCGGGTCTCCCGGTTTGAGAGTACGACGGTAATTTGCTTATTTCCCAACTTAGGATTAAAAACATAGTGTTAGAGGGTGAGAACTCGAAACAGCCCCGAACGACCCCGTGGGTGGCACCAACACCACCCACGGGATCAACGTAACTCGTAGGAACTGACCCCGCAGCCGCGGGTGTCCCTGTTTGAGAGTACGACAGTAATTTACTTATTTCCACACTTAGGCTTAAAAACTTGGCGTTAGAGGGTGAGAACTCGAAACAGCCCCCGAACGGTCCCGTGGGTGGCACCAACACCTCCCACGGGACCAACTTAACTCGTAGGAACAGACCCCGTAGCCGCGGGTGTCCCGGATTGAGAGTACGACGATAATTTGCTTATTTCCCCACTTAGGCTTGAAAACATGGCGTTAGAGGGTGAGAACTCGAAACAGCACCCGAACGGCCCGTGGGTGGCACCACCACCTCCCACGGGACCAACGTAACTCGTAGGAACTGACCCCGCTGCCACGGGTGTCCCGATTTGAGAGTACGACGGTAATTTGCTTATTTCCACACTTAGGTTTCAAAACATGGCGTTAGAGGGTGAAAACTTGAAACAGCCCCCGAACGGCCCCGTGGGTGGCACCAACACCTCCCACGGGACCAACGTAACTCGTAGGAACTGACCCCGCAGCCGCAGGTGTCCCAGTTTGAGAGTACGACGGTAATTTTCTTATTTCAACACTTAGGCTTCAAAACATGGCGTTAGAGGGTGAGAACTCGAAACAGCCCCCGAAAGCCCCGTGGGTGGCATCAACACCTCCCACGGGACCAACGTAACTCGTAGGAACTGACCCCGCAGCCGCGGGTGTCCCGGTTTGAGAGTACGGCGGTAATTTGCTTATTTCCACACTTAGGCTTAAAAACATGGTGTTAGAGGGTGAGAACTCGAAACAGCCCCCGAACGGCCCCGTGCGTGGCACCAACACCTCCCACGGGACCAACGTAACTCGTAGGAACTGACCCCGCAGCCGCGGGTGTCCCGATTTGAGAGTACGACAGTAATTTGCTTATTTCCACACTCACGCATAAAAATATGGCGTTAGAGGGTGATAACTCGAAACAGCCCCCGAACGGCCCCGTGGGTGGCACCAATAGCTCCCACGGGACCAACGTAACTCGTAGGAACTGACCCCGCAGCCGCGGGTGTCCCGGTTTAGGGGTACGATGGTAATTTGCTTATTTCCACACTTAGGCTTAAAAACATGGCGTTAGAGGGTGAGAACTCGAAACAGCCCCCGAACGGCCCCGTGGATGGCACCAACACCTCCCACGGGACCAACGTAACTCGTAGGAACTGACCCCGCAGCCGCGGGAGTCCCGATTTGAGAGTACGACGGTAATTTGCTTATTTCCACACTTAGGCTTAAAAACATGGCGTTAGAGGGTGAGAACTCGAAACAGCCCCCGAACGGCCCCGTGGGTGGCACCAACACCTCCCACGGGACCAATGTAACTCGTAGGAACTGACCCCATAGCCGCGGGTCTCCCGATTTTAGAGTACGACGGTAATTTGCTTATTTCCACACTTAGGCTTCAAAACATGGCGTTAGAGGGTGAGAACTCGAAACAGCCCCCGTACGGCCCCGTGGGTGGCACCAACACCTCCCACGGGACCAACGTAACTCGTACGAACTGACCCCGCAGCCGCGGGTGTCCCGGTTTGAGATTACGACGGTAATTTGCTTATTTCCACACTTAGGCTTTAAAACTTGGCGTTAGAGGGGGAGAACTCGAAATAGCCCCCGAACAGCCCCGTGGGTGGCACCAACAGCTCCCACGGGACCAACGTAACTCGTACGAACTGACCCCGCAACCGCGGGTCTCCCGGTTTGAGAGTACGATGGTAATTTGCTTATTTCCCAACTTAGGATTAAAAACATAGTGTTAGAGGGTGAGAACTCGAAACAGCCCCGAACGACCCCGTGGGTGGCACCAACACCACCCACGGGATCAACGTAACTCGTAGGAACTGACCCCGCAGCCGCGGGTATCCCTGTTTGAGAGTACGACAGTAATTTACTTATTTCCACACTTAGGCTTAAAAACTTGGCGTTAGAGGGTGAGAACTCGAAACAGCCCCCGAACGGTCCCGTGGGTGCAACCAACACCTCCCACGGGACCAACTTAACTCGTAGGAACTGACCCCGCAGCCGCGGGTGTCCCGGTTTGAGAGTACGACGATAATTTGCTTATTTCCCCACTTAGGCTTGAAAAAATGGCGTTAGAGGGTGAGAACTCGAAACAGCACCCGAACGGCCCGTGGGTGGCACCAACACCTCCCACGGGACCAACGTAACTCGTAGGAACTGACCCCGCAGCCGCGGGTGTCCCGATTTGAGAGTACGACGGTAATTTGCTTATTTCCACACTTAGGTTTCAAAACATGGCGTTAGAGGTGAAAACTTGAAACAGCCCCCGAACGGCCCCGTGGGTGGCACCAAGACCTCCCACGGGACCAACGTAACTCGTAGGAACTGACCCCGCAGCCGCGGGTGTCCCAGTTTGAGAGTACGACGGTAATTTTCTTATTTCAACACTTAGGCTTCAAAACATGGCGTTAGAGGGTGAGAACTCGAAACAGCCCCCGAAAGCCCCGTGGGTGGCATCAACACCTCCCACGGGACCAACGTAACTCGTACGAACTGACCCCGCAGCCGCGGGTGTCCCGGTTTGAGAGTACGGCGGTAATTTGCTTATTTCCATACTTAGGCTTAAAAACATGTTGTTAGAGGGTGAGAACTCGAAACAGCCCCCGAACGGCCCCGTGGGTGGCACCAACACCTCCCACGGGACCAACGTAACTCGTAGGAACTGACCCCGCAGCCGCGGGTGTCCCGATTTGAGAGTACGACAGTAATTTGCTTATTTCCACACTTACGCATAAAAATATGGCGTTAGAGGGTGATAACTCGAAACAGCCCCCGAACGGCCCCGTGGGTGGCACCAATAGCTCCCACGGGACCAACGTAACTCGTAGGAACTGACCCCGCAGCCGCGGGTGTCCCGGTTTAAGGGTACGATGGTAATTTGCTTATTTCCACACTTAGGCTTAAAAACATGGCGTTAGAGGGTGAGAACTCGAAACAGCCCCCTAACGGCCCCGTGGATGGCACCAACACCTCCCACGGGACCAACGTAACTCGTAGGAACTGACCCCGCAGCCGCGGGAGTCCCGATTTGAGAGTACGACGGTAATTTGCTTATTTCCACACTTAGGCTTAAAAACATGGCGTTAGAGGGTGAGAACTCGAAACAGCCCCCGAACGGCCCCGTGGGTGGCACCAACACCTCCCACGGGACCAACGTAACTCGTAGGAACTGACCCCATAGCCGCGGGTCTCCCGATTTTAGAGTACGACGGTAATTTGCTTATTTCCACACTTAGGCTTCAAAACATGGCGGTAGAGGGTGAGAACTCGAAACAGCCCCCGAACGGCCCCGTGGGTGGAACCAACACCTCCCACGGGACCAACGTAACTCGTAGGAACTGACCCCGCAGCCGCGGGTGTCCCGGTTTGAGAGTATGGCGGTAATTTTCTTATTTCCACACTTAGGCTTCAAAACATGGCGTTAGAGAGTGAGAACTCGAAACAGCCCCCGAACGGCCCCGTGGGTGGCACCAACACCTCCCACGGGACCAACGTAACTCGTAGAAACTGACCCCGCAGCCGCGGGTCTCCCGATTTGAGAGTACGACGGTAATTTGCTTATTTCCACACTTAGGCTTCAAAACATGGCGTTTGAGGGTGAGAACTCGAAACATCCCCCGAACGGCCCCGTGGGTGGCACCAACACCTGCCTCGGGACCAACGTAACTCGTAGGAACTGACCCCGCAGCCACGGGTCTCCCGGTTTGAGAGTACGGTGGTAATTTGCTTATTTCCACACTTAGGCTTCAAAACATGGCGTTAGAGGGTGATAACTCGAAACAGCCCCCGAACGGTCCCGTGGGTGGCACCAACAGCTCCCACGGGACCAACGTAACTCGTAGGAACTGACCCCGCAGCCGCGGGTGTCCCGGTTTGAGAGTACGGCGGTAATTTGCTTATTTCAACACTTAGGCTTAAAAACATGGCATTAGTGGGTGAGAACTCGAAACAGCCCCCGAACGACCCCGTGGGTGGCACCAACACCTCCCACGGGACCAACGTAACTCGTAGGAACTGACCCCGCAGCCGCGGGTGTCCCGATTTGAGAGTACGACGGTAATTTGCTTATTTCCACACTTAGGCTTTAAAACTTGGCATTAGAGGGTGAGAACTCGAAACAGCCCCCGAACGGCCCCGTGGGTGGCACCAACACCTCCCACGGGACCAACGTAACTCGTAGGAACTGACCCCACAGCCGCGGGTGCCCCGGTTTGAGAGTACGACGGTAATTTGCTTATTTCCACACCTAGGCTTAAAAACATGGCGTTAGAGGGTGAGAACTCGAAACAGCCCCGAACGACCCCGTGGGTGGCACCAACACCACCCACGGGACCAACGTAACTCGTAGGAACTGACCCCGCAGCCGCGGGTCTCCCGGTTTGAGAGTACGGAGGTAATTTGCTTATTTCCACACTTAGGCTTAAAAACATGGCGTTAGAGGGTGAGAACTCGAAACAGCCCCCGAACAGCCCCGTGGGTGGCACCAACACCTCCCACGGGACCAAGGTAACTCGTAGGAACTGACCCCGCAGCCGCGGGAGTCCCTGTTTGAGAGTACGACGGTAATTTGCTTATTTCCACACTTAGGCTTAAAACATGGCGTTAGAGGGTGAGAACTCAAAACAGCCCCCGAACTGCCCCGTGGGTGGCACCAACACCTCCCACGGGACCAACGTAACTCGTAGGAACTGACCCCGCAGCCGCGGGTATCCCTGTTCGAGAGTACAACGATAATTTGCTTATTTCCACAGTTAGGCTTAAAAACGTGGCGTTAGAGGGTGAGAACTCGAAACATCCCCTGAACGACCCCGTGGGTGGCACCAACACCACCCACGGGACCAACGTAACTCGTAGGAACTGACCCCGTAGCCGCGGGTCTCCCGGTTTGAGAGTACGACAGAAATTTACTTATTTCCACACTTAGGCTTAAAAACATGGCGTTAGAGGGTTAGAACTCGAAACAGCCCCCGAATGGTCCCGTGGGTGGTACCAACACCTCCCACGGGACCAATGTAACTCGTAGGAACTGACCCCGCAGCCGCGGGTGTCCCGGTTTGAGTGTACGACGATAATTTGCTTATTTCCACACTTAGGCTTGAAAACATGGCGTTAGAGGGTGAGAACTCGAAACAGCCCCCGAACGGCCCGTGGGTGGCACCAGCACCTCCCACGGGACCAACTTAACTCGTAGGAACTCACCCCGCAGCCGCGGGTGTCCCGGTTTGAGAGTACGACGGTAATTTTCTTATTTCCACACTTAGGCTTGAAAACATGGCGTTAGAGGGTGAGAACTCGAAACAGCCCCCGAACGGCCCCGTGGGTGGCACCAACACCTCCCACGGGACCAACGTAACTCGTAGGAACTGACATCGCAGCCGCGGGTGTCCCGATTTGAGAGTACGGCGGTAATTTGCTTATTTCCACACTTAGGCTTAAAAACATGGCGTTAGAGGGTGAGAACTCGAAACAATCCCCGAACGGCCCCGTGGGTTGCACCAACACCTCTCACGGGACCAACGTAACTCGTAGGAACTGACCCCGCAGCCGCGGGTGTCCCGATTTGAGAGTACGGGGGTAATTTGCTTATTTCCACAATTAGGCTTAAAAACATGGCGTTAGAGGGTGAGAACTCGAAACAACCCCCGAACGGCCCCGTGGGTGGCACCAACACCTCCCACGGGACCAACGTAACTCGTAGGAACTGACCCCGCAGCCGCGGGTGTCCCGATTTGAGAGTACGACAGTAATTTGCTTATTTCCACACTTAGGCATAAAAACATGGCGTTAGAGGGTGAGAACTCGAAATAGCCACCGAACAGCCCCGTGGGTGGCACCAACACCTCCCACGGGACCAACTTAACTCGTAGGAACTGACCCCGCAGCCGCGGGTGTCCCGGTTTGAGAGTACGACGATAATTTGCTTATTTCCCCACTTAGGCTTGAAAACATGGCGTTAGAGGGTGAGAACTCGAAACAGCACCCGAACGGCCCGTGGGTGGCACCAACACCTCCCACGGGACCAACGTAACTCGTAGGAACTGACCCCGCAGCCGCGGGTGTCCCGATTTGAGAGTACGATGGTAATTTGCTTATTTCCACACTTAGGTTTCAAAACATGGCGTTAGAGGGTGAAAACTTGAAACAGCCCCCGAACGGCCCCGTGGGTGGCACCAACAGCTCCCACGGGACCAACGTAACTCGTAGGAACTGACCCCGCAGCCGCGGGTGTCCCAGTTTGAGAGTACGACGGTAATTTTCTTATTTCAACACTTAGGCTTCAAAACATGGCGTTAGAGGGTGAGAACTCGAAACAGCCCCCGAAAGCCCCGTGGGTGGCATCAACACCTCCCACGGGACCAACGTAACTCATAGGAACTGACCCCGCAGCCGCGGGTGTCCCGGTTTGAGAGTACGGCGGTAATTTGCTTATTTCCACACTTAGGCTTAAAAACATGGTGTTAGAGGGTGAGAACTCGAAACAGCCCCCGAACGGCCCCGTGGGTGGCACCAACACCTCCCACGGGACCAACGTAACTCGTAGGAACTGACCCCGCAGCCGCGGGTGTCCCGATTTGAGAGTACGACAGTAATTTGCTTATTTCCACACTTAGGCATAAAAATATGGCGTTAGAGGGTGATAACTCGAAACAGCCCCCGAACGGCCCCGTGGGTGGCACCAATAGCTCCCACGGGACCAACGTAACTCGTAGGAACTGACCCCGCAGCCGCGGGTGTCCCGGTTTAAGGGTACGATGGTAATTTGCTTATTTCAACACTTAGGCTTAAAAACATGGCGTTAGAGGGTGAGAACTCGAAATAGCCCCCGAACGGCCCCGTGGATGGTACCAACACCTCCCACGGGACCAACGTAACTCGTAGGAACTGACCCCGCAGCCGCGGGAGTCCCGATTTGAGAGTACGACGGTAATTTGCTTATTTCCACACTTAGGCTTAAAAACATGGCGTTAGAGGGTGAGAACTCGAAACAGCCCCCGAACGGCCCCGTGGGTGGCACCAACACCTCCCTCGGGACCAACGTAACTCGTAGGAACTGACCCCGCAGCCGCGGGTGTCCCGGTTTGAGAGTACGACGGTAATTTGCTTATTTCCACACTTAGGCATAAAAACATGGCGTTAGAGGGTGAGAACTCGAAACAGCCCCCGAAAGCCCCGTGGGTAGCACCAACACCTCCCACGGGACCAACGTAACTCGTAGGAACTGACCCCGCAGCCGCGGGTGTCCCGGTTTGAGAGTACGGCGGTAATTTGCTTATTTCCACACTTGGGATTAAAAACATGGCGTTAGAGGGTGAGAACTCGAAACAGCCCCCGAACGGCCCCGTGTGTGGCACCAACACCTCCCACGGGACCAACGTAACTCGTAGGAACTGACCCCGCAGCCGCATGTGTCCCGATTTGAGAGTACGACAGTAATTTGCTTATTTCCACACTTAGGCATAAAAACATGGCGTTAGAGGGTGATAACTCGAAACAGCCCCCGAACGGCCCCGTGGGTGGCACCAATAGCTCCCACGGGACCAACGTAACTCGTAGGAACTGATCCCGCAGCCGCGGGTGTCCCGGTTTAAGGGTACGATGGTAATTTGCTTATTTCCACACTTTGGCTTAAAAACATGGCGTTAGAGGGTGAGAACTCGAAACAGCCCCCGAACGGCCCCGTGGATGGCACCAACACCTCCCACGGGACCAACGTAACTCGTAGGAACTGACCCCGCAGCCGCGGGAGTCCCGATTTGAGAGTACGATGGTAATTTGCTTATTTCCACACTTAGGCTTCAAAACATGGCGTTAGAGGGTGAGAACTCGAAACAACCCCCGAACGGCCCCGTGGGTGGCACCAACACCTCTCACGGGACCAACGTAACTCGTAGGAACTGACCCCGCAGCCGCGGGTGTCCCGATTTGAGAGTACGGCGGTAATTTGCTTATTTCCACAATTAGGCTTAAAAACATGGCGTTAGAGTGTGAGAACTCGAAACAACCCCCGAACGGCCCCGTGGGTGGCACCAACACCTCCCACGGGACCAACGTAACTCATAGGAACTGACCCCGCAGCCGCGGGTGTCCCGGTTTGAGAGTACGACAGTAATTTGATTATTTCCACACTTAGGCATAAAAACATGGCGTTAGAGGGTGAGAACTCGAAATAGCCCCCGAACAGCCCCGTGGGTGGCACCAACAGCTCCCACGGGACCAACGTAACTCGTAGGAACTGACCCCGCAACCGCGGGTCTCCCGGTTTGAGAGTACGACGGTAATTTGCTTATTTCCCAACTTAGGATTAAAAACATAGTGTTAGAGGGTGAGAACTCGAAATAGCCCCGAACGACCTTGTGGGTGGCACCAACACCACCCACGGGATCAACGTAACTTGTAGGAACTGACCCCGCAGCCGCGGGTGTCCCTGTTTGAGAGTACGACAGTAATTTACTTATTTCCACACTTAGGCTTAAAAACTTGGCGTTAGATGGTGAGAACTCGAAACATCCCCCGAACGGTCCCGTGGGTGGCACCAACACCTCCCACGGGACCAACTTAACTCGTAGGAACTGACCCCGCAGCCGCGGGTGTCCCGGTTTGAGAGTACGACGATAATTTGCTTATTTCCCCACTTAGGCTTGAAAACATGGCGTTAGAGGGTGAGAACTCGAAACAGCACCCGAACGGCCCGTGGGTGGCACCAACACCTCCCACGGGACCAACGTAACTCGTAGGAACTGACCCCGCAGCCGCGGGTCTCCCGGTTTGAGAGTACGACAGAAATTTACTTATTTCCACACTTAGGCTTAAAAACATGGCGTTAGAGGGTTAGAACTCGAAACAGCCACCGAACGGTCCCGTGGGTGGTACCAACACCTCCCACGGGACCAATGTAACTCGTAGGAACTGACCCCGCAGCCGCGGGTGTCCCGGTTTGAGTGTACGACGATAATTTGCTTATTTCCACACTTAGGCTTGAAAACATGGCGTTAGAGGGTGAGAACTCGAAACAGCCCCCGAACGGCCCGTGGGTGGCACCAGCACCTCCCACGGGACCAACGTAACTCGTAGGAACTGACCCCGCAGCCGCGGGTGTCCCGGTTTGAGAGTACGGCGGTAATTTGCTTATTTCCACACTTAGGCTTGAAAACATGGCGTTAGAGGGTGAGAACTCGAAACAGCCCCCGAACGGCCCCGTGGGTGGCACCAACACCTCCCACGGGACCAACGTAACTCGTAGGAACTGACATCGCAGCCGCGGGTGTCCCGATTTGAGAGTACGGCGGTAATTTGCTTATTTCCACACTTAGGCTTAAAAACATGGCGTTAGAGGGTGAGAACTCGAAACAACCCCCGAACGGCCCCGTGGGTTGCACCAACACCTCTCACGGGACCAACGTAACTCGTAGGAACTGACCCCGCAGCCGCGGGTGTCCCGATTTGAGAGTACGGCGGTAATTTGCTTATTTCCACAATTAGGCTTAAAAACATGGCGTTAGAGGGTGAGAACTCGAAACAACCCCCGAACGGCCCCGTGGGTGGCACCAACACCTCCCACGGGACCAACGTAACTCGTAGGAACTGACCCCGCAGCCGCGGGTGTCCCGGTTTGAGAGTACGACAGTAATTTGCTTATTTCCACACTTAGGCATAAAAACATGGCGTTAGAGGGTGAGAACTCGAAATAGCCCCCGAACAGCCCCGTGGGTGGCACCAACACCTCCCACGGGACCAACTTAACTCGTAGGAACTGACCCCGCAGCCGCGGGTGTCCCGGTTTGAGAGTACGACGATAATTTGCTTATTTCCCCACTTAGGCTTGAAAACATGGCGTTAGAGGGTGAGAACTCGAAACAGCACCCGAACGGCCCGTGGGTGGCACCAACACCTCCCACGGGACCAACGTAACTCGTAGGAACTGACCCCGCAGCCGCGGGTGTCCCTGTTTGAGAGTACGATGGTAATTTACTTATTTCCACACTTAGGCTTAAAAACTTGGCGTTAGATGGTGAGAACTCGAAACATCCCCCGAACGGCCCCGTGGGTGGCACCAACACCTCCCACGGGACCAACTTAACTCGTAGGAACTGACCCCGCAGCCGCGGGTGTCCCGGTTTGAGAGTACGACGATAATTTGCTTATTTCCCCACTTAGGCTTGAAAACATGGCGTTAGAGGGTGAGAACTCGAAACAGCACCCGAACGGCCCGTGGGTGGCACCAACACCTCCCACGGGACCAACGTAACTCGTAGGAACTGACCCCGCATCCGCGGGTCTCCCGGTTTGAGAGTACGACAGAAATTTACTTATTTCTCACTTAGGCTTAAAAACATGGCGTTAGAGGGTTAGAACTCGAAACAGCCCCCGAACGGTCCCGTGGGTGGTACCAACACCTCCCACGGGACCAATGTAACTCGTAGGAACTGACCCCGCAGCCGCGGGTGTCCCGGTTTGAGTGTACGACGATAATTTGCTTATTTCCGCACTTAGGCTTGAAAACATGGCGTTAGAGGGTGAGAACTCGAAACAGCCCCTGAACGGCCCGTGGGTGGCACCAGCACCTCCCACGGGACCAACGTAACTCGTAGGAACTGACCCTGCAGCCGCGGGTGTCCCGGTTTGAGAGTACGACGGTAATTTGCTTATTTCCACACTTAGGCTTGAAAACATGGCGTTAGACGGTGAGAACTCGAAACAGCCCCCGAACGGCCCCGTGGGTGGCACCAACACCTCCCACGGGACCAACGTAACTCGTAGGAACTGACATCGCAGCCGCGGGTGTCCCGATTTGAGAGTACGGCGGTAATTTGCTTATTTCCACACTTAGGCTTAAAAACATGGCGTTAGAGGGTGAGAACTCGAAACAACCCCCGAACGGCCCCGTGGGTTGCACCAACACCTCTCACGGGACCAACGTAACTCGTAGGAACTGACCCCGCAGCCGTGGGTGTCCCGATTTGAGAGTACGGCGGTAATTTGCTTATTTCCACAATTAGGCTTAAAAACATGGCGTTAGAGGGTGAGAACTCGAAACAACCCCCGAACGGCCCCGTGGGTGGCACCAACACCTCCCACGGGACCAACGTAACTCGTAGGAACTGACCCCGCAGCCGCGGGTGTCCCGGTTTGAGAATACGACAGTAATTTGCTTATTTCCACACTTAGGCATAAAAACATGGCGTTAGAGGGTGAGAACTCGAAATAGCCCCCGAACAGCCCCGTGGGTGACACCAACACCTCCCACGGGACCAACTTAACTCGTAGGAACTGACCCCGCAGCCGCGGGTGTCCCGGTTTGAGAGTACGACGATAATTTGCTTATTTCCCCACTTAGGCTTGAAAACATGGCGTTAGAGGGTGAGAACTCGAAACAGCACCCGAACGGCCCGTGGGTGGCACCAACACCTCCCACGGGACCAACGTAACTCGTAGGAACTGACCTCGCAGCCGCGGGTGTCCCGATTTGAGAGTACGATGGTAATTTGCTTATTTCCACACTTAGGTTTCAAAACATGGCGTTAGAGGGTGAAAACTTGAAACAGCCCCCGAACGGCCCCGTGGGTGGCACCAACACCTCCCACGGGACCAACGTAACTCGTAGAAACTGACCCCGCAGCCGCGGGTGTCCCAGTTTGAGAGTACGACGATAATTTTCTTATTTCAACACTTAGGCTTCAAAACATGGCGTTAGAGGGTGAGAACTCGAAACAGCCCCCGAAAGCCCCGTGGGTGGCATCAACACCTCCCACGGGACCAACGTAACTCGTAGGAACTGACCCCGCAGCCGCGGGTGTCCCGGTTTGAGAGTACGGCAGTAATTTGCTTATTTCCACACTTAGGCTTAAAAACATGGTGTTAGAGGGTGAGAACTCGAAACAGCCCCCGAACGGCCCCGTGGGTGGCACCAACACCTCCCACGGGACCAACGTAACTCGTAGGAACTGACCCCGCAGCCGCGGGTGTCCCGATTTGAGAGTACGACAGTAATTTGCTTATTTCCACACTTAGGCATAAAAATATGGCGTTAGAGGGTGATAACTCGAAACAGTCCCCGAACGGCCCCGTGGGTGGCACCAATAGCTGCCACGGGACCAACGTAACTCGTAGGAACTGACCCCGCAGCCGCGGGTGTCCCGGTTTAAGGGTACGATGGTAATTTGCTTATTTCAACACTTAGGCTTAAAAACATGGCGTTAGAGGGTGAGAACTCGAAACAGCCCCCGAACGGCCCCGTGGATGGTACCAACACCTCCCACAGGACCAACGTAACTCGTAGGAACTGACCCCGCACCCGCGGGAGTCCCGATTTGAGAGTACGACGGTAATTTGCTTATTTCCACACTTAGGCTTAAAAACATGGCGTTAGAGGGTGAGAACTCGAAACAGCCACCGAACGGCCCCGTGGGTGGCACCAACACCTCCCACAGGACCAACGTAACTCGTAGGAACTGACCCCACAGCCGCGGGTCTCCCGATTTTAGAGTACGACGGTAATTTGCTTATTTCCACACTTAGGCTTCAAAACATGGCGTTAGAGGGTGAGAACTCGAAACAGCCCCCGAACGGCCCCGTGGGTGGCACCAACACCTCCCACGGGACCAACGTAACTCGTAGGAACTGACCCCGCAGCCGCGGGTGTCCCGGTTTGAGAGTATGGCGGTAATTTTCTTATTTCCACACTTAGGCTTCAAAACATGGCGTTAGAGAGTGAGAACTCGAAACAGCCCCCGAACGGCCCCGTGGGTGGCACCAACACCTCCCACGGGACCAACGTAACTCGTAGAAACTGACCCCGCAGTCGCGGGTCTCCCGGTTTGAGAGTACGATGGTAATTTGCTTATTTCCACACTTAGGCTTCAAAACATGGCGTTAGAGGGTGAGAACTCGAAACATCCCCCGAACGGCCCCGTGGGTGGCACCAACACCTCCCTCGGGACCAACGTAACTCGTAGGAACTGACCCCGCAGCCGCGGGTCTCCCGGTTTGAGAGTACGGTGGTAATTTGCTTATTTCCACACTTAGGCTTCAAAACATGGCGTTAGAGGGTGAGAACTCGAAACAGCCCCCGAACGGCCCCGTGGGTGGCACCAACACCTCCCACGGGACCAACGTAACTCGTAGGAACTGACCCCGCAGCCGCGGGTGTCTCGGTTTGAGAGTACGACGGTAATTTGCTTATTTCCACACTTAGGCTTAAAAACATGGCGTTAGAGGGTGAGAACTCGAAACAGCCCCCGAACGGCCCCATGGATGGCACCAACACCTCCCACGGGACCAACGTAACTCGTAGGAACTGACCCCGCAGTCGCGGGTGTCCCGGTTTGAGAGTACGACGGTAATTTGCTTATTTCCACACTTAGGCTTCAAAACATGGCGTTAGAGTTTGAGAACTCGAAACAGCCCCCGAACGGCCCCGTGGGTGGCACAAACACCTCCCATGGGACCAACGTAACTCTTAGGAACTGACCCCGCAGCGCGGGTCTCCCGGTTTGAGAGTATGGCGGTAATTTTCTTATTTCCACACTTAGGCTTCAAAACATGGCGTTAGAGGGTGAGAACTCGAAACAGCACCCGAACGGCCCCGTGGGTGGCACCAACAGCTCCCACGGGACCAACGTAACTCGTAGGAACTGACCCCGCAGCCGCGGGTGTCCCGGTTTGAGAGTACGGCGGTAATTTGCTTATTTCCACACTTAGGCTTCAAAACATGGCGTTAGAGGGTGAGAACTCGAAACAACCCCCGAACAGCCCCGTGGGTGGCACCAACACCTCCCACGGGACCAACGTAACTCGTAGGAACTGACCCCGCAGCCGCGGGTGTCCCGGTTTGAGAGTACGACGGTAATTTGCTTATTTCCACACTTAGGCATAAAAACATGGCGTTAGAGGGTGAGAACTCGAAACAGCCCCCGAAAGCCCCGTGGGTGGCACCAACACCTCCCACGGGACCAACGTAACTCGTAGGAACTGACCCCGTAGCCGCGGGTGTCCCGGTTTGAGAGTACGGAGGTAATTTGCTTATTTCCACACTTAGGATTAAAAACTTGGCGTTAGAGGGTGAGAACTCGAAACAGCCCCCGAACGGCACCGTGGGTGGCACCAACACCTCCCACGGGACCAACGTAACTCGTAGGAACTGACCCCGCAGCCGCAGGTGTCCCGATTTGAGAGTACGACAGTAATTTGCTTATTTCCACACTTAGGCATAAAAACATGGCGTTAGAGGGTGATAACTCGAAACAGCCCCCGAACGGCCCCGTGGGTGGCACCAATAGCTCCCACGGGACCAACGTAACTCGTAGGATCTGACCCCGCAGCCGCGGGTGTCCCGGTTTAAGGGTACGATGGTAATTTGCTTATTTCCACACTTTGGCTTAAAAACATTGCGTTAGAGGGTGAGAACTCGAAACAGCCCCCGAACGGCCCCGTGGATGGCACCAACACCTCCCACGGGACCAACGTAACTCGTAGGAACTGACCCCGCAGCCGCGGGAGTCACGATTTGAGAGTACGACGGTAATTTGCTTATTTCCACACTTAGGCTTAAAAACATGGCGTTAGAGGGTGAGAACTCGAAACAGCCCCCGAACGGCCCCGTGGGTGGCACCAACACCTCCCACGGGACCAACGTAACTCGTAGGAACTGACCCCACAGCCGCGGGTCTCCCGATTTTAGAGTACGACGGTAATTTGCTTATTTCCACACTTAGGCTTGAAAACATGGCGTTAGAGGGTGAGAACTCGAAACAGCCCCCGAACGGCCCGTGGGTGGCACCAACACCTCCCACGGGACCAACGTAACTCGTAGGAACTGACCCCGCAGCCGCGGGTGTCCCGGTTTGGGAGTATGGCGGTAATTTTCTTACTTCCACACTTAGGCTTCAAAACATGGCGTTAGAGAGTGAGAACTCGAAACAGCCCCCGAACGGCCCCGTGGGTGGCACCAACACCTCCCACGGGACCAACGTAACTCGTAGAAACTGACCCCGCAGCCGCGGGTCTCCCGGTTTGAGAGTACGACGGTAATTTTCTTATTTCCACACTTAGGCTTCAAAACATGGCGTTAGAGGGTGAGAACTCGAAACATCCCCCGAACGGCCCCGTGGGTGGCACCAACACCTCCCTCGGGACCAACGTAACTCGTAGGAACTGACCCCGCAGCCGCGGGTCTCCCGGTTTGAGAGTACGGTGGTAATTTGCTTATTTCCACACTTAGGCTTCAAAACATGGCGTTAGAGGGTGAGAACTCGAAACAGCCCCCGAACGGCCCCGTGGGTGGCACCAACACCTCCCACGGGACCAACGTAACTCGTAGGAACTGACCCCGCAGCCGCGGGTGTCTCGGTTTGAGAGTACGACGGTAATTTGCTTATTTCCACACTTAGGCTTAAAAACACGGCGTTAGAGGGTGAGAACTCGAAACAGCCCCCGAACGGCCCCGTGGATGGCACCAACACCTCACACGGGACCAACGTAACTCGTAGGAACTGACCCCGCAGTCGCGGGTGTCCCGGTTTGAGAGTACGACGGTAATTTGCTTATTTCCACACTTAGGCTTCAAAACATGGCGTTAGAGTTTGAGAACTCGAAACAGCCCCCGAACGGCCCCGTGGGTGGCACAAACACCTCCCACGGGACCAACGTAACTCTTAGGAACTGACCCCGCAGCGCGGGTCTCCCGGTTTGAGAGTATGGCGGTAATTTGATTACTTCCACACTTAGGCTTCAAAACATGGTGTTAG
Organism: Sambucus nigra; assembly: GCA_949130495.1. NCBI lineage: Eukaryota > Viridiplantae > Streptophyta > Magnoliopsida > Dipsacales > Adoxaceae > Sambucus > Sambucus nigra. The sequence continues at coordinate 285,396,341 of OX422214.1, read as the reverse complement.
AGGGTGAGAACTCGAAACAGCCCCCGAACGGCCCCGTGGGTGGCACCAACAGCTCCCACGGGACCAACGTAACTCGTAGGAACTGACCCCGCAGCCGCGGGTGTCCCGGTTTGAGAGTACGGCGGTAATTTGCTTATTTCCACACTTAGGCATCAAAACATGGCGTTAGAGGGTGAGAACTCGAAACAACCACCGAACAGCCCCGTGGGTGGCACCAACACCTCCCACGGGACCAACGTAACTCGTAGGAACTGACCCCGCAGCCGCGGGTGTCCCGGTTTGAGAGTACGACGGTAATTTGCTTATTTCCACACTTAGGCATAAAAACATGGCGTTAGAGGGTGAGAACTCGAAACAGCCCCCGAAAGCCCCGTGGGTGGCACCAACACCTCCCACGGGACCAACGTAACTCGTAGGAACTGACCCCGCAGCCGCGGGTGTCCCGGTTTGAGAGTACGGCGGTAATTTGCTTATTTCCACACTTAGGATTAAAAACATGGCGTTAGAGGGTGAGAACTCGAAACAGCCCCCGAACGGCCCCGTGTGTGGCACCAAAACCTCCCACGGGACCAACGTAACTCGTAGGAACTGACCCCGCAGCCGCAGGTGTCCCGATTTGAGAGTACGATAGTAATTTGTTTATTTCCACACTTAGGCATAAAAACATGGCGTTAGAGGGTGAGAACTCGAAATAGCCCCCGAACAGCCCCGTGGGTGGCACCAACAGCTCCCACGGGACCAACGTAACTCGTAGGAACTGACCCCGCAACCGCGGGTCTCCCGGTTTGAGAGTACGACGGTAATTTACTTATTTCCCAACTTAGGATTAAAAACATAGTGTTAGTGGGTGAGAACTCGAAATAGCCCCGAACGACCCTGTGGGTGGCACCAACACCACCCACGGGATCAACGTAACTCGTAGGAACTGACCCCGCAGCCGCGGGTGTCCCTGTTTGAGAGTACGACAGTAATTTACTTATTTCCACACTTAGGCTTAAAAACTTGGCGTTAGAGGGTGAGAACTCGAAACAGCCCCCGAACGGTCCCGTGGGTGGCACCAACACCTCCCACGGGACCAACTTAACTCGTAGGAACTGACCCCGCAGCCGCGGGTGTCCCGGTTTGAGAGTACGACGATAATTTGCTTATTTCCCCACTTAGGCTTGAAAAGATGGCGTTAGAGGGTGAGAACTCGAAACAGCACCCGAACGGCCCGTGGGTGGCACCAACACCTCCCACGGGACCAACGTAACTCGTAGGAACTGACCCCGCAGCCGCGGGTGTCCCGCTTTGAAAGTACGACGGTAATTTGCTTATTTCCACACTTAGGTTTCAAAACATGGCGTTAGAGGGTGAAAACTTGAAACAGCCCCCGAACGGCCCCGTGGGTGGCACCAACACCTCCCACGGGACCAACGTAACTCGTAGGAACTGACCCCGCAGCCGCGGGTGTCCCAGTTTGAGAGTACGACGGTAATTTTCTTATTTCAACACTTAGGCTTCAAAACATGGCGTTAGAGGGTGAGAACTCGAAACAGCCCCTGAAAGCCCCGTGGGTGGCATCAACACCTCCCACGGGACTAGCGTAACTCGTAGGAACTGACCCCGCAGCCGCGGGTGTCCCGGTTTGAGAGTACGGCGGTAATTTGCTTATTTCCACACTTAGGCTTAAAAACATGGTGTTAGAGGGTGAGAACTCGAAACAGCCGCCGAACGGCCCCGTGGGTGGCACCAACACCTCCCACGGGACCAACATAACTCGTAGGAACTGACCCCGCAGCCGCGGGTGTCCCGATTTGAGAGTACGACAGTAATTTGCTTATTTCCACACTTAGGCATAAAAATATGGCGTTAGAGGGTGATAACTCGAAACAGCCCCCGAACGGTCCCGTGGGTGGCACCAATAGCTCCCACGGGACCAACGTAACTCGTAGGAACTGACCCCGCAGCCGCGGGTGTCCCGGTTTAAGGGTACGATGGTAATTTGCTTATTTCCACACTTAGGCTTCAAAACATGGCGTTAGAGGGTGAGAACTCAAAACAGCCCCTGAACGGCCCCGTGGGTGGCACCAACACCTCCCACGGGACCAACGTAACTCGTAGGAACTGACCCCGCAGCCGCGGGTGTCCCGGTTTGAGAGTATGGCGGTAATTTGCTTATTTCCACACTTAGGCTTCAAAACATGGCGTTAGAGAGTGAGAACTCGAAACAGCCCCCGAACGGCCCCGTGGGTGGCACCAACACCTCCCACGGGACCAACGTAACTCGTAGAAACTGACCCCGCAGCCGCGGGTCTCCCGGTTTGAGAGTACGACGGTAATTTGCTTATTTCCACACTTAGGCTTCAAAACATGGCGTTAGAGGGTGAGAACTCGAAACATCCCCCGAACGGCCCCGTGGGTGGCACCAACACCTCCCTCGGGACCAACGTAACTCGTAGGAACTGACCCCGCAGCCGCGGGTCTCCCGGTTTGAGAGTACGGTGGTAATTTGCTTATTTCCACACTTAGGCTTCAAAACATGGCGTTAGAGGGTGAGAACTCGAAACAGCCCCCGAACGGCCCCGTGGGTGGCACCAACACCTCCCACGGGACCAACGTAACTCGTAGGAACTGACCCCGCAGCCGCGGGTGTCTCGGTTTGAGAGTACGACGGTAATTTGCTTATTTCCACACTTAGGCTTAAAAACATGGCGTTAGAGGGTGAGAACTCGAAACAGCCCCCGAACGGCCCCGTGGATGGCACCAACACCTCCCACGGGACCAACGTAACTCGTAGGAACTGACCCCGCAGTCGCGGGTGTCCCGGTTTGAGAGTACGACGGTAATTTGCTTATTTCCACACTTAGGCTTCAAAACATGGCGTTAGAGTTTCAGAACTCGAAACAGCCCCCGAATGGCCCCGTGGGTGGCACAAACACCTCCCACGGGACCAACGTAACTCTTAGGAACTGACCCCGCAGCGCGGGTCTCCCGGTTTGAGAGTATGGCGGTAATTTGCTTATTTCCACACTTAGGCTTCAAAACATGGCGTTAGAGGGTGAGAACTCGAAACAGCCCCCGAACGGCCCCGTGGGTGGCACCAACAGCTCCCACGGGACCAATGTAACTCGTAGGAACTGACCCCGCAGCCGCGGGTGTCCCGGTTTGAGAGTACGGCGGTAATTTGCTTATTTCCACACTTATGCTTCAAAACATGGCGTTAGAGGGTGAGAACTCGAAACAACCCCCGAACAGCCCCGTGGGTGGCACCAACACCTCCCACGGGACCAACGTAACTCGTAGGAACTGACCCCGTAGCCGCGGGTGTCCCGGTTTGAGAGTACGACGGTAATTTGCTTATTTCCACACTTAGGCATAAAAACATGGCGTTAGAGGGTGAGAACTCGAAACAGCCCCCGAAAGCCCCGTGGGTGGCACCAACACCTCCCACGGGACCAACGTAACTCGTAGGAACTGACCCCGCAGCCGCGGGTGTCCCGGTTTGAGAGTACGACGGTAATTTGCTTATTTCCACACTTAGGCTTAAAAACATGGCGTTAGAGGGTGAGAACTCGAAATAGCCCCCGAACGGCCCCGTGGGTGGCACCAACACCTCCCACGGGACCAACGTAACTCGTAGGAACTGACCCCGCAGCCGCGGGTCTCCCGATTTGAGAGTACGACAGTAATTTGTTTATTTCCACACTTAGGCATAAAAACATGGCGTTAGAGGGTGATAACTCGAAACAGCCCCCGAACGGCCCCGTGGATGGCACCAACACCTCCCACAGGACCAACGTAACTCGTAGGAACTGACCCCGCAGCCGCAGGAGTCCCGATTTGAGAGTACGACGGTAATTTGCTTATTTCCACACTTAGGCTTAAAAACATGGCGTTAGAGGGTGAGAACTCGAAACAGCCCCCGAACGGCCCCGTGGGTGGCACCAACACCTCCCACGGGACCAACGTAACTCGTAGGAACTGACCCCACAGCCGCGGGTCTCCCTATTTTAGAGTACGACGGTAATTTGCTTATTTCCACACTTAGGCTTCAAAACATGGCGTTAGAGGGTGAGAACTCGAAACAGCCCCCGAACGGCCCCGTGGGTGGCACCAACACCTCCCACGGGACCAACGTAACTCGTAGGAACTGACCCCGCAGCCGCGGGTGTCCCGGTTTGAGAGTATGGCGGTAATTTGCTTATTTCCACACTTAGGCTTCAAAACATGGCGTTAGAGAGTGAGAACTCGAAACATCCCCCGAACGGCCCCGTGAGTGGCACCAACACCTCCCACGGGACCAACGTAACTCGTAGAAACTGACCTAGCAGCCGCGGGACTCCCGGTTTGAGAGTACGACGGTAATTTGCTTATTTCCACACTTAGGCTTCAAAACATGGCGTTAGAGGGTGAGAACTCGAAACAGCCCCCGAACGGCCCCGTGGGTGGCACCAACACCTCCCTCGGGACCAACGTAACTCGTTGGAACTGACCCCGCAGCCGCGGGTCTCCCGGTTTGAGAGTACGATGGTAATTTGCTTATTTCCACACTTAGGCTTCAAAACATGGCGTTAGAGGGTGAGAACTCGAAACAGCCCCCGAACGGCCCCGTGGGTGGCACCAACAGCTCCCACGGGACCAACGTAACTCGTAGGAACTGACCCCGCAGCCGCGGGTGTCTCGGTTTGAGAGTACGACGGTAATTTGCTTATTTCCACACTTAGTCTTAAAACATGGCGTTAGAGGGTGAGAACTCGAAACAGCCCCCGAACGGCCCCGTGGATGGCACCAACACCTCCCACGGGACCAACGTAACTCGTAGGAACTGACCCCGCAGTCGCGGGTGTCCCGGTTTGAGAGTACGACGGTAATTTGCTTATTTCCACACTTAGGCTTCAAAACATGGCGTTAGAGTTTGAGAACTCGAAACAGCCCCCGAACGGCCCCGTGGGTGGCACAAACACCTCCCACAAGACCAACGTAACTCTTAGGAACTGACCCCGCAGCGCGGGTCTCCCGGTTTGAGAGTATGGCGGTAATTTGCTTATTTCCACACTTAGGCTTCAAAACATGGCGTTAGAGGGTGAGAACTCGAAACAGCCCCCGAACGGCCCCGTGGGTGGCACCAACAGCTCCCACGGGACCAACGTAACTCGTAGGAACTGACCCCGGAGCCGCGGGTGTCCCGGTTTGAGAGTACGGCGGTAATTTGCTTATTTCCACACTTAGGCTTCAAAACATGGCGTTAGAGGGTGAGAACTCGAAACAACCCCCGAACAGCCCCGTGGGTGGCACCAACACCTCCCACGGGACCAACGTAACTCGTAGGAACTGACCCCGCAGCCGCGGGTGTCCCGGTTTGAGAGCACGACGGTAATTTGCTTATTTCCACACTTAGGCTTGAAAACATGGCGTTAGAGGGTGAGAACTCGAAACAGCCCCGAACGGCCCCGTGGGTGGCACCAACACCTCCCACGGGACCAACGTTACTCGTAGGAACTGACCCCGCAGCCGCGGGTCTCCCGATTTGAGAGTACGGCGGTAATTTGCTTATTTCCACACTTAGGCTTCAAAACATGACGTTAGAGGGTGAGAACTCGAAACAGCCCCTGAACGGCCCCGTGGGTGGCACCAACACCTCCCACGGGACCAACGTAACTCGTTGGAACTGACCCCGCAGCCGCGGGTCTCCCGGTTTGAGAGTACGACGGTAATTTGCTTATTTCCACACTTAGGCTTAAAAACATGGCGTTAGAGGGTGAGAACTCGAAACAGCCCCCGAACGGCCCCGTGGGTGGCACCAACACCTCCCACGGTACCAACGTAACTCGTAGGAACTGACCCCGCAGCCGCGGGTCTCCCGGTTTGAGAGTACGACGGTAATTTGCTTATTTCCACACTTAGGCTTAAAAACATGGCGTTAGAGGGTGAAAACTCGAAACAGCCCCCGATGTGGCACCAACTCCTCCCACGGGACCGACGTAGTAATTTGCTTATTTCCACACTTAATTTTTATATTTCTTCTTGGTTACTTGATAATTTTAACTCATATATGCAATTTTTCAGCTTGATTAATTTTTTTGTAAAACTACTTTGTTACTGATACTTTTGTTTTTTGTATCCTATAATTTGTAGGATTTTTGCACGTGGATCAAATGAAGGAGGCAGTGGTTTACAACATGATGATTATTTATATGTTGTGGACATTCAGGATAATGTTTTTTATGTGTTATAGCCGTGCAGGCTTTTATTGTTTAGTTTTATGGCCGTGCGAGATTTTATAATTTGATTGTTGAATTTTATAGCCGTGTGGGCTTTATAATAAGCAGGTTTTTCATTTACAGGTTTTGGAATGTCAAGAAAATAGAGGAAACTCTGCCCAATTTTTTTTGGTCTGTGAATTATTAAGACGTGTAATATTTTTAAGTTTGTATATATATTTGTTTATTAACAACATTCTCAATTCGCAATTTGTGACTTTTTTTTTATTGTTTTGCCCATAATAAATATTTGTAACACCTCGTAGCAACCGATGATGCACTCACAGGAACCTCAATTTTAGGATTGGACAAAAAAAATACATTTTTTTTAAATTAGAGATAAATATGGTCATGGACTTTGTCCATGAACATTTTTTTTTTTTTTGTCGCGCTTAAAAATGGTCACGGCCAAAGTCCGCGACCATTTTTTTTTATTTTTTGTCACGGTAATGGGTCGCGGACTAGGGCCGCGACCAATTTTTTTTATTTTTTTTTGTCACGCACATGGGTCGCGGCCAAAGTCTGCGACCAATTTGTCACGGTCGTGGGTCATGGACAAGGGCCGCGACCAATTTTTTTAATTTTTTTTTGTCACGCACATGGGTCGCGGACTTTGGCCGCGACCAATTTGTCACGGTTGTGGGTCATGGACAAGGGCCGCGACCAATTTTTTAATTTTTTTTGTCACGTACATGGATCGCGGACTTTGGCCGCGACCAATTTGTCACGGTTATGGGTCACGGATTAGAGCCGCGACCCGTCACGGCATGGGTCACGGCCAAAGTCCGCGACCATTTGCCGTGACCTCTCTTGGCCATGACCATTTTTTGGTCACGGACTTGGGCCGCGACCCACGAAAATGGTCACGCCAGAAATGGTCACGGCCAAAGTCCGCGACCCACAGTTTTGGTCAGGGATTTTGGCCGTGACCAATCGCCAGTTTTGGTGTAGTGGAGAAAGGTTCTCCTTCAAGATTTTTTTAGCCAGTAGGTACCAGGCACAACCTCATCAACTACCCTATAAGGACCATGCCAATTAGGATGGAGCTTATTTTCTTTTTTCCACGTCTTCTGTAAGACTAGGTCTCCCACAGCTATGGGCCTTGACTTCACCATTTGATTATAGAATTTCACGGTTCTCTGCTGGTATGCTGCCTGTCTTATCTCTGCATCCTCTCTTCTTTCCTTGATTAAATTAAGATCAAGTCTTCTCTCTTCCCTATTTCTTTGAGGGTCATAGGTCTGAACTCTATGAGTGGGAAGTCCTACCTCTATAGGGATGATAGATTATGAACCATGGGCTAACATAAATGGAGTCTCTCCCGTTGGTGTCCTCGTTGTCGTCCTGTAGGACCATAACATGGCATATACCTCCTCTGTCTCTTTCCCTTTGGCCTCTTCCAACCTTTTTTTATCCCATCAAGGATTGTTCGGTTTGTGACCTTGGTCTGACCATTTGCTTGGGGTCGGCCAGGAGAAGAGAAGAACTGCTTGATCCCTACTCTTTCGCAGTATTTATCTAGGAAACATTCTAGAACTGGGTTCCATTATCTGAGATAAGGATGTTTGGAAGACCATACCTGCATATGATGTTCTTGCATATGAACTAGAAGGTCTTCTGCTAAGTGATTGTGATCACTGGCTCAGTCTCTACCCATTTGGAGAAATAATCAATTACCATGATCAAGAATCGATAGTTGTTGACAGTTCTTGGTAGAGGTCCTACCAAATCAATGCAGACTGTAAATGGACAAGGGCAGCTGATTAAAGTTATAGGTTGATGAGGTTGATGGGGGGTGGTGGAGAACCTTTGGCACTTATCATGCTTCTTTACATATACAGCTGCATCTTTGGCCAATGTCGGCCACCAGTACCCCTGAGTGATTATCCTCTTAGCTAACGGCCTTCCCCTATGTGACTGGAAGAATAACCCTCATGCACATCATGAATAATGTGTGGAACCTCTGAAGGGTGAACACATCTGAGGAGAGGGAGTATGAACCTCTTTTTGTACAAGACATCTCCTACAACTAAGAATTTGGCAGCTTTGAATCTCAGCTTTTTCATTTTTGACTTCGACTCTAGTAAGTCTCCCTCTATGATGTATTTGATAAGAGGATCCATCCAAGAGGCTCCCATATTCAAATTAAGTCAAGGTCTGGCGACCTCTTCTTCTTCTTCAATGGTTGGCTTAATCTGAATCTCAACGGGTATTGTTCTTCTTATGTATGTCCTTGTTGCTGAGGCCAACCTTGCGAGCACATCATCTAGACTATTGTCTTACCGAGGTATCCTCTTAATTTTTACCTCCTTGAATCTTTCTAGCATCATTCTCACCCTCTTCAGGTATTTATTCATCCTTTTATCTTTGGCCTCATACACTCCCAGGATTTACTTGACGACCAACCTTGAGTCATTGTGGATTGGGAGTTAGCCGACACTGAGGGCTTTTGCCAAGGAGAGGCCTGCTATTAATGCCTTATACTCTGAATCATTGTTCGAAGCTTTGAAGTCAAACCTCAGTGCATATTCAATATCGGTACCATCTGGCGCTGAGACTATCAACCCCACTCCACTTCCACTTTCACAGGACGACCCATCAACGAAGAGGTTCCAAACAACTTCATTTGAAGAGAAGTTTCCTTCTGACAGGGTCCCTTGCCTAAAGAGATACATGTCCTCCTCGTTCTCAACTATTCTTTTTCTGGCTTTGCTTGACTGAACCTCGTCCGAATCTTGGAAGATGTTTCTGTTTGGTTCATCTGCGACCTCTTGATTAATCTTAACTACTTCCTCTTTCCAGGTAAACTCAGCTACAAAGTCTGTGGGAGCCTTCCCTTTGATGGCAACCCTGGGTTGATAAACAATGTCATACTCCCCCAACTCGATGGCCCAGGTCATTAGACTACCTAACTTCTTTGGCTTATGGAGGACATGTCTGAGTGGGGAATCAGTGAGGACGACCATAGAGTGGGCTTGGAAGTATGGCTTCATTTTCCTAGAAGCATGTATCAAAGCATATGCTAACTTTTCAATCTGAGGGTATTTCTGTTCAGAACCTTGAGGAGCTTTACTATTGAAGTACACTGGTCTCTGCACTCCATCATCTTCTCTTACTATTGCAGCACTAATGGCTGACTCTAAAACAACTAGATATACATATAGCTTCTCACCCATAATTAGCTGAGATAGGAGTAGAGGGGATCCGATATAGGACTTGATCTCTTTAAAAGCTTTGTCACACTCCTCATCCCATTTAAAGGCCTTTCAAGAACTTTGAAAAAAGGAAGACACTTATCTATAGCTCTTGAGACAAATTTGTTTAGTGTAACAACTCTTTCGGTTAGCCTCTGAACATCTTTGATAGTTCTAGGTGTCTTTATTTCCAATAAAGACTTGATCTTCTCAGGGTTAGCTTCTATTCCCCTTTGGTTAATAATGAATCCCAAAAACTTTCCTGCTCCTACCCCGAAGACACATTTAACCGGGTTGAGCTTCGTTCTGTATTTGTCCATAGTGTCAAAAGTTCTTCAAGGTCGTCCACATGAGTGTCGGACTTCAGACTCTTCGTCAGCATGTCGTCCAAATACACTTCCATGGACTTGCCTATCTGATCCTCAAACATCTTATTTACAAGATGTTGGTAAGTAGCCCCTACATTCTTCAGCCCAAAGGGCATGACCTTGTAGCAATAGGTCCCTTTGTCTGCGATGAATGTTGTCTTCTCTGAGTCTTTCGAATTCATGAAGATCTGATTATACCCAGAATATGCATCCATGAAGCTCATGAGTTCATGTCCTGCTGTGGCATCCACCATCTAATCAATACGAGGTAGGATAAAACTATCTTTTGAGCAATACTTGTTTAAATCAGTGAAATCTACACACAACCTCCATTTCCCATTTGCTTTTGGAACAATGACAACGTTAGATAACCACTCAGGGTATATGACCTCTATGATGAACTTAGCCTCTTCAAGCTTTCTAACCTCTTCTCTGATGACTTCATACTTCTCCCTTGAGTACACCCTTATTCTCTATTTTATGGGCTTTGCATCTTCTATAACATTGAGTTTATGGCACATAATCTCAAGATCAATACCTGGCATATGTGCATGGCTCCAGGTAAAAACACTTTGTCTCTTCCTTAAAAGCTTTACTAGTTCCTCCTTGATCTCAGGTCTTAGGGCTTTGCCAATTTGGATGGTTTTTTCAGCTCGTACTCGTTGAGGATGATAGATTCTACCTCTTCTGCGGCCTCTCCTTTTTTTAGCTTTGTTTCATCTCTAGGATCAAGTTTGTCGCTATTTTACGTGATTGTTTACCTCTTATGATCCTCTCTCTCTTCTGCGGAGTTGAAGTAGCATTCACGTGACGATGTTTGGTCACCTTTAACTTCCCCTAATCCATAGGGAGTTGAGAATTTTAGCATTTAGTGGACCGTTGAAGGCGCGACCTCAAATTCCTTGAGGGCTACTCGTCCTATGATAAGGTTGTAAGCTGAGAAGACGTTTTCATCCATCACAAAGAAATTGAATTTTCTGGTCAACCTCTTAGGCCATTCGTCTCCCATTCTAACATCCATCTCATACATACCCATTGGATGAACCTTTTCACTACTGAAGCCGATCAAGGGATGATGATAAAGGACAAGCCTAGCTTTGTTGAGTCCTAGGCTCTTAAAATATGGCCAAAACACGATGTTTGGTGAACTTCCCCCATTAACGAGGATCCTATGAACATCACACCCATGTACCCTTGTGGTGATTACTAAAGGGTCATCGCGAGGAGCTAATATACCTTTAAAATCAAGTCGTGAGAAGCCAACTACGAGGGTATCCATATCTACCTTCTTTCTCTTCTCGTGTTTAACCTCTGCAGAGGCCAAGTTCACAACCTCGGCCTTTGCCACTGCTTTGACCTCTGCCACGTGGGTCTTGTGATCAGCTACCGCTGAACCTCCCCCTGCTATTCCTCCACAGATGGTGTTTACACCAAAAGAGATCATATCGACTCTCTTCACTAGGATATTGTCGTCTTTTAGCGGGAGGTCAGGGTCATCGTCATTATCATCTGAGTCCTCAGCTCTTTTGTTATGGTCATCTTCTCGTCATATTTCATTTCTCTTATTTTTAGGGTCTTTTATTCCCCCCTTAGGAGCTCTACCATCCACATACTTTCTAAGCTTTCCAGACTTCAATATTTTCTCAATCTAGACCTTCAGGGCAAAACACTTATCGATCAGATGGTCATGATCTTGATGGAACTCGCACAATAGATTCTTATTTCTCTTATGTGGAGGAGCCTTAAGCTTCTTCGGCCATCTCGGGGATCTATCATTCGTTATTTCATTGAGGATCTGTTCACATCCCACAATTAGAGGAGTATAGTGTGCAAACTTATCGTCTGCAGTCCTCTTCTTTCCATCCTTCTTCCTTTGAAATTTCCCACTGCCACTTCCATTCTCATTTTCATACTTTGTGCCATAGACTTAAGAGGGTCTTCATCAAGCTTTCAAAGTATCTTTCCCTTCTGAAGTCCTCCAATGAGGGCTATCATGGCAATGCTATTTTCGTAATCTTTGACCTCCAACTTTTCCTTATTGAACCTTGCGATGTAGTCTCTGAGGCTTTTATTCTTGCCTTTCTTTACATAGAGCAGATGGGTTGTTTTCTTCTGAGGTCTTATCCCAAAATAAAAGTTGTGTATAAAACGATCAGCCAAACCTTTAAAATTTTCAACTGAATTTTTAGGAAGAGAAGTGAACCAGATATGTGCAACCCCAGTCAAAGTGCTTGAGAAAGCTCGGCACCTCATCTCATTAAGGATTGAATAAATGTCTACTATAAACTGATATATCTTAATATGATGCGCTGGGTTGGTACTACCATTGTACTTGGGAGACACCATTGGTGGTTTAAATTTGGCAGGGGTTGGGAAGTTGACAATCCTTTCCACAAATGGGGAGTCCTCTGAGAATCCCCTTTGTAGTGGGTCTCGGCTTATTATGAGTTTCCCTATCTTCTTTTCAAACCTTTGGATGGAATCATTCCAATGTCGTCCTGGCCGTGGTTGTCCCCAACCACCTCCATGGGGTGAATCGAGGGTTCCCCAACAGCAGCGCAACGTCGACTGTTGACTTCCCCCTGACCACAGTATCGACCATGTGGGAGTCGGCCATGACGAGGCTGATGTTATTCATCTCCCTTTTATGATAAAACTATGCTCCTTGACCTGGATAGCCTCTGCCTCAGATCATTAACTGGGGCGAGCCTCTCAAAGGCCGACCCTCTACTTAAGCGATCAAAAGCTGGCCCTCTTTGTTGTGCATCACCATCTCGTCTTTCACACTGACCTTGACTCTGTTGTATATGAAGTATAATGTTATTTGAGACCTCATATGGCTCCCAACAGTCTGTCGGAGCATCCTTCGCCTCAATTTCGTCGTACCTATCCTCAGGGCAAGGGTTTCATTGCCTTCCCAGGCATAGACGGCTAGGGTCAGCAACATCCCTCCTCTGTTGAGGAGTAGGTTGGTCTTTTTACGATGTCTGGGGAGGTCCCCAGGTGGTCTCATTATATTTTGGCTTAGCTGGGCAAACTACTCCTACATCACTTACTGAGTTGCAGCCAAGGACTTCAAGGCTATTGTCACCTCAGTCATCTCAGACTGGGGTGGTGACTCGATGGAACTGGGTCCTCCAACACTAGATGTTGGAGGAGGTGGTGGTAGCTTCGGTGCCATATGTTAATACTAAAGAGATTGCAATGAAGATATTAGAGAGAAGGATACCTTAAAGGACCTCTTTCAATGGTGACACAACTTCATACGAAGGGTGAGGCCTGGTTCACCACCAGAGACTCCGGTGAGGTTAAGCTACAAAAAGGAAGAGATGAATCTTCTCGTTCCCATAAACAACGCTAAAAATGATGCTGTAATTAGCACCACCAGGTAAGGTGTTGACAAGATCAAACTAGTGATAACAATGGCAGCATAAGAGTGAACATATAGTAGAATGAGGTAAGGAGAAGAGGATGAACACTAGTATATAAGTGGTTCAGCCAATCTTTCCTACATCCACCGTGAGTGTGTGAGTAATATCACTAGATGAAGGCACTAATGTCCATAGATATAATCTCTCAAGCTTTCTCACTCTACTGTATAAACAAATAGAGTTTCAGCTAGGGTTGAGATTATGCCTCCTTTTTTAGGGTAGAGGATGATCTCTATATATAGTCCTTGGGGGTGTAATGTACCCCCCAAGCATGCAATGAGCATATTCATGAGGATCGAACCAGTATGAGGATGACACCTGGCTGATCTTATGTAGATAATAATGACCTCAATATTCCCTCACGTGAGGGGAATGATTCGATTATAACTGATTTGTCCATGTGTTCCAAAACTTACATGTGCTTGTAAATGCTTGGACCTGTGTCCTTGACTGGTGCAACCTCGGCCTGGATGAGTACGAGGTTGACGAAGTCCGACAATTGATTTATCTTATCAATATCCACGATGACCTCGATCGGGAGAGCTGGTCGAGGTTGGGTATGAGGGAGCTGTAACGTCGTCTTAAGAAGAGTAGGAAGTTGGCGTTAACCTGTCCCTATAAGGCGCTGCTGACCTTGGCTGTTTCAGAGCCAAGGTTGGTGGTAGAGAGCCGACCTTGCAAAATACGACCCTTCTGATGGTAGTTGAGCTTCTTGTCAACTCAGTTGTGAGACAAGCTGAGCTTGGTGACTCAGAGTACGGGGGTGCACTTTGGGCATATCAAGAACAAACTATGATAATATAATAAAACACTTTAATAAAACTAATCAAAGTAAATCATCTACAAAAAGATGGCTAAATTTTATTGACAATATTACAGGAAAAGGTTTTACCCCTCAATTCGAACACATAAAAGGTAAAGATAATCAATTAGCTGATATTTTGTCTATATTAATTACTAATAATTCCTAAATTTTACATATGTCTCATCATCAAGGCTCTTTATCACGCACAAAAGAAAACACTAACCAATTATTTACTTTTCTTAATGAGAGACAAAAATTCAGGTCAAAGTTACAGGTGACAACATAACAACAGAAGATCCTTGACAACCTCCGGTTTAATCGAGAATATAATAAAGGATCATTTATACACACTATGAATTATCTTAATACTTACTTTTTTAACCTTACTCACTATATTCGTACATTAGAAGCATGAGAAAAATATTATAGCCTTTCTGATAATAAACAACAACTTATCGAAGAACATAATAATGTAATAAAACACTATAAAATATTAAACATTAAAAAACAAAATATTGAAAAGAAATTAGAACAAGTAACATTATATAGTAATTGTAACTTTTTATCTTCTTTGGCCCCTATTATAGGTTTATATTACGTACTAAAGTAGAAACCCTTTTATCAGAAGCAATAGCAGAAAAATATTTATGTTTGCATGAGAAAAAGATATTACAAATTGGGTTGCAATACAAAACTATTTTCGTTATAACTTATCCCCCGTAGGATGCACATACAGATATGAAAATGTGTATATAAATTCTCAAAAGAAACATGACACGGTAATTTTATTAGAGATAGATTATAGACTTTTTAAAAAATTTGTAATTAGTAGACCAAATCCAATGTTTACACATAATCGACGTATACAAATAATAGTAACTATAAGTCTATTATTAGAATTTGGAATGATAGCTAGTATATTAATTCCTCCTCCTTATACTATAATAAATGATAACTTACCAAAAGGTTTATTAGACGTACTAGTAGAACAACAATATTGGAGGACCACACTACCTCACATTTTATTAATAATAGACAACACACCACAAGAATGGATAGGCATAGGACAAATCATCCATAGTAGGCACACTGTTTTAATTGAACATAGAAAAGATAAAATCTTTAATTATTTTGTTCAATGTACAGATGCCGACTTTTATTTACAAGGACAAGATACAACAAAAGACTTAATAACAATATATAAAGTAAATAAAATAATGAATGAAATTCCTACTGATCCTTGGTATATGATAAAAGAAACATTTAATATGAGAATTTTTATTCCAAAACACCCTTTTAGTATCAACCTAAACTATTTTAATAAATCTCAACTATCTTCAGAAGTAGAAGAAGTACTAGAGCAAGAAAAAAGATCCCATCACACATATTGCAACTATACACACACTGATTTAGACAACGACTCAATGGACTCGATTACCAGGCACATCATTGACAACATGATGGAACCCTCGAAGAAAAAAATTTGTTACCTACGCAAGAACTGAATCCAGCCATAATAAACAAAAACACTGACGCAATCAAGACAGCGACTGAAAGCGATACAAGATATATGTAAATAAAGGAACACGAGATATTACTGTTCATTACTATTCACTTTTGGACGAATTCATAATCACGAACAATTACTATTTCCTTTTGAAAAACTTAGCCAAAAACAAAAACATCGCTTTCCTTTCCTTAACCCTTACCTCTTCTGTTTAATAAAATTTTCAAATCCGAATCTTTTTTTTCCTAGAAAATTAGAACTCTCTTCACTCTTCAATCACACCTCACAACTCTCTTTACTACACACACCTAGCAACGATATTAACCAAGGTCTCTCTCTCAAAAACCACTCTTTAAATTTTTGACTAGCACTATAATCCAGCTGCAATAGTTGTAAGTTATCTTGTAATTGTAAGTTTTCGATCACTTGTAAATTATTTCATGGCTTATAATCTATTTTATCACCTGTAAATTAATAGTTTGTAATCGCATGTTTTATTCTCAGCAATAAAATTTAAAGTTTTTATTATATCTTTCGGGTTAACCACTTTGAGTACTTAGATAATATTCTTATTATGTTTTGATATATCATTAAAGGATCCTTGAGGATTTTTTTATGAGAAATATTGATATGAATAACTGATTGAACTCTAGAATGATCTTAAATTTTTAAACTTTTCGGTGTCCTGTGTATTGTCACTGTCGCTGTTGTTGCCGTTATGTTGTCGTTTTTAGGCTTGGCTGGGATGCTACAGTAACTTGTAGTACTATGGACTTGAGGTATTATTTAAAAGTTACTGTTCATACTACTGTTCACTTTTAAGTTGGATAAGTTTGGAATAAAAGATCTACAATATTTTAATAATCCTAAAAATGGTTGTAGTTTTTTAGTTTCTTCTAATTTATCTAGGAATTCTAACACCTTTTTTACTATATGTTCTTGAAATTATATTTTGCCTCCTTTTATGAATAATCCTAGAAATTCTATTTCTTGCTTTCCTAATTGCATCTTTTTGCTGCTAATTATTAATTCTTGATTTATAAATGATTTAAAAACAATTTATAAATTATTTCTATGTTCATGTTTAGTATTACTAAAAACAAGAATATCATCTACATACACTATGCAAAAATTTGAATATTTTTTAAAGATAGTATCCATTTTATTTTGGAATATTTGAGGTGAATTTTTTAAACCAAATGGTATGACTAGCCATTCAAAACGTCCTTCTAGACAAGTAAAAGCAGTCCATTCTATTGCATATTTATTCATTTTTATTTGCCAAAAACCAGATTTACAGTCAAATTTAGAAAAATATTTCTTATTTCTTATTTTGTTAATTAATTCATCCTTGTTGGGGATTTTATAACTATCGTCATAAGTATTATCTTTTAGTCTTTTATAATTTTAAACGGAAGAATAGTGACATGAATAGTAAAAGTGAATAATAGTATAAAGAGTAACTTTTAAATAATACCTCAAGTCTACAGTACTACAGGTTATTGTAGCAGCCCTGTCAAGCCTAAAAAATACCAACATAACTGCAACAACATCGACAATGGCAATACACAGGACACCGAAAAGTTTAAAATTTTAAGATCATTCTAGAGTTCAATCAGTTATTCATATCAATATTTCTCATAAAAACAAATCCTCAAGGATCCTTTAATGATATATCAAAATATAATAAGAATATTATATAAGTACTCAGAGTGGTTAACTCGAAAGATATAATAGAAACTTTAAATTTTATTGCTGAGAATAAAGCATGCGATTACAAACTATTAATTTACAGGTAATAAAATAGATTACAAACCATGAAATAATTTACACGTGATATAAAACTTACAATTACAAGATAATTTACACCTATTGCTGTTGGATTATAGTGCTGGTCGGAAATTTGAATAGTGGTTTTTGAGAGAGAGCTTGGTTAATATGGTTGCTAGGTGTGTGTAGTAAAGAGAGTTATGAGGTGTGTTTGAAGAGTGAAGAGAGTTCTCATTTTATTGGAGAAGAAAAGATTCGGATTTGAAAATTTTATTAAACGGAAGAGGTAAGGGATAAGGAAAGGAAATATATGTTTTTATTTTCGGTTAAGTTTTTCAAAAGGAAATAGTAATTGCTCGTGATTATGAATTCTTCCAAAAGTGAATAGTAATGACAATAATATCTCGTGTTCCTTTATTTACGTCCATCTTGTGTCACTTTCAGTCGCTGTCTTGATTGCGTCATTGGTTGCATCTGTGTTTTTGTTTATTGTGGCTGGATTCAGTGCATGCGTAGGTAACAAATTTTTTTTCTTCTAGGGTTCCATCATGTTGTCAATGTTGTGCATGGTAACCGAGTCCATTGAGTCGTTGTCTGAATCAGTGTGTGTATAGTTGCAATATGTGTGATGAGATCTTTTTTCTTGATTTAGTGCTTCTTCAACTTCTGAAGATAGTTGAGATTTATTAAAATATTTTAGGTTGATACTAAAAGGGTAACACACAAGTTTTTATATGTCCTGCATGGGGGCACCAAAACTAAATTAGGAATATTAGCAGAAAAATGTAGACTATAAATATATGAGTAGTAGTATTGATACTATATTAGAAAAAATTCAAAAATTAGAAGATAATCAAGATTTTATTAAAGACCAACTAGATTTAATAAATACTAGAACACATAATATAAAATTCGAACTAGAAAAGCTTACTAAGTTTTTACACGAACAAGAAACACCAGAAATAAACGATTTAATAGATAAATTTAAACAAATTAAAATGGACACTAAAATCGTTAAAACAAAGATAAACCTTTTTTATTCTAAAGATGACATCTACACACAAAAATAAGTAAATATATAGGATGGAGAATCTATATAATAATGAAGAAGAGACTACAAAATATATAGAAAATGGTATTCAAAAAACTAAAGGACAAAATTTGTATAAAAAGAATATGTTAGAATTTACTAATAAAATATATAATCACACTAGCCAAAGAAAAATAACCCCCATCAATAGTGAAGTAATTTTAGATTTAATCACCGAAGAATCTACAAAAGAACTAAATAAAATAAATTTAGAATTTATGCATTTAGGAGTAATAATAATAGGATTAGTTGGATTAACTAGGTTAGAAGAAGGAACTAAAGTTCATTTACAGTTATTTGTTCTTTTATTTTTATTATCTCTTGTTTCTTTATTATCTTTACGTATGTTACGTTTTTAATACCATGGTCTTTTTCTTTTATATTTATAATATTTTTTATAAGTTTTACTAGGTCGTGTTCTATAGTTTTTATAAGTTTTATATTTCTTTTTAGTTTTGTGTTTATTAGTTATTATACAATTATTATCACATCCGTATTGTGCTGGTAAATCTATTTGTTGAAAGGTATAATAATATTGTTTTTTAATTTCTTTTCCTTCTTTTAGTTTCCTACATTATGATTTTATTGTATCATACAAAGTTTTTATTCTAGTTCCTATAGAGCAATCTCTCTTTGCTCCTAAGTGTTCTTTCTAATTTTTCCAATTTTTTTCTCCTATATTACCTGGTATTTTTTTTATGTACCTATCTAATTGGTCAATATCTGTTGTTCGTCCAGTTTGTGTCCAATATTCTACAAATTTTCCAGTGTAATATCCTATATATTCTAACACACACACACACACACACACACACACACATATATATATATATATATATATATATATATATATATGTGTGTGTGTGTGTGTGTGTGTGTGTGTGTGTGTGTCCTTACATATATACGACACCTAAGAGCATCTCCCATTCCTGCTCTATCGGTAAGTCCGGAGGAGTTCCTCATCCAAACGAACAACACAAAACATCTACAAGTAGGGTAGTCCCTACAAAGTATACCATTTCAGGATTCCTACCCAACGGGGACAAGGGATTCCATCATCTACACCAACCTCTTGTAAGTGGCGTTTCTACATTATACCTAAAGTAATGATCTACATAATGCTCAGCCCACCTATGCCAACGTGCGCTACCGTCCCAAAACGCACGTAATCCCAACCGATAGGACCTTCTACGAACATAGGTATGTCCACACAAGTAAATACTTACATATCTTTATCACATAATATGCATAAGTAATTACTCTACAATTACCCCAAGATATACTATTTAATCGCCCATCAATAATTCCAATTTAATAATTAACCCTCTAGCTAATCATTATTTTCCACATTTAAATAGTAATCCAAAATTTTACATGGATTTGGTTTACGATTAATTAAAGTATTTCCCCAACCTTCCAATTTTGTTCCCAGAAGTTCCATCCTAACTCCCAGACTCCATCTTCCATGTCGCACCATAAACGACCCTCCAAAATTATGAAAATCGAAGGGGACTAGCCATCTGAACCAAACCGGATCGCTTGGGCTGGCCGAACCAATTTGGTCAGCGAACTAGTTTGCCCCCTCCAGCAAATCGGTTTGATTCAACTCATTGCCCTAATGACCCAAATGCGTGATTTGGTCTTCTCCCTTCACCCAAACCACCTCTAACCTTCTTCCAAACATCATTTATGACCTTTAAACGATTTCCCATCATGAAACAATAATTTTCTACAAGAAATATGTTCCTATAACCAATTCATCCCAATAATAATTATTTCAAGAATTATCCAATGTACAAACCTTAGTTTTTAAGATTTGCCCCTTTCTTATTTAATCTATTCAAGAACCATTCTTTCTTGTAGAGGTTCTAAAATTTTTCTCCCTCAATTCAATCATCAAATTTTCGTGCTTCTCATCAAATTATTAATTATCAATTCATAACAAATTCAGATTTGATCCTCTACATGCATAAGGTTTAATCCATCCTTTGATCATCAGTTCCTATACATTTTAACCCAGAATTTTTTATGATAAAATACATCAATGAATTAATAAGTAAATTGGAAGCTAATTTTAGCAGGAGAATTCTTGTCTTACGATGAAAATTGAATGCCTCTCTTCTTGAATCCTTAATCTTCGTCCCTCTCTTGGCCTTGGTAACTTCTATTTAGGGATGTGGTGTTGCTAGGTTAAACTTTGGTGAATGAAAGTAATTCTCTGAATACCTAATTAACTTATATTATTTGCTAATCCTGAGTTACCCCATAACCTCCATACTTGTGTGACACCTTGCCCAATTAAATATCGGGTGATCGGTCCTTTATAAAATTTATAACAGAATATTTGGTTGGTTCATTATTAGTATCACTGTCGAAAACTTAAATCGAATTAATTACCTAACATTTAATCAAGCTAGTGTCAAAATATTAACTAATTAAACTTGAAACCAATTGATTTAATAAATTTCTGAACATTTAATTATAAACCATACACAAGAATTTAATGCTGACTGAATCAATTACTGAATAATTAAGGCTGGATAAAAACCTCCAGTTCAACGTCATAAACCAAACCATAATAAATTCTCAATCCAACTGAAAATAACTACAAAGGAAACTGAGTACAACTCCGCTAATGAGAATGGATGACACATGCCCGAACTGAGATATCTGAACTAGGAACTGAATGAATTGAGATAAGCGTCTAATCTCAATGACCCGCAACTTCCACAATAGCTGCAGCTCGACAAACCATCCAAGTATCTAAAACCGGTGTCCCTATGGCTGGGCACCTGTACTAATACATATATATAACAAAAGAGAGAAGAAATGCAAGATACGGGTCCGAGCCCTATGTTTTAAAAGATTTATTAGCAAGTATTTAAAACTGCATTAAAGCAAGTATCATATGCATATTAGTTCGAACTCTCACACGAGATTATTACCTCTCGACTAGTGTGCACGCCTAACGTACATCTAATCCAACCTAGCCATCTGACACACTCTTAACTAGGAAAAAGCTTATCCTACTAGTTACCCCTCGTAGTAGTATCTCGTATTTGATCTCGACATTAATTATTTTAAATAAGTGTTATCACACTAAAGTCAAGTATTTACTATTTACGTTACTGAAGATTTCACTATCTTAATAATATGATATTATCTCATTTTAGGTGTACCAAAAGCATACATATATATATCTTTCACTATTATATATGTATTACCCAATCTTAATAGCCTACAAATATCACATTGTAAGTATAACACAAGAATATATAAATATCCACCACTATTATATATATACTAACACTGCACCCCAAGGATATACCTGTAGTGCATTGCATACTCTGCTATCATATCCCGGTACATCTCGTACTCAAATAAGATCTATCGGTTCGGAATTCTCCCACAAACCATATAAACAAATCACATGTATTGGTGGCGAAAATAGTTCACATACCTATGGGTCACGCACATACCTACGTTCCCATAGTCAGCGACTTATCAACTCACAAATAAGTCTTCACAGTCCTATGTTCTGATATACAAGTCAAATATCCCCCCAAAGGTCACTCAGGATAAGACTGTTTCTACATAAACCCCCGCGATAGCAAGCAGATAGGTATGTCATACACATAATATCAAATATAGGTATACACACAACCCATCAAATCAAACGGTATACACACAACCAAATGTCATATTCTATACGTAGTATTACCATCACTAAATACTATCAATGTATTTTTAAATCACGATATTCCCTCTCTCGTAATATATATGAGGATAATATGTCACCCGAAAATCCTTAATACATAATCATAAGAAGTCCCAAAAGTAACCACTAATTTTTATTCTTATAAGTTCCATATCGTTAGAACTAATATCGTAAGTATTTATCACTTAATAATCTCGACGCAATTATAATTACGATTATCTCTCTCTCGCAATCTTCAAGGTAAATTAACCGTTCCAAATATTTGAATCATTACACCTAAATAACTCCCAATAATTCTGCACTATTTTGGGTTCATCGAACACTAATTTTTCTCACTCAAATTGACTGTTTACACAAATAGGGGCAAAATAGGAAATCCTCCGAAAATTAGAAATCTCGCTCAAACAAGAATGGATCTCGCTCGAACGACTTCCATGTGTCGTTCGAACGACTTCACGCGACAACCAATCTCGCACGAACGACATCTCGTGACCTGGGCTATTTCGTCTTCAACCTTAGACATCCTCGTTTTTCACCATTTTTCAACCCTAAAACCTCTAAAGGTTAAGCCTAAAATTCCAACAATCAATACCAAATATTATTCTAACATGAATATGAGATTTTTCAAAATCTAACATCATTAAATCGTCACCAATCATCCATAAAATTCAAAATCCCCAATTTTATTGTCAAGAACCCTAGTTCTTAAATTAATATGCATAACTTCTAAATTAAGCCGAGATTGGTTCATAGAAATCACTCTAATTTCGTAGGTATCATCCTATCTAGATATGGTATTCAAATTCTTATCAAATCAGCCCTAATTTATGATATAGTTCTCCAATTTCACCCAAAGTAACTTTCATAACAAATGTTTATTAACCTAGACTAACATGAACATAATTATCGCTAAAGAAAGCAAGAAATAAAACTTTCCTCAATTCCGAAGGTCTGATCCGTTGGTGTTGTTGGTATGGATGCGTTCCTCACGTTCCGATCTACACGATGGTGGTGGTGGTGGTTGTGCAAGGTGGTGAATATAACTTCTCCTCCTTTGGAATTTTCTCTTCCTCACCCACTATGGCTCTCTCTTGATTTTGGTGTAACCTAACCCTAATTGTCCCCAATTAGCTGATATATTATTTCTCCAATTTTGTCCATATAATTCCTCCAAAATCCAAATTATGAAACTACCCTTACCGGGTGCCGTCTTGGCCTAAAAATATCCCGAAGTCCAAATAAAATACTCGGGTAGAGTTTTCTGACTATCTCGACCCCTACGGACTCAACATTGCACTCGAAATGATAATATGAGTTACTTAAAATAATCTACCTTTTTATTCCACGTATTTAGTCCTGACACGACTCACACGCGTGTCCCGACTTAATATACCAAACTGTCGTATTTCTCTCTCACAAAAAGTTATATAAAATCGTCATTCCATATTACTTATTCTCACAGTAATATTAATAATTACTCACTTCTCGTCACGCTAGTAAATATTCAATTTTAATCCGTATTAATAATTAATTCTCACATTTTAATTTGATTAATCCAACAGTAATAATAAATCA
Organism: Sambucus nigra; assembly: GCA_949130495.1. Lineage (NCBI taxonomy): Eukaryota > Viridiplantae > Streptophyta > Magnoliopsida > Dipsacales > Adoxaceae > Sambucus > Sambucus nigra. The sequence goes on along the minus strand of OX422214.1, from coordinate 285,372,641 downwards.
CATAATTATTTAAATCCTAAAAAATACGGGGTGTTATAACCTGGGCCCCTAAATGAACCCGAACCCATAATCGGATTGGCTAAATGACTTGCCAAATAGTATACTTATACCTACAGATTAATTTTAGATGTTTAAAACACATAAACGAGCCCCCAAATCATCCTTGAATGTGCCCGAATTATTTTTACCCAACATAAATATTTTTCAATTGTTTGAACATCACATATCAACTATTTAATAAACATGCAATTATTTTCTATGAGAAATTTTAATATGCATAGATGAAACTACATAAAATGAAAGTACTACTAATCAATTTATTCATGACTTATTTAATTAAATTCTATCGATTTAATTTAATTTTTGTCGATTTTATTTATTATAAAAATACGAGGTATCTCATTGTTTCCCCTAATAACAAAATTCCGTCCTTGGAATTCAATGCGTACCTAACTAAAAGGGTTCTGGATATAGCTCTCGCATGTTGTCCTCTCTCTCATATGTCGACTCATCCACATTGTGATGTCCCCACTGCACTCGTACTAAGGTAACGACCTTAGAAGGAAGTCAACGCTCCTTTAGTCCAAGATAGCTACGGGTCCCTCCTCATAAGTCGCGACAGGTTAGAGCTCTATCTCATGATATCTATATACTGGTAAGAGACATCAATAATGAAGATATATGAAAGACATAATTGATCCTATATAAGTGGTCCAATAATCCCAACCGATACACCACGAGCCTAATCCTCTCAATATTAGGGAATAGTACCAGATATCGAGGAGCCAACTTCCCATTCTTTCCAAATCTCATCACTCCCTTCATGGGAGACACCTTAATCATCACCTGATCTCAGACCTCAAAATCCAAGTGCCTCCGGCTCATATCCATATAGATCTTCTTTTTATCATGGGCAATCCGAATCATGGCCCGAATCATCTCCACCTTCTCTGAGTTGCCCGAATGAACTCTGGTCCGATAAGTTTGTTCTCCCCCACCTGCAACCAACATGAGGGTGAATGATAAGGTCTCCTATATAACACCTCATAGGGTTTCATCCCAATAGTAAATTGATAGTTGTTGTTGTTGTAAGAAAACTCCACTAAAGGCAAGTACTGCTCCTAACTACATTTAAAGTCTAAGATGCACATTCGTAATATATCCTATAACATAAAGTTTACCCTTTCTATCTGACCATCTATCTGTGGGTGATACGAGGTGCTTAACCTCAACTCTTCCCTCAAAACCCGCTACAAACACCTCCAAAAGTAGGACACAAATGTCTTTTCCCTATCCGATATAATATTTAAGTGGTGCCTTATGAAATTTCACAATCTAGGCAACGAAAAACCTAGCGAATTGCTCTGATGTGTAGTCTATCCAGACTGATAAAAAGTGATCCAACTTTGTTAATGATCAACAACTACCCAAATCAAATTGTTCCCCTACTGTGACGTTAGTAAACTTGTGATAAAATCCATGGAAATAATCTCCCATTTCCACATCGGGATCTCAAGAGCTTGTAGAACACCTATAAGACACTGATGGTCCACCTTTACTAACTGTCATGTGTCACACTTGGACACAAAGACTGTCATGTCCTTATTCATGCCTACCCACAAATACTAGTGCCTCATGTCCTGGTACATCTTATCCCCACTAGGATGTATCATGAAACTTGGCGCATGAGCCTCAGTCATAATGGCTTACCTCGACTCCTCATCCTCTATAATAACTAACTTGACCTAGAGTTTCAATCCGCCATCTGAGCCAATTGAGTAGTGCTCTAGCCCTTAGTTAATAACTGCTTAACCCTACCTTGCTAGAAATGGTCCCCCGCCTGTGCTTTCACAAACCGAATAATGATCTTGTGTGTGATAGTAAGGACTTCGCACATGTCAAATCATTATCATCACGAAGCGATTTCCACTTTGCCTTCCACACTATCTCAAACTCCAATGTCGACTTGTGGCTCAAAGCATCCACACTACATTTTCCTTCTCGAGGTGGTACTGAATATTAAACTTGTAATCTTATATAAAATCTAGCCATCTCCACTGTCTCATGTTCAACTTCCTCTGTGTGAATAATTATTGTAGGATTTTATAGTCTGTGAGTAGCTAAACTTTCTCTCCCAGGAGATAATGCCTCCATATACGTAAAACAAATACCACAACTACTAACTCCAAGTCGTGGTGGCTTAATGTACCTCATGAGGCTTTAGCTTCTAGAAAGCATAAGCTATCAGCCTCTCATCCTGCATTAACACCCCTCTAAGTCCTCGCAAGGATGCATCTGTGAAGACATTATAGTCTATCCCTGCTGGAGGCAATAGAAGTACCAAAGCCACATTCAATCGAGGATTCATCTCATCAAAGGCCTGTCGACATGCATCATCCCATACAAAATGGCACATCCTTCCTCATTAAGTTTGTTAGGGGCCCGACCATCTTTGGGAATCCCTGAATGAACTGACGGTAATACCTGGATAATCCCAGAAAATTACATACCTCCATGGGTTTAGTGGGTTGTCCCCTCTCCATCACTGTAGAAAACTTCCCTAGATTCACCAATATCTCTTCTCACATACGATGTGGCTTAAGAGCTGAAACTCTCGCAACCAAAAACCACACTTCTCGAACTTAGCATGAAGTTAATGGTCTCGTAAAATTTTCAAGACTAGCCATAAATACTATACGCGTTCCTCCGCTATTCGAGAATAAATTAGTATGCCATCTATGAACACGATGGCGAACTAGTCCAAAAAATCGCTAAATACTTGATTCATCATATCCATAACCACAACTGGTGCATTGGTCAGCCCAAAAGGCATAACCAAAAAATAATACGACCCATATCTTTTCATAAATGATGTCTTCAGGACATCCTGCTCCTGATCCCTCAGCGGATGATAACCTAATCTCAAATCAATCTTAGAAAAGTACATAGCACTTCTCATCTCGTCGAATAAGTCATCAATATGGGGCAACGAATTCTTGTTCCAAGAAGAAGTACTCCTCCGAATAAACCCTTGACCCAGTAACTAGTGAATCTGGTCCCTAAGCTCCCTCATCTCTAGAGGAGCGATCTGATATGGTGTATAGGTGATGGGTCTCCAACCCAGGATTAAATTAATTACATAGTATATCTCCCCTCTAGGTAGTAACCCTGGGATATCCCAAAATACATCAGTAAACTCACTAACTATCGATATGGAATCTAGCGAAATAATGACATTTGAAGAAGTCTCCTCCTTAATATAATACAAATGTGTGCTTGACCCACCCTCGGGGTGCGACATGATAACTAGGCACATCTCTTGCCCCAAAATGGTAAAGATGTTGGACCTTACATAACAATCAACATAATCTATGTACGTCTCTAGCCAATCCATCCCTAAGATAACATCGTACTCAAACATATCTAATACGAGCAAGTCTGTCGCAAATATAAGTCGCCCAATGTCAATCCCTATACCTCTGCATATAGAATGTATGGGTGACCCTATACCCATGGGTGAATCAATATGAAGGGAAGAACTTGCACCAATATCTCAATTTCAATTTAAACACGAGTTTGATTCACACTCCATGTCCTGAGAAATATTTATTGTCCAAAGAGAGGAAAAAATGGAGTATTTGTATAAAAAAATGATTTTGCAAAATTTATCATCCCTGACTCGCGTGCAAAGCTGGTACTAATGAATGAATGTGATGCACTAGTCTCAAATAAAATATGGCCCACATGCCCAAAGATAGGGAACATACCCTTGACTGCCTGAATAGGTGTTGTTCCTTCATCCGACGCGATATGGTACCCCCACCCATACTACAACTGTGGCCGTTGCCCCTGAGGTGGAGCAGCTAAAGCTGGTAGAGATGGCATTTCAATCCTTAATGCTATAACTACTGACACTGCCCTTGTGGCGCCGAATACCCTCGTTGTCTTCCCTATTCCTATGGCCCCTGGTTACCACTAGGACACTTCTTAAATGTATGACCCCTCTCTCCATAATTATAGAAATTCTCATGGAATGGACGTCTCTTTGGCTACTGGCCCTACTGGCCTCTTTCCTGTTGCCCTGGTGGCCCCACTGTTGCCGGCCCTAGCATTATTGGCCATGTTTGTTTCGATTATTAAAACCTCTAAACCTCTTGTGTTGATCATCAAACTGTGCCCCCTAAACTAATGGCCCCTGACTGCTGCTCCCATTCGTCTTTCCCTGCTAGCTCGACCTCTCTGAGCTAAATCTTTTCTCTTCCTTATTTTTTTTGAATACCCTGTGATCTCGACAATGTAATAAAGAGGCATTCAACATCTAAGTATAAGTGGTGAAAATCGTTTTCCTCAGTAAATACTTCCTGATGTGCCAGGTTATCCCCAACAAAAAGTTCTCCATCTTTTTCTCTTTCGTATTTACCTCATCCCCAGCAAAATAAGACAGTGATGTAAACTCCTCCTCGTACTCAGCTACTGTGAGACCTCGATGCTTAAGGTCCATGAACTTTCTTCTCATCTCATATTTCATTGCTGGTGGGAAGTACTTTCCCTCAAACTTTCCCCAGAACTCATCAATAATCAACCTGTCTCTCTCTTTCAACATGGTGACAGACTCCCACCACTGAAAAGCTATCCTAACCAGTCGAAATGAGGCTAACATATGCTTATGTAATAGCGTGCACTCTAACATCCTCAAGTGATGATGTATATCCTTTTTCCACTGACAAGCCACCAAAATGTAGGGAGCGGTGGATGTCCCTTATTGAGGGCCTCCCTAGATCTGTCCCATACTGAACCTCTACACTGGTAGCACCACCTGCTGTGTGTGTGGTGGTGGTGGTTGTTGCTGCTTTGGTGGCTAAAAATTCTACAACAAAGTGGACATTGCTATGGAAACTAACAGTGTCACAATAGTGGCAATCTCCGTTGGACTAACCACAGGTGGGGCGGGTGGTGGATGTGGGTGCAGTTACATCTCCTACAGAACCCCCTCATCTGCACCTGGTGCGGCGACATGTCGTTTTCTTCCTCTCCTACCATTTTCCATCTGAAAGAAAAAATTATTTGTTTTAGTACAGATCGTATAAATACAATGATCTATAGTCATAAGCTCTACATATCAAAGGACGCAACATAAAATGTAAAGAACACAACCCGCTTCCTAAGGATGATAGAACTTGGATGCTCTGATACTAACTTTAACAACCCCCATTTTCTATGTATAGGTTAGCCAGACATAAGACGCCGATGATGGTGCTTGTCTATCAATTTATATCATTCTCATCATCAAACTATGATAAAATATTTAAAAATTATAAAACCCCATGAACGGTAAAAATGATTTAATCCATAACTGAAATAATAGTACTAAATCCACCACGAACATCCAAATAAAATAAATCTAACATAAATGTGACTATCTCACATGACTAAATAAATATAAACTCCGGGATTATGCCCATACAATATCCAAAATGAACAACTGAAAGGAAATAACAACCTATACTAGAATCAAGAAGCCGATTTCCAATAAGCAAGGTAAGATCGCAAATCTGATATCACGTCAGTGCTACTATCCATATTAATCCACATCTGGAGGTAAACATATTTATGATTTAGGTTAGCGCCCTAGAGTTGCAAGAATTAACTTATGAAAATTAAGATACAATAATACAGTCAATTCAAAGTATGTACTAACCATCAGCACTCGCAGGCGTAAAGCATCTCACCCCTCATCTAAGTGCAATACTACTCGTATACCAACTAAAGTCCCCAACTATAAAAGACTAATAACTGTAGCAATAATTTAATACATGATACATCTAGCATAGTTCACATACCGAAGTTAGCTATCTACACATATATTCCCCTTTCCCAGAGTATCCCAATGATACTACCCACAAAAGTGACATAACCATCTATTATGCATTTACTTAGTATTGGGTTCATAATTGGTTGTTTACATCATTAGACTAATTAATTAATCTCGCTTCCTTTATAGGGTTATATATATATATATATATATATGTGTGTGTGTGTGTGTGTGTGTGTGTGTGTGTGTATGTGTGCGTGTGTGTGCGTGTGTGTCCTTAAAGGCATCTACCCTTAGTGTCTCGTTCGTGCTATATCGTTAAGTTCGAAAGAGTCCCTCATCCAAACAGACAATGCAAAACACATACAAGGGGGTGGTCACTACGCAGTAGACCATTCCATAGCCAATATCGAACGCTGACAATGGATCCTAACATCGACACCACACTCGTAAGTGGCATTGCTATGTAGTACTTAAAGTAATGACCTACACAATGTCTAGTCCACCTATGTCGACGTGTGCTACGGTCCCGAAACGTATGTAACCCCAATCGATAGGACTGTCCACCAACATAGGTATGTCTATACAAATAAACAATTATATATATATATCAATCAGATAATGTGTATAGGCAATTACTCCATAATTACCCCCAAGATATACTATTTAATCACCGATCAATAATTCTAATTTAATAATAAACCATCTAGTTAATCATTAATTTCCCCATTTAAATAGTAATCCAAATTTTAACATGGATTTGGTCTACGATTCGTTAAGGTATTCCCCAACCTTCCCATTTTATTCCCAGAAGATCCATCCTAACTACCAGACTCCGTCTACCACGTCTCACCCTAAATGACCCTAAAAAAATCATATAAATGAAAGGGGAACCATCCGACTGATCGAACTGGTTCGCTTGGGTTGGCCGAACCGATTCGGTCAGCAGACCAATTAGCGAACCTGTTCGGTTCAACTGGATGCCCTGACGAACCAAAGACGTGATTTGGTCTTCCGCCTTGACCCAATCCACCTCTAACCTTCACCCAAACATCATGTATAAACTGTAAACAATTTTCCATCATTAAATAACAATTTTCTACAAGAGATATATTCTTAAAACATATCCAATTCATCCTAGTAATAATTATTTCAAGAATTATCCAATGTACAACCCTTGTTTTCAAGATTTACCCTTTTCTCATTTAATCTATTCAAGAACCATTCTTTCTAGAGGGTTTACATCAGATTTACATTCCTATACAGGAGGTTCTAAGATTTTTCTCCCAATCAATTTGATCATCAAATTTTTGAGTTTCGCATTAAATTGTTAATTATCAATTCATAACAAATTCAAATTTGATCCTCTAAATGAATGAGGTTTAATCCATCCTATTATAATTAAGTCCTATACATTTTAGACCATAAATTTTTATGAGAAAATACATAAGTGAATTAATAAATACATTGGAAGTTAATTTTAGCAACATAATTTTTGTCTTATGATGAAGATTGAGTGCCTATCTTCTTGAATCCTTAATCTTCTTCCTTTTCTTGGCCTTGGTAACTTATCTCTAGGGATGTGGGGCTGCTAGGTTAAACTTTGGTGAATGAAAGGTATTCTCTAAACACCTAATTAACTTATATTATTTGCTAATCCCGAGTTACCTCATGACTTCCATATTTAGGCCCCCAAATGAACCCGGACCCATAACCGGATTGGCCAAATAACTTCCCAAATGGTATAATTATATCCTGGGCTCAATTTTAGATATCTAAAATACTTAAAAGAGTCCCCAAATCATCCTAGAATGTGATCAAATAATTTTTACTCAATATGCACATTTTCCCAATTGATTGAATATTACATATCAACTATTTAATAAACATGCAATTATTTTCTATGAGAAATTTTAACATGCATATATGAAGCCAGATAACATGAAATTACAACTTATTAATTTATTCGTGATTTATTTAATTAAATTATTCCGATTTGATTTAATTTCTATCGATTTTATTTTATTATAAAAATGTAGGTTATTACAAAGTATCAATAAAATACAAGGATTCTTCTAACACATACATTACAAATGGAGTTTTCATACAAGGGTTAACTAAAGAACAATAAAATAATATTTTGAAACTCAATTTTCATCTAAATCTACTAAAAGATCCTTCAAATTAGGTTTTTCATCAAGAGTAGAATGGAATGCTGTAGTGGCCTTGAATGCAATTGCTCGAATAGTCGAACCCTTTAGTGCATGAAAAAAAACATACCAATTATCGTCGTTTATGTACTTTGACTAGAACACCTTCTTCACGCTTTGAAATGCATAAATAGAAGGCTTATCAACCATGAAATCCTTACTCTTCATCTTTGATAAAGCTACCATGACAAGTTTTGAGGCAGGATCAACTTTATAACCATTCATTGTATCCTCCACTTTCTCCCAATCGCAATAGAAGATGACTTCTTTGAAATCTAAGTAATCTAGTTCTAGTATTTGTTGGATAATTCCATAATAGATCAGTACCATATCCTTTGGATTTTTATCGCTTTTGCTAGCCACACAAGAAGTAAATAAAAAATTGAAAGTCTATTATTTTGCGTCGATAGTTTTTCCTCGCATAGGTATGAGAAGAAATCAAAACCATTGGTGCGGAATTTTTAAAATCCTTCGCAAGAAAATTAGGACCTTTGGCTAGGCGTGCAAGCCTTGAAGATACATCACCTAATTTTAAAATCTGCATTTATTAATGGATTTGTATTAGGGCATGTTTTACAACACATACATAAATAACCATAACAAAAGAGGTGGAAATTACCTCCCTAAAATCATTTATCATGAAATTTCTCTTCTGATTTCTACTAATTTCCCGCTCATACTTCCTTTACATGTTCAGGAAATTGTAGAGTTTTGATGGTAATATAGAGAATACAGTTGATCAAACAAAAATAAATTATATATCTAGCAACCTAATCTCTTCAATATTAAACTTCATCTTGTGATTCGAAGATATAACGAGCTAATTTATCATATTGCAGATGGTGAGTTTCACCTCTTTAGGATTTCCTAAAGACAATTCATCCTCAAAATCACCAGGTTCCTCGATCACTCATTCTACATGATTATGTCATTATGTATTCTTTCACAACTGACCCTCCAATATACCGTGTATTCTTAATGTAATGTTCTAAGTTTTTCATCAAGTGCTCGAAAGGATACATCCAACGATACTTAGTAGGTCCACACAACAAAGCCTCACTGCATGATTAGATAAGGAGGTGGATGCTGAAGTTAAAGAACGATGGAGGAAGATATTTATCTAAGACACAAGTCTCCTCGACTAAAGTGGATTTATCAGCCTAAATATGCTTCTTGTTTGCCAGTTTTTCACACAGTAAGGTGAAACACACACTAATCTTCATGATTTCTCTACGGAGATCTTTGTGCTAAGAAATGTAATGCCTAAATAACATAGGGATTACTTGGATGATGACGTTCCAGTCGTGAGACTTGTACTATTTCAGGTGATTAATTTGGTAGCTTACAACACTATGCAAATTATCAAAATAACAGGTCAGCGTAGTCAAGTTGAACGTGTCTAAAAGGATCTTTTTCTCACTAGTAGTAAAAGTAAAATCACTCGCGGGAATCGAATTTCTTCCTGTTATAGGATCAATTGTCAACCATATTTTTTTTTATTTTCATCTGTTTTAGATCGTGGCGCGCCCTCGCTCTATCTTTCAAATGAGAAACACCCAGACATATTCCTATTAGATGTTTCGTAAAATTCTTCTCTGTGTGCATCACATCAATTACATGCTATAGTGATCTTTCCAATATAAAAAATCAGATAAGATTGGCAATATCAACCTTTCTTTCATTTTACTAGGATCTTTCAGATTCTCCCTAGCATTACACTTCTAGCCTGCAAACAGAGGGTGTTTTTCTACAAACTTGTTCCTCAAAGTCTCAACCTTTGCTTTCTCCTCAATTTGATAACTAGAAATTTGAGAAGGTTTTTTCCTACGCTCATGAGGAATAGTTAAAAAGTTATAATTTTCATTCCTAAAAGGGTGATTGTTCGGTAGAAACCTACGATGACCAACATAACTCATCTCACAACTATTATGTAGCCAAGTGGATTTGGTTTCCTTCCCACAGATAGAATTTTCATAATAACCACAAACATTACAACCTAACAAGGTCCCATATTAAGGAAAGTTATGGATCGCCCATAATAACATTGCTTTAAGTGTGAACTCTTCACCTTTATGAGAATCAAACGCCCTCACGCCTTCATTCCACGACTCTTTAAGTTCTTCGATTAACGGGGCTAAAAAATATCAATATCTTCGTCGGGAGACTTTGGCCTGAGTATCAACAACAATAACAATTTGAACTCTTTTCTCATGAATAATGTTAGAGGGAGACTAAACGGTGCCATGGAAATTGGCGAATAACTCTGATTAGTGGTTAAATTTCATAAAGGATTGCACTTATCGATTGATAATGTAAAAACATGAAACACCCTAAGTACTTGACTTGCTTTTGTCTACACTATTTATGTTTTTCAAACTAATGGGATATTTTGTAAAAATATAGTTTAAGTTTGAGTTCACTCTATTTTGTACATCATGCATTAGCGTCTCTACTTTCCAAGGCTACTGAAAGACTCAAAACTCGATTAATGATCATATTTAAGTAAAGTGCACAAAGGTAAAATGCTAAAATACCAAAATGCAGAGCTTATTATCCCCCGTATGCCTTAGTTATAGGCATTTATTATTTTGAGCCTTAGGATTTTAGGTTTAGTTCTTTAAACCGAGTGATTTTTTGACACTCCAGTAGTAGACAACTAGGTTAAAATCATTTTATGATTACCCAATCTCGTAGGTCAGTTATTGGTTAGGTTCTAAGAGGTTTTGATTTTTTTAAATTTTAAACTCCATCATTTCTTTATTCTTGATTTGATCGTTTGCATTAGGAGATTTCCGAACCATTAATTTTCTTAGAGAGATGGTTTAGTATAACTAATTTGGTCTATTAGGCTTATTGTTAAGCTTTAGGTCCATTTCTTTTGACCCCCTATATGACCGTGAGAATTAAGTTGATGTTGGTTGTCCTAATTATTATCATTAGTGGGTTTCCAACTGTAGGTTACTTTAGCTTCTTGGTTTCTTTTTAGTGATATTAACAAATATTTCCAGTTGTAGACCTCCTTCATTTTATCTGTTAGATCGTTTATGATCTTAACCGTCAGTATTATATTCATAAGAGCCCCTTACGTAGAAGTTACACACTTTACAAATACTTAAAATTTCAATTAGAAAATGATTTTATAATAATATGGTGTATAAATCCCATCCTCGGACACACTGAAACACCTCCTTAAGTCCCTATCTCTCGCTCGTTCACCATAAACCCTAGGTCATACTCTGAGTACTGAAATAAAAGGCACCGGGTGCTACCGAGCCTCGTTTGACTCTGGTTAACTTCCTTCCTAGAGTGAAATATTAATGAATCTTCTAAGTAATATTAATCCCCTTTCTAACACTTTACCCCATGAGTGAATCGGCCTTACAGTTCGGACAAATGATTCGTTTTACTATCGAAAACTGATCTAGAGGCCACCGGGCACTCCTTGGCCCCGTTTGACTTCGTTCAACTTCTCCTCTGAGAAAAAGCTCAATAAATATTCAAATTGATATGAATCCTCTTTTAAATGGATTGACACATGCATGAATTGGCCTTACAGTTCGGCGGTCCATTTTACTAACAAAAACTGATTTGGAGGCCACCGGGCGCTCTCGGGACAGTTTGACTCCGGTTAACTTCCTCGCCTACGCGAAAGCTTAATGAATCTTTTAAGGGCTCTGAATCCCATTTCCAATGGTACGTCTTGTGTGTAAATCATTCCTATGGTACGTACGAATGATCCATTTTACTTTAAAAACTGATCTGGAGGCCACCAGACCGCCTCTACCCCATTTGACCAGTAAACTCATCAACTTGAATGAAATAAAATGCATCTTTGACGTGATTTAAATACCCTTTCCAACAGTCTGCCTCGTGTGTGAATCATCCTTATGGTACAGATGAATGACCCATTTTACTCCAAAGTGTCATCGAGGGCTTTCCAACCCCATCTAACTTTGGTCAACTCTCCTAACCGAACGAAGATAAATGAAATCTTGAAGGGAAATGTATACCCTTTCCAATGGTTTGTCCCATGCATGAATCGTCCTTATAATTCGGTCGAACGTTCTATTTTCCTTCGTGAATATCCTTTCCCATGACCCACGGGCACTTCTGGGATCCATTTGACCTCGTTCAACTTCCGAACTCAGAAGTGGCTCAATGGATTCTCAAAGGGCTTTGAATACATTTTCCAATAGTTTGCCCCATGCGCGGTTCTGAATTTCAATTCACGTGTTACGATTATTTTTCCTAAAAACATGTCCCTAACTACTGAGTGGAACCCTCAGGACCCTACCTATCGACAATGAGTCAGAGGGGCTATGCCGATAGGCAGGTCAATGACCCTACCGATCAGCACCCCCTTGTCCTTATAAATAGAGGCCACGAACTCACTTTGAAAGGCACCCATGAACATACCTCTCAGTAATTCATAGAACATTATCTCAAATTCAGAACTGTAACCCGCTTAAAAAGCCCATTTCCTACATTCATTCCGTCATTTTCATTATCCTTTTAGTAAATTGTCACCAATCTTCTCATACAACCATCATCTTGTTGTGAGATCAGGGCATCTACAATCAAGATCCACTTCAAGTCTTCATAAGGAGGTCTAATTCTCCACCCGTCTTTAAATTCTCTTATTTTCGCAGTAGTCACTTTAGTTTTACTTTAGTTCTTTATTTCATTACATCACATGCCTTAATTCTAAACCTTTATTATTATTATTATTATTATTATTATTATTATTATTATTATTATTATTATTATTATTATTATTATTATTATTATTATTATTATTATTATTATTATTATTATTATTATTATTATTATTATTATTATTATTATTATATCCACATTTTTTTTCATAAAAAAATAAAAATAAGAAAAAGAGGGTTTAGCTATAAATTTCAAAAGAGGGATTATTATTACACATCCTCACACTTGAAGCACATTTGTCTCTACACTCACATATAAGAGAAGTCCATAATTTGGATTTATAAGTTAAACCCTACCCTACGTTATCTTCGAACTGCATGGACTTTGATTCCCTTTGGACTACATAGGCGTCTTAGGTGAATCCTTAGACTCGAGTCCTCCCTTATACACATTTGTTACTTAATTTTTATAATATATTCTTAATATATTTTATATGTTTGCATGATTGTGTCTTGTCCGATGTATGCATTCGTTCTTCTATAACGACTGGTGAATGGGCAGGCACTTACATTATAATTTGAATTATTATTTTGGGAACCCTCTTAAGGATGATCTCACTCCTCCTTTATCCATGATGCAAGTTGAGAGATTCCATTCTGCAATTATATTATGCACATAAGCACCCACTTTATAGAGTTAAACATGAGAAGATTAACACATTCCCATGAGAGACCAAAAGGGTGGGACATGTGCTTAACACCTTCCTATTCCGTAACATAGTCCCTACACCTTAAACTACTTGGTTTCGCAAGCATCAATATTGTCCGTGATGTTGTTCTCTCGAGGCAACAACATTTCTTTTGACTATTTTGTGAAAAATAGGCTAACGACTCTATCTCTACATATTACCCCACATCAAAGATGGCCAAGCTCCTCGAGAAAGGGAACAATCCTGGGTGCACACCGAAATGGAAGGAAAGGTATAAAGGCCTGAGACCCCGACCCCCCTTGGGATAACCTGAAATGGTCACTTTTGTCATTTGTGGTTTAGGGTGTGTCTCAGTTTAATAAGAATGCATTCTTTTATATCCCCTAGATCATTTAATTTGATCTTAGATCTTTACTTGAGATAGGTTTCTTGAATTTTCTCTCACCTAGTATATAAACCTTATTATAATAATAATAATAATAATAATAATTGTTAGGGTTGGTTAGATCATATATAGTTATAGTGCGAAAAATAAATAGGGCGTCCATATTTTTTTAGAGATAAATAATTTGAGAGAGAGAGATAGAGTATATTGTTTTGTATTTTGTATTTTGTATTTTGTATTTTGCGATTTCTTATTTTCTTTTAATATTTAATTTTTGTTTTTAAACTCTCAATGATCTTATATAACATATAATCTTATGAAGAACTTTGATTTTTAGTGTTGTAGTAGAGAGTATTATGCTTAAATGTTTAAATTCATTTTTATTAAAAACTAACCTCTCTTAGTGGTTAGATCTGATTTTTAATGTATAGTTTTCAAGATCTAATATTCTGATTTTGTTCCATGTTGTATATATTAGTTAAAATAAGATTTCTCTCCTGATCTAAATTTTTTATTATATATCTTGTATAGATATGTTTTTGTCCAATATTTGTGAATGAGTCTCTAAAAAGAGTTTTTCGAATATTGTTTTAACACTTCTCTCATTAAATTGATTGTAAATTTTTTTAGGGAGAGAATACTTTTTAGTGAGAATATATATTTGTGACTCCATGATGAGTATTATTCATTTACATGGAGAGAATATTTTTGGGATTTCAATGACGATATCATATATTCTTTCTCTGTTATTACATGTTATCATTTTATGTTTATTGTGATAATTTCTCGAATATGTTTAGTAGAAATATTTTGTTTAGACAAATGCATATCTTATTTTTATTTTTTGATATTTTTGTGAAAAGAAAAATAATGAAATCGATTTTTTCATATTTGTGCTTGAATTTTATACATCTTGAAATCTTTTTGAATCGATATTATGAATTAATATTTAAAAATTTTTGTAAGTTTTTTAGAAAACTTATTTTCTTGATATTTGCATTATGATTCTGTTTATATATGGTTTTAGATATGAATCTTATTTTGTAAATATATTCTATTTTTTAATTATTTGTGTTGAAGTGAGTTCTTGCATGTTATGGATTTTAGAACATTTTACTACACTACACATGTTGCACGCTAAGACTACTAGTACTTGAGCCGCGTGGGTTAACGCTGAGAATGACGAGTGTGGAGAAATCAAGAGGGAATTTTACTACAATAAAGGATTCACAGTTCTACTTTCCATAGTATTTGAATTTCTTTATAGGTAATAAGTTTGTATTCGTTGTGTATGTAACTTATATGTTTGGTTCTTATTTATCAGTGAATTTTTGTGTTACTCTGAGGAGGGAGTCGTGAATGTTTTCCCACTAGTTTGAGATTTTATCACGTTAAAAAATTACGCATGTTAATCTTCCTTGTCTCATCTTCTTTTGTGTGACATATGATATATGTGATTGATTTCAATATTGCTTCATATTAGATACATTAACTTGAAATGTAATATAAATCAAATTGTTATTATTTTGACACTAGAATAAATAATATTTAATTAATTTTAATTTTTGCATGTATTAAAATCTAATTAGGTCAAATAACACAAGTTTTTCATATTTTACGTATATAGATATGTTATAAGAAAAACTTGCATGAAATCAGAGTGTCAAAATAATCAATTATATAAATATTAACTTGAAATCAAAGTATACGAATATTAACTTGAAAATTTTCAGATGGACATTGCACTGTTCCTTTTCAAATTGGGGGTGCCGTGCATTTGAAATCCTCTAAATGAGTGAATCAACCGAATGAGGCATGAGATTCCCACCCACCTCAGCTCAAGTGTGTCATGTCATGGCCTATACTATCCACAATACAGTGAAAAATCTTTTTAACCATGTATCGAGGAGAAAATAGTTCAATAAATTATGTGGAACTAGCGAGCTCTTACAAGTTTTTCTTTTGAACTCTCATAAACCATATATCTTGGCTCATTACATATAGGACACTCATCCATCAGTTCTTGTTGTAATATGCAATCATACTTTCATGCATGAATAAATTTGTATTCCAAACTCAAACCCTTCAAACTCTTCATCATTCTCGAATAACTATCTAATAGCGTGTTCTCTTTCGGGAGAATATATTAAGCCCAGTTAAGAATTACGGTTACTCTATTGCCCGACAACCAAAATAGACTCTTCAAATTATTCAAACTGATCATTGCATAGAATACCAAGCAACTTTCTTTGAAATTTTTATACAAATGTCTAGTGACATAGTCTTTCAACCATATGTATTCCTGATCTTCGGGTAATTCAGTGTCAACGTGTTCATTGACGTGGTCATCATGCACATTATCCGTATCCATAGGCTAATGATTTTGATGGCGGTGGACTACGTAAGAATCGTTAAGTAGGCCAGTCAAAGGATGATGTGCTGACTAATCATTCACCACTTTCACCCAGTAGGGGTTCCATGACGGATCGGGTCTAGGTCCAAACCCGACCCATTGATAAGAGTAGTTCCATCACGAGGTCAAATACCTATAATTCTTCCCAAACATATGGCACATTATTTTACCCATGGAATGTCCATATCTTATAGTCTTGCAACATACCCCACAATAACAAATGCAATTCAACGTCTTTCAATGACTTAAATATGCCCTTTATATAACGGTTGCACAAACAGGGAATCTTATCACTGTTAATATTTTTATTGGCATATCTAAAAAATTCACGAACGCCCTTTACTTGATTATTAGAGACTCAATTACTCTCCCTCATCCACTCCTTGTATTGTGGGAAGCCTATTAAATAGTCTTCAAAATTCAAGTTACCTATATAAATAGGTTTAAACAATTGTAATGTTGGATATAAGAACTCTCAGTTAATAATTCAAGAAAATTAATTTAACCTAAGAAAATTCAAGAAAATTCATTCAACCCAAGCATTCAATAAAATAAAACAAATTAAGATGTCGTTAAAATTAAAACATTACAAACTTTAAATATTATTCATCGCCTAATCTTGAGCAACAAATGAATTGGCCTAGAAATATAACAATTTTTATAACATTTTAATAGAGGCCCTTCACCGTGGTCAACATGCACAGGCTTATCTCCGCAGTTATCGTATACTTTAACAACCAATATTTAAGCCTCACCCACCACCCAAAAGAGATTGTGGATAGGTGTTTTGACATTCATGGAAACAAGCGTGCATGTGACAATGACCTTGCTATTGGACAAGTTAATTATATAATAATCCTTGCTATAGTCACCTTGCATGGACGATGATAATCCATGAAATTTTGCAGGAGGAGGCGCTTGGGGGGAGAATGTTACTGGAGTTAGCAATTAGGAGTGGAAACCTTGAGGCGTAGGATATGGGGATGTTTGAGGAGGCACCTGAGAGGGTAAACCATATTGTTGAGTAAACAATTAGACCAACCCCTTGATTTCATTCGTTAGTATTTCCATGTTTCTTCTAACATTTCCCACCTCCCTCCTAAGCTCTAACACCTCTCCTTTCACCTTGGCTCGTTCTTTCTCTTGGCTTGACATGTGACTCCTCACAGAAGAGATATCATCCAATAGAGGTATAATGTGTTGTAATTTTCTACTTGGAAATTATGAGGCCACCTCTTTCCCTCCCCCTTTTGTCCCTCCCAAGTACCTTAGTTAGGGCATCTGGTCCAATGTCATAGGAGCTACAATAGGACTGAGTGCTCAACATGCCTTCTATCATTTCCTATAACATTATATTTTATTTAGAACAATGATTTTAATATTATTGTATTGTACCGTTTATATATATGATAAATAAATTCAAAATCACCAAGTTGGTTTTAATTTTTCTATGACTTGATTGGTCCTTTTTTTCAGGTCTGCAAGTACAAGTCGATCAATTAGGGTGTTTACCTTCTATTGAAGTCACCTTGGACTTGTCTTCCCATTAACCATTCAGTTAATTATATTATTTTTCCCTAAGTTTATGGCCATCAACTTTCTTTGACATCTTTAGTTTATTTTCTCCCTCTCGATTAGTTATTCCTCCATGTCCTCATTCTTTAAGAAGTCATTTTATTGGTCAGTGGGCATTTGAACATTTGGGGGAAATTCTATCTTTCAACCTAAAAATATCAAAACTTAATTCCCCCTTTAGGAAAAATTTATTTCGAAGGTTCTTCCGATAGGTTTTCAATTGATGTTCTACTTGGGAAAGAACCTTGAATTTGAGCTAGATTGGAATGAAAAACTCTTATAAAGTTATTCCCACGTGTCACCCTTTATGGTAGGATCAACCTTCTTCTAGTTGTTTGAGCCCCTGTCCATGATCATCTTTTTGAGAGACATACAACAGGCTTTAAAAATATTGACACCAGGTTTTTTACCGGTAGCATGATTCTCAATCATGGAGAATCCAATGCGAATCGTATCATTATCTTAGAATTCCTCAACAGTGAGTGGTGGGGGTCTTGGATTAACGAGGGTTTATTGAGTTTGATGGATCGAAGATGGAATGGTAGATGGGATTCATGGAAGAGTAGAGTATTTTCATCCACGGGTGATGAGAATTGAGGTTGGGGTGTAGGAGAGTTCCCAGTTAGCGGCATTACATTATTTGTTTAATCATTTACGTTCGACTTTGACTACAATTAAAAAAATTAGCAAAGAATGTACGATAGTCATGATTACGACTATATATATGCATATACCTTTTCAACAACTTTTAAAAAATGCTCGATGTGCTTGATTTCCATCCGATTAGTATTCGTTTTTAAAAAATTTCACGCAGCCAACTAAGCGAAAGCATATCTATGATTAACGTATGAAGGTCCGCGATAGGAACTCAAAATATTTTCTTCTTCAACTTATTTTCAAGATATTTTTAATGTGCATATGTTTCCAGACATCACAATTAAAGTGATTCCTCTCATTACGGAGTTGTATCCATAATGGATGAACATCTGTCACCATTTTCTAATAATGTCCCTAGCATCAATGCCTCGTTGGGATTATGAAGGAGAAATATATTCTTTACTTCTTCACCCCAGTATTCTGAAAAGGAAAACGGAATACGATCCAACATGCATGTTTGTGATAGATCATCTCCACGATTTGTAAGGTAATTAAATTGTTCAATTTTTCTATTCCGATACATGTAAATACGAGTTCCCTCTATATGGCGTGCACTAATAAAAGATGTTTCAGTACTATCTAATTTCACCCTCTTGTACTCTTTTTGAAATTAATTACTATCGTGATTCATTTTTCTTCTGAAAATACATAGATGGAGGATGTGAATAGTAATCCTAGAGGTAGTGGCTCTAATTGATTCTAAACTAATTATTATTTACAGATCAATCATATAAAACAAGTCCAATTAAAGTTCATTTTAGTTAAATTTGCCCTAAAATTACTATGTCTCCACCAAATGTGCAAGCCCTTCCATTAATTTGTGTTCACCCAAATAACAACACTTAAGGAAGGGGTGAATACAACCACAATCGTTGAACAAACATATATATTCATTGATATTCAACAACACATTATTAATAAGTTCAATTTAAGTTCATTTTAATTAAATTAATCCTAAAATTACTACGTGTCCACTAAATGTGCAAGCCCTTCTACCAATTTGCATTCACCCAAACAACAACCACTTAAGGAAGGGGTGAACATGGCCACAGCAGTTAATAAAACAAATATATGCATTAATATTCAACCGCATAGTATCAACAAGTCCAATTTAAGTTCATTTTAATTAAATTAATCCTAAATTACTATGTGTCCACCAAATGTGCTAGTCCTTCCACCAATTTGTGTTCACCCAAAAAATAACCACTTAAGGAAGGGTGAACATGGACAGAATAGTTAACGAGTAAGTTATAATTATATATATACAACTGTTACATAAAAAAAATGATAAATAAAATTTCCTGGATAAATAAATCACCTAAAATCAATCGAGCAGCAATAATTGTTCCCCAATTGCATGCGCAGATGGAACGAGAAGAAAAAATATTAACATATTATTCAATCTAAAATATTACCAAAAGTATATGTATATGTGTGAGTGGGATTCTATATGTGCATGTGTGAGTATACGAGAGATTTCATGTATATATTGGAATTCAAGAACTGCGCATGTGAGTTTATGTGTATATATATGTGCACATGTGAATATATGTGTATATATATACATATTTTTTTTTGTGTGTGTGTGTATGTGTGTGAGTATGTGAGAATGCAAATTCGTATGGATAGTCCGCATATTAGGTTACGCACACACAAGATCCAATTTTTAATCCAAATTTTATCTTGATTATATTAACGTGTGCATGCAATATAAAGTTCAAATTAAATGCTCCAATCAACATAATCAAACCAAATTAAGCAGAAGAAAAATATGGGGAAAAATACCTTTTGGGAAAAACCTAGATTTCAATACTCTTAAGAATTTGACAGACTTGGTGACTTACAGACTAATTAGATCTCCATTAAGTATAATGCACATGTCATTAAATCTTCAATAGATATGGCATAATCCATTACCGTCCACAAGAAGCAGCTCTTCCTTCGATATCCACCAACCAACCTTAAGATGTGATAACCCTTCTTCTTCAACCATAGAGTCGTAACTCCACAGTCAGTAGTAGAAAACCCTCTACAACGGATTGGTGTAGTATTTTTAAACTAGGGTTTGAAACTCAACAAATCATTCTAGGGGATGAGTGATTTGGAACAAAAAACTTGTTTTATAGAAAGAAAAAGATAAGAACTTTTGGAAGAGGTATTGGAATTTGTTTTTGCCAAAAGTCTTTTGAAAAATTGATTAAAACGATTTTTTATAGAGAAACATGAATTTCGAGGCGGCGCTCTCGTTGGAACGAAAATACAGTCACATTCGAATGAAATCTGTGGTTTCGATCCAATGAGGGCCAACCTCGTTCGACCGACCTTCCAATGATCTTCCAACAAGAGCAGTTCAATCAAATAGAGACCATCTTGTTATATGCTCATTAGAAGTATGTTCTAACAAAATTCGCATTTCGTTCTAACGACTCTGGTCTTTGTTTGAACGAACTATCGAGTTCTTCTAATGGGATCTAAATCTCGTTCTAACGGGAATAAAAATAAAAAAATTATTTTCAAAAATACTTTTATGAAAATTCCTCGAGTAAAAAAAATAATCCTGGAATAATTTGACAGAGTATAGTTAAAAACACAAGTTTGTATACCTTCATAAAATGTTCATGATGATTCAAATCCCTTGAAATTTGGGCATAAAGCTCTGTCACCAAAACATCTTCAAATGATCTTAAAAGTATAAGTGTATGCAGTATTTCATTTGTAACAATGGTTTGTAATGGGATACACTAAAATAACTAAGCTACGAGCAATTATAAATCTTGCTCTTACAAATATCCCCCTTTGGCTATTAAGATAAAAAACAAAAAACAAAACCAAATTACAATAAAACCCGTAAGATAATGTAGTCTATTATCTCCCAAGACCAAAAATGGAACGACATTCGAGACTTTGCCTTCAACTGAAAATTTTCATCTTGTGTAGTCCATGATATTATCATCAAAGTGGAAGAGACCTACACACATGAAACAAAAGAATACCGCGACACGTAATAGTTTTAAAAATAAATAAACTCCCCCTCAATTTGTTTTCCCATTTTTTTGTCCACAATAGACAAATGGTTAGAAACTAATCATGAATAATAGGCATCACATGAATCCAAAATAAATAACATCACAAAGATAATCAATTAAGACTATATGATGAGATTTTTAAGAGGCAAACCAACTATTTTTGCAAATTTTTTCAAGTATAAATAAGTATATGTATAAAGAGTACATATAGGTACAAAATACATAACAACATGAAATAACACTAAAATATCCAAATCATGAAAACGGAACGTAATTGTGTGAATATTTCCCACGGGAAAACCAACATAGGAATTCATAACATAGGCGCACGAAGTCACGAGATACTTATATAGAAAGAACCATATGCATAAAAATGTTGAACTTAAGTGAAATTGACTCGACTTATTCAATATGCAATGAATTTAAATGATTCTCAAATCAATAACACCAAACTATTTAATGATTTTCAAGAGACTTAATTGTGAAATCCCTTTAATCTTCTACTTTATAACACCCACAAAATCTCACATATATAATAATTCACTCTCACATTTTTGAAGATATCATAATGCTCATATGTAGCTAAGCATCAATGAAATAAAAAAATATTGGCCATATCACTTCTATTTTTGTATATCATTGATCTTTTAGGCTCTTTTTACAAATGGTAGCTTTTAATGCAAAAAGATTTTTTTCCTCTTTCATAGCCCCTTTCCATTGCTTAATATATAAAAAAAATTATGGGAAACGAAATTCGGGCAATGGTTCTTATAACACAACTTATCTATATTTATATTTGGTTTGTTATTAAGCATTATTGAGATGAGAACACCGCATTCGACATATGATAAGTAAGCACAATGTTCATAGAAGTCTGACAGGTATGTAGTATAGGTGATAAATATTCTTGCATGAAGAAAGTAATCATAAATGAATAACAAAATTCTATCCACACATTATTAAGCACAGTAAAGTAATGAAGTCGTGTCTTAAAACACCATGAAAAAGTCACATGAATGCATGGAATGTAGGGGTGATCCGATTATCTTAAATGCAAATACATATATAGAGAAAAATGAAAATACAATTTTTTTATCTTTATCAAAATAAAATCTTTTTGGAATTTTCTATACACTTTCTTTAAAACATAAAATCTTTTTGGATTTTTCAAGATATATTAAAAAGAAAAAGGCATATCAATATAATAGTAATACAATCTAGCAATAGAGATAAAAAAAAAGACATAATAATCACCCTACACTAGATAAAGTACCCGAACTCAATCAACGAAACAAATACCTAAAGACATTCTAAGATTATTGAATCTAAGTGCAACTAAAGGTTTCATGAAAATATAGGCTAATTGATGTTCGGTACTCACAAAGCTCAAGTACACGACCTTCTCCTCAAAGAGATAACGAATAAAATGATCCCGTATCCTAATATGCTTTGTGCAAGAATGTTGGACCCGATTGAGAGATATATGAACTGCACTAATATTATTACATGAGATTGTCATTATTCTTTGGGAAATCCTATAATGTTTCAACATTTTCTTCATCCATTAGAGTTTCATGCAATAACTCTTGACGTCTATTTACATGGCCTCCATCGAGGACAAAGAAATGGAGTTTTTATTTTTACTTAACCAAAAGACGAGAAGTCTCAAAGTAAAAACACCCACCCAAGGTAATCCTATAACCATCAACATCCCCGGCCTAATCGACATCCGAATAGGCTGACAAACGGTCATCGATATCAAAGGAATACCAATTACTATAGGAAAGAATGCCACTCACGTATTTGATGATACATTTAAGTGCGAGCAAGTGAAACTCTTTCGAGGAAGATTGGTAACGCGCAAAAACTCCAACGCTAAAGGCAATATCGGGATGACTAGCGTTCAAGTAGAGTGGACTACCTATCATGCTCCTATAAAGGGTTTTCTCTACATCCTTACTTGATGTCTCTTTGTTAATACTAGTCAATATACTCATAGGAGTGCGTGAGGGCTTAGTGGAGTTTAAACCAAATTTCTTCACTAGGTCCCTAGCATATTTGGATTGAGATATGAATATCCCACCCTCAAGTTAATGCAGCTGGAGATTCAAGAAAAACATAACATTACCAAGTATGCTCATCTCAGACTCGTTAATCCTCCTTAAAAGTGTGATCACGATGGGAGCACGTGGACCCAAACAATATGTCGACCACATAGACTTAGGCAACCAATATAACACCACTGTCTCTCCTCACAAATAACGTCTTATCCATTCCTCCTCTTTTGAAGCCATGAGCTAAGAGATAGGCAGTGATCCTCTTCTAACAAGCACATGGTTCTAAATTCTAACCATACAAGGCATTCTTAAGGTAAAAGATGTGTCTTAAGTGCTTTAGGTCTTTGAACTCCTTTGGTTGTTCGACATAAACTTCTTTCTATAGAATGCATTAAGAAAGGAACTCTTAACATCCATTTGATATAACTTGAAGTGTTGATGACATTCTATAATGAGTAGTAAGCAAACGAACTCAAGTTTAGCAATAGGAGAAAATGTCTCATCAAAGTATACACCCTCAATATATGTATAGCTTTGAGTGACCAACTTATCCTTATTATGAATTATGGTACCATTATCATCCATCTTATTCTTGTACATCCACTTGGCACTAATCACATTAGTCTATCTAAGTCGGGGGGCCTAACTCCTAGACATCGTTATTGAGAAACGAAAGAAACTTATATTGCATAATGAATATCCAATGCTCATCCTTGAGTGCTTATTTCACACTCTTGGGCTCGACTAAGGATGTGTAACGAAGGTATCTAACCACATTCTCAAGTTGAGCGTGAGTCTTGATACCTAGTATGCGATCACTAAGTATAGCGAAAGGGTTACGACTCTTTCGAACCCAACAGGGTGGATCCTCAAAATCAATAATGGGTCCACCGGGTTAGTATAAGGAAGTATGGGATCATCACCAGGGTGTACATCATCCTCACACTCAGGGTCAGGGTCAACAGACGTCGACAGATCTTTATCTCTAATCATGACGTTTATTGACTCCATATCCTTAGATCTTGCAAGGTTAAACACCCTATAATCCCTACTTGATGCTGAATATCCTAAAAATATCCCCTCTTCACTTCGAGAGTCGAACTTTCCTAAGTTCTCTCCATCTCTCAAGATTTAGTAGTTTCTCCCAAAGACACGGACATACGATAGGTTGGGTTTCTTCCATGTCCACAAATCATATGGCATGTGTAATGTGGGTGGATGGAGTTATACCCGATTCACCATAAATAATGCGGTATTAACTGCCTTTGACTAAAAACGTCTAGGCACATTTCTCCCACAAAGCACGAATCTAGCTATCTCTTATATTATCTAGTTCTTCCTCTCAATTATCCCATTTTTTTGAGGAGTATGAAGGGATGTAAACTCGTGCATCATAATATCTATCCACTGTAACTTCTTTATATTCATTATCATTGTCATTACACATCCAATTAATAGTGACGATGTGTTGTTTTTGTAGAGCACGAAACTTAATTGTTAGCAAATCAACCACACCGAGCTTTTCTCTAAGAAACCCCACGATAGTGTATCTCAAAAATTCATCGAACATCATGAGAATGTATCTCTTACCACCTACACTCTCCGTACGAGTAAAACGCGTAAGATCTATATGTATTAACTCCAACATAGGATAAGTGGCAATCATATTCAAGTTTCGATAGGCACTTTGAATTTTTTTTCCTTATTGGGAAGACCATAAACTGAGGAAGATAGTTTTCCAAGCGATGGTAAGACACAAACTTGGTCTTTCTTCACTAATCTCTCAATGTTTTTAAAGTTTATATGACCTAATCGTTAACGACAAAGGTCCGTAGAGGAGACCGTGGCATTATTTGATATAAAGGAGGACATGGGAATGATCTCATAGAAAGTATCATCGATCCTTACTCCTTGTAGTTATTTTGAGATAACCCTTTCGAG
This sequence comes from Sambucus nigra, assembly GCA_949130495.1. Classification (NCBI taxonomy): domain Eukaryota; kingdom Viridiplantae; phylum Streptophyta; class Magnoliopsida; order Dipsacales; family Adoxaceae; genus Sambucus; species Sambucus nigra. The sequence goes on along the minus strand of OX422214.1, from coordinate 285,347,200 downwards.
TTTTTATCCCCCCAAAGCTCGTAAGCATGTTATTTTTTTTGGGTGCCTTTTAAATTTTAAAAAACTTTTGCTCATAAAGTAATATATTTAAATAGTATTTTTTTGAAACAAAAATTCCCACAATTTCATTTAGAATTTTCGGAGTTTTTCTCTTTGGTTGTGATCACAACTTGAGGAGGATTTCACGATTGGTGAGCCGATTTACTTGGTTTATGATTCAAGTAACATTTTCAAGACTGATGAGGTAGGAATTAAAGTTGCGACGGAGATTCAAGCAGACACATCTATTTCACTTGATCAATGGATATGAAGACTCGATGGTTGGGGCTGTCAAGTCAAAATTGCAGTGGAGATTGATATAACTAGTAGTACGGAAGTTTAAAGTGTGTAATGAGAAAAATGTGGGGATGTAGCCAAATCAAGCGTTGTAAATCATGCCTGGACTTTTGTGATTCCTGAAAAATTTGTACTAGTGGACTTGTGTGTGGTATTTGTGTGTGTGTATTTTTTTTCCAATGGGTCTCTACATTAAATGATTGTGTCCCTATTTGTATGATTACTTTATATTTTCGACCATTATCAATTTCTATCACCTCATATGAAATTCGAACCTAATCAATTGTTTGGTAAATTATAAAATGTACTTAATTAAATTGTTCGGGAATAAATTAAAATTAGTTATATAATTTGCTCCTAATTTGCTTTTTTAAATTAATTTGCATTTGAATTAATATACTGACCTGAGATAAATCATTAATTTGGGATTCTTTAAATTTATCGAGTCATAGGAAATTCATAATTCATATTTAAAAATGACCCTAGATAATCCTTTATTAATAAATAATAAATTTCATAAATAAATTTTTTAGAATAACACCCTAATAATCTCCCACTTAGTCTTAATCCCATGTTAACACCCATTCCCTCCATGATACGCCATATATTTTAATACTCGGGTTGATCAAGTCTAACTATTAAATTAAATAGGTTGTTAAAATAATTAAATTCCATTCTTAGCATGAAAAAGGAAACAATAGATAAAGATGAACAAAATGGAGTACGGTATGAATATCCTCAACATAAATAAAGATGGAGTGGAAATAAATCAACGCAATTAACTATATAATATAAAGTAACAAGATTTGACATAACAATCCAAAATAAATACATGATAAAATAATGTCTCCAAAACCTATAACATAAATAAACTGAGTATAATAACCTACGAGGTAAAAGATAAACCTCACATCACTCAGATAAAAGTAAAAATAAAAATAAAAATAAAAATAAAAGATATATTCCAACACCTATATCTTTGAATGGTGGTGATTGGAATGATGACTAACTACTGGTGGGAGAGGACACTATGTTTGACAATCCACTGGAGCACCTGGTAACAACGCGAAGGGCTAGGCCCACTACAAAATAAAAAGTTAAGGAACCCAAGTAATAAAATGAACAACCATGCGTATAAATAATAAATCCATAATTTTATATTAACTTTACAATAATTCACCACACCATTACCGTTATCTTTCATAATGTATGTTATGAAGTATTTTTTAAACCTATTAGTTCCCATTAATTTTGAGACCACTAGTGTACTTACTACCCACGATAACCTCATCATAAGTTAAACATAGATTGTCCCCCAACTAACTATGAGGTCACTAATACACCAAATCACAACACCATGACTAACCCTCAACTAGATATAGAGACTAGTACACCAAGTAACCCATGACTAGTCCTTAACTAACTTCAAGGTCACTAGCATGTAATTCCGTCAATTTAATTTGGCGTAGACTAAATCAACTGAAACTAGAACTAAACTATCCATCGAGGTCACTAGTGCCAATGTCCATCGTTGTAATCTGGCGGGGTTTAAATCAATCAATCCAATAACTCCAATCCACCCGATCTATAATAATAATAATTACCCAATCAAAAAAGTCACGACTCTATATCGAGACATGCCTAAAAACAATAATTATCCATTCCCACCCTTCTATAGCATTGTCCTATTAGCATAATCTAACCGTTTATGATATTCCTTACTCTTAGTCCACATATTGAATTCAAATATTTGACCTTATATACATTCAATATGTCCATGGGCAACATCACATACAATTGTGTCTAGAACTAAGTTCCACCTTTAAGATTATACTCTAGCATTTAAAGTGCTACAATCACTACACCAAATCTGCACTATTGTCAAGGTCATTGACCCTGACAAATCCAACTTGTCAAGGTCAATGATCGTGACATGCCGAGGCGAGACAACTTTTTTTGTCACGGTCGTGTCACGGTCATTGACCTTGACACAAAACTCGCGTTTTGTGTCATGGTCGTGTCGCGGTCAATGACCGTGACACGTTTGTCACGGTTATAAACCGTGACAAAGCCGTGACCCTTTTTAAAAAAATTATCGCGGTCTATGACCGTGGCACGTCCGTGATAACTTTTTGTCACAGACTTGTCACGGTCATTGACCGTGACAATTCTGGGCAGAATTTAAAAAAAATCTGCTGGGCAGTATGGCCACTGCCTAGCAGTATATTTGTACCTGTTATAGCAATGTTGTACCTGTTCCAAACATCATATATCCAAACAAACTAAAGATAACGCAAATATATATTCAAGTAGAGACAATATGCATCACGATATAATTCAAATGTAACCACTTAAAACAATTCAATTCAAACTTATAACAATTCAATTCAAACTTAAAACAATGTCACTACATGTCTGGTGTATTGTTAAAACTGAGGAGGTGAGTAGGCCACACGACATACGAATTGACGCACCCACTAATATACGTCGTGCCGCATTGTCCGCGCAACCACAATAGGGAGTTATCCTTCCCGGGTATGACATGCGTGACGAGCACCCTGGACTCCATCTCTTGAAGCGCACGTCCATGAACTATTCCACCCTGGACGATATTCAGGTCCCTCAACCCCCGCCCTATCCGCTGGCCATCAAATACGTCCAATATGAACACGCTCGGTCAACCAAGTCTCGACATTGGTCTGTTGAAGGGTGCCAAATAGGGAAGTGGATCATCGAAGTATGAACGTGTCGGTGATGAAGCAGCGAGGTCCACATCCTCGTCATCCTGCGCCTCGTCCTCCCGCACCTCCTCCTCCACCGCCTTTTCCTTCCCTTTCCCTTTACCTTTACGATCTCCACCCAACGTACGCTTCATGAATGCGTACATATCTTGGACTGTCGCCTCCAAACGGGACAGCTTCGCGTTGTGTGAATCCACCGTTTGAGCCAACCCGGTGTCGCTCGTCTCCAATCCGATGATCCTAGATTTGGCCACCCGCGAGCTCACCCCCCTTGTCCTCCCCTTGCGATCAGAGCCAAGCACTTCGCTGAGTGCATCTGTGGACAAAGATGCCTTGTCGGCATCAGACTGTGACTCATGCACTTCCTTAAGCTTTGCCTGAAATGACAAAAAGCACATGATTAGTAAAATAAGTAAACTAAAAAATTATAACGTAATTAACAAAAATTAAACTGTCGTATTACTTACAATCATGGCCGCCACGCTCGGGGACACCTCCTTGTCCTTCCCCTTCTTCGTCCGAAGAGCCACATAAGTATCGAGCCTATGTGGCTTACCCCCTGGCCCACTCCCTACCCCCTGAAATAAAATAAAGTAAAGTAAAATTAGTATCGGCCCCGCAAAGTAAAATAATGAAGAATAATATATTTCTGTAGTTATAGAAAAATTAAATCTTACCTGCATCCTATGCTCCACCTCGGCGTAAGAGGTTCGGCCGGAGTAGTGCACGTCCGTCTTTTTTGCCCGATTTTCCCTCCCCGATTGGCGAGATGCCAATTGTCGATCCTCGATCTCATTGTCAATGAACTTCTGCCATTGTGCCAATGAGATCGGCTCATTGGGGGGGATGGATTCACGCCATTGGATAATCGACTCTCGTGTTTTCCCAAAGTAACGTGCCCGCATATTTTTTTTCCACGACTTGAGTTGCTCCCTAATCTGCTCCAACACGGGATCGCGTAGCTTTGGATCCAAGTTGAATTGTTCCTGTCCAACAAATACAATGTTAGTTGTGAATAAATATAAATATAAATATGAAATCGAAATTGAAATTGAAATTGAAATTAAAATTAAAATTGAAATTGAAATTGAAATTGAAATTGAAATTGAAATTGAAATTGAAATTGAAATTGAAATTGAAATTGAAATTGAAATTGAAATTGAAATTGAATTTCTACTATTGTTTTGTGCTTTTTATAAATCATACCCCCACCCCACCCACCCCCACCCCAACATGTTTACTGGCTTTCATTACCCGTCATAAATTTTTCGGTCCGTGACTTACTGGCCAGTTGTCTTGGGTCTTTTAGTCCCTTAACATTACTTTAAGAATTTTACCCAATCTAAATACCAAATTTTCTTTCTTGTTATACACTTGAACACGTTTTGTTATTTAGTCCTTATTAATTTGTCTTTGATGTATTATCAGCATCTTTACTTTTATAAACTTTATTTAATTTTCAATTTTAAGAACTATTTTCATCACTTAGTGTTCATCTAAATTCTAGTATAACAAGTTCCCATAAAAATCTTTAATAAAATTCTCATATCTTCTTTCAATTTAAACACACACACAATAGTGACTGTATATTTAAAATAATCTCAATGTTAATTTCCGGTATTGAATTTCTACTATTGTTTTGTGCTTTTTATAAATCATACCCCACCCTCACCCCACCCTCACCCACCCCCACCCCCACCCCAACATGTTTACGGGCTTTCATCACCCGTCATAAATTTTTCGGTCCGTGACTTACTGGTCAGTTGTCTTGGGTCTTTTAGTCCCTTAACATTACTTTAAGAATTTTACCCAATCTAAATACCACATTTTCTTTCTTGTTATACACTTGAACACGTTTTGTTATTTAGTCCTTATTAATTTATCTTTGATGTATTACCAGCATCTTTACTTTTATAAATTTTATTTAATTTTCAATTTTAAGGACTATTTTCATCACTTAGTGTTCATCTAAGTTCTAGTATAACAAGTTCCCATAAAAATCTTTAATAAAGTATTATCACAAATATAAACTAAGAGTGATAAAATAACTTTGAGGCATATAAATTAATTATGACAAAGTAAGATTATGGAAACCCCAATTTTTTTTCTATAACTCCTATTTTATTAAACTTTAAATATAATTAGGGGTGTATAGAAAGAAAAGTTAAATAGGAATAAAAACAACATTTTTAAAATATGAAGGGCTCACCAATTTGATCAAAATTTTCAACAACATAGACTAATTGATCTTTATTATAAGAAAATTACTACAAATTTATGCGCATCGCCCGAATTCAAAAAGTAATTTAATGACTAAAGTAATACTTTCTATAACTTTAGTTATTCACCACAAATCTTAAAAAATATTTTAGTTTTCATTCTTTTAGCAACTTCGGATGCCATTTTAACCCTTATTGTAGTTTTTTAGTTTTCATGCTTTTATTTGATGGATATAAAGTCATGTGATTATTTCACCATATAAAGTCAACAAAAAACGCCATATATGGTTTTTTCCTCCATTAGTATAAGTATATAGCGATTATTTCACACTTAAATCACATATTAAGCCGACCTTCATTTTTTTATGAAATTTGTAGAAAATTACTTATTTATTTAGAATGAAAATAAATTGTTATCCAATATTTTTGGATATTATTTACATTTACATTTTTGGATATTATTTACATTTATATTTTTGGATATTATTTTTGAAAATTTGTAGAAAATTACTTATTTATTTACATTTTTAACCCCTACCCCCACCCTACCCCCACCCTGCCCCACCCCCTACCCCCACCCTGCCCCACCCCCCACACACGCATACACACACACACATATATAAACACATACACACATATATATACACACAAACATATATATAAATGGAAGAGAGAGAGAGAGAGAATTAAACCTGAAAGTAGAGAGAGAGAGAGAGCAGCGTCGAGAGAGAGAGAGAGGGCGGGAACAGCGGGAGGGAAAAAAGAAGGGGAAAAGGGTTTTTGCTGGAAATATTATCACGGTCGTGTCAAGGTCATTGACCGTGACAATTCTTTGTCATGGTCGTGTCAAGGTCAATGACCGTGACATAAAACGCGTGTTTTTTGTCACGGTCAATGACCTTGACACGGGTGGCCGGCTGAAAGGTGACATTTTGGTGTAGTGAATTCTTGGGCAGAATAATCCACATGTGAAAGTTGTAATAGTACTTGATTCCAAAATAAATGAATAACATCCAAATTTCTAACCGTTGCTAAGACATGTTCATTGGTTTAAGATTCAACATCTGAAACCTTTTTCATACAAGATTTATATTACAATATTAACATGTGAAAGATTTGTTCTATGGATGATTAAGTTTCATACGTGTAATAACATGTGATATTTCTATGATTTCCATTGCATATAATCAAATTTCATCTAGAAAATATTTATAATCCAATTTCATCAAATAATGGTTCCATGCATACTATCATTCCAGTTTCATAGGGTTCTCCTCAATGTGGTTTTCATTGTAATTATAATTTCCAATTTAGAATTAATATTGATTAACGCATTGAATCAAAATTATATGATTAACATGAATTCACATGATAATTATAATTTACCTAAACAAGGTTAAACCACTGTAATGCTTGTAACCTAATCATCTCCTACGTATTTTTATAGTAATTAATTTAATGTTTAGATAAAGAATAGTATTTATAAACATAAAAGGGGAATAGTGGATTTTATCTTCCCTTAATAATGTACTTTGTTGATGTGAAGAGATGACGCTCCTAGCTTATGTTGTTCATGAATTCCCTTTTTTGTTTTTTCTGCTTCTTTTATTCTTCTTGTTTTTCTTTAATCTCGTTCCTTTGTTGAAACTTGAATCTTGGTATTAATAGTATTTTAGTATCTATGATGATTAGGTTTTATGAGTAGAGGTAATAGGAAGATTAGGATTTAAAAAGGGAAAGGTTTGTGAGGTTAAACAACTAAAATTTGTGTATAAGTCCCGCATTTAAAAGAATCATCCAATGCACCTCGTGAGTGACCCGCGGTCCAGTCATGGTTGAGGTTTGAGGACTCGAGGTTGCGACCCTTTTTGGCAGTGGTCATGACCTCCGGATGATTTCTTCCTTTTTTTCTTTTTCATTTATTTTCTTTCCCCGAATTTCATTTACTTTAATTAACCAAAACCATCTCATAAGCTCCTCAACCACGCCTTAGCTTGACTTACTTAATCACCAAGTAACTACCAAAAGATCTTTGTAACCTTCGGTGTAAATTTGTATTTCCAACCTATCCATTTATCAAAATAACCAAATATAATTAATCCAAGTCCAATACCAATATATCCCAACTTAAGTAAATAAGTCCAATTTAAACACAATAAATGTGATTTAATTTAACTTAAATTCCTTCTTCCAATTTCTAATAACTTCTTATTTAATTATTTAATCCAATAAATTCTTTGTTTAATTATTTAATTAATTTACAAAAATATAGGGTATTAATCCATCTACATTAATTTCAAAAGCCTTGATTGGTAAGCTCTTCAAAAAAATATCCGCCTTGTTATATTAAGATTTAATCTTGGTAACGATGATCCCATATCATTGCACGGTATCTCGTATCAGGTGATAATTTCCCTCAATTTTCTTAGCCCTTTTTTAATTCATGGTTCTTTTGAGTTAGCAATGCTCCGTTATTATCACGTTAGAGCATGACAACTGATTGCACTGAAGGTACCACTCCCAATTCACTTAGAAAATTTTGGATCCGAGCAACCTCATTTGCTGCCTCCAAAGGTAAAAACATATTTAACTTCCATGGTCGAATAAACAATACATAATTTCTTGATACTACTCCAATTTATGGCTCTCCCTCCTAGGGTAAACCCATATTCCAAGGTCAAATTACTATAATCCTTTTTTGATTGAAATAATGAGTTTGTGTGCCCTAAAAGTATAAGATTATCCACCGAGTAAATCAACACTCCTAGGGTAAACCCATATTCCAAGGTCAAACTCCTATAATCCTTTTCTGATTGAAATTATGAGTTTATGTACCCTTAAAGTATAAGATTATCCACTAATTAAATCAACACATAATCTCTAGTCCTTTTTAGGTAATTGAGAATGTGATTTACCAAAGTTTAGAGCTCTTCCACCGACCATATTACTGGGAAAATAAATATATGGTATTGTACACAACATACCTTACATGAGGTTTTCCACCGTTGAAGCATAAGGTAAATTAATGATTCTCTTTACCTGATCAGGTGTCTTAGGACACTTATCCTTATATAGAGTGATTTCATTCCTATTCTTCAAAGGAAGAAATCTTTTCTTGGAATCCTTCATGCTAAATTTTGAGGGCACATCCTCAATGGCTCGAGCTAAGAACAATATCCTTTTTTATCACACAAAATATTAATCCCAAGGATGCGAATGAATTATCGTAAGTATTTCAGGACGTCGACACTCTTATGCTGGATGATTCACCCACATTGTTCCTGATTACCGCCATATTTTCATCATGCTTCTTATGAACAAAAGTTTGGTCCTGTCATTGCTAACAACCGAAAGATTTCATTACTTAATCAAATCATATGTTCTAACACCTTCACCTCTGATTAAGTCCATAAATGGACCTTTTAAACTTGCATGCTTTGCTTTCTGTCCACGTGATATAAATCCTTTGGATTACATCATATAAATAAACTTATCAATATTGTGGTTCAAGAATGTAGTATTAATGTCCATATAAAAAATCTCATAATCAATATGAGACGAAATGGATAGAATAATCCAGATGGGCTTTAATTGGCTACCAAGGAAAATGTTTCCTCATAGTCAATCTCTATTTTCTGAATAAACCCTGTCGTAACAATCCTTTCCTTAAACATTTACACCATCCTAGCTACCCCTATTTTCTTATTGTCAATGCACTTGCACCCGATGAGTTTTATAACATATGGAAATTTTAAAAGCTCCCAAACTTAAGTCGAATACAATGAATTTATATCGGTATTCGTAGCCTTAAAATAAATGTCAGAGTCCCTGTCTTGAATTGCCTCGTTGTATTTCTTAGGATCTGATTCATGCTCCCCGAGGATCTCAAAAAAGTATTCAACCACATACATAATCTTATATTGTTGTTACCCAAATCTCCCATTAGAACGTGGATCCATGTATGGTTTAATAAAAGTAACATGTATCTTTGAATCATTGGTAATACTAAAGCTATGATTGGGTAGTGTATATTTGATATTGGGTTGTATTTCATCTTGTACGGGTGATTTAGAAGAAACTAATCGGTCTTTACCTCTTAGATTTATAAGGATTAAATTATCTTAGTTTTGTAGTTCATTATATAATCTCACTCTCGGTACAAGTTGCAAGTACTTGTAATGACCCTTTGATCCTTAGGATTGTAAACTAGACCACCTTTAGTTCCTTTCGAGTAACCTTAAAAAAGATATACGTCTGTCCTTAATTATAGTTTCCCGAGCACCTTCCTCAGCATAACTGATGGGCAACCCTAGATCTAAATACATCCTAGACTGGGATTTTTCCCACTCCATAGTTTCATAGGAGTTATTGTCATCTATTATCCAAAACCCTAAAAAGAATGCAAATGATTTGAATATCTCATCATTGATCTAATTAGGTCCAAAAGAGTCTTATCCTTTCTTTAATCTATATCATTTTGTTGTGGCCTGACCGATGTAGACAATTGGGATATAATACCCACCTATATTAAATGACTCTTAAGCTCTTCTAAGACATACTTACACTGATGATTATATCGTAGACTTTGAATTAGTTTACCATTCCCAAGCCTTTGTTAAATATAGTTTATTTCAAGATTTAAAGTGCCAATCAATTGCCAATTAATTTAACCTTAAACCTCACATTTTTAATTAAATAATCAATTAATATTAGCGAAGCGCCCACTCTGATCAATTTAGAACCAAATCCATCCAGAAAAAGGACCAAATCGACACTTAAAAAAATTACCAAGGTTGACAATCAAGGTCTAGTGCCGAGACCAAATATTCCTCATTTTGTTATGAGTTTTACCCTAATTTCAACCCAATTCTATTCTGACAACTTCAAATTTGTTCCAGATAATATAATCATTGTTTAAGGGATCATAACTAACATTTCTAATAATCTAAATCATGAATTTATTAAGTTAACAACCTTTATCCACATAATGAATTATAAGAACAATATGAATTTTAAGAACCCACCTTAACATGGATTATAGGTTACCAATGCATGATTTCAGTAGGGATTCAATTCAGATATAACATTCCCAACATAATATAATTACCAATTTCATTATTTAAGTGAAATTCTACTATAATCAATTACAACATGTGAATATTTAAGACTCCAATTTAACACAATTATAACACGAGTTCTAATTCATGAGATTCTTTACTTACATAATAAATTCTTATATTTATAAGTTTTTAAATCAGATTTAGAATAAGATGAAGTGGGGATCCTAATAAATTTTAATATCAAAATACAATATGGTTCAATTTAACAATTTTAGTATCAAGTAGTCCAATGCCTATAAAAACACCCAATCATTGTGTTCATTTACATAATCCAATTCTAATAGATCAAATAGCATTATTGATATTATCTAAAAAAATCACTGTTATAGAATAGTTATTGAAGGGGAAATCAGAATGATTTATTCAAAAGGTTACACGCGACACAAGTTGACCTACAGAACATAGATAAAATCGGTTGAGCATCGAGAAGATGTTAATTATGAATGGACTATTTTTAATAAAATATATAACTAATAATCACTCATAAGAGGCATCATCATCCTATCACAACTAATTAAGTGTACAAGAGATAAAATCAAATAAGGCCGATTAAGGGTTAACATATTCTCCAATGTATAAGAGTTTGAAAAGACCCTTTGTATAGATAAAGAAGAACCTCACCTATGTGGAGGGAAAATTGTGAGAAAATTGTTATCAAGATACTTTGTACTCAAAGGCTGGGCTCTCAACTAGAATTCCCTATCACCCCAATACTTTTTTTGTCATCTAGCAAAACCAACCCCCTTTATCCCATGGATGTAGGCCGATTAGGGATGAACAACATATATTTGCAATCACTTACTCTCTGAGTTTCATTACGGATAATTTAGCCAATTTAAGATATTTAGAATTAAAACCCCTATAATTTGGCCCCACCCATGGGAAATATCTCCAACCCCACCATATGAATTGTTAGATTAGTCACAATGAGTGCAGAACATACTCATCGGGATCCATTCACAAGATATATTTGTTCTGAGATTCGTATTGAGAAAAGGATCTGATTACCCGTCAGATCACCTTCCCGACCCAGTGATGCTAGATTGCGTAGATGAACCTGCAACTGATCCATCTCCATTGGACACAACCATAATCATGAAACACCAAGCTTGGCGTCATTATCCATAAATACTACCACTAGGCTTGTCAACCTTTATGAGGAGTGTTTAAGCGAACACGATATTAAAATTGCCAGCCTTAGGTGACAATTGACTTAATAGTCAAATGCTCATGGGTCTAGTTCTTATAAATACAATTGACATCGTATAAAGGGGATCCATTCTCCAAAGAATCCCCCTCATATGACAATAGATGGGTGTCTAGATCATGGAGACTAAGAGAGGGTTATCTTAGTTAGTTTCAGGAGATACATATATTGATTTGTCGATCAATTATCACGCCCGACTTACCTATTGAAAGGCACCACTCTAGTAAGAAGAGAGATTCTAGAAATCTACCCTTTCACCTGTGATTGGGTCCCTGAGATAAAAAGGTTTTATGATATTTAATCATTCAAGAATTAGAGGGATGATGATAAACAAATTGTGGTCGCACACCAAGGGATCTGGATAGAAAAGCTTTGGGTCATATATCAACCTCACCATTCATGTAAGACAATGAGATGAAAGATCCTCTAAGAAAATTCTCAGTCCCTAAAATGACCGCATATCATGGTAAGATCGACCATGTTCTCCCTGTTCATTGCTGTAATAAAACCTTATCTTTATGATGCCATAAAATTTCTTATATGTGTCATTTTCCCTTCTACATTGGGTGAGATCAGACTAAATTGGTTTGACAAGTTATCCCCTAGGTCAATCTTCATGTTTAGGAATTGGCCAAGCAATATACGACTCAATTTATATCCAACAATAAGTTTATCAAGGAAGTGGATTCCTTGATCTCCCTCCATATAAAGAATAAGGACTCTCTCAGGAACTATGCCCAGAGGTGCTAAGAGATGTTCAATAAGAGAGACATTTATAATGAGCAGTTGGCCATTTCTTCATTAAAGTTTCATATATCTAGATCGAATAAGTTATATAAGTATCTAAAAAATAAGCCTACTTCTTCCATGGACGAACTTATAGCACGTATTGAGAAGTATGCTAAGCTGGAGGAAGAGTTACTTAATGAAGGTGATAAATAGACCGATCTACAAAACCATCAAAGAAAGGGAATCCAAAGAAATGAGAAAAGTTGGATTTAAATCGGCCCCAACCAACAAAGGGTGGAAGAAAGAGAAGCTTAAGGGAAAGGCCAAGACATCAAAAGTTGATAATGCATACCAGACGATGGAAACCTTCTTCAAGGAACCCATTTACAAGATCATTCCCTTGATTAAGTACAATACCTACTTCAAGTGGCCTCCTAAGATAAACCTAGATCCAAGTGAAAGAACACCAATCTTCAATGCACCTACCATGATGACCACGACCACAAAATACATCATTGCAGGATGCTAAAACATAACTTGGAGGATCATGTTTAGGAAAAAAAACCCTCAAGGAATACATAGACATAATGAAGACAAAGGCATCAAGCCGAGTTAAAACAATCCAAAATAATGGACAATGAAGACCTTCCACTTTCGGGGATGGCCGTCGCCATCCATGGATTCACAGATCCATTTCAGTGCACATGAAATAAGCTCTGATAGAGAACTAAAATTGTAGTAAGCATATTTGAGTCTTTTCAAGTTGAAGTGTGCAAACCCATCATAAATTAGAGAGACATAAAGATATCAATCTGGTGCGAGTAATTATATTTTTTGATAAAATATTTTTCTAGATTAGTCTTCCTCATAAGGATGCCCTATTCCATATATTAAGAGATTCCAACTGCTATGTGAAAAGGATTATGGTCAGCCAAGTCATCTCTTTAGATACTATATATGTAGATCTTCTCTACAAGCATGAATACACAACCCAGGACTTAGACACAAAGGTGGGTCCATTGATCATCTTTAATGGAAATATAGAGACACCATTAGGGAATATTAAGATCAAGTAAAGGCCAGACCAGTTAAGCGCGGTATATAACTTATGGATTGGGATCTAAGTTGCCTTATAACATCATCCTTAGGGGAGGAAGACTACATATTATTAGGGTTATACCATAATCTCTCCATTAAAAGTTGAAATTCGGTCAATATCAATGGATAGTAGAGATTTGGTTGATTAGACAGCGGCCATGAATTGTTTGGTCATTGCCATCAAACAGAAGCCATATTGATCCACGAAAGTCATATAGGATGGTCAATCTAAGGCCGATAAGGATAAATGTCAATAAAAAGGGTGCTTAGACAGGGGTTAAAGAAACCACAGTGACCCTTGTTAATCGAGAAATGAAGGGGATACTAATAGTTCCTCTTGATTCAAATCAACTGACAAATTTCTTCTTAATCGGTAAAGAGCTACTAAATCATGAAGACAACTAGCTAGTTGAATTCCTTAAGAAGAACATGGATGTTTTTTTATGGTGATCTTATAACCCGTTTGAAATTGATCCAAAGATCGCCTGCAATCGGTTGTATGTAGAACCCACATGTAGGCTGGTCAAGAAAAATTCGAGGATGCCAGCTCCTAAGAAAAGTAAAGTGATGGAAGATGAAGTTGAAAAGCTGTTTTAAGATAATTTCATTAAAGAGGTCCACTTCCTAAATTGGATCTCAAATATAGTGGTCATTAAAAAGAACATCAGAAAGTGTAAGGTCTATGCGGATTTCACCGACCTCAATAAATCTTGTCCAAAAGATAATTTTCCTTAGCTATGGATTAATCAACTGATCGATTATACAACCGACCATCATAGGATTTATTTTACGAAAGCCTATTTTTGATAGCTTTAAATACATTTGTTCAACCATGATCAAGAGAAGACTTCCTTCGTCACCACTTTAGGTTTAAAATTCTACAAAGTGATGATGTTCAAACTAAAGAACACAAGGATGACTTATCAAAGACTCGCAAAAATTATATTTGGGAAGAATATTGGTTCAACCATAGAGGTTTATATCGATGGCATACTTGTAAAGATCAAGACTTCTGCCGATCATATGAAATATCTCACTACTACTTTTATTATCTTAAGAAGCTACATGATGAAGCTCAATGTCTTTAAATGTTCTTTTGGGGTTAACTTAGGTAAGTTCCTTGGATACCTTGTCACCCAAAGGGCATTGAGTCTAACATAGACCAAATTAAGGCATTGTAGGAAACTAAGAAATGAACACATTTAGGAAAGTGCAAGTGATCAATAACAAGATGGAGGCCTTTAACTGGTTCATTTACACTTCATCAAATTTTTTTGGCCATTCTTCTAATATTTGAGAAGGGATAAGATAATAATTTGGAACTAAGAATGCGATAAGTAACTTTATATTTTGAGAAGTACTTGCTCTTCCTGACTTTATTATCATAACTAGTTAGTGGAAAGAAACTTAATTTATAATTGGGCATCTAAGAGAATTCAATTAGTGGAACTTTAGTTCAGGCAGAAGATGAAAATCAATGACCAATATACTATGTCAGCCATACTCTCTTGGATTTAAAAAATGATACGTGGATATAGAGGGCATGCCCTCGCTATGACAATCTCTGTTAAGAAGATAAGGCATTATTTTAATGCCTAATCCTTAGTCATCCTTACCTCTCATATTTGCAAGGAGCTTCTGAAGAAGGTTGATTGTTCGAGTGGAATAACCATAAAATGGTAGGTCTTAGTCGACTTTATAGAAAAAAAATAATGTAGTGTATAGTAGGAAGCAATCAAGGCTAGCCAAAATTTTGAATATTTTTAATGTGAATCCGGGAAGGAAGTCACTCTAAAATTAAACTGCTTAACTATAAAAGTGGAAAATATCCGTGGATGGATCTTCTAAAGAATTAGGAACTAGAATCGAAATCGTATTCATCACACTTGCGGGATCCATTATCCAATAAGAAGTTCAGTTAGGGTTCAATGGATTCAATAATGGAGTCGAGTATGAAGAAATTAAACAAAGATATGACCATTTTAAAGGCTTTCTAGTCGATCTTAATAGAAAAATTGACAAGAAAATTCAATAGTCACGTTGATGCCCGACTAATATAGCCTTAGCAATTGACATCGACTTTAGAAAGACAATCGAAGTGGCGTATATTGACCGACAAGTCGTAGAGGATATAAACCCAAAGATAATAGTTATGGAGATTGATCGGCCAACTAGATGGATGGACCTAACCACTAGATATCTCAATGACGGGGAGCTCATTTCAGATAAAAAGGAAGCTCATAAGCTAAAGGTAGATCCATCCAGATTATGCCTCAATTAAGAAGGATCTCTCTACCATCGATTATGGATAAGATAATCTCCCAAATACGTGCATCCATATTAAGTTTAAGGAATACTATGGGAGATGCACAAAGGAAACTATGGTTCTCGTGCCGGTTGATGATCATTATCCTAAAAAGTCATTTCTCCAGGATATTAGTGCCCGTCATGCAAAAGGATAAAGTTCAATTTGTCAAAAGTGTCTCGAGTGTTAGGAATTCTTCGCCACCATTCGATAGCTAATGGGAGAATTTAATCCACTGACAAACCCATAACCATTTCCCCACAAAGGAATGGATATAGTCATTTCTCTTCCCAGCGCACTTGATGATAGAATATTCTTTATTATTTGAAACGAATACTTCATAAAGTGGATTAAAGATGATTCACTGATCCACGTCAAAGAGAAAAATGTAATAAGGTTTGTTTGGAAAAATGCCATCACTAGATTTAATCTCCCAAGCGATCAAATATCAGATAGGGACCCAATTTGACAATGACCAGTTCAGAGACTTTTGTCTAGAGTATGGAATTCGCAACAACTATGACCTGTGTTCTTGCCGTAAAGAAATGGATAGGTCAAGATCTTTAACAATACTCTACTCTCTAGAATAAAGAGTTGACTAGAGATATCCAAAGGTAAATGGACTAGTGAAATTACCAGTGTCCTATAGAAATTTAACTACTCCAAGAGGATCCACATTTAAAACTCCTTATGCATTGTCATGTGGTATAAATTTTTTTATCCCGCTTGAAATCATTTTACCAATACTTAGGATCGAAATATATGAGGATGCCCATGATTAGGACATTTTATCCCATGAGTTGGACTTAGCAGAAGAGAAGAAAGAATAATACCTCATTCACCTAGAAGCTTACTAGTAAGAGATTGCCAAGAGCCATAGAAAAAGAGACAAGAGCCAATAATTTGCAGTGGGAAACATAGTTCAAAGAAGTTGTTATCAAGTGTAAGAAATCCCTCTGACAAAAAGTTGGCTCCCAATTTGTAGGCTCCCTAATGAATTATCTCAGCAAGATGAATTGGATCCTATAATTTGAATTAGTTAGATGGAACATCAATACCTCAATCGTGGAATGCTATGACCTTGAGGAATTGTTATCATTTATTGTTTTTTCTTTAGCATTATTTTATTTTTGCATTTGCTTCAGGCATACAATATTTTCATGTCAGTTAGGTTACCAATAAATTTCTACAGTATATTCATTTTAAACAGTGTTTCATTGAATCCATTCTATAAGGGAAACCAACCAATAATGGAAGAATAATAATACCGCTAAGAATAGTGGTACGTTTTAAAAGTCAATAGATTAGGGGGAGGATTGAACTTATCATTATACAAGTCAACTATGACCGCTTGGAGGTCTATCGGTGGTGGGGTGACATTTTCTAATCATGTCATATGTGTCGCTAGATCATTAGATGCAATGATGGTTGGAGATTCACTTAGAACCACGTACATCCCCCCTGAGATGGCACTGATAATCAACTGATTAGTTGGTATAGAGTCTTCACCAACTATTGAGTAGTCAATAATGGAAGCCTTAGGTAATGATGTGAAGTTGTTGGGAAATGTCACTACTAGATCGTACCCTAATAAGACGTGGGTTGCTTTCCAAAAGTATATGATGATTGGGAGAGTCTTCGTCATCCAAAAGTCTTACTTGACAATCCTTGGGTTTCTTATTGTTATGTTGATCTCAAAAGGTCGAGACTGATCAAACATGTTCATAAAATCACTAAGATTAAGGGGAAAAAACAAGATTACCAATGATCCAAATGACCCAGATGTAATTCCCCGTATTTTTACGTATTTGAAATTTAAATTAATTCGAAAGTTAATTGGGAAAATACATTTTATTTAAATTACGCGAGTGGAGAAATTTAATGTGATTAATTGATAAATGTGACTATTAGATATTAATCTAAAGATAGATATTGATTAATATTATGGAATGAATTTACTAAGTGTAAATAGTAAATAATTGATGAATATTGACTTACATCATAGCGAGTGATATGGGCGTATTTGATTATATCTCAACTGGGGGTCGCATGTAGACTAAATTGAGGTCAAGAGCAAAAATATATATTTAGTGACTTGAATGACAATTCAGATGTTATGAATGATTCTGAAAGGGTCTAAATAGTCAGAATAGTGTACCCAGGGTATTGTTTGGGTCCCGGGTCAATTTTAGACCAAATCGGCACCTATGGAGGGCATTTTAGTCATTTGAAAATAGAGGTTATGGGACCTACAAAATTTAAATTCCTATATCTGATGATTAGAGGTTGGGGTTAGGGTTAATAAGACAAAAAACGTAAGAGAGGCCATTAAAGCGAAGAGAGAAACCTTTCTCAAAGCTTAAGGGGTGTTGTTAAAGAATTAGAATTTGTTCTTTTATCCTGATCATCTATGGAGGGCCGATTTGAAAATAAGATCAACAATCCATCATCACCATCATGAAATCAAACACCACCTGTTAAGGCAAGTGTTTATATATAAGCCCTTTTGAAGTTATAATACCCATGTGTATGGTTTTCAATATAGTTTGGATTAAATTAATGATTCCTGAAAGAAAAGAAAGATTTTAATGCATGTTTTGGTAGGAATTACATGTAGTGACAATAAAACATAAGTTATAAATTCATGTTCACGAAATTAATTTGGGTTCATGTTGGATATCAATGGAGGATTTTAAAACCTAGTTTTTTGGATGAATAAATTGTCAGATCCATGCATGATTAGGATTTTTAATGTTTTGATGAGCTAATAACATTGGAAATCATACCAATACATGTAGTACACCTTTGGGACAATTGGATGTGAGTGGTGGATTATAATATAAGTTTGATAAAGAAAAGTAGGGAAAAATGCATGAACGTAGAAGAAGAGGCGATATGGACCATTTTGAATCGATTCGGCACAAGGTCGAATCGATTTGGCCTCCTGGCAAATCGATTCGATTTCCCAGAATAAATGAAATTACCCCTTTTAGCTTAACAGTTGTCGTGGAAAACTCTTGGGACTTTATTAGAATATAATAAGGGATTTATTATATTGCAGTGGGCATAGGTTTGGGTAGTGATTAGTCTTATTGAGAGGATGAAGACAAGAAATATATGGGATAAAATAATGTTGTTATGTATCAGAGAGAAAGATAATGAATTACGAGAATTTCAAATGAATTGATAAGCATACTACTCGGGTAAATATTAATTTAACTGCTGAAAATTAAAGGAGGGGTAACTGGGACCCTTAAAGTTGTGTGAATATTCAAATAAATACGATGGTGAGGTAAATCATAAAATAGTATGTAAGGTGAGTATTCGAGAGATATTTACCACGTACGAATATGAATAATTAGGTTGTGTGTATACCTATGGATTTAATTATAGGTGGAGTGAAGACCTATTATTTACTTATTTGATAAGTTCGATGAAACATTTCGAACCAAGTTCGAGGGGGTAATAGTCCTTAATGTGTGATATGGGGACATTATAGCAAAGTATGCACTTATAGTATATATTGTGTGTGAAATATATATACCATACGAATAGTATACTTGCGTGTAATAGTAGACCATTAGATTATATATATCTAAGTAACAAATTAAGTAGAGAAACTTAATTAAATTGAAAGAAAAGATGGCACGTGAGAGTTGTTGCTTATAATAATTATAGCATACGAGAGATCTTAAACCAATTAGCGTACTGTATGGGCTGTATAGGGACTTAAAGGTGTTAATAGTCCAGTTATATACTTATGTCTAGTTATCTTGGGTAGTATGTCCAGGTGGGCTAAGTAGAAGGGTTAGGCGTGCACAATAGTTGAGAGGTGAGGAAAAACTCAAAAGAGTGTACGCTAACCTAACATGTGTAATCAATAACTGATTTTTGAGATCTAATAAACTCTTGCTAAATATTTTCAAAATATTTTGAGTTCTAACTCTTTGCTATAAAAATATTTTTTAAAAACCTTTCAGGTGTCCAGCCATAAAGGCTCCAGGCTTGATATTATGTTCCAGTGAGACGCAACTGCGACATAGGTGGATGTTCGATGGAGTTTGCATAGACGCTTACATTATTCATTCTTATATAGTGTAGGAACTCAGTTTAGTATTTCATTATGGACATGTTGTCCTTCAGTACTTATTCAGTTTCAGTTTAGACATTTGTTCATTTTTTAATTTTTGGATTATTAGTTGGTTTTGGATTTTTTACGATCGACAATTATATCGGCATGACATTTATTTATGATATCTTATTATGGTTTGGATTCCATATGTTTTGGATGGTTGAAGTTACTTTGTTTATGTTTATTAACTGTTGTATTTAATGCAAGATAAAATTTAGCACCGACTTAATTAACTGATAAGTGATTAGTAATTAAATTGGTCTTCGACAGTGATGCTAAGAATTGACCATTTTATAAATTCTATTTTAATTTAATAAATACTTTATCATCTGGTATTTAATTAGGCGGGTGTCACAACATATACTTTTATATCCTTATAGTTCAGAATCTCATTATAGAGACACAAAAAATATGATAATGTCTTCATCCGTACCTTTATGTGACGTAAACCACCCATCAAAAGGCTCCTAAAATATCTAACACACAATTCTAGAGAAAGAAACTACTCTTTTCGATATTCAAAATTCAAGTCTACCTCAAATGAGGCTACAAGGAGGTATTTAAAGGGAGGAGTAGCTTAGGCTCCAAGATAAGGCAAAAATTACCAAAAATGTCATTACTACTCCTAGCCTCTAAATACTTAAACAAAACAAGGGAAACAACTTTACTAAAAATAAAAAAAAATAATAAAAGAAAGTACACTACTATTATGCCCAAAAATAATCCAAAAATATGGCAGTTTTCCATCGATTCACATCAATCTCCCCTCCTTGAAATAGAGTTCGTCCTCAAACTCAAAGGGGAAGACCGACATAATCACCCTCCAAAAATGTAATCAAGGAATGTTGGGGAAGCTCCTCAAATGTGTCCAGATATTCGGGTGGATGATCCATCTCCAATAATGCGCAACGTCGCAGGAGGGTGCAATCAAAAGCTCACCCTGTGGGAGGGGAAGTGGAAGTAGCTGTAGTGGGAGCCACAGATATCGCCGCAGGAAGAGTTGGTGCAACAATCAGAGTGGTCATAGTCCGAGAGGGCGGAAGAGCTGTGGGAACTGACTGGTAAGCCTAGACCTTAGTCGCATATTCTGATACCAATTTGACGTAAACCACCCGTCAAAAGGCACCTAAAATATCTAACACACAATTTTAGAGAGAGAAAGTACTCTTTTATATATTCAAAATTCAAGTCTATCTCAAATGAGGCTACAAGAGGGTATTTAAAGGGATGAGTAGCTTAGGCTCCAAGCTAAGGCACAAATTATCAAAAATGCCATTACTACTCCTGGACTCTAAATACTAAAACAAAACAAGGGAAAAAGCCTTACTAAAAATAAAGAAAAATAAAAAAAAAGTACACTACTATTTTCCCAAAAAATAATATAAAAAGGTGGCAATTTTTCCCTCGATTCACATCATTATGAAACTTAGGCATCAATGAATTCATTTTTTAAACTCGTCTTTGGCCTTATAAATCCAGGTACTAGACCTAGTGATTCTTTGCAGGTCTTAGCAGTACCCGCTCTCATCTTAGTTGAGCTTTGTTTTACAAATTTAATTAATGGTGGTCATCCCTATAATGATACGAAAAAAGCTTTCATTCACTTGGAGTGGGTAAAATCCATAGTGATGGAGCGTCTGCACCAAAAAAGGGTGTAGTGGGAATGTAAACCCCCTCTAAAACCACCACAAGATATGTATCAACCTCATTAGGACCTACGTTTATGAGGTTCTCATCCACTAGAATTCAGATTTTCACATTATCGATTATTATATATTTATCTTTAAAAGCCTTGAAGTCGTTTCCAGATGAGACATCATACTTCCCTAGTCTCCTATACATTTGAATCTTCAAGTGGAAATAATGAAGAGTTCGAAAAAAGACAAAAAAACTCATATAGAAGAACAAAAAGATCTTTCGCTATGGTGAAAAGAGAGAGAAAATTAGTAACCTTTAAGTATAAGAGTGAAAAAGGCTCAAATGCATTTTGAGTCCCCTTTATCCCTTATCGTAACAATGAATGGTAAGTGACAACTATATGTCCAAGATAACTGCATTCACTCCTGCCCAAGGTCAGACGTCCATTTGCATTAATGACCTTTGGCGAAGACAGACATTGTGCACATAACCCTATGTTTATGGATTACATTCATGTCATTTCAATGATTACTATCCCACTAGCTTTAAGTGGAACACATATCATGTAGGATATCTACATAAAAAAATATGTGTAAAAAAGTTCACTTACAAGGCATAACTCAGTTGATTAAATCTAAAGACCAACCGATCTAGTCATGGAGGCAACCGAAGGGGAAATGAGACTAAACTTATACAAAAGGTTAAATTTAGCACAAGTTGACCTAAATACCATTAGGTAAAATTGGCTGAGCATCAAGATAATGCCTACTGCAATTGGACTATATTAAATAAATGAGACAATTACAAATATGTCATAAGAGGCATCATACCCTATCAAGACTGATCAATTGCAAAAGAGATAAAATCATATCAAGCCGACTAGGTATTAAATTGTTCCCCAGGGTAGAATAGTTTGAAAGGACACATTTTATATACAAATAAAAAACCTCGCCAATTAGGAGGGCACAATGTGAGCAAATTGCTAACAAGATACTTTGTACTCAAAGGTTGGTCTCTTAGTTAGCATTCTCTAGTACCCTAATCTTTTTTTTCTCATATAGTGAATCCAACCAACTTTACTCCATGAATATTGGTCAATTAGAGCCGAATAATGTATATTCAGTATTATTTACTTTCAAAATTGCACTTCAGGATAATTTAGTAAATTTAAGATATCATAAAATTAAAACACTTACATATTCAAACGATGAAAGTAGGACAAAAGTTCTTGCCTTTTATATGTATTAGATCCAATTTTATTTCTTGTAGACCGAAGGTGTTATGGTGCTAACTCCCCCCCACCCCCAAAAAATAAATTGATCTTGAGATTCTTTCAGCTTTCTTCTTCTAATCTCTTATGAATCTTTTCATCTTCCTCTCACAAGTAGCCTCTGATCAAGGTTTAGATTTACGTTTGTTGTTATGTTGAAATGAGGTTAGGTTTAGAAAACTTTCTATTTAAATGTTAGTTCTCGTCATTTTGGTTATGCCTAATTTTCATGGGCTTATGGACCTCAAAACTCACCCTAAATATGTCCAAACACACCCTAATGAAAAATTTAGCCCAAGATTACACCCTCCCACTATTTTAAACCTTATTTGGGCTCCCCGAAGGCTCCAAAATTTCATTTAAATTAAAAAAAACAACTCGATTCCAATTAAGATAAAATGGAAAAATATTATTAAAATGTTTATTTTAATTTAGGTTACAAAAATAAATTTATTTTACATTATTAATTTATTTAGCATATAATTAAATCGTTTGACATAAAAAGTATTAATATATCTAATCAAAAAACATAATCTATCACATGCCAAAGTTGCTCTATATCACTGTAATTTTATATATCCAATTAGCATGCCAAAAACAAATTTTGAGACTAAATTTAAATATTTAATTATTTTCCCAATTAATTTATGTATTTAAGCATCTCGGGTATCACAAAATTAATCACACCACCATTTAAAATACCGATGAAGGCCATGAAGCTTGTTTTGAAACCCCTATCTCACTTAGTATTTTGAACTTGAGGGTTTGTTTTGAAAACTATTGGTCCAATTTTGAATTGTCCAAATAAATGAGAGCTTATTTAAAAAATTAAATTTTCAAATATTCATATCTAATTTTCCAAAATAATCGAAGTTACATATAATAGATATTTCCATAAATTTAATATAACCATTTAATTAAATTTCTCCTTTTGATTCATTCTAAATATGAAAAAAAATATTTTAAAAAACAATTTAGCTACAGTCAGTCTATAATATATCCATGTTGTCCATTAAATTTTGATCGCTAATTAAACAAATTAATAAATCAAAAAAATGTTTGAACAACAATATTACAAACATGGAGGTATATAAAGACATTCACAATCATTGATAAATAAAAATTATAATGCTGATAGAAGTCACATCCATTATGGCCTTATCCAAATGAGTTAGAATCCTATTGGGACAATACATCCCTATCCAGTTAGAACTCCTTACTCACAATTCTATAAGGCCTCTAGATTATAAAATCAACGAATATCGCTCCCTAGAAAGATTCCTTTTACGATTCTAGGTACTTTGTGGTTTAGGCTATGTGCACAGTTTAAAGCTGAATCCATGTGCATGCCATAATGAACGTCATGTGCACAATCAGTAATAAATTCAACTCCGTTGATGAAGGTTTACGCACCGATCCGATCCGATGTTGTGCACATACATACTTGTAGAGTTTTTAGGTGTGTACATTTTTTAATAATTTGTCATGGATGATTCAAATCTCTTCCAAACAATTATGGTCGATCATAAGAGACTTGCCTTCCATCTAACGCTGCTAATTACCATTACTACACCATCCTCTTATCCCTCTAAATACATAGATTATAGAAATAATTACAACCCTAGTAATCAAAACCAAATCGAATCTATGAGAGGTAATTACGAATAAACCATCATAGGATCTACACAAAAGTAATTAATATTCATATGACCATAATGGAGGGATTCTATTTCCTACAAAACCATGTTAGATCATATTATAACATTCATGGACAACTTGGAACCCAAATATGTATGAATCATAATCATGCTCTGATACTTGTTGCTTGGAAAATATTTAAAAAGGATTTTTGAACCGCAATGGATTATTAAAATGAGATGGATCTTTTATTCATACATATTATGGTTTCAAAAACCTTACTACTTAAAGGATGGATAATTCCGTTATAGATCAAGTAGATGATCCACTATAAGAGAATAAATTTAATAAAGAGGTTGATAATCATCATAGATCATCTAGTATATAATAGTACGAATCAAGTCGTGGACACTTGGACAAGAGCTGGATGTGAATAACTAGAGATATCTCTATTATTTACTTCTCACCTTTTTTCTTCGTTTTATTTTATCTATCTCCTTGGAACAATATCTGCCCACTCTCTCTTATTTTTTATTCCTTTGAACTTGTATTATTAAGATTATCCTCCTCATGGTCCTTTATATGGGGACATGAGGCTGGCTAACGACTTGTTAGAAAAAAATATAGATAAGGGCTTGCTTCTATAAATATGACTATATTGAGGACCCAAGAAGAATAATAAAATTAACTTCCAAATAAAAATATAGGAATTCCGAATTAGCCCCTCCAATTTATTTTCAATTCTATTTAACTATATTCAATTCCACTGTATAATTACAACTTTAATCTAATTTAATTATCTAAAAATTATTATAATATTGAGGCCTTGTTTGCAAAGTTAGATATCATATAATGTCATTCCCCACATTCTATACCTATTTGGTGAAATTTAATTTCCCGTGAATCGATTTCCACTAACATCTTATTATTCCTTGATCTCAAACTTAACTTATATGATACTCTACTAGATAATATTCCACTGTCTACGTTTTACTATTAGAATTAAAACTTATAACCTTATTAAGTGAGTATCATAATCCAAATTATCTCCTCGACGTGGATTCCTCTAGAATATGATCTCATACATGTTCACAAAAATATTTCCTAATCTCCATAGATTATTAACCCATAAATAGAATCTCACCCACAAAAAATCGAACCAATAACTATATGAACATTCCAATTCTCACATGCCTCGATATTCAGAATATATTCACCCTCTAAAAATTTTACGATCGTACAAGTATGATTTAGTCATCACTTAGGCTCGAATATCACCCATGGTCTTATTTAATACATTCTTAATGACAAGTTCCTACACCACCAGAAAAGTTCACATATTCAAGAAAAACTAAAAGATTGCAGACATAACTTTACTGATAGGATGTTAACTTCCTAGCTAGGCTATGAACTATCTAACCTTACCAAAATTGGATTTCTCATATTTTGTGATCAAGTGAAGTCCAACTCACCAGAATTCATACAAAGTACAATCGATCGACATATACAATATATTTAGAAAAAAATGTAAGGCATTACCACAAACACGATTTGGATTTCAAAATGAGCTTATTAGTCCTTTATTAATTAACAAGAAATGTCATAAACATGGTTTTAAATATAAAATCCCCAAACCATATTGATAGGAAATGGTGTTCTTAAGATGATTTGGGTGGACGTGGAGAACACAGATCATCGGAGCACGAATCGAGTCTATAAGTGGTAGAAATGTAACAAAACACCACAATCATATTTGTAAAATCCCACACTCAATTATTTTAGAGTCTTTGGAAGCAAGTGTTACATACTTAAGAATAATGAGTGCTTAACAAATCATAAAACTAGAAGTGATGTTGGCTCGTATCTTATCTATAACACTAATAGTCATGTTTACCATGTATACAATTATGCATCTTAAAAGATGATGGATACGGTAAATGTTTTCATTATTGATAATAAATCCTTTTCATTCAATGAGTACGATTATGATAAAACATTTTTTATCTTTCCTTATGTAGTATAAGAAAGGGAAAGTGGACCAAATAGGTGATTAGAGGTCCCACACCACTAAATGTGGTTATTGATGTGGGTGACACACCTCTATTGATACAAAAACACCATCACATTACGAAAATCATTGGAATTAATAGTAGTAGAGTGAAGAACAGTTCTCAACTCTATAAAGCTGATAACCTTCTTTATTACACTACAACACTAGAACCCAAGAATGTGAAATAAGTCTTGTTATAAAAATATGGGTTAATACTATGCATGATGAATTCGACTAATTCACAAAACAAGATGTTTATAATCTTATTCCTATATTGAAAAATGTTCAGGTTACCAAGTGGATCTTAAAAAACAATTGTGATTAAAAAGGTAATTTATTGATAAATAAGGCTAGACTATGGCTCAAGGATACATCGAATTTGAAGATTTTAACTTTGATTATTTTTCCCCCCCGATGACTAGGCTAGAGTCAGTAAATTTACTTTTAGATATATCTTGTGATTTAGACTTCAATATCCATCCCATGAATATGAACAATGCATCAATATTGTTTATATCCCCACTAATAAGAACATTTCTCATAGTTTTGGTTTGATTATGCAAAAAGAGTTTGAAATGAGCACGATTGTGGAACCCAACTTCTTTCCAAGTCTATAGGTGCAAAAAATGATGAATGGAATATTTATTTCATATTATATATATGTTAAAGACCTTGTGAACACCTTTAATCTTCTAAGCATAAACATACTCCAATGAATCTATCTGAAAAGGTTGGAAAGGATGTCAATTTGAAATGATATGAATGAGACTTTGTACTATATACTTTGTTACATCTGAAGACTAGTTAGCCTGATATATCCTATTAGGTAGGAGTTTTTTCTCGTTGTCAATTATGTCCCAAAGCATCTCATTTGAAAAAAGTTAAGCGTGTCATCAAGTATATTGGTAAGACTAATGGTTTTTCTATTTAGTGTCCTCGTACTCGCAATACTTTTTTGTTGACATTTTCTAATGTTGACTGGGCCGGTGATGTGGAATATAGGAAGAGAACCTCCAAGGGTTGCTTTCATTTAGGAAGATGTATGGTTTCTTGGCACGCCAAGAAGAAAATTTTCATTTTTTTTCATGATTGAAGGAAAATATATTGAGGTGGGAAGTTATTGTACTTAATTACTTTTAGTGAAATAATTCTTGTTAGACAATCATAATGATCAGGCTTGCATGACTACATATTGTGATAACACTAGTACCATTGATATTTCGAAAGATCCTATTTAACATTCACACACAAAATACATTCACATTTGTTATCATTTTATTAGAGATATTTTAAATACAAGGTGGTGTCATTGAGTTATGTTTTAATCGAGAATCAATTATAAGACATCTTAATTAAAATTCTTAATTGGAATTGATTTGAATACCCTCTATCTTCCTTGAGTACTTGCATTATTAGTTGATTTCCTAGTAACATGCATAGGATTTTGAGTTTTGTTTTCATAATTTCTATGTATCCCATGACATATTTTTCTTTAAGTTTTGTTGTATTTATTTCCATGAAAACATTTTGATACAATCATTTTTATTCTATTTAGATGATATACCCATTTACGTATTTGTATATGAAAATGATATTTTCCTTTTGGTTGGGAATGTAATTTGTGCTTCATGAGATGGATTCTATTTTATTTTATATCTTATAAACTTTGAAAGAAATTGTATTATGTAAATTAAGCGCATTCCTTGTTTCTCTTTACACTGCACTACACATTGAATGAATGGAACTTTATACATAGTGGTAAAGATTTATTATCTTCTACAAAGTTCTAAAAGATTTATTAGACTTTTAAAAGCCTGTCTAAAATCCTAAAAATTTATATGTGAAGAATTTTCATTTCAAGATATGGAGAAATTTAAAAAATCTTATGCTATACAAAAAGTCATGAGTGCAGAAGTGGTTAGCTTTGCGGCTTCTGAATGTGTGATGCTACTTTTGAAAATTTTCTAGTCTGTATTTTTGGGTGAACGCTATAGTTATAAAAAAAAGTTTGAACAAAGGAAATGTCTCAAAGATTTCTATCTATCCAAAAGGAAATGTTTTAACCAAATTTGCTTATTTGAGAGGTAAAAATGGTACTAAAAAATGATCCTAAAAGTGTGTTATAGATTTCATTAGAGTCGAAGATTCGCATCCTTTTTTATGATCATCATCTCAATTAAACTTGAGCTTAGACCTTTCACTCAACGATGTTAATAAATCTTACTTGATAAATCTCATCAAGTTATTAGCTTATAATATAATCTTTTATTTATTATGATAGTTTATTGTACACTTTCACTTTTTGGTTAGTAAGATATTTATGCTTATATTTTCGTAATCCAAAAGTGATTTAGGAGTTTGTCTCTAATTGCATATATTTGTGGATATCTCATTGTAAAACCTTTTTCTCATAGTACATCGGCTAATATTTTTCTAACTAATGATACCCTAAGTGACCCCTAGTAGTTAAAAGATTCTTAAACTCTTTAACTATTCGTAGGAAAGAACAACTTGACGAGATACTATAGTACTGAGGGTTACCACTACTTGGTTTCAAAGACATTTAGTAATATCTCAAAAATGATATAGTACTATAACAGACCTCAGTTATCCCTCTTACATACTAAAAGGGTCAGTCCTTATGATATTCAATCTCAGCCAAGCTTATAAGCCACTCCACTAGGGTTCTTCCAAGCCTGGCGCCCATAATAGACCTTTTATCAAAGGAAAATAGCCTCCCAAGGTCGCGTAACCCTCAGCACTGAGTTGTTTCATTGCACAATACCTCAAGGATAAACTATGGTAATCCTAAAAAAAATTCTTGAGCTCCCAGACCTCCAGTAGAGTGCTTGTAACCCGTCTGGTGGGTAGGTGGAATTCAAAATAATCCACTTATTTTCTCTCTTAGAGTTTGCATATAAATGGGGGTATAGTTGAAAGATGAAGACAAGTTCAAGAAATCGAACCCAAAGAGAATAAAGACTATGAACATTCACAGGGGTTTTACTCTTTATTTCATACTTACAACCCATTGTTATGACTTTATATTGGTAACTTGGATCATTTTCAGTGTTTACACATCTTGTATATCTTGTTGATCCTTAAATTAAAACTTAAGAAACCTTAAAGAAGTCAATAAGTTACTTCCTAAGGTCCTTTAGATTATTGACGAAAGTGGAAAGGCTGCAGATTCTCTTGACCAAAGCTTAAGATATCTCATAGATTGTAATAAATCTTTTACAATCTAATAAATAATACAAACACATTTGGCAGCGTACGTATGTCCCTTTTCTAAGGTCCAAACCACTTTAAACTATTTTCTTACACTTTGACACTCCTCTCCTCTTACCTGTATGAGGTCCAAAGGGGAGCACCTGTGCGTCTAAAGTCCCTTACGATTTCTATACCCATTAGTTTTACACCATTTATGGGAATAACAAGTTCTAATCAAATACACATATTGATCTCTTCAATATGCCAACTAATACAGTTATGTATTATTCTTCCAAAAGATAAGACGCTCAGCAAAAAGTGTTCCCCTTAGAAGGTCAAGGTGTAGAGTTGCTAAAAGTGGATAACTTATATCCACGAGACAAAAAATAAAAAGAAATTGGGTGAGTCTTCTGAAGATCTGTTCACAGTATGCATTGATATAGAGGATCCAATTAAATAAGTTCAAATTATCACTTAAAAAAGAAATCATTCAGTGCCTGAGGGAGAACAAAGGCATCTTCACCTAGATCCTTTTCGACATGATAGGGGTGGTCTTTGAAGTCATGATCCACCACCTTAGTGTGGATCCCAATTGCAACTCGGTTCGAGAAAAGAAGAGGTCCTTTAGCACGAGAGGAATAATTTTACAGCAGAAGAGGTTAATAAGATCATAACATTCAACTTCATTAGAGGGTTCATGTATTCAAAATGACTCTCTAATATGGTACTTGTTCCCAAAGCCAATAAAAAATGGAGGATGTTTGTTGATTTCACTGACCTACACAAATCATGCCCCAAGGACTATTATCATATGCCATGGTTTGGCACATTGGTATACTTTACAACTGGTCATGATCTCATCTCCTTCATGAATTTTTATTTCGAGTATAACTAGATTGGGATGGCCCTTGATGATGAAGAAAAGACCTCATTTATTATGGACAAAGGCATTTACTGTTATAAAGTTATGCCTTTTGGACTAAATAATGTGGGTCCCACTTATTAGAGGGTGGTGATATCCATTTTCAAAGACCTTAGTGGTAAGTCCATGGAGATCTATGTTCATGACATGATGCTTAAAATCTTGGAGGCACAGAACTATATGAAGAACATTATAGATACCTTTCCCATCCTTTGAAGGAATCAAATGAGCCTCAACTAGAAGAAGTATACTTTTGGGGTGGCCAAAGGTATGTTCCTTGGGTTCATGATCACTATACAAGGGACTGAAGTGAATTTGAATATTATCTAAGATTTATTGGACACAAATCCCCAAGAATAATGAACGAGGTCCAAAACCTAGTTGGAATAATTTATGCCCTTAGTAAAATTTGCCTCCAAGGCCGTAGAAAAGTGGATGCCCTTCTTCAAAGTGCGGAAAAAAGCCCTGGAGTGTACTTCGTAGGTCGAGGAAGCCTTTAGAAACCTCAAAACACATATAGGGCCCACACTGTTATAGTCCCGAATAATCATTGGGGAACATTTGTACCTGTACCTTATTGCCTTACCAACTACCACTAGCTCAACCCTCATTAGAAAAGTGTTTGGGTTCCCTACCCTCTTTACTATGTTAATTGAGACCTTCAGAGGATGAAAGCATGTAACCTGTAGATGGGTGTCTATCAATAAAAAAGCAAAATAAAATAAAAATGCTTCTTTTATTAATGACATCCGAGAGGTGCCCGCGAAGGGTCACCCAGAAGTCCAAAAGCCATCGCAAGGGTGAGCGCCGCCGTAAATTTCGGCGCCACTTCAAGTGCCAGCGCCACTTCAAGTGTCTGCACCACTGCAAGTATCAGTGCCGCTGCAAGTGTCTACACCGCTACAAGGGTCAGCGCCACTTCAAATGCCAGCGCCACCGCAAGTGTCCGCGCCGCTGCAAGTGTTGACGCCGCTTCAAGTGTCCGCGTCACTGTAAGGGTCGGCGCCGCTGTAAGTGTCCGCGCCACTGCAAGGGTCGGCACCGCTGCAAGTGCCGGCGCCATTGCAAGTGCCCGCGCCGCCGCAAGGGTCGGCGCCGCTTCAAGTGCCAGCGCCGCTGCAAGTGTCTGCGCCATTGCAAGGGTCAGCGCCGCTGCAAGTGTCTGCGCCGCTGCAAGTTTTAGCACCGCTGCAAGTGTCTACACCGCTGTAAGGGTCAGCGTCTCTTCAAGTGCCAGTGCCGCTACAAGGGTCAGCGTCGCCGCAAGTGTCGACGCCACTTTAAGTGCCAGCGCCGCTGCAAGTGTCTGCCCCGCTGCAAGTGTCTGTGCCACTGTAAGTGTCTACGCCACTACAAGGGTCAGCGTCGCTTCAAATGCCAGCGCCGCTGTGAGTGTCAGCGCCACCGCAAGTGTCCGCCCCGCCGCAAGTGTCGGCGCCGCTTCAAGTACCAGCGCCGCTGCAAGTGTCAGCGCCGCTACAAGGGTCGGGGCCGCTGCAAGTGTCCGCGCCGCTGCAAGGGTCGGCGTCGCGGCAAGTGCCAGCAGCACTGCAAGTGTCCGCGCCGCCACAAGAGTCAGTGGCGCTTCAAGTGCCAGCACCACTGCAAGTGTCTGCGTCATTACAAGGGTCAGCGCCGCTGCAAGTGTTGGCGCCACTTCAAGTGCCAGTGCCGCTTCAAATTTTTGCACCGCTGCAAGTGTCAGCACCGCTGCAAGTGTCTACGCCGCTGCAAGGGTCAGCGCCGCTTCAAGTGCTAGCGCCGCTGCAAGTATTAACACCGCTGCAAGTGTTCGCGCCGCTACAAGTGTTAGCGCCACTGCAAGGGTCAGTGCCACTTCAAGTGTCAGCGCCGCTGCAAGGGTCGACGCCGCTGCAAGGGTCTGCACGGCTCCAAGTGCCAGCGCCGCTACAAGTGTCAGCGCCGCTGCAAGGGTCAGCGCCTCTTCAAGCGTCAGCGCCACTACAACAAGGTTCACTACAGCAATAACGTTCGAGAGGTGCCCACGAGGGTCACCACAGAAATCCAAAATTAAGAAGTACCACTGCAAGGGTCAGAGCCGCTGCAAGGGCCACTGCAGTAATGACAATCGAGAGAGTCAGCGTCACTGCAAGGCTCGGCGCCACTGCAAGCGTCACTGCAGAAATGTTATTCGAGAGGTGCTACTATAAGGGTTTCGACAGAAAGTCATATTGAGGGAGTAGCTATCACAAACAACTCCTCATCATGAAACATCAATCTCTAAATGAGCAACAACACTAACACTTTACTTTCTTGTACAGGTTGCCTAGTCGAGCAAGCATGGGTCGAACAAGCGCGTTGGGACCTCCTGGGAGTTTTGGATTGGTGGCTGAGGGACAAGGTATGTTGAGCAAGATCAACCACTTAGCACTATAGGATTGAGAGAATACTAGTAGGAAGACCCAGAAGTCACTCGAGACTACACACACTAAACACTTGGTCACAAGTGAAGTGAGCAGCCAAAGAGCTGGCTACTCACAAGAAATAAACTCTTTACAAGAAAATGACTTTTCCAGAAGAGGGGGTCCTCAAGGTCCCTCTCAAGAAAAACAACATTTTTAGAGGAAAGGAGTCCTTAAGGTCTCCTCTCTCAAGATTTACAAAATTGCACCACGAGTTACCGTTTCAAAAGATAACTACCAAATCTGATATTTTGTCTCCATTAGGGGACATATGTGCTTTTTGACTTTTGGTCGGCGCTAGGTGGCGCCTACAGGGGGGACAGGCAGGCTGCCTATAGGTAGGGACAAATGGTACACTTCAGACATTATTCCCCACCAACTCTCTCAATTTTGGCGCCCAAAAACTGCCAACTCACCCCTAACGCCCTAGTATAAATAGACCTCTGGGCAAGGTAAGAAAGATAGACAATAGAAATTGAACTGTTACTCTGCCAAAATATCACCAGACCTACCTAAGTATTCTCTCCCTGCTCATTCTCTTAGTGCTGAGTGCCTTATTCCTTCACTCCCCACTGACAGCCATCACTCTCAGGTGTTTCCCTTGAGAAAATTACTATTTTTGCTGTGAAAGTTCATCTTCTTGCAGGTAGTGAGTTGAAGCTTGAGTTCCATTGTTACCAGAAGGAGAAGTTTTCTTCAGAAGTTGCACCAGGAGACCTTGAAGACCTTGTAGGCACCGTCAATTGGAGTGGGTGACGCCTCACCCTTTCCAGTTATTCATAGACCCCAGTCTCACTACCCTCCTACATTTGGCGACTCTGCTGGGGAGGTATCCTCACTTCCATGGACAAAGAAGGTTTCAATGTCTCTAAGCAGTTGGTTTTTGAGGACATTCCATTTGGTAATGGAGCTCACAGTGACCAGACTACTCAAGAAGAAGTGGTGGTGATTGGAGCCAAGGCGCCAGCACCTCAGGGAGGGCAGACCAGTTCGCCGGCAATGGCTCCAATGGCAGGTATGAATCTTATGGCAATGTTTTTTTTACTTTTTAATGCAAAACAACATGGATCTATTAAGCTTGGGTCAAGGTTGTGTGACACCTGCTGCTGCCCCTTCCGGAGGGGTAGCGACTCCTATTACGATTTCGACAGAGACAATTCCGTCTCGGAAGGCGGCGCCGGAGCAGGTCCTGGCGCCAACAGGTTCTCCAGCTGCAAAAAGCACGTGTTTGGAGGAGTCACCCTCTAAGGCTGTTACTATGGAAGAAGTGAGGAATCTCCTCTCCTCCTCTCAAAGAGAGGGTTCCCACCTATACGAGGAGTTACAAGACCCCTATCCACAGGAAGTAAGTGAGAAGCCATACCCTGAGGGGTATATTCCACCAAAATTTATCAAGTTTGGCGATAGGGGGAGAACCCTAGAAACCACGTGAAAAGGTTCATCAAGTACCTGGGAGTACATTCTGGCGACAAGAACCTGAGGTTGAGGGAGTTCTCTAAAACTCTCACTGGGAAGGCTTATACATGGTATTCCCACTTGGCGCCTAACAACGTCCCTACTTGGGAAGAGATGCACAGGCAGTTCCTCCAGAAGTTTTTTGTAGCGGAGGATGAATTTACACTGAGGCACTTGGCGCAAGAGGTCCAGAAGCCAGGAGAAGAGTTGATGCACTACATCAAGCGATTTCGCGAGACCTTAGATGTGCACGAGGACGTGACGGAGGCCAGGTTGCTACAGATATGCGTGGAAGGACTCTTAGAAGAGTACAAGCTGCACTTGATCAACGAAACAGTTCATGACCGTCTAGGGTAGAGGATAATCAAGGTAGCTGAGGGAAGGGTCCCGCAGAAGAAATCCGTTCATGACCGTCTAGGGTAGAGGATAATCCCCCACATGGCAAAAGGCAAGAGGAAAGCAGAGGAGGAAGCTAGACCCCCTCGAACTTGCAAGAAAGTGGTCTTGCCCGATGGAAAAATCATCTACCGTTTATAACGGTCTGCGCGGGCGGTGTTCTGGGACGAGAGCATCGACCCGACGCCCGAGTGTTTTATTGTTGATGAATCCCATATTGTTGAGCATGTTGAAGAACCAGAAGAAGCACCAGAGTGCATGCAAGACAGACCCAGAGGGCAGCTGCAAGAATTAGAGGAAATCAAGTTGGTGTTAGAAGAGGGCGAGAGTAGACCCATTCTAATCTCCAAGTGCCTGGAACCGAAGCAGAAGGAAGAGCTCATTGAGCTACTTAAGGAGTTCACTGATGTTATTGCTTGGAAGTACATGGAGATGCCAGGAATAGACGCAGAAGTGAGCTCTCATAGATTGAACATCCTTCCCAATGCCCTTCCGGTAAGGCAAGCCACATGCACATATAAAGCAGACCTTGATTTGAAAATAAAAGCTGAGGTGGAGAAGTTGTTAGCGGCAGGGTTCATCAAGCCTATTCAGCACCCCATATGGCTGTCCAACATAGTGCCAGTGGCAAAGAAAGACAAGACCCAAATCAGATGCTGTGTAGATTTTCGTGACTTGAACAGGGCGTGTCCTAAGGATGAATTCCCACTACCCAGCATAGACAGCTTAGTGGATGCCACCGCGGGACATGAGATGTATAGCTTCATGGACGGGTATGTTGGCTATAACCAGATTAAAATGGACCCCGCCGACGCAGAGAAGACTGCCTTCCGCACACCATTAAAGAACTTTCACTATACAGTCATGCCCTTCTGATTGAAGAACGCTGGAGCCACATACCAGCAGACCATGATGGCAATTTTTCATGACTTATTTCATGCTATACTAGAATTCTATGTGGATGATCTGGTGGTGAAGTCTAAGAAAGAAAACAAGCATATTCAGGATCTCAGGAGAGTATTCGAAAGGTGTCGTTGGTATAAGATGAGAATGAACCCCTCAAAGTGTGCCTTTGGGGTTTCGTGGTAAATAGACAAGGGGTGCAAGTGGATGTAGAGAAGATGAAAGCCATTGTGATGATGCCACCGCCAAAGAGTCAGAGAAAACTTAAGAGCTTCCTGGGAAAGGTATCCTACCTGCAGAGGTTTATACCTGCGTTGGTAGAAGTAACTCATCCGTTCGCACCTCTACTAAAAGACAAAGCCAAGTGGGTTTGGGGAGAGAGGCAAGAGAATGCGTTCGAGAATATTAAAGAAATCCTAGCCTCTCCTTCCACGATGATTCCCCCCGAAGCCGGAGCGCCGCTGCTGCTCTACCTTACTTCTACAGAGAGGTCGATAGGGGCCCTCTTGGCGCAAGAGAAAGAAGGAGTGGAAAAACTGGTCTACTACCTATCAAGAGTAATATCCGGAATATAATCGAGATACACCAGCGTTGAGAGGCACTGCCTGGCGCTGGTATTTGTAACTCAGAAGTTGAGAAACTATTTTCTAGCCTTCACAGTTCATATAGTCACCAAGTGTGATCCCATCAAGTACCTCCTCGCGCGGAATATACTCGTGGGACGAGCAGCAAGGTGGTTTTTGATCTTGTCAGAATACGATCTAAAGCCATTAAAAGCCAGACAGTAGCAGATCTGTTGGCCCACTTCCCGAGTGGGGTTTCTGAACCACCTAGTGAAGAGCTGCCCAGAGAAAGTTTTCAAGCATGCATGGCGGAGGAGGTGAAGAAGTGGTTTATGGAGTTTGATGGTTCCAGTGCTCAAGGAAAAGGTGGAGCCGGCATCATACTGTCAGATGGTAAGGAGAAGATTACCCTCTCTTTCAAGTTGGATTTTAAATGCTCAAATAATGAAGCTGAGTACGAAGCCCTCATTCTAGGGATGTTGGAAGCACTCAGAAGAGGGATTAGGTTACTGTGTATACGAGGGGACTCCAATCTGGTAGTAAGGCAGGTCAATGGAGAGTTTTCCCTTAAACATGCCAACTTAGCGCCGTACAGACACACCATCCAAAGACTGCTGGGACAGTTCTTAGAAGTAACTGTGGAGAGGCAGGCACGAATGATGAACAGGCACCCTGACGCGCTCGCCACCATAGCACAAAAGTTGTACATGCACTACACCAAATCTGCCCATTTGTCAAGGTCATTGACCTTGACAAATTCACCTTGTCAAGGTCAACGACCGTGACATTTCGAGGCGAGACAACTTTTTTTGTCACGGTCGTGTCGCGGTCAATGACCGTGACACGTTTGTCACGGTTATAAACCGTGACAAAGCCGTGACCCTTTTTAAAAAAATTGTCACGGTCATTGACCGTGACAATTCTGGGCAGAATTTAAAAAAAATCTGCTGGGCAGTATGGCCACCACCACTGCCCAGCAGTATATTTGTACCTGTTATAGCAACGTTGTACCTGTTCCAAACATCATATATCCAACACAAACTAAAGATAATGCAAATATATATTCATGACAGTATAATCCAAATCTTCAAAGTAAAAATAATATACATGACGATATAATCCAAATATAATTAAAATGGACAAACTTAAAAATAATGTTACTACATGTCTTAGATAAAACTGAGGAGGTGAGTAGGCCACACGACATACGAATTGACGCACCCACTAATATACGTCGTGCCGCATTGTTCGCGCAACCACAATAGGGAGTTCTCCTTCCCGGGTATGACATGCGTGACGAGCACCCTGGACTCCATCTCTTGAAGCACACGTCCATGGACTAGTCCACCCTCGACGATGTTCATGTCCCTCAATCCCCGCCCTATCCGCTGGCCATCAAATATGTCCAATATGAACACGCTCGGCCAACCAATTGTCGATAATGGTCTGTTGGAGGGCGTCAAATAGGGAAGTGGATCGTCGAAGTACGAACGTGTCGGTGATGAAGCAGCGAGGTCCACATCCTCGTCATCCTGCGCCTCGTCCTCCCGCACCTCCTCCTCCACCGCCTTCTCCTTCCCTTTCCCTTTCCCTTTCTCTTTACGGTCTCCACCCAACGTACGCTTCATGAATGCGTACATATCTTGGACCGTCGCCTCCAAACGGGACAGCTTCGCGTCGTGTGAATCCACCGTTCGAGCCAACCCGGTGTCGCTCGTCTCCAATCCGATGATCCTAGATTTGGCCACCCGCGAGCTCACTCCCCTTGTCCTCCCCTTGCGATCAGAGCCAAGCACTTGGCTGAGTGCGTCTGTGGACAAAGATGCCTTGTCGGCATCAGACTGCGACTCATGCACTTCCTTAAGCTTTGCCTGAAACGACAAAAAGCACATGATTAGTAAAATAAGTAAACTAAAAAATTATAACGTAATTAACAATAATTAAACTGTCGGATTACTTACAATCGTGGCCGCGACGCTTGGGGACACCTCCTTGTCCTTCCCCTTCTTCTTCCGAAGAGCCACATAAGTATCGAGCCTATGTGGCTTACCCCCTGGCCCACTCCCTACCCCCTGAAATAAAATAAAGTAAAGTAAAATTAGTATCGGCCCCGCAAAGTAAAATAATATCCAATAATATATTTCTGTAGTTATAGATAAATTAAATATTACCTTCATCCTATGCTCCACCTCAGCGTAAGAGGTCCGGCCGGAGTAGTGCACGTCCGTCTTTTTAGCCTGATTTTCCCTCCCCGATTGGCGAGATGCCAATTGTCGATCCTCGATCTCATTGTCAATGAACTTTTGCCATTGTGCCAATGAGATCGGCTCCTTGGGCGGGACGGATCCGCGCCATTGTACAATGGTCTCTCGTGTTTTTCCAAAGTACCGTGTCCGCATATTTTTTTTCCACGTCTTGTGTTGCTCCCTCAACTGCTCGAAGACGGAATCGCGTAGCTTTGGATCCAAGTTGAATTGTTCCTGTCCAACAAATACAATGTTAGTTGCGAATAAATATAAATATAAATATAAATATAAATATAAATATAAATATAAATTGAAATTGAAATTGAAATATTCATATAAATATTACATGTAGTGCCGCCCAAACACCTAACTTGAGCTCATACGGCACCTCCTTCCAACTCATAAACCCCGGGCCGATGACCGTCTTTAGCAGCTCGAGGGATCTCGCTAAAAGCTCCGACTTGTTTTCGACGGTAATCCCAAATTTTCCATATTTGGGGAGCCTAGGGGCGGAGGAGCCCTCGTCGCCTCCGCTACCACCGAACCCAGACGACGACATCATCATAAACAGCATCATCATCTTCGCCCTAACATCTGAAGGAGACATTTTTGCTGTAAAAAAATGTTATTAGTACAGATAGAAAAAATGTTATTAGTACAGATAAAAAAATGTTTCGTCTATATTATAACGTATGTGTAAGTTCCGTCAATACCACCCCCGCCACACGCACACACCACCCCTACCCACCCCACCCCACCCCCGCCACACGCACACACACACACGCACACACACACACACACACACACACATATTTTGAATGAAAATATCAATTATTTATAAAATTGATGTCTACTTTTAGTGTTGTGTATATATGTTAGTCTACTTTTACTTTTTTTTTTAAATAATCAATTAACCAAATTTCATAATAGTGAATAAGGGTTAATCCTAGCCATTGATTAAGTGTATTATTAGTAAGTACAAAAAATAAATATGGACTCTTAATCTAGGATATAAGGAGTATTTGTTAGTGAAATAATAATTTAGTGATAAAAACACACTCGAACACTACCAAGTTTTGACGACACGGGTCTCTAGAAAGAAAAACAAGCATTTCCAAATTCCACGTCGAAATAATACAAGTGCATGCTTTGCAATCAAAGGTATTTATCTTTAGGGGTTTGTAAATTTAGGATTTATTGTAATATGTATTTTGAAAATAGGACAACAAACATTTTATTTATGATTTTAGTCCCTATTTTTTAATAAAACCGCTGGCGCGGACCCATATTCATAAAACGTTAACCAATCATAACATGCCACGTGTCCCTTTAATTTGAAAATAGGGACAAAAAATGGAAACAAAATGTTTGTTGTCCTATATCCATAATCAATATTATTTTAAGTCCTAAAATTACATAATCTATTATCTTTATAAGGATAAAATTATCTTAAAATGATTGGTAGGGAATGTCTATGAGGTGGATGATAATTTATTTGATATTTTATTTTATTTCTTTTGGTTAAGTTATTAAGACTTTATTTGAATTGATATCTTAGTAATTATTATTTAATATTTATTTTGAGCAATTATCTTATAGTAGGATTATTATCCTAGAAACAATTTTATCAATTCAAATAAATAGATATCAATTCAAATACATGTCTTGGATATCAATTCCCACTAGGGGTGGCAATTCGTGTGCGTCGTGTCGTGTTCGGGTCGTGTCATGTCGGGTTCGTGTTAAGTATTAGTCAACCCTAACCCGACCCATTTAACTAATCGTGTCAGATGAGCAAACACTAACCCGACCTATTTATTATCGTGTCGTGTTCGGGTTGACCCGCATAACCCATTAAGTAAAATATAAAATAATTTTTTTCTTCTCTCTTAACCAATCATAGCACTCATACGCCTACAATAACTTAATTTAATTAATTTCAAATTCTTGCAACACATAAATAATTTATCATCCGAGTTCGTGTCGAGTTCGTGTCGGGTATCGTGTCGTGTCAAAAATTGCCACCCCACCCCACCCCTGCCCCCCTCCACCACCACCACACACCACCACACACACACACACATACACCCCACCCCACCCCACCCCCTCCCCCACCACACACCACCACACACACACACACACCCCACCCCTAACCACCCCCTGCCCCACCCCTCCACCACCCCCTCCCCCACCACACACCACCACACACACACACACACACACACCCCACCCCACCCCATCCCATCCCCCACCACACACCACCACACACACACACACACCCCACCCCTAACCACCCCCTGCCCCACCCCTCCACCACCCCCTCCCCCACCACACACCACCACACACACACACACACACACACCCCACCCCACCCCTCCCCACCCCCTCCCCCACCACACACCACCACACACACACACACACACACACACACACACCCCACCCCACCCTCCACCACCCCCTCCCCCACCCTGCCCCACCCCCTGCCCCCCTCCACCGTCCCCACCCCCTCCCCCACCCTGCCCCACCCCGCCCCACCCCCACCCCCTGCCTCCCTCCACGCACACACATACACACATATATATATATACACATACACACAAATATACACACAAATATATATATAAATGAAAGAGAGAGAGAGAGAGAGAGAAAATGGACCTGAAAGTAGAGAGAGAGAGAGAACAGCGTCGAGAGAGAGAGAGAGAGAAATGGAGGGAACGGCGCGGGAGGGAAAAAAGAAGGGGGGGTAGGGTTTTTGCTGAGAATATTGTCACGGTCGTGTCAAGGTCTTTGACCGTGACAAGAATTTAAATAATTGTCACGGTCAATGACCGTGACAAGTCCGTGACAAGTAAATTTGTCACGGGCTTGTCACGGTCATTGACCGTGACAATTCGTTGTCACGGTCGTGTCAAGGTCAATGACCGTGACATAAAACGCGTGATTTTTTGTCACGGTCAATGACCTTGACAAGGCTGGCCGGCTGAAAGGTGACAATTTGCCCATTTTGGTGTAGTGATGGAGGAGTCAGAAGCAACCATCACAGTGAGGCGGAGAACGGTACCCACTACTGTAAAGTCCTTATTCCCAAGTAACGAGCCGAAAGATTGGAGGCGTCTGGTAGAGAAGCAACTTGAAACCAGGGAAGGGACAATGAAAATATTAGAGTTAGCGAACTATCAATTGCTGCAGGGAACTCTCTACTTCAAGAGTCCTGGAGGGTTTCTGGCAAGGTGCGTAGGGGAGCAAGAAGCCAAGGAGAGGTTAATAGAAATGCACCAAAAGCACTGCGGAGATACGAATATCCCCCTTTACAGATGACTGCAGCGAAGCGGGTATTATTGGCCCGCCATGAGTGTAGAAGCGGACCGCTTGCAACAAAGTTGTTTAAAGTGCCAAGCTAATTTCGACCAGCCGACGGAGGCTAACTTCGTGGAAGCCTTCGAAGATTGGAGACAGCCGTACCTAGCATATCTAAAAGATGGGGAGCTACCCACTGAGAGAGCGGATGAAATTTACCTTAGAAAAAGAATCGCCCATTTCTACTTGGTCAATGGAGAGTTATATAGGAAAGGGTACAATGAGAAGGCGCTAAGGTGCGTAGCCAAAGAGGAGGTGGAAAGGGTGCTGAAAGAAGCTCATGAGCCCTCCTATATGGGAGGCGCCAAGCTGTATGATCAACTGATAACGCTGGGATACTACTGCCCGACCATGGAAGTCGACTCCATTGGATATGTAAAAAAGTGTAGAGAATGTCAAGTGCATGGAAACATGGTGCACGCTCCCTTCTTCAGTCTACAAAGCTTGGCAGCCCCTTATCCCTTCCACACATGGACATTCGACCTGGTGGGAAAGATCGCCCCAACATCTCACGGTAAGGCTTTTATTATCGTGGCTACAGAATTGTACACCAAATGGGCGGAGGCCATTCCTTTAAGGAGAGTCACCGCCCAAGTGGTAACCCAGTTTATAAAGGAGTATATCATATGTAGGTTCGGTATACCCAAAGTGATCCTAACGGATAATGGGAAGCAATTTGTATGCAAAGAGATGGCCCTTCTCACAGACAAGTATAAGATTGTGCATAATAGCTCAACCATATCCTACTCCAAGGGCAATGGCCAAGCAGAGGCTACCAATAAGACCCTGATAAATATTTTGAAGAAAATGCTAGAAGACATACCGGGAGCATGGGATGAGAAGTTGCCTATGGTGTTATGGGCCTACCGTACTTCGAAAAGAAAGCCAATAGGGTTCACTCCCTTCTCTCTAGTATATGGGACCGAAGCTGTCCTACCAGTGGAACTGGCGGTGCCTTCAGCCAGAATTTCTCTTAGCAATGGGATCATCCCAGACCCAAGGCATGTGCAACTGGAGGTGATGGATGAGCACAGAGAAAAGGCGAGAGAGAATTTCAAAGTCTACACTCAGCAACTGTCCAGGGCCTACGAAAACTTGGTCAAGCCTAGAGAATTCCAGGTGGGAGATTTAGTCTTGCGAGCATCAACTCACCATATCCGTAGCATGTCGGCATCAAAATTCAAACCTAACTGGGAAGTCCCTTTTGTCGTCAGAGGAGTGGGGAAGTCGGTCTACTGCCAAATATCAAAACCAGAGAGTGATTGCCTCCAGTCCATCAACTGCAAGTGGCTGAAGAGGTACTATGCTTAGTAACAGCTAATAAGTTTTGTTTGTGTTTTACATGTCTGTAATGAATTTCGAGGATTCCTTATATACCAGAAAAAGTTTTTTTGTAAATTTTTTTTAAGAGCAATACTACACTGTAAACATCACACAAAGATAAAGAAATGAAATAGCAACACTTTTGATCATTGTTGACATTTGCTTTGCTTGCTCATTTATACATACATATACACTCCCTATTAAGTTAGAAGAGAGTACAAAAAAAAGATCAGGAACGTTGCTCACTACACTTGGGAGGTAAGTCCATCCTAAGAGAAAGTATACTGAGCAAAGTCCCCCAGACATAAATTAATACAGTTTTTTTAATAAAATTAGGCTTTCGGGAAAGGGGCAGGGGTCACCCTGCTCTCCAACCTAGCCTCTACGACTATGAGCAGTAATATGCAGGAATACCCCCACAGACAGGAGGGGCAACCCAAGAAAGTCACATACCAACACCTCACAGCTACAAGAGGTGCAT
Source organism: Sambucus nigra (assembly GCA_949130495.1). Taxonomy (NCBI): domain Eukaryota; kingdom Viridiplantae; phylum Streptophyta; class Magnoliopsida; order Dipsacales; family Adoxaceae; genus Sambucus; species Sambucus nigra. The sequence goes on along the minus strand of OX422214.1, from coordinate 285,303,432 downwards.
TTTCAAAAAAAATATATACGATATGATAAGACATAACTTTTCATATTAATGGAAATACCCCGCAGTATATGGGGTAGCCACCAGTAGACTAAATGCTCATAGAAATTAGAGCAAGTCATATAAATTAAACACCCACAGTATAAAGGGAGAACAAAGGAAAAAGAAAGTGCAGAAGAAACAAAGTGTCTCATACATGAATGATAAGTGATGTACACATAGAATTCTGAGCACTACAAAGAAAGAAGTAGCCTATCTGCTAGAAACCACAAAAATAAATCATCACGTGCGATGGCACCAGCATATGACGGACCAGCCTCCCGCATAAACTCTTCCTCAAATCTGATGAATTTAGCCTCATCCTCCTCATAGCCAGAATCGAGTCTGGCAAGCTTCACCTGCAGTAGGGCGATCTGATTCCGGATCCTCGTAGCCTCAGCGTGCCGTTGCTGAACTCTAGACTGTCAGGAAGTGTGAAATCTCACTATCTTTCGAAAAGGAACACTTAGAAAGGGGCGAACCCCCGCGTCAAGCCAATCCAAACGAAAATGATAGAACTGCTGTAAGTCGCGGAGAGCATCCAAGAATAGCAAAATAGAAGAGCTAGTCAGCTTAGCAGGGGAGGTAGCCAAGAACTCATGAACATGGCTGGCAAGAGCCCTTAGGTTGAAGGCCGTAAGACTGTCAACCTGAAGTATACTCTGAGAAGTGAACGTCTCGGGATGGTGCTCCAAGATGAGATCCAAGAGTTGACGCTCATGTACCCTGAATCGGCCTGGTAACTCCTCATGCCATAGCCTACTAAAAATAGTCGCAGAATCCTCTGCTTCATCATCGCTATCGGAGTGATGAGACCCCGCCTCAGAAAGAAGGAAATAAGACTCCCCACCAGAATCAGCGTCACCGACCAAAGGAGTGAACTCAGAACTATGATCTCCCTCCACAGTTGCCCCACTACCAGTCTCCACAGTCATCGGAGTACTCTCATGCACCTGGAAATAATGAGACAAGGGTGAAATGAGAATTCTTGCACAGTACACGCAAGAAGAAAAGAGGGGAATAGTAAAAAGAGGGGGTATGCCAGTATAATACCTCTCTCGCAGTTTACCCACTGCTAGACTCCACAGTCATCGGAGTACTCTCATGCACCTAGAAACAATGAGACAAGGGTGAAATGAGAATGCTTGCACAGTATACGCAAGAAGAAAATAGGGGAATAGTAAAAAGAGGGGGTATGCCAGTCTAATACCTCTCTCGCAGTTGCCCCACTGCCAGACTCCACAGTCATCGGAGTACTCTCATGCACCTGGAAACAATGAGACAAGGGTGAAATGAGAATGCTTGCACACTATACGCAAGAAGAAAAGAGGGGAATAGTAAAAAGAGAGGGTATGCCAGTCTAATACCTCTCTCGCAGTTGCCCCACTGCCAGACTCCACAGTCATCGGAGTACTTTCATGCACCTGGAAACAATAAAACAAAGGGGAAATGAGAACGCTTGCACACTATACGCAAGAATAAAATAAGGGAAATAGTAAAAATAGAGTATGCTAGTTTAATACCTTTCTCGCAGCCATCTCATTCTCTAACTCCACAAGTATTGGAGCTCATCCAGCTCCTTAGTCATCAGAGCGACCTCGCCCACCTGGAGACAATGCAACAAAGGTGAAGAGGGGAATGCTTGCGTAATTTAAACAAAATAGTAAAGACATAAGAATGACACGAGGGAAGTAGATACTCTTATACACGGTACCTGAATAACGCCCTCCGTAACGGTCATAGAAGGAGGAGCAGGGGCTCCCATAGGGGAAGCAACACTGATCGATGCTCCAGAAGGGGTTGTCTCAGCGACCAGTGCTTCCGTAGAAGTTACCTCAACCTCAGGCACTTCCGGAAGAACAATCTCAGCGACGGAGGGCGCGAGGGGTAGGCGGGGCTGCGAGTGATAAGAAAGGGCGAGAGGTAACAAATCAGTTATTCCATGAATGATGAGTACTTCAATTAAAAAAAAGGGAGAGGGAAACTCCTAAAAAATCACCACAGAGACACCTACCTGAAGGGGCGCGATAACAGGACAAACTGGCCCATGTATAGGGGTTGTCGAAGAGACAGTAGCAGGAGCCGCACTCGAAACAGCGCCAAGGGGTAACTGCGACAAAGAAAAAGAGAGCTACGATAAGTACAGGCTGGATAGATAAGAAATATAGAACCAAGAAAATAAGAGAGTACCTGAACCCCATCCAAAGGGGAAGCACGGAAAAGGACGGTCGGCGCAGTAGGGGCTATGCTGATAGCCTGCAAAGAATGAAAGTATATTATTCATCGCATGATCGAGGAGAAAGAGATTCCAGGCTTTAGCGGAAAGGCCTGACCTGAAGCGTAGGATCATTGGTTAAATCCACAGTAAATATTGGGCCATGAGAGATTGCCTGAACCAAAGGTCTACCGTCCATAGATACACGGACCCTAGGAATAGAAATTCTCCCTGAGGAGGATAAACCCAGGGGGGGGGGTAATGCCAGGTAAGGGAGGAGCCCCTCCCTGAGAAGAAAGTCCAAGAGCCATTAGGACTCCTATTAAAAAAGAAACAAATATTCAAAAGTAAAAATGCATACCTCAGATGAAGAGGCCTCCAGGGGCTCAGCTGCAGAAGTGCCCACCGCCGAGACAAGAGAAGATGAGGTGACAACGCCAGAAGACACAACCCTCTACGCATGGTAAATGGGTAAATAACAGGAAGAAGTAAAAGAGAAAATGGCACAATGAAAGTTTTGAGAATAGCGAGGCATACCTGAGGAGAAGTGGAAGCCACAAGGGTGGTCCTGGTAACGGTAAAGTGCACAGATGAAAGCTGCGGGGAAATGACAGTGTACATAACCAAAAGGTAGTTAGAAGACGAATAAATTACAACAGATGGTAAATGAATTAAGGAGACAACAAACCTCTCTAAAAAGGCCTCGGGAAGAAATGAGCATGGAGTTCCTCTCCCGCTGAAAGGGCGTCAGTCGTAGTGGGGGAAGAGGAGAACTACTTGTCTCTACGGAAATGACCTGCAAAAATATGACAGAATGCTTTAATTGACAAATAAAAAATAATGAGGGGAAGAAAGAAAATCATATGCAAAAAAAATATAGACAAGTAAAGGGGGAACGCTTACAGTAGCAGGGCGCGTAGTCTGGCTATAAGGGAGATGGCCAGGGCTAACCCCCCCAGGAGAATGGGATGCCTCATCATCACTAGAAGACTCTCTGGAGACTGATAACAAAGCATAAGTGTCAGTAGCGCTTTCACTATGGAAAACCAGGCCGCCCATATCACCCGAAGAAGAACTATGGTCGTCATAGGAAGGGGTGCTCCCATAATCAACTAGTTCCTCTTCCAATGAAGGGGAGGGAGATAAAGAAACTCCGAGAGAACTAGTTCCACTAAGTAAAGAATGTCGTGATAGAGTACCTTCCGTAATGGGAATAGACGCGACCCGCGCCTCTTGGGAAGCAAGTCTCGATGAGGAGTAGACTTTCCCTCTCACTACTTGGGAAGTCTTCCCCGCCCCAAGATTTCCAGTATTAGACTCTTGATCCACTGTAGAGGAAGCAGTCATGCCAGCGCCATCTCCTTTATTTTTCTTCACAGCCCGGGTCCTCACAAGAGAAGAAGGAGGGGAAGCAGTAGTAGCAGGAACAAAATTGGATACGTCGGCGTCAGGGTGTTTCCTTTTTCTCGTAGTAGAGGTGCTCGCTTTCCCTCTGCTTTTTGGTTGGCTTCTAAACTTCACAGGGGGAAGCTCAGCCGGCGGAGACGGAAGTGACTCGTCAATGAGAGGTTTCACTAAAATGGGAATGGCATGCTCCAAGGGTGGTGTGGAGGTGGTGCTGAGAAACCAAGGATATTTCTGCGTCCGCCTGACCAAAAACTGAGCTATGGTGTATTTAACGGGGTTAGTCTCAAGAAGGGGGCCAACTACACATTCTTGGATAAGACGGACCTGCTGCTGCCAAAGAAGGAACCAAGACGAAGTGAATGAAGGATGATAATCGCAGGGAGGCACATAGAGGCCACCCAAACCACTGACCCTATGGAATAGTCCCTGAAGAGTAAATCCAGCACACGCCTCCGAAAATGCCTCAGAATGACTGCTGTAGGTAGGAAGAGGAGGGGTGTGAACTCCCTGATCATAGCCGAACTGTCGTCTTGCCCTCTCGGAATGATAAGATTTAGCACGCGGACCTAGCTCGGTCCAAGAAGGGAGGTGACATGGTAAGATCATCATCACCACATTAATATGAGGACACGTGGAAACCGACCCCACTGCTGAAGGGCAATAGAAGGCCCCGCCATTGTTAGGGAAAGAAAGCCAGCTGAAAGTTCCCCCAGGGCGCCTGGTATAAGGCCGAAACTGAAACTCATGGATATCATCAATCAACATTCCCAGAGATTGCTTGGGAGTTCTCTTATGCCACCGGAGAAGTCTCGCAGCATCACTATGACAAGCGTGAGCCCCTGAAGTAAAGTGGGGGAAATTCTTAAACAAAAAGGACATCAAGAGAGGGGCGTTGGCATGATTAGCAACATCATACCGACCGCAGGACCTCTCTACATCTATGTGTGCTCGGTCCATCCAGGTGTAAAGAGAACCTAAGGTCAGGGCAGCCATGGGTACCGACCTACCGCGAGACAATCGTACATCCAATCTAAAAAGAAGTTCGCGAGGACAGTCTTCGGGCTTACCTGGTAGAAGGAACCGAGTCAGAAATATAACCAGGAAAGCGGCTAAATGTGCAGTAGAGTGGAGCTTAGGACCATCCTGGGACCTGGAGGCTGCACGTGAAGTCTCCCCCTTCTGTAACTGCTCAAAGTATCTGAACCAGTATCTTTGCCATTTGGCAAAGGAATGCTTGGAATGACCAGTTATATTTATGGACACATACCTCGAGCACTCTCCGAGAGCTGACCGTAACTCCCCCACCATCTCCTGATCTAGGGAGTCCTCGCAGTCATCAGAAAAGACCTATTGCCCAAAGAAAGGAAGGGCGTACAATTCACATAAATATTCTAGGATACGGGTAAATTCCCCCCAGCCTGTGACAAAGGTGTGAGACTCCATACTCCACAGAGACAATAAAAGATTAAGCGAAGAACCATGCTTAAATATGGTGCAGGACTTCAGGCTGCTGACGGCGATAAAGAGTCCCACCTCCCTAAGAATAGCCACATAATCAGGAACGCTCAGAACATGATCAACCCAACTGTCCCACTCCTCTGTGGGTCCATCCGGGGCTTTAACTTCAACATTGGAATAAGGAAAGTCGCCGCGATCAACTCGGACTCGAAGAATGGAATAAGGAGAAATAGTAGGGAGGTCAGCAGACTCACTTAACCCCACATGAGAACGTTCGAGAATAGCACCCGAATTTTTTCCCCAAACTCAGAAAGTGAAATCATGAAACTGTCAGCAGGACCAAAAAAAGGAGCGCGATGATAAACACCAAAGTCTCGCCCTTGGCGAATGTGCATATAGTCCTTCCATGCCTAAGAAGAGGATGGCGTAGCTGAGGAACCACCAAGAGCCATGGGCTCAAGAAAATAACTCATCCTAGTGGGGACTCCGAAAGAGGGACCCTAGGTGTCCCCTGTCGCAAAAAATGAAGTGGAGGCGGAAACCCCAGCAAAATCATGTGAAGAGCCCCGGGTCAGTGGCATGCTCTCCATAACACCAATAGTTGGCGAGATACCCTGGGTTATGAAACCCTCGATGTGATAAAATGCTGAGACACCCCCTTGCACTGACGAGAGACCCGTGGACGCGAGGCCAAGTCGTGAGACCCCCGACTTCTGACGAGAGGTCACCATACTGTCATAGGCTGAGACCCCCATTTAAGAAAATCTCAAAGCCATCGAGATATGGTTTGCCTCGGGCATAGGGTCGCCTCGCGGCAAACCATGGGCCAAGATCCCCCCTTCCTAAAAAAAAATCATGGGTGTCGAGATACCTACGTCAGCACTAATACATGTCGAGACATCCCCTTGCACTGAAGAGAGACCCGTAGACATTAGGCCAGGTCGTGAGACCCCTGGCCGTTGACCACCGAAGACCGAAACCCCCATTTCCAAGAAACTCAAAGGCGTCGAGACCCGCCCGCCGCTGCAAGGGTTTCCTCACGAAAAAAGTGGGTCGAGACCCCCTCTGCTTCAGAAAAATTCACGGGTGTCGAGACCCCCTCCCTCCAAGCTTATTTTCAATAGACAAAGAACTCCTCGCGCCTAGATCAACGCGCGAGGAACCACTATCGACGCCAAAAAATTCTGAGATACCATGACCCAAACCAACTGGATAAACTTTGTTAACCGAGGTCGAGATACCCCTCCCAACGCAACTGATTTTTTTATAAGAGCCCAAGGCGACTGGCGAGAGACCCTCGGACGAGGGGTCCACTCAATTCGGGCCCTCGTCAACAGCCACATCAAGACTCAAGGTCACACACGGATTGGGCGAGACACCTGTAGCTGACAGCAGGGGGACGGGCGAGACACCGACCATCTCTAATGGAGAGCCACTAGTCGAGATACCCAAAACTTGAACCTCGTCCGCGGAATGAAATCGCGAGGAACCCATGGGGGTTCTCGAACTGCCAACCGAGGGAAAGGAGGCGGGTAGCACGAATGAGGCGTCGACAGTGGTAATAGGGGCGGTCGGAACCATTGGGATGGATGATGAAGAAGGCATAGAGCCTAAAACCATGGGTGCTTTGGAGGTGTCTACATTTGAAGAAGTATTGTTTGGATTAGAATCCATGAATGAGAGGCTATGGTATTTGGAAAAGCTAGAGCAAAAAAATGAGGGGATGGGTGGCTATGGTGTTTTAAAAATCCCTTTCTCTCACTCTATCTCACTACAAATACAAAGGTGTCTTATGTTTTTTGAAGAAGACGAAAGAGCCCAAGAAAAGGGGCTTATGTTTTTTGCACCAAAATGGGAAAACGTGCAGGAAGGCAAAAAGGTGATGACCTTTTTTTCCCAAATGACGAGATGACAATTCCCACAATGACGCGTGGGTTCTCAAAAAATTAAAAACCTCGGATAAAGGGACATCGCAGTTAATGATCCTAGGGTCCCTCAGAATATATATATATATATATATAATTGTTGAAATCAGATTTATAGCGTACAAAGTTTTTTTAGTCTACCCAACTAAAAAATCTTTGCACGAGGGGCTAATGTAGATGGGTGTCTATCAATAAAAAAAAAGAAAATAAAAATTCTTCTTTTATTAATGACATCCGAGAGGTGCCCGCGAAGGGTCACCCAGAAGTCCAAAAGCCATCGCAAGGGTCAGCGCCGCCGCAAATTTCGACGCCACTTCAAGTGCCAGCGCCGCTTCAAGTGTCTACACCGCTGCAAGTGTCAGCGCCGTTGCAAGTGTCTACGCCACTGCAAGGGTCAACGTCACTTCAAATTCCAGCGCCACTTCAAATGCCAGCGCCGCTGCAAGTGTCGGTGCCGCTGCAAGTGTCAGCGCCGCTTCAAGTACCAGCGCCGCTTCAAGTGTCAGCGCCGCTGCATGGGTCGGCGCCGCTGCAACGGTCGGTGCCGCTGCAAGTGCCAGCGCCACTGCAAGTGCCCGCGCCGCTGCAAGGGTCGGCGCCGCTTCAATTTCCAGCGCCGCTGCATGTGTCTGCGCCATTGCAAGGGTCAGCGCCGCTGCAAGTGTCTGCGCCGCTGCAAGTGTCAGCGCTGCTGCAAGTGTCAATGCCGCTGTAAGGGTCAGTGCCGCTTCAAGGGTCAGCGCCGCCGCAAGTTTCGGCACTACTTCAAGTGCCAGCGCCGCTGCAAGTGTCTGCACTGCTGTAAGTGTCTACGTCGCTGCAAGGGTCAACGCCGCTTCAAATGCCAGCGCCGCTGCGAGTGTCAGAGCCGCTGCAAGTGTCGGCGCCGCTTCAAGTAGCAGCGCCGCTGCAAGTGTCAGCGCCGCTGCAAGGGTCGACGCCGTTGCAAGTGTCGGCGTCGTTACAAGTGTCGGCGCCGCGGCAAGTGCCAGCAGCACTGCAAGTGTCCGCACCGCCGTAAGGGTCGGTGCCGCTTCAAGTGCCAGCTCCACTGCAAGTGTCTGCGCCATTACAAGGGTCAGCGCCGCTGCAAGTGTCGGTGCCACTTCAAGGGCCAGCGCCGCTTCAAATGTCAGCACCGCTGCAAGTGTCAGTGCCGCTTAAAGTGCCAGCGCCGCTGCAAGTATCATCACCGCCGCAAGTGTCCGCGCCGCAACAAGTGTCCGTGCCGCTGTAAGTGTCCCCGCCGCTGCAAGGGTCGGCGTCGCTTCAAGTGTCAGCGTCGCTGCAAGGGTCGGCGCCGCTGCAAGTGTTCGGGCCGCTCCAAGTGCCAGCGCCTCTACAAGTGTCAGCGCCGCTGCAAGGGTCAGCACCACTTCAAGCGTCAGCGCCACTACAACAAGGGTCACTACAACAATAACGTTCGAGAGGTGCCCGCGAGGGTCACCATAGAAATCCAAAATTAAGAAGTACCACTACAAGGGTCAGCGCCGCTGCAAGGGCCACTGCAGTAATGACAATCGAGAGAGTCAGCGTCACTGCAAGGCTCGACGCCACTGCAAGGATCACTGCCGAAATGTTATTCGAGAGGTGCTGCTACAAGGGTTTCGACAGAAAGTTATATTGAGGGAGTAGCTATCACGAACAACTCCTCATCATGAAACATCAGTCTCTAAATGAACAACATCACTAACACTTTACTTTCTTGTACAGGTTGCCTAGTCGAGCAAGCAGGGCTCGAACAGGCGCGTTAAGACCTCCTGGGAGTTTTGGATTGGCGGTTGAGGGACAAGGTATGTTGAGCAAGATCAACCACTTAGCACTATAGGATTGAGAGAATACTAGTAGGAAGACCCAGAAGTCACTCGAGACTACACACACTGCACACTTGGTCACAAGTGAAGTGAGCATCCAAAGAGCTGGCTACTCACAAGAAATAAACTCTTTACAAGAAAATGACTTTTCCAGAAGAGGGGGTCCTCAAGGTCCCTCTCAAGAAAAACAACATTTTTAGAGGAAAGGAGTCCTTAAGGTCTCCTCTCTCAAGATTTGCAAAATTGCACCACGAGTTACCGTTTCAAAAGATAACTACCAAATCTGATATTTTGTCTCCATTAGGGGACATATGTGCTTTTTGACTTTTGGTCGGCGCTAGGTGGCTCCTGCAGGGGGACAGGCAGGCTACCTATAAGTAGGGACATATGGTACACTTGAGACATTATTCCCCACCAACTCCCTCAATTTTGGTGCCCAAAAAATGCCAACTCACCCCTAACGCCCTAGTATAAATAGACCTCTAGGCAAGGTAAGAAAGATATACAATAGAAATTGCACTGTTACTCTGCCAAAATATCACCAGACCTACCTAAGTATTCTCTCCCTGCTCATTCTCTTAGTGCTGAGTGCCTTGTTCCTTCACTCCCCAGTGACAGCCATCATTCTCAGGTGTTTCCCTTGAGAAAATTACTATTTTTGCTGTGAAAGTTCATCTTCTTGTAGGGAGTGAGTTGAAGCTTGAGTTCCATTGTTACCAGAAGGATAAGTTTTCTTCAGAAGTTTCACCAGGAGACCTTGAAGACCTTGCAGGCAACGTCCATTGGAGTGGGTCTCGCCTCACCCTTTCCAGTTATTCATAGACCCCAGTCTCACTACCCTCCTATATAACCAAAAATAGAGAAACTAACTCTCAGTCTCATCATCTCAACAAAGTGATTAGGGACTTACTTCTAGTTCCAATCCATCGTGGTAATGATCGACCAACCCCTACGACAGGTCCTACACAACCCTAACACCTTAGGAAGGCTTGTTAAATGGTTTGTGGAGTTTGAAGAATTTAACATCAGATATTAAGGTTAAAGTGTTGTCAAACTACATGCCTTAGCTGACTTCATTGGAGAGTTTAAAAACCCAAAAGAGGTAGAAGAATACCCCCAAATCTCTGAAGCTAACACCACATCGATGCCCAAAGATCCCAAATGACCCCTATTTCGAGAAGTAGACCTCAACTCTTCCACATAGGTAGTGCCTATGGATGGACCTTTAAACAACTCAAGCGATGGGGTTAGACTTCATTTGAAAATTATTAAAGTAGGTATTATCTTTGTCCCTCTATTTTAAATTCAAAGTTTATAATTATGTAGCAGAGTATGATGCGTTGGTGGCAAGCTTAGGCCTAGTCATCTATATAAGATCCCAATAAGTAGAGGCCATCAATGACTCTCATCTAGTGGTCAATGAGGTCACTACGGTCTATAAGGCCAAACACGACAGGATGGTGGAGTACCTAGAAATTGTACATCACCTCATCAAGAAAATCCCCAAATTTTGTATTAAATGGGTCCTACGAGGAGAGAATTCAGAGGCTGGCCACCTTGCATGGGTGCCTTTTTTCAATTGAGATAGACCTTAAGGTTCTAGTTGTCACATGGACCAGCCAAGCATTATGCAACTAAAGATTGACATTACAAAGATTGATCAAAGCTCAGACTAGACCGCTCCTATTAAAGCCTACGTCACGGATGATGTCCTGCACAAGGGCATAATCTATGTTAGGTGAGTGAAATCCATAACCTTACGATGCTACTTAGAAAATTGGTTACTATTGAAAAGCGAATATTACTCATCACCTAAATGATGTCTGAGCCCGTCAGAAGCAAGTTATGTCCCCGAATACCTCCATGAAGGTGTTTGTCGTACCCATAGTGGCTCAAACACTTTAGTTTACAAGGTCTTGGGGCAAAAATACTTCTAGAAAATATTAACAAAGTAAGTCAAGGGACCGGTGCAACATTTTGATAAGGTTTAGTGGTTCTCTTTTATTTAAAAGTAGCCAGTAGATAAAATGGCTCCAATGCTAAGTCGAGTGAACTTGGTAGGAATCCTACCCCTCAGCAAATGTCAAAATAGGTTTTGTAATGTGTTCATTTAATACTTCACTAAGTGGGTTGAGGTTGAGCCCTTGACTTCCATTACAGAGAATAAAATGACCAAATTTGTATAAAATAACATCATTTATAGGTTTGACATGCCTAGGGCCATCATTTAGGACAAAGACAAACAATTTGACAATCTACGCTTCAGGGAATTTTTTCCAGACTTTGGCTTAAGCAATCACTACTCATATACTGGTCATCCTTAGATGAATGGACAAGTTGATGTCACCAACATAATCATTTTACACAACCTAAAGAAGAGGTTAGAGAAGAACAAAGGGCTCCGGGTTGAGGAAATATCGAGATTTCTATGAGACTACAAAACCACAACCAAATATCCTACAGGGGAAAACCCTTTCTCCCTAAATTTTGGAATAAGGCTAGTAATCCTAATCGATACAAAGATACCCACGCATAGGGTAGATAAGTTGAAATTTGAAGTAAATGAGGGCCTCAAAATACCTCTAGATGACTTAAAATAAAACAAGGAGGTTTCACTGGTCCAAATAGCTACCTACAAGTAAAAGAAAACCTAGTACGTTAATAAAAAGGCCCGCCACAAGGAATTCAAGTAGAGAACTTAGTCTTAGGTAAGTTACCATTATAACCAAAAATCCAAGCGAAGAAAAACTAGGTCCCAAATGGGAAGGCTCCTATATAGTCACCAAGGTTACAAGACTGGATGGATATTACCTCAAGTTTATTGAGGGGTATGAAATTCCTCATCTCTGGAATGTAGAGAACATAAAAAATTACTATCAATGATTTATTCCGCTAATTGTAAGAAATAATAGGCATCTTTTTTATTACCCCCGATGTTTTCAAAACCATTATTCTTTAAAGAGTTTAAATGACTTGATACTTGGTTCTATAACCTAAGGTCTAAGGACCCACCAATCGAGTTATAAGGATTTATTCATTGTTTCAAAACTTAAACCAAGATCTAATTATCCAAAATAAAGAGTTTCAGTGACTCCATCCTTATCTTAAGATTAATATTCAAAGGATCAAGGACCCAAAAAGACTAAAAGGAATCATCTAGGTCTTCACTTTTTACACTATTCAAACTAACTAAGGTCTAAGGAAAGTCGTCTAAAAAAAATCACACTCAAGAAAATGTATTTTAAAAAAAGAACAAGATTACACCAAAAAGCAGGGGCCTTAGCAGAGCACTTATTGATCCCTTCCTTCAAACAATATAAGTGCCAAGCACTAACTTTTTCTAAAACGTTTAAGACTTTTGTAAAACTTATTTTTTTTTAAAATTATTATGGGGCTAAGCATCCAAATGAAAAAAAATCTCCAAAAAACTCCAATTTATAACCTAATAGTGCAAAGCCCAAGGTTCAAAGGTCTTAGGACGTAATGTGGAACCTAAAAATGTCCCGCTCACATAGGTTAAGTTCCAGAGGCTCTTTAACCCATTCTCAACCTCAAAACGTTAAAAGGAACCTAAGTCCAAATGTCTTCTGACCATTTATGGGACTTAGGGATTCAAATTTGATCAAATATAAAGGTCTTATGGCGCATTCATTGGACTCTAAAATTTCCATATGCTAAGTCCTTTTAGGGAACTACAACATTCAAAACATTTGACCTCAAAGGTCTCAGGACCCATCGGGGGGCTTAATGTGGAATATATTTATAAGTTCTATGATCCCATTACCTCAACAGAGATATAGTTTTCTATTTGAAGGTTTTTAACTTTGAATTTTAAATATAGGGTCTTATGACACTAACCATATTTACTTTTTGGCTCTTAGTCCCAAAATTCTTGGGGGGCTAAGTGTTGATCAAAATTTTTTTATCTCTCGATCTTAAAAATTTATGGCTCAAGCTATCTTTCTTTACTATGAAATCTTTGGGGGGCTAAGGTAGTACCACCTACCGTTAAACCATAAGCATAGAAAAGTTATGCAAAAGTTCCTTAGCAAGAAAAAAAACCCAAAGCAAGACGAAGAATTTCATGAATTGAAAAGGATGGGATATTTTCGTTTTCATTAATAGAAGAGCTGATGGTTTTCATTAGAAGGCCAATGGCATAAAAAAATTCCAAAAATATATTAAAAAAATACATAAGATCCTTTCAAGTATTTAGGTCTTGAAGATCCATAAAGGCTTTATTTTTTTAGGGCAGAGATGTACATGCTCCATCATTGGTTCCACTTTTATAAACGTGAGGAGGAGAGGCTTTGGCAGTATCATCATCTGAGATGATCCTATCATCTAAGCGTTATCGACCAGATTGAGGGGCTTTAGTAAATAATCCATAGACTTCCATTTAAAGAGGCAACATTTAAAACTTTGCACTACAGGCATCTAACCCAGAGGTACAATTCTAAAAGAGATAGTTATTGCATAACTAAAGTCTAAGGCAGGAATCCACATTACTTGGACTGTGTCTCCAACTGAAGATCAGAAAAAGCATGGAAACCTTGGCATACTCCTTCTACAACTAGTGGCCTTTGGAAGTCAGTTCCTTTTTCACAGTATTAAGCTCGCTGACTGATTATTTTAGGAGCTCCACATCACAATCCTCATGAAGAAACTTGAACTGCATGCCTTTAAGCTCAGATTTTTGGTCATGAAGAGCCTCTACCATATCTATGAGTTCAATCTGGCCAAGGGCATGAAGTTTATCCACCTTGGCCGGAGAGTCTCGTACAAAAACTAATAGGGATGAACTACCCCTCAAACAGTTGGCCTCCAGGAGCCTCTCATATTGATGAGAATTAAATCGAGCACTCATATTATCCCTCTCCATTCTGAGGACATCAACCTCCAACCTTGGGTCATTGATCATTCAATGCAGGTGCATTTGGGAGATATTCCAACTGTCTGCCATCTTAACGACTTCATTCCACCCTTATCTATTTAAGAGTATAGTATAGTAGATGTGCTACATAAAGTAGCTTGTCTAAATTCCTTAACCACAACATGCTGAGTCTTCGTCCAAGAGGTCACCAGAAAGCCTTATTAGCAAACTAGATTCGCTCAGCGTTGAACGTCAAGTACACCACTTAAAAAATGTATAAGACTTAGCGGACTTAGGTTCATCTTGGTTAATCTATTTTCATAATTGAAAAATCTTTTTAATTAACCCTGGTCTATAATTTTTTTAAATACACACGCAAATATACTTTTCATATAATAAAATCTATTTTACAAATAATTTCATCTTTTTATGTATTTTAAGTATGTGTATTCTGCGAGAAAAAAATATAGTTAGAGTTTGCCTCAAAATATATTTTGAAAAATCATTTAAGGCAAACTGGACAAATTTGTTTGGACATATATGTGACTTGCCTCGTTTTAGCTTCGCCACAATGACAACTTACCTGGATACAACCAAATCTTATCACTGGTAGTTTCTTTTCCATGATCAAAATATATGGACAATGATGCGACTTGATTCGAAGAATTTTCACCATAATGATGGTCTTTTTCGCTACAATGACACTGTATCTCCGGTTGCTTATGTCCCCGTATAAAAGGTCTGTATTTGGCATGACATGGATCATTTCAAGTTCGCTGTAGAGATGCAACAATTCATTACAGCGATCCTACGAGATCATGTATCTGACTGCGCTGAAAGTCACTTTTGCACAAGATCTTCTTAGTTAGTGTGCCAAGTACAATTTTTTGTGTGACTTAGAGCCTAATGTGACTATTTGATACCTTACGAGTGTGACAACTAGATTTTGAGCATTGAAACCTTTTTAAAGCAAAGGGCTATAAGTTAGTGTGTTGTTTACCCTTCCAAACCAAGAGTGAGAGCTTTAAAAAAAATACTTTTTTCTAATTAAAACACTTCACATATTTGTGAGAATATTTTCTCACTCCTCTTCTTCGAGTTATTTCAAGCCATTATTTTTAATAGAGATATGTTTATTCACATTGTGTTCAAAATTTAATCTTCATTAGTGAGTAAATATTTTCTCTTCGTTGACTTGAAAAAAATTATTTTGATATCTAAATCACCACAATCTTGCAAACATCCCAACAAATAAATCTATAAGATTCCCTCAAAGATTCGTGGTGTAGCATTTTTGTTGCTTGAAGGTTTCGTCCCAAAACAACAAAAGTTACTTCTACTTTTAATAGAAAGTTTTGGCCAAAGGATTTAAAGGAATTGGTTATGGACCAAAACATGTCATGGTTATGCAACATACTCCAACTATTGGCGCTCTCTATGCAAAATATGGTGGGAAATATTGTTTAGTTAGTTATAGCATTGTAAGAGTTGTAACTACATTTTTTCTAGTTACAAAACTCTACCATAATGAATTTTTCATTATTATCGGCCCATGATTGTTCCCATTAGTGGGTTATTTTCTCGTACATCCGGCCTTGGGATTATTTTACTCTTTTCGCATCTTTTAAAATCACTATCTTAATTTAAGAACATAGAACTTCAATATTCTAAAGCTTAGTAAAAAAAATTATTACATAGACTTTTAGATTGTTTACCCTTTATAATAACAATTTAACAATATTTTTTTCTTAAATAAGGGAATACATTTTTTTCTGGGTAGCTACCATCGACAAGAACACTCTCAACTAGTATTAGAGAAGGTCTCCCAGTGTTAGGCGTAAAAACATAAGTTTAGATCCTTTTTATGTGCAATGGATGGAAGTTCAACCCTCTGACCTGCTCAATTTGATCGTAGCAATTATTCCTATCGGGAAGCCCGTATGACAAAGTATCTAATATCTATCGATTATCTCATTTAGAATAGTGTGCTTGTGGGATGGGCCTGTACCAAAACCATTATTGATGATGTCCAAGTTGATAAAATTAGATCTAGTTAGGATGATAATAATTTAAAGAAGAGTGGGTGGAACATGAATGGGCTTAACATTATTTTTTGAGATGTCTCCCCTAGTAAGTTTAGACATATGTCCACTTGTAAGACATTTAAGGATGTGTGGAATGTTTTACATATGACCTATGTAGGCACCTCCACCATGAAACATTCTAAGCTTTAAAGACTTACCATCCATTTCGATCTTCTTACCATGAAGGAAAAAAAAAAATTTGATGAGTTATATGCCAAGATAAATGACATAATTACCCATGTCTTTGCTTTGGGAAATATTGTAAAAGATAATAAGATTATTGATAAAATCTTACGACCGCTCTCCTAGGTTCCGTGGCCATGTGGATACCATTGAAAAGGTTACATCCTTTCTTTAGAAGCCCATTCAAGTAGAAAAATTTGTTAGCTCTATTCAAACCTATGAGGCAAATTTAACTTATCGCCAAGGAGTGCCTCCTAAGGAGAAAGAGAAAAATCTATCTTTTAAGACTAAAAATGAATATCCTTATTTTATCTCCCATTATATTAATGAGGATGATATGACTTTCCTAACTATGTCTGCCAAGAAGTGGAAAAAATGATTTCAGTCTAGAGGGGTGCCCAAAAATAATCTGCCTAAACTTGAGATTGGTCATGAAAGTGGAGAGAAGAAGGATCAATCTCCAATGATCTTCACGTGTGGTAGTCAAGGGAATATATCTAAGTAATGTACCTCAAATATGAGTCATGATGGTGGTAAAAATGTGTATCATAACACTTCTAGTGATGATGACTCAGAGTCCGAAGATGACTCTCAAGAATACAACAATGTTGCATTTATAGCTAGAGTGAAATTTAACAAGTTCAATTATTTAAAGAATTTTGATGTTTGTATTCCGCTTAGCAAGGAAATGAATATTCCTAGACCTTCTTTGAGAACTTTTGAGGAAGAAGAGGAAAATGATCTTCAATAGGATTGTGTTAGCCCTTACAAGGTGTTTATAGACCTCGAAAGGCATAATATGGAACTCTCCACCAAGTTAGCCGATGTCGAGAATCAAATGGCTACAGTTAATGAGAGTAATGTGAGTGATTTTGTTGATACACATGTGGTGAGTAGTGAATAACATTTTGAAGGAAGTTCTATTATATTTTTTTCATATGGAAATTATGTTCCTTAGGATATCTCTACACAAGAGTGGAGACTCAAGACTATTCCAGAGAACCAAATCTCTTTGCTTGACACCAAGCTTCTATCTGCCACCACTTTCAGTCTGGACATGGAGGGTAGGTACTAAAAGTTGGATAAAATGACTTTTAGTGCCAAGTTTTCCACTACGGATAAAAGAGGACTCGACTTTGAGAATTATGGCTCTACTTCTAGCAAACATTTTCCATCTCCCGTTGGTGAATATATAACTCATTCTATACCAGAAGAAAGCCATGGAAAACTAACTTTTATGCATTCCTATTATAATAAGGAAGGACACTTGACAAAGTTTTTCTTTAGACTTAGGAAGAAAAAACTCAAACGTCCCGTTGACCCACAACTTTATTGGTGCACACATTGTCATAAGTTTGGACAGATTAAGGAATTTTGATGCTATAAAAACTTATGTCTAATTCAAGTGCAAATCAATAGTAACAAGTAATAATATAGACAACTTTGGGATCGATTTCTATATGGCTTGGACATTTAGTAAAGAACACGCTCGGGTTATATTACTTTACAATATGTTATAAAAGTAAAGTGTAAAATATGATAATAGTGGGGGTGGTGAACTACAACTAGCAAGTATCTAAGAATACACTAAAATAAGTCTAAAAAAGTAAAATGAACTTGTAAGTGAAATAGATGAAAGATATTATGGATCATTCCACCCACCTTGGACAATCTAAATAAATTATGGAGCTTAATTCAATTCAATTCAATTCTAATTGATAAAAACCAATTGAAATGACACATCAACCATGTTGAGATCAAACTCAATAATGGAAGATTAAGGTTTAATTATTTATGGTGACAAATGTGTTTAGTTTGTAGTAAAGCTGTAAACACTACCATTGCATGACTAGGGAAATGATAATGATACTATAATATCAACACATGAGTTTCAACTAAAATGAATCTAAATGAAACCCTAATTTTGAAGTTCAATAATTCGTGGTAGGATTATGATCCCTAACTTATGAGAATTACCTACTCATGGAAAATGTGACATAAATAATGAAAGCAATCTTAAATAAGAAAGAGAACACCATTAAATCAAGTAACCAACCAAAGCTTCTTCAATAAATGCAAATCGAAACTTATATAACCTGCCAAATAATGAGTACAAGCTTACAACAACAATTAAACTACAATTTTACCCTATTGAATGGAATAAAATAGAGAAAAATCAAAGCTTTTAATGTTAACCTATAATAGAGAAAGGAGTAAATGCTTGTAATTATCTTGGTTTACTTAAATAAAACCTAACTTCCTATTAAAAGGAAAGGGAAAAACTATATATACATTAATGGAAATGGAATTTTTTTGAATAAAATAGGATTCAAAGAAATAGGGACTGAATAGATGTGCAACAAATCCACATAGATTTGTTGCCAAAAGAATTCAAGACTTTCGGGATCTGAATCTATTCTGAAAAGTCCCAGATCAATTCAGGACGTGTAGGTGGAAAATCTTATCTTGTTGTATTTCCATTCACATGGATGCTTACGCTAAAACCTCTGTAACTTCTTTGTTAAGAATCATAATTATGCACCATCAATGCAACACGAAGCTAACTCAGAGAGCTACAATGTCAGTGAGAGATCTAGCCCGAATCCCAAATGGTGAAATTATTAAAATGGCCCTTTATCGATTAAACTTTCTCAAAATTCAATCAAACTTCACGCCTAGAATTCCCAACAGCTATAAAAGCTCAAATAAATCTTCAATAAGATATATACAATGAAAATAAAGGTTATCCAGTAAATGAGGATATGTATCGGGATTTATATATGTAAGAATGCTATAATGCATAAATTTAAGGGGTTTTAATTGCAATATTTGTTACTAATCATGTTTTATGATTTTCTTCAATCCGCCTCCATTTTGGTGTTTTTTGTAAGGTTGGAAATGTGTATATGAAAGGGAAGAATAAGGTGGAAGCCCCTCAAAAGGTTTCTTCCAAAGGGTGGGGAAAGGGAAAATGTTTTATCCTTCCACACTTCCCAATTTTACTCCTAGATCCAACTCCTTGAGACTCGATAAGGATAGGGTACCAAAAAAAATATTAATAGAGGAGAACTAGAATCCCTAGAAAAACATTCCAAGGGCCTGTTCTTGTTAAAAAGAAATATGATTCTTTTAGTTTAGGTGTCTTATAGTATTTGGTTTACTCTTTTTGGATAGGCAACTTGATATCTCTCTATCAATTTTTTTTCTTTAGATATTATCTTCGGTTTGTTCATACCTTTAGACTATTTGGCTTTCTATAATATATGTCTTCTATGCTTGTTAGGTATTATTTTATCCCATGAACTTAAATGCAAACCTACATGCTTAGTTATTGTACTAATGGTTTTATTTATGCCTTTTAATACTCCATTCTTAAAATGTTTATAATTTGAAATGCTTTAGTAATTTGATCATTCTATTTGAGAGTATTTTTCATAACTCATACACTTTACACCGCATAATAAACTTAAGAATTTCCACGCAAAATATAACAAAGGGATTGATTTACTACTTCTATAAAAAAATTTAAAGTTTTATGAAATATTTTGATGAAAGGGTGTCATTCTTAATCCTTTTATGTATGAGAGTTTTTGTCATCATTGTTGGAGTTATATATATATGTGTGTGTGTGTGTGTGTGTGTGTGTGTGTGTTCAAAATCATGAGTAATGATGTGGTAAGGGCTGTAACTTTGGGCCGTGAGAACTACCTTTGAAAAATTCGAAATAGTTCTCTACCCTTTGTAGTGAACGAGCCAAAGCCGCAACATGAATTTGTTTTATCAAAAGAGATGCCATAAAGATTTTAATCTATTATAATATGGGTAACATTAAGGAGATGGGACTTAAAAGGTTTTAATCATAACTCGTTATTTGAGGGAGTAAATGACAGTTAAATTTTTTTTTTTTTTTATTTTGAAGGAAAAAAGAGTAATTCTCCTTATTTCATAAAGTAAAAAAAATTCAAAAGTGAGTTCAAATATTGATCTTCATTATTCGATTTTACAAGTTAGTGGTCACTTAATTCACTTTTTTTTTTATCATGAGTTCTCTATTTTAATCGCTCTAACATTTATATGGCTTTAACCTTAGTCCTTTAAATGTTAAACTGTAATTTATTTAGAGTATTTGGCATAACCAACAACCGTTGTATGATTAAAATCCCAAATCGGGATATTTTAATATTTTACCCACTTTTCTTGTAAAACCTCTTTCATCTTTAAGAAAAAACTCCGTGTTCCTCTTATTTTTAGCTGCTTTGAAGTCTTTAAGGTTAACTCTATCTCATTCTAGTCGATTAATCATCATCTTGGTAAGTTTTTCATTCGTAAATTTTCTAATTTATTCCTTTTTTGGAGTTAGGGTTTGGTGAAAGTTATTTTGATAGATTTTGATGAAATTTTCTCTATGATTGATAATTTTCTACTAATCCTGATTTTGGATTGAATCTCTTGAGTAGCTTATAGTGTGTATATATTTTCCTTTACAGGTTTGGGGTTTGTTTACTCATAGAGTTAGTATAGGATGATTGGTTTTCATTCAATATCTCATCGGATTTCAGTTCTTGTGTCTCGAGGTGTTATTATAGGCTATCTTATGGCTTCAAAGTCAACCTCATATAACTTAACTTTCGCTAATCATTCCAAATTTGATTACCTTTTCGGTTCATGTTATGAACATTGGAGAGGTTAATTAATTTGGATTCTTTTATAGACATCCATTTGTACGAGTTCTTGGAAAAAATAAAATGGATTTGTATTTGCTCTCAAACCGAACCATGTTACCCTAACATGGTGTGAGAATTTTATTATACTTTTATGGATGATAAGGATAACGAAGGTAATATATTGTTTTGTGTCAATGTTCGAGGAATTCAAATGAAATTTTCTTATAAATTTATAAGTAGCCACTTTGGCGTTCCAAAAGAAAAATACCCCAAATATCCTTATTAGTTATTTTTTAGTGTAACTAGGTATCAAGATATTATCACTCCTTTGAGTGCTGTCCATTGTCATCCTTTGGATGGAAAGACTTTTCCTCATGCACTTCTTGATAATGATTTTTTCATTATAATGATCTTGGATTTTACCTATATAGCACCCTCACAAAGTAACTCCCAGACATGCACAATTGTTATACACTATTAGTACGAGCGTGGTATGTGTTTGTGTGATCTTATCAGGGATAACTTTTTTATCACATTAAGGACAGTTTTAAAGCTGACGCTTGGCCCTATAGTCATTTGATCGTGAGTTCGGTTTTGAAGTATGGAGTTCGTTTGCTTCCAGGTGAAATTGAGGAAAAGCCAAAATCTTCACTGACTATTGATTCCTATGTGGAGAATCCGTATATTTTATCTTCCCATGCATAGTTAAAATTGTTGATCTTAGGCTTATTACTCTCATGAATATATCTTGCCTATAATAACATTTAATTATTCACTCACTATATGTACCAACCTGTATGTTCGAATACACCATGTTACCTTAATTCGTATTATAATCATACTCCCATCTGAAAACATGACTACCAAAAGATATAAACATATAAATATACTATACTGGTATACAAATTTATTGAAACTAAGGATTTGTTAAGTACACAACTAAATACCAAAGAAAAAATACAAATGACCTAGATGATCCTTAAGTTATAAAAATTCCAATAAGACCCTAAAAAAATTCAAAACATTATTTAAACATCATAACCAAACCCCAACCCCAAAATATATTTATATAAACAACCCATAACACTTGAATTATCAGCACCTACCCTCATAAGTTTTAAAATTACACACTAACCCCTAAAATTTTCAAAACTACATGGAAAAGCTTAAATATAAAAGCCTAAAATACCCAGGGACCATATACTTAAACCCAAATAACTTCACTAAGATCCCTAATGAGGTGGAATTTACCCAGGCAACCTAATAAGTTGCTTGGGCACATGACATATGAAACCCATAGGCCTCCACCATCCCTTCCACCAAAACTCACACTAAACCAATTTGAAATCCACCTATAAACCCATAAATGAACAATCCTTCATCAACACTATGAAACTCCTCATTTACAATAGTAAAAACGTACTCCTCCATCGCTAAAATTCAAAGCTTAGTTTTAGGAAAATTTCATATTCTCTCATTTTATTTATTAAACTGAGTTTTTTCGATTTGGTTGAGTTTATGCACTAGCCTAGATTCATTCAGTAGTTATATATTAATCTTTACGCATATTTATCATTGAATAGGTTTGAATGTCAGAAAACACCATTGAAGCTTGAGCTTCAATGGTGGATTTTGTATTCCCGACTTTGAACCAGTCTTAAAGTGGGAAAAATCGATCTCTGGTTCTTAGGAGCCTAGGTTCAATGATCAATTTGGTTATTAATCCTTTTTGTTATCATAAATCCCCATTTGAATTTTATGGCCTAGAAATTTTCCAAGATAAAATTATCTTTGTAAAGTATGAATTCAAACCTGAAACCAAAATGATTCTCTCCTATTTTTACACAAGAACATCACCAAGACCATGACATAGCTCGAATTTAACCACAAGATCAAGAATATTGAGTCTAAAATTTCTCAATTTTTAAAAACTGGTTACACTGCTACAACCAACCTAAATCCATAAAAGTTACATATATTCCAAATCCTTGTGAAAAATTAGGAAGAATAGCCTTTGAATGAAAGGAAAGGGTATTCTATACTGGACGTAATCCTTTATCAAAATTTCAAAACCTTAAAGTATACATAACGAAGGTAGGAGATGAAGTGAAGTTCACGCGTGCAAGTAGGGTGAAACTAAGCGCATGCGAGGTTTGACTGATCACGTGAGGGCGCATGCCCAATTAGAAAATTATGATTTTTTTAAAAAATATTTAATTATTTTTGGGTCAAAATGGTATATTATAGCACCCTATGTAGATAAAAATAATCCATTTTCGCAAAAACCTTAGAAGAAGAATTAAAAATATAAATTTTACTTTTCACATACCTAAACTTTTCCAACTTTGGAATTTAGCCCCAATTTTCATATATAGGTTTCTAAGCACATTCGTAACATAAACGTCTCTTAATCTAATAACAATTATGCCTGTAACATAAGATAACTAAACCCAATAGGAGTTTTGAAATTAAACCCTACAGTTTATTTCTTTTATACATTAACTAACTTACATTACTAGAGTTTTCACAAAAGGAGATCTCACTTATTCTATCTCATTATAGAAAACTCCAGTCCAAATCTTTTACGAGAAGTTTCAATTTACAACTAAGACCCATATCAAAGTAGGTAACTTTTATTTTGGTATCATTTCACGCATTTACATTAACTTTGTCAATTGTTTATATCACTTTGTGATAGCTCCAGATATCTCATTCTTATTTATGTACTCTTTCGTATAGTTCACAATCCGTTAAGCTTGATTTCTATTTAAAAACCTAATATTGTTTTTGAAGTAATGACTTCAATTTAAGTCTGATTTCATTAAAACCCCTAACTAACATACATTATAGTCAAAGAATAAACTGCCATTCTACCCATGACAGTGTTATTTGTCTCGTAGGACTCAAGGTATTGAGTGCCTTGTTTTGCTAACCATATAGATGCCGCTCTTTGGAGTTTGGGCTTAGCAATGTTACCATCGCTAATATTACTTTGTCTCAAATATTATATTTGATGATTGTTATCTTGTATTGCTATGTACCCATAAGCCTCTATAACTGGATAATTATGGGTTATTGTATTTTAGAAATATCAAAAATTTTAAACCCTATAACTTAAAATTTCTATATCTAGTTATATCATTGTTGATGTAAAAAATTAGATTATCTCTAATTTATTAATCACAGATAAAATAAATAAGACAAAAGATTTTTAGAGTGGTTCAGCCTTATAAGAAGGGCCTATGCCCACTATTTTTGTATTGCTGATTGTTTTATTGGAATTCTCGATAAGTAATTTTTTGAGAGATCCAGAGTCCCCTTCTAATGAGGAGGTTACAATGTATTTATAGCCTTCAGGCTGTACATGTGAAAGGACAATGCACTGTTATCTAATAGACCTATACATCTGTACGATAATAATGAGCATTTAATGCCCAGTCGTCTATTTGATTGTCTTGATTTGGATGCTCTGTACGCTAAGTAGCTCGGACCGCTTAAGCTGCTCGGACCGCCTAAGTTGCTCGGGGCCCCTGAGTTGCTCGGGGAGCCTAAGTTGCTCGGTGCATTTGAGTTGTTTGGAGTGTATGAGTTGCTCATAGAACATGTTCGTATTTGCCATGTAGGTTGACACATGCTTTCAAGTGATTGGTCCACGTCAGCAGATTAAATTTGGTATCAACAGAAGCCCCCAATGTTTCATAGTTTGATATTGAAGAAAAGTGTGGAACATATGCTTGAAAACTGCATAGATTATTGGCCTATATGGTTTTTAGGAAAACGTTCGTTGTATATAACTCCTTTTTGAGTGCATAGTATCAGGCCTCATAAATATTTTGAATTTTCATGACGACTTCGATATTTGTGCCCTTTTCTTCTTTTAGCCACCGGAAAGTCAAACGCCTTTCCCTGTAATCATTGTTTTTCTCTATTCCTGATATAAAGTATTTAAGCGCGGTAGAATTCCTATCGTTTTTCACTTTTCAAATCTGTATCTTTGAATTCTTCATTTTCTCTCTGTCTTGTGCCTTCGTTCTTTCCATCGTTTATTGTCACCTGATCTCTCTTTCTCTGTAAGATTTCCTTCCCTTTCTTTTATTTACTTTGTTCATCATCGTTTATCTTGTCGAGTCGCTGGACAAATTTCGTTCTGAATTTTCAATCCCTTCATGGTTATTTTGGAAAATCTTTCTGAACCTTCTGATTATTTTTCTTTGCCTGAGGGACATTGGTTACCAAGTCTTTTTATGGACGAATGTGGCTTTTCTTTCCCGCCAAATCCCCTATGTTTGGAGTTCAGCCAATATTTTGATGTTGTACCTACAAGAATAGCACCAAATACCTGGAGGATAGTTAATAGCGTACATAGATTGAATCAACTTAATGGAACCCGTTTAGGGATTCCAGAGATTATGTACTACTATAGATGGGTTGTCAATGATACCACATTCAATTTAAAAACTAGGTTTTTGAATAGAGCTTTAGTTGTCAATCTTCCTGATGCCATTAGGGATCATTTTCAGCATGAGGTTGTTATGAAAAATTGGCAACACCCTCCATTAAATGGAGATGATGTATATTAAGGTCCCAGATGTTCCCCTTATGGTAATGGAATAGGTTGCTTTTATTTTTTTATTTTTTTTGAAATCTTATTTTATTTGTGTTTGATAAAATGTATCACTGACATTTGTTTTTGTTTGTTATAATGGACAGTAAAAGAAAACCTCCAAAATAGGCTGATGTTAATTTAAAGCATTTGAAACTTATTTGGGATTTGCATTAATCGATTGCTGAGGAGCATATTAGATCTGCTTCTTACTTGTTGCAGTACAAAAGCTATACTTCATCTTTCACTGCTCGTCCTTGTCTAGTGGTAGTTAATCTTAACCAAGTACTAGCCTCTGAGACTAGTGTGGAAGGTTCTTCCTCCGAGTCGAGTATTCCCATCAGTGATCTGATGAAGAAGAGAAGAGCTCCTGCCTTTTTTGACAAATCTTCCTCTGCTGCTGTGAAGGCAAAGAGAAGTAAACAAGATGTCCCAAAATAAGGGACAAAGACCGTAAGTGTACCCCCTCCTGTTGCTGCCAAAAAAACTAGCGAGAAGCCCCCTGTGGTGCCGAGCAAGACTGTTGCTATCTCTCCTCCTAGTGAGGTTATTGTCTTATCACCAACAAAGACAACATCTTTAGTTGAAAATGTTCCTGCTCCTCTGAGGAGGTTAAAGAAAAGCTCTTCTGAGAGACCTGCTGAACCTATCTTTCAACCTTTAAATATTGAAGGTAGTGTTCCAACTTTTGTTCCTCCGAGCTCTGCTATGGGCTTGGTAAAATCCTAGACTATCCCCGAAGTCCAATGCATCGAAGATACTCTTTCTCGTGAGAGAATCACTACTCTGGATGCTCAACACATTGCCTCAGTAAGTATCTTTAGCTTGACCCATTTATTTCTTATTACTATGTTCATGTACTGACTTAAAGTGATTTCTTTTTTCAGCTGGTGACGTGTTTTAACAGCATTTTAAAGAAGGATAAAGCTATCAAGGCTTCAAGCTCCTTGGGAGGAGTAGAGGAAGCTTTCATTGGGATGACCCAATCTTTGAAGGATTCTCGCAAAAAATACGAGGAAGATAAAGTTGCTTGGGAGAAGCAATTCAAATCCATTGAGCTAGAAAAAAATCAAACTGTGAATGCCTCCAAGGATTTGGAGAAGAAATTGAAGGAGTTTGAGCAGAGAAATAAAGACTTTGAACAAAGAAACAAGGAGCTGGAAGTTAAGATCAAGTCTGCTGAAGAGGGAGTTGTTAAAATTCAAGATGTTGAGCGACAAAAAATGGAGGTGGAAGAGAAGTTGAAGGCTGCCGAGGAGCTCCTCAGGGAAAGGACCTCCTCGGATAAGGAAGAAAGGAAGAAGGCAGTTAAAAAATCATTCAGTAATGGTTGGGACAAAGGCTAAAACAAGGGCCTGGATGCCATGTCCTCTCAAATGGAGTATGCCAGCTTCAAATATTTTAGGGATGGATGGGTTGTAGCCTTGCAGGAGCTGAAAGTTGCTGAGAATTCTGAATTATTTCAGCAGTATACTCATGGCCCTCCTTGATATGACAAATATAGCACCCCGCCACGGATAGGTACTCATACATGGGCGGGCTTATAGGCCGCGGCCCTAACCAACAGGGCGCGGCCCTAACCAACAGGGCGCGGCCCTAACCAACTCGCGTTACATACACAGGCCGCGGCCCCTCCCTTGGAGGGCCCGACACCTTCTGTTCAGCATATGGTGCCGCACTTATCATCTATCTTATAGGCCGCATCCCTCTCCACTGCAACCAACTACGGACCATGTGCTCATAGCACGTGACACCTCACATCACTCTTATAAATAGAGGACCGCACCTCGAAATAAGGCATGGATTTCCTCTCCTCTGGAACACTCTCTTCAACGCTTGCTTAAGCCTCGCACGGCTCTCCCCGTACGACCTCAACATACGACTTGGGGGCTACGTGGCCTGACCTCCGGCACACCCGGAACCTCGACAGCCATGTATTCTCCCTATTTCTCATACTTGTACGCCTCTCTAGGCAGGCTTATATTGTAAAGTGCATCGTATATAATGAGAACGGAGCAACACAGTGGACGTAGGCCTATTTTAAGGGCTGAACCACTCTATACCTTGTTTTCTATCTATTTACTTGCTTTATCAACTTATTCTACACTTACACTTGATCTGCTGGTACGAGATCTACCTGTGTGCGATTTCTCGTATCATCAGTTTGGCGCCGTCTGTGGGAAACTCGAGATTTTCAGTCTTGTTTTTCTACATCTGGAGTTCGTAAACACCTTACCTTATCCATGGGGGTCCTTTGGATCATAATCTCATGGCTAAATTTTGGTTATGGAGCTCTGTTTCATATTCACACCCTTGAATGGGTATTCATCAAATCCAGATCTACTTTGGGGTCTTCATTCTATTATTTCAGATTTATTTGACATCCCCCTGTGATATCATTTCATCTGAATAGTGCTGAAAAGCATGGTGGGCTTTAGCCCCTAAAAGATAAATGATTAGGGAAGAAATGTATGAATTCCATTTTTGTTGCACTTGGCCTGTGATCTAGGGTATACCGTTGAAACTATGCCGTTTAAGTGCATGGAGAGGTTGTTTACTCACGGACAAACCCTAGTAGGTGGGCTCTCTGTAGGTTTCGGGAGAAAAGCTCAAATCCCGGCCTTCAAATGTGACTGCTCCTTGCTGCCAAGGAGGGGGTGCGGCCAGACAGTGAAAATGTCTTATGGCCGCGGCCTCTACCAGCGTAGCTGTTGCAGAAGCTTCAAACATCGAGAAGCAGAATCATATGGGCACAGCTCCAAATCGGCCATACCAGGCCGCGACAGTACCTCCTTATGCCTTATGGCCGCAGCAGTAGGACCACGTTGCAGTAAAAATGCTGCACCCCCATTTCTTGGATATTTTAATATCCTTATGATAAACTCACTTCTGTTAGTTTTGTCTCAGATTATATATATTTTATAAAGACTAACAAAAGCAGAAGATGGAAGGAGAGTCCAGTCAAAGCACAGAGATCAAGGATGAGATTGTGCAGCTGTACAGCCATCTCAACCATCTGTATGACAGTCATGCCTCCCTCCAGACTCAAGTCAACTACCTCACTCAGAGGGTACTCATGCTGGAGGCCGCGGCCTTACCAAATACGGGTGCGGCACTTGTCCCAGCAGCACCCACTTGCCTAACGGCCGCGGCAGTTCAAGAGAGTCCAGCCGCAGAAGCTCTCAGTAGGAGCCAGAAGAGGAAGGCAGAAAGGAAATTTGGGCCCTATACCCCACTGGCACTCCCGATTGAGGTGATATTCGAGCACATCAAGGAGGACAAGCTGTTAAGGTGGCCAGAGAAGCTGAAGTCTCCACCCCACAAGAGGAACAAAGCCAGCTGGTGCAGATTCCACCATGACCACGGCCATGAAACAGGGCAATGCTACGCTCTGAAGGACGAGATTGAAAGGCTGATTGGGCAGGGGATGCTGCAAAGGTTCCTCAAAGACGTTTAAGGGGATGCAGCCTGCTCACTCCCAACACATGCCTATCTATCATACTTATCTCTTATGCTCTATCTGTTTTTTTTTTATTTAAACTAAAGCTGTGTATTATCATCACAAAATCATACATATATGAATACGTGAATTAGCAAATATTGCCATATTTGATTTCTCTCTCTTGCTCTTATAATCTGTCCTCACAAAAGACCTTTTGTACTAAACAGATCTCAAGGGGAGAACAACAAGTTATCTCGGAAGATTATTATTATTTCGGGATGCACCTATGGAGGGATTGCGATCTTAATTATTGCAGAAGTTCCCCTCACGATGTGCAATTACATCTTATCATTTGATGATCAAATTCACGAGAGCATCCGATGATTCAAGGAGCTCCTATTATACACAAGGGCTTACAATGCCCGTTCTTAGCTTTCGGGATGCGTCATTAGCCCTGGGAGGTGACTCTCTCGGCAAAATATCATAAGCCTGGGGAGGCTTGATAGTGTCTCACGCATTAGCTGTGGGTGGCTTCATAACATAACCCAGCCTGGAGAGGCTTGATAGTGTCTCACGCATTAGCTGTGGGTGGCTTCATAACATAACCCAGCCTGGAGAGGCTTGATAATGTCTCACACATTAGCTGTGGGTGGCTTCATAACATAACCCAGCCTGGAGAGGCTTGATAGTGTCTCACGCATTAGCTGTGGGTGGCTTCATAACATAACCCAGCCTGGAGAGGCTTGATAGTGTCTCATATATTAGCTGTGGGCGGCTTAATAACATAGCCCAGCCTGGAGAGGCTTGATAGTGTCTCATATATTAGCTGTGGGCGGCTTAATAACATAGCCCAGCCTGGAGAGGCTTGATAGTGTCTCACACATTAGCTGTGGGTGGCTTGAAAACATAACCCAGCCTAGGGAGGCTTGATAGTAACCCGTATATTAGCTGTGGGTGGCTTAAAAACATAACTCAGCCTAGGGAGGCTTGATAGTAACCCGTATATTAGCTGTGGGTGGCCTGAAAACATAACCCAGCCTGGGGAGGCTTCATAATGCACCATGATAGAGCCTGGGAAGTTGCCGCAGCAATACAACAAGAAGAGAGGCCGTGGCATTCTCAGCCGATGCAGCCTTTAAACATCAAAAATGGCTTCAGCCCCTCAAAAATGGCCGCAGCCCTAAAGCCATACTTCATTGACACCGCGGCCTAAGCGATCACCAGTGATTCTGCAAATGAAAGTCCCATCAGGCCGCGGACTTCTCGAAGAAGCCACGCATAAAGTGGTGCTGCAACCTTATGCCCAAGGGGTATGGCCATCAAGTAAAGGATCATTGGCAGTTCAAAGCTATGTTATGGGGCCGCGGCATCCTCACAACACCGCAGCCATATCAGCGCAACAGCCCTGTCCACGAGGCAGTAGAAAACTAATGGAGGCCGCAGCAGCTACGAAAAAGTGCTATCATAAAATTGGAAAGAAACCGCGGAATTTCAAAAGGTTATTATGCTATGCTGCCGCGGCCATTACTATTAGTCCTGCGAGTTCATTCAAGGCAAACTGCAAATTTATTATGCTAGGCTGCCGCGGCCATCACTATTAGTTCATGCAAGTTCATTCAAGGCAAACTGCAAATTTATTATGATAGGCTGCCGCGGCCATCACTATTAGTTCATGCAAGTTCATTCAAAGGCAAACTGCAAATTTATTATGCTAGGCTGCCGCGGCCATCACTATTAGTTCATGCAAGTTCATTCAAAGGCAAATTGCTAATTTATTATGCTATGTTGCCACGGCTATTATTAGTCCTATGAGTAAGTACATTCAACCATTCATCAAGGCATGAGAAGGAAAGTGGGCAAAGAGATGCAACAAATAAACTTTATATAAAGCGGAATATATGGCCGCAGCCTTAACATTATAATGTTTACAAAACTGGGCCGCAGCCACAACAAAGATAAAATGACAAAAGGGACGCAGCCCTATGAATGATGAAAGATTACAAGTTCAAGATGCTGCGTCGTCGTTGTCATCAACCTCATCACCTTCCCCGGCCGTCTCAGTCTCTTCATCATCTGCCGCGGCCTCCGCCTCAGCTTCGGCTCTCAACCTGGCTCTTTCCTCAGCTGCAGCCTTAAGCTCAGCAATGCAGTCCTGGTGTTCTGCATCACTTAGCTTCCAGCCAAGGACAATCTCCTTGGCCTCAGGGAAATTCTTGATAACCCTCTGCCGCAGCTCCTGGAAGCCGCGGAGGTAGGCCCTGTTATTTATAAGGAAGAATTCCTTGGAGTTTTTGAAGGACTCCACAGTTTGGTCAATGGCCATTTGAAGGGCGTCTTTATGGTCCGCCTGCATCTTCTGTATGGCCGCGACATTGTTGGCCTCCAGCAGTTCATAGTTTTTTTGCAGATGGGCAAGCTTGCTATTGGCCACTTCAGCGACCTGGGAAGCGGCCACGGTCTGAGCCTGGGAGGCTTTGAGAGATTCCGCGGCCTGGCTAAAGTTGAGCTCTGCCTCCTCCCTGGCTTTGTTAGCCCTCTCCAAATCCATCTTTGCTGCCTCAAGAGCCGCGGCAGATGACATCTTCCCAGCTTCAAATGAAGAGGTCCGTGCAGCCTGCAAGTCCGCGGCATGGGCACTCTTCTCGATCTCCTTCAGCCTGTACAAGGCCTCGTACTTCCTCTTCTGAACAACAATCACATCCGCGGCCTGAAATAAAGAGGAAATATGAAAAATACATGTGGTGTAAAAGTTGAAAGAATGACGACAGGTACGTACCCTCAGAAGGCTGTGGAGGCCGCAGTCCTCCAGGTCGTCCTGATCTTCCTCGACCAATCTGTCAAGGTCCGCGGCATCTAAGGCTTTCTTCATTCTTCTGGCAGCCTTCGCGGTGGTATCCCAGGAAGAGTTGGGATCAGGTTGTCTTAGTTGTGGCCGCGGCCTACCATCAGGTCTAGCTCCTCCACGAAATTGTGGAGGTGGCAAGTTGGCATTAATGGCCACAACTGGTGGTGGCGGAGGTGAGGATTGTTGGGCAGACATATCAGGAATCAATCCTGCCGCAGCCAGATTGGCTCCAATATCGTCATCAAATGTTTGAGATTCGGGAGCAGTGGTTGGCTTCTCCGCGGCAGGAGTAGTTTGTTCAGTAGTTTGTTCCCCCAAAGGTTCCGCGGTGGGGGCCTTTGTCTTTGCCCTCTTCCTCTTTCTGCTCCGCGCAGTATTATTGAGGACCACCGCGTCCTCGTCCATCTCCGCCAATTGTGCGTTCAGCAACTCCCTGTCCACTTCCTCACCTGAAAGGGAGAAACAATGTTAAGCACAAGCATTTGAAGAACTCAAAAATCAAGTTGTAATCCGCAGATTAAAAGTTACCTTCCACGGCCATTTTCAGGGGGATCGACTTATTAGGGAAGAAGCCTGCGTTGAATATAGTGGCAGAGGTCACTAGAGTGCTGAATCTCTTCTTATCAGCAGAAACAGCCGCGGCCTCGGCAACTCTCCTCTCCTGCCGCGGGTTGAGTTGCAAATTGTCAAGGACTGCAGAAGACATTACAAGGGTTGGTATAAAAAAGTGGCAAATTATAAATAGGAGACGCGGCTATTAAAAAGATACCTAGTTTGGATGGGGTCCCCCATCGCTGCGGCATTTGAAAAGACCTCTCCCTCTCATTCTCTTCAGGGTGGAACTCCCACCCCTCTCCAGAAAGGAAAAAGTACTTCCCTTTCCAGTTCTTTACACTGGTTGGCCTCCCAGTATATAGGGTCTCATCCCTGCCGCGGATGGAAAGGTAGTAGTAGCCCGCGAACTTTACAGAGTTCTCTTTCGGGCGGTAGAAATGGAAAAACTCCGCGGGAGTAATGTCCTTTTTGAACAAATTCTCCCAAAGAACGACCGCGGCAAGAACAGCTCTCCAGCCGTTGGGATCTAACTGGGCTGGGGCCAGTTTCATAGTTTGAAAAAGTCGACGGATGGGAACAGGAACAGGCAACCGCAGCCCGTAAATAAATGCATGAAGTGGAAAGCATATCCCATCAGTGAGTGCCGCGCACGGCCTTTGGTTCGCGGCAGGAGCTGAGCATATCAAATTTAATGGAAATTCGAAGGACTCCGCTACCTGGTCGACCCAATCTTGGGTCATGATGCTGTGGATGCCAAGAGCAGCTAAGGGTCGCTCAGCCCTCCCAGACGTACCAGCTGGGGGGTCTCTAGATTCCGCGGCAGTACCTCCTGCCTCCAGTGGATGATTGCTCGAATTGGCTTCTTCCTCCATCGGCACGGACTGAGAATCAAGCTTAGAATCAGAGTCCGCGGAATCAGAATCTAATGTTATGCAGTTGGGGCAATCCTTCAATTGGCAAGACCCTATTGATCTTAAGGGGGGCACGAAAGAGAGTTCAGGAGGAGAAGTCCCAAAGTGCTTTGCCCAAAAGCCCTTCAGAAAGTTGTCTGGGTCAAAGCTCATATGGCTGCAGCAGTACCTGAAAAGCAGACCGCAGTTAGGTGCCGCAGCCAATATGGTCCTAAAAAGCTCCTAGGAAGCCGCGGCAGGATTATTAATCTGATTAAAGTGGAGTAGCAAGATGGGCTAAACATGCCAAGTGTTGGGTTCTAGAGCCCTAAAGGATGTTTGTAGCCGCGGACTAAAGTTATTGAGATAAAGACAAATTCTGCGTAGCCGCGGAATCTAATCTAAAACTGAGTCACTACAGGCTGCAACCTTTATTTAATACTGGTTACAACCCTTATTTACTACATGCCGCAGATGATTTTTATTAAGCAATGAAGGATATGTTGACTGAGCAGCTCTAAGTTATTTAAGAAATTATTTCACTCCGCGGCCTCAAACACAAACAGGTAATTACTTCAGCAGTTGTAAATCCGAAGATCAAAACCCTAGAACACTCAAGAACACAATGGGAACTCAGAAGCCCTAAAGTTTAACCCTAAACTGCAACATTGATGTTCTATTCAAAACCTATTACCCAGTACAAATCCCAAAACAACTATGCAGAAAAGAGCATGGCAAATCTAATACGAAGGAGAATACATGATTCTAGGTTGAGATATTTACGAATGCAGAAGTTAAAGAACTGTTAAAAGGTTGATGGGTGGAAAAGTTACCTTTTAATGAAGAAACCGGCGGTGCTCAGCCTTCAACCACCACGGAACCGCCACACACCGCTTTCGAAAGTCGCCGGAAAACGCAAGAACAAGGAGGAACAGAATTTTCTCTCAAGGTTTCGAAAATGTAAAGAAGTCCACGGCCAGAAGCCATTTATATAAGGGAACGCGGAAGATGAAACGTCGCCTTGATCAGGCCGCGGCACGTCATGCAACACCGCTGCCTGGGATCAAACAGGCCGCAACATAATTCAATAAGCACGAAACATCTCTCAGCATCCGCGGTTGGTACATAATTCAGCCGCAGCCCCAACATTCTACCAATTGGCACTACGGCTTGGGGGCTTATTGATATGACAAATATAGCACCCCGCCACGGATAGGTACTCATACATGGGCGGGCTTATAGGCCGCGGCCCTAACCAACAGGGCGCGGCCCTAACCAACAGGGCGCGGCCCTAACCAACTCGCGTTACATACACAGGCCGCGGCCCCTCCCTTGGAGGGCCCGACACCTTCTGTTCAGCATATGGTGCCGCACTTATCATCTATCTTATAGGCCGCATCCCTCTCCACTGCAACCAACTACGGACCATGTGCTCATAGCACGTGACACCTCACATCACTCTTATAAATAGAGGACCGCACCTCGAAATAAGGCATGGATTTCCTCTCCTCTGGAACACTCTCTTCAACGCTTGCTTAAGCCTCGCACGGCTCTCCCCGTACGACCTCAACATACGACTTGGGGGCTACGTGGCCTGACCTCCGGCACACCCGGAACCTCGACAGCCATGTATTCTCCCTATTTCTCATACTTGTACGCCTCTCTAGGCAGGCTTATATTGTAAAGTGCATCGTATATAATGAGAACGGAGCAACACAGTGGACGTAGGCCTATTTTAAGGGCTGAACCACTCTATACCTTGTTTTCTATCTATTTACTTGCTTTATCAACTTATTCTACACTTACACTTGATCTGCTGGTACGAGATCTACCTGTGTGCGATTTCTCGTATCATCACTCCTCCCTTTCCTGGAGAAGAAGAAGAGGATGAAACTGATTCAGATGAATCTTCTATGATTATTGGAGATTAGG
Source organism: Sambucus nigra (assembly GCA_949130495.1). Classification (NCBI taxonomy): domain Eukaryota; kingdom Viridiplantae; phylum Streptophyta; class Magnoliopsida; order Dipsacales; family Adoxaceae; genus Sambucus; species Sambucus nigra. The sequence goes on along the minus strand of OX422214.1, from coordinate 285,268,506 downwards.
TCCCTGTTGTTCCGATTGTTCAACCTTATTCCGAGCAACTCCAACCAACCAGTACTTTTGTCGAGCAGATCATCTTGCCCTCCAAGCAACCAGTCTCTTCCTCCAAATCTTCTAAGGAAGTCGTAGGGAACAAGGAGAAGGTGTAAAGTTGATCGGGCTTTTATTTTGTTGTTCCACTGAATGTAACCTCAGACTTTTTATTTTCTCCTATGATGAAATAAAAATTCAAACTTTGGTTGTTCATCTTGGCTTTCTCTTTTACTTGATCTGTCTGCATCATTATTGATTATTTTTATTTCCTCTCTTTGCTAGTTTATGGCCAGGATGGAGATCTTATCATCTCATGACACATAATTGATGAAGAAATGCAATGATTATTTTAAAGCTGGTCATGCAAATCTTAATGAGTCCCAGATAATCGACATCCTTAAATCAAGTGCTTCTGACCGAGTAGTGGAAGCTTACCAATACCTGAAGTGTTTGCTCGATCGTGCAGTTGCCAACAATGTGGCTTACTACGAGATGATTGAAGATCTCCAAGGAACTATTGAGGAACTCTAACAACAATATAAAGAATCTTCTACCCTTTTGCACCAAGGATACGAGAAAAAATGTCAACAACTGAGTGCTGACAAAGGGTATGATAAATTTATCTCTGCTTATGAGAAGAAAGAGAGTGTTCTAAAGCTTGAAGTTGAAGAGCACAAGCATATCGCTAAGTTGTTAGAGCAGGAGAACATTGCTTTGCAAGAAGAGATAAAATAACTTAAATCTACCGCATCTTCCTCGGGAGCCTTGGTTCCTATTAATGATGAAGGTTTCTCTTTCTTGGAGGTAGAAAATTTCAACTTACGAGATGAGTTGGAAACTTTGAAAAGAGTTGGACCCTCCTCATCTACTCGTGGACGATCAAGATCTTCTTCTCGTGGATGAGCTAGGGTTGGTCGAGTCACCATTGAAGAAGCTAGAAAGCAGTCGGCTTTAGAGAATCAAGACTTTCAGTTGATGGAGAAGAACCAAGACTTAGCAGAAATGTCTAAGAAGATTCTGAACTTCAGCAAATAACTCTCTACTCAGAGCTCTGCCTTGGAAAATAAAGAAATCCTGGTGAATAATCTCCATGAGAAACTGGAGAGGTTAATTTATCAATTCCACAAACAACCCAGAGAGTTTCGTATGGATAGGTATAATGATGCCCTTTACCATCTTGATGATCAGATCCAGCAGTCAAATAACGAGGGGTACAAGCAAGGGTGGTTGAATGCACTATGTGTGCTAAAATTAGAGAAGGGCCACTACTTATGGGATTATTATGACCCTGGAGTGCTCGATTTGCCTGTGCCTCCTTTTAAGCTTGACATCAGTTGGATTCCTGCTCGGTCAATTCCTCAATGCTTGATCTCCAAGTATCTCAGTGATTACAGTCTTCATGCAAATTTTAAGATATCTCACCCAGATTACTTGCTTGATCGGCCTTCTGTGATGAATGTTCGAATGATGTGAGATGTAAATTTCATAAATTCCCCTTATGCATTAGATAATCCTCCTGCCGGGGTAGAACCTGTTTCAAAGGCAGAAGGGAAAAAACAATAGAATAGGATTTTTTATGTAATGAAGTACACTTTTCACATCATATGTAATTCTACTTGATTTGAATGAAGAAATTTAGTCTTTCACTTTTCCATTTTCTTCTAAATAGTTTATAAAATATCCTTGTTTGCTTGCTATTTCGTTTTTGGATAATGGAACTTGTCCCATTTATTTTTTGATTATAGTGACTTGTCATTCTTTGGGCCTAAGCATTGAAATGATTTGCATCCAATGTTCCTGGTTAATTTAACCAACCGGGGTTGATTGTATTTGATTTACCGACCAACCGGAGTTGGTGGTAATTAGTTCCCGACCAACCGGAGTTGGTGGTAATTGATTTGCCGACCAACCGAAGTTGGTGGTCATTGGTTCCCGAACAACCGGAGTTGGTGGTGATTGATTTCCGACCAACCGGAGTTGGTGGTAATTGAATTGCCGACCAACCAAAATTGGTGGTGATTGATTCCTGACCAACCGAAGTTGGTGGTAATTGATTCCCAACCAATCGGAGCTGGTGGTAATTGACTTTCCAACCAATCGGAGTTGGTGGTGATTGATTCCCGACCAACCGGAGTTGGTGTTAATTGATTCCCTACCAATCGGAGTTGGTGGTAATTGTTTCCCGATGAACAGGAGTTGGTGGTGATTGTTTCCCGACCAACTGGAGTTGGTGGTAATTGATTCCCGACCAACTGGAGTTGGTGGTAATTGATTTACCGACCAATCGGAGTTGGTGGTGATTGATTCCCGACTAACCGGAGTTGGTGGTAATTGATTCCCGACCAACCGAAGTTGGTGGTGATTGTTTCCCGACCAATCGGAGTTGGTGGTGATTGATTCCCAACCAACCGGAGTTAGTGGTAATTGCTCTGAATTTGATGTGTAGTGTGTAGCACTAATATTCCAAAAAATTTCAACAAACAGAGAGAAACTGGGTAAAACATCCAACACTTTATTCGTACTGAAGAAATTGCATTACATAGGAATTTCAATTACTGATAATACTTGCGCAGATGCTCTGCATTCCATGCATTCTTGAATTCTTCTCCTTCCATTGTTTCAATCCTATATGTCCCTGGACGAACAACTTCTGTTACTCTATAGGGTCCATGCCAATTGGCTTCCAGTTTGTTATTCGTTTGTATTACTTTCTTCAGCACATAATCCCCTTCCTTTAAATCACACTTCTTCACTCTTTTGTTATAGATATATTCCTGATTGCTGCTTCCTCCCTAACTTCTTTGAGCATATCTAGTTCTAATATTCTCATCAAATCACTGACATGAGAATTGAAATTAAGCACCCTATGTGTGGGTAAACCCATTTCAGTAGGTATGGCAGCCTCACTCCCAAATGCTAGCATGTATGGAGACTCTCCTGTTGCTATTCGTGGTGTGGTACGATAAGCCCACAGCACAAAATGTAGCTCGTTAATCCAATTTCCTTTTTCATCATCTAGTCGTTGCTTTAAACCATTCAGCAGCGTTTTGTTTGTCACCTCAGTTTGCCCATTGCTTTGGGGATGCCCTGGTGCAGAATGAATCTTCAGTACATTGGATTGATGATAATACGCAGCAAACTCCTCGTTATCAAACTGGGTTCTATGGTCAGTAATGAATGCATGTGGGAGACCATATCTGCAGATAATATTCTTCCAAATAAATTGATAGAATTCATCATATGTTATATCAATGAGAGGCTCATCTTCTACCCATTTGGTAAAGTAATCCACAGCAACCACAAGGTATTTGAATCTTCCCCTGGTCGTTAGAAGTGGCCCGGCCAAGTCTATCCCCCATAATGCGAATGGACAAGAGGACGTTATGGGTGTTAACAATTCTTGGGGAGTTCTTCGAATGGAAGAGAAGCGTTGACATTTATCACATTTCTTAGCATAAGCTGCGCAATCAGCTCTCATCGTTGGCCAATAATACCCCTGTGTTGTTATTCTTTGCAAAAGCGTCCGATCTGCCACATGGGCTCCACAAGACCCTTCATGAACCTCTTCGATCAGATCTTTCACTTTGGAGGGGTGTACACATCTTTGTAGACCTGCTATAATTCCTCATCTATATACAATGTCATTGGTCAATACATAACGAGCCGCTTTAAACTTCAGTTTCTTGGCTGCGAGTTTGTAAGTTGGCAAAGCCCCCTCTTCAATATAGGCCTTGATGGGGTCCATCCAAGGTGGTCACAAGTCGAGGGCAATGAAGTTCATCATCAAATCTTCGTCTATGCTCTGACCAGCCAAGAATTCTATCGAAATCGTTCTTCGTAGCTCGGTGCGTGTGGATGAGGCTAATCGAGCTAAAGCGTTTGCTCTTGCATTCTCCAATCTTGGTATTCTAATCAACTGTACTGTATTAAAACTCGATACAACCTCCATCTCTTTTGCATGATACATTATTATTAATTCTCCTTTTGTTGCATATATCCCCAGAATTTGATTTATGATTAATTATGAATCACTGAATACAACGACTTGCTCTGCCTTCATGGTTTTGGCCAGAATTTGGACCCACGATCATTGCTTCATAATCTGCCTCATTATTAGAGGCCTCAAATTGAAAGCGCAGAGCATACTCCACATCAATCCCATCAGAACTGTTTAAAATAATCCCTGCTCCACTACCTATAGAGCACGAAGAGCCATCTACATACAGATTCCACACAGGTACTTCATCATCAAACTCTTGGTCAGACAGAGTTCCTCGGTGGAATATTTGATTCTTCATTTTGTCCTCCTCTAATACTTCTCACTTCTCGTCGATCATCTTTCCTTGCTCGACCGACATTTCTTGCTGCTCATCTACCGACGTAAGTTGGTTGGGGTTTAACTTTGATAATCCTGTAACATCCACAAGTTGGTCTGTATTCAGCTCCTGTTCTTCGGAGGCATTTTCTTGAGTAAAATCTACGATAAAGTCCTCTACTGCCTTCCCTTTGAGCGACGATCTAGGCTCATAAATTATATCATATTCACCAAGTTCTACTGCCGAGTACATCAATCTTCCTGATTTCTCCAGTGTATGCAGATCTTGTCTTAAGGGCATATCGGTGTACAAGACTATAGTATGGGCTTGGAAGTATGACCTCATCCTCTTGCTTTCTTTAATCAGTGCTAGTGCCAACTTCTCCAGCCTTGGATATCTGATTTCTGCTCCTCGAAAAGCCTTGCTAGTGTAATAGACTAGTTTTTGTACTCCATCCTCCACCCTTACTAATGACGAGCTAACTGCATTCTCTAATACTGCCAGATACAAGTATAATATTTCTCCCATTATTGGTCTGGACAACAATGTAGGTGTCCCCAGATATTTCTTTAATTCTCGAAAGGCCTCCTCGCATTCATCATTCCATTCAAAAGTTTTTTGGAGTGTTTTGAAGAATGGTAGGCATCTATCAGTTGCTCGTGACACAAATCTATTAAGTTCTGTAACTCGCCTTGTGAGACTTTGCAATTCCTTCTTCGTCATTGGAGATCGTATCTCCAATAGAGCCTTGATCTTTTCAGGGTTTGCCTCAATTTCTCGTTGGTTAACAATATATCCGAGAAACATGCCTTCTCGTACTCTGAATATGCATTTGGTGGGATTCAGCTTCATTTGATATTTTTCTAGTTGATCAAAGGTCTGACCTAGGTCCACTAGATGATCAACAGATTTCTTGCTCTTTGTCAGCATATCGTCAACATAAACCTCCATGTTATGACTGATTTGCTCCGCAAACACTTTATTAATCATCCACTAATATGTTGCACCTCACGTTCTGGTTGCTTTGGTCTTTTGGGGAGATCAGGGTCATCTTGGTCATCTTCTGGTTCTTCTTCATGACTTCTCTTCTTGTCTTCTTTTGCTCGACGAGGAGATTTAGATCTTTGCCTTCTTCGATCGCTGGTCTTTTCACCATTTTGGCGATCGACATACTTGGTCAATTTTCCCCGCCTGATGAGTGCTTCAATTTCATTCTGGAGAGCTATGCAATGCTTGGTAGTGTGACCATGGTCTTTATGGAACTCGCAATACTTGGACTTATTCCTCTTGTCAGGATCTGCCTTCATTTTTTATGGCCAATTTCACTCCTCGCTGTTCTTGATCTCTTCCAGAACGTGTTTATATCTACCTTCAGTGGAGTATAGTTTCCAAATTTCTTCAACTGTTCCAGTGCTTCCTTTTCTTTCGACTACCTGTTGCCACCATTATTCTTCTGATCTTTCTTCTCAGTCTTGTCAGTCTCACCCTTGGTTTCCTTATTATCTGCATTCTTCTTCGTATCCATGGCCTCCTCGACAATCATGATTTTGGCTGCTTTTGCCATCAGTTCAACCATGGTCCTAGGTGGATATTTGGCTAAAATGTAATACAATTTATCTGGCAACAGTACACTCATCAGAGAAGTAATTATTGTTTGCTCCTCGTAATCAATTACTTCGAGTTTCTCATTATTGATACGAGTAATATAACCCCTGGTGCTTTCACCTGTCTTCTGTCTAACACTCAATAAGTGTGCTATTCGTTTGATTGGTTTTTCCCCAAAACAGAAGTTCCCAATAAAGAGCTCTGTCAGTTGAAAGAAAGTCGCAATTTTCCCCCGAGGAAGGTTGATGTACCATATCTGGGCTGATCCGGTAAGAGTTCCTAAAAATTCCCTGCATCTCATCTCATCTGGAACTACATAGATATCGTCAGTAGCTTGGTATTGTTCTATGTGAAGGACAGGGTCAGATTTTCCATCATATTTAGGCGTCACCATAGGGGCTTTGAATTTTTATGGTGTGGAAAAAACCATAATTGCCTGTACGAATGGTGTCCCTTGGACAAAAGTTCTTTGCAGAGGATTCTTGGCCTTGACCATTTCCCCTAATCTATCCTCTAATCTTTTAATAGAACCTTTCCATGCATCGTTTCCCTCCTCGGGCCTATTTGTCTGAGCGACTGATAGCCTTGAATTTTCCTCTTGTGATCGAGCTGCTATTCGTGATTGGGCAGAGCCTTCTCTTAGATTGAAGGGTCTTTGAGAGTTCCTCGATGCAATCCTAGGAGGACTGCTATTCCTCATAGGGCCTAAACGATCAAAAGGAGAGACTCTACTCAACCTTTCTAGAGCACTGGTCCTTTCCGGAGATAGAGTGATGTTTCGTTGAGAATCTGTAGCTCGTACTGAGGAAGTCCGGCCAGGTTGATAAGAAGGATCATTAGATATCTTAGTACGATATGAGTCGGTGCATCTGGATCGAGATTCCTCTGGGAACAATGTTCGCCTAGTTCGCAAAGAGGGTAAACAGGTATTTTTCGGAATACTTCGTTGTCCTTATTGGGCCAACACTCCACCTTGAACAGTTTGTATAAGCTGTCGCATGGTTTCTTGCATGGCCGTCTGGCCTTGGGCCAGATTAGCCATTATACCAGCCAGATCTTGAACATTTAGGGGATTATAAAGGTTTGGAGGGACCCGAGCGTTTTGATTACTGGATTCTGGATTATCAGCCATAGATAATGAATTGTTTTGGTGAAAAATGATAAGTACAGTCGTTTCCCAAAGACAACGCCAACCTGTTGATGTAAAGAATTAGATTATCTCTAATTTATCAATCACAGATAAAATAAATAAGACACAAGATTTTTAGAGTGGTTCATCCTTATAAGAATGGCCTACATCCACTGTTTTTATATTGCTGACTGTTTGACTGGAATTCTCGATAAGTAATTTTCTGAGAGATCCAGAGTCCCCTTCTAATGAGGAGGTTACAATGTATTTATAGCCTTGAGGCTGTACATGTGAAAGGACAATGTGCTGTTATCTAGTAGACCTATACATCTGCACGATAATAATGAGCATTTAATGCCCAGTCGTCTCTTTGATTCTATTGATTTGGATGCTCTGTGCGCTAAGTAGCTCGGACCGCTTAAGCTGCTCGGACCGCCTAAGTTGCTCGGTACTCTTAAGCTGATCGGGGCCCCTGAGTTGCTCGGGGAGCCTAAGTTTCTCGGTACGTTTGCTCGTAGAACGTATTTGTACTTGCCATGTAGGTTGACACGTGCTTTCAAGTGATTGGTCCACGTCAGCAGATTAAAATTGGAATCAACAATCATTATATTGCTTTATTTACCACTTCTTCATTTAGGTTATTTTAACTTCAAATTTTATTTCCTTTACAAATCTCCTACTAGTACATTCAGTTGATTGTGCAATTACTCATTATCTTTATAACTTGTTATAGAATTAGAATTATCTACTTTGAAAAGTTTTTCTTATTATTTTGCCTTCTAGATAAATACTGAGCTTGAGGAAGGAGGAACATCCACGACCCCATGTCCTTTTTATTATCATTACCTGAAACGTTCCTATCAGTTACGTATGTGTGGGCAACTGTTAGCAAAGAAGTCAAAACCACGTGAAATATATAGAATATTACTTATCGTCTTATGTAGTTATAATTTGTAATTTCCCTTATAAATTTCTGCACTGTGAGAAACATGTGGTTATAATAAATAATGTTCTTCAGAACCACAATTTAAATATGGTTCGGTTCAATTAGCAATTTTTATTATTACGTATGACTATCTTTGTATTTTAGTTACAAATTATGTATACAAAAATTTGGAATGTGACACTATATGATTCTTCTCTATTTGTTGGTTCGATTAATATTTTTTTACCTTCTTAAAATGATTCATGAACTTGATCCCATTATGTTATTAGTTCTCTCCTTTGTCATTTTCCATGACAAGGGGGTGGGGGTGGGGTGGGGAGAGAATTTTTTAGATAGGGGGAGTATAGTTATCCAAGAATATTAGGTTACTTGGAGTTATTTGTTTCTATTTTATGTTTATTGAGAGGACTTTTACATTTAAGGGGTAGTTATTTTAGATAAATATGATGCTCATGTTCACAATGTTTTTTTCACATGGTTATATTTATCATATTTCCTTGTCATATTTCTTCACATTAGTATCTGAATGAGTTTTCTAGTGTGTGACAGGAATAAGAAAAATAGCTTCTTTTTTATCTATAAAGGTAGTTGAGTCTCTTGTAGTTATTAGCTACTTACAACCAATATAATTTTCTATTTTTTAGTTTTCCTGGGCCAGGGGAGTCATAAAATGGTAGATTTCTTTTATTTGCATGTAATTTTCCTTTTTAAATTTTGTAACGGAATTCGACAAATGTGGAGATCGTATGGGTATAATATACACTTGATGTGCTCCATATAATAGATTATCTAAATTCCTTGACTAAAATATGTTTGAGTCTTTTTTTAAGAGGTCACTAAAAACCTTCATCAACGAACCAAATTCACTCATTATAGAACCACAAGTACACCACTTAGGAAAACGTATAAGCCTTAACGGACTTAGATTCAACTCGGTTAATCTATTTTTATAATTAAAAAATATTTTTAATTAGCTGTGGTTTTGTAATTTTGTCAAATGCATTTGAAAATATACTTTTCATATAGAAAAATCTATTTTATAAAGAATGGTATCTTTTAAAACATTTGAAGTATGCATATTCATATGAGAAATAAACATACTTAGAGTTTGGCTCAAAACATATTTTGAAAATTTGTCTAAGGCAAACTGGACAAAATTTTCTAGACGCATGTGCGACCTGCCTCGCTTTAGCTTCACTGTAGTGACAACTTTCCACGTTGTAGCAAAAGGTTATAGCTGGGATTTTCTTATCCATGATCAAAATCTCAGGATTGTGGCGGAACTTGTTTCACAGTATTTCTACTGTCTCGGTGGTCTTCCTCACTATAGTGACACTATCTCACTAGTTAATTGTGTTCCCGTGCATGAAGTCTGAACTTTAATGCGATGTGTATCACTTCAGGTTTGTTATAACAATACAATAAATTGTTGCAATGACATGCGTTTGGCAACGATAAAAGTCACTTTTGCATGAGATTTTTCTTAAATATATTCTTGGTTAGAATGTAAAGTATAACTTTTTGGATGACTTAGACCCAGATGTGACTATTTAACACCTTGAGAATGTGACTCCTTGCATTTGAGCCTTTAAAGCTTTTCAAATAAAAGGGCTCTAAGTTAGTGTTTTTTTTAATCTTCCAAATGAAGAGTGAGAACTTTGAAAAAAACACTTTTGCTGATCAAAACAATTGACATATTTAAGACCACATTTTTTCACTCCTCTTTTTTGATTTCTTTTAAGCCATTATTATTAATAGAGATATATTTACTCAATTTGTGTTCAAAATCTAATAGTGAGTAAATATTTTCTCTTCCTTTTCTTGAAAAAACTCATTTTGAGATTGAAAGTGCCACACTCTTGTAATCATCCCCCCAAAAAATATGTATAGGATTCCTTCAAAGATCCTTAGTGTAGCATTTTGGTTTCTTGATGGTTCCATTCCGGAACAAAAAAAATTAATTCTACTTGAAGCAAAAGGTTTTGGCCAAAAGATTTGAAGGCACTGGTTGTGGACCAAAACCTTTCAAGGTTGTGCAACGTAATCTGTCTATTAACGTTCTTTATGGAGAATATGTTGGGAAATAGTGTCTTGTTAGTTATAGCATCATGAGGGTTGTAAGTCTATTTCTTCTAGCTATAAAACTCGATGATAGTGTATTTGTCCTTCTTATTGGCCCGAGGTTTTTATCGTAAGTGGGTTTTTTTCCTCGTGCATCCGGTCTTGTTCTAGTTTTATTCTTTTTGCATTTTTAGAATCACTGTCTTAATTTAAGAAGATAAAACCTGAAAATTCTAAAAATTAGTAAAATATTTTATCACATACACTTTTGAATTATTTACCTATTATAATAATACATTAACAAACCTTTTTTCTTGCATTAGGGTAGTTAATTTTTATTTAGGTAGCTCCATTTGGAAGCACACTCTCAAGCTACCATCAAGTGCATCAGCTAGCTGAGCCTCCATCAGGTTTGAGCCTATAAAGGAAGAAGAGATATTTTGATAAAGGACATAAAATAGAAGCGTCAAGAGAAAGATCAAAAGAAATAAAAAGGTATATTGAGCATTAAAAGAACCAGTTTCTCAGCATTAACGAAAACCCTCTGGCCTTCATAGTGGAAACCATCTCAGTATAGTTTCTCTTGTCCACTAAATGGAGGGCATCCACCATATAAATATAGGAATTCATCTTCTCAACGGATGGAATCCTGAGATACATCACCACCCCATCAGTAATAGCTAGCCACTATGACCGATTAGGGGCCTTAATGACTCTTTTTACTCTGACCATGGGGAACAAGCCCCCTGGAATAGAAGAATGACCCTAGGTTGCCCTAGGAGTTCCACCTGCCCTTGATTGTACTTTCATCAAGAGCAGAGTTTCAATTTTGGGGCCTGCCACTAAGATTTCAACATGACCAAACCTCTTATCTACGTCATTCACTAGCTTAATCTTAGAAGGTATGGGGTCTGTTGATGTGATAAATTTTAATCCCTCAATGGACTTAAACCTATTAATTTTATTAGCAGCTCGATAAGAGTCTCTTTGGCAACTCGCCTATCCATCCTAATATTTTATTGCTTATGTCTTGATAAGCGTTAAGAAAATTTAGCTATCAAGACATTTGAGGTAAATGAGGAAGATGAAGAGTGAAGTTCAGCCACTTACTAGGAGAGCAGTCGGAGTCCAATTGGATAGCCTCATTAGACTAGGGATGAGTGATAACATCTTCGACTGATGAAGGGAGCTTGGACTTGCCTTGAGTTTGACTCCCCTATTCATCATAAGCCTCAAGACCTCAGGTAAGACCTCATTAACAACTTTCCTCTTCTAAGATACCTTAGCTAAAAGATTATATCCAAGAACATCTCCAACTATAATTTTAGGCGCTGGGGAATAGATGACGGAGTCATTGGTTTAGGATTAGACCCAAGCTCATTGTCAAAGACTCCTTTGGCTTTGGAGAAAACCTCAAAGGGAATGTAGGCTAGCTTTAAATAATTGTCTATCTAATCCTTCTCCTACTTAGAGGGATCAACTGGCTCTATAAATAGAAAAGAAGGATAAAAAAGAGGTCAAACAAAGGTTTGCTACCCAAAACTAGATCAAATACATAAATCTAAGGTAACTTACCCACAATTGGAGGAGTACACTATATAATAGGGAAACAAATCAACTCAGCAAGATCAGGAGTGGCCTAAGCCCCACCAATAAAGAATATTCTCTCCTTTTAGTTATTGGGAGAATTATATTTGTCCTTGGCAAAGATTGTGATGGCTCTAGGGCATAGGGTCTTCAAACCATTATCCTTAGCCTTTTTCTACTCTTGAAGCCTGTACAACTTGAAGAACTGAGCCAGGGTGATATTGCACCTTCCCTGAGGTACAACTTGAAGACCTATCCCCATTATCTTCAATATCTTAACCACATGCAGTGGTAAAGGAAACCTTGCACCAAATTGAAGAAATCACTCATTAAAGCAGACGTGCTAAGGGACAAATGAATAAGCCCTTCTGTCCGATAGGGCAGCCCTCAAAGTGAGAAAATTAGTAATTTCATAAGTCTCCCTCATGCTCACCAAGTCTTGATTGGTAATTCGAGTGGTGGAATGGGACCAGCTAGTAAAATTAGGGCCATATGCCCCCACACATTTTATCGCTAAAGATCCAGAAGGGATGGTCCGAGTTGTGAGAAGAGTGGAAGCCTCAACCTTATTTTCCATTATCATTGGAAGGGAGGCGTGAGGTCCCATAACAAAAAGAGGCTCTAGGTCTAAGACTTTAGAGGGGGAGAAGTCGTTTGTAGGCATTTTCTCGCGAAGAAAGAAAAGTAAAGACTGTTAGCCATGAAATTTTAGGGAAGAACGGTTGTGTGAATAGTGAACGATTCAAACATACCCAAGGGGATACTTTATACAACCAATGACTAATTCTTCGCTACTATTGACGTAAAAAATTATAGATCTACATGGACCAGTCATAAGGGGACACCACTCATCCTACATGGCAATATTCATATTTGCTCAGCATGAAAGATATTTGGTCGGCACCGGAGGAGTGTTGGTTGGCATACCGACCGACCAACCCACAAAAGACAAACCATGAAGAAGGCCAAAAGTCATTAGAAAAGAGCAACCAACGATCATTGAACCCTAAAAGGCCAACAGTCATATTTATTGTAAATAGATGTAATTATCTGAATATATAAAGACATTCCATCTCTTGGACTTCCATCACTATAAATACAACCCTTACCTTAGCTAAAGGGATAACTAACCAATTCATCCTTAGCAAGAAATTCATTCCATCTTTCTACCTCTCTCTCTACACACCACTCTCTCTCTACACCATGCTGTGATATTATAAACCCTTGGGAATAAAATAATAGTGGACGTAGTCTTTTTTTAATAGCCGAGCCACGTTAAAAACCTTTGTCTCTTATGTGTTTGATGTGTTCATCACTTCATCTTCAATCATCATATTCATACCTTCATTTTATTTGTTGTTGATGCCTATAAGATAACATGGATGCTATTTCTAGTCATCAACAGATTGGCGCCATCTGTGGGAATTCGACACAAGAATTATTCTCTTCTTATTAGAAGATACAAAGATTATCATCAAAAATCTAAGTCTTTCTATTTTTTTATGAAAATGATTACATTTGATACACATATTTTTATTCAATCATGAATCTCATATATCTTCATTCGCAAACTCTATATTTTTTTTAGAATTCAAATATAGTTATTTTTGAATGAATTGGGCCATCCTAGATTTGGACTTCTAGAATATTAGGATTTTGTAGTTAAAATGACTTGCCGTATTATTCTATCTACAATCTAAAAATCAGAGATATAAATCCATTTTCATTGTCTTCAAAAATTCGATAATAAGCACATCGTTCATTTATCAACACTCAATTTTATTCATCTACAAATTTGTGTAATTGTGTCAATTTTAGATACGTTTGGTTTTTGATTGTACAGAATGGAGTGTCAACCTCTTAATATCAATTACGGGTCCAAATTCTCCATATCTAATTGATGTCAATTACTAATCTAATGTCTTTGCATCTAATTTTTTTTTTTCGTGATATATGAAAGAGATAAACATCAAAACATTTCTCTTTATTTCACTGTAAACATTTTCTACACAAATCTTTATTTTACTGTTATGTATATCTACTATCAGATCTTGATTTGAAGCCCTTATCAAATCGATTCATTACATACAAAATAACCAATCTGGTTCATAATCTAAAGTTCGAAGAATCCCTTGCCCATCCGAGAACCACCGGGAGATATCAAACACGTTTATATGTAATGGGTTACAATAGAGGGAGAAGATTTCACATATGTTGATTCCCATATTCTACATGGGAGTAATAATTCAAAATGATTCCCTTCCCTTGGGGACATTGACCATATTTTTATATATAAATGTGATTATTTTGATTTATTGGTTGTCTGTTATATTTGATGATGTTGTTCTTACATTTGATGGTGAATTTATAATTGAACCTCAAGCCAAATCTCTGATGATTCAGCATCAGAGAATCACCATATCTTACCCGAAATATATTTATGGGAGCGTGAGCAAAAAGCAGTACTGAAAAAATGATTTTTGGCTTTGCACGGTATTATTGTGACCCCTTAACTTTTGAGAAAGGAAGAATTGGATATGACGAATGGCAGTAATACCCATAAAGAAAAGACAGTATATTCGCATATCATCACAACTAAATGTTGTAAATTTTTTGAAATGCCATCTTATTTGGTCAAACTTTAGAGTCAATTTTAATTAAGACACATATGTTAAAAGTGACATGTATTAATACCAATGTGTTCCTCGTAGTAAGGAGATTAATTTGATATACTCACTTGTTCAAAATAGTGAAGTAATGAATGAAAAATTTGGACTTAAAGTGACCCATTTCAGTTTAAGCTAGTTGGTGTAACAAAGTTAGTGGGTTTGTCCCATATTGGAAAAGCGATAGAAATGCTTGGAGTTAATATACTCAAGTTATGGGACTAAGGATTGGATGCTTTAGGCTATCCCAACTCTTTGAAGGCGAGATGACCTACACTATGCATGTGTTGGGCTTGGGCCAAAATCGCACACACGCTCGCGCGTGCCGCCGTCCGTCCGTCCGGCCAGTGCCCGTGTCCGAGTTCGGGTGGTGGGTCTTTCTTGAGCAACTATTAACTTTTTTAGACAAATTTTAATTGACCTTTGGGATTTAAAATTTATTTTAAGAACTAAAAAAGGAATAATTACGAATTAATTATTTTTCGTGTAATTAATTATTAAAAACACTGCCGTTTTTTAATTGTTTAAAAAACGCTGTCGTTTTTTAGTTAATTTAATTAAAACGGTAAGTTGCTTTATTAGAGAGATGCAACTGTTCAAACAGTCACATCTGTTCTGGGAAAATCCATGAGTTGCAGCCCTTCACCACTTATAAAAGGGACCATATGCAGTCCATTTGAAAGATTAGAAAATATACCCGAATTCCCTACTATTGTCCTTGTTCCCTTCTTAATGTTTGAGAGAAATTCGCTATTGTTGGTTCGTGGGACTGTTGCACTGAAGTGCATCTTGCAACAGTCGTTGACCGTTTCATCCTGGGAGGCATACGCCCATTGAATTGCCGTCAGCACCGTAGCGGGGGCATATTCTGTCTTAAGGAGAGATAGTTCAACTTTCGACTCTGTCAAAATTCTACAAGTGATTGTTTCAATCACAAACTGTATGTTCTTTTTATGTCCCTTTACTGTTCTTGTACATGCAATTATTATGCAACACAAATAAATATGAGAGAAACAATTATCAAGAAAATAACAAGGAATACAAGATGCCAATCACACAATAAAGGATGTACGTGGTTCAGCAAAGATGTGCCTACGTCCACGGTGGTGCAGCCGATATTATTTCTATATACTCCGGAGAGTGATTACAGAGAATACAACTTGTCCTTTTGCCCCGGACCTAGGGTTTAATATATACATGTAGATGTAGATGAGTGGAGGTGATGGGTTCCTCCATGTTTTCCATCTCCCCTATAACTTCCCTTCATGGGATCGTGGGGGGAGACCAGATCAATATAAAAGATGAGGGGCCTGGACTTTGGGCCGCCACGACTGGGCTACTCGTCTAGGCCCATAGTTCTGATTTTTGGGTACCCATAATTGCCCCTAAATTTATTGGGAAATGTTTATGGGTTCAATGGATTTAAATGATCAGCCATTATGGCTGATTTGCGATTCTTCAAAAACTGTGAAGTTGCTTTTGGCGGCACCCGCTTCGCTATTTGTGCGCTATGATTAGAATTGAAGGCTTGTTGGGATAACCACTTTTTCTTCCGTCGCTTCAGCCCTTCTAGTACTCTTCCTTCTTCTGAGAACTCCAGCGCCTCGTACCTTCTTCTCGTAATCCTCATCCCCATTGCTTCTTAGTCGTCTTGAGCTCGTGCTTCTTCATCACTTGAACCGATCTTCTGTTTTGTAAGTTTCTCATGCCCTTTCTCTCTGGTTTGTAGATTTTCTTGAGTTTTTCAATGGCGAAGATTGGAAATAGGTCAATCTTTGAATTCAGGAAGTTCGATAACATTCCTGAGTGGGTAGATATTGAATGTTGTGCCTCCCCTCCTAGGAACGTTAGGGATATAGAGGATGCCCACTGGATCCATGTTCTGCTAATTTCCCAGGGAGGACTCACTTTCCCTCCCAATGATTTATTTCTGCATTTTTTTGGCTATTTCAATATTGTTCCCGCACAATGCTCGCCCAATGTGTGGAAAATAGTAAATGGCGTCCATAGAATAAATCAGTTGTATGGTACTAGGTTAGGACTTGCCGAGATCTGTTTCTGTTATTCCTTTTTCGAACTAGTTCAGGTATCTTATACCTCAAAGCTAGGAGCCCTGATAAGGTATTGGTAGTAAACCTACCTGATTCCCACAAGGACTACTGGCAAAAGGGTTTCCTCGTTAGGAATTGTCAGTTCCCTCCCCAATTTGAAGGGTCGAGGTCTGAGAGGTTCACTGTTCTTTTTTACGGGGAAGAATATATAGGTATACATTATACTGTTGTTCCAACCTTTGCTGATTTGTGAATTTTCTAATCCCTCTTTGTTTTTTCTTCCACAGTGAGGTCGAAGAATTTGGAGCCTGCTCTCAGCGAGGTTCGGATCTCGGAGTTGGTAACAGCTTGGAATATCAGGGAGCCTCTGGGTGAGGATGAGCATCCCAGGTCTGCTTCCTTTTTGCTCGAGTATAAGAACGTAGGCCCCAACTTCATAGCACGGTGTGTGGATAGTGTACCAGAGTTTGATTCTTTCAGAGAGACTACTATTGAGCCTATCCAGTTGGAAAAAGAGGAGAGCAGCTCTGAGAGTGAGCCTGTAGGAGCTGCGAGCAAGTTGGGTGAAGGGAGCTCTGGCAGTAGCAGTTCCTCTGACTGTGAGGAGGATTCTGAAGCTCGAGGATCGTCGAGCACTTCCAGCAGTTCAACTGAAGAGATGCCTCCAAGTAAGAACTTCATTAGAGATGATGATGATGACCACGTGCTTCTTGCACAAAGGTCAAATAAACAAAAGTCCACTTCTGGGGCTGTGGCTACTGGTTCTCAGTCTTCTACTCAGGAGCAAGAGAGGAAGAGGAGAGATGAAGAGCAGGTGAGAGAGAGGGAGAGAAAAAAGGAGGAAAGAAAGAAGGTGGAGGAAAAGAAGAGGATGGAGGAGAGGAAGAGAATGGAGAAGGAGAGAGAGGAAGAGAGGAGAAAGATGGAGTCGAGGATGAAGGCTGGGCAAGCCTTGGTCCCGGTGTCTGCTTTGCCCGAGGGGGCCTCAATTGCTATTTCTCCTCAGCTGGCACCTGCGCTGCTCGAGAGGGAAGTTCTTCCTGCAGATCGCCAGAGGGCGCTGGGGTCTGATCAATTGGCCCTACAAGCTAGCCAGAGGCTAGCCTTGGTAAGATCCTCTCCATTTTTCAATTTTTTAACAAGTTTTAGTTGTTTCTCCTTCTTGACCTCTTCTTTATTTTTGGCAGTTTGTGACTGACTTCGTCATGCTCTACCGTTCTCGCGACGAGTTGGTGAGAAGGAATGGCGAGCTGGAGCAGTAGAAGTCCGCTCTAGAAGTCAGGGGTTCTCAGCTGGAGGATGATTTAAAGACTACTGATGCTGCCCGAGCTTCCTCTGATCTAGCCCTCATCAATTCTAATTGAGAGAGGGATGCGGCGGTTAAGGAGCTGAGCGAGCTGAGGCAGGCCTATGACCTAGTCTGCTCGAGCAAGCTGGGTGTCGTGGAGGAGAACAAGGCTCTGACCGAGCAATTAAAGGAGAAAGAGTCCCAGGTAGCCACCATCAAGGAGGATTCATACAACTCCGGGTGGACTGATGCTTATGAAGACGCCGAAGTTCAGATAGGCTACATCAGCCGTTTGAACTTCAAGAAGGGCTGGAACAAGGCCCTATTAGCTGCAGGTGTTAATGCTGAATCTCCTATGTTCGACGAGCATGACCCGGGTCCGAGGCCAACTGTGGACGAAGAAGCCCCTGCCCCAGCCATCGAGGGTGTTGATCTTGCCTCTCAGACAATTCCTGTCGATGCTGGTCGTGCCCAGGTGAATGAGGGCATCCCTGTAGAGGGGGATGCCTCTGCTGCTGCTGACAAGATGAAGCATCCAGCCACCTCTGGGCAGCCTGAGGTTGCTAGTTAATCTTCTTTTAGGACTATTTTTGTACTTCTGCTTGTAATTTTTCCAATTTCTGCTCGATGTACTTGACTTTTATCAATGAAATGAAAAGGCTTCTTTTTCTAGTGCATTGATTGATTTTTCTTTCCATTGCCCTTTTATGTCTTGTAGTTGACTGATGTAGAAGATTATATTCCTGCCACATCTCAATTGGGCAGGACTCTTGGTCCCAATGCCAGTCCTCAGGTTCGTCAGGCCTTTATTGGGCTTTGCAAATCGTTCAGGTCAAGGAATCAAAAGTATAAGGAGCAGTCCGAGCTAGTGGCTAAGCTGAAGGATAGGCTACAGGAGATGGAAGGCATTGGTGCCTTAGTGTAATAGGAAGTCAATGTACTGAGAGCAAGGTTACTCGAGGCCACAGAGATCAACCAAGTTGGTGAGTTCCTACAGAAGGAGAATGAAAACCTAAGGAGGGAAGTCCTACAACTTAGAGAGCATGCGCCGAGCACTGTTTCAGCGGTTCTGCAAGGCTCCTCGTCGTCTTGAGATGGATATACTCCTCCTATGCCGCGAGGTTCCACTCGTCCTACCCTCTCGCGAGCTGGTAGGAACACCAGGGGAAGGAACAGGGAAGCAGAAGAATAGCGTGATAAGGAGGTGGAAGAGCTCTGCGATGATGTCCGGCGAGCATATGTAATTACTGTTGGGCTTCAAAGGTACGTTACCCGATTGTGGCATTTATTCAAGAAAGGT
This sequence comes from Sambucus nigra, assembly GCA_949130495.1. Lineage (NCBI taxonomy): Eukaryota > Viridiplantae > Streptophyta > Magnoliopsida > Dipsacales > Adoxaceae > Sambucus > Sambucus nigra. Next base: position 285,249,527 of record OX422214.1, on the reverse strand, counting down.
CCTCGGCAAGCGTGGGCTGACGATTATGATCAATGCTGGCTAGATGCTCCAACAAGACTATCTGAGTTTGAGGAACTTTCTTTCATCAGAGGGTGGTTAAGTGCCTTGAATGAGCTTCAGGTCCCGAGGAACTCGGTGTTATGGTATCATCACGAGATGTCCTCCTCCACTCTGATGCCCAACCCATTCAGGAGGGATGATCGATGGATCCCCATTGATGCTATTCCTCGGCAACTATTGGAGTTGGACGCAAATGAGGTTGTGGAAGAGCTAGTCCCTGCTCCTGATGACGAACGAAGAGCTAGAGTGGCAGATTATCTTGTTCAGAGGCTTCCACCTTCTTGAGATTTTGCAAGCTATTATTCTTGTCTCTTTTTTTTTGCCTTTTGATGATGTAAATGCTTTGGGCGAGCTTCGCCGACTAAACATGTATTATCATTGTTGTAAATATAAGAGATTAATGAAAAGTTAGTGTTTTGGGCAATTTTGCCGACTAAACGTATTCATCCAATCTTTTTATATTCTTGCTGCTTTATAATCCTTTTTGTTTTGTCATGAAAGTGCCCCCCCAGTCCAGTATAATACCAAAATACCATTATGCCCCATTTTACCTTTTAGGTTGTGTCGTCACACTCCCTTAGGCCTAAGTAGGGCAATTGGCGAGGACACACCTGGTATTGGATGTCTTCATCCGATCAGGATTTTGCTCAACCAAAGTAGGTTTGGTGGACAGTATAAAATCTGGCCGCATTGCCTAAGAATCCTCTGTAGGGCTTTATATATTGCCAGGGGCAATGCTAAGAGGTCTCTCGTGTTTCATGACGATGACCTGATGAGGGGTATTCCCCTGCTACATCGACCATCGTGCCTGTGATTTGGAAAAGATGTGTGATAAAATGCAACTGTTACTGATTTCATTAGTAATAAAGGAAATGAACTGTCCTTTCACATAACAAATACAAGAAAAAGATTCAACAATAGAATTCCTCGAGAATCTAAAAATAGAATTTCTTGAGATTAGTTGCGTTCCATGCTCGTGGTATCTCTCTGCCCTCCATCGTTTCCAAATGATAAGCACCTTTCAGGTCGTCTTTAGTTACTTTAAAGGGTCCTTCTCAGTTTGGGCCTAGCTTGCCGTCTGATGACTTTACTATGTTTCCCAGGAATTTCTTTAGAACATAGTCCCCAACTTGGAATCTTCTCGGGTTAACCCTTTTGTGGTAGTGCTTTGCGAGCTGTTGCTAATAGCTCGCGAGCTTTACTAGGGCAAGTTCTCTACGTTCATCGGCGAGGTTGAGTTCAGCAAGCAATGCCTCATCATTGGCAAACTCGCTTCTAGTGGGATGACTGCTTCCATGCCATATGTTAGCAAAAATGGGGTTTCTCCTGTAGCTTGCTGAGGAGTTGTTCGGTATGCCCATAGGATATGGGGTAGCTCGATTGCCCATGCGCCTTTGGCTCGCTCTAATCTCTTCTTCAATCCATCGATCACAGTCTTGTTGGAAGCTTCTGCTTGCCCATTGCTCTGAGGGTAGGCCACCGAACTAAAGTTGTGCCTGATCCCGTGTTCGTTACAGAAGTCCTGAAAGGGGCCACTTTCGAATTGTGTTCCATTATCAGTGATGATGGTTCTGGGGATTCCAAATCGAGTGATTATATTCATCCATATGAACCTTACCATATCAGCATCTCGGATGTTTTCCAATGGTTCTGCCTTGATCCATTTGGTGAAGTAGTCAGTTGCAACCAACAGGTATTTGCGATTGCCGGCAGCAGTGGGGAGTGGTCCCACGATGTCCATTCCCCATTGGGCGAAGGGCCATGGGTTGGTCAGGGATTTTAGGTCGATGGCGGGTTGGTGGACCATAGGAGCGTGAAGTTGGCATTTCAGGCATTTACGGACATATACTGCGACGTTCTTTTGCATATATGGCCACCAATAGCCTTCCTTCATTGCTCGAAAGGCTAGAGACCTTCCTCCGACATGACTTCCACAGATTCCTTCGTGAAGCTCGTGCAGCAGTTGCTCGACATCGCCTGGGTGGATGCATCTAAGGTAGGGACCGGAGAAGGACTTCTTATACAGGTCGCCTTATGTGGATAAGTGAAAGCAAGCAGCTTTGACTCTTATCTGGTGGGCAATTTTCTTGTCCTCTGGGAGCGTGCCCTCCTTTAAATAATATTTTAAGGGGTCCATCCAGCTGGGGGCTGATCCTACCTGGAGTATTTGTTCCACATTTGGCAGCTTGCTGTTGTGGTTAATGCTCGGACAAATGAGGAAATCGATGGGAATGACCCTTTTAAGGCTAGAATCAACTGCCGAGCTTAGGGCTGCTAAGGCGTCGACATGACTGTTTTGTCCTCTAGGAAACTGCTGGATGTTAATCTCCTCAAAGCTCGTCATTAGTTTTCTCACCAGGGTGAGATAGCCTGCCATTCTTTCATCCTTCACGTTGTAATCTCCACTTATCTGATTGGAGACTAGTTAAGAATCGCCGAACACCAGTAAACGTTTTGCTCCCAGAGTTTGCTCCTTTTGGAGACCGGCTATTAGGGCTTCATACTCTGATTCGTTGTTATAGGCTGTAAATCCAAGCCTGATTCCTTGCTCAAGGATGGTGTTTTATGGGGTTATAAGAACAATGCCTACACCTGCCCTCTTTGAGTTGGAGGCTCCATCAATGAATAGTTTCCAGGTTTCCACTGTTGCTTGGTTCTTCTTTTGCTTTGTTGGTTGAGGTTGGTTGGGGAGATCTTCGCCTGTGAATTCGGCTATGAAATCAGCAAGGATCTGACCCTTGATAGCTGTCCTTGGTTGAAATTGGATGTCAAACCGGCCAAGCTTGACTGACCACTTAGACAATCTTCCCGACAAATCCGCTTTCCTTAGGACAGCCTTAAGGGGATGAGATGTAAGGACGATGACAGTATAGGCTTCGAAATAATGCTTTAGCTTCCTCGAGGCTATTACCAGTGCAAAGGCGAGCTTCTCCAATGGATGGTACCTTTGCTCGGCATCTAATAAAGTCTTGCTCGCGTAGTAAACGGGGTGTTGGATTCCTGCAACCTCACATATTAATGCCGAGCTGACAGTGTGATTGGATACCGAGAGGTACATGTACATAGAATCCGTTTGCTGCGGTGGAGAGATTAAGTAGGACTTGAGCTCGTCCAGAGTTCGCGAGCAGTCTGGGATCCATTATATCGATTTACTCCTTTTTAGAAGCTGGAAAAAAGGCTTGCACTTCTCGGAGGATTTGGAAATGAAGCGATTTAAGGCAGCGAGCATTCTAGTTAGCTTCTACACGTCCCGGACTGTTCGAGGGGGTTGTACCCTGTTGATTGCATCGAACTGGTCTAGATTAGCTTATATGCCTCTCTTACTGACCAAGTATCCAAGAAATTTTCCTGACTGGACACCGAAGGAACACTTGCTCGCATTAAGCTTCATTCGGTACTTCCTGAGGATTTCGAAGGTCTTTGACAGGTCTGAGAGGTGATTTTCCTTCTTCTTGCTCTTAACGAGCATGTCATCGATGTAGACCTCCATTGTGTCTCCCATTTGATCCTTGAACATTTTTGTGACCAGCTGCTGATAGGTTGCCCCCACATTTTTGAGCCCAAATGGCATGACCTTGTAGCAATATAGCCTAACTGTCGTGATGAACGTCGTTTTGTCCTGGTCTGGGGCATACAAGTGGATCTGGTGATATCCTGAGTATGCGTTCAGGAAACTCATTCGCTCGTGAGCTGCAGTGGAATCTAACAGTTGGTCTATCTTTGGGATGGGGAAACTATCCTTAGGGCATGCTTTGTTGAGGTCAGTGAAGTCGATGCAAAATCTCCACTTCCCATTATTCTTCGGAACTACTACTGGGTTGGACAACCACTTGGGGAATTGCACTTCCCGTATGGATCCTGCATCCAACAGTTTTTTGACTTCCTTTTTGACCGCTTTAGCCTTTTCGAGTGCAGTTCTTTGTGCCTTCTGTGCGACTTACTTGAATGTGGGGTCGACGTGCAGCTGATGACAGACCATATTAGGATCAATGTTGGGCAGCTCGTATGGTTCCCATGCGAAAACATCTACGTTGTACCTCAGCAAGGTCGTCAACTCCTTCTGTTCTTGGTCGGTGAGAGATGCTCCAATCAAGAAGACTTTGCTACTGTCACCAACTTCGGCTATAACTTCTACCAGGTCCTCGATGACACGCTCGGAGGGGAGGAGCCTGGTCTCCTCTACTCCAGGTCTTCCATACTTTAATTGATATTTTGAAGGTATCACACCCTCTTTAACTTTCTCGCTGGGTTGACTGACCTTCTTCTCTGGCTTTGGTCGGATGGCTGCTATGAAGCACTTCCTCGCCATTGCTTGGTCGCCGTGGATCTCCATTACTCCTCGCTCGGTTACATACTTGAGTTTCTGATGGTAGGTCGAGGAGACCGCCTTCACTGTATGAAGCCATCCTCTGCCGAGGATGGCCTGGTATGGTGATTCGATGTCAACTACCAAAAACTCAATCATCTTGGAGACGTTCCCGGCACGAACTGGCAGCACTATCTTTCCTAGGGGCATGGTCATTTTTCTAGCGAAGCCGACCAAAGGAACAGTAGCTTCCTTTAGGTCGGCGACGCTTAACTTTAATTTCCTGAATAGGTCGAGGTACATTACTTCGGATGAGCTTCCTTGATCGACGAGCAGCCTGTCGATGTCAAAATTGGCTATCCTGAGTGTAATGACCAGGGCATCATGATGTGGGGTCCTTACTCCCATCAAATCTTCATCCGTGAAAACAATGTGCTTGTTATAGTTGACGTCCTCTGCTCGTCGACGCTTTCCTAACTGTGACTTTGCTGGATCGATTTGAAAAGCCTGCATTACCGCTGTAAGTTTTTTCATCTCCATTCGAGCTGAGTTCCCTTGTATCTGCTTGACATCCGATACTCCATGAATTACTGGGAACTCGTGTCCCGCATCATCCTCCATCACATTATCGGGTCTCACCTCTCTGTTGGTAGTCACTTTCTCTGCCCTTTTTTCCACAAAGTCGTTCAAATGCCCGGACTGGGGCAACTCTTCGAAGTGAGACTTAAGAGCTTTGTAGTGCTCGGTCTTGTGTCCTCCCTCTTTGTGAAAAGTGCATCTTAACGCATTGTTCCTCTTCGAGGGATCTCCTCCCATCTTCTTGGGCCACTTGATGAATGACTCATCCTTGATCTTCGCGATAACCTTGTAAATTGGCTCTTTAAAGACGGTGTTGACCGCCTAGAATACTTTTGATGCATCCTGGTTCCCTCCGTTCTTGGAGCCATTTTTGCCTCCGTTCTTTCCTCCTTTCCTCTAGTTCTCAGTTTTCTCACCTACCTTGGTAGTGAGCTTAGCTCGACCATTTTCTCCTGTATTAGGGCGGGTGACATCTTCCACCTTTGCGTATTTCTCGATTCGGGCCATTAGGTCATCAATAGTCATAGCTTCCTTCTTCGTCAGGGATTGGTAGAGGAGGGAAGAACTAGGGTGCCCAATTTTGAAGGAGGCCACTGCCACTTCCTCCGTGCAGTCCTCGATCTCATTTAATAACTCCCAGTACCTCTTCGCGTATTCTCGGAGGGTCTCCTGAGGCGTTTTCTTCATTGTTAGTAGAGCATCCATCCTTTTAGGATGGGAGCTACTGGTGATGAATCGGGTTGTAAAAAGTTCGACTATGGATTTGAAATTCTTGATCGACCGGTGGGGGAGACTTTCAAACCACTTATGTGCTACATCATGAAGGATCAAGGGGAAAATATGGCACATCAAGGCATCTCGGTGGTTCCAGAGGGCCATGGCCTATCAGTATTGCCTGACGTGATCGATGGGATTAGTTTTTCCGTCTTAAATCTTGAACCTTGGAATGGAAAATTTCTTGGGATCTTCCTCCTCCTTGATTTCTCTTGTGAAAGGTTACTTCATCTGGGTTTTGAGAGCTCACCTCGCGAGCTCTCTAGTTGATCTTATTCCGTGGTGAGTGGGATGCTGGTCCATTTCCCTGCGGACCATGTTTTGTATGTTTTCGTCACTGCGAGCAGGGCTCTGGTAGCGGTGAGCTCTTTGCAGCTATTCGCGGAGGTCGTCGTCTGACTCGCCTCCTCCGTTCCTTTGATATTCTCTCCTAGGGCTTCTTCCTCGGCTGCGAGACTTGCTTGCCTGAGGGCTAGGAGTGCGATATGGGCGTCTCCTGTTATCAGGATGAAGCTCCCTCTCTAGTCTTTCCAGTCTTCTTTTCAAGCGAGCATTCTCAGCCTCGTATCTGCGAGAAGACTCCCTCTGCTCGTGGAGCCTTGCCTCATACGCATCAATAAACCTGGATATCTACGTGGACCTCGCTGGTCCCTAACTTTCTTCTGAGGCTGGTCTTTCCAGGTGAGATCTCTGATCTGAACGTCGGACTTCAGACCTAATCCTGCGAGGAGCAGGTGGCTCTTGAATATCTCCTCCTTGGGGAGCATTACTGCTGTGGCCAGACATCTTAAACTCCTTTCTTGACGTGGGCTCTTCTCAGGGAAAGATGAACGTTTCCCACAGACGGCGCCAATTGTATATGCAATTATTATGCAACATAAATAAATATGAGAGAAACAATTATCAAGAAAAGAACAAGGAATACAAGATGCCAATCACACAACAAAGGATGTACGTGGTTCAGCAAAGATGTGCCTACGTCCACGGTGGTGCAACCGATATTATTTCTATATACTCCACAGAGTGATTACAGAGAATACAACTTGTCCTTTTGCCCCGGACCTAGGGTTTAATATATACATGTACATGTAGATGAGTGGAGCTGATGGGTTCCTCCATGTTTTCCATCTCCCCTATAACTTCCCTTCATGGGATCGTGGGGGGAGACCGGATCAATATAAAAGATGAGGGGCCTGGACTTTGGGCCGCTAGGACTGGGCTACTCGTCCAGGTTCATAGTTCTGATTTTCAGGTACCCACAGTTCTATAGTAAGTAAGTAAGTAATTTTAATTACTATTTATTTATTTAGTGATATATATATATATATATATATATATATATATATATATATATATATATATATATATATATATATATATATTTTCTAATTCGGTAAACAATAATCTTAAAACAGAATATTTTTTGTGTTTTCACTAAATAAATAAATTTCTTAATTGAAATTAGATTGGTACTGCTTTACTTATTTTATTTACATACTAAAACGTGTTTACATTGAATATCTCTTTTCTTACAATTTTAATTTTGGAAAAAATTTCTATACATTTCATAAATTGCTTTTTTGTTATTCAAAAACAGAATAATGGCTACTGAATCCTCTGAAAATGTGATGTTTGTTCCTCAAAATGATGTGGCAGTTAGTATTCATAATACCGTTCCGACTCATTTAACTCATGGAGAAAAACCTGAAAAGTTTAATGGTACTGATTTCAAACGGTGGCAACAAAAGATGTTCTATTTAACTATTATTAATCTTGCAAGGTTTATTAACGAAGAAGCTCATGTGGTTAATGAAAATGAAACGGATAAGACAACTTTGCTAGCTGTAGAAGCATGGAAGCATTCAGATTTTATTTGCCAAAACTATATCCGTAATGGATTGGACAATACACTTTATAATGTATAAAGTCCAATCAAAATCGCTAAATTATTATGGGAGTCTTGGGATAAAAAATAGAAAATCGAGGATGCCGGCATGAAAAAATTCGAGGTCGGTAGATTTCTCGAGTATAAAATGGTTGATTCAAAGACTGTCATAAACCAAGTCCAAGAGCTTCAATTAATTTTTCATGAAATACTTGCTGAAAATATGGTCATAAGTGAAACATTTCAAGTTTCTACGGTAATTGAAAAATTACCTCCTTCTTGGAAGGATTTCAAAAATTATTTGAAGCATAAACGAAAAGAAATGGAACTTGAATATTTAATTGTTCGGTTAAGGATAGAAGAAGATAATTGTAAATCTGAAAAGAAAAATGGTAACCATACTATGTCTGCAAAAGCAAATATTGTTGAGGATGGACAAAAATTCAATAAAAAGAGGAAGTACAAAAATGAAGGCACAAGTCAACAAGGCGGTGCTAAAAAGTTCAAAGAAAAATGTTTTAATTGCAACAAAGAAGGTCATAGGGCCAAGGATTGTCGCAACTCGAAAAAATAAGAGAACTTCAAGAAGAAAGCACCACAAGCCAACATGACATAAGTTGATGCATTATCCGACGATGTTTCCAATGTTTCTCTCTCCGCAGTTGTATCTGAAGTAAATTTGGTGGGTAATACCAAAGAGTGGTGGGTTGATACCGGCGCTACACGCCATGTATGTTATGATAAAAGTATGTTCACAACCGACCAACCAATTACAAATGGAGAACAATTATTCATGGGAAACTCCTCCACCTCGAAGGTTGAAGGTAAAGGCAAAGTAGTACTGAAAATGACTTCGGGGAAGCATCTCGTACTCAACGATGTATTGCGTGTGCCTGACATTAGAAAGAACCTTGTTTTCGGTTCCGTGCTAAGCAAGAAAGGATTTAAACTAGTCTTTGTTGGAGACAAATTTGTACTAAGTAAAGATGGAATGTATGTAGGGAAAGGATATATGTTTGATGGGATGTTCAAATTGAACGTCATGACTGTTGTACCTAAAAGTAACAATGATAATAATAATATGATATCTTATACTTATATGCTTGAGTCTATGGATATGTGGCATGGTAGACTTGGACATGTTAATTATAGTACTTTAAGTAAATTAATTCACTTAGAATTAATTCCTAAATTTAGCATTGATACAAGTCACAAATGTGAAACAGATGTAGAAGCTAAATTAACTAAAACACCTTTCCATTCAATTGAAAGTAATAGTGAACCTTTAGATTTAATTCACACCGATATATGTGATTTAAAATTTGTTCAAACTAGAGGTGGGAAAAAAGTACTTTATTACCTTTGTGGATGATTGCACTAGATATTGCTATGTCTATCTTTTAAGAAGCAAAGATGAAGCAATTGAAGCCTCTAAGAAATACAAGATAGAAGTTGAGAATCAACTTGGTAAAAAGATTAAAGGATTAAGCGATAGAGGTGGTGAATACGAATATCCTTTTAAGGAAATATGTTTAGAGAATGGGATTATTCACCAAACTATTGTACCTTCCTCTCCTCAATCAAATGGGATTGTGGAACGTAAAAACTGAACTTTAAAAGAAATGATGAATACATTATTAATAAGTTCGGGATTACCCCAAAACATGTGGGGGGAAGCATTGCTTTCAGCTAATTACATTCTCAACAAATTGGTTCATAAGAAAACAAATAAGATACCCTATGAGTTATGGAAAGGACGCAAGCCTTCCTACAAATACTTAAAAGTGTGGGGGCGTCTTGCAAAAGTACTAATTCTTGAACCTAAAAAGGAGAAAATTGGTCCAAAGACTATTGAATGCATATTTATTGGTTATGCACATAATAGTAGTGCATATCGATTTCTTGTGCATAAATCTGACATTCCTGAAATTCATGAAAATACAATCATAGAATCTAGGAATGCATCATTCTTTGAAAATATATTTCCTTTTAAGAATACACAAGAAACAACTTCTAACAAAAGAATGTTTGAAGTTACAAATGGTGAGCCTCGAAATATTATTGAGGAAGAACCGAGACGTAGCAAAAGAGCTAAGAGTTCAAAATATTTCGGTCCAGATTTTCAAACATATATGTTAGAAAGTGAACCTCAAACGGTAAAAGAAGCTCTTTCCACTCCGGAAGCCTCATATTGGAAAGAAGCTATCAATAGTGAAATTGAATCCATTTTGCAAAATCACACATGGGAACTGGTGGACCTACCACCAGGGATAAAACCGTTAGGATGTAAATGGATATTCAAACGAAAAATGAAAGCTGATGGTACCATTGATAATATAAGGCTAGACTTGTAGTTAAAGGATACAAGCAAAAAGAGGGAATAGATTATTTCGACACCTATTCACCTGTTACAAGGATTACATCCATTAGAATGTTAGTTGCAATTAAAGCAATACATAATTTGGAATTACACCAAATGGATGTTAAAATGGCAATTTTGAATGGTGAATTAGATGAAGAAATATATATGGAACAACCAAAAGGTTTTAGATCTCCTGTAAATGAAAGGAAAGTATGTAAACTTGTGAAGTCATTATATGGGTTGAAACAAGCACCTAAACAATGGCATGAAAAATTTGACAATGTCATGAAGTCAAATGGTTTCAAAATAAATGTGTATGAAAAATGTGTTTACATCAAAAGCACTCAAGCGAGACATGTGATTGTATGTCTATATGTAGATGATATGCTAATAATTGGTAATAATAATAATAATGTTATCAATTCTACTAAACAAATGTTGACTAGTAGATTTGAAATGAAGGACATGGGATTGGTTGATGTCATCCTAGGAATTAAAATTATTAGAACCCCTCAAAGAATTAGCTTATCTCAATAACATTATGTTGAAAAAATACTTCAAAAGTATAATAAATATGAACAAAGTCCAGTGAGAACACCTGTAGATCCAAGTCATCACCTCCTTAAAAATAAAGGTGAAGGTATATCTCAATTAGAGTATTCTCGTATTATTGGAAGTTTGATGTATTTATCAAACTGTACTCGATCTGATATAGCATACTCGATTAGTAAGCTCCGTCGATATACGAGTAATCCCGGGAAAGATCATTGGAAATCCTTGATAAGAGTTCTTCAATACCTTCGATACTCTTTGGGGGATGGGTTGCACTATGAACGATATCCAGCTGTACTTGAAGGCTATAGCGATGCAAATTGGATATCTGACTCAAATGATTCGAAATCCATAAGTGGATATGTATTCACCCTTGGAGGAGCCGTATCTTAGAAATCCTCGAAGCAAACATGCATTGCAAGATCCACGATGGAATCTGAATTTATTGCTTTAGATAATGCTGGGGAAGAGGCTGAATGACTTAGAAACTTCTTAGAGGATATTCCAATATGGTCAAAACCCGTGCCACCTATCATTATACATTGTGATAGTCAATCGGCAATTGCTAGGGCTGAAAATAATAACTATAACGGTAAATCACGACATATACGTCATCGACACCAAACCGTTAGACAATTGCTCTCAAATGGAATTATTTCTGTTGACTATGTAAAGTCAAAGGAAAATATTGTGGATCCACTAACTAAAGGTATACCTGGTGACCAAGTTGCAAGTTCATCACGTGGAATGGGACTAAAGCCTATAAAATTCTAAAGAGTCGTCTTAATGGAAACCCAACCTAAATGACTGGAGATCCCAAGAAATAGGTTCAAAGGGACAACCTAATTATCATGAATCAGTTTGCACTGAGAAGTAATACTTTAATTACTTCCTCCCATTCCGAAGATGAGTCAGTGCATAAACTGCCGCGTGCATACAGATAAACTATATTTTTAATGATTTCTATATCTTGAATGTATAGGTCAAGTGGGGTATTAGCAGGATACTCTTTATAGAAATCACCTATATGAGTGAGAAGGGGCCGCTTCGATGAGAATAATGAAGGCTATTTCTCTAGCACACTCATGAAACCAGGAGGTGTCCAAGGCCAAAATGGACACAACAATGAGAGCCAATAAGGTTGGAAAAACATTGTGTGAATACTATTGTCTCAGTTTACACAAATGGTCGATCAATTCAAGACATAACGTTCATTGATTGGGTAGTAAGCTCGATAGTATCTCACTAGGAAAGATTCAAAGCCACAAGCTAACTTTTTCGATGCAATGTTTCTTCCTAGAAAAACTCTCTGTTTGTTTGATTCTTCCAAATTTCATTCATGTGGGGGATTGTTGTATATTTTATGAAATGCCAGCTTATTTGGTCAAACTTTAGAGTCAATTTTAATTAAGACACATATGTTAAAAGTGACATGTCTTAATACCAATGTGTTCCTTATAGTAAGGAGATTAATTTGGTATACTCACTTGTTCAAAATAGTGAAGTAATGAATGAAAAATTTGGACTTAAAGTGACCCATTTGAGTTTAAGCTAGTTAGTGTAACAAAGTTAGTGGGTTTGTCCCACATTGGAAAAGTGGTAGAAATGCTTGGAGTTAATATACCCAAGTTATGGGACTAAGGCTTGGATGCCTTGGGCTATCCCAACTCTTTGAAGGAGAGATGACCTACACTATGCATGCGTTGGGCTTGGTCCAAAAGCTCACACGCGCCGCCGCCGCCGCCGCCGTCCGTCCGGCCCGGCCCGTGCCCGTGTTAGGGTCTGGGTCGTGGGTCTTTCTTGAGCAACTATTAAATTTTTTGGACAAATTTTAATTGACCTTTGGGCTTTAAAATTTATTTTCTGAACCAAAGAATCTGAAATAATTACGAATTAATTATTTTCCGTGTAATTAATTATTTAAAAACACTGTCGTTTTTTAATTATTTAAAAAACGATGTTGTTGATGTAAAAAATTAGATTGCTTCTAATTATTTAATCATAGATAAATATAAATGAGACAAAGAATTTTAAAGTGGTTCAGCCTTATAAGAATGGCCTACGTCCATTGTTTCTGTTATTGCCAAGTGTTTTTGGAGTTCTCGATATATAATTCTATCAAGAAAATCTGATCCCTTTGAATGAGGGTGATACATTGTATTTATAGCCCTTAGGCTGTACATGTGAAAGGGTAAAAAATTAATGTCCTTTAAGAGTATACGTCTGTATGATAAGCATTCAATGAATAAGTGAACTGTTGATTATCTGACAATCAATGCTGTGGCCGAGATGCAGCTCGGACCGCCTTAGTTGCTCGTTGTTCAGGAGTTCCTCGGAGTGTTGGAGTTCCTCTGAGTATTAGAGTTCCTCGGAGTATTAGAGTTCCTCGGAGTACACTTGCTGCTCGGAGTGAGTATGACTTGGTCGGGGAAATAACATTCCTCGTTGCTATTGTGCCACGTAGATCGACACGTGTTTTCTTATTATTCGTCTATATCAGCATACTAATTTTGGTATCGACAGAAGCCCCCCATGTTTCATATTTCGAACTTTGAGGAATATGGAACATTCTTTCTCGGTATATGGCAATATTAAATGACCTTCCTATTTTTTAGGAGCATTTTCTCCGTGTTCGAACGTCCTTTAAGATTCGCAGAATCTGCCTTTTTGAATTTTTATAAGCGCTTCGATCTTCGCACACTTTTTGTCCTTTTAGCCGCTGGTAGCGTAATAGTTTCTTTTTTGTAATCATTTCCTTCGCCGTTTCCTAAGGTAAAGTATTTAAACTTCATAGGCAATCCCATCGTCTTCTACCTCTTCCAATTTCTACTTTCGAGTTTTCCATAGTCTTTCTCTCTCTAGTGCGTTCATCCTTTTCTTCGTTCATTGTCAACAGATCTCCCTTTTTCCTGTAAAATCTTCTTCCTTCTTTTTCATTTCTTTTATTCGCCATGGTTTATGTTATTGAATCTCTTGAGAAATTTTTCTCTGATTTTTCTATTCCATCTTGGGTAACTCTGGAGGATCTTTCTGAGCCTTTAGATTATTTTCGTTTGGCTGAGGGACATTGGTTCCCCAGCCTCTTTATTGCTGAATGTGGATTTTCTTTTCCACCAAACCCTTTGTGCTTAGAGTTCTGTCATTATTTCGATGTTGTTCCTGCAAAAATAGCCCCTAACACATGGAGAATATTTAATGGGGTGTATAGGTTAAATCAAACTCATGGAACCCGTATAGGAATTCCTGAGATTATGTATTATTATAGATGGGATGTTCTAGATAATATTTTTTATTTAAAAACTAGATTTTTGAATAGGGCTTTAGTAGTCAACCTCCCTGATGCTAATAGGGATTATTTTGAACATGGGGTAGTTATCAAAAATTGGCAACATGCCCCTTTGATTGGAGATGAAGTATATCAAGGTCCTAGATGCCCTCCATATGGCAATGTGATAGGTTATTTTCATTTTATTTTATTTCTGAAATTATGATTTCATTATGTTTGATAAAATGTGTGATTGATATTTCACTATGTATTTGTTTGCAGTTGACAGCAAAAGAAAAACTCCAAAGGAATCATAAGTAAATATTAAGCATTTGAAACTTATCTGGAGTTTGCATCAGAGAGTTGCAGACGAGCACATTAGGTCTGCTTCATATTTGTTGCAGTATAGGAGTTATACAACCTCTTTTACTGATCTTCTGTAATCAGTACTAGTGATCCAGTGTCAGTTCCTGAGGACTCTTGTCCAGAATCTCACATTCCTCTGAGCCAGAAAATGGGTAAAAGAAGAGTTCCAGCTATCTTTGAGGAGACTACCTCTGCTGGAGATGGAAAAAGAAACAAAACTGATGTCCAAAAGGGGACAAAGAAGGTAGATGTTGCCCCTTTTGTTGCTCCTTCGAAGGCTGCCGAGAAGCCCCCAGTGGCTCCGAGCAAGAAAAATGTACATGTGGAAGTGGTCACCATCTCCCCAACCAAAATCTCTTCTTTGGTTAAAACTGTTGAAATGCCACCGAGGAGACTGAAGAAATCCTCCTCAGTCAATTTAGCTGAAACCATTCCACAACTCCAAGTTAGTGGAGCTGGTGTTTTAACTATCATTCCCCCGAGCTCTGCAATGAGCTCGGTAAAGACTTGGACCATTCCTGAAGTCCAAGGTATTGAGGAGAATATGTCTAGGGATGTGCTTACATCCCTGGCTACTTGTCACATTGCTTCAGTAAGTTTCTCATATTCTGAATTTTCTTTCTTTTAATCAATACATGTATCTCTGTGCTGACTTATCATTATCTCCTTTTTTCAGCTGGTGAGTTGCTTTAACACCATTGTGAAGAAGGATGAAGCGATCAAGGCTTCTAGATCCTCGTCCGGAGTGGAGGATGCTTTACTGGGTTTGACCAAATCTTTTAAGGAGTCCCGTCAAAAGTATGACGAGGATAAGGTTGAATGGGAGAAAAAGTTGGCTGCAGTTGAGGCAGAGAAGGTGCAGCTCGTTGAAGTTTCCAAAGGTTTGGAAAATAAGGTGAAAGATTTGGAGGGAGAGAAAAAGAAGTATGCCGAGAAGATCACGAACTTTGGGGAGTTTGAAAATAAGTTGAAAATGGCAGAAGAAGAATTTTCCCTTCTGCGAGAAGTGAATCGCCAGAAGGAGGAGGTGGAAGCTAAGTTGAAGGCCACCGAGGATCTTCTATCCGAGAAGCTCTCTTCGGAGAAAATAAAAAGAAAAATGGCAGTAAAGAAGTCCTTCAACACTGGCTGGGACAAAGGGTGGAACAGGGGAGTAGCATCCATGATGACTCAAGTGCAATATGGGAGTCTTAAATACTTCCGAGATGGTTGGGTTGCTGCCCTGCAAGAATTGAAGATTAATGAGGACTCAGAACTATTTCAACAGCATCTCCCTGGTCCTCCCCCAAATATTGAAGATGAAGAAGAGGACGAAGCTGCCTCCGAAGAATCTTCAATGGTTATGGGTGATCCAATCCTTACTCAACCTGTCGACGAGGAGCTTTCATCTCTGTCTGCTCCTCCTGAACAAGTTCCAGCCCTAGCCGACCAACTCATTGTTTCCACCGAGCAACCGAGCTCCTCATCCCAGTCTCCCGAGAAAGTCTTGGGAGATAAGAAAAAGGTGTGAAGTTGTTCGGTATTTATTTTTCTTTTGTTACTTGTACTCTGTATTCTGAACACTGTACTCCTTTTTATGATGTAATAAAAAATCACCTTTGCTGTTCCCCTATGTTGTTGATGTTCTGTCTGCTTTTTTTATTAACTCTTGCCTTGATTTTTTTTTACGATTACTTTTTCTTTCTCTGCTAGTTTCTGGCCAGGATGGATCTTCTATCTGCTAATGATACAAAGCTGATGCAACAATGTCATGAATATTAAAAGGCTAGTCACACAGACCCGAGTGCATCAGAAGTTGCCGACATCCTTGGTCATGATGCTTCAGAACAGGCAGTCGAAGCTTATAAGTACCTGAAGGACTTACTTGACTGAGCTGTGGCCAACAATGTGGCTTACTATGAAATGATCTAGGATCTTCAATGTACTTTAGAAAACCTTCAAAATCAGTATAAAGAATCAACCGCCTTGTTGCATGAAGGATATGAGAAGAGATATCAGTAGCTTTCTGCCGAGAAGGGCTACGAGAAGCTCATCGCTGGATATGATGTTAGGGAGAGAACCCTAAAGGGTGAAGTTGAAGCTTGTAGACAGATTCCCGAGCTGCTGGAGCAAGAGAATAACAATTTGCAGAAAGAGCTGGCACAGTTGAAGTCTGCAGCCTCTTCTTCAACAGCTATAATCCCAGTGACTCATGAGGGATTTTCATTTTTAGAGGTTGAGAATGCCAAGTTACGAGAAGAGTTAAAGACTTTGAGAAGAGATGGGCCTTCTACTGCTATTCGAGGACGAGGAAGAGGTTCTCGTGGACGAGGAAGAGTTGCTCAAAATGTTGTCGAGGAACAAAGTACTCAACCTGCTCGGGGAGGATCAAGAGTTCTTCATTGTACTGTTGAAGAAGCTCGTACTCAATCAGCTTTGGAAAACCAAGCATTCCAAATGGTAAAAAATCAAGCCTTGTCTGAACTGTCCAAGAAAGTTAGAGAACTGGAACAACAGATCTCTTCAAAGAAATCAGTGTTGGAGACTAATGAACTTCTCATCCAGAGTCTTCACGAGAAGCTTGAAAGGTTAACATTTCAATTTCACAAATAGCCCAGGGAATTCTAGATGTCTGGATACAACGAAGCACTATTCCATTTGGATGATCGTATCCAGAATGCCAATAATGAGGGATACAAATAAGGCTGGCTGAATGCCTTGGGCATGCTGAAGCTCGAACAAGGACACTATCTGTGGGACTATTATGATCCCGGGGTACTCGACTTACCTGTGCCTCCATACAATCTGGACATGGAATGGATTCCAACTCGTGCCATTCCTCGGAGCTTAATTGCCAAATACCTCGGTGACTACGGTCTTCATTCTCAGATCGAGGTATCTCGTCCCGAGCATCTTCTAGATCGACCTTCTGTGATGAACGTCAGGATGCTGAAGGATTTGAACTTTATCAATTCTCCTCAGTCTTTAAAGGATCCGCCTGCTGGCGAGGAACCTGTATCGAAAGCTGAGGGGAAAAAACAATAGAATAGGAATTTTTGATGTAATAGTTAGTGTACATATCCATGTAATGTAACTTGTAATTTATTTTGAATTCAATGAAAGAGTTTCATTTTTGTTCGCAAATTTGTATTGCTATTGTCTTGTATTTGTCAAACACTTTATATTTATGCTTGCATAACAATATCGTGTGGTTCATCGACCAACTTAGTAAAAAATTTACAAGTATCAGTAATGTTGCTCGATCACTTAATAATAAAGTAATGAGTATAAAAATGTTGAAAATTTTTCCAACCAACCAAGGTTGATAAATTGTGTTTGCTGGCCAACTACAGTTAGTGGGTTTTGATCCCCGACCAACTATACTTGGTACTATTTGGAATATTTTCTCCTCGTCGACCAACTACAGTTAGTGGATTTTTATCCCCGACCAACCATACTTGATTCAGTTTGGAATATTTTGTTCTTCGAGGAACTTTTGTATTTTCTGTAATAATCTTACCTCCCGACCAACATAAGTTGGCATTTGAGAGTATATCTTGTTTCCTAACCAACCGAGATTGGCATCTTTTAGGAAGGTTATTCTCGCCCTTTTACCAATCGGAGTTGGGCTGAGTTCGAACTATCATGTCCACTTGCCCTTTTACCAAAATTGGTCTGAGCCAGTGTCAGCCTCCTAACCAAAGGAGTATGGTTTCCTAACCAACCGGAGCTGGTATTTTTAGGAATATCGTGTTCTCGCCCTTTTACCAACCGAAGTTGGTCTGAGTTCGAACTATTATGTCCAGTCGCCCTTTTACCAACCGGAGTTGGTCTGAGCTAGTGTACGCCTCCTAACCAAAGGAGTATGGTTTGTTCTCGCCCTTTTACCAACCGGAGTTGGTCTGAGCTTGAACTATCGTGTTGTTTTTACTGCCCGAGCAGCGTAGTGTTGCACACTAGTATTCCCCGAAAAACTTTCAACAAAAGGAAAGAAGATGGCGAAATATCATCATTTTATTCATATTGATGGAACTGCTTTACATTTTACATCACTGATAATACTTGCGTAGGTGTTCAGCATTCCATGCATTCTTAAATTCCTCTCCTTCTAGAGTTGCTATTCGGTAAGTTCCTGGTCGAACAACTTCTGTAACTCGGTAAGGTCCATGCCAGTTTGCTTCCAACTTATTGTGCTTCTGAATGACCTTCTTTAGCACGTAATCTCCTTCTTTTAAGTCGCATTTTTTCACCCTCTTGTTGTAGAACAGAGTTGTTCGTTGTTGGTAAGCAACATTCCTAATGGCTGCCTCTTCTCTAACCTCCTCGAGCATGTCCAAATCTAATCTTCTCATTAAGTCGCTGACTGGGGAATTGAAATTCAGCACTCTGTGTGTTGGAAGACCCAACTCGGTAGGTATTACGGCCTCACTTCCAAATGCCAACATATATGGTGATTCTCCAGTTGCTGCTCGGGGGGTTGTTCGGTAAGCCCACAATACTGACTGTAGCTCGTTAATCCAATTAGCTTTAGCCTCACTTAGCCTCTTCTTCAAACCATTTAGTAATGTTCTGTTCGTCACTTCAGTCTGTCCATTGCTTTGAGGATGGCCTGGTGCTGAATGAACCTTCAAAATGTTTGACTGATGACAATAGGCGGCAAACTCCTCGTTATCAAATTGTGTTCCATGGTCTATGATGAAGGCATAAGGGAGACCATATCGGTAGATGATGTTCTTCCAAACGAACTGGTACACCTTCTCGTATGTCATATCAATAAGTGGCTCAGCTTCTACCCACTTAGTAAAATAATCCACTGCGACGATGAGGTACTTGAATCATCCTCGAGTTGTCGGCAGTGGTCCAACCAAATCAATTCCCCACATAGCAAATGGCCAAGGGGAAGTTGTGGGTGTCAATAATGCTTGTGGAGTTCATCGGATGGAGGAAAAACGTTGGCATTTATCACATCTCTTAGCATAGGCTATACAATCAGCCCTCATCGTTGGCCAGTAGTATCCCTGCGTCATCACCCTTTGTAAAAGTGTCCGACCTGCTATATGGGCTCCACATGACCCTTCATGGATCTCTTCAATCAATTCTTTCACCTCGGAGGGATGTACACATCTTTGCAAACCTGCCATAATTCCTCGTCTATACAAAACACCATTAATTAGTACATACCGAGCAGCTTTAAACTTTAATTTCTTGGCAGCGAGCTTATCCTCCGGTAATTCTCCCTCCTCAATATATGCCCTGATGGGATCCATCCAAGATGGTCCTAAATCAAGGGTAATAATATTCATCGTCAGGTCTTCATCTATGCTCCGACTTTTTAATACTTCAATTGGTATCGTTCTTCTCAGCTCGGTACGAGTAGCTGATGCTAGTCGGGCCAGTGCATCTGCTTGTGCATTCTCCATTCTTAGTATTCTGATAAACTGAATGGCATCAAATTCTGCTAACAACTCCATCACCTTTGCATGATACTTGACCATTAATTCTCCTTTAACTGCATATATCCCATCATCTGATTCACAATTAATTGAGAATCACTGAATACCACCACTTGTTGCGCTTCCATAATCTTTGCAAAATTAAGACCTGCTATCATGGCCTCATAATCCGCCTCATTATTGGAAGCTTTGAATTAGAA
This sequence comes from Sambucus nigra, assembly GCA_949130495.1. NCBI lineage: Eukaryota > Viridiplantae > Streptophyta > Magnoliopsida > Dipsacales > Adoxaceae > Sambucus > Sambucus nigra. Next base: position 285,229,746 of record OX422214.1, on the reverse strand, counting down.
TCGTAGGACGTATTCCATGTCAATCTCGTCTGGGGTGTTCAAAACAATCCCTGCTCCACAACCCGTTGTGCAAGATGACCCATCTACATATAATCTCCATGTGGGTAACTCGTCTTCAAATTTCTTATCTGACAAAGTTCCTCGGTGAAATATTTGTTGTTTCCTTTCATCCTCCCCTGATATTTCTTGCTCCTCGTCGATCATCTCTTCTCGCCCTTTTACCAACCGGAGTTGGTCTGAGCTAGAATCGGATGATCCTTCAATATCCACAAGCCCTTTTACCAACCGGAGTTCGTCTGAGTTTGTGTTTGTTGATCCTGTAACATCCACAGGTTGATCAGCGAGCAACTTTTGTTCCTCGGGGGTATCAGGATAAGTAAACTCTGCTATAAAATCTGCTACAGCTTGACCTTTTAATGATGATCTGGGTTCATACACAATATCATATTCACCGAGCTCTATTGCCCAGTACATCAGTCTCCCTGATTTTTCTGGCTTATAAAGGTCTTGTCTCAATGGCATGTCGGTATACACGACGATGGTATGGGCCTGGAAATATGGCCTCATCCTTCTACTTGCCTCAATTAATGCCAATGCCAATTTTTCCAACTTTGGGTACCTGATCTCTGCACCTCGGAAAGCCTTACTTGTGTAATAAATTGGTTTCTGGATTCCATTCTCCATTCTGATCAATGCCGAGCTGACTGCATTCTCTGATACTTCCAGGTACAAGTACAACTTTTCTCCCATTACTGCCTGGACAACAGCGGAGGTGCTCCCAAATATTTCTTCAAGTCTTGAAAGGCTTTTTCACATTCATTATTCCACTCGAAAGTTTTTCGAAGTGTTTTGAAGAATGGGAGGCATCTATCAGTTGCTCGGGATACAAATCTGTTGAGCGCTGCAACTCGTCCTGTAAGACTCTGCACCTCTTTCTTCGTTGCTGGAGATCGCAATCCTAAAAGAGCTTTGATCTTTTCTGGATTCGCCTCAATGCCTCGCTGGTTGACGATGTATCCGAGGAATATTCCTTTTCGTACTCCAAATGTGCACTTCGTCGGGTTGAGCTTCATTTGGTATTTATCCAGTTGATCAAAGGTCTGACCTAAGTCAACTAGATGATCAACAGCTTTCTTGCTCTTTGTCAGCATATCATCGACATAGACTTCCATATTGCAACTAATTTGTTCGGCAAAAACCTTGTTCATCAGCCGCTGGTATGTCTCTCTTGCATTTTTCAAACCAAAAGGCATAACATTATAACAATAAGTTCCCCTAGGGGTAGTAAAAGAAGTACTTTCCCTGTCTTCAGGTTTCATTTTGATTTGGTTGTAGCGAGAGTAAGCATCCATGAAGCTGAGTAGCTCGTGTCCCGAGGTAGCATCCACTAGTTGATCAATTCTGGGCAGTGGAAAGTGATCCTTTGGGCATGCCTTGTTGAGATCGGTGAAATCAACACACATTCTCCATTTATTATTTTTCTTCTTTACCATCACCACATTTGCTAACCAGTCTGGATATTTCACATCTTTAATGAATTGGGCTTTCTGGAGCTTCTCGACCTCCTCTTGTATAGCTTGATTCTTCTCGGGACTAAATAATCTTCTTCTCTGCTTTACAGGTTTGATCTTCTTATTCACATTGAGCTCATGACATAAGAAGTTTGGATCTATTCCTGGCATATCTTCATGACTCCATGCAAAAGTTTTCTTTCTGTTTCTCAAGAAAGTTATCAACTCCTGTTTTATCGAAGCATCCAACGACGAACCTAACTGAGTTGTTTGTTCAGGGTGTTCATCGTCCAGAATAACATTTTCTGTAGATTCCACCACCTGTCCTTTTACAAGTTGGGATTCATCTCTAGGATCCAGAGTTTCAATTTTTGTACCTTCATCGACCTGGTAGGTAGTAGTCTTTTTCCTTGACTCTTCAAGCTCCTCTTGCTCGGCAGATGAATAATAGCATTCCCGAGCTACTTTTTGATCACCTTTCACAACTCCTACTCCAAAATTTGTTGGGAATTTTAAACATTGATGTACTGTAGATGGAACTGCTTCGAACTTCTTCAAACCAACTCTTCCCATGATGATGTTGTAAGCTGATTGCACATTTTTATCCATCACAAAGAAGCGTATTCTTTCTGTTCGACAAGCAGGCCAAGTTCTAATGAATATATCCAACTTGCTCGTCCCAAGTGGAAAAACTTTCTCGCCAGCAAAACCCAGGAGAGGTCTATGATAAGGTTGCAATTGAGATAATTTTAAATTTAAACTGCAAAGCATGAGTAGAACATGATGTCTGCCGAACTACCATTATCTACCAGAACCCTTGAAATCACTACTTCTTTCATCCTCATTTTGATCACCAAAGGGTCGTCGTGTGGGTAAAGAACACCTGCAAGGTCATTTTTTGAAAAACCAATGACTAGCTTCTATTTGTTTATCTTCCTCGGGCGATCCTCCTTAGCCAAATTTATCCGTTGAATGTATGAGCAAGCATGAGCCTCACCGAGGTAAGCTTTTCTTTCTGCAGTAAGATCTCCTCCTCCTGCATCTCCACCTGTAATAACATTACAATCAAATGTTCTAAAACGTATTGAATATACCTCGCGTTCTGGTTGCCTTGGTCTTTTGGGAAGATCAGGGTCATCCTCTGTATCATCTTCATGATCCCTTTTCCTGTTTTCTTCTGCCCGACGAGGAGATCTAGACCTCTCTCTTGCTCGATTTTCATTTCCTCTTTCATTTCTACGATCAACATACTTTGATAACTTTCCTCGTCTAATGAGCGTTTCAATCTCATTCTGGAGGGCTATGCAGTTTTTAGTCATATGACCATGATCCTTATGAAACTCGCAATATTTATCTCTATTTCTTTTGTCAGGGTCCGACCTCAGTTTCTTTGGCCACCTTACTTCCTCGTTATTCTTGATTTCTTCCAAGATATGATTAATACCCATTTTCAAAGGAGTATAATTATCGAATTTCTTCAGGACTTCCCATGACGACTTATCATTCTTGGAATGCTTGTCACCGCCATTGCCCTTATGCTCTTTCTTCTTAGACTTGTCGATTTCCACCTTGGTTTCTTTATCCATATTCTTCTTCGCAGCAATAGCCTCCTCGGCATTCATGATTTTGGCCGCTTTTGCCATCAACTCTGACATAGTTGTAGGTGGATCTTTGGCCAAAGTGTAATACAACTTGTTAGGCAATAACCCACTCATCAAGGCGGTGATTGCTGTCTTTTCTTCATAATCTATGACTTCCAGCTTCTCGTTATTGTAATGAGTTATGTAATCTCTAGTACTCTCACCAGATTTTTGTCTAACACTTAACAAGTGTGCTACTCGTTTTACTGGCTTTGCTACAAAACAGAAATTGCCAATGAATAACTCGGCCAACTGAAAGAAAGTTAAAATCTTACCCCGAGGAAGATTATTGTACCATATCTGGGCAGATCCAGTAAGAGTTCCTGAGAAGGCTCTGCATCTCATCTCGTCGGGGACAGCATAGATGTCGGCAGCAGCTTGATATTGCTCTATGTGAAGAATAAGATCTGTCTTTCCATCATATTTGGGAGTCACCACAGGTGCTTTAAATTTTGACGGTGTAGTAAAATCGACAACGGCCTGTACAAAAGGTGTCCCTTGAACAAAAGTTCGTTGTAGGGGATTCTTCGCCTTAGCCATTTCTCCCAATCTATCCTCCAACCGCTGAATGGAACCTTTCCACGCATCATTTCCTTCCTCGGGCTTATTAGTTCGAGCAATTGATTGTTCTGACGTGGCCTCCTGAGATCTATCTTGTCGAGCAACCGGTCGTGACTGTGCTGATCCCTCTCTTAGATCTGATGGTTGTCGAAAACTCCCTCGACATGGTCTTAGGTGGACTCCTATTCCTCCTGGGGCCTAATCGACTGAAAGGAGACACCCTGCTCAATCTTTCCAAGGCACTGGGTCTCTCTGGAGAGAGAGTGATACGTTGCTCAGTATCAGTGGCCCGTATTGATGAAGTTCGCCCAGGTTGATAAGAGAAATCATCAGATTCCTCATTACGATAAGCATTTGTATGTCTGGATCGTGAAGAAAGTAAATAGGTTTGCCTCTGACCACTTCGCTGTTCCGAATGTGCAGGTGCACCGCCATGAAGGGTTTGTATGAGTTGCCGCATTGTTTCTTGCATGGCAGTTTGTCCTTGAGCCAGATTCGTCATAATTCCAGCCAGATCTGGAGGTGCAGAAGGATTTGGAAGATTTCCAGCATTTTCAGCATTTCGATTGCTGGATTTCGGATTATCTGTCATTGATGATGAATGATTTTTGGTGAAAAACGATAACAGTCGTTTCCCACAGACGGCGCCAATCCGTTGATGTAAAAAATTAGATTGCTTCTAATTATTTAATCACAGATAAATATAAATGAGACAAAGAATTTTAAAGTGGTTCAACCTTATAAGAATGGCCTACGTCCACTGTTTCTGTTATTGCCAAGTGTTTTTGGAGTTCTCGATATATAATTCTATCAAGAAAATCCGGTCCCTTTGAATGAGGGTGATACATTGTATTTATAGCCCTTAGGCTGTACATGTGAAAGGGTAAACAATTAAGGCCCTTTAAGAGTATACGTCTGTATGATAAGCATTTATTGAATAGGTGAACTGTTGATTATCTGGCAATCAATGCTGTGGGCGAGATGCAGCTCGGACCACCTTAGTTGCTCGTTGTTCAGGAGTTCCTCGGAGTGTTAGAGTTCCTCGGAGTATTAAAGTTCCTCGGAGTATTAGAGTTCCTCGGAGTACACTTGCTGCTCGGAGTGAGTATGACTTGGTCGGGGAAATAACCTTCCTCGTTGCTATTGTGCCACGTAGATCGACACGTGTTTTCTTATTATTCGTCTATATCAGCATACTAATTTTGGTATCAACGGCTGTCATTTTTTAATTAATTTAATTAAAACGTTAAGTTGCTTTATTAGAGAGATGCAACTGTTCAAACAGTCACATCTGTTCTGGGAAAAGCCATGAGTTGCAGCCCTTCACCACTTATAAAAGGGACCATATGCAGTCCATTTGAAAGATTAGAAAATATACCTGAATTCCCTACTACTGTCCTTGTCCCATTCTTACTGTTTGAGAGAAATTCTCTATTGTTGGTTCGTGGGACTGTTGCATTGAAGTGTTTCTTGCAACAGTCGTTGACCATTTCATCCTAGGAGGCAAACTCTCATTGAATTTGCCACCAGCACCGTAGTGGGGGCGTATTCTATCTTAAAGAGAGATAGTTAAACTTTCGACTCGATCAAAATTCTATAAGTGATTGTTTCAATCACAAACTATATATTCTTTTTATCTTCCTTTACTGTTCTATAATAAGTAAATAAGTAATTTTAATTATATATATATATATATATATATTTTTTTTTTGTAATCCGGTAAACATCACTAAATACAATGGGTGTAGCAACGAACCCAAGAAGCTCGTTTCAACACGGGAAATCCTGAAAATGGAAAAAAAATTATCAACAACTCTAAAATCATCAAGCCGACCTGTTACCCAGAGGCTTGTTGGTGGTTCTGTCAGTTCTGATGAATATCTTTGAGTTTCATAATATGATTAGATCAAATTTCTTGATCACGAAATGTTTTATAGTTAGTGGTCATGGATTTCCCCGATTTCCTCCCCCACCGACATAGTCGGTAGAACCTATCACAGCTCAGAGGTCTACAACATGCTTCTGGTATCAAAAATAGGTTTCATTATTGGTCGTCAATGCTGCAAAGTAACAACAAATACTGGTTGTCATCATCCAACTCAGGCTACTCTGTTTGACAACGCTGAAAAGCAATTTCATTAAGCATCCAACACTAGTCGGCATCACTTAATATTGGTCGACTAGTACTACATAAATAGGTCGATGCCATTGTTACAGTACCAGAGTATTCATAGCACCCGACTTGGTCAGCAACATGTATTGTACATGTTCAATGGTTCCCGACAATCATTCCTGTTGGTCGATAGCCATATATTACTGGTCGGATGCCATATATGGCTGGTCGGCAGCAACTAACATCACCGGACCATGATTTCTTGGTCGGCAAAAACCATACATGATCGGCGACCAGCCATCTTCATTATAAGTCCTCGGAAAATTTCTTCAAGAGAAAAGGATTTAATTCTTGGGAACAATATGCTCAAACTATTTGCTTAGTGGACTACACAGTTGTTGGTCGGCTCGTTATTTGTTGGTGGGAGACATTTTTTTTGGTCAGAGACATTTTTGTCTTAGTCGGAGACAATTTTTTTTACCAAAAGTTGCACAGGTCGACAACAGTGCTCGAACAAGTTTTGTTTGGTCAACGGGCACTGATCGAAGTTGGAGAAAATTGTAATCAGAATATCCTTTGCTGGTGCGAGGCAAAATAGGGATAAATAGCTGAAATCTCTCACAAAGTCCTGTTAGTGCATAATGGGTTATAATCAAGGTTCTAAAAAACGCGAGGCGTGACCGAGGCGTGGAGGCCAAGCCTTAAGCCTTAGAAGCCTAGGCGGGTTTAGGCGTAAAAAGGCGTGAAAAGGCGTTTAGGCCTTTTTTAATTTATTTTTAGTATTTTTTTACTACGACAAGGCTATTAAAAATACTAAAATGGTACATACCTTAAAAATATGTCTAAATATTTGTAAATTAAAATACTATTTTTTTAAAATCCAAAAAAAAATAAAAAAATTATAAAAAACTCGCGTTTTTTCACCCCTTACTTCTAAAAAACTCGCGTTTTTTCACGCCTTATCCCAAAAAAATGTGCGTTTTTTCACGCCTTGCCCCAAAAAACGTTGACCATCGTTGACCACGCCTTGATCCACGCCTAGGGCCAAAACTTGGCGTATCTAAAAAGCCTCGCGCCTAGGCGCGCCTTCGCGCCGCCTAGGCGCGTTTTTTAGAACACTGGTTATAATCCATTGTTTTTTTTTTCAAAATAAAACCTTTTGCTGTTAAAAACTCAATTGTTAAAATCTTTTGATTTATTACACTAAATCTTTAAATTTTACAACCCCATCTGGAAAATATTTTTAAAATAAATTTATATTGGGGTATGTGTTCGAAAGTCAAATAATTTCGTAAAAATTATAGATTAAATAAATTAGACCTTACTTATGGCACTTATATAATACAAATTTGCTCATATGACATATATTCGACATAATACTTATTGTTGATGTAAAAAATTAGATTGCTCTAATTATTCAATCACAGATAAATAAAATGAAACAATATTTTTTAAAGTGGTTCAGCCTTATAAGAATGGCCTACGTCCACTGTTATGTTATTGCTGAGTGTTTGGGAATTCTCGATTACAAGTTCAATCAAGAAATTCCGGTCCCTTTGAATGAGGGTGATACAAGGTATTTATAGCCCTTAGGCTGTACATGAATGGGTCGATACATTAAATGAGAATACATATGAAAGGGTAATACATTTAATGCAGCGTGTGCGTCAAGATGATGAACATTCAATGAATAGTTGAACTGTTGACATTCTAGCAGTTAATACTACGGCCGAGATGCAGCTCGGACCGCCTTAGTTGCTCGTTGCTCAGGAATTCCTCGGAGCGCTAGAGTACCTCGGAGTGTTGTAGTTCCTCGGTATATCCTCGTTGCTCGGGGAAAACATGAGTTGGTCGAGAAAATGTACTTCCTCGTTGTTATTGTACCACGTAGATTGACAAGTGTCTTCGTATGATTCGTCCACATCAGCATATTAATTTTGGTATCAACAGAAGCCCCCAATGTTCCATATTTCGAACTTTGAGGAGTATGGAACATTCTTTCTCGGCTTATGGCAATATTGAATGATCTTCTTGGGTTTTAGGAGCATCGTATTTGAATTTATTTCCAAATTCAACGAATCCGCCTTTTTTTCGAACTTTTAAGAGCGCTTCGATCTTAGTGCCCTTTTTGTCCTTTTAGCCGTCGGAAGTTCAATAGTTTCTTTTTTGTAATCATTTACTTCGCCGCTTCCTAAGGCAAAGTATTTAAACTTCTTAGGTAACCATACCGTCTTCTTCTTTTTCCAATTTCCTGCATTCAAGCTTTCTATTCTCTCCTTCTCTCTTGTGCGTTCATCCTAGTTTTCGTTCGTTGTCAACATACCTCCTTTCTTCCTGTAAGATCTTCTTCCTTTCTTCTGTATCTCTTTTATTCAGTATGGTTTATATTGTGGAGTCTGTTGAGAAATTTCGTTCCGATTTTTCCATTCCTTCCTGGGTAACTCTGGAGGTTCTTTCTGAGCCTTTAGATTATTTTCGATTGGCTGAGGGACATTGGTTCCCCAGTCTATTCATTGCTGAATGTGGATTTTCTTTTCCGCCAAACCCATTGTGTCTTGAGTTTTGCCAGTATTTTGATCTTGTCCCTGCAAAAATAGCCCCCAATTCATGGAGAATAATTAATGGGGTGTACAAATTAAATCTAACTCATGGGACTCGTATAGGGATCCCTGAAATTATGTATTGTTATAAATGGGCCACTCTAGATAATATTTATTACTTAAAAACTAGGTTTCTGAATAGGGCTCTTGTAGTTAACCTCCCTGACTCAAATAGAGATTATTTTGAACATGGGTTGGTTATTAAAAATTGGCAATATGCCCCGTTAGTTGGAGATGGAGTATACAACGGTCCCAGATGCCCCCCATATGGCAATGGGATAGGTTTATTTTTCATTTTATTTTACTTATGAAATTATGCTTTCATCATGTTTGATAAAATGTATGACTGATATCTCATTATGTATTTATTTGCAGTTGATAGCAAAAGAAAAACTCCAAAAGAATCAGAGGTTAATATTAAGCATCTGAAACTTATCTGGGGTTTCCACAAGAACGTTGCAGACGAGCACATTAGGTCTGCATCATATTTGCTACAGTATAAGAGTTATACAACCTCTTATACCGCTCACCCTGTTGAGCCAGCTTCAACTCCAGAGAATTCTTCTTCAGATTCTCATCTTCCCTTAAGTCAGAGAATGGGCAAGAAAAGAGCTCCTCCTGCTCTATTTGATGACATTACTTCTGCTGCTGGGGCCAAGAAAAGAAAAGTTGATGTCCCAGAAGGGACTAAGAAGGTGGATGTTGCACCTTCCAAAGCTGCCGAGAAGCCCCCAGTGGCTCCGAGCAAGAAAGTTGCTCCAGTAGAAGTGATTACTGTTTCTCCGACCAAGAGTTCTTCCTTGGTTGAAACTACTGAAGTTCCTTTGAGGAGATTGAGGAAATCATCCTCAATCAATTTGGCTGAAACTGTCCCTTCTCTACCAGCTGGTGGTGTTGGTATTCCAACCATCATTCCTCCGAGTTCTGCAATGAGCTCGGTAAAAACTTGGATCATACCCGAGGTCCAAGGAATTGATGAAAAAATTTCTAGGGATATGCTGACATCCCTAGCTACTCGTCATCTTGCTTCGGTAAATTTCTCACACTCTGAATTTTTTTCTTTCTCTGAATACTTGTATTTTTGCACTGACTTGTCACTTTTTTCTTTGTTCAGCTGGTGAATTGTTTTAATAATATCGTGAAGAAGGATAAAGCTATAAAAGCTTCAAGCTCCTCGTCAGGTGTAGAGGATGCTCTGCTGGGTTTGACCCAATCCTTAAAGGAATCTCGCCAACAGTATAGTGAGGACAAGGCTGTTTGGGAGAAAAAGTTGTCTACAGTTGAGGCCGAGAAGGTGAAGATGACTGAGATCTCCAAGAGTTTGGAGAATAAAGTGAAAAGTTTAGAGGTCGAGCATAAGAAATATGACGACAAACTCAAGAATTTTGGAGAACTTGAGGACAAGCTGAGGAAGGCAGAGGAAGAGTTATCCACCCTGCGAGATATCAAGGTCCAAAAGGAAGAATTGGATGTGAAGCTCTCCTCGGAGAAACTAAAAAGAAAGCTCGCCATTAAAAAATCCTTCAACGCTGGCTGGGATAAAGGATGGGACAAGGGGATTGCTGCTATGACATCCCAAGTTCAATATGGGAAGTTGAAATACTTTCGAGATGGCTGGGTAGCTGCCCTGCAAGAATTGAAGATCAAAGAAGATTCTGGGCTATTCCAGCTACACCTCCCTGGTCCTCCCCCACCAATTCTGGAGGAAGAAGAAGATGAGCCTGTCTCTGATGAATCTTCTATGGCCATAGGTGATCAAGTCCCTGCCTCTCTACCTGCTGCCAACGAGGAAATTTCTTCCATGCCTCCTCCTTCTGACAAAATTTCAACTCCTGCAGATCAAGTTGCTGTTACCACCGAGCAACCAAGCTCCTCGTCCCAGCCTCCCGAGAAAGTCTTGGGAAACAAGGAAAAGGTGTGAAGTTGTTCGGTATCATCTCTATCTTTCCTTATTTGTAATCAAACAATGTAATCTTTTGATGATCTAATAAAATACATTTTTGTTCATCTCTGTTGTTGATGATTTGTTTTTGTTGATTGTTGTCTTTTTCTCATCCTTAGTTTGTTCCTAGAATGGAACTGATATCTGCACATGATACCAAGCTGATGAAGCAATGTCACGAATATTATAAGGCTGGTCATACAGACCTTAGTACATCAGAAATTGCTGACATCCTTGGCCATGATGCCTCAGAACAGGCAATTGAGGCTTATCGGTACTTGAAAGATTTACTCGACCGAGTTGTGGCCAATAATGTAGCATACTACGACTTGATTGAGGAACTTCATTATTCCTTAGAAGATCTCCAAGGTCAGCACAATGAATCAATGGCTTTATTGCACAAGGAATATGAAAATAGATATCAACAACTTTCTTCTGACACAGGCCATAAAAAGATACTGGCTGGATACGATGTTAGGGAAAGAACTTTAAAAGGTGAAGTTGAGGCTTGCAGGCAGATTGCTGAGTTGCTGGAACAGGAGAATAATAATTTCAAAAAAAGCTGGCACAGTATGAATCTGCAGCGTCATCTTCCACTGCTTTAGTGCAAGTTACCGATGAAGGTTTCTCGTTCTTAGAGGTTGAGAATGCCAAATTAAGGCAAGAACTGAACAACTTAAGAAAATCTGTTATTCCTGTAACTGCTCGGGGGCGAGGAAGAAGTTCTCGTGGGCGAGGAAGAGCTATTCAAAATATTGTCGAGGAGCAAATTTGTCCAGTAGTTGCTCGGAGTCAATCAACAGTTCTTAGCCGTAATGTTGAAGAGGCTCGCACTCAGTCTACTTTAGAAACTCAAGCATTCCAATTGAACGCAAAAGACCGGGCTCTGTCTGAAATGTCCAAGAAAAACCTATCCTTGGAAGATCAACTTACTGCGATGAAGTCTGCTTTGAATGATAAAGATGTTTTTGCCAGGAGCCTTCACGAACAATTGGATAGATTAACCTTCCAATTCCATAAATAGCCCAGGGAATTTTGGATGGGAGGATACAATGAAGCCCTTATTCATTTAGATGCTCGGATTGAACATGCCAATAATGAAGGTTATAAGCAGGGGTGGTTGAACGCCTTGGGTGTACTGAAATTGGAGCAAGGGAATTTTTTGTGGGATTATCATGCTCCAGGGTTACTAGATTTACCTGTGACACCTTTCAAATTGGATATGGAGTGGATCCCAGCTCGTTCCATTCCTCGGAGTTTAATTTCAAAATATCTTGGCGATTATAGTCTTCATTCTCAGACTGAATTATCTCGTCCAGAGCATCTCTTGGATACACCTTCTGTGATGAACGTCAGAATGCTCAGAGATATTAATTTCATCAATTCTCCTCTTTGCTTAGAAGATCCTCCTGCCGGCGAGGAACCTCTTTCAAAAGCTAAAGGAAAGAAACCAATAGAATAGGTTTTTCGATGTAATAATTAGCACATATGTATAGCTTGTAATACATTTTTATCTTAATGAAAGAATTTCATTTTCTGTTTGCAAATTTGTATTGCGATTATCTTGTGTTTATTTTGACATTTTTACATTTGTGTACATGTATCTGTTAAAAAGATAACAATATGACGCTATTCATCAACCAACTTAGTAATCAAAATTACAAATATCAATGTTGCTCAATCACTTAATAATAAAGTAATGAGTATAAAATGTTTAAAATGTTTCCAACCAACCAAGGTTGTTAAATTGTGTTTGTCGACCAACTACAGTTTATGGGTTTTTATCCTCGGCCAACCATACTTGGTAAATTTTTTTTCATAAAATGTGCCCGACCAACCATGGTCGATAATTTATCCTCGTCGACTAAGTATAGTTGATCACCGACCAACTATACTTGGTTCAGTTTGGAATTCTTTGTATTTTCTGGAATGATTTTACCTTTCGACCAACTTGTTGGCCTATTTTCAAAATGATATCGTTCTTCCCTCAACCGTAGTTGATTATTGAACTATCAGGTTCCTTCGAACTATCTTGTCCACTAGTTATCTTACCAACCTTAATTGGTCACGCTAGTGTATGCCTCCTAACCAAAGGAATATATTTTTTGGTTCTTTGGAACTTTCTGTCCACTAGTTATCTTACCAACCTTAGTTGGTCACGCTAGTGTACGCCTCCTAACCAAAGGAGTATATTTTTTGGTTCTTTCGAACTTTCTGTCCACTAGTAATCTTACCAACCTTAGTTGGTCACGCTAGTGTACGCCTCCTAACCAAAGGAGTATATTTTTTGGTTCTTTCGAACTTTCTGTCCACTAGTTATCTTACCAACCTTAGTTGGTCACGCTAGTGTACGCCTCCTAACCAAAGGAGTATATTTTTTTGTTCTTTCGAACTTTCATCTTCTTTTTGCTGTCGAGCAGCGTAGTGTACAACACTAGTATTCCCCGAAAAACTTTCAAACAAAGGAGAAGAAAATGGTGAAAACATCATCGTTTTATTCATATTGATGGAACCGTTGTACATTTTACATCATTGATAATACTTGCGAAGGTGTTCAGCATTCCAAGCATTTTTGAATTCTTCTCCTTCTAAAGTTGCTATTCGGTAAGTTCCTTGTCGAACGACTTCTGTAACTCGGTAAGGTCCATGCCAATTTGCTTCCAATTTATTGTGCTTCTGAATGACCTTCTTTAGCACATAATCTCCTTCTTTTAAATCGAATTTCTTCACCCTTTTATTGTAGAACAGAGCTGTGCCTTGTTGGTAAGCAGCATTCCTAATGGCTGCCTCTTCTCTTACTTCCTCGAGCATATCCAAATCTAGTCTCCTCATCAAGTCGCTGACTGGGGAATTGAAATTCAGCACTCTGTGTGTTGGGAGACCTAACTCGGCAGGTATTACAGCCTCACTTCCAAATGCCAACATATATGGTGATTCTCCAGTCGCTGCTCGGGGAGTTATTCGGTAAGCCCACAATACTGATTGTAGCTCGTTAATCCAGTTAGCTTTAGCTTCACTTAGCCTTTTCTTCAAACCATTTAGCAGTGTTCTATTCGTCACTTCAGTCTGTCCATTGCTTTGAGGATGGCCTGGTGCTGAATGGACCTTCAAAATGTTCGACTGATGACAATAAGCAGCAAATTCCTCGTTATCAAATTGGGTTCCATGGTCTGTGATGAAGGCATGAGGGAGACCATATCGACAGATGATATTCTTCCAAACGAACTGGTATACCTTCTCGTACGTCATGTCGATGAGGGGTTCAGCTTCTACCCACTTAGTAAAATAGTCTACTGCAACGACGAGGTACTTGAATCTTCCTCGGGTGGTCGGTAATGGTCCCACCAAATCAATTCCCCATATGGCGAATGGCCAAGGGGAAGTTATGGGTGTCAACAGTGCTTGTGGAGTTCGTCGGATAGAGGAAAAACGTTGGCACTTGTCACATTTCTTAGCATAGGCTATAAAATCAGCCCTCATCGTTGGCCAGTAGTATCCTTGAGTCATTACCCTTTGTAAAAGTGTTCGACCTGCAACATGAGCTCCACAAGACCCTTCATGGATTTCTTCAATCAATTCCTTCACCTCGGAGGGATGTACACATCTCTGCAAACCTGCCATAATTTCTCGTCTATATAAAATACCATTAGTTAATACATACCGAGCAGCTTTATACTTCAATTTTTTGGCAGCGAGCTTATCCTCTGGTAATCCTCCCTCTTCAATATATATCTTGATGGGATCCATCCAAGATGGTCCTAAATCAAGGGTAATAACATTCATCGTCAAGTTTTCATCTATGCTCCGACTTTCCAATACTTCAATTGGTATCGTTTTTCGCAGCTCGGTACGAGTAGCTGATGCTAGTCGGGCCAGTGCGTCTGTTTGTACATTCTCTATCCTCGGTATTCTCACCAATTGAATGGCATCAAATTCTGTCAGTAACTCCATCACCTTTGCATGATACTTTTCCATTAAATCTCCTTTAACTGCATATGTTCCTGTCATCTGATTTACAATTAATTGAGAATCACTAAATACAATTACTTGCCGCGCTTCCATAACTTTTGCTAAGTTTAAACCCGCTATCATGGCCTCATATCCAGCTTCATTATTAGAGGCTTTGAATTGGAATCGTAAAGCATATTCCACGTCAATCTCATCTAGGGTGCTCAAAACAATTCCTGCGCCGCAACCTGCTGTGCAAGATGAGCCATCTACATATAATCTCCATATGGGTAATCCGTCTTCAAATTCCTTATCTGACAGGATTCCTCGGTGAAATATTTGTTGCTTCTTTTCGTCCTCCCTTGACACTTTTCGCTCCTCGTTAACCATATCTTCTCGCTCTTTTACCAACCGGAGCTGATCTGAGTTTGAAGTTGATGATCCTTCTACATCCACAAGCCCTTTTACCAACTGGAGTTGGTCTGGACCTATGTCTGTTGATCCTGTAACATCCACAGGTTGGTCAGTGAGCAACTATTGTTCCTCGGGGGTATCAGGGTATGTAAACTCTGCTATAAAATCTGCTACAGCTTGCCCTTTTAATGATGATCTGGGTTCATACACAATATCATATTCACCGAGTTCTATTGCCCAGTACATCAGTCTTCCTGATTTTTCTGGCTTGTTAAGGGCTTATCTCAATGGCATGTCGGTATACACAATGATGGTATGGGCCTGGAAATATGGCCTCATTCTTCTACTTGCTTCAATTAATGCCAATGCCAATTTTTCTAACTTTGGGTACCTGATCTCTGCACCTCGGAAAGCCTTACTTGTGTAATAAATTGGTTTCTGGACTCCATTCTCCAATCTGATCAATGCCGAGCTAACTGCATTCTCTGATACTGCTAGATACAAGTACAACTTCTCTCCTGTTATTGGCCTAGACAACAATGGAGGTGCTCCCAAATACTTTTTCAAGTCTTGAAAGGCCTTCTCACATTCATCAGTCCACTCAAAAGTTTTTCGAAGTGTTTTGAAGAATGGGAGGCATTTGTCAATTGCTCGAGATACAAATCTGTTGAGCGCTGCAACTCATCCTGTAAGACTCTGCACTTCTTTCTTTGTTGTTGGAGATCGCAACCCTAAAATAGCTTTGATCTTATTTGGATTTGCTTCAATGCCTCGCTGATTGACAATGTATCCGAGAAACATTCCTTCTCGTACTCCAAATGTGCACTTCGTCGGGTTGAGCTTCATCTGGTATTTATCCAATTGATTAAATGTCTGAGCTAAGTCAACTAGATGATCTGCATATTTCTTACTTTTTGTCAGCATATCATCGACATAGACTTCCATGTTGCAACTGATTTGTTCGGTGAAAACCTTGTTCATCAGCCGCTGGTATGTCGCTCCTGCATTTTTCAAACCAAAAGGCATAACATTATAGCAATAAGTTCCCCTAGGGGTAATAAAAGAAGTACTTTCTCTGTCTTCAGGTTTCATTTTGATCTGGTTGTAGCCAGAGTAAGCATCCATGAAGTTGAGCAGCTCATGTCCCGAGGTAGCATCCACTAGTTGGTCAATTCTGGGCAATGGAAAATGATCTTTTGGGCATGCCTTGTTGAGATCAGTGAAATCAACACACATTCTCCATTTATTGTTTTTCTTCTTTACCATCACCACATTTGCCAGCCAGTCTGGATATTTCACATCTTCAATGAATTGGGCTTTCTGGAGCTTCTCGACCTCCTCTTGTATGGCTTGATTCTTCTCAGGGCTAAATACTTTTCTTCTCTGTTTCACAGGCTTGATTTCCTTATTCACATTGAGTTCATGACGTAAGAAGTTTGGATCTATTCCTGGCATGTCCTCATGACTCCATGCGAAAGTTTTCTTCCTGTTTCTCAAGAACATTATCAACTCTTGTTTTATTGAAGCATCCAACGACGAACCTATCTGAGTTACTCGCTCAGGGTGCTCCTCGTCCAGAATAATATTTTCTGTAGATTCTACTACCTGTCCTTTTACAAGTTGGGATTCATCCCTGGGATCAAGAGTTTCAATTTCTGTACCTTCCTCCACCTGGTAGGTAATAGTCTTTTTCCTTGATTCTTCAGGCTCCTCTTGCTCGGCAGATGAATAATAGCATTCCCGAGCTATTTTTTGATCACCTTTCACAACTCCTACTCCGAAGTTTGTTGGGAATTTTAAGCATTGATGCACTATAGATGGAACTGCTTCGAACTTCTTCAAACCAACTCTTCCCATGATAATGTTGTAAGCTGACTACACATTCTTATCCATCACAAAGAAACGTATTCTTTCTGTTCGACAAGCAGGACAAGTTCCAATGAATATGTCCAACTTGATTGTCCCAAGTGGAAAAACTTTCTCGCCAGCAAAACCCAGAAGGGGTCTGTGATAAGGTTCCAATTGAGATAATTTCAAATTCAAACTATCAAAACATGAATAGTACATGATGTCTGCCGAACTACCATTGTCCACCAACACCCTTGAAATCACCACATCTTTCATCCTCATTTTGATCACCAAGGGATCGTCGTGAGGGTAAAGAACACCGGCCAAATCGTTTTTTGAAAAACCAATAACTAGCTTATCTTTATTTACCTTCCTCGGACGATCATCCTTGGTAAGATTTATTCGTTGAATATATGAGCAGGCTTGAGCCTCTCCGAGATAGGCTTTTCTTTCTGCAGTAAGGTCTCCCCCTCCAGCATCTCCTCCTGTTATAACATTACAATCAATTGACCCAAAACGTATGGAAAATACCTCTCGTTCAGGCTGTCTTGGCTTCTTTGGAAGATCGGGATCTTCATCTGGATCATCTTCATGATCTCTTTTCTTTTTCTCCTCCCCCCGACGAGGAGATCTGGAACGATCTCTAGTTCTATCATCATTCTTTCTTTCACCTCTGCGATCTACATACTTTGAAAACTTTCCTCTTCGAATGAGCGTTTCAATCTCGTTCTGAAGGGCTATGTAATTTTTGGTCGTATGGCCATGATCTTTATGGAACTCGCAATAATTGGCCCTATTCCTCAGGTCAGGATTGGTCCTCAGTTTATCTGGCCACTTGATTTCTTCGTTATTCTTAATTTCTTCTAAAACATGATTAATACCCATCTTCAAGGGAATATAATTATCATATTTCTTCAGGACTTCCCATAACGTCCTATTACTCTTTGAGTGCTTGTCACCACCATTACCTTTTTGCTCTTTCTTCTTAGATTTGTCAACCTCCACCTTGGTTTCTTTATCCATATTCTTCTTTGCAGCCATAGCCTCCTCGGCATTCATGATTTTGGCCGCTTTTTCCATCAACTCCGACATAGTTTTAGGTGGATCTTTGGCCAAAGTATAATATAATTTGTTAGGCAGCAATCCACTCATCAAAGCAGTGATCGCTGTCTTTTCTTCGTAATCTATGACTTCCAACTTCTCGTTATTGAAACGAGTTATGTAATCTCTAGTACTCTCACCTGATTTTTGTCTAACACTTAACAAGTGCGCTACTCGCTTTACCGGCTTTGCTCCAAAACATAAATTACCAATGAACAACTCAGTTAACTGGATAAAAGTCGAAATCTTACCCCGAGGAAGATTGTTGTACCATATCTGTGCAGATCCGGTAAGAGTTCCCGAAAATGCTCTACACCTCATCTCGTCGGGGACAACATATATGTCGGCAGCAGCCTGGTATTGTTCTATATAAAGAACAGGATCTATCTTTCCATCATATTTAGGGGTCACTACAGGTGCTTTAAATTTCGATGGTGTAGGACAATTCACAATGGCTTGCACAAAAGGTGTCCCTTGAACAAAAGTTCTCTGTAAGGGATTCCTTTCTTTAACCATTTCTCCAAGTCTATCCTCCAATCGCTGAATGGAACCCTTCCACGCTTCGTTTCCTTCCTCGGGCTGCTTAGTCCGAGCAATTGATTGTTCTGACGTAGCTTCCTGAGATCTATCTCGACGAGTAGCTGGTCTTGATTGTGCTGATCCTTCTCTCAAACCTGATGGTGGTCGAAAGCTTCTCGATGGGGCTCTAGGTGGACTCATATTTCTCCTTGGTCCTAACCAACTGAAAGGAGATGCTCTGCTTAATCTTTCCAGGGCGCTAGTTCTCTCCGGAGAGAGGGTGATATGTTGATCTGTATCCGTAGCCCGTATCGATGAAGTTCGCCCAGGTTGATAAGAAAAATCATTAGATTCTTCATTACGATATGACTCAGTACGCCTGGATCGCGATTGCCCATGATCACTCCTTTGCCTTGAATGGGTAGGTGCACCGCCGTGAAGAGTTTGAATGAGTTGCCTCATTGTTTCTTGCATGGCGGTTTGTCCTTCAGCCAGATTCGTCATAATTCCAGCCAGATCTGGAGGTGCAGATGGATTTAGAGGATTTCCAGTATTTCTAGCATTTCGATTACTGGATTCAGGATTATCTGCCATTGATGATAAATGATTTTTGGTGAAAAACGATAGCAACAGTCGTTTCCCACAGACGGCGCCAATCTGTTGATGTAAAAAATTAGATCGCTCTAATTATTCAATCACAGATAAATGAAATGAAACAAAGATTTTTAAAGTGTTTCAGCCTTATAAGAATGGCTT
The DNA here is from genome assembly GCA_949130495.1 of Sambucus nigra. NCBI lineage: Eukaryota > Viridiplantae > Streptophyta > Magnoliopsida > Dipsacales > Adoxaceae > Sambucus > Sambucus nigra. Next base: position 285,210,793 of record OX422214.1, on the reverse strand, counting down.
ACGTCCACTGTTATGTTATTGCTGAGTGTTTGGGAATTCTCGATTACAAGTTCAATCAAGAAATTCCGGTCCCTTTGAATGAGGGTGATACAAGGTATTTATAGCCCTTAGGCTGTACATGAATGGGTCGATACATTAAATGAGAATACATATGAAAGGGTAATACATTTAATGCAGCGTGTGCGTCAAGATGATGAACATTCAATGAATAGTTGAACTGTTGACATTCTGGCAGTTAATACTACGGCCGAGATGCAGCTCGGACCGCCTTAGTTGCTCGTTGCTCAGGAGTTCCTCGGAGCGCTAGAGTACCTCGGAGTGTTGTAGTTCCTCGGTATATCCTCGTTGCTCGGGGAAAACATGAGTTGGTCAAGAAAATGTACTTGCTCGTTGTTATTGTACCACGTAGATTGACAAGTGTCTTCATATGATTCGCCCACATCAGCATATTAATTTTGGTATCAACACTTATTATTTCATATTTTTAAATTAATATTTCCCAATGTTCGAGCAATTACATATTATATTCGTTTGAATAAATTATTCTCATGACTAATTGATTTAACCTTCACAGATGTTCGAGCAATTTATTAATTTTTACAGGTGTTGATACAAAAATTAGTCAGCTGGCGGGGATCAATTATATGAAGACTTGTGTCATCCTGCGTGGCATAAAATATATTCACCGAACTACTCAACATGCCGAGCTACTCAGCGTACCGAGCTACTCAAACGTGACGAGTTACTCAATGTACAAAGCATCTAGCCAAGAAGATCAAGCGATAAAAACAGTGTTGATACCAAAATTAGTATGCTGATGTGGACAAATAATAAGAAGACACGTGTCAATCTACGATGCACAATAGCAATGAGGAAGATCATTCCCCCGACCAACATACTCACTCTGAGCAACTGGTATACTCTGAGGAACACCAGTCTTCCGAGGAACACCAACCCTCCGAGGAACTCCAATGCTCCGAGGAACTCTTGGACGACGAGCAACTAAGGCGGTTCGAGCTGCATCTCGACCGCAGCATTAATTGCCAGATAATCAACAGTTCAACTATTCATTGAATGCTTATCATCTTGACACACACGTTTGAAGAGCATTAAATGAATTACCCTTTCATATGTGTATCATTTAATGTAACACCCTTTCATGTACAGCCTAAGGGCCATAAATACCTTGTATCACCCTCATTCAAGGGGACCAGAATTTCTTGATAGCACTTGTAATCGAGAATTCCCAAACACTCAGCAATAACATAACAGTGGACGTAGGCCATTCATATAACGCTGAACCACTTTAAAATCTTTTGTCTCATTTATTTATCTGTGATTAAATAATTAGAGTAATCTAGTTTTTTACATCAACAGATTGGCGCCGTCTGTGGGAAAGGATTGTTATTATAGTTTTTCACCAAAAATCATTCATCATCAATGGCAGATAATCCGGAATCCAGCAATCAAAACGCTGGAAATGCTGGAAATCCTTCAAATCCCTCTGCACCTCCAAATCTGGCTGGTATTATGACGAATCTGGCTCAAGGACAAACCGCCATGCAAGAAATAATGAGGCAACTCATACAAACACTTCATGGCGGTGCACCTGCACGTTCAGGACTGCGAAGTGGTCAGAGGCAAACTTATTTACTTTCTTCACGATCCAGGCGTACTGAGTCATATCGTAATGAAGAGTCTGATGATTTCTCTTATCAACCTGGGCGAACTTCGTCAATAAGGGCTACAGATACTGATCAACGTATCACTCTCTCTCCAGAAAGACCCAGTGCCTTAGAAAGACTGAGTAGGGTGTCTCCTTTCAGTCGATTAGTCCCTTGGAGGAATAGGAGTCTACCTAAGACCATGTCGAGGAGTTTTCGACGACCATCAGATCTAAGAGAAGGATCATCACAATCACGACTAGTTGCTCGTCAAGATAGATCTCAGGAGGCCACATCAGAACAATCAATTTCTCGAACTAATAAGCCCGAGGAAGGAAACGATGCGTGGAAAGGTTCCATTCAGCGGTTGGAGGATAGATTGGGAGAGATGGCTAAGGCGAAGAATCCCCTAAAATGAACTTTTGTTCAAGGGACACCTTTTGTCCAGGCCATTGTGAATTTTCCTACACCGTCAAAGTTTAAAGCCCTTGTGGTGACCCCCAAATACGATGGAAAGACATATCCTATTCTTCATATAGAGCAATATCAAGCTGCCGCCGATATCTATGCTGTCCCCAACGAGATGAGATGCAGAGCATTCTCAGGAACTCTTACTGGAGCTGCCCAGATATGTTACAACAATCTTCCTCGAGGTAAGATTTCAACTTTCTTTCAGTTGGCCGAGTTGTTCATCGGCAATTTCTGTTTTGTAGCAAAGCCAGTAAAACGAGTAGCACACTTGTTAAGTGTTAGACAAAAATCTGGTGAGAGTACTAGAGATTACATAACTCGTTTCAATAACGAGAAGCTGGAAGTCATAGATTATGAGGAGAAGACAGCAATCACCGCCTTGATGAGTGGGTTGTTGCCTAATAAGTTGTATTACACTTTGGCGAAAGATCCACCTAAAACTATGTCAGAGTTGATGGCAAAAGCGACCAAAATCATGAATGCCGAGGAAGCTATGGCTGCAAAGAAGAACATGGATAAAGACACCAAGGTGGAAGTCGACAAGTCTAAAAATAAAGAGCATAAGGGCAATGGCGGTGACAAGCGTTCCAGAAATAATAAGTCATCATGGGAAGTCCTGAAGAAATTCGATAATTATACTCCCTTGAAAATGGGTATTAATCATGTCTTGGAAGAAATCAAGAATAGCGAGGAGGTAAAGTGGTCGAAGAAACTGAGGTCAGACCCTAATGCGAGGAACAGGGATAAATATTGCGAGTTCCACAAAGATCATGACCATGTGACTAAAAATTGCATAGCTCTTCAGAACGAGATTGAAACACTCATCCGAAGAGGAAAGCTAGCAAAGTATGTTGATCGGGGAGGTGAAAGAAGAAATAATGATCGAACTAGAGAGAGATCTAGATCTCCTCGTCGAGCAGAGGAGAAAAAGAAGAGAGGCCATGAAGATTGTTGATACCAAAATTAATGTGGTGATATGGACGAATAATACAAAGACACGTGTCAACCTACGTGGCACAATAGCAACGAAGAATTTCATATCCCCGACCAACTCATGTTCTCTCCGAGCAACAAGGATACACCGAGGAACTCTAGCACTCTGAGGAACTCCAGCGCTCCGAGGAACTCTTGAATAACGAGCAACTAAGGCGGTCCGAGCTGCATCTCGGCCCCAACATTGATTGCCAGATAATCAACAGTTCAACTATTCATTGAATGCTTATTATCTTGGCGCACACGCTGCATTAAATGTATTATCCTTTCATATGTATATCATTTAATGTATCAACCCTTTCATATAAAGCCTAAAGGCTATAAATACCTTGTATCACCCTCATTCAAAAGGAGGGGAATTTCTTGATAGAGCTTGTAATCGAGAATTCCCAAAATACTCAGCAATAACATAACAGTGGACGTAGGCCATTCTTATAAGGCTGAACCACTTTAAAATCTTTGTCTCATTTTATTTATCTGTGATTAAATAATTAGAGTAATCTAGTTTTTTACATCAACAGATTGGCGCCGTCTGTGGGAAACGACTGTTGTTATCGTTTTTCACCAAAAATCATTCATCATCAATGGAAGATAATCCGAAATCCAGCAATCGAAATGCTGGAACCTCTCCAAATCCATCTGCACCACCAATTATTCCAGATCTGATTAGAATAATGGCAAATCTGGCTCAGGGCCAAACCGCCATGCAAGATACGATGCGACAACTCATCTAAACCCTTCATGGCGGTGCACCAACCCATTTCGGATCACAAAATCTCCAAAGAAATACCCGTGCGCCTTCTTCATGTACCAGGCGTGTTAATAAAGAATCCCATGATCGACCAACTGCTCGATAAGATAAATCACATGAAGCCACTTTAACGTGATCAGTTGCTCGAACCAATAGGCCCGAGGAAGGAAATGATGCTTGGAAAGGTTCCATTCAGCGGTTGGAGGATAGATTGGGAGAAATGGCTAAGGCTGAGAACCCTCTACAAAGAACCTTTGTTCGAGGAACACCTTTTGTCCAGGATATTGTTGATTTTCCTACCCCGTCAAAGTTTAAAGCCCCTGTGGTGACCCCCAAATATGATGGAAAGACAGATCATGTTCTTCACATAGAGCAATATCAAGCTGCTGCCGACATCTATGCTGTCCCTGACGAGATGAGATGGAGAGCATTCTCAGGAACTCTTACTGGATTTGCCCAGATATGGTACAACAATCTTCCTCGGGGTAAGATTTCAACTTTCTTTCAGTTGGCCGAGTTGTTCATTGGCAATTTCTATTTTGGAGCAAAGCCAGTAAAACGAGTAGCGCATTTGTTAAGTGTTAGATAAAAATCTGGTGAAAGTACTAGAGATTACATAACTCGTTTCAATAACGAGAAGCTGGAAGTCATAGATTATGAAGAAAAGACAACAATCACCGCCTTGATGGGTGGGTTGTTGCCTAACAAGTTGTACTACACTTTGGCCAAAGACCCTCCTCGAACCATGTCAGACCTAATGAGAAAAGCGTCTAAGATTATGAATGCCGAGGAGGCCATGTCTGCAAAGAAGAATATGGACACCAAAGAAACCAAAGTGGAAGATGATAAAGCGAAGAAGAAGAGTATCCAGCCCCGAGAAGAATCAAGCTATACAAGAGGAAATAAAGACCGAGCAAGAGAGAGATCTAGATCTCCTCGCCGGGCAGAAGAAAAACAATAAATGAAGAATGTGTGTTGTTTTCACCGATCTCAACAAGGCAGTGGATGCTACTTCGGGACACGAGCTGCTCATGGATACTTACTCTGTCTACAACCAGATCAAAATGAAACCTGAAGACAGGGGACGACATACCAGCAGCTGATGAACAAGGTTTTTGCTGAACAAATTAGTTGCAGTATGGAAGTCTATGTCGACGATATGCTGACAAAAAGCAAGAAAGCTGCTGATCATCTAGTTGACTTAGATCAAACCTTTGATCAACTGGATAAATTATCAAATGAAACTCAACCCGACGAAGTGCACATTTGGAGTACGAGAAGGAATGTTCCTCAGGTACATCATCAACCAGCGAGACGTTGAAGCAAATCCAGACAAGATCAAATTCCTTTTTGGGTTACAATCTCCAACGACGAAGGAAGAGGTCCAGAGATCAGATACCCAAAGATGGAAAAATTGGCATTGGCATTAATTAAGGCAAGTAGAATAATGAGGCCATGTTTCCAGGCCCATACCATGCATATCGACATGCCATTAAGACAAGCTGTAGCATAGTTTACTGATCTTAATACTCCCGAGAATCAAAAGTTGCTCGCTGATCAACCTGTGGATGTTACAGGATTAATAAATCATACTCCTTTGGTTAGGAGGCGTACACTTGCGTGATCAACTTCGGTTGGTAAAAGAGCTTGTGGACAAGATAGTTCGAAAGAACCTGATAGTTCGAGCGTGATCAACTTCGGTTGGTAAAATAGCAAGAACAAATTATACTCCTTTGGTTAGGAGGCGTACACTTGCGTGATCAACTTCGATTGGTAAAAGAGCTTGTGGACAAGATAGTTCGAAAGAACCTGATAGTTCGAGCGTGATCAACTTCGGTTGGTAAAATAGTGAGAACAAATTATACTCCTTTGGTTAGGAGGCGTACACTTGCGTGATCAACTTCGGTTGGTAAAAGAGCTTGTGGAAAAGATAGTTCGAAAGAACCTGATAGTTCGAGCGTGATCAACTTCGGTTGGTAAAATAGCGAGAACAAATTATACTCCTTTGGTTAGGAGGTGTACACTTGCATGATCAACTTCGGTTGGTAAAAGAGCTTGTGGACAAGATAGTTCGAAAGAATCTGATAGTTCGAGCGTGATCAACTTCGGTTGGTAAAATAGCGAGAACAAATTATACTCCTTTGGTTAGGAGGTGTACACTTGCGTGATCAACTTCGGTTGGTAAAAGAGCTTGTGGACAAGATAGTTCGAAAGAACCTAACAGTTTGGACCCACGACCAACTTTGGTTGGTAATAGGGCGACAACAAAATATACTCCTTTGGTTAGGAGGCAATAGTTCAAACCTATGATCAACTTTGGTTGGTAAAAGGGCAAGAAGAACATTCTTATAACGCCAATCTCGGTTGGTTTGAAAACAAAATATGCTCTCAAATGCCAACTTATGTTGGTCGGGAGGTAATATTATTACAAAAGTTCCTCAAAGAATAAAATATTCCAAACTGAACCAAGTATGGTTGGTCGGGGATAAAAACCCACTAACTGTATTTGGTCGACAAGGAGAAAATATTTCAAACTGAACCAAGTGTGGTTGGTCGGGGATAAAAACCCACTAACTATAGTTGGTCGATGAGCACAATTTAACAACCTTGGTTGGTTGGAAAAATTCTAAACATTTTTATACTCATTACTTTATTATTAAGTGATCGAGCAACATTACTGATACTTGTAACTTTTTTATTACTAAGTTGGTCGATGAACAACACAATATTGTTATCTTTTTAACAGATACATATGCATAAATGTAAAGTGTTTGACAAATACAAGACAATAGCAATCAAGATTGCGAACAAAAATGATAGCCTTTCATCAAAAACAAATTTATTACATTGATATGAAAATGTATACTAACTATTACATTGAGATTCCTACTCTATTGGTTTCTTTCCCTCTTCTTTTGAAATAGGTTCCTCGCCAGCAGGAGGATCATCCAAAGCATAAGGGGAGTTTATGAAATTAAGATCTTTCAGCATTCTGATGTTCATCACAGATGGTCTATCCGAGCAGCTCTTGCTCGTCCCCGAGAAGCTCTTGCTCATCCCCGAGAAGCTCTTACTCGTCCACGAGGAGGAGGTTGCTCTTCAAGACACATGATCTTCTCAGACATCTCAGCCAAGGCCTAGTTCTTTGCCATTAGTTGGAAGGATTGATTCTCCAAAGCAGATTGAGTTCTCTGTTCTTCGACAGTTACCCGAGCATCTCTTGCTCGTCCCCGAGAACCTCTTGCTCGTTCCCAAGCAGAGGTAGAAGTCAAAATCAGCATCTACAGCACTGAGATCTTTGCTACTACTATCTCGACCAATAATGAAGAAGAAGTTGTATGAAAATGTTTCGAAGTCCACCACTGGTTTGGTATTAATCAGATTGAAGAGTTGGGCTCAAATCAACAAAGTATTCAGAGGATCATAAATTTAGCACTCAGTTGTTCGACACAGGAGGCAGTTGGTCGGCTAGCAAACCAATCGACATACTTGAAGATTATGACAAGCTACAAGCTACATCATATGTCGTCCAGGAGATAAGGCACTTTATGTTGAACAAATCAAGAAGGTAGATCAAGAATTTCACGAGCACCGAGCAACACTGCAAAATAAATACTCCATCCTTTGAAGTAAACCATCAAGCATGAAGCATTGGGGGCTTCTGTTGATACCAAAATTAATGTGGTGATATGGACGAATAATACAAAGAAACGTGTCAACCTACGCGGCACAATAGCAACGAGGAATTTCATGTCCCCGACCAACTCATGTTCTCTCCGAGCAACAAGGATACACCGAGGAACTCTAGCACTCCGAGGAACTCCAGCGCTCCGAGGAACTCTTGAATAACGAGCAACTAAGGCGGTCCGAGCTGCATCTCGGCCCCAACATTGATTGCCAGATAACCAACAGTTCAACTATTCATTGAATGCTTATTATCTTGGCGCACACGTTGCATTAAATGTATTACCCTTTCATATGTATATCATTTAATGTATCAACCCTTTCATATACAGCCTAAAGGCTATAAATGCCTTGTATCACCCTCATTCAAAAGGAGGGGAATTTCTTGATAGAGCTTGTAATCGAGAATTCCCAAAATACTCAGCAATAACATAACAGTGGACGTAGGCCATTCTTATAAGGCTGAACCACTTTAAAATCTTTGTCTCATTTTATTTATCTGTGATTAAATAATTAGAGTAATCTAGTTTTTTACATCAATAAAGATGATGCCGAGGATGACCCCGATCTTCCCAACAAACCAAGGCAGCCAGAACGAGAGGTATTTTCCATACGTTTTGGGTCATTTGATTGTAATGTTATTACAGGAGGAGATGCAGGGGGAGGAGATCTTACTGCAGAAAGAAAAGCTTACCTCGGAGAGGCAAAAGCTTGCTCGTACATTCAGCGAATAAATTTGGCCGAGAAGGATTATCCGAGGAAGGTAAACAAAGAGAAGCTGGTTATTGGCTTTTCAAAAAATGACCTGGCAAGTGTTCTTTACCCTCACGACGACCCTTTGGTGATCAAAATGAGGATTAAAGAAGTAGTGATTTCAAGGGTGCTGGTAGACAATGGCAGTTCGGTAGACATCACGTACTATTCATGCTTTGACAGTTTAAATTTGAAATTATCTCAATTGGAACCTTATCACAGACCTCTTCTGGGTTTCGCTGGCGAGAAAGTTTTTCCACTTGGGACGATCAAGTTGGATATATTCATTGGAACTTGGCCTGCTTGTCGAACAGAGAGAATACGCTTCTTTGTGATGGATAAGAATGTGCAGTCAGCCTACAACATCATCATGGGAAGAGTTGGTTTGAAGAAGTTCGAAGCAGTCCCATCTACAGTACATCAATGTTTAAAATTCCCAACAAATTTCGGAGTGGGAGTGGTGAAAGGTGATAAAAAAGTAGCTCGAGAATGCTATTATTCATCTGTCGAGCAAGAGGAGCTTGAAGAGTCAAGGAAAAAGACTACTACTTACCAGGTGGATGAAAGTACAGAAATTGAAACACTTGATCCGAGAGATGAATCCCAACTTGTAAAAGGACAGGTGGTGGAATCTACAAAAAATGTTATTCTGGACGACGAATTCCCTGAACGAACAACTCAGATAGGTTCGTCGTTGGATGCTTCAATAAAACAAGAATTGATAACTTTCTTGAGAAACAGAAAGAAAACTTTTGCGTGGAGTCATGAAGACATGCTAGGAATAGATCCAAACTTCTTATGTCATGAGCTCAATGTGAATAAGGAGATCAAGCCTGTAAAGCAGAGAAGAAGGGTATTTATCCCCGAGAAGAATCAAGCTATTCAAGAGGAGGTCGACAAGCTCCAGAAAGCCCAATTAATTGAAGATGTGAAGTATCCAGACTGGTTGGAAAATGTGGTGATGGTAAAGAAGAAAAACAATAAATGGAGAATGTGTGTTGATTTCACTGATCTCAACAAGGCCTGCCCAAAGGATCACTTCCCATTGCCCATAATTGACCAACTAGTGGATGCTACCTTGGGGCACGAGCTGCTCAGCTTCATGGATGCTTATTCTGGTTACAACCAGATCAAAATGAAACCTGAAGACAGGGAAAGCACTTCTTTTATTACCCCTAGGGGAACTTATTGTTATAATGTTATGCCTTTTGGTTTGAAAAATGCAGGAGTGACATATCAGCGGCTGATGAACAAGGTTTTTACCGAACAAATTAGTTGCAACATGGAAGTCTATGTCGACGATATGCTGACAAAGAGCAAGAAAGCTGCTGAGCATCTAGTTGACTTAGGTCAGACCTTTGATCAACTAGATAAATACCAGATGAAGCTCAACCCGACAAAGTGCACCTTTGGAGTACGAGAAGGAATGTTCCTCGGGTACATCGTCAACCAGCGAGGCATTGAGGCAAATTCAGCAAAGATTAAAGCTCTTTTAGGGTTGCGATCTCCAACGACGAAGAAAGAAGTGCAGAGTCTTACAGGACGAGTTGCAGCGCTCAATAGATTTGTATCTCGAGCAACTGATAGGTGCCTTCCATTCTTCAAAACACTCCGAAAAACTTTCGAGTGGAATGATGAATGTGAAAAAGCCTTTCAAGACTTGAAGAAATGTCCAGGCTAGTGATGGGAGAAAAGTTGTACTTATACCTGGCAGTATCAGAGAATGCAGTCAGCTCGGCATTGATCAGATTGGAGAATGGAGTCCAGAAACCAATTTATTACACAAGTAAGGCTTTCCGAGGTGCAGAGATCAGGTACCCAAAGTTGGAAAAATTGCCATTGGCATTAATTGAAGCAAGTAGAAGAATGAGGCCTTATTTCCAGGCCCATACCATCGTCGTATACACCGACATGCCATTGAGACAAGATCTTCATAAGCCAGAAAAATCAGGAAGACTGATGTATTGGGCGATAGAGCTTGGTGAATATGATATTGTATATGAACCCAGATCGTCATTAAAAGGGCAGGCTGTAGCAGACTTTATAGAAGAATTTACATATCCTGATACCCCCAAGGAGCAAAAGTTGCTCGCTGACCAACCTGTGGATGTTACAGGATCAACAGACATGAGTCCAGATCAACTCCGGTTGGTAAAAGGGCTTGTGGATGAAGAAAGATCCTCAAATTCAAACCCAGACCAACTCCGGTTGGTAAAAGGGCGAGAAGAGATGGTCGACGAAGAACAAAAAATTCCAGGGGAGGATGAAAGGAAACGACATATATTTCACTGAGGAACTCTGTCAGAAAAGAAATTTGAAGACGAGTTACCTACATGGAAATTATATGTAGATGGGTCATCTTGCACAACAGGTTGTGGGGCAGGGATTGTTTTGAACACCCCAGACGAGATTAACGTGGAATATGCCTTACGATTCCAATTCAAAGCATCCAATAATGAGGCTGAGTATGAGGCCATAATAGCAGGTCTTAATTTAGCAAAGATTATGGAAGCGCAACAAGTGATGGTATTCAGTGATTCTCAATTAATTGTGAATCAGATGATGGGAACGTATGCAGTTAAAGGAGAATTAATGGTCAAGTATCATGCAAAGGCGATGGAGTTATTGGCAGAATTTGATGCCATTTAGTTAATCAGAATACCCAGAATGGAGAATGCACAAGCAGACGCACTGGCCCGACTAGCATCAGCTACTCGTACCGAGTTGTGAAGAACGATACCAATTGAGGTGTTAGAAAGTCGAAGCATAGATGAAGGCCTGACGATGAATGTTATTTCCCTTGATTTAGGACCATCCAGGATGGATCCCATCAGGGCATATGTCGAGGAAGGAGAATTACTGGAGGATAAGATCGCTACCAAGAAATTGAAGTTTAAAGCTGCTCGGTATGTACTAACTAATGGTGTTTTGTATAGACGAGGAATTATGGCAGGTTTGCAAAGATGTGTACATCCCTCCGAGGTGAAAGAATTGATTGAAGAGATCCATGAAGGGTCTTGTGGAGCCCATGTAGCAGGGCGGACACTGTTGCAAAGGGTGATGACGCAGGGATACTACTGGCCAACGATGAGGGCTGATTGTATAGACTATGCTAAGAGATGTGATAAATGCCAACGTTTTTCTTCCGTCCGACGAACTCCACAAGCATTGTTGACACCCATAACTTCCCCTTGGCCTTTTGCCATGTGGGGAATTGATTTGGTTGGACCACTGCCAACGTCCCGAGGAAGATTCAAGTACCTCGTCGTCGCAGTGGATTATTTTACTAAGTGGGTAGAAGCTGAGCCTCTGATTGATATGACATACGAGAAGGTGTACCAATTCGTTTGGAAGAATATCATCTACCGATATGGTCTCCCTCATGCCTTCATCACAGACCATGGAACACAGTTTGATAACGAGGAGTTTGCCGCCTATTGTCATCAGTCAAACATTTTGAAGGTTCATTCAGCACCAGGCCATCCTCAAAGCAATGGACAAACTGAAGTGACGAACAGAACATTATTAAATGGTTTGAAGAAGAGGTTAAGTGAGACTAAAGCTAATTGGATTAATGAGCTACAATCGGTATTATGGGTTTACCGAACAACTCCCCGAGCTGCAACTGGAGAATCACCATATATGCTGGCGTTTGGAAGTGAGGTTGTAATACCTGCTGAGTTGGGTCTCCCAACACACAGAGTGCTGAATTTCAATTCCCCAGTCAGTGACTTGATGAGAAGATTATATTTGGACATGCTCGAGGAGGTTAGAGAAGAAGCAGCCATCAGGAATGCTGCATATCAACAGCGAACAACTCTGTTCTACAACAAGAGGGTGAAGAAATGTGATTTAAAAGAAGGAGATTACGTGCTAAAGAAGGTCATTCAGAAGCACAATAAATTGGAAGCAAATTGGCATGGACCTTACCGAGTTACAGAAGTTGTTAGACCAGGAACTTACCGAATAGCAACTCTAGAAGGAGAGGAATTCAAGAATGCATGGAATGCTGAACACCTACGCAAGTATTATCAGTAATGTAAAATGTAAAGCAGTTCTATCAATATGAATAAAATGATGATGTTTCACCATATTCTCTCCTTTTATTGAAAGTTTTTTGGGGAATACTAGTGTACAACACTACGATGCTCGACAGCAAAAAGAAGACGATAGTTCAGACCCACGATCAACTCCGGTTGGTAAAAGGGCGAGAACAAACTATACTCCTTTGGTTAAGAGGCATACACTAGGGTGACCTACTCCGTTTGGTAAAATAACTAGTGGACACTAATAGTTCAGACCCATGATCAACTCCGGTTGGTAAAAGGGCGAGAACAAACTATACTCCTTTGGTTAGGAGGCATACACTAGCGTGACCAACTCTGGTTGGTAAAATAACTAGTGGACACTGATAGTTCAGACCCACGATCAACTCCGGTTGGTAAAAGGGCGAGAACAAACTATACTCCTTTGGTTAGGAGGCATACACTAGCGTGACCAACTCCGGTTGGTAAAATAACTAGTGGACACTGATAGTTCAGACCCATGATCAACTCCGGTTGGTAAAAGGGCGAGAACAAACTATACTCCTTTGGTTAGGAGGCATACACTAGCGTGACCAACTCCGGTTGGTAAAATAACTAGTGGACACTGATAGTTCGAACTCAGACCAACTCCGGTGGGTAAAGAGCGAGAACATGTGATTCCTAAAAATGCCAATCTCGGTTGGTTAAGAAACAAAATATGCCAAATTATGTTGGTCGGAAGGTAAAACTATTCCAGAAAATACAAAAGATTCCAAACTGAACCAAGTATGGTTGGTCGGGATCAAAATCCACTAACTGTAGTTGGTCGACGAGGATAAAATTATTGACCTTGGTTGGTCGGACACATTTTATGAAAAAATTTACCAAGTATGGTTAGTCGGGGATAAAAACTCTCACTAACTATAATTGGTCGACGAGCACAATTTAACAACCTTGGTTGGTTGGAAAAATTTTAAACATTTTTATACTCATTACTTTATTATTAAGTGATCGAGCAACATTACTAATACTTGTAACTTTTTATTACTAGATTGGTCGATGAACCACAAAGTATTGTTATGCAATCACAAATATAAAAGTGTTAGACAAGTACAAAACAATAGCAATACAGATTTGCCAACAGAAAATGAAAGTCTTTCATTAAAATTCAAAACGAATTACAAATTACATGTATACTAATTATTACATTGAGATCCCTACTCTATTGGTTTCTTTCCCTCAGCTTTTGAAATAGGTTCCTCGCCAGCAGGTGGATTATTTAAAGTATGAGGAGAATTAATAAAATTCAAGTCCTTCAGCATTCTGACATTCATTACTGAAGGTGTGTCCAATAGATGCTCGGGACGAGATACCTCGATCTGAGAATGAAGATTGTAGTCACCGAGGTATTGTACAATTAAGCTCCGAGGAATAGCACGAGCTGGGATCCATTCCTTATCCAAATTGAACGGTGTCACAGGCAAGTCAAGTACCCCAGGGTCATAATAGTCCCACAAGTAATATCCCTGTTCAAGTTTCAACACGCATAAGGTATTCAACCAGCCTTGTTTATAGCCCTCATTAGTGGCATTCTGGATACGAGCATCTAAATGGAATAGTGCCTCATTGTACCCAGCCATCCAAAATTCCCTGGGCTGCTTATGGAATTGGAAAGTTAGTCTCTCCAACTGCTCGTGAAGGTTTTTTGCAAAAATGTCCTTATTCTCTAAAGCAGACTTCGTCGCAGTAAGTTGATCCTCCAAAGTTAGGATTTTCTTGGACATTTCAGACAAAGCCCGATCTTTTTCATTCAACTGGTACGCTTGAGTTTCCAATGTTGACAGAGTACGAGCTTCTTCAATACTACGAGGAGTTCTTGATCGACTCCGAGCAGGTTGAGTACTTCGTTCCTCGACAACATCCTGGGCAACTCTTCCTCGCCCACGAGAACCTCTTCCTCGTCCCCGAGTAGAAGTAGAAGTACCAGATCTTCTCAGGATATCCAACTCTTGCCTTAATTTGGCATTCTCAACCTCTAAGAAGGAAAATCCCTCATCGGTCACTGGGATTACTGCTGTTGAAGAAGAGGCTACAGACTTATATTGTGCTAGCTCTTTCTGTAAATTATTATTCTCTTGCTCCAGCAGTTCAGCAATTTGTCTACAAGCTTCAACTTCTCCCTTTAGGGTCCTCTCCCTGACATCATACCCAGAAAGGAGTTTGTCGTAGCCCTTCTCGGCAGAAAGCTGTCGATATTTCTTTCATACCCCTCATGTAACAAGGCATTTGACTCCTTGTACTGAGTCTGAAGATCTTCTAGAGTATATTGAAGCTCCTCGATCATATCATAATAAGCCACGTTATTGGCCACAGCTCGATCAAGTAAGCCCTTCAGATATTGATAAGCTTCTACTGCCTGCTCTGAAGCACCATGGCCAAGGATGTCGGCAACTTCTGATTCACTGAGGTCTGTGTGACCAACTTTATAATATTCGTGGCATTGCTGCATCAACTTTGAGTCATTAGCAGACAGAAGATCCATCCTGGCCAGAAACTAACAGAGAAAGAAAAAGAAGATCAAGACAGAGTGCAGATAAAGAAGAGACAATCATATGGAAGAAAAGAACTCAAATTTTATTAGATCATAAGGCAAAGTTACAAAGATCTGGGATACAAAGTACAAGTAAAAGAAAAATAGAAAGAGAATACCGAACAACTTCACACCTTTTCCTTGTCTCCCAAGACTTTCTCAAGAGGCTGGGACGAGGAGCTTGGTTGCTCGGTGGAAATAATGAGTTGGTCGGCGGGAGCTGGAACTTGTTCTGGAGGAGCTGGCAGAGATGAAAGCTCCTCGTCAGCAGGCTGGGTAAGGATGAGATCACCCACTACCAATGAAGATTATTCTGAGGCAGCTTCGTCCTCTTCTTCATCCTCGATGGCTGGGGGAGGACCAGGAAGATGCTGTTGAAATAACTCGGAGTCCTCGCTCACCTTCAATTCTTACAAAGCAGCAACCCAGTCATCTCGAAAGTATTTCAAACTTCCATATTGCACCTGAGTCATCATGGCAGCTACTCCCTTGTTCCACCCTTTGTTCCAACCTGTGTTGAAAGACTTCTTTATTTCCATCTTTCTTTTCATTTTCTCTGAGGAGAGCTTCTCAGATAGAAGGTCCTCGGAGGCTTTCAGCTTGGCCTCCAACTCCTCCTTCTGACGATTTGCTTCGCGCAGAAGGGTCATCTCTTCCTCAGCTGATTTCAACTTATTTTCAAGCTCCCCGAAGGTAGTGAGCTTCTCGACGTATTTCTTATTCTCTCTTTCCAAGTCCTTCACTTTATTTCCCAACTGCACCTTCTCTGCTTCAGATGCAGCCAATTTCTTCTCCCATTCACCTTTATCCTCGTCGTACTTTTGACGGGATTCCTTCAGAGATTGGGCCAAACCCTGGAATGCATCCTCTACTCCAGATGAGGAGCTTGAAGCCTTGAGCGCTTCATCTTTCTTCACAATGGTGTTAAAGCAACTCACCAGCTGAAAAAAGAAGGTAGTGATGAGTTAGTGCCGAGATACATATATATATAGAAGGAAAGAAGAATTCAAGATAAGAAGAAACTTACTGAAGCAATGTGACGAGTAGCTAGGGATGTCAGCATATCCCTAGACATGTTTTCCTCGATGCCTTGGACTTCAGGAATAGTCCAAGTCTTTACCGAGCTCATTACAGAGCTCGGGGGAATAATGGTTGGAACATCAGCTCCACTAGTTTGGAGCTGGGGAATGACTTCAGAAAAACTAACCGAGGAGGACTTCTTCAATCTCCTCGGTGTCTTCTCAACAACCTCAACCAAAGAATAATTTTTGGTTGGAGAGATAGTGATTACTTCCACAGGCGCATCCTTCTGTACAGGAGCCACTGGGGGCTTCTCGGCGGCCTTCTGAGGAGCAGCAGAAGGGGCAGCATCCATTTTCTTTGTCCCCTTTGGGACATCAGCTTTATTTCTCTTTCCATCTCCAGCAGAGGAGGCCTCTTCAAAGAGAGAAGGAACTCTTCTCTTGCCCATCTTCTGACTCAAAGGAATGTGAGAGTCTGGTGAAGAGTCTTCAGAAGCTGGCAATGGTTCGCTAATGCTAGCCACGAGACGAGCAGTATAAGAGGATGTATAGCTCCTGTACTGCAGCAAGTATGAAGCAGACCTAATGTGCTCGTTTGCAACCTTCTGATGCAAACTCCAGATATGTTTTAAATGCTTGATATTAACTTCTGTTTCTTTTGGAGTTTTTCTCTTGCTGTCAACTGCAAACAAAAACATAGTGAAATATCAGTCATACATTTTGTCAAACACAATGAAATCATAATTTCAAAAAACAAAATAAGATGAAAATAACCTATCCCATTGCCATATGGGGGGCATCTGGGACCCTCATATACTGAATCTCCAACCAAATGGGCATGTTGCCAATTTTTTATAACTACTCCATGTTCAAAATAATCCCTGTTAGCCTCAGGGAGGTTAACTACTAGAGCCCTATTCAAAAATCTAGTTTTTAAATAATAAACATTGTCTAAAATAACCCATCTATAACAGTACATAATCTCAGGAATTCCTATACGAGTTCTATGAGTTTGATTTAACCTATACACCCCATTAACTATTCTCCATGTGTTGGGGGCTATTTTTGCAGGGATAATATCGAAATACTGACAGAACTCTAAACACAAAGGGTTTGGTGGAAAAGAAAATCCACATTCAGCAATAAAGAGGCTAGGGAACCAATGTCCCTCAGCCAAATCAAAATAACTTGAAGGCTCAGAAAGACTTTCCAAAATTACCCAAGAAGGAATAGAAAAGTCAGAATGGAATTTCTCAAGAGATTCGATAATATAAACCATGGTGAATAAAAAGAAATGAAGGAGAAGGAAGAAAATCTTACAGGAAAAAGGAGATCTGTTGATAAACAAACGAAGGAAGGGATGAACACACAGAAGAGAGAAAAGCTATAGAAAACTCGAAAGCAGAAATTGAAAAGGTAGAAGACGATAGGATTGCCTCTGAGGCTTAAATACTTTGCCTTGGGAAACGGCGAAAGAAATGATTACAAAAAAGAAACTATTAGGCTACCGGCGGCTAAAAGGACAAAGAAGGCACGAAGATCGAAGCACTTATAAAAAGGCAAAAAGGCGGATTCTGCGAATTTGGAACGAAATTCAAATACGAAGAAAAGGCTCCTAAAACCCAGGAAGGTCATTTAATATTGCCATATACCGAGAAAGAATGTTCCATACTCCTCAAAGTTCGAAACATGAAACATTGGGGGCTTCTGTTGATACCAAAATTAGTATGCTGATGTGGACAAATAATAAGAAGACACGTGTCAATCTACGAGGCACAATAGCAACGAGAAAGATCATTCCCCCGACCAATATACTCACTCCGAGCAACAGGTATACTCCGAGGAACACCAGTCTTCCGAGGAACACCAACCCTCTGAGGAACTCCAATGCTCCGAGGAACTCTTGGACGACGAGCAACTAAGGCGGTTCGAGTTGCATCTCGATCGCAGCATTAATTGCCAGATAATCAACAGTTCAACTATTCATTGAATGCTTATCATCTTGACACACACGTTTGAAGAGCATTAAATGAATTACCCTTTCATATGTGTATCATTTAATGTAACACCCTTTCATGTACAGCCTAAGGGCTATAAATACTTTGTATCACCCTCATTCAAGGGGACCGGAATTTCTTGATAGCACTTATAATCGAGAATTCCCAAACACTCAGCAATAACATAACAGTGGACGTAGTCCATTCATATAAGGCTGAACCACTTTAAATCTTTTGTCTCATTTATTTATCTGTGATTAAATAATTAGAGTAATCTAGTTTTTTACATCAACAAACAGATTCAATGAATATTATTATTATGTAAAGATGTATATGTCTATTAAATAATGACATAGTGTCTATTCATATTGATAGCCCAAGGGCTATAAATACATTATAACCCCTTCCATAACGGGATAATCGATCACTTGCGATCATAATTGAGATCAAGACAAAACACCCAGCAATACCAGACAGTGGACATAGGACATTTTCATTAAGGCCGAACCACGTTAAAAATCCTTTGTCTTATTTCTTTATTCATATTTATTTGTGATTAATTAATTAGATCAAGTCTAATTTTTTACATCAAAAGATTGGCGCCGTCTATGGGAAACTACTATACGTAGCGTTTTTTACTAAAAAATTCATCATACATTGCTGAGATCCCATAATCTAGAAATAGAAAAAATGAAGGAGTTACTCCTTACCAGTCTGCTCCTCCAACTGTCCATGATCTCACAGAAAAAATAGCCAACTTAGCGAGAGGACAAACAACTATGAAGGAGACCATGCGACAACTCATTCAGACTTTTCAAAACACAATTCTTGCCCAGTCAGGCCAGCGAAGTGTTCATAGAAACATGCACCTACCGTCTTCACGATCCAGACGTACTTTATTCCCTCATGCCTCCCGGTCCAGACATACCGAATTCCATCATACTGAGAGGTCCAGTGATCCCTCCTATCAGCCTGGCCGGACATCTCTCATAAGAGTTATGGACTCTTAAGAAAATGTTACTCTAACCCCAGAACGAACAAGCGCTTTGGAGAGGTTGAGTTGAGTCTCCCCCTTTTGACCGTTTGGGCCCTAGGGGGAATAGAAACCCTCCTCGAATTGCGTCGAGAATTTCTCAATGACCAAATGATTTAAGGGAAGGTTCTGCCCAATCACGCCCTGCAACTCGTACATAAAGATCCAAAGAGGAGAATTCAGTGTGATCTGTTGCCCGGGAAAATAAATCAGATGTTGGAAATGATGCATGGGAAGGCTCAATTCAGAGGTTGGAGGACAGGTTAGGAGAAATGACTAAGGCCATAAACCCTCTCTAAAGAACCTTTATCAAAGGATCTCCATCTATACAAGCAATTGTGGACTTTCCCACACCCTCAAAGTTTAAGGCTCCTGTAGTTACGTCGAAGTACGATGGGAAGACTGATCTCGTTCTCCATATAGAACAGTACCAAGTTGCTACAGATATTTATACGGTCCCAGATGAGATGAGGTGCATGGCGTTCTTAGGAACCATCACTGGTTCTGCTCAAATATGGTATAACAGCCTTCCTCGGGGGCAAATCGCAACTTTCCATCAGTTGGTTAAGCTCTTCATAGGTAAATTATATTTTGGTGCAAATCCAATCAAGAGGGTCGCCCATCTGTTGAGCGTAAGGCAAAAAGCAGGAGAAATCACTAGGGATAAAATCACTCGTTTTAACAATGAGAAACTGGAGGTAATTGACTACGAGGAAATGAAAGCCATTACAGCCCTGATAAGTGGTTTTTTACCGAATAAGCTGTATTACACTTTGGACAAAGATCCCCCCAAATTAATGGTAGAGTTGATGGAAAACGCAACTAAGATTATGAATGCCGAAGAAGCTATGACTACGAGGAAGAATGTTGAGGCAAAAGAGAAAACTAAAGCTAAAGATAGGTCAGAGAGGAAGGATCGAAAGGCAAGGAAACATTTTAGCACTTGAGGAAGTATGCAAATTATACCCCCTTAAAGGTAGGCATAAACCATGTTCTGGAGGAGATAAAAAACAACGAATAACTAAATTGGTCGAAGAAATTGAGGACAACCCCCAAAAGGAGAGATGAATCCAAGTATTATGAGTTCCACAAAGACCACGATCACATGACCAAGCGGTGCATAGCTCTCTAAAATGAGATCAAGGCACTCATTAGACGAGAGAAATTGAATAAGTTTATTGATCGCCAGAACGGTTAGAAGACTAACAATAAAGCACAGTAAAGGTCTAAATCTCCTCACCGACCAATAGATGATAAGAAAAGGGACCATGAAGATGACCCTAAGGATGACCCCGATTTCCCCAAAAATCCTAGACAGTCTGAACGTGAGGTATTTTCAATCCGCTTTGGTTCATTTGACTGTAATATGATAACATGTGGAGATGCAAGAGGTGGTGATCATACCACTTAAAGGAAAGCTTACCTCAATGAGGCCCAAGATTGTTCCTATATACAGTGGATAAATCTGGCAGAGTAATATCGTCCGAGGAAGATCAATAAGGATAAACTAGTCATCAATTTTTCCAAAAGTGATATGGAAGTGTCTTGTACCCTCACGATGATCCTTTGGTGATCAAGATGAGGATGAAGGATGTAATCATATCAAGAGTATTTGTAGATAATGGTAGCTCTACAAACATCATGCTCTACCCTTACTTTGATAGTTTAAACTTGAAACTCTCCTAGTTGGACCCGTACTGATGATGTTGAAATCAGCACCACCAGGTAAGGTGTTTTCAAGCCCAATCTAAGAACAACAATGGCATCATAGTTATGTAAAAGGTAAGAGAATGAGGTGAGGAGAAGAGGAGAGTGCACCAGGATATAAGTGGTTCAGCCTAAATTGGCCTACGTCCACTATGTGTGTGTGAATGATCTCACTGTAATGAGGCACTAATGGCCATGGATACAATCACTCAAGCTTTCTCTCTCTACTGTATATCTAGACAGAGTTTTTGCTAGGGTTGAATATCTGGGATCCTTTTACAAGGTAGAGGATGACCTCTATATATAGTACCTAGGGGGTGTAATGTACCCCCCATGCATGCAATGAACATGTGTGTGGTAGACTCACCAATAGGGGGAAGCCACATGTCACTGTCACATGTAAGAAATGATGATGAAATATCCTCCCCACGTGTGGAGAATAATCTTGTTACAACTGATTTGTGCCCATGTGTGCTTATCCAAATGTCAACAGATGCTCGGCCGCCATATTGGTGCATGACCTCGGCCTGGGAGAGGCCAAGATGTAAAGGCTTGATATTCGTTCAATCCGAGATGTGCCATAGGGAGTCTCGGCCTGATCTCAGCCGAGACATTATACTGGGGGTCGGCCCCAGCCGAGGTTGGACTAATTCCATGTTGAAGATTACCAAGGCTTCTTGTCACCTCGGCCCGAGCCGAGGTTGGACTGATTCCATATTGAAGATTACAAGGGATTCTTGTCACCTCGGCCTACACTCGACCGAGGTTGCCATACCCAGGTATATGAGAATGCTGTCGATGCTTGTGATGCGCGTAGTGTCCATTGGAAATGTAGGTGGTAGTGTCGGCCTGGGCCGACCTTACTAAGGTCGAGGGCTGATATCGTGGGCTCATGGCTTACCCAGGGTCGGTCAATATCTCGACCATCACCTTGGCCGAGGTTGGTGTCTCTAGGACGAGGTTACACTTGGGGTATATCAATCACCCCCAGCCCCTAGTTATATGTGAGGGAAGGTTACTAGGGGATTAGTATGCATCCGAGGCCTGTCTTATTATGAACCAGTACTTGCTTGACACTTGTCCAATGTTGGAACGTACTCGCTTGGTAGGCGTGTGCTGTCAGCCACCCTTTGGGGCTCCCAAGGCAATGATGGGCCTTGGGAAACGTGCCCATGTATTTAAGGGTTTCAAAACCCTTTTTCCCTCCTTCTTCTTCATTTCTTCTCTCCTGTGCACGATTTTTTCCTGCAACTTCTCTCTCTAAAGCGCTTCGAATCAAGGCTCCACTGCAGAGGCACTATTGGTGGTTTCTTCGCGAATTTTCTTTATTTTCCCTCATCGTTTCATTTCCAGGTACTTTCTCCCTTCCATTTCCTTTGTTTCTCATTTTTGGTTTGCATTTTTCGGCGAGTTTCATCGTTTTCCGACGAGCACCATATTTTCAGGCGAACAATATTCGACTTAAACTTCTAAGTTTGATCTTTAGATTTCTTTACTTTACAAGCCAACCCTGTTTGTAGTTTTAGGAGTTATTCCCAAGTTTAGAATCGTCCTCTGATGCTCTGACCTTTATACCAGCTTCTTGAGGATTTCCCCTCTCTTAGAGAGAAGACCCTAGAAAAGATTAGGCAAATAGAAAGGGCCCAAAAGGAGGCTCGTAGGTTACAAGAATTTCCTATTAGACCTATCTTTCCCCCACCTATCAAGGTGGTATATCCTGATCCCCCTGAGTTCTTCTATCAGACAGAGGTCCCTGCCGACCCAATACCGATGTCTGAGTCTGAGTCTTCCACCTCAGACCCTATGTCTGTAGACTCTTTTTAGGAAGCCATGGATTTCACACCTCGACCTGGTCAGGCCCCTGATCATGCCGAGGTCTCCAGATGAGCTTCATCCCATAATGGCTCAAGCACCTCACCTTCTTCTTCAGAGGTTGAAATTGTTGAGCCGAGTGTGGCTGTGCCACCCATTCTTGACGCCATCCCCCTGTCGGCCGTCACAGGGGAAGAGTTCGTTCAGAGATTTGCTAGTAACCCATCTACATCTGCTCCGGCCGACGTTGAGCTTGATGATGATGAAGATGCTGAAAGCGATGTGGACGTCTCTGAGGCGGCCGAGATCGAGAGCACGGTAACTGAGGTGGATCTTCTATGCTTCAGATATTTATACTCCATTAGTCCCTCCATAAAATTAAGGAGACCTGTGAGGGAAGAGAGGGCCTATCACGACCGAGATGGAGAAATCTGCCTATATGAGCAGATGTTTAAGTTAGGGTTTCGCCTACCCATTCATCCCATCATCAAATCCATTCTCTCTTATATCAACTTGGCCCCCTCACAGCTATCTCCCAATGCCTGGAGAGTCATCATAGGGGCCATTATCCTGTGGAGGGTAGTCCACCACTCTGACCTCCCAGTTCAGGTCTTCGTTGGTTGTTATGTCCCAATCTCAGCCAAAAACCATCCGAGATACTATCATTTTGTGGCTCGGAGGCCTTAGAAGAAAATGCTCCAGGTGACTCAGACCTCAAACCATAATTGGAAGCCCCGCTATTTTTTCGCCTCTGGACCATGGGAATTTGGCCCGTACGTTCCCTCTTCCACACTTGAGCCGAGGATACCCCTCAAATGGGGTAAGGTCACCATGTCTGCCAGGGCCGACCCTGGTCTAAGTCTTCAGAATATCCAGAAGGTGAAAGCCCTGCAAGACCAAGGGACACATGGTCTTTTTGTTAAGTTCAAACATTTGTTGACCCCCCATTATCTCTCGGGGACGGGCCTAGGTGGAAGTCCCCTTGTTGACTTTGGTAAGGATTTTTCTTTTAAGTTTAACCTCTGAACTCATTCTTATCTGATCTTTAACCCATATCTTTTAACTTTTGCAGAGCGACCATAAGACATTTCAGACGAACTGTGGGAGATGGCTGCACCGAGCTTAGCGAGACTCGCCAAAAAAGCTGGTCTGAACGTTCCTCCCCCAGCTCCCTCTACATCCAAATCTCAGGACTCAAAGAAGAGGGCTCCATAGGCCCCTGCCTCTTAGGATCAGAGGCCGACCTTGAGGCAAAAGAAGGCCTCTGATGCTGTAATTCCAATCTCCTCGGCCGACGCCCTGTCGGCCCGCCTGGACCAGCTGAAGTTATCTGACAGCATTGTCGGCCATAGTCTACAGGCCCTTGACGCCATCGGCTCTGCAATGACTGAGGCTAAAAATCACTTTTTCAGGTCTCTGGATACACAACTACTGGTTGAGTTCGGCCTTCACAGAGCCGTTCAGGTATGTCTTGATCTCTCGTCAAAATTTTATAAGTGCAACATCTGATTTTTCTCTAGCTTAACCTCTTCCTTAAATGTGCAGGGAGTGGCTGCTATGCACCACCTATCGAACTGGACTCTGAGGAAATTGCCCCGCATCTAGAAGGGGCAAGAGGCCGAGAAGGTTCAGAGCGCCCTAAATGCTGAGGTCGACCGTCTGAAATCAGAGCTGCAGAACTCTGAAAATAAGGTTAAGGGGTTGGAGAAAGACATTTCTCTGCTCGTCAAAGATCACGCAAAAGCCCTAAAGGCCAAAGATGACGTTCTGTAGCAGAAGGTCAGCTCGGCTGTCAAGGCTGCCCTTGAAGATGCCTCGGCCAAAATAATTTCTGACTACAAAGCCTCAGACGAGTTCATGGGTTTTGGTTTTGAATATCTCGAAAGTGGTATCAAGGCTACTACCAAATGGGATGAAGTCAGAGAGATGGATATCGGTACTCTAAAGGCCTCTGACTTTGTGGGTCTCGGCTTTGCTGACCCTCAGTTTGCTCAGGCGCTTCAAGAGGTGGAGGACGAGGCTGCTGCTCCTGCTGAGACTGCAACTCTGGGAGGGACCGAGGTCGGAGGGGAAGACCATAATGATGACGTGGCCGAGGTTACTAACGCTGATCAAGCCAATCAGGTCGAGGTTGTTAATGTTCTCCCCCCAAACCTTTAGGATTTATAACTTGTAATTCGTAACTTGTAACTCGTAACTTGTAACACCATGATATTTTGTATTCAAGGAATATTTGTTACTCCTTTGTATTTCAACCTCTGAATGCTATATCTCTTCCCATTATTGAATGCCATGTGATCTCTTCTATTATTTTGTTGTAGTGATGTCTTGTTTATACTCAGTCAATAATTCTGACCTCAGGTCTCTTCACCAATGAATTATAATTAGGCTCTAAGGTCATTACCTAAGATGCTATTCTCATAACCAATTTCACCAAATTAATGATGTTAAGAGTCTGAGATCATCTGCTAAGCTGTCTGAGCTCAGACCTTGTCACCACTGAGTGATGTTATAAGGGTCTGAGGTCATCACCTAAGATGTTGGCCTCATAATTAATCTCACTAAATTAATGATGTTAAGAGTCTGAGGTCATCTAACTAAGGTGTCTGGGCTCAGACCTCGTCACCATCGAGTGATGTTATGAAGGTCTAAGGTCGTCACCTAAGACGTTATCCTCACAATTAATTTCACCAAATTAATGATGTTAAGGGTCTGAGGTCATCTGCTAAGGTGTCTGAGCTCAGACTTCTTCACCACTGAGTGATGTTATGAAGGTCTGAGGTCGTCACCTAAGACGTTATCCTCATAATTAATTTCACCAAATTAATGATGTTAAGGGTCTGAGGTCATCTGTTAAGGTGTCTGACCTCAGACCTCGTCACCACCGAGTGATGTTATGAAGGTCTGAGGTCATCACCTATGACGTTATCCTCATAATTAATTTCACCAAATTAATGATGTTAAGGGTCTGAGGTCATCTGCTAAGGTGTCTGACCTCAGACCTTGTCACCACCGAGTGATGTTATGAAGGTCTGAGGTCGTCACCTAAGACATTATCCTCATAATTAATTTCACCAAATTAATGATGTTAAGGGTCTGAGGTCATCTGCTAAGGTGTCTGACCTTAGACCTTGTCACCACCGAGTGATGTTATGAAGGTCTGAGGTCGTCACCTAAGATGTTATCCTCATAATTAATCTCACCAAATTAATGATGTTAAGGGTCTGAGGTGTGTCTGAGCTCAGACCTCGTCACTACCGAGTGATGTTATGAAGGTCTGAAGTCGTCACCTAAGACGTTATCCTCACAATTAATTTCACCAAATTAATGATGTTAAGGGTCTGAGGTCATCTTCTAAGGTGTCTGAGCTCAGACCTAGTCACCACCAAGTGATTTTATGAAGGTCTGAGGTCATCACCTAAGACGTTATCCTCATAATTAATTTCACCAAATTAATGATGTTAAGGGTCTGAGGTCATCTGCTAAGGTGTCTGAGCTCAGACCTCGTCACCACCGAGTAATGTTATGATGGTCTGAGGTCATCACCTAAGACGTTATCCTCATAATTAATTTCACCAAATTAATGATGTTAAGGGTCTGAGGTCATCTGCTAAGGTGTCTGAGCTCAGACCTCGTCACCACCGAGTGATGTTATGAAGGTCTGAGGTCGTCACCTAAGACGTTATCCTCATAATTAATTTCACCAAATTAATGATGGTAAGGGTCTGAGGTCATCTGCTATGGTGTCTGACCTCAGACCTCATCACCACCGAGTGATGTTATCAATGTCTGAGGTCGTCACCTAAGATGTTATCCTCACAATTAATTTCACCAAATTAATGATGTTAAGGGTCTGAGGTCATCTGCTAAGGTGTTTGGGCTCAGACCTCGTCACCACCGAGTGATGTTATGAAGGTCTGAGGTCATCACCTAAGACGTTATCCTCACAATTAATTTCACCAAGTTAATGATGTTAAGGGTCTGAGGTCATCTGCTAAGGTGTCTGGGCTCAGACCTCGTCACCACCGAGTGATGTTATGAAGGTCTGAGGTCATCACCTAAGATGTTATCCCCATAATATATCTCTGGTCTAAGAATGAAGCAAGAACTGTTATGGAAACTGATCTTTGTTAATAACCTCTTCTTTGTAAGATGGTACATTTACATAAAATTCTATGCAACATCATATGTAATATCTCTTTAGGTGGTCAGAATTCCATGGGTTGGTGAAAGGTTCTCCTTCTAGGTTTTCTAGCTGGTAAGTGCCAGGCACAACCTCTTCTATTACTTTGTACGGGACATGCCAGTTTGGGTGTAGCTTATTTGCCTTTTGTAGGGTCTTCTTTAGCACTAGGTCTCCTACTGCAATGGGTCTTGACTTCACCCTTTGGTTATAGAATTTCGCTGCCCGCTGCTGGTAGGCTGCTTTTCTGACCTCTGTGTCTTCTCTTCTTTCTTCAATAAGATCCAGGTCTAGCCTCCTTTCTTTCCCATTGCTGTCTGGGTCGTAGGTCTGAATTCAATGAGTTGGTAGTCCTACTTCCGTTGGTATGACGGCCTCTGATCTATGTGCCAGCATGAATGGGGTTTCTCCCATTGGTTTCCTTGTCGTGGTTCTGTAGGCCCATAACACAGCGTAGACCTCTTCTGTCCATCTCCCCTTCGCATCTTCTAACCTCTTCTTGATTCCGTCCAAGATGGTCCTGTTTGTGACCTCGGTCTGGCCATTTGCCTGAGGTCGACCAGGAGATGAGAAGAACTGTTTAATCCCCACTCTTAGGCAATACTTTTCTAAGGAGGAGTTCTGGAACTGGGTCCCATTATCCGATATGAGAGTGTTTGGGAGGCCATATCTGCATATGATGTTCCTCCAAATGAACTGGAAGGTCTTCTTCTCTGTAATTGTTATCATCGATTCTGCCTCCACCCACTTTGAAAAGTAGTCAATGGCAACTATCAAGAATCTATAGTTGTTGACAGCTCTTGGCAAAGGTCCTTCTAAGTCAATTCCCCATACCGAAAATGGCCATGGAGAAGAGATTGACGTCATAGGCTGATGGGGTTGATGAGGGATAGCTCCGAACCTTTGACATTTGTCGCACCTCTTCACATAGTCTGCAGTGTCCTTAGACAAGGTAGGCCACCAGTATCCCTGTGTGATGATCCTCTTGGCTAAGGGCCTTCCCCCTATGTGGCTAGAGCAAGAACCCTCATGAACCTCCTGTAAGACCCGGTGTACTTCCATGGGATGCACACATCTGAGGAGAGGCAATTGAAACCCCTTTTTGTACAAGACGTCTCCTATCATTGAGAACTTGGCATCCCTGTATCTCAACTTTCTCTTTTCTAGCTTGGACTCAGGCAGCTCTCCCTCTCTTAGGTATCTGATGAGCGGGTCGATCCATGAGTCTCCTAGGTTCACATTGTGACAAGGGCTACTTACCTCATCCTCCTCGATGGTTGCCTTTCCTAAAACCTCGATTGGAATGGTCCTTCCCATATCTGTCTTCACTGCTGAGGCCAGCCTTGCCAATGCATCAGCGTGATTGTTGCTCAGTCGAGGCACTCTCTTCAGTTTTGCTTCTTCAAAATATTCTAACAACCTTCTTACTTTCTTTAAGTACTTGGCCATCCTTTCGTCTTTGGCCTCGTATACCCCCAATACTTGATTGACAACCAACCTTGAGTCGCTATGGAGCAGGAGTCGCTTTACTCGAAGAGTTGTTGCCAATAAGAGACCTGCTATCATGGCCTCATACTCGGACTCGTTGTTTGAGGCCTGGAAGTTGAATCTCAAGGCGTATTCAATGTTGGCGCCATCTGTAGCCGAGAGTATTAGTCCCGCCCCGCTTCCACTGTCATAGGAAGAGCCATCAACGAAGAGGCTCCAAACGTCTGTATCTGATGAGAAGACCCCTTCTCTCATAACCCCCTTCTTGAAGAGGTATCGATCCTCTTCGTTCTCTTCTATTCCGCTCCGGGTTTTGCCTGAGATGACCTCTTCCCGATCTCGGAAGACATTTGGTGCCGTCTCTTCTGAATCTCGAAAGACACTACAGTTCGTCTCTTCGCCGTCATCTAAGCCTTTCTCTGTCTCGGCCTCTTCCAAACTTCTACTGGCCTCTTCCCAGGTGAATTATGCGACAAAGTCTACGAGGGCCTGCCCCTTGATGGCTATCCTAGGCTGGTAGGTAAGATCATATTCTCCTAGCTCGATGGCCCAGGTCATCAATCTTCCGGACTTCTCAGGTTTGTGCAGAACTTGCCTTAGTGGGGAGTCAGTGAGGACTACCATTGAGTGAGCTTGGAAGTAAGGCTTCATTTTCCTTGAGGCATGTATTAGGGCATAAGCCAACTTCTCCATTCGGGGATAATTTTGTTCATACCCTTAAAGGGCCTTACTGTTGAAGTACACAGGCCTCTGGACCCCATCCTCTTCCCGTATGATGGCCGCGCTGATGGCTGATTCAGAGACTTCCAGATACACAAACAACCTTTCCCCATGATGGGCCGTGACAGCAACAAGGGAGACCCTAAGTAGGACTTGAGTTGGTTGAAGGATTTTTCACACTCTTCGTCCCATTAGAAGGCCTTTCTTAGAACTTTAAAGAATGGAAGACACTTGTCCGTTGCCCTAGAAACAAACCTGTTAAGGGCAGCCACTCTTCCCGTGAGTCTTTGAACATCCTTGATACTCCTAGGAGTCTTCATGTCGAGCAATGCCTTAATTTTCTCAGGGTTCGCTTCAATCCCCCTCTGATTAACGATGAATCCCAGGAACTTCCCAGCTCCTACCCCGAAGACACACTTTGCCGGGTTGAGTTTCATTCTGTACGAGTCCATGACATCGAAGGTCTTCTCAAGGTCCGCTACGTGAGTACATGCTTTCAGGCTCTTCGTTAGCATATCGTCTACATATACCTCCACGGTCTTACCTATTTGCTCTTTGAACATCTTATTGACAAGACGTTGATACGTTGCCCCTGCATTTTTCAGACCGAAGGGCATCACCTTGTAGCAGTACGTTCCTTTGTTAGTAATGAAGGCTGTCTTCTCAGAGTCTTCAGCATCCATGAAGATTTGGTTGTAGCCTGAATAAGCGTCCATGAAGCTCATGAGCTCGTGCCCTGCCATTGCGTCCACCATCTGGTCTATCCTAGGTAAGGGATAGCTGTCTTTCAGGCAAGACCTGTTCAGGTCAGTGAAATCTACACACATTCGCCACTTCCCATTGGCCTTAGGCACGATGGCTGTATTTGAGAGCCACTCCGGATAGGTAACCTCTCTTATGAGCTCGGCCTCTTCCAACTTTTTTATCTCTTCCCGGATGACGTCGTACTTCTCCCTGGAGTAGACTCTTCGTATCTGATCGATTGGCTTAGCATCTCTGTCCACGTTGAGCTTGTGGCTCATGACCTCAGGGTCGATGCCAGGCATGTCTGCGTGACTCCATGCGAAGACACTCTATTTCCTCCTGAAGAAGTTTATCATCTCTTCCTTGATTCCTGGCTCTAGGGCCTTACCGACCTGGACGGTTTTTTCTGGCTCATCCTCATTGAGGACGATGAATTCGACCTCTTCCGCGGCCTCACCCTTCTTCAATTTTGTTTCGTCTCTTGGGTGAAGAGTGTCAATGCTGTAAGTGGTGGTTGCTCTCTTGTGGGCTTCTCTCTCTTCGGCCGAGTTGAAGTAACACTCTCGCGCCGTGGTCTGGTCCCCTTGCACTTCCCCTACTCCACAAGGAGTCAGGAATTTTAGCATCTGATGGACCGTCGACGGCACAGCTTCAAACTCTTTGAGGGGCACCCTTCCTATGATGAGGTTGTAGGCCGAGAAGACGTTTTCATCCATAACGAAAAGTTTATCTTTTTGGTCAGCCTCCTAGGCCACTCATCCCCCATCCGTACATCCATCTCATACATGCCCAATGGGTGGACCTTTTCGCCACTGAAGCCTATCAATGGGTGATGATAGGGCACCAGCCTTGCCCTGCTAAGACCCAGGCTCTTGAAGCAAGGCCAAAACATCACGACCAGGGAGAGGCCGTGATGTAAAGGCTTGATATTCGTTCAATCCGAGATGTGCCATAGGGAGTCTCGGCCTGATCTCAGCCGAGACATTATGCTGGGGGTCGTCCCCAGCCGAGGTTGGACTGATTCCATGTTGAAGATTACCAAGGCTTCTTATCACCTCGGCCCCAGCCGAGGTTGGACTGATTCCATGTTGAAGATTACCAAGGCTTCTTGTCACCTCGGCCTAAACTCGACCGAGGTTACCATACCCAAGTATATGAGAATGCTGTCGATGCCTGTGATGCGCATAGTGTCCATTGGAAATGTAGGTGGTAGTGTCGGTCTGGGCCGACCTTACTAAGGCCAAGGGCTGATATCGTGGGCTCATGGCTTACCCAGGGTCGGTCAATATCTCGACCATCACCTCAGCCGAGGTTGGTGTCTCTAGGCCGAGGTTACACTTGGGGCATATCACGTACCACAGGTCCCTTATCAGTTTCTCTAGCGAAAAAGTCTTTTCCCTTGGGAAAATCAAGTTGAACATATTTATTGGTACCTGGCCTGCTTACAGAATAGAAAAAGTACGCTTTTTTGTAATGGATAAAAACATCTAATCAGCCTATAATATAATCATAGGAAGAGTAGGTTTAAAAAAGTTTAAAGCAGTGCCATCCACAGTACATCAATGCTTGAAGTTCCTGACCAACTTTGGTGAGGGACTTGTGAAGGGTGATCAAAAAGTAGCTCAAGAATGCTACTAATCTTCTGTCTAACAAGAAGAGTTGGAGGATACCTGGAAGAAGACCACCACTTACCAAGTGGATGATTATGAAGACTCAGAGATTGAGACACTGGACCCCAGAGATGAATCAGAGGTGATGAATGATCATGTTATAGTAGCGACGAAGAACATTATTTTGGACGATGAACGACCAGAAAGAATAGCTCAAATTGGCGCTTCACTTGATCCAACAATAAAGCAAGAGTTGGTGGCATTTTAGAGGCATAAAAAGCAAGCTTTTGCGTGGAGTTATGAAGATATGCCGGGGATAGACCTAGCCTTCCTGTGCTATTACTCAATATTAATAAGGAGATCAAACCAGTGAAGCAGCGAAGAAGGGTCTTTATCCCAGAGAAGAACCAAGCTATTCAAGAGCAAGTAGAGAAACAGCAAAAGGCCTCTTTTATTGAGGATGCCAAATATCCTGATTGGTTAGCCAATGTGGGGATGGTAAAAAAGAAGAACAATAAATGGAGAATGTGTGTGGATTTCATAGATCTGAATAAATCTTGCCCAAAAGATCACTTCCCTCTACCCCGAATAGATCAGCTGGCAAATGCTACTTCGGGGCATGAATTGCTGAGCTTCATGGATGCCTATTCCGGCTACAACCGAATTAAGATGAAACCAGAAGACAAGGAAAGTACCTATTTTATTACCCCAAGGGGAACATACTGTTACAATGTTATGACTTTTGGTCTTAAAAATACAGGTGCTACATACCAGCGGCTAATGAACAAGGTGTTCGCAGAGTAAATCGATAGAAACATAGAGGTTTACGTCGATGAAATTCTGACTAAGAGAAAGAAAGCTGCTGACCACGTAGATGATCTGGGCCAAACATTTGACCAGTTGGAGAAATATCAGATGAAGCTGAACCCGATCAAGTGCATCTTTAGCATACAGGAAGGCATGTTCCTTGGGTATATTATGAATCAACGGGGCATCGAGGAAAATCTTGACAAGATCAAAGCCTTACTAGAATTACAATCTCCAGCTCTTAACAGGTTCGTCTCATGAGCAACTGACCGATATCTTCCCTTCTACAAGACACTTAGAAAAAATTTCGAGTGGAATGATGAGTGTGAGAAGGCATTCCAAGAGTTGAAGTGATATTTGGGGACACCTCCTTTATTATCAAGGCCGGTTGTGGGAGAGAAATTATACTTGTACCTGGCTATCTCAGAAAGTGCAGTCAGTTTAGCATTGATAAGAGTAGATAATGAATTGCAGAAGCCAGTGTATTATACAAGCAAGGAATTATGAGGAGCAGAGATTAGGCATCCAAAATTGGATAAGCTGGCATTAGCATTGATCGAGGCGAGTAGGAGAATGAATCCATATTTCCAATCCCATACCATAGTGGTATACACTGACATGCCACTCAGATAAGCTTTATACAAGCCGGAAAAATCTGGAAGATTGATGTATTGGGCGGTGGAGTTAGGTGAATATGACATTGTCTATGAGGCAAGGTCTTCTCTCAAAGGGCAGGAAGTGGCCGATTTCATTACTGAATTTACTTACCCAGATACCTCCTACCAATAGGGATCTAATGCGGAACAACCCACGGATGTTAGAGGATCATCAAAAACCATCCCCGATTAACTCCCATCAATAGACTTGCCGGAGGGGATAGTGACCGAGCAACAAGAATCCTCTGATTAAAGCCCAGAGTTGAGGGATGATAAAAGGAAGCACCAAATATTCCGTCACGGGACTTTATTAGACCAAGGGTTTGATAACTGTATCCCTGTATGGAATTTTTATGTTAATGGTTCTTGTCCCACAAGCAGTGGAGTCGGAATAATTCTTAATAGTCTAGATGGATTGGATATAGAATATGCTCTGTGTTTCCAATTAAAAGCTTCCAACAATAAAGCTGAGTATGAAGATATGATTGTTGGCCTCAGTTTAGCCAAAACATTGAATACAAAGCAAGTTACGGTGTTTAGTGATTCACAGTTAGTCGTAAATTAGATTCTCGAGGTGTACGCGACAAAGGGAGATTTCATGTCTAGGTATCACACCAAAGCTATGGAGATTGTATCTAATTTTGCAGGGGTCCAAGTGATCAGAATACCAAGACTGGAGAATGCGAGGGCTAATGCACTAGCTCGGTTATCCTCAGCTACTCGCACCGAGCTACGGAAAATGATTCCTATTGAGATACTTGCAGACATAAGCATTGACGATGATTTGATGGTGAAGTTCATCACTTTGGATATGGGACCTTCCTGTATTGATACCATCACGGCGTATATTGAAGAAGGCATTTTACCAGCCGATCAACTTACGGCTAAGAGGCTCAAATTTAAAGCTGCTAGGTATGTCTTAAACAATGGACTTCTATACAGAAGAGGTAAGATAGAAGGTCTACAGAGATGTGTTCATCCATCAAAAGTTAAAGATTTGATAGAAGAAATTTACGAAGGCTCTTGTGGAGCTCATGTAGTAGGTCGAACTCTTTTGTAGAGTAAATGACGCAGGGATATTATTGGCCAACGATGCGAGCTGACTACAAAGCTTATGCCAAGAAATGTGACAAGTGTCAATGGTTCTATACCATACAAAGAACTCCCTAGGCATTATTAACACCGATTACCTCATCGTGGCCATTTACTATGTGGGGAATAAACTTGGTTGGGCCTCTGTCAACTACCAAAGGATGATTCAAATACTTAGTAGTCGCTGTTGATTATTTCATAAAATGGGTGGAAGATGAACCTCTCATTGACATGGTATATGAAAGGTTCTATTAGTTCATATGGAAGAGTATTATTTACAGATATGGTCTGCCACATGCTTTCATGACTGATCATGGTACCTAATTTGATAATGAGCAGTTTGCTATGTACTGTTAACAGTCCAATGTTCAAAAAATTCATTCTGCTCCAGGCCATCCCCAGAGCAGCGAGCAAATATATGTAACCAACTGAACTCTATTGAACGGGTTGAATAAACGGTTGGATGATGCTAAAGGAAATTGGATTAACGAGCTGCATTTTGTGTTATGGGCTTACCGAACAACCCCCCGAACAATAACTGGGGAATCTCCTTATATGTTAGCCTTTGGAAGTGAAGCAGTCATACCCGTTGAACTGGGTCTACCTACTCACAGGGTGCTTAATTTTAACACTCTAGTAAGCAATTTGATGAGACACTTAGATTTATACATGCTCAAGGAAGTTCGGGAAGATGCTGCAATCCGAAATGCCGCTTACCAGCAAAGGAATGCCATGTTCTATAATAAATGGATCAAGAAATGTGATCTCAAGGAGGGAGATTATGTACTCAAGAAAGTCAATCAGAGGTATAATAAGCCGGAGGCCAACTGGCATGGGCCTTATCGTGTAACAACGATTGTTCGACCTGGAACCTACAGAGTAGAAACTTTAGAGGGGGAAGAATTCAAAAATTCATGGAATGCAGAGCATCTGCGCCAATATTATCAGTAATGTCGATTCATATGTATTACGTTCTTTCAATATGAATAAAAATGATATTTTTCCCATATTCTTTTTAGTTCAATTTTTTTCGGAGTACTTGTGCTACACACTACACTTGAATTTTGCAAGAAGGCATCATGAACCACTAACTATGGTTGGTCGGCATATCCACAACCACCAACCACGATTGGTCAGCATATAAGCAACCACCAACTACGGTTAGTCACCATATCAGCAAACACCAACTAAGGTTGGTCGACATCAATAAGCTTAATGAACAATATTGGCATAACAATCATATAAGGCAAGGCCTGTTTGATTATGGGTGACCTCAAGGGGCATGCAAAACTAGGCAAAAAGATGGGTGACCTCAATAGGCATCCATTACCTAGGCACTAATGTAATCTAGATAAGATTGCTACAACTAAGTAGGACCATGGGATGAAAATAATTCCATTGCTTAGGCACTTATGGGTGACAAGTCACTACAATTAGGCAACAAATGGGGCAAAGTTCCATTGTCTAGGCAATTAAAACAAAACAAGAAAAATTGTCTCCTTATAGATATATATATAGTATGAGAAGAAAATCATATTAAAATCTATTTCCAAGGAAATAAAATTACAAAAAGATGAACTTTTATTCATTAAATACAAATTTCCTATTCTATTAGTTTTTTTTCTTCCGATTTATGTACAAGATCCATTCCAGCTAGAGGATCATCTAAAGCAAAAGGAGAATTGATATAATTTAAATCCTACAACATCCTGGTATTGCTCGAACTTGGTCAGTCAAGTAAATGTGGAGGATGGAATATCTCAAAATCTTTATGAAGATGGTAATAACCAAGGTATTTGGAGATCAAACATTGAGGAGTGGAACTGACTGGAATCCAACTAACTTCTAGTTTGAAAGGAGGAACCAGCAGATCAAGCAGTCATGGATCACACTGATCCCACAACGAGTTCCCTTTTTTAACGTGCATCACAGCTAGAGCATTCATCTATCCATAAATGTACCCCTAATTATTTGACTGCTTCAATCTGGCATCAAAATGGCGCAAAGCTTCATTGTATCCCCCCATCCAAAACTCTCTAGGATGCTTGTGAAATTGATAAGTCAATCTCTCAACTTGCTGATGAAGGTTCTTCACCAAGTTTTCTTTACTTTCTAAAGCGAAACTCTGATTTGAAAGTTGCTCGGTAAGACTTTGACTTTTTTTGGACATCTCAACCAAAGCTTGATTTTTGGCTTTCAGATGAACAACCTGATTTGCTAAGTCTTGTTGAGTCCTAGTATCTTGAATGCTGCTCCGACCAGCTCTTGCTCTACCCCACGAGGAAGTTGTAGGCCTGGCTCATGTAAAAGCCTCCAATTCTTCTCTTAATGCAGCATTTTCTGTTTCCAAAAATGGGAAGCCCTCATCACTGACCCGAGACCAGAGCTCTAGAATAAGAGGCAGACTTTATTTATCTCAGTTCTTCTCGCAAGGCAGTATTTTCCTCCCCCAACAGCTTGGCAATGTTTTTGTGCTCGTCAACTTCAAGTTTAAGCACACTCTCTCTCTTCCTGTGGGCTGAAATAAATTTATCATAACCCCGATCAACACTCAACTGTTGGTACTTCTTCTCATAATCTCATGCAGAAGTGCAGTGGTTTCCTTGTGTTAAAGTTGAAGTTCCTCGATCACTCCATGAAGGTATTCAATCATTTCATAATAAGCGACATTATTGGCCACCGCCCGATCTAGCATATATTTTAAATATTGGTAAGCCTAAATTGTTCGCTCAGAGGCATCAGGTCCAAGGATATTAACTATTTCAGCTCCAGTGAAATCTGTACGACCAACCTTGAAGTACCTAATACATTTCTTCATCAACTCTCTATTATGAGTTAACAAGACTTCCATCAAGGAAATAAAATTGAAAGGAAAAGTAAAAATGGATCAACAACGATACAAATCGAGCAAGTAAAGGAGAAAAATCAGAATAAATAACAAAATCCATTTTATTGATCACAGGAGGAGAAAGTACAGCCAAAGTTACAACAAAAGGGAAAAATAGAAAAATAACATAATAAAAAAACCCGAAAAACTCTACACCTTCTCTTTATTTCTTATAACATCTTCAGTCGATTTGGATGAAGGAGTTGGTTACTCAGAGGGCAGTTAGCGTCACTCGATAAAATTTGTTGCCTACTGAACTTACTTGAAGGATTGAGGAATGGTAACAAAATGTGTTTATTATACTATCACTATAGAAAATTCATCAGATGCATCTTCATATTCTTCTTTTTGTTCTTCAATAGTAGGAGGAGGTCCACGAGTGTGTTTCTAAAATAGTTGAGAATCATCAGCAATATTTAACTCCTTCAAAGATGCAACCCATCCATCTATGAAGTATTTTAAACTTGTATAGTCCATATGAGAAGAGACAGCAACCAAATTTTTATTCCATCCTTTGTCCCAGCCAGAGCTAAAGGACTTCTTCACAGCAGCTTTCCTTTTCGCTCTTTTTGAGGAAGTTTTTTCCCTAAGAAGCTCTTCAACAGACTTCACCTTATACTCAAGCTCTTTCTTACACCGTTCAGCCTCTTTAAGCTTTCCATTAACTTCCACTTTGCTAGAAAGATCAACCTTCAATTTTTTCTCCAACTCCTTAGAGGCATTTACAGCCTGATCTTGAGTTGTATCAGCTCGTTGATGAGCCATCTCAGCAGATTAGAATTTATTCTCCCAGGAAACTTTGTCCTCTTCGTACTTCTGCTACGACTCCCCCAAAGACTTTGACAACCCATCAAGGGCTTCCTCTACTCCACTGGATGAGGTTGAAACTTTGATGGCTTCATCCTTCTCTACGATATTATCGAAGTTCACCCAAAATTGCAAGAATAAGAAAGGAACAAATCAAAGTATGAACATGGCAATAAAGAATTATAAAGATAACTATAATGACCACTTACTAATGGAAGGTGTCGGGCTGCCAAATCGGTAACCTTATCTCGAGGAGTTAAAGTTTCAGTAGCTCAACAATCAGGGAGAGTCCCAGACTTGATCCATTTATTGGCCAAGCCAGGGGTAAGGACGGTTGGAGAACTAGGCCTCAAAGAATAAATCCCATCTCCAGTAGGTTGGGCAACAGAATCGACTGGCCTTTCAGCAAGACCCCTCCTCAACCTCCTCAAAGGATCACCTTCAATCACAGGTGCTGTCTTTTCTTGAATAACAACAACTTCAATAAAAGGTGCTGCCTCTTTTGAGACAACAACTATAATCAAAGGTGCTACCTCTTTAGGGGCAACATGGGGCTTATTACTAATAAATTTAGCGGGAGGAACAACATCCTTTTTCTTAGTTGGAGCGTCGTCTTTGTTCTTCTTCGCTCCTTTAGTACCAGGAGCATATTTGGCAAAGAGGTCAGGCACTTTCCTCTTTTTCATCATCAGGTCAGCAATAGTAATAGCCAAGTCAGGATAAGATTTTTTAACAAATGAAGAAGATACTGGAGC
The DNA here is from genome assembly GCA_949130495.1 of Sambucus nigra. NCBI lineage: Eukaryota > Viridiplantae > Streptophyta > Magnoliopsida > Dipsacales > Adoxaceae > Sambucus > Sambucus nigra. Next base: position 285,172,542 of record OX422214.1, on the reverse strand, counting down.
TTGCTCAAGGTCAATCACCAAGGGAGGAAAAAGAGGATGAGCAATAAAATAAGAAGTGGTGTTATTGTATCTCAATAAATAAGAAGCAAACCTCACGTGTTCCCCATCAATTGCTCGATGTAACCCCCCAGATAAACTTCAAATCTTTTATATTAATGTCACTCTCTTTGGGGGATTTCCATTTACTGTCAACTGCAATAAATAAAAAATAAGCGTCAGTGACACATTTCATCAAACAATAATAGAGATAGATTGAAAAACTAATAACAACCTATCCCATTACCATAAAGTGGACATCTGGGACCTTGGTACACATCTTTCCCTTTTAACACGGGGTGTTGCCAATTTTTCATCACAACCCCATGATCAAAATAATCCCTATTATCATCAGGGAGATTGACCACTAAAGCTCTATGAGAATACCTAGTTTTTAAATAAAAGGTGGTATCGCTAGTAACCCATTTATAACAGTATATAATTTCAGGAATCCCAACATGAGTTCCATAAATTTGATTCAACGTATGTACGCCATTAACTACCCTCCATTTATTTGGAACTACTCTTGGAGGAACAATATCGAAATATTGGCCAAATTCCGAACACAGGGAGGCGAGAAAGAAAAGTCATATTCCGCTACACAAATGGAGGGAACCAGTGTCCCCCAGTTAAAGAAAATAAATTAGAAGGGAAAGCAGGTTCTTCTAGAATAACCCAAGAAGGAATTTCAAAATCATCTCGGAACTTATCATACGATTCGATAAGATAAACCATGGTGGCTAACGCAAAGAAAGAAGAAAGAACAAGTTCTTACAGAAAATTGAGAAATCTTCTAAGGCGGATGGCAAAAGGAACGAGTGTAAGAAGAAAAAGTGAGAAGATAAAAGGCTTGGAAGTTTAAAAGGAAAAAGGTAGATGATAATTTGATTCTATCACTTTTAAATGCATTACTTCAGGAAACGAGAAAAGTAATGATCACTAGAGACGATGATTGCATTTTCGACGGCAAAATGATGAAAAAGACACAAATACCTAAGCGTCTGTCGAAGAATCAAAATATTTATGAGTTTTTCCATTTCGCGCTCAAAATCATTAAATGTCATAAGTGTTGGAGATCTGTAAACTAATGAGACTGGGTAAACGTGTCCGAGCAACCTATGGTCATAATGTTCCACACTTTCATATCCAACCTCAACTGAACATTAGGGGGTTATGTTGATACAAAAAATAGTCAACTGACGTGGATCAATTATATGAAGACATGTGTCATCCTGTATGGCATAAAATATATTCACCGAACTACTCAACATGCCGAGCTAGTTAGCGTACCGAGCTACTCGAATGTGACGAGCTACTCAATGTACATAACATCAATCCAAGAAGATCAAGCGACAAAAACAGATTCAATTAACATATTTATTATGTACAGATGTATATGTCTATTAAATAACTGCATATTATCTATTCATATTAACAACCAAAGGCAATAAATACATTGTAACCCTCTCCTTAATAGGTTAATCGATCACTTGCGATCATAATTGAGATCAAGGCAAAACACCGAGCAATACAAGACAGTAGACGTAGGCCATTTTCATTAAGGTTGAACCACTTTAAAAATCCTTTGTCTTGTTTCTTTATTCATATTTATCTGTGAGTAATTAATTAGATCAAGTCTAGTTTTTTACATCAACAGGTACAAAATTCAGTCCAGATAAAGTGCTCGGCCACAATCTTAAAACCACTGGAAATCTTATTAATGCTCCAATGTATATATATGTTCATGCACGAATAACTATTCGTCCATATTCTTATGCTCTGGAAAATATTATCATTGCTCGACATTATGCAATTTTGCCTCGACAGATCAGCTAGGCACTATTAATTATATTATTGCTATGATATATGCTTCAGCACGAATCATTATTTATATTTATTTGAATGTATATTCCATATTCATTTCAACATGGATCTCGACAAAACATTTATATCATATATTCAGCTCCGAGGAGATCTGCAGCATTTATTATATTTTATCTCCAACAGACAGTGGGTCGGGAAAATTCTTCTCTTTATATATTCAGCAACTGCCAACAAATGTTGGTAGGAATCAGCAACCACCAACAAATATTGGTCGGCATCAACAATCACCAACTAAATTTTGCTTGGCATCAACAAAGACACTAACAAAGTTGGTTATCAAGACAAACCACCAGCAAATGTTGGTCGATATCAACAAAAACACCAACAATGTTGGTCAAAGACACTAACAAAGTTGGTCATCAACACATAAAAACCATGCAAGGCGAAATTTTAAGTCCCAAATGCTTGGTTAATGAAGACCCGGATGAATAATTTTCATCTAAACTGGGCTAAAAGATGGACAAATCTTTCACATATGCCTGGGAACCAAGGTAACTAATGTAACTACCTAAAAATTTAGGTACATTAGTAGAACCATGGTGATACATTAGTAATTGGTAAGATACTTAGTTAAAACCTAAGGGTATCAATAAAACCGGTGAAAAACTATAGATTGACAAATCGTCGATCCAAAAATTAAAGGTTGACAAATCATCGATCCATTCATATACAGAGATTTACAGAAGGTGATCCATCCACATATAAAGATTGATAAGTTAAGTTAATCAAATTTCATTCATTCATTTAAATAATTACATATGGTATCATGCTTGTTACTAACAATGGAGGATCAATCGATCCCCTCTCTTATTATTTATCTGGATTTCTCATTAAGCCCAACAGATGGTCGACATTCTTATTATTTATCTAGATTTCTACTTGAGCCTGGCAGATGGTCGACACTCTTATTATTTATCTGGATTTCTTAGCGCTTTTATTATGGATTTGGATTTCTCACTAGCATGGATATTCGATCAAAATTATATACTATGCTTCATCATGCTCATTATTTTATCATTTTATTAAGTCCTGAAGAATGCTCGGGCATCATTATTATTATTCAATCTCCTAAGCCCAACTGGGAATACGCCAATCAATGGTACATATCAGAATCAGATTTTGAATTGGATTATATGTTAAAAGTAGTTTTACTCAACCAAAATTACTTGGTCGGAAAGATCATCAAATTATTTCTACGGCTACATCGGGATAGGATGGAAACACAAACATGCAATGCTCTTGGGAAGTCATTTCAAGAAACATTTACTCGGCCTTATCTTTTCTAGCAAGACCAGCATACTTCAAGGCCAAGAAAGTATTCAGAGTTCATACTCTGCATTTGGGGGCTTTTACTACAGAATTAATTATTCATTCAGTGGCACACTCTGATACATTATGCAGTATCAGTCGGGCATCAGATTCAGCTCCAAATAATAAAAGAATAAGACATATCACTATCCAATCATCATCCATGAGTTATTATGCACATGCTATTAAAGTTCAGGAGTCAGATTCAACATCTATAGCACTGGGATCTCCACTATTGCTATCCTAACCAACACTGAAGAGCAAGTTGTACTTATATGTAAATTTTTCACATTCCGTTACTAGCTCGACACTAATCATATTGAAGAATTGGGTTCAAAATCTAGCATGTTATATCAGGAAAGTCTTCAAAGGATCAGAAATAAAAAAAATCAAACACATACAGTCAGCACTCAGTTGGTCGGCTAACTCGTTGACCAACCCACTTGAAGATTATGATAAGCCACAAGCTGCAAACAATGACATTGTTGCATCCAAATTCCCAGGGGTGATACATATCACATGTTCACTTACAGAGAAGAGTTCCTAAAAAAAGATTAGCTCTAATGCAACCATCAATCATCCTACATCATCCATCGTTCAGGAAATAGCCCACTCATATGTTGAACAAATCAAGAAGACGGATCAATAATCTCATTATGCACAATCACCGAGCAATATTTTAGAATAAATAATCCATCCTCTCAGTAAAACATCACGCATGGAGCATTGGGGGTTTATGTTGATGCAAAAAATTACCCATCTACATGGATCAGTCAGAAAGGGACATCTATCATCCTACATGGCAATATTTATACTTGCTCAGTACGAAAGACACTTGGTCGACACCTGAGGAGAGTTAGTCGGCACTTGAGGAGAGTTGGTCGGCATACCGACTGACTAACTACAGAAGATAAACTATTCAGAATGCCAAAAGTCATTAGAGAAGAGCTACCAACAATCATTAAATCCTAGAAGTCCAACAATCATATTTATTGTAAATAAATGTAAAGTCTGAATATATAAAGACATTCCATCTCTTGGACTCCCATCACTATAAATACAACCCCTCCCTTAGTTAAAGGGACAATTAACCAATTCATCCTTAGCAAGAAATCCATTCCATCTTTCTACCTCTCTCTATACACACCACTCTCTCTCTACACCAGATTGTTCTATTGTAAACCCATGGGAATAAAATAGCAGTGGAGGTAGCCTTTTTTCAACAGTCGAGCCTCTTTAAAAACCTTTGTCTCTTATGTGTTTGATGTGTTCATCACTTCATCTTCAATCATCATATTCATAACTTCATTTTATTTGTTATCTTATAGGCATCAACAATTACTTTCATCCACATCAATACTTTTAGCAATTAGTATCCTACTTCCCGATGTGATTTAATTATGATGGGAATATTAGCAGTAAGTTATGACCTTGCCCCCAGTTTACATGAGGGGATAAATGTCACCATTTGCAATCCTTGCAACAAGCAATATGGGGATACTTATGATCCTAGATATGACCCTTCATATTCAAAAGATTCTTAGACCCTTTAAGTACCCTTGGACTAACGAAAAGTTGGTAAGACCTCTGTTGACCACTACTTTGTAACACCTCCGTTGATCTCCTAAAATGCCATAATATTATAGAAGACCGTATCCATCGTTCCTACCTCCTCGAAGAGTCAGCCATTGTGATATTCCTCCTTAACTAAGCATATAGTCCACTACACTAGGGCTTTGAAAAGTTCGACTGCATACTTAAAGGAAAATGGCCTCCTAAGGTCACCTAACCCACAACATTGATGTGACACCTAACCTAATTAAATACCCGGGGATCAGGCCTTTATTAAATTAAAACATGATTTACAAAACGGTTCATTCTTAGCATCACTGTCAAAAATAAAATTAATTACTAATAACCTATTAGTTAATTAAGCCGGTGCCAAATTTTATCTTGCATTAAACAGATAAATAATAGTATGCGAAAAAACTGAATTACAACATTAACATAATACTAGAGTCTTAACCATCTCAAGTAAATAAATAAACAAAGTCTTGTCGAAAAAACTATCGGATAAAAATCCTAAACCAATTAATGAATCCAAATAATAAGAATAACTGAACACAAGTCTGAAACTGAAATACTGAATGGATAAAGTCTAACTGGGGCAACATGCCCAAAATATTCTGCTGAGAGGACCTACACTAGGAATAAAGGAATGATGCATCTAATCAAAACCCTGCAAGCCTCCGTAATGCTGCAGCTATACGTCCCTGTAAAGAATCATCAAGTCTGGCGTCCCTGTGGCTGGATACCTAAAAGGTTTTTAAAAGATTTTATAACAAGGGTTGGAACCCAAAACATTTTGAAAATCTTTAGCAAGTATTTATCACAATTTAAAATCAGTTATTGATTACACATGTAAGGTTCACGTACACTCTCTTGAGTTTCCTTACCTCTTAACTATTGTGCATGCCTAACGTTTCTACTTAATCCACCAAGCTATTTTACCCAAGCTAACCAGACTTAAGTATTTTTGAATATGAACGCATTCTGTTCCCGTACCACCCATACAATATTTCACCCGTTAGTTAACGTTTCTCATACGTTATAAGAGTTGAAATTACCATTTAACTTATATTCTCATTATCCTATTAATTAAGTTTAACTGCTTAATTAAATCTTTACATATATACTATCTAACTGTCTACTGTCACACCTGAGGAAAATATTCACAATTGTACATATATATTTATTTTACTAGTGTGTATATATCATTACGTCATCTCTCAAAAGGACCATTGTGAAACATGGGAAAACCCTGCTATCAATCCAAGTACCTCTCATACTAAATAGGGACAAATGGTTCGGTACACCTCCTCGAACCCAAAATCAAATAACTAGAAGTGGAGGCGAACATACTTCTAAGCCTTTGGGCTATGCACATACCTAACGTACCCAAAATGACATGTCTAACACACTAATACACGACACATCGTGAGATGCCCTAAGTTATATGTTCCGGGGCACAAATCTAGACCTTCCAAGAATCGCCAAGGTAGGATCGCCCACTGCATGGGAACCTCCATGATAGCAGGTAGCGTAGGTATGTTAACATATATCATTAATCATATAATAGGTACACACAACTTGTGTATATTCAGTAATTTAACTAACGGTTAATAGAATAATGAGAATATAAGTTAAAATTAATTATTATCATTTTTATGTAGTATATATCTCTCGAATACTCACCGTATATTCAATTTACTATTATTCTCACTATCACATTTAATGGATTATTATTCTCCACTCTAAGAGCCCTATTTACCCATCCTTTTATTTCAGTCTCTAAGTCTACCTTACCCTACTGGTCCATACCATAAGCTCACTCAAGCTTTCCCGTAATTACATTCTCATTCTCGTGAATTAAATACATTATTGTTTAATCCGGTTTAATCATCATCTTAATTCTCTAGACAAGAGTTAATTCTCATAACCCTATCATGACCTACTACAATTTAATAGATCCCTCATTACATTTTAACAATGTCTTAAAAGTTTTATCGGCAATAATTTAGGAGTTCTATCCTTAAAAGGGAAATTCTTATGTTTTCTCAAAAATTGAATCGATTCGAAAACCTACTGTGTCATCTTCTTTTTTAAGCAAGTGCATTTTTTCACCATTAACACCTACATAACTTACATGATTCTTTGCCAAACCTGAAACCGAATGTCCCTAACCATTTCTACATGCATTAGGATGATTTCTAACAAAAATACAACATCAAAATCTGATAATTTTCATTTAAGAAAGGATTTAAACATCTAATACTCAAAACCCTAGGTTTTATGTTCTTCCACCATTATTCATGAAAATTCCAAATTTAATTCGTAGATAATAGCACAAAATCTCTAATTCATTATGCTCTACTGATATCAAATCTTTCTACATGCAATTCCTGCCCAAATATGTGTTTAAATCATTATTGTCTTCCAAGAATCATTACTTTAATCAAAATATGATGAAACCCTAGTGACATGGGTATTATAACTTCAAATAACTTATATATAAACACTTTCCATTGATTAGTAGGGTCTGATTTTGTGGTTTGGTGATGGATTTGATTGTCTTCTCTTTCAATCCTCACTCATAAGTTGTTTCTGGTGCAAGATTGAGATGAACACCGCTCCAAGAATATTTTCCAAAGCTCCAAGGACTCTCTCATTTTCCTCTCTAATGGTTTCCCTTGGTTTTCAACACTCTTACCGCTAGTCCCTTCTATCTAACTTCTGATATAAAGTTGGGAAATTCGTCGTTCCATCTATCCTAGGCTACCGAAAGACTAAATAACCCTTGTACGACCCCGATTTAGTCTAAAAATCTCGGGATGCAAATAATACCCCTGGGTATGCTATTCCGATGATTTCGAAACTTTCGGAATCATCTGTGACCTCAAAATCATCATTCAAGTCACTCGATATAATGATTCCATCTCGACCCAAATTAGTCTACACGCAACTCCTGATTAAGATAATTCTAATTACGCCAATATCACTCGCCATTTCACGTAATAATTTCCATATATTATTTACTATTCGCTTAGTAAATTAAATTCATAATATTAATCATTATCTATCTCGCGATTAATATATGTGTTGATGTAAAAAACTAGATTGCTCTAATTATTCAATCACAGATAAATAAATAAGACAAAGATTTTTAAAGTGGTTCGGCTAGGAATAAAGCCTACGTCCACTGTTATGTTATTGCTGAGTGTTTGCAGAATTCTTGACTACAAGTTCTCTCAAGAAATTCCGGTCCCCTTGAATGGGTTTGATACAAGGTATTTATAGCCTTGAGGCTGTACATGAAAGGTTCAATACATTAAATGATATACATATGAAAGGGTAATTCATTTAATGCAGCGTGTGCGTCAAGAATATAAGCATTCAATGAATATCTGAACTGTTGATTATCTGGCAATTGATGGTACGACCGAGGTGCAGCTCGGACCGCCATAGCTGCTTTGTTCAAGGGACACCCTTTGTGCAAGCCATTGTGGATTTTCCTACACCATAGAAATTCAAAGCACCAGTAGTGACCCCTAAGTACGACGGAAAGACAGATCCTATACTTCATATAGAACAATACCAAGCTGCTGCTGACATCTATGCCGTACCCGACGAGATGAGGTGTAGGGCATTCTCGGGAACTCTTACCGGATCTGCACAGATATGGTATAACAATCTTCCTCGGGGTAAGATTTCAACTTTTATTCAATTAGCCGAGTTGTTCAATGGCAATTTTTGCTTTGGGGCGAAGCCGGTAAAACGAGTAGCACACTTGTTAAGTGTTAGACAAAAATCAGGTGAAAGTACTAGAGATTACATAACTCGTTTTAATAACGAGAAGTTGGAAGTCATAGACTATGAAGAAAAGACAGCGATCACTGCTTTGATGAGTGGTTTGCTGCCTAATAAGCTGTACTATACTTTGGCCAAAGATCCACCTAAAACTATGTCGGAGTTAATGGCTAAAGCGGCCAAAATCATGAATGCCGAGGAGGCTATGGCTGCGAAGAAGAATATGGATAAAGAAATCAAGGTGGAGGTCGACAAGTCTAAGAAAAAAGATCAGAAAGGTAATGGTGGTGACAAGCATTCCAGGAATAACAGGATGGCCTTGGAAGTCCTAAAGAAGTATGATAATTATACTCCATTGAAAATGGGTATTAATCATGTTTTGGAAGAAATCAGGAATAGCGAGGAAATCAAGTGGCCAGAGAAACTGAAGACAAATCCCGATCTGAGGAATAAGGCCAAATATTGCGAGTTTCACAAAGATCATGGCCATATGACAAAAAATTGCATAGCCCTTCAGAACGAGATTGAAACACTCATCCGAAGAGGAAAGTTGTCAAAGTATGTAGATCGCCGAGGTGAAAGGAAGAATGACGACAGAACTAGAGAGAGATCTAGATCTCCTCGTCGTGTAGAGGAGAAAAAGAAGAGGGAACATGAAGATGATCTAGATGATGACCCTGATCTTCCCAAGAAGCCAAGGAAGCCTGAACGAGAGGTATTTTCCATACGTTTTGGGTCATTTGATTGTAATGTTATTACAGGAGGAGATGCAGGAGGAGGAGATCTTACTGCAGAAAGAAAAGCTTACCTCGGAGAGGCTCAAGCTTGTTCATACATTCAGCGAATAAACCTGGCCGAGGATGATCTTCCGAGGAAGGTAAATAAAGAGAAGCTAGTGATTGGTTTTTCAAAAAATGACCTGGCAGGTGTTCTTTACCCTCATGATGATCCTTTAGTGATCAAAATGAGGATGAAGGATGTGGTCATTTTAAGGGTGTTAGTAGACAATGGTAGTTCGGCAGACATCATGTACTATTCATGCTTTGATAGCTTGAATTTAAAATTATCTCAATTGGAACCTTATCACAGACCCCTTCTGGGTTTTGCTGGCGAGAAAGTTTTTCCACTTGGGACGATCAAGTTGGATATACTCATTGGAACTTGGCCTGCTTGTCGAACCGAAAGAATACGCTTCTTTGTGATGGATAAGAATGTGCAGTCAGCCTACAACATCATCATGGGAAGAGTTGGATTGAAGAAGTTAGAGGCAGTTCCATCTACAGTACATCAGTGTTTGAAATTCCCAACGAATTTTGGAGTTGGAATTATGAAAGGTGATCAAAAAGTAGCTCGGGAATGCTATTATTCGTCTGCCGAGCAAGAGGAACTTGAAGAGTCAAGGAAAAAGACTACTACTTACCAAGTGGAGGAAGGTACATAAGTTGAAACTCTTGACCCTAGGGATGAATCTCAACTCGTAAAAGGGCAGGTGGTGGAATCTACAGAAATTGTTATCCTGGACGACGAGCATCCTGAACGAGTAACTCAGATAGGATCGTCGTTGGATGTTTCAATAAAACAGGATTTGATAACTTTCTTGAGAAACAGGAAGAATACTTTTGCTTGGAGTCATGAAGACATGCCAGGTATAGATCCAAACTTCTTATGTCATGAGCTCAATGTGAATAAGGAGATCAAACCTGTGAAGCAGAGAAGAAGAGTGTTTAGTCCCGAGAAGAACCAGGCCATACAAGAGGAGGTCGAGAAACTCCAGAAAGCCCAATTCATTGAAGATGTGAAATATCCAGATTGGTTGGCAAATGTGGTGATGGTAAAGAAGAAGAACAACAAATGGAGAATGTGTGTTGATTTCACTGATCTCAACAAGGCGTGCCCAAAAGATCATTTTCCATTGCCCAGAATTGATCAATTAGTGGATGCTACCTCGGGACATGAGCTACTCAGCTTTATGGACGCTTATTCTGGCTACAATCAGATCAAAATGAAGCCAGAAGACAGAGAAAGTACTTCTTTTATTACCCCAAGGGGAACTTATTGTTATAATGTTATGCCTTTTGGTTTAAAAAATGCAGGTGCAACATATCAGCGGCTGATGAACAAGGTTTTTGCCGAACAAATCAGTTGCAATATGGAAGTCTATGTCGACGACATGCTCACCAAAAGCAAGAGAGCTACTGATCATCTAGTTGACTTAGGCCAAACCTTTGATCAACTGGACAAATACCAAATGAAGCTCAACCCGACAAAGTGTACATTTGGAGTACGAGAAGGAATGTTCCTCGGATACATCGTCAATCAACGAGGTATTGAGGAAAATCCAGAAAAGATCAAAGCTCTTTTAGGGCTGCGATCCCCAACGACGAGGAAAGAAGTACAGAGTCTTACCGGACGAGTTGCAGCTCTCAACAGATTTGTATCCCGAGCAACTGATAAATGCCTCCCGTTCTTCAAAACACTGCGAAAAAGTTTTGAGTGGACTGATGAATGTGAGAAGGCCTTTCAAGATTTGAAGAAGTATTTGGGAGCCCCACCGTTGTTGTCTAGGCCAATAACTGGAGAGAAGCTGTATTTGTATTTGGCAGTATCAGAAAATGCAGTAAGCTCAGCGCTGATCAGATTGGAGAATGGAGTCCAGAAGCCAATTTATTACACAAGTAAGGCCTTCCGAGGTGCAGAAATCAGATACCCAAAGTTAGAAAAATTGGCACTGGCATTAATTGAAGCAAGTAGAAGAATGAGGCCATACTTCCAGGCCCATACCATCATAGTGTATACCGACATGCCATTAAGACAAGCCCTTCACAAGCCAGAAAAGTCAAGAAGATTGATGTATTGGGCGATAGAACTCGGTGAATATGATATTGTGTACGAACCCAGATCATCATTAAAGGGGCAAGCTGTAGCAGATTTTATAGCGGAATTCACATACCCTGATACCCCCGAGGAACAAAAGGTACTTGCTGACCTACCTGTGGACGATACAGGATCAACAGGCACAGATCCAGACCAACCAAGGTTGGTAAAAGGACTTGTGGATGTAGAAAAATCATCATATTCAAACCCAGACCAACTCCGGTTGGTAAAAGGGCGCGAACAAATGATCGACGAGGAACGAAGGATACCCGGGGATGATGAAAGAAAACAGATGATATTTTACCGAGGAACTCTAACAGATAAGAAATTTGAAGACGAGTTACCTACATGGAGATTATATGTAGATGGATCATCTTGCACAGCTGGTTGTGGAGCAGGGATTGTTTTAAACACCCCAGATGATATTGACATGGAGTATGCCTTGAGATTCCAATTCAAAGCTTCCAATAATGAGGCTGAATATGAGGCTATGATAGCAGGTTTTCATTTGGTGAAAGTTATGGAAGCACGGCAAGTAATTGTTTACAGTGATTCTCAATTAATTGTGAATCAAATGATGGGAATATATGCAGTTAAAGGGGAATTAATGATGAAGTACCATGCAAAGGTGATGGAATTATTGGCAGACTTTGAGGCCATTCAATTGGTGAGAATACCAAGGATGGAGAATGCTAGAGCAGATGCATTGGCCCGATTAGCATCAGCTACGCGCACCGAGATGCGAAGGATAATACCAATTGAAGTACTGGAAAGTCGGAGCATAGAAGAAGACCTGATGGTGAAAATTATTACCCTTGATTTAGGACCAGCTTGGATGGATTCTATCAGGGCATACATTGAAGAAGGAGTGCTACCGGAGGATAAGCTCACTGCCAAAAAGCTGAAGTATAAAGCTGCTCGGTATGTACTAACTAATGGTGTTTTGTATAGACGAGGAATTATGGCAGGTTTGCAGAGATGTGTGCATCCATCAGAAGTCCAAAATTTGATTGAAGAAATCCATGAAGGATCATGTGGAGCTCATGTAGCAGGTCGGACTCTTCTGCAAAGGGTGATGACACAAGGATACTACTGGCCGACGATGATGGCTGATTGTATAGCATATGCTAAGAAGTGTGACAAGTGCCAACGTTTTTCCTCCATCCGACGAACGCCACAAGCATTGCTAACACCAATAACTTCCCCTTGGCCATTTGCCATGTGGGGAATTGATTTGGTTGGACCACTGCCGACCACCCGAGGAAGATTCAAGTACCTCGTCGTTGCAGTGGATTATTTTACTAAGTGGGTAGAGGCTGAACCACTAATTGATATGACGTACGAGAAGGTATATCAGTTCATTTTGAAGAATATCATTTGTCGATATGGTCTCCCACATGCTTTTATCACAGACCATGGAACACAATTCGATAATGAAGAATTTGCTGCCTACTGTCATCAGTCGAACATTTTGAAGTTTCATTCAGCACCAGGACATCCCCAAAGCAATGGACAGACTGAGGTGACGAACAGAACATTATTAAATGGATTGAAGAAGAGGCTAAGTGAGGCCAAAGCAAATTGGATTAATGAGCTACAGTCAGTTTTGTGGGCTTACCGAACAACTCCCCGAGCAGCAACTGGAGAATCACCATACATGCTGGCATTTGGAAGTGAGGCTGTAATACCTGCCGAGTTGGGACTACCGACACACAGGGTGTTGAATTTCAACTCTCCGATCAGTGATTTGATGAGAAGATTGGATTTGAATATGCTCGAGGAGGTTAGAGAAGAGGCAGCTATTAGGAATGCCGCTTATCAACAACGAACAGCTTTGTTTTACAACAAAAGGGTGAAGAAATGTGATCTAAAAGAAGGAGATTATGTACTGAAGAAAGTCATTCAGAAGCACAATAAATTAGAAGCAAACTGGCATGGACCTTACCGGGTTACAGAAGTTGTTCGTCCAGGAACTTACAGAATAACAACTCTAGAGGGAGAAGAATTTAAGAATGCGTGGAATGCTGAACACCTACGCAAGTATTATCAGTAATGTCAAATGTAAAGCATTTATTTCATTATGAATAAAGCAAGGATGTTTCGCCATTTTCTTTCTGGTTGAAACTTTTTCGGGAATACTAGTGTAATACACTACACCAAAAAGTGCTCTAAGGAGCCAAAAAGTGCTCTAAGGAGCCAACCTCCTTTGGTTAGGAGGACAGCCCTAAGGAGCCAAAAAGTGCTCTAAGGAGCCAAAAAGTGCTATAAGTAGCCAAAAGTGCTCTAAGGAGCCAACCTCCTTTGGTTAGGAGGACGGCTCTAAGGAGCCAAAAAGTGCTCTAAGGAGCCAACCTCCTTTGGTTAGGAGGACAGCTATAAGTAGCCAAAAGCTCTAAGGAGCCAAAAAATATTCCTTTGGTTAAAAGGTGTACACCAGCATGATCAATTACAGTTGGTAAGATAAAAATATTCTCTCATATTACAACTTATGATTGGTCGGGAGGTAATATTATTACAAAAAGTTCTTTAAAGAACAAAATATTCAAAAATACACCAAGTATAGTTGGTTGGGGATAAAGACCCAATAACTGTAGTTGGTCGACGAGGACAAATTATTGATCTTAGTTGGTCGGACGCATTTTTATATTCGAAATTGAACCAAGTATAGCTGGTCGGGGATAAAAACCCATCAACTGTAGGTGGTCGACAAACATTATTTATCCACCTTGGTTGGTTGGAAACAGTTTGAATAATTTATATTCATTACTTTATTATTATTAAGTGATTGATCAACCTTGATACTTGTAAATTTTTAAGTTGGTTGATGAACAGCGCGATATTGTTATCTTTTTAACAAATACATAGATACATATGCACAAATATAAAGGTGTTTGATAAACACAAGACAATAGCAAAATTGGCAAACAGAAAATGAAAGTCTTTTCATTAAAAATCTAGAATAAATTACAAGTTACATAAATGTACTAACTGTTACATTGAAAACCTATTCTATTGGTTTCTTTCCTTTATTTTTTGAAACAGGCTCCTCGCCAGCAGGAGGATCCTCTAGGCAAAGAGGAGAATTAATGAAATTAACATCCCTGAGCATTCTAACGTTCATCACAGAAGGTGTATCCAAGAGATGCTCAGGACGAGACAATTCAACCTGAGAATGAAGGCTGTAATCACCAAGGTACTTTGAAATCAAGCTACGAGGAATGGAACGAGCTGGGATCCATGCCATGTCCAATTTGAAAGGTGGTACAAGCAAGTCTAATAATGATGGAGCATGATAATCCCATAAATAATGCCCTTGCTCCAATTTTAACACACCCAGTGCGTTCAACCATCCTTGCTTGTAACCCTCATTGTTGGCATGTTCAATACGAGCATCCAGGTGAACAAGGGCTTCATTGTATCCTGCCATCCAGAATTCCCTTGGCTGTTTATGGAATTGGAAGGTTAATCTATCCAATTGTTCATGAAGGCTTTTGGCAAAAAGATCCTTATTATGCAGAGCAGATTTCATCGCTGTAAGTTGATCTTCCAAGGATAGATTCTTCTTGGACGTTTCTGATAGGGCCCGATCTTTGACGCTTAACTGGAATGCTTGAGTTTCCAAAGTAGATTGGGTACGAGCCTCTTCAACGTTGCGACTAATAACTCTTGATCGGCTCCGAGAAGCAACTGGAGAACTTTGCTCCTCGGTAATTCTTCCTCGTCCCCGAGAACCTCTTCCTCGTCCACGAGCGTTCCCAGAAACAGCAGATCTTCTTAAATCATCCAGCTCTTGCCTTAATTTGGCATTTTCGACCTCTAAGAAAGAGAAACCTTCATCAGTAACGGGCACTAGAGCAGTGGAAGATGATGCTGCAGATTCATATTGAGCCAACGTTTTCTGTAAATTGTTATTTTCTTATTCCAGGATCTCGGCAATCTGCCTGCAAGCTTCAACTTCACCTTTTAAGGTCCTTTCCCTAATATCGTATCCAACAATGATCTTCTTATGGCCTGTTTCAGAAGAGAGTTGCTGATATCTATTTTCATAATCCTCGTGCAATGAGGCCATTGTTACATTGTGTTGATTTTGAAGATCCTCTATGGAACCATGAAGTTCCTCGATCAGTTCGTAATACGCCACATTATTGGCCACAGATCTATCAAGCAAATCCTTCAGATACCGGTAAGCCTCAACTGCTTGTTCTGAGGCATCGTGACCAAGGATGTCGATAATCTCTGATACACTTAGGTCTGTATGACCAGCTTTATAATATCCATTGCATTGTCGCATCAACTCAGTATCAGGAGCAGATATCAATTCCATTCTGGCCAAAAACTAATAAAGAAGAGGAAACAGGAATTAATAAATAAGAGCAGACAGAGTATCAACAAAGAAGAGAAACGAAGATGTATTTTATTAGATCATCAAAAAGTTATATTGTCCGATTACAAGTAAGGAAATATAGAAATGATACCGAACAACTTCACACCTTTTCCTTGTCCCCCAAGACTTTCTCGGGAGGCTGGGACGAGGAGCTCGGTTGCTCGGTGGTAACAACGGTTTGATCAGCAGGAATCTTCTCGGGAGGAGGAGGCATGGAAGAAACGTCCTCGTTGATAGAGGGTTGAGAAGCAGAGACTGGGTCACCCATAGCCATAGAAGACTCATCTGAGGCAGGCTCATCTTCTTCTTCTTCCACAATTGGTGGAGGAGGACCAGGGAGATGTTGTTGGAATAGCTCAGAATCGTCTTGGACCTTCAGCTCTTGCAGAGCAGCTACCCAGCCATCGTGGAAGTATTTCAACTTCCCATATTGGACTTGGGATGTCATTGCAGCTATCCCTCTCTCCCATCCTTTCTCCCAACCAGCACTGAAATGTTTCTTGATTGCGACTTTTCTCCTCAACTTCTCCGAGGAGAGCTTCACCTCCAATTCCTCTTTTTTGATCTTGATATCTCGCAGGGTAGATAACTCTTCCTCTGCCTTTTTCAGCTGGCCATCATATTCCTGATGTTTAACCTCTAAACCTTTTACTTTCCCCTCCAAATTCTTGGAGGTTTCAGCCATTTTCACCTTCTCAGCTTCAGCCACAGCTAATTTCTTCTCCCAAATAGCTTTTTCGTCAACATACTGTTGACGAGATTCCTTTAAAGACTGGGTCAAACCCAACAGAGCATCCTCTACGCCTGACGAGGAGCTTGAAGCTTTGATAGCTTCATCCTTCTTCACAATATTATTAAAACAGTTCACCAACTGAAAGATGAGAAAAATAGCAAAGTCAACACAAAATGCAAGCTTTCAGAGAAAGAAAGAAAAATCAGAAGTATAAGAAATTTACTGAAGCAAGGTGACGAGCAGCTAAGGATGTCAGCATATCCCTAGGAATTCTCTCATCAATACCATGGACCTCGGGTACGACCGAGCTCATTGCAGAACTTGGAAGAGTGATGTTTGGAACATCAGTACCACCAGCAGGTAAGGAGGAGGCAGTTTCAGCCGGAGTAACTGAGGATGATTTCCTCAATCTCTTCAACGGGCGATCAGAGCCTTCAACCAAAGAGGTCTTGGTCGGGGAAATTGTAATTACATCTACAGGAGCAGTTTTCTTGCTCGGAACCACTGGGGGCTTCTCGGCAGCTTTAGAAGACCCAACATCCACTTTTTTAGTCCCCTCTGGGACATCAGTTTTACTTTTCTTGGCCCCAGCAACAAAAGTAACATCATCAAAGAGAGCGGGAGGAGCTCTTTTCTTACCCATCTTTTGACTTAAAGGAAGATGAGAATCTGAAGATGAACCTTCCGGAGTTGAAGCTGGTTCAACAGGGCGAGCAGTATAAGAGGTTGTGTAACTCTTATACTGTAGCAGATATGAGGCAGACCTGATGTGTTCGTCTGCAATATTCTTGTGCAAACCCCAGATAAGTTTCAGATGCTTGATATTAACCTCTGATTCTTTTGGAGTTCTTCTTTTACTATCAACTGCAAATAAATACATATTGAGATATCAGTCATACATTTTGTCAAACATGATGAAAGCATAATTTCATAAGTAAAATAAAATGAAAAATAAACCTATCCCATTGCCATATGGGGGACATCTGGGACCGTTGTATACTTCATTTCCAGCTAAAGGGGCATATTGCCAATTTTTTATAACCAACCCATGTTCAAAATAATCTCTATTTGAGTCAGGGAGGTTAACTACAAGAGCCCTATTCAGAAACCTAGTTTTTAAATAATAAATATTATCTAGAGTGGCCCACTTATAGCAATACATAATCTCAGGGATCCTAATACGAGTCCCATGAGTTAGATTTAATTTGTGTACCCCATTAATTATTCTCCAGGAATTGGGGGCTATTTTTGCAGGGACAAGGTCAAAATATTGACAAAACTCAAGACACAATGGATTTGGGGGAAAGGAAAAACCACATTCAGCAATAAAAAGGTTGGGGAACCAATGTCCCTCAGGCAATCGGAAGTAATCTAAAGGCTCAAAAAGAACCTCTAGAGTTACCCATGAAGGAATGGAAAAATCAGAACGAAATTTCTCAACAGACTCCACAATATAAACCACACTGAATAAAAGAGAAGAAAGGAAAAAGATCTTACAGGAAGAAAGGAGGTCTGCTGACAACTAACGAAGGAAAAGATGAACGCACAAGAGAGAAGGAGAGAATAGAAAGCTTGAAGGCAGAAAATTGGAAAACGTAGAAGACGGTATGGTTACCTAAGAAGTTTAAATACTTTGCATTGGGAAGCAGAGAAAGAAATGATTACCAAAAAGAAACTACTGAACTTCCGACGGATAAAAGGACAAAAATTGCACGGAGACCGAAGCGCTTATAAAAAAAATCAAAAGAAAGGCGGAAGCCGCGAAATGAGAAGGAGATTTGAACACAATGTTCCTGAAACCCAGGAAAGTCATTTAATATTGCCATATACCGAGAAAGAATGTTCCATACTCCTCAAAGTTCGAAATATGAAACATTGGGGGCTTCTGTTGATACCAAAATTAATATGCTGATGTGGACGAATAATACGAAGACACGTGTCAATCTACGTGGCACGATAGCAGCGAGGAAGTTCATTTCCCGACCAACCATGCTTCTTTCCGAGCAACGAGGATACACCGAGGAACTCCAGCGCACCGAGGTACTCTAGCGCACCGAGGTACTCTAGTTCTCCGACGAACTCCTGATCAGCTAGCAGCTATGGCGGTCCGAGCTGCACCTCGGTCGTACCATCAATTGCCAGATAATCAACAGTTCAGATATTCATTGAATGCTTATATTCTTGACGCACACGCTGCATTAAATGTATTACCCTTTCATATGTATATCATTTAATGTATTGAACCTTTCATGTACAGCCTCAAGGCTATAAATACCTTGTATCAAACCCATTCAAGGGGACCGGAATTTCTTGAGAGAACTTGTAATCAAGAATTCTGCAAACACTCAGCAATAACATAACAGTGGACGTAGGCTTTATTCCTAGCCGAACCACTTTAAAAATCTTTGTCTTATTTATTTATCTGTGATTGAATAATTAGAGCAATCTAGTTTTTTACATCAACAATATGGTAAACACATTATTACTCAATTCAATTAAATTACTTATCTAACGTAATTTAAAATAAAACTAATTAATTATCGAATTAAGTAAATTCAAATACTCAGAAATATGGGGTGTTACATACTTCCCCCTTATAAAAAGATTTCATCCTCGAAATTAGGTCATACCTGCGATAAAAAGATCTGGATACTGCTCTCGCATGCCATCCTCCTGTTCCAATGTAGACTCATCAACACTATGGTGTCCCCACTAAACTCTGAATAGTGGCATCACCTGAGACCACTGTTTACGCTCACTACGATCCACAATAGCCACGGGTCTCCCCTCGTATGAGACTTTCGACTGCAAATCAATATCCTCAAGTGGAACGTGGTAGAAAGATCTCACGCTCCTCTTGTATTTCTTCAGCGATGACATATGGAATACATCGGGTAATCACTAAAGATGCTTTGGTAAACCCAATCTATAAGCTACAGGTACGACTCTCTCAATTATAGGTAAAGTTTCCACATATCTCAGTGCTAGCTTCCCTTTCTTACTGAATCTCATGATCCCCTTCATGGGAGACACAAGCACTAATACCTGGTCCCCTACCTCTAACTCCACGTGCCTCTGGTCGGCATCATCATAACTCTATTGCCTATTCCGAGAAGTTTGAATTCATCCCCAAATTATCTCAATCTTTGCAGTAGTCTCTTATATCATCCATGGACCCAATAACTTGTTGTCCCCCACCTCTAATTAGCAAGCGAGCGAACGACAAGGTCTCCCATACAATGCCTCAAACATTTATATGCAGATAGTAAATTGGTAAGAGTTCTTATACATAAACTCTACCAATGGAAGGTATTGCTCCCATCCTCTCCCAAAATCTAGAATGAACATCCTTAACATGTCCTTTAGCATCTTACTAACCTTTCAGTCTTCCCATCTGTATATGGAAGATAAGCGGTACTCAATAGCAAGTTTGTACCCATGACCTCCTGGAAGCTCTGCCATAAGTGAGACACGAAGATCTTGTCTCTATCAGACACAATGTTAATCAACACCCCGTGTAACTCAACTCTATCAAAAATTACCAGCTGCGCATAGTAACTTGTCTCATAGTCGGTGCAGATCGATAAGGAGTGGGCCACCTTGATCAACTAACCCACTCACCCAAATAGAATCGTGACCCTTCTGCGATGTCGGCATCCCTGTAATAAAATCCATCGAGATACTCTCCCACTTACACACGGGAATCTCCAATGGCTGTGGTATCCATGAAGGTCTCTGATAGTCAACTTTCACAAGATGACAAATAACACACTTCGAGACAAACTTTATTATGTCTCTCTTCAGTCCTTCCCACTAGTTTTATCTCGTCGTGTACAGATACATCTTATCCCCACCAGGATGTACTGAAAAACTCGATCCATGGGACTCATTCATCACAGTATGCCTCAAATCCTCATCCTCATGCACAACTATTCTCCTATTAAAATGTAGACCTCCCTCCGAGCTGATCGAGTAAGACTCCACACCCTCTGTTAATAACCGTCACACCCTGTCCCGACAGAAATGATCCTCTACCTGCACTTTCATTACCCACATCACAATCTCGAGAGTGATAAATGACACTACCATAGACGCTCTTGTGACCTCATCATCATATCGAAGTTCACTCCACTTCACTTTCAAGAGATTCACAAACTCTCAAGTAGGTCGTTGGCTCAACGTGTCTGCTACCACGTTAGCCTTACCAGGATAACACTGTATATCAAACTAGTAATCCTTCACGAACTCTAACCACTACCTCTGACTTATGTTCAGATCCTTCTGTGTGAAGAGATACTTGAGTGACTTATAGTCCATAAACGATGTAAACTTATCCCTTAGCAGATAGTGCCTTCATATCCTCAGGGAAAATACAACCACTCCTAACTCAAGGTCATGGGTGGGGAAATTATTCTCATAGGGCTTAAGATTTTGAGAAGCAAAAGCTACGACCCTCTCCTCCTGCTAAAATACACCCTCAAGTCCCTATAGGTATGCGTTCATGTAGACCCGATACTCCACCCCACTCTTAGGTAATGCAAGTACCAGTGCTAACATCAACTTGTCCTTCAGCTCATCGAAGGCTAGCTGACAATGGCCACTCCAAGCAAATGGAACTCCTTTGTGAGTCAGGATTGTAAGAGGACCTGTCATCTTTGAAAATCCATGAATGAAGTGGTGGTAATACCCGACCGAACCCAAGAAGCTACAAATCTCCGTCGGTGTCGTGGGCTATCCCCACTCCCTCACCGCCAATACCTTACTTGGATCCACTGAAATACCTTTGTTAGATACGATATGGCCAAGAAACTGCACCCCTCGTAGGAAAAATCCACACTTCTCAAATTTGGAATACAACTAATGGTCCTGAAGTGTCTGCAAGACCCTATGCAGATTATATATGTGCTCCTCCTCAGTACGAGAGTAAACTAGAATGGCTTTTATAAACACAATCATGAACTGGTCCAAGAACTCGCTAAATACTATGTTAATGAGATATATGAACACTGCTAGGGCATTGATGTGCCCAAATGGCATCACCTTGAAGTTATATGACCTGTACCGCGACAGGAAAGCGGTCTTGTGAACATACTCCTCTCGAATACGTAGCTGGTGATAACTCATTCTAAAATAAATCTTTGAGAAGTAGGCAACCCCTCTTAATTGATAAAAAAGGTCATCGATCCTCGGTAATGGATATTTATTATGTATCATAACCTTATTCAGCTCCCTATAATCCACACACAAGCGAAGAGAACCGTCCTTCTTCTTCACAAACAACACAAGCGCACCCTAAGGAAATGTACTTCGTCGAATGAAGCCCTGACCCAAGTGATACTGAATCTTCTCTCTCAACTCACTCATCTCTAAAGGGGACATACGGTAAGGTTCTCAGGTAATCGGTCTCATACCCGATGCTAAGTCGATCACAAACTCAATTTCTCGACTGGGTGGTAACCCTTTTATCTCCTGAAAGACGTACTCAAAGCTACTCACGATTGGAATTGAGTCTAATAGAATCAGTATCTCCTTTGAGGTCTCCTCATCAATGTAGTATAAGTGTGTGCACGACCCTTCCTCAGGAAGAGGCAACGCTACAAGGAACATCTCCTACCCCGAAATGGAAAACATAATGGTCCTCTTATAGTAATCTACCATCTCTGTATAACCTTCCAACCAATCCATACCCAAAATCACATCATACCCTTCCATGTCTAACACTAGAAGGTATTCCACTAAGATCATTCTCCCTATCACATTATCGACTCCTCTACAAATTAAGTGTATCACTGAACCACTACCCATTGGTGACTCTACACACATAAGGAGACTACCGGTGGTCTCTAATAAACTTGAAGATCTAGAAAATATGGTCTTAATAAACAAATGTGATGCCCGAGTATAAAAAAGTATCCTACCCTCAAGCCCATAAATAGGAAATTTACCTTCTACTGTTAGAGGCGCCTGAGGTTCAAGCAGCATAGGTAAATTTTGGACGTTATACACACCCTCGTAGTGCATCTATCCCTGCTATCCCTACTAGGAACCCTATTGCTTTTCCTTTCCCTGCTGTGGTAAATCTCTCCTCTTTTAACCCTGTTAGCCATAGATGAAGCACTGCCCCGGGGAACTCTCTCCGTCTTTGTCCCTATTGGCCCTACCACTACTATCCTTGATGGCTTCCCCTAGCTCCCTTAGCCCTAATGTCCCTGAGGAAACTACTACTGATTTGGGCCTTGTTTAACATGTATGTAACCCTACCCCTCAAGTCGGTACCCTCCATGAATCTTTTGGCATTATTCCCCTTTTGGGAATCATGTCCCTGCTGACTAGATGTCTGTTGCTACGGTGCCTTACGGGTGCCACCCCCATTTGCCTTGCCCTAATGGGTAGGCTCTCCTCCTCTCTTACTTTCCTTCTTGTGGAAGAAGTAATCTTGGCAGTGTACAAGGGCGACATTGACGACATCGGTATATGACCTATTAAGTGTTGCCTAATATTCCAGGCCAAACTATCCATAAACTTTTCTTTCTTTCTCTCCTCATTGCTCACATCATTTGGCACAAAATTAGCTAGATGTTGAACTCCTCCTTGTACTCAGCTACCGAGTGGTCACCATGTGTTCCCCAAACTTCTTTTGCATAACTGAATCGACTGTAGGAGAAAAGTATTTATGGTAGAACTGCACCTAAAAATCGGTAATGGTCATCATATCTCTCTCCTCAGTGGTGGTCACCGACTCCCACCACTGTAAGGCTGCTCCAGCCAGTCTAAAAGTAGTTAACATCTATTTTTGCATCTCAGTACACTCCATTATGCTCAAATGGTGCTTAATATTCTTCTTCCACTGATACATCTCCACCACATCAGAACTACCCTGAAACTCGGGCGAGTGGCCCTTTTGAAATCTCTCTCTGACTCTCTGCTAAGTAGATGGCCCTGTTTGGGCCTGAATGACCGGTGCCTTTGGCTGCTGCGTATGGGGTTGTGGGAAATGCACAATGTAGGAGGGTAGTGATACTGGGGTCTATGAATAACTAGAAAGGGTGAGGCGTTACCCACTCTAATGGACACTGCCTCCAAGGTCTTCTAGAGCAGCTTCTGATGAAACCTTCTCCTTTTGGTTAAAATGGAGCTTAATCTAGAACTCCCTCCCTACAAGAAGATGAACTTCCATAACAATAATAGTAATTTTCTCAAGAGGAGCTCCTGAGAATGATGGCTGTCAGTGGGGAGTGAAAGAACAAGGCACTTAGCACTAGAGAGAGAGCAGAGAGAGAATACTAGGAAGTTTGGTGCGATTTTTGCAGAGTAACAGTGCTATTGAGTTTTTTCACCCCTCATGACCTTGCCCAGGGGTCCTATTTATACTTGGGCACTAGGTTTGGGTTGGCGCTTTTGGAGCTAAAACTTAGAGGGTTAGTGAGGGACAAAGTCTGCAGTGTACTATTTATCCCTACCTGCAGGCGGCTCTCACTGTCCCCTCTAGCAGATGCCCCCTGCTGCCAACCAAAGTTCAAAAGAAAATATGTCTTCTAATGGAGACAAAATATCTGACTTGCTAAATATCTTTTGAAATGGTAACTTTTGGTACAAACTTTGTAACTTGAGGGGGGTCTCGAGGACCACCTCCTCTAAAATCTTTGTAAGCTTGAGGGGGGTCTTGAGGATGCCCTTCTAAAAGCATTTTTCTTGAGAGGGACTTAGAGGACCGTCTCCTTTAAAATCATTTTATAAACAGTTCTTTTCTTGTGAGAAGCCATCCCTTTGGCTGATCACTTCACTTGTGACTAAGTGTGAGGACTGGGCGACCATAGAGTCTCCTACTAGTATTCTCTCAATCCTATAGTGTTAAGTGATTGAGCTTGCTCAACATACCTTGTGCTTAAGCCGCCAATTCAAAACTCCTAAGAGATCCCAAATGTCCTACCTGAGCCCTACTTTCTCAACTAGGCAACCTCTATAAGAATAGCAAAGTGTTAATACTGTTGTTCATTTAAAGAATGACGTTTGATGGTGAGGAGTTCCTCATGGTAGCCACTCCATCATCCTGGCCTATGTTTTGGAAGCTGAGGGCGGAGGACCTTGACTGCTCCTCGCCTTGACATTTTCTATTGGTAAGAGACCTTGAGGGTTCCTTTTCAATATGTGTTTTTATAGGGACCCTGCCTGAGGTTCTTTCTCAATATGAATTTCGATCGGGACCCTGGGTGGGGTTCCTTCTCAATATGAGTTTCTGTCGGGACCCTGGGGGTTCCTTCTCAATATGAGTTTCTACCGGGACCCTGGGGTGGTTCCTTCTCAATATGAGTTTCTGCCGGGACTCTGAGGGGTTCCTGCTGAATATAAGTTTCTGTCGGGACCCAGGGGTTCCTTCTCAATATGAGTTTCTGTCGAGACCCTGGGGGTTCCTGCTCAATATGAGTTTCTACCGGGACCCTGGGGTGGTTCCTTCTCAATATGAGTTTCTGCCGAGACCCTGGGGCGTTCCTGCTCAATATGAGTTTTTGTCGGGACCCTGGGGTGGTTCCTGCTTAATATGAGTTCCTGTCAGGATCCTGGGGTGGTTCCTTCTTAATATGAGTTTCTGCCGATACCCTGGGAGGTTCCTGCTCAATATGAGTTTCTGCCGGGACCCTGGGGGGTTCCTGCTCAATATGAGTTTCAGCCGGGACCCCAGGGGGTTCCTACTCAATATGAGTTTCTGCTGGGACCCTGGGGGTTTCTGCTCAATATGAGTTTCTGCCCGGACCTTGGGTGGGTTTCTTCTCAGTATTTCTAATAAAAAAATATTTTTATTTTTTTAATAGGTTGACACCCTTCTACATTAACCCCTCGTGCAAAGTTTTTTAGGTTGGGTAGACTAAAAAAGCTTTGTATGTCATAAAGTCAATTTTTATTTTTTATTTTGAGGGACCCTAGGGTTCCTTCATCATTCCCCCTTAGGGTCATTAAATGTCATGTCGCTTCATCCCAAGTTTTGTAGATGCGACCACTTATAGTGGACCTCCTTATATGGGTATCAACTTGGGCGAAGGGGATACTCGTGGTGAGCCCCTTGTTCTTGGCCTTCTTCTATGGCCTTTTACTTTATTTAGAGTGGTTGCTCATGGTGATCCCCTCGTCCTCATCCTTAGCCTTTATTTTTTATTTTTTTCTCCCTTGGCCTTCTTCTGTTGGCCTTTCATCTTGGGCGGAGGGGTTACTAGAGATGGGCCCCTCTTCCTTGGCCTTCTTTTGTGGCCTTTCATCTTGGACGAAAGGGTTACTCGTGGTGAGCCCCTCGCCCTTGGCCTTCTTCTGTGGCTTTTCATCTTGGGCGGAGGGGATACTCACGGTGGGCCCGTCGCCTCTGTCCTTCTTATGTGGCCTTCTTTATTGGGTAAAGGGATTACTCGCGATGAGCCTCTTGCCATTGGCCTTCTTCTGTGGCCTTCATTCTTGGGCAGAGGGATTGCTCGCGGTGAGTCCCTCGCCCTTGGCCTTCTTTTGTAGCCTTCTACCTTGGGAGGGGAGGTTACTCGCTGTGGGCCCCTTGCCCATGGCCTTCTTCTGTGGCCTTCTATCTTGGGCGGAGGGGTTACTTGCGATGAACCCCTCGCCCTTGGCCTTCTTTCGTGGCCTTTCATCTTGGGCAGAGGCATTACTAGCAGTGGGCCCCTCGCCCTTGGCCTACTTCTGTGGCCTTTTTTCTAGGGCGAAGGGGTTGCTCGCCGTGAGCCCCTCACCCTTGGCCTTCTTCTGTGGCCTTCCATCTTGGGAGGAGGGGTTGCTCGCGATGAGCCCCTCACCCTCAGCCTTCTTCTGTGGCCTTTTAACTTCGGTGGAGGGATTACTCATCGTGATCCCCTCGCCCTTGGAATTCTTCTGCGGCCTTCTATCTTGGGTGGAGGGGTAGCTCGCGGTGGTCCCCTCGCCCTTAACCTTCTTCTGCGGCATTCCATCTTGGGCGGAGGGGTTGCTCACCGTAAGCCCCTCGCCCTTGGCCTTCTTCTGTGGCCTTCCATCTTGAGCGGAGTGGTTGCTCGCGGTGAGCCCCTCGCCCTTTGGCCTTTTTGGGGGGCCTCCTATCTTGGGCGGAGGGGTTGCTCTTGGTGATCCCCTCGCCCTTGGCCTTCTTCTGTGGCCTTCTATCTTGGGTAGGGGGGTTACTCGCGGTGAGATACTCACCCTTGCCTTCTTCTATGGCCTTTCATATTATGAGCCAAAACTGTTGCCCAAATTTCCTTAAACCCGAGAATTATTATGAGAGCATTAACCCCGATACATATTTAATATGTTCATGATTAGGTATTGAATGATCTTAAAGTTCCTGCCTTGCCTTTATTGTGCCTGTAGTGCTTGTTCTTTCTCCCTTCGACCACGCTTCCTGCTGGTCGCATTCATTTATTGTGCTTGTCACGTGTCTTCTATGTTAATGTTCTCCTTATTGCAAGTTTGAATATTGAATCTCTTTGTCTCTGATTTACCTGTGGCTATTGCCTATATTGCGTTCCTAACGGTGTTAGTCCCGATATTGATAAGGAGTTACGCCTCATTTAATACTAACTGTATTTAAAGAACCCATATCTTACAACTAATTCAGTGCTTTTTAAATTTAGATTGCGATGGTTGTTCATCCACACTCGATGCGCATATGCATTTTATCATCGATTTTTAGATAGTTTATGTTGAATAAGTATGGAGATAAAGATGGAAATAGATGATACAATTCACTTGGTCGTTCTACATTATTTACGAAGATGTTCATCAAATATGTTTGTTGATGTAAAAAACTAGATTTGATCTAATTAATTAATCACAGATAAATATGAATGGAGAAGTAAGATAAATGATTTTTAAAGTGGTTCAGCCTTTATAAAATGTCCTTCATCCTCTTTCTTGTATTGTTGGGTGTTTTGTCTCAATCTTGATTATGTTTGCTTATGATGGCTTACCCTGCTATGAGGGTGTTACAATGTATTTATAGCCCTTAGGATGACCATATGAATAGACAATAAGCCATCATTAGATAGGCATATATATCAATACATAATTAGAATATTCATCAAATCAATCTTGGTCGTTTGGTCTTCCCAGATAGTTGCTTGGCATACTAAATAGCTCGGTACGCTGAGTAGCTCGGTGCTTTAAGTTGATCGGTACATATATTTATGCCATGTTGGATGACATGTGACTTCACATAACTGGTCCACGTCAGCTGACTAATTTTTGTATCAACAGAAGCCTCCAATGTTTCACAGTTGAAGTTGGATATGAGAGTGTGAAATATTATGCCCAAAAGTTGCTCGGGCATGTTTATTTTATCTCGTTTGATTGCAGACCTCCAACTCTTGTGCAAATCTTCCACTTATCATAACAGTTTTGATCACGAAATGGTAAACTTCAAAATATTTTGAATTTTTGGGGGCCGCTTTGGTACTTACGTCTTTTTTCTTGATTAGCCACCAGAAACGCAATCGTCGTCATTTGTGATCATTACTTTTTCCATTTTCCAAGGTAGTGTACTTAAAGACGATAACATTAAATTGTCTTCTACCTTTTGCCCTTTAGACTCCCAAACCTTTTGTCTTCTCACTTTTCTTCTTACGATCATTCTTTCTGTCATCTGCCTTTAGCTAATTTCTTAATTCTGTGTAAGAATTTCTTCCTTATTCTTTCTTTGTTCTAGCCACCATGGTTTACTTTATCAAATCATTAGATAAGTTTAGGGCTGACTTTGGGATTCCTTCTTGGGTTATTTTGGAAGAACCTCCTTGCCCTTCTGATTTATTTTCTCCAGCTGAGGGACATTGGTTTCCTTCCATTTTTGTAGCAGAATGTGGTTTTTCTTTCCCGCCTAATCCCCTATGTTTAAAATTTTGCCAATATTTTGATATTGTTCCTGCAAGAATAGTTCCAAATACATGGATGGTAGTTAATGGCGTACATAGGTTGAATCAAATTCATGCAAATCGTTTAGGGATTCCTAAAATTTTGTACTGTTATTATAGGAGGGTAGTGAGATTGGGGTCTATGAATAACTGGAAAGGGTGAGGCGTGACCCACTCCAATGGATGCGGTCTGTAAGGTTCTCTAGAACTTCTGGAGCAGCTTCTGATGAGACCTTCTCCTTTTGGTAAAAATGGATCTCCCTCCTTGCTAGAAGATGAACTTCCACAACAATAATAGTAATTTTCTCAAGAGAATCTCCTGAGAGAGATGGCTGTTAGTGGGGAGTGAAAGAACGAGACACTTAACATTTAGAGAGAGAGCATGGAGAGAATAGTAGGAAGTCTGGTGTGATTTTTGCAGAGTAACAGTGCTATTGAGTTTTCTTCATCCCTCATGACCTTACCCAGGGGTCCTATTTATACTTGGTCACTAGGGCTGGGTTGGTTAGTGAGGTACAAAGTCTGTAGTGTACTATTTGTCCCTACCTGCAGGCCGCTCTGCCTGTCCCCTCTGGAAGATGCCCCCTGGTGCCAACCAAAGTTCAAAAGAAAATATGTCTTATAATGGAGAAAAAATATGTGACTTGCTAAATATCTTTTAAAACAGTAACTTTTGGTACAAACTTTGTAAACTTGAGGGGGGTCTCGAGGACCACCTCCTCTAAAATCTTTGTAAGCTTGAGGGGGGTCTTGAGGACCCCCTTCTAAAATCATTTTTCTTGAGAGGGGCTTAGAGGACCCTCTCCTTTAAAATCATTTTATAAACAGTTCTTTTCTTGTGAGCAGCCAACCCTTTGGCTGCTCACTCCACTTGTGACTAAGTGTGAGGTGTGTGAGGACTCGGCGACCATAGGGTCTCCTAGTAGTATTCTCTCAATCCTATAGTGCTAAATGATAGAACTTGCTCAACATACCTTGTCCCTCAGCCGCCAAGCCAAAACTCCCAAGAGATCCCAACTGGCCTACCTGAGCCCTGCTTGCTTAACTAGGCAACCTGTACAAGAATAGCAAAGTGTTAATACTGTTGTTCTTTTAAAGAATGACGTTTCATGGTGAGGAGTTGCTCATGGGATCCACTCCCTCATCCTGGCCTATTTTCTGGAAGCTGAGGGGGAAGACCTCGACTTCTCCTCGCCCTGACATTTTCTGTTGTTAAGAGACCTTGAGGGTTCCTTCTCAATATGAGTTTCTGTAGGGACCCTGGGTGAGGTTCTTTCTCAATATGAATTTCTACCGGGACCCTGGGTTGGGTTCCTTCTCAATATGAGTTTCTGTCGGGACCCTGGGGGTTCCTTCTCAATATGAGTTTCTACCGGGACCCTGGGGTGGTTCCTTCTCAATATGAGTTTCTGCCGGGGCCCTAAGGGGTTCCTGCTGAATATGAGTTTTCGTCGGGACCCAGGGGTTCCTTCTCAATATGAGTTTCTGTCGAGACCCTGGGGATTCCTGCTCAATATGAGTTTTTGTCGGGACCCTGGGGTGGTTCCTTCTCAATATGAGTTTCTACCGAGACCCTGGGGTGTTCCTGCTCAGTATGAGTTTTTACCGGGACCCTTGGGTGGTTCCTGCTCAATATGAGTTCCTACCGGGACCTTGGTGTGGTTCCTTCTCAATATGAGTTTCTGTCGAGACCTTGGGAGGCTCCTGCTCAATATGAGTTTCTGTCGGGACCTTGTGTGGTTCCTTCTCAATATGAGTTTCTGTCGGGACCCTGGGGAGTTCCTGCTCAATATGAGTTTCTGCCGGGACCCCGGGGGTTCTTGCTCAATATGAGTTTCTGCTGGGACCCTGGGGGTCCGTCTCAATATGAGTTTCTGTCGGGACCCTGGGTGGGTTTCTTCTCAGTATTTCTAATAAAAAAATATTTTTATTTTTTTTATAGGTAGACACCCTTCTACACACAGTCATAGTTGTCATTGCTGCATTGATCGCTTGGGCCGTCGAGATCATCTTTGGTGGTGGTGGTGGTTGTGGCTTAGGCACCTCTTGTGGCTCATATTGAGCCTCCTTCACCTCATCCGTGGTCGCTGCCCAAACTGTTCACTCTCTCCTCGGTGGTATCTGAAAAGAGATCGAATTGTATAAGTACATAGTTTATACAAAATTTAATAGTAGAAGCACAATATCTCAAACACGTGAAGATAAAAACAACACCCCTAATAATAGGGCTCTATAATAAAAGAACAATACGCTAAAACCGTAATAAGCCATACAGATCCTATGGGCACTAGAACCTGATGCTCTGATACCATCTGTGACACCCTGCCTAATTAAATACCGAGTGATCAGGCATTTTTAAAAATAAAAAAGGATTTACAAAATGGTTCATTCGTAGCATCACTGTCGAAGACCAAATTAATTACTAATCACCTATTAGTTAAATAAGTTTGTGCCAAATTTTATCTTGCATTAAATAGATAAATAATAATATTTGGAAAAATTGAATTACAACATTCACATAATACTAGATTCCAAAACATCTCAAGTAAATAAATAAACAAAGTCTTGCCGAATAAACCATCGACTAAAAATCCCAAACCACTTAATGAATCCAACTAATAAGAATAACTGAATACAAGTCTGAAACTGAAATAGTGAATGAATAAAGTCTAACTGAGGCAACACGCCTAAAATAAAAACTGAAATAGTGCTGAGAGGTCCTACACTAGGAATGAAAGAGTGATGCGTCTAATCAAAACCCTGCAAGCCTCTATAGCACTGCAGCTATACTTTCCTGTAAAGAATCATCAAGTACGGTGTCCCTGTGACTGGACACATAAAAGGTTTTGAAAATATGTTATAGCAAGGATTAAAACTAAAAATAATTGAAAATATTTAGCAAGTATTTACCACAATTTAAAATCAGTTATCGATTACACATGCTAGGTTCACGTACACTCCCTTGAGTTTCCTTATCTCTCAACTATTTTGCACGCCTAACATTTCTACTTATCCCACCTAGCTATTCTACCCAAGTTAACTAGACTTAAGTATTTCATAATATGAACACGTCTCTATTCCCATACCACCCATATAGTACTTTACCCGTTAGTTAACATTTCTTATACGTTATAAGAGTTGAAATTACCATTTAACTTATATTCTCATTATTCTATTTATTAAGTTTCACTACTTAATTAAATTTCTACATATACACTATCTAAATGTCTACTTCCACACGTAAGTAAAATATTCACATTGGTACATATATATTTATTTCGCTAATATATATATCATTAGGATGTCTCTCAAAATGACCACCGTGAAATATGGGTGAACTCTGCTATCAGTCCAAGTACCTCTCGTACTAAATAGGGACAAGCGGTTCGTTTCTTCTCCTCGAACCCAAAATCAAATAACAAGTAGTGGAGGAGAATATAGTTCTACTCCCTTGGGCTACGCACATACCTAATATACCCAAATGACATGCTGGACACACTAATACATGACACATAGTGAGCCGCCTTAAGTTCTATGTTTTGGGGAACAAATCCAAACCTCCCTGGAATCGACAAGGTTGGATCGCCCACTGCGCAGGAACCTCTGTGATAGCAGGCAGCGTAGGTATGTTAACATATATCATCAATCGTATAATGGGTACACACACAACCTATATATATTTAGTAGGTATTCACACAACTTAATTATCCTTATTTGTACGTAGTAAATATCACTCGAATACTCACCGTACATTCAAATTATAATTATTCTCACTATCGCATTTAATGGAGTATTATTCTCTATTATAAGGGCACTAGTTACCCATCCTTTTAGTTCAGTAGATAAGTTTTACTTACCCTACTAGTCCATTCCATAAGCTCACTCACGCTTTCCTATAATTACATTATCATTCCCATGAATTAATTACATTATTATTTAATAACGTTTAATCATCGTCTTAATTCTCCCGATAAGACTTAATTCCCATAACCCTATCATGGCCTAATACAATATAATAGATCCCTCATTATATTCTAACAATGTCCTAAAAGATTTCCCAGAAACAATTTTGGAGTTCAAGGCTTAAAAGGAAAATTCTCATCTTTTTTGGGAAATTGAATCGATTCACCAGGAGGCCAAATCAATTCGACTTGCCGAATCGATTCGTCTCTTGGCCGAATCGATTAAAAACCGAGTTGTGTCATCTTCTTCCTTACTCAAGTGTATTTTTTCACCATTAACACCCACATAACTTATATATTTCTTCACCAAACTTGAAACGAATTGTCCCTAATAATTTTTATATGCATTATGATATTTTCTGACATAAATACGACATCAAAACCTTATAATTTTCATTCAAGAAGGGATTTAAACATCTAATCCTCAAAAACCTAGGATTTATGTTCTTTCACCATTATTCATTGAAAATCAAGATTTAATTCTTGGATAATAACATAAAATCCCTAATTTATTATCCTCTACTAATTTCAAATATTTCTACATGCAATTCCTGCCCAAACATGCTTTTAAATTATTCTTTTCATCTAAGAATCATTATTTTAATCAAAATATGATGAAACCCCAGTCACATGGATATTATAACTTCAAATAACTCGTATATAAACACTTACCTTTGATCAATAGGGTCTGATTTCATGGATTAGTGATGGATTTGATTGTCATCTCTTTCAATCCTCACTCCTAGGTTGTTTGTGGTGCAAGATTAAGATGAAAAACTCCAAGAATCTCTTCAAAAGCTCTAAGGACTCTCTCCTTTTCCTCTTTAATTGTTTCCCTTGGTTTTCAACACTTTTAACCCTAGCCCCTTCTATCTAACATCTGATATATGGTTGGGAAATTCGTATCTCCTTCTACCCTAGGCTACCGAAAGACTAAATTACCCTTATACGACCCTGATTTAGTCTAAAAATGCCTTGGGATCCAAACAATACCCCTGGGTGTGCTATTCCGACTATTTAGACCCTTTCAGAATCATCTGTGACCTCGAAATCATCATTCGAGTCACTCTTCATAATTATTCCATCTCAACCCCAAATTAGTCTACACACGACTCCCGATAGATATAATTCCAATTATGCCAATATCACTCACTATTTTGCACAATAATTTGCATACATTATTTACTATTCACTTAATAAATTGAATTCATAATATTAATCATTTTCTCACTCGCTATTAATATATAGTAAGAATATTATTACTCAATTCAATTAAATTACTTCTCTTGCATAATTTAAAATAAAACTAATTAATTATTGAATTAATTAAATTCAAATACTTAGAAATACAGGGTGTTACAACTGAGTTTTATCATTACATAATACCTCAAGAACAATTGATGGCAATCCTACAATAGTTCGCGAGTTCTCATACCTTCTATAGAGCGCCTCTAACCCATCTGGAGGGTAGGTGGAAAGTAGAATACTATTCCACCAACTGCCACTACTCAGTTTCACTTACTTTAAAAGATCCAATCAACATTTAATGTTGTCAAAAACTACCTTGCACCACCTATAAATTCTTAAGCCAACACTCCACCCCCTTACGGACACCATCAGACCTTAAAGGCTCCCCATTCATGTTGTGACATTCAACTCATTCTCTCTCCTAGATTTTTCATATAAATAGATGGTTGGTTAAAGGACAAATACAAGTTCAAGCAATAGAAGCCAGAGAGAATCAAGAGTTTGAAGCATTAATAATTGTTTTACTCTTTATTTCATAGTCACGACCCACTATTGTGACTTTATGTTAGTAACTTAAATCACTTCAAGTTTTTACACATCTTGTATATCTTATTGAGCCCTAAATCAATACTTAGTAACCTTTAGAGAAGGTCCATCACATATTTTGTAAGGTTCTTTGGATTATTGACGAAGGCCATAAGGCCTCAAACTCTCTTAACCAAAGCTCAAGAGGTCTTTTAGATTGTAATTACTTTTTTTTTACAATCTAATAAACAATATAAACACCTTTAACAGTGGACATATGACAATCTAATGAGGTTCGAACCACCTTAATCTATTGTTATACACTTTGATACTCCTCTCCTCTTGCGTGTATGAGGTCCAAAAGGGAGCACCTTTAGGTATGAGTTCCCTTACAATTTTTACACCCATCACTAATCGTATTTTCTTTTCCAATTATATGCCATATTTACTCATATATTCCCCCTTCTTCTCTAAATTATATTAACCTCATTTTGTTTGATCTCTTTGTTTCCTTATGTTCTTTCATTTGTCCATTACTTAACAACAAGGGGGTAGAAGTTTATAGTGAGAATGAGAGATTATGTGAGGTAGATATCTATTTAGGGGGAATACTTGTGATCACAGGATAATCAAGATGAAAGATATGTCGGAATATTATAAGCCTATATATTTCATTGATGTGGTCACTTTTAGCATATGTTTTCCTTAAACAATGGTATTTTTATAAGTTTCCTACTGTGTGTAGGAAAAAATGCTTCAAGCGCTTCTTGATCAGAAGACGATTATATTTTATCGTTTGATTTTATGTAAATATAATTTATATTGGTTGAGTTATTTATAGATGATAGGTTTCTTTCATGTCCTTCTAATTTTTATTTGTATATTTTTCCATGGTATAAGAAAAGGTGGGATTGTAAGAGTATTGTATACTCATGTTCCTTTACTTTGTTGGATTTTCTTATTCGATTTTCCAAAATATATTCTTGTATCCATCCTAGTGACCTTTGTTCTACCATAAGGCTTATTCAATGTTCAAGATATTTAAGTGAACCTTTATTTATTATCGTCTTCATATGATCACACTTAGCTTGAAGGTAAAATGATCTATAGTGCATAACATTTTATTGGTAATGATATTTAAATGATGTTTTTTAAAACCTTTAAAGTATGTTTGTGTTTGTCTTCACAAAATGTCTATGTATTTTGTATATGGAAATTTAGTTTCAAAAGGACATTTGTGTGAAAAATCCAAGACCTACACTGCAGTAAATATTTTATTTTCAAGTGGACCAAGTTACTTTGGAAAAACTCTACAACTACACCTGTCCTCACTTTAAGAATGATTCCTCGTCATAATTTTTTTGTTAATTCGATGAATAACCTTTGTTGTTCGGGCACTGATTCAAAGTTCCCCCAAAAGCGTTTTACCCCCGTCCATGACTTGACATCATTTAGGCTTTAGTGAAATAATGCTAGACTTTGTTGACGTGAAAAGACCAAATTTTAAAATATTTTTGGAGGTATCTAGAATTTTTTGGAGATATTTATTAACAAACACCTTTTTCTCTAGTGGGAAATAATATCTCTCTCTGTCTCTCACTGTCTCTCCCCTCAAGGCATGCTGGGAGAATGGGTTTGTGTGTCTTAGCTTGATGTGGAGGTTTTGAAATCATTTCAAATGTTTTCAAATTCTACTTAACTGTCATTTTCTCCTCTTTCTTAAATAACTTCTCAAATTTCAAGAGAATAAATTTATGAAAAGGGAAGCTAGGGTGTTTAGGTATTCCCTTTAAAGAACTTGATAACCTTTAAGAAAAAGAAGCCAAGTTCATCCTTATTCATCTTTTTCTATCTTTCTATTCTTTTCACTTGTTCAACTCTATAGGTTAATTAATAATGAAAAAAAGAAGAAAATTTGTAAACCATTATGATCTTTTATCAATCAATTTTTTTTATAACTTAGGACCTTTATTCCTTTGGACATTTCTGACCGTGTGGTTATTTTTACTAGTTTCATCAAGAGTTTAATAAAGGTATACTTTTTATAGAAAGAAGAAAACCTTCGAGTTCATTCAAGGGAAACATTATTGATTAGTTTATCAAGATATTCGATATGTTGAGATTCTCATCGATGTTATAAAGGTCTTCATCTAGATAGCAATTTCTAATAACTAGGTGAGGAGTGATTTAGTGCGAAAGGAGTGTTGAAAGTGTTTAAGGAATTTTTTTCGATTGAGTCAGTTTTGTACGTATATTATCTTAATTTTTTTTGGACATAACCATTTGAGTCATAGGTTAGTATTTGAGTTGTTTATCCTTCAATCCTATGATCTCTACTATTGGATTGATAGTTCTCACGGGGGATATTTACTGACGACTGCGATCAATGGGGATATTCGAGGGTATTCACTACTGAAGGAGGAGTTGTGATTCTTGAGGTTCTCAAGGGGATATTTGCTGGTTGTAGGTTGCGGTCTATGTGGATTTTTAGCGAGAAATTCATTACAGATTTCTCTATGTAATTTGTAAGTTGCTATTACATTATATAGTGAAATTAAGGTTTTTACCCGGAAGTTTTTTTTTCCTAAATTTGATTGACCCTTGATTTGTGATGGCATGTTTGATTTATTCACATAGATGCATGATTAGGATTTAGTAAATTTGTATTGAAGATTGAATATAATTAAATAAGTTTAATCCATTTGAAATTTTTAATTCCATAAATAATTGATATGACGCATTCTCAAACTAGAATTTCTCCTGTTAAAATGAGTTGTCTGTAGTCATTTAGATGAATTTAAAACTTGGTTCAAATGAGAATACAATTTTCATTCGAATGAGCTTTAAATGAGTATTGAACGATTTAGTCTGTTTCACAGAAAAATTTCATTTAAAAATTCTTTGATCCTTGTTCAAATAAGTTTAGATTTCTCGTTCATATGATATTTATTTCGTTCAAACAAGATTTTACAACTCATTAGAATAACCCTACTGTTTTTGATTAAATGAGTTGCCTCATTTTTGTGCTGCCTTCATTTTAGTGTTTTCTATAAATATGAGTGCAAGCAATTATTTTTCTATAGAGTTTTTTCAAAATAAAAATTCTAAGAAATATCTAAGAGTCTTTATTCCTTTATTTCACCCATTCCTTTTCAGATCCTAGTTTTATTCTTATATGCTTGTTCGAGATCTCTTTTTTGATCACCAACATTAGTTTACTCTTCATATTTGCTTATGATACCAAAAAAGGGTATCAACAAATTAATGTAAATATTTGAGCTCAATCCAATATAAGAATGGAGTATAAACATATATGTAATTGTAGAGGGAGGTGAGGCAAAGAGGAAATAAGATTGAATATAAATGGTTCAACCTATCTAGGTTTACTCCACTTGTTTATGTGAGAGTGAATTCCACTAAGAAAGGGCTCTAATGGCCTTTGGATACGGATCACTCAAGCTTTCTCTCTCTATGCTATAATTTCAACAGTGTTTCAGGAGGGTTTAGAATTAGAGGTCCTTTACAAAGATGTAGAATACAAGTATATATAGTGCTTGAGGGGCGTAATTTACCCCCTAAGCATGTAATAAGCATATGTGAAATGTTCCTAGCCAATGAGGTTGAGCCATCTGCCATTGTCACATGTAGATCGTGTTAATGAAATATTCCCTCACGTGTGAGGGAGATGCTGTTACAATGGTTTGGTCCCCGTGGGATTTGTATCCCACACGGAGTCTCTCATGTGTTCCCCAATCCACACACTCTTCCAGTTGTCTAACTGTCGACTGTCCATGTTAGCCAGGGGCCGAGGTATCAAGATGGGTCCAATGAGGATATTGTCTGTTGTGTCATACTATCTTTGATCGACACTCATCTTCCTGAGATGACAAACCAGGCCGAGGGTAATAGGTTCTCGACACATAACTGGAATCTTTGATTCTGCCTAGGCTAAGGACGAGACAACAAGTGATCTGCAGTGGCCAAGGATGAGGCATTCCATTTTGAGTCGCAGGTCAATTTGTAACTCATTTTGTTGAGAACTTTGGTATTGGTCGTCCATAAACTAATTGGTCCAACTTGTGGATGAGGCTATACTTGGTATATCATTTTCTGAGTAGGGTTAGACGCGGTAGACTCCGTGTTGCAATAACTATTTGTCTAGCCAAGATAGATGAATACCGAGATGTGTGAGGTGAACGCATTGTGGAAGTTCGTGATTGGATTCTTGCATGTCAGTTGTGAGAAGGTCAAAGGAACAAATATATTATCAAGGCTCTAGGGATTATAGTCGGTTGTGTAAGTCATCTTTGGTCCTTGTGGAATTCCTTATTATAGTGAATTTTCATGTTTAGGTTATCCGAGATTTTTCCCATTTGGGTTTCCTCGTACAGCGGCGTGTTGTGGCTTTATTGATTTATTTTATTCTTGTTATCACCTAGATATATGTTTTAGGGAAAGATAAAATTGTTTAATTATTTACACAACATTCGATTTATTTGGTGCTTAATTATTTGGGTTAGTTGTTTAATTAAAATTATTTTAAAAAATTAAAAATTGGTGTGTGTTTGTTGATCCATATAACCCTCTGTATTCAAATTATTATTAGATTAGGTGTCTATAAGTTATTTAGGCATGAATTTAGGGTCAATAAATGTTTAGGCCACTTTTCTTTGATGGATCTAATTATGTGTACTAGAAAGAAGGGATGAAATCTGCACTTAAGTACATCGACAACTGTGTATGGTTATCTATAATAAGGGGTGGACACCACCCACAACTTTAGTAGGTGAACTTCATGTACCTAAACCCGTTGAGAGTTAGAGTGAGGATGATCATAAGTGGTGTGACTATAATTCCCATCGTTTGAATGCCTTATATTGTACGGTTACACCGGAGGTGTATCGCCATATTATGACATGTGAAATGTCCAAAGAGGCTTGGGACATACTTCAACTCACCTATGAGGGAACTAGTACGGATAAAGCTTCTAAGCTTCAATAACTCACCACTTAATTTGAGACCATTAGGATGGATAGTGAAACTTTTGATGAGTTTTATGCAAGATTTTCTGATACTGTAAACTCATATTTTTACTTGGGAGAGAGAATACCCAAAATCAAAGTTGAAAAGAAAATTTAAGGTACCTACTTAAAAGATTTAATACCATCATTGTTTTGAACTAGTTTGGAGTTATTGACTTTATGAAACTCGAGGATTTTGTGGGTGACCTTCAAACCTATTAGCTGGACATGCTTCCTCAGAACAAAAAAAGACATGGAAAGATAAAGACATTGCTTTGAAACCCTGGAAGGAGGAAACAACCATTTCTAATGATGATTCTGGCATTGATTCTAATGATATGACCATGTTTGCTAAGAATTTTATCAAATTTATAAGGTTTAGGACATATAATTCTAAGTTTGATTAAACAAAATTTGAGAAGAAAAAGTTTAGAAAGGCTAAAAATTCCCTAATAGTGATAATGAAAATTTTAGAAGGGATTAATCGGATAGATGCTTTAGCTATGAAGGATATGTTCATAGGGCATCCGAGTGTCCCACTAAACTAAGGAAGGAAGGGAAGAATTTGAAGGCGTACAATGCTACCCCTAGTGATAGTGAATTGTAAGAGAAGTTGATTCCCCTATTGACCGTAATAAATCGTTTATGGCTAGTCAAGTGGGGTTAGATTAAAAGTCTTTCGGTGTTGAAGATAATCATTTGCATGCTGATTTCGAGATTTGATTAGTTATTTCCAAGTAAATGGTGAACAGAATGAGGAAGAAGAAGAGGAGGGGGAGGAAACTGAGCTTCAAGTTTTCTTTTGTCAGTTGTATGCAAAGTATTTAAAGTACAAAATTCTCACATAATTTTTAAGCTAAGTTAAAGAAACGTGTCGTAGGTAATGATTATAGTAAATTGATTGAGTATTTAAGGGCACGTGAGAATACGCTTAAGGAGAAGCTCACTTTTCTTGGGGGGGGGGGGGGAGATAGCCTTCATGGATTAATGGAAAATACGATGAAGGAATCCAAATTTTTGTATGATTCTTATCTTTTACTTGAGTCTAGGATTTTGGAGTTTGAGGAGAAACTGAGAGACTCAAGTTGTATCAAATTTGATTTGGAATGTAGGTAAAAAATGTTAGATAAGATATTAGGCATC
This sequence comes from Sambucus nigra, assembly GCA_949130495.1. Lineage (NCBI taxonomy): Eukaryota > Viridiplantae > Streptophyta > Magnoliopsida > Dipsacales > Adoxaceae > Sambucus > Sambucus nigra. The sequence continues at coordinate 285,132,184 of OX422214.1, read as the reverse complement.
GTCCAGATAAAAAATGATATTTTTTTAATTAACTTCGATGATCCAAATGCTTATGATGTTAAATCCAAGACAAAAATTTTGTGAGAATCAACTATAGGCAAGGACATTAGAAAATGTCAACTCTTAGGTAACATTCCTCGTCGTGTTTACACATACACACATTGTGGTAGGAAATGTGACCGTAGGTGTTTTTATTATGATCTTAGAAAAGGTCGTAGAAAGTTTAAGTCTAGTGTCACCAAGGTTCCCCAAACCCAACATCATCACGTTACACCTATGTGGGTAAGAAAATTGGATTTATAGGCGTCAAATGTTAGACTTGTTGATTCACACATGCTTGCACATAATTTTTCTCATGCTAAATCTACTGGTTGATTGTGTTTGAGTATTTTTCCTACGCTAGATTTTTTGCTTCAAATTCGATGTTATCTCTGGTCGTATGATATTTGAATCTCTTATATTTTGATTTTAATTTATTGGGTATTATTGCAAAAAAGACAAAAATATTTTTTTAACTTTTAAGTTGTTTTGAAACTATTTTAAAACTCAAAAAGATTTTTGTTTTGTTTGTGTAGTTTGGTTTTACATATTTTGTGTGACAAATTGGTCCGTTTGAATCTAATTAGTTCCATGTTTCCATGTGTATAGAACATTTCATTATGGTTTATAATGTTTAGGATTGTTCTTAATCATGATTTCATGGAGTTGTTCGAAATTGATTTGCTTAATGAATTCACTTCGCATATGCCTCTGCACACATTTGCACGATCTCTTTCGAATTATAACTACCTATGTTGCATGAGATAAGTGAGATGCTATACCAGCAATCTTGTCATATACATATCTATTTGACTATGGGGATTTGTGAATGTAAGAATTATTGTCTGAGAGTTTTTTAGTTTGATAAAAGTATGATTGAGCAATGGAAAAGTGTTACGAATGGAATATACTCCTTTGGATAAAATTCCACCATTGGCAAGAGCCTAAAAGAAAAGTGAGGCAAAAGAAAAGAAAATAATTGCCAAGGCCATGTTTAGAAATTGAAGCTTCAAAATATGATATCTTCAAAAGAAGAAGCGAGAGAGAGAAAAAACCAAATTGAATATCTATATTTTTTATGGTGTTTTAGTTGAAGAGCAATGGGTTTGTACAATGAGTCCTGGTTAAGCATTAATGTTTGATGACATTAATCCAAAAATCATCAAAATTTCTAGGCTAGTCCATTGCGTATTTTTTTGCATTATGAGTTCATATTATTTGTCACTTGAGGATAAATCGAAGTTTGATAGTTTAATGTTGTCAAAGAGGATTCGTTGGACATATCTTAAGTGATTGGGACATATTTATTTTGTTTCTAGTTCACAACCTTTCACTCCATACCACATTTGGTTTAGACACATTTATGTCATACGAGTGTGAAAAGCTTATGTGTTTTGTGTCTTTTGTGGATTTTACACCAATATATGTTAGTGAATCATTGGTATCTTTGAATATTTCTATATACTGTATGCCTGTTTTGAGACTTTATTTTGAATTTAATCCATGCTTTCCATATGCTTCATCTTCAATTCAAATTGATATATTATATGATCATATTGGTATCTTTTATTTCATTGTTTATATTAATATTATTTGTTCATTACTTAGATTATCTGTTCTCGTGTCTCCGAGTTAGTTTATCGTTGGATGTTTCACTTCACACCATCACATGATATACTTGTTTTCCTTTATTTTACACGCGCTAAATTTAGGAGGAGAAGTTGTTTCACAATGTGCACTTTTTCCTTTGTCTTTTCCTTAAAAAAATGGGGAGAATATTTACTTTAGGGGGAGACATCTTACCATAGGCGTAGAAAGCTTAACCTTAGATTTAGGAGATGTTTGGACAAAGGGGGAAGTTTTTTTTTCATATACGGATTTATATTTGTTTTATATTATCTTTGCATTTGAAATTTGTCATTAAGTGTTCAGGTTATCAATGATACTGCAAATCATCAAAGTTTTTACAAGAGCAAAGATTGAAAAAACAAATAATGTTTCAGGAAGAAATCCAGTTCTGCTTTCGTCTTGCTCTTGAATTATTTTTTCTTTTTACCCTTATTCGTGGACGATTCTGCATAATCTTTTTGAATATCTTTTTTTTTGGTTTGAGAGAATGAATACAAGATTTTCTTAGTTTTTTACATCTGATTCAAGATCTACTTGATTTGCGGGTTCTTCAAATTTTGTGTCGATCAAGTGTATGTACTTTTCCCTTTTAGGGTTGGGATTGAGTCTTAGTAGAGCTTGACGACCCATAGGTTTTTGTTCTTGAGTTTTTCTTGAAATGACCAAAGGGGAGACATTGTAAGGTTAAATTTCTAGTCAAGTCAATATGTGTGTATATTGACTTAATTCCGGTTGGATAAAACCATTTGAGCATAGGTTAGAATTTGAGTTGTTTATCTTAAAGCCTTTGATATGTGATTGAAGAGCGTAGCCGCCAAGTTAAAGCATCTACATGGTCGTGTCCGTCAAGTCTATTCCATGTAGCAGATTAAACATATATAATGTTGCTAGCACGACCTATGATCAACGCCAACTTGGTTGTGGTATCCTCATATCTGTAACAAATCTCCCATGAACGAAACCATTATCATTGTAGTAGGTGCACTTAATGTTGAGGAAGAATGCAACATGCCTGACTCCCATGTTTGACTCAGTAGTGACGTGCCTAGCTTGATAGCAACCTATTTTGTTCCAAGTTTTGTCTTCAATTCCCATAGGATCTAAAGAGGCATCGGTGTGTAGTTAGTTTGATCTGTAGATTGAATTGGGTGTCATTTAAAAAAAATAAGGCATTTTTTGTAAAAATATTTTTAATGAAAATTTTATTTTAGGTTTAAGTCGTTCGAACATGAATTTCATATGTTTAAACGAGTTTTCTTTAGTAGTTTGAACGAGTTTAAAAGTTGGTTCAAATAAGAATACAACTTTTGTTTCTATTTGATATATTTTTTTTTTATATAAAGGTCGTTTCATCCTCCATCAAATGAGTTTAGCTATCACGTTCGAACGATATTCATTTAGTTTAAATGAGATTTCATAACCCATTCAACTAGTACTTTTATTCAAACGAGTTGCCTCATTTTTTTACCGCCTCAATTATTGTATTTTCTATAAATAGGAATTCTAGCAACTGTTTTTTATAAAAAAGATTTTGCAAAAACATTTTTTTAAGAAAAATCTAAGAGCCTATAAAACCTAGTTTCATCCAAACGTTTTGAGATCCAATTAGTTAATGCTTTTTTGAGATCTACAGTTTGGGCACCGACGTTAGTTTACTCTTCATATTTGTAAAGTATAATTTTATACAATTGATTATGTGGTATGATGGCGGTTTCACTAACCAATATTGGTGGATACCGAGACATCTGAGGATCATGCATTATGGAAGTTCGTGGGTGGATTCTAGTGTGTCACTCTAGAGAAGGCCGAAGGAACGAATATAGCATCAAGTCTCGAGGGAGTAGAGTCGGTTGTGTAAGTCATATTTCGTCCTTATGTAATTCTGTTTATGTGTCTATCTATCCGAGGTCTTTTCCATTTGGGTTTTCCTACTACATCGGTGTATTGTAGTTTGATTGACTTATTTTACTCTTTCTATCAGCTAGACGCATGTTTTATGGAAACATAAAATTAGTAATTTTTTTACAGAATATTCGATAATTGGTGCATAATTAATGGGTTAATTGTGTAATTAAAATTATATGAAAAATTAAAAATCGGCGTGTGTTTAAAAATCCATATAATCCCGCGTTTTCAACGTGTATCCCCTATCTAAGTATTTATGAAGTTTTTAGTGAGAGTGTTGGACTAGCCTGAGGTTTTTTTATTATTAGTGGGTTTTTCTTCGTACATTTGGTGTTGTGTATTGATTTACGTTTCCACATGATTTATCATTAATATCATTAGCAATATTGAAATGCGAAGTGTATAATGAAATATTTGTAGACATTATCACATAGACTGTTTTGGGTGCGCTCTTAATTTTAGAAGGATTAAAATTTGGAAAGAAAATTTAGATTTGGTTTATTCTCCATTTTGGTACACATAATTCACTCCCAAATACAATGCATTTTTCCTTTCACTTTGGCAAGATGTTATCAATATGGCACTCCTTTATCAATAATGATTGATCAGAAGTGAGGTATGGTATGGATAAGGTATCCCTTTAGTGGATCCTTTCTAAGACTAGACTTGGAGAGCCTATTTACTAATATTTAAAAACTAAAAATAAGGCTCTTAAGTTTTAAAAGAAGAGATAAAGAAAGAACATAATAAAAATATATTTTGAATTTATTTCTTGCTAAAATCATAAGTGAATGGTCCTATTTAAAAGAAAATTGGCATTATTATTTAATAATTCTTCCAATTGGTTAATGTGGAGCTACCAATAACCAGGAAAATTATGATTGATCAACCCTTGGGGCCTGAACGATAGAATAGAGGGGCAAAGATGATGATTCATCTTAGTCATCTCAGTTGTTGGTGAATTCCTAAAGTGAACTATCATATAAAAAAGGTGGAAATATTGGTCATTAAAGCATTCTTAGGACTACCCTCTAACTGGAAGGTCTTGTTATAAGGAATTGTTTACCCATATTATTTTAGGGTTGCACCATGTTGTCATAAGTACCATCATGACCTTTTTCTTGAAGGAGTACAATGAGGTATCTATAAATACCCTCAATAATGACATAATCTTTTAATGAACTTATTTTTGACTAAATTCTCTTAGTCCACTACTTACTACCTTGTTAATTTATCCTTGAGGGAATATCGAGGTTTTGATTGACTCTTAATTTATGTACATGCATTTCATACTAAAATTGTTATATCATTGCCTAGATTAGTTAGGTCAGTGGAGGATAAGTTCCTTAATCTGAAATGTATGTAATTGTAAGGAGTACATGTAATAGGTGAGAATTCAATTTGTTTAAAAAAGAGAGAGTTTCGCCTAAAAATAAGGATTAATGTGCTTGTTAGAGGAATACATATGATTGAAAATGTCTATATTATGCTTATAGAGGCGATATAGTGCATGTAGTGCCAATGAAATTCTTAGAAAGGCCTAATGATGCATTTAAAGTTGATGAAATCTTGTTTAGTACCTATAAGTCAACAGTTATTCAATAAAAATAAGGTTAGATATCTCCTATCGAGGTAATGGAATGCTTCAAAAATGTTGATTGGAAAATTAAAGATGAGGAAGGGCAAGAAAGGCGGAACAGTCGTTGCCTAAAAAGGATCAATAGAACTTATAAATGCAGGGGAGTGTCTAAAAGGATGACTAGTACTTATAAAATGAAGTTCTTAGAAAAATTCTATTGTGCTCGTTGCTTTGACAAAAGTTGATATTACCGAAATATGTGGCATACAACTGGCAGAGAAAAGTGGCACCAAAGCCAATATACATTTTGGCTTCAGCAGATGGGGAAAAAAGTGCTCAGTTTTAAAGCTTTTTTTTCCAAACCTTTCATTTTCTTCTTGAGCTTTTAATGTTCCTGTATAGCATCCAAATACAACATCCAAAGGTGGGCTTTTAATTTCCTGTACAACATCCAAAGGTGAGATTTTAAGGTTCCTGTACAACATCACCAACCCTTATCCAAGTAAGTTTTAATTTGGTTCATCTCATTTATATATTTGTTTAAATATTAAAATTATTAAAACTATTTTTTATTTAGTTCATCTAATTTATATATATATTTTTTAAATCTCATTTAGTATTCTATAAGAGTTAATAGTTTATATTCTTTATTTATCAAAACTATTTTTTTATGGATTATGTGGATTAAAATAAGTATTTTTTTCAGAAAAGTAAAAAGGTAAATAAGTATTTTTTTTTTTTAGGTTTCAATTTCTATTTTTTTAAAGTGGTGCTTTGTTTTGTTAAAATTAAATAGGAATGGATTATGATTTTTCTCAAGAATATCCTGGCATTGACTTGAATAAGTGTAGTGAAGTAGTTGAGGAAAATGAAGTAGAATATATTGAAGGAATTGAGGAGAATGAGGAAGATAAAAATAAGGATGTTCATGAAGAAAACTTCATTGAACCTAAAGTTGGAATGCCATTTGACACTATTGATGATATGTTGGTGTATGATAGAAAATATGGTAATGAAAAAGGTTTTTCTGTAAAGAAGAGGACATCAAAGAGAGGGGATGATGGTGTTGTACGATGGGTTAGTCTTTCTTGCAGTCGAGAGGGAAAAAATGAAAGTACGAGTAAAAATTCTTTCAAATTGCCACCAAGTTGCCGAAGTAATTGTGGTGATAAAATGAATGCCGTTTTATGTTCTAATGGAAAGTGGATCATTAATAGTGTATCCCTTGACCACAACCATCATGCGAGCCCGGAAAAATCACGATATTTCAAGGCTAATCGGGTAATAACTAAAGTGGTGAAAAGGAGACTTGAACTAAATGATAGAGCCAGTATAAGACCTAATAAAAATTTCAGTGCGTGCGTAGTGGAAGCCGGTGGGAATGAGAATGTGCCATTTTTTTTTATCAAGGATTGTTATAACTATATTGACAAAGTGAGAAAGTTGAGACTTGGGGAGGGAGATGCTTTAGCTGTTCTAAACTACTTTCGTAAAATGCAGGCTAATAATTCTAATTTCTACTATGACATGGATTTTGATAATGAGGGGAGAATGAAGAATTTGTTTTGGGCGGATGCTAGAAGTAGGGCGGCGTATGTGGAGTTTGGGGATGTTATCACATTTGATACAACGTACTTGACTAACAATTATGACATGCCATTTGCCCCTTTTGTTGGGGTGAATCATCATGGCCAATCAATATTGTTGGGATGTGGTTTGATATCGAGTGAGGATACAAATGCATTTATTTGGCTTTTCAGGTCATGGCTTTTTTCCATGAATGACCGTGCTCCCCATGAAATCATAACTGATCAAGATATGGCCATGAAAAATACCATTGAAATTGTCTTTCCAAACTCGCGACATAGGTGGTGCTTATGGTACATTATGAAGAAATTATCAGAAAAATTAAAAGGGTATGCCCAATATGAATCCATGAAGAATTCTTTAAAATGTGTGATTTATGACTCTCTCACTATCATTGATTTTGAAGCAAGTTGGCATAAATTAATTGAAAATTTTAACCTCAAAGAGAACGAGTGATTGGGAGGGCTATATAGCGAGAGGCATCGATGGGTTCCCGCTTGTGTTAAAGATTCATTTTGGGCGGGAATGTCTACCACTCAAAGAAGTGAGAGTATGAATTCCTTCTTTGATGGTTATGTAAATTTTAAGACCACCCTCAAACAATTTGTTGAACAATACGAGAATGCGTTGCGAAGTAAGGTTGAGAAGGAGAGCCAACAAGACTTTGATACCTTCAAAGCCTCAATTCCTTATGTTACTAGATATAAAATTGAGAAATAATTTCAAGATTGTTACACTAATACAAAATTTATGGAGGTTCAAGAGGAGATGAAAGGGAAATTATATTGTAATTTGACTCAAATTAGAGATGGTGGTGGGATTGAGTTGTATGGAGTAAATGAGGATTTGGTCGGAATTAGAGAAGGAGACGTAACGTTTATGGTCGCTTTCAACCCTATTGATTGTGATGTCAAGTGTAATTGTCTCTTATTTGAGTCACGGGGTATCTTATGTAGACATTGCCTCACAGTTTTAATTAAAAAAAAAGTATGACTTTGTACCTAAAAAATACAATTTTCGGCGGTGGAGAAAAGATGTCAAAAGGCGCCACTCTAAGATTAAAATAATTTACTCGGATTGGGAAATGAATCCTGAGAATGAGCGCAAGGATAGAATGTGTAATTCGTTTTATGAGGTTGTGGAAAAGGCAACGAAAAGTGAAGATCGCACGAAATTGGTGATGAATTGGATAAAATGGTTATCTAATGAGTTGGATAATGCAGAAATTTGTGCAACTAGTCAACCTACTCCATTTGCAATTGAACAACTCAAAACCTCATCACATGGGGAAGATGCCAATGTCAAAGAAGGTGCAACTATTCGATCTCCATTAGCCGTTAATAGAAAAGGCCGACCCCGTTGTAGAAGGCAACAAGGAATGACGGAAAAATTTGTCCATAAGAAGAAAAAAAAGGTTAGTTATTTAAAGGAATGACGGAGTTTAATTTTATTGTCATTTTTTAAAGGTTTATTATTATTATTATTATTATTATTATTTAATATTATTTATTATAACAGAAAGAAGGTACTGTTCAAATTCCTAGCCAACAAAATGTTCTCCAAGTGATACCTAGTCAATTTGAGGCTTCCAAAATCATGATGTATTTATACAGTTAATTTGAGGCTTCACAAAATAAATTTTTATTTTATTATTTTTATCAAATTCTACTAATGGATTAAATATTATTTCCGGATTTATATTATCCATTTTGGGATGGCATCAATGAAAGGAACAATGGAATGCAAATGAGAATTGACTCAAGTTCAAATGCAAATTGGCAAAGCAATAGCTTGCCAAAATGTTAAATTTAGTTGTTGTGGTTTTATTAAGTATATCAACACTGTTTTTATCAACAATGTGATATTTTGGAATTTTATAATTTTTGAGGGTTCTATTTTATCTTAGATGTGATAATAGTTATTGGCTCTATTTTGAAAGACCCGTTGAAGACTCTGTTTTGAAGAAGCTATTTTAGAGATTGTGTCTTTTTTGATAACAACTAATTTGGAGATTGCTATATTATAATAGCATTTATATTGTTTTTAATTTTTTTTAATGCATACCTGCTATAGTTGGTTTACCCCAACAAAGTTTTTTCCTTCTTTTTTCAATGTCACTTTATACATCATTCCGTAAACAAACCTTAAGTCATTTCGTCGGTTCCTATACAAAGGCTCAAGGTCTTAAACATGGTTTGACAACGTGTATAAAGGAAAGAATGTGCCTAAAATGAAGGGATACTTTCAATAAAGATAGGGATGGGTCTAAAATGATTGGATAAAACATATTAATGAGAGGATGTGCCTAAAAAGGCTAGATAATGGCTATAAGGGTGGGTAAGTTCCTAGAAAGGCTAAATGACATCAATATTGGTAGGGGATCACGTAAAAAGATGAGGAAGTGTCAACCCCAAGGGTTGTCCAAGTTGGTAAAGGTAGGATGTAGCTGTAAACTCAGGCACCTGGGTTCGAAACTTGACAGCTGCATTTTGGGGCCACGGATCGCAGGAATTAAATGCCTGTTATAGAAAGCCTTGTTTGGGGAGGAGGGATTAGTCCGAGGTGCGCGTAAGCGGGCCTGGGATTACCCTTCTTACCAAAAAAAAAAGATGAGGAAGTGTCTTTAAGGAAATATATGAAAATGATAAATTGAATTTTAAAATAATTTTGGCCCATTATGATGTGACATTATGACTGACTGGTCGCACTAGCAAAATTTTTACCTTTTAAGTGGTATGTTGTTTCCCCAATTATCCATATTCAGAAAAAATATATAAAATATATTCTAGATCATTCTCCATACATCTTTTAGAACATTTTTCTATCTTTAGGTCTTTTTTTGTGTTTTTTTACAAGTTATTACATAAAAAGTGGACTTCGAGAAGGCTTTTGAGCATATCTTAGAGGGCATTCCTTGTTCATAGACATATCCGACTCGAAAGGATCCATATGATTAGGTCGATGCGGTTTTCATTCTTCATCCAAATAAAAAAGTTGCAGGTCCCAACTTCACTACCTTACTTGAGTGAAAGTGTCATTATTTTTTGGGAGACACACACTCACTTATTTAACTAATTTTATCGTAACTCGGCATTACATATTTCATTATTTCTCTTTTCATTATCATATAAATTTATTTCTATTGGTAGAATATATTGACATTAACGTTTGCCTTATTTTTTCCCTGATTCTTACTTTGATCTTCTCGCATCCTTGTTGTAATACTTTACTGGACTTGAGGACCATAAATGCATTTTGACTTTCATTGATCGAGTTAGGGAATTATAGATGGTTGAGGCTTTAATTTGAAGGGTTCAAGACTTTATCTCAACAAACAATCTTGGTTCGTTCTTTGATGATATATTCATTGATTATACAAGCTTGATTGTGGAAACTTTATCCTTACAATGACAGAATATGACTTTGACTCTGCATCCTCCATGAGGTAAGCTGACCATCATTTCTCAAGACCTTTACATCATGATAGTATTGTTATAATGCCCTTATCAGTTGATGACCACATGCTTTGTGAAGCTTACTTAGGATGTCTTTATAGTTACCATTAGTTATGAGACACTAAACCATTCCTAAGGGGGATTGTTTTAGGGGACTATTTTGCTATCTCTTCAGAGTTAGATTCTCTATTTGAGGGTTGATATGCAATATATACTTTTTTAGGATAAGTAATTTTTTTCTTACATGCAGGTGTAGATGCCATATGTTTATCATAGAGATTCGATCCCCAATTGATTCTTATTCCGTCTGAGGTGCTTCAAATTCAATATCTAATGTGTCTAGTACAATTATTCTGTAAGGATGTTATTTTCATCTGTCCATACATTCCCGATATTTATCCCTACACTTGACTTACTGATCTGTAGCTTGGGAATAAACTCCTTCCTCTTTCTGAAATTCTTGTAGTAAAATTTTGACCTTTTTCTTTCAGGTTTGGGTTTTCAAATTACATGTTTCTGAATTTGATGTATGTATTTATTTTTAATCTCATTCCATACCTTCAGAGTGTATTAATTCTTCTTGGACTAGGTATCTCACACCTTAGGCTTATATGTGTCTTTTATTAACTACAAGTGGGAGCGATGGATGCGAAGCCCTCGTATAAAGAAAAATTGAGACATTTATAAATAGATATCTTCATATTAAGTTCCTACGGTAGTGCCATAGGAAAATGTTCTCAGGTCATTGATGCACACCGAATGAGGTGTTTTATTATTCGTGGATCCACGGGGAGGGTTGATAATTTATGATGATGTGTCTTAGGTGTGGGTTTTATGTGAAAGGATCCAAGATGATGATAAGGATGAAGAGGACACTTACTATAAGGATTCATCCTATTCTACTATGGCGATTATAGGCTAGCCATGTAATATTCATTTATCTCTTATTTTATTTGGATATTTTGAGGAAATAAATTAAGTTGTTCTTTCTTTTTTTCCTCTATTACTACAGAGGCTTTGAATAAAAATTAAACTAATGACCATGGTTTATTTTAATTTATGTTGTTGTTACTTTAATTTTTGGCTTTAAGTTAAACAAAAAATATATATTAGGTCATGAGTCATTTGTAAAGGGCTTATGAAGAAGTTCTTTCCTTTCTGGTCAAACCTTTGGGAATTTACGTTTGGGATCCTAACATATTGGTCACACCTTAAGTAGGGCATAACTATTTAGTCAAACTCATTAAAGGATCATGAAAATGTTATTTGGTAATCACTACACCATCCATGATGCAAGTTTATCATTGAGAGTACAACATGCATGAATGATCATTAACTAGGGGTGGACACGGTCTGTTCCGATCCAATTTTTGGCCATTTTAAGTACTGGACATAATTATTCGATCCTATATTTGATAAGACCTAATTCTAATCAATTTAATCTGTTAGCCTATTTATTTGGTCTTGGTTATTTTCGGTCCGGTTCGATTAATAATCGGCCGACATTTATATACTGATTCATAATAAAAATATATATTGATTCATAATAAACAATACACTGAGATTTAATGAGAACATATCATAATCAGTGTATTGTTTTAATTGAAAAATCAAAAAATAAATCGGAAAAAATGAGACTACGCCCTATCATTACTTTTCGCCTGCGTTGCGATAACAAGAACAAATCGCAAATATCACCCTTCCTTCACAAATCAGACTACCCTATCATCACTAACTGCGTCGAAAGCTACCAAAAAAATAAACTCGAAAAAGATGAGGTTTATACCCGAATAAATAAACCAAGAAAACACAAGAAATAGTTTTAAAAAATACCATAGAATGATGCTCTAAGTCGTTGGTGCCGGAAGAGTGGTTGGGGAGTTGAGAAGGAACGGATCTAACATCCCAGCCATTGTTTTTGTTATGGTGTCGAGACAGTTGAGAGAGAGAGAGAGAGAGAGAGAGAGAGAAGGTTTTCTCTCAATGTGTTGGGCGATCGTGTGACGTGTGAGGGAGGATAGACTTTTATTTAGTGTTTAGTTATTTACTAATAACATGTAGGATATCTATATAAAATTAGTATATATTATATAATATTAAAATAAACGGTTCGGTTCGATCCTAAGGCTGAATTTAAAATGGGTATTTTAGACCGAATTGAATGTATTTGGGTCTCTTAATTTAGGACAGATTATAAAAAATTCTATCAATCTGGGTTCAGTCTGGTTTAGTCCAACTGGGTCGGTATTTTTTTTGTCCACCCATATTGTTAACATTAATGTGTTTTATTTTCCCTTCTTCTAACCAATTGGTCACACTACCAAGGGATACTTCGACCTTACAAATTGAGACCTTCCCTTGTGAATGGGACAATACTTTGCATAAGTTTGATCTTAAAAACTCATTTTTTTTTTATCTTTTGTGAAGATAATGTTGGTTCCTTATTATGAAATGTTAGAGGTATATCTTTAATATTTAGTAGTTTTTGGTACTTAATCAACATGGCCTTGACACATTATTACATTGAAGGTCCCATGAAGTTAATTGGAACATCATGAGTTCCATGGTGGAATTCTATTATTTAGAAGAATGTTTGTTTGGCTTATCCTTAAAGGAGGTATGCCCTACCTTTGATGATTATTGCGGCCTTATAAGTTACTCAACTAGAAAGGATGTGTCCATCCCAATTTTTCCACATATTGGGATTATTTCGTTGGTCGTACTACTGGATGTTAACTTAGTGTAAATTTGAGATTTTGTTATTAGAGACACCATAAACATAATAGTGGTTATATCTTTATTATTTTCTTATTCACCACCTTGATTCGTCAATGGGGTCACCAAGGACATTTAACTTTGGTGGCTAGGCACCTCCTAATTATTAGCTACAATTTCTAGATTATCATCTCATCTCATTTGGGGAATATTAGGATCATCTCCATTATTTATGATGTCAATGTCTATGTTGGAGCAGGACTTGGCCTAAGTATTGACAAAATATTTAGGCTAGATAAATTTTCCGAAAATTATTTTTAGATGAGATCTTAATAACCCGCTCCTTACTCGTTATCCTTGTGTCTTGATTATGGAGGAATAATATGATTAATTCTCTAAAAAAAATGCTATTTTTGGGAAAATAATCTTGTCCTCCAAGACATGGCTTGCTGAAAGGAGGCTAGTCCATGAAGTTTAACACAACAATAGAGAGGACCACTCTAGAATATTTTGTATTTATTATAAGATTAATTTAGACATGAAATATAGTTCTCACACTTTATTAGAAAAAAGATAATTTTAGTTGATTAACCTATGTTAACTTCATACTTCATAATATCCTCAAAATATTTTGATTTCTAAATATCCTAATTTTTATAAGTCCTTAATAGGGTACGCGAAGCCCATCTGAAAGTGATCATTATAACAAAATGGATCCAAATACTTAATTGTATTCGCAAAGATCATCTTAAAGGTTGTAGCATCAACAACCGGCCTCAATAGGATTCCTCAACTTAATGACTAAAAGGAAACTTCTTTGCCCTCTATTAGATGCCCTTGAACTTTAATAGGTTGGGAAAATACCAAGGCAATTTACAAAAAAGCCTAAACCATAATCTCCTTATTCATAAATGAGACCTCAAGAGAACCCCTATATTGGTCCCCAAGAAAAGGTCATTGCTCATTCAATTGAATCTTGCGGGCTTCACCGGCCTTGTCCCTGGCATATTTCAATTGCTTAATTGCCCAATACGCTTTATGTTCGAGCTCAACGGGAAGATGGCAAGGTTTGCCATATACAAAGCGGAAAGGGGACATGTCGAGTTGATTCTTAAATGCGGTACGATAGGCCCATAGCGAATCGTTCAATCTATGTGACCAATATTTTCGCGTAGGATTGACCGTCTTTTCGAGAATGTTCTTGATTTCTCAATTCGCTAGTTTGGCCTGTCCATTTGTTTGTGGGTGATAAGTCGTTCCAACCTTGTGAAGGACGCCATACTTTCTCAGGAGCTTCGCGAATGTCCTATTGCAAAAGTGCGTACCATTATCACTAATTATCGCTTTCGGTGCACCGAAGCGGGAAAGTATATGTTCCTGCAATAACTTTATCACCACTTTGTTGTCACTAGTCTTGGTAGCTATAGCTTCCACCCATTTAGAAACGTAGTCTACCGCGACAAGGATGTATAGGAAACCGAAGGACGGGGGGAAAGGACCCATGAAGTCAATACCCCAACAGTTGAATATTTCAATGATGAGTATGGGGATAAGAGGCATCATGTCTCGCCGAGTAATGGCTCCCATTCGTTGGCACCTATTGCATGATTTACAAGCATCATTCACATCCCGAAAGATTGTGGGCCAATAGAGGCCGCATTGCAGAATTTTAGCGGTCATCTTTTTCGTCGAAAAATGGCCTCCACATGCTTCTGAATCACAAAACTGGATGACTCTCGGGATCTCGTCATTCGGTACACATCGTCGGATGATTTGGTCGGCGCAATATTTAAAAAGGAAAGGATCATAGTAAAAGAACATGCGCGACCAAGTAAGAAACCTCTTCTTATCTTGCGGTGTCCAGTCGGGAGGGACGACTCCCGTGACAAGATAGTTCACTATATCCGCAAACCAGGGATACGAAGAGGTAGCAAAAAGTTGCTCATCCCGAAAGTATTCGTCTATGGGTATGGGATCACTAGGTACGTCGGACGAAAGCCGAGTTAAATGGTCGGCAACGACGTTTTCTACTCCTTTCTTATCTTTGATGGAGAGATTGAACTCTTGTAGGAGTAGGATCCACCTTATGAGGCGCGGCTTGGCATCTTTCTTTGCAAGTAGGTATTTCAAAGTCGCGTGGTCGGTGAAGACAGTAATAGGAGAACCAATGAGATATGATCGGAATTTATCAAGGTCAAAGACTACTGCTAGCAACTCCTTCTTCGTGGTAGAGTAGTTGAGTTGAGCTCCGGTAAGGGTCCGACTAGCGTAGTAGATGACATGAGCTTGCTTATCTTTTCGTTGGCCCAAAATAGCCTCGATCGCGTAATCGTTTGCATCACATATATTTTCGAATGGTAAGGACTAATCTTGAACTTGCATGATGGGAGCGGACACAAGCAAGTTTTTCAATTTGTCAAAAGAGCTTTGGCATGCTTCCATCCACTCAAATGGGGTGTCCTTCATGAGTAGGTTTCTTAAGGGCCTAGTGATGGCACTAAAGTCCTTAATGAACCTTCGATAAAACCCCGCATGGCTTAAGAATGAGCACACGTCCTTCAACGATTTTGGTGGGGGAAGATCAGTTATGACATCTATCTTTTCCCTATCAACCTCTATTCCTTTAGATGATACTATATGGCCAAGAACTATTCCCTCGGTGACCATGAAATGGCACTTTTCCCAATTCAGCACTATGTTCTTTTCCACACATCGGGTAAGTACTTTTTCCAACTTTTCTAAACAATGATCGAAAGAGGTGCCAAAAACCCTGAAATCATCCATAAACACTTCGAGTCCTCTCTCGACCATGTCGCTAAATAAGCTCAACATGCACCTTTGAAAGGTTTACACAAGCCAAATGGCATACGTTTGTAGGAAAACGTACCAAAAGGGCAAGTGAAGGTCGTCTTCTCCTGGTCAAGTACATCTACCTCAATTTGGTTATACCCAGAATAACCATCAAGGAAGCAATAGTAAGGGTGGCCCGCCACTCTTTCAAGCATTTGATCAATAAATGGCAAGGGGAAATAGTCTTTCCTAGTTCCTGCATTGAGTTTTCGGAAATCAATGCAAACGCTCCACCCGGTGGTGGTACGTTGGGGAACTAGCTCTCCCTTGGCATTCTCAATCACAGTCATACCCGACTTCTTCGGGACGACTTGAATAGGGCTTACCCACTTGCTATTCGATATTGGGTAGATGATCCCGGCATCCAACAATTTGATAATTTCGATTCTCACAACTTCTTTCATGTTGGGATTCAGTCTTCTTTGCATTTCTCCAGAGGGTTTGACATCCTCTTCGAGATGGATCTTATGAGTGCAAATCAAAGGACTTATCCCCTTCAAATTAGCTATGCACCAACCAAAAGCACTTTGGTGCTGCCTGAGAATCTTCAATAATTTACCCTCTTGCCCTTCATCTAAGTTAGAGGAGATAACAACAGGAAATGTCTTATCCTCTCCTAGGTATGCATATTTAATATGGGAGGGGAGTTTCTTTAATTCGAGGGTTGGAAATTTTTCACTGGAGGGAACCATGTGTGTATCCCTCGGTGGTAATTCCTCGAATCTAGAAACACAATTAACCTCTCTCACGTCCTCGTCCGACGTACTCTCATCGAGTAGCTCTCTCAACTCTCCAACCTCCCTCTCGAAGTTGGTATACGTCCCCTCACACTCATATCTCGCCGCTAAACAGGACTCTAAAGCGTCGCCACAGTAATTCTCCTCAAAGTACTCCTCTACTATCTCATCAATGAGGCTCACCGCCTGAAGATCATCTTCCTCCCCTACATTTTGGGCTATGTGGAAGATGTTGGTTTCTAAGGTCATGTTACTAAATGTGAGTTGCATTCGCCCATTCCTCTTATTGATGATTGCGTTAGCCGTAGCTAGGAAAGGGCACCCAAGGATGGTTGGATCATGATTACTCGAGTAGAAGGAGGGCTCCGTGTCCCAAATGATAAAATCTACTGAAAAGTAGAAAGTGTCAACTTGAACGATCACGTCCTCGACTATACCTCGTGGGATCTTCACTGTTCGATCCGCTAATTGGAGAGTGACCTTTGTGGGCTTGAGGTCGCCCAAGTCAAGTTGCCTATAGATGGAGTAAGGGAGGATATTTACGCTTGCTCCCAAGTCAAGTAAGGATTTTTCAATTTTATTCTCTCCAATGATGCAGGATATGGTGGGTGCACCGGGATCTTTGAATTTAGGCGGGATTTCATTTAGTAGAATGGAGCTCACATTTTGTGCTAGAAAGACGTTCTTCTTCACTTTCATCTTTCTCTTAACTGTCAACAAGTCTTTGATGACTTTTCCATAAGCTGGAATTTATTTAATGGCCTCAAGGAAAGGTAAATTTAGCTTTACTTGCTTAAGCACTTCTAGCACGTCTTCACGTGGGTTTCCTCTATGGGAGGGAATCAACCTTTGAGGAAATGGTGCCGCGGAGGGCGGTTTCACTACTACCTCTGGCCCACTAGCATCTTCTTGGTCACTCTCATTTAAGGGGACATCTTCGGCCTCTTTCGTGCCGGGCGAAATCTCCTTGTCTTTCGTTGCGTCGGGTGGGGGAGGTGATAAATCAATGACTCTCCCACTACGAAGAGTGCTCATAGCTTGACATTGCTCCTGATGTTCAGTGGAGGTGGAGCTAATGCTAGTTTGACCTTGGGGAGGTCTTTGGCCTTTGGCAGGAAACTTGCCATTCTCTTTAACACTCAATTAGGATTGTATTTTTGACAGGTTCACATTTATGTTGCCAATCAGATGATAATATTTGGCATTGGTTGCGTTCTGGCTTACGATGAATTGATTCATGGTATCCTCGAGAGTTCTCCGCTGTGGCAGGATATAATTTCCTTGAGGTGGTGGTGCTTGCACATGTCCTTGCATGTACGGGGCTTGTTGAAAATGTTGTGGTGGAGGAGGGGCAACATGCGAAGGAGGGTTCATTGCGGCATGTTGTTGCCCATAGCTAAAATTGGGATGATTTTTCCATGAAGGGTTGTATGAATTCCCGTGCGGGGCACCGAAATTACCCTTAAAACCTCCTATACCACTAACTTGCACCTGAAGCATCGCTTTGTAGGTGGTTATGGTCGGGCATTCCTCATTTTAATGTCCCGCCTCACAAATATCACACACCTTCACGACAGGGTTTGGAATGGCTTGCTGAAAAAAGGCTATTCCCTGAAGTTTAACACAACAATAGAGAGGACCACTCTAGAATATTTTGTATTTATTATAAGCTTAATTTAGATAGGAGATATAGTTCTCACACTTTATTAGAAAAAAGATAATTTTTGTTGATTAACCTATGTTAACTTCATACTTCCTAATATCCTCAAAATATTTTGATTTCTAAATATCCTAATTTTTATAAGTCCTTAATAGGGTACGCGAAGCCCATCTGAAAGTGATCATTATAATAAAATGGATCCAAATACTTAATTATATTCGCAAAGATCAGCTCAAAGGTTGTAGCATCAACAACTTGCCTCAATAGGATTCCTCAGCTTAATGACTAAAAGGAAACTTCTTTGCCCTCTATTAGATGCCCTTGAACTTTAATAGGTTGGGAAAATACCAAGGAAATTTACAAAAAAGCCTAAACCATAATCTCCTTATTCATAAATGAGTACTCAAGAGAACCCCTATATTGGTCCCCAAGAAAAGGTCATTGCTTAGGTTGTAAAAGAGCTTTAGAAAACCTCATCATCATCTCTTTATAGCAACGGAGAAAGGCCTTGTTCTTAAGTGTTTAATATTCCTTTAAAGTAATTAATTTTAAAAGAAATACCTTGGATGTCATGTCTATGTTCGTGACATGATCATCATCTATATTTTTCCATCTCATTTGAATCTCTTGAATCTTAGTTAAAGAATAAAATATATTCTTGTTGTCATATGATTATGTAATACCCCATATCTTTTATCATTTAAATAATTATGAGATTAATTATTATTGTAGGATTAACAAAATTAAAATGTGAGAATTCAGTTGTTAATTAATCCGGATTTAAAAATAAATATTAACTAGCATGACAAGGGTTAATACTTATTGATTTAATATTACTGTGTGATATGTAATATGGAACTATACACTTCGATAAATTGTCAAGAATAAGAAATACGACAGTTTAGTAAATTAAGTCAGACACGCGTGTGAGTCGTGTCGGGACTAATTTAATGGAATAAAAAGATTAATTATGTTTGGTAACTCGCATGGTCATGCCGAGTGCGCCGTTGAGTCCGGAAGGATCGAGATAGTCAAAATAATAATTTCGGGTGTTTAATTTGGGTCCCGGGGTAATTTTAGGCCTAACCAGTGCCCTGAGAGGGCATTATGGTAAATTATATTTTTGGGTTTAATTAATGGACAAAAATTGGTAGTTAATTTATCAGCCACGAGAGGTCCATTAGGGTTGAGAGATACAAAAGGCAAAGAACGACCATAGAGGGTGTGAGGGAGAACCAATTTCCAAGAGGGAAGGAAAAATTAAAACTACCTTGCACAACCATCACCACCATCGTATAGATAGGAACGAGAGGAACGCGCTCATACTAACAACATCAAGAAATCAAACGACTAATTCGAGGCAAGTGTTTATTACTTGATTTCTTTTAGCAATAATCATACTCATGTTAGAGTAGGAGAAATTAATCATGATTTACATGTTAATTGGGTGAAAATTTGAGGTTAAATGATGATTAAAGGTTGGGTTAATTAGTTGTTGATATTCCTTCATGTATCTAGATGATTAATCATGAAATCGAATCATATATTGATGAACGAATTTGGGTTTATTAGGTTCTTTAATTAAAATTTTGGAAACTAGGGTTTATGTCAATTAATTTGGGGATTTTATATAATTATGATGATTAATGACAAATTAATGATCCTAGGATGTTAGGAATCATTTATAACATGTTAGGTGTTGATGGGTATTAATGATGAGGAGTTGGGTGTTGAATCTTAGAGGTTTTTAGGTTAAAAAATGATAGAATACGCTGAAAATCTATGTAGAAGACAAAACAATAGGTCTCGCGTGAAGTCGCACGAAGTCGTTCAAACGAGATTGCTATCTCACGCGAAGTCGCTCGAGCGACATGTGTAAGTCGTTCAAACGGCATTGCCATCTCGTTTGAGCGAAAAGGTGAATTTCTGAGAATTTTCTTAGAGTCCGGTTTTGAGTTGAACGGTTTATTGGAGTGAGAGGAACTACCCGATAGTAAACTTAAACAAGACAGAATTTCGGGAAAGTATGTGAGAATAAATACTTTACTTATTTCGGTATAGAGAGAATGTGCCTTGGAGATTAAGACAGAGATAGTAATTTAAATATTTATACTATACGTAATGTTGAGGTTAAAATCCGTATGAGAAGTATATATGTAGGTTGGAGAAATACCTATAAAATTCAAATAGGATGTGTGTATGCCTATTATGTGATATTATTGTTAATAGCACTAATGGGTGATAACCCAGGGGGTGCAAGAATCTTATTAGTAGGTGCACTAATGTTTAAGAACTCGGGGGTGCAAGGATTCTATCGTTAAGTGTACTAATGGGTCATAACCCAGGGGTACAAGAATATTATTACAAGTGTACTAATGGGTGATAACCCGGGGATTCCTGATTAATGTTATAAGTGCACTAGTGGGTGATAACCCAGGGGTGCAGTATTACTATGGTTAGGTGCGCTAATGGGTTTTAGCACAGAGGTGCATATATATATATATATATATATATATATATATATATATATATATATATATATATATATATATATATATATATATATATAGGGAAGATGTGACTATATGTGTATATACATAAACTTTTGAATCATTCTATTGAGTATAGTTAGTGGAGATGAAAATATTGATATATAAAATAAATCTTAAGAGTATAATATATTTATTATGAGAACGAGAAAACATATTAATTAGCCATTCGACATAGGCTAATTTGAAAGCGTATTGTATGGGCGATACATGTATACTATCTGTGGGTATAGATACTATTATAATGACTTCAGACTAGTTAGACCGGGTGGTATAACCAGGGGGAAATTAGATGTACGTTAGGCGTGCACAATAGATGAGAGGTGAGAAGCTTATTTGAGAGTTTGATAACTAACATGCGTATAAGACTTATTTTAAGAACCCGTTTTAAATACTTGCTAAATCATTTTTAAACGTCGGGCCCTGACCCGTTTATTGCATATCTTCTTTCTTTTGATATATATATTACACCAGGTGCTCAGCCACAGGGGTACCAGAATTAGAGATTGGACTGTCAGACGTGCTGCAGCTATTATGGAAGCTACAGGTCCTTGCATTAGACACCTCTATCCTTCCCATTCAGTTTCATTTAGACTTCCTATTTAGGTCATGTGTCGCTCACTTCTAGTCTTCTATTTGAGATATTGTATTCAGTTTACTTTAAGGTTTGGAGTTTGGAACTGGGAAGTTTTACCCAGTCTTATTTACTTCTGTACTTGATTCATGTTCAATATTCATTATATTTCTAGGTGTAGTGGATGGTTTATATTTTAAGACTGAATGAAAATGGATTTACTTGGTCTTACTAAATTTGAAAGTTTTGACACCTAGCTTAATTTTATATTAGGTGATTAAAATGTTAAAAAGTATTTCGACAATGATGCTAAGAATGAACCAACCGAACATTCTATTTTAAATTGGTACAAGACTTATCACACTTTATTTAATTAGGAGGGGTGTGACAGGTGGTATCAGAGTATCAGGTTCTAGAGTCCTTTAGGATCTATACGTCTTTCTATGTTTTCATCTTTGAATCCTTTGATATAGAGCCCTATCTTTAGGACTGTTGTGATTTTATTTATGCGATTACATCTTCAGCTATTTGAGATTAGTAATAATCGTGGATGAAGCGACTGAAAATGTGTCTCAAAAGTACGTTCACTCTAGGCTCAAGTGTAAGCCTGTCGCTCAAGTAATAATCCCAGTAAGTCAGGTATCGATCCTCAGGGAAGGAGGACAACAGAGTTGTGACGACGGGAAAAGACGGAGGAATCCTAACCTTGACTCTAAAAATAAAAGGAAAAATGATTTGGTTGTTGAGATTGGTTACAGCTAAATACGATTATGAAATTATGAAGAAATGCAACTACGCTAATCTACCTAAATTATGAATGAAAAATAGTCTAAAACTTTTTGTTTAAATGATGAGAAAAATAGGACGGGAATACAATCCCCCAATCCTAGTGTAGTGCGGATAAAATATTAATCTTAAATTTATCTGATTGATTTGACCCAAAATTTGGTACTCCCAAGCATTATGTATACGAGGTTCAAGCCCGCGTCATATCTAATCCGAGGATGACTAAATCAGTATCGTGATAGTAGCACTCGAATTGCACTCTAAATCATCACAAGTACCCAGAGGAAAACGAGATATAAAGATCTACAATTGTTGTGTAACTACGCAATATGATAATGGTAAATCATTAAATTTAGCGGATTAATTTTATACAAACGCACTAACACACATGGCTGGGTTCATGCATCCTGACCTTTTAAACCTAGCCGGACATATTAAACTGAAGGATGAATGAAATAGTAACATTGCATGCAAGCGAGCTCATGATAACACCAGATCGAAATACGTGGCTAAGTATTATAAACGCATAAATTTATTCAAATCACGCAGAAAAATTACCATGCAAGAATAATAATCATAAAAATAAAACTTGGATTACAACTTGAAAACAAACCCGAGATTGTATTAATCTTCCAGCAATTAATTGAAGTTATGTTCCTAGATGTTCTTCTCTTTTTTTCTATACCAAAAACTAAAAAAAACTATCCAGAACTGCTGTTCCTAGGTCACCCTCTACGTCCCAAACTGTCCTTTGAGAGTTTTAACCTAATGGGATTCTTTGAACCAATCAGAATGAAGGAGAAAAATTCGCGACCCCAGAACCGGTTCGCATATTACCCGAACCAGTTCACCACCCAAACGGGTTCGCGTCAGGGTTCGAGAATTTTTGCTGGCTTGGGGTGCTTTTTCTTTCACTCAACACTTAGAATTTTTCTTGTTTTATTTCCTTTCTTCCTTGAATTTTTCTTCAACTTGAATTGGTCATACCTCATCAACCGTAGCTCGGATTTGGGTGCCATTTCTTTTTAGTGTTCTCGTTGTTCTGAGCTTTTCAACTTTCTAGTTGACTCCTCCTTCGGGATCTGGCTGCAGAATTACCAAAATGCCCTTGAACTCGCCTTCTTAGCTTTTCTTTCATAGTCTCGCTTTCTCTTTGCACTACTTGCACAATTAACCTGTAAAACAAATAAGAGAAGCACGAAACATGAAATACTTGCCAATGAAGTTTAGTAGCATAAATGTGTGTCAAATCCATATTAGTTGCATCACTCGGGTTCACAAATACACCAAAATTAGCGGAATAAATATACAATATTTATGCCCAATCAAAACCCCTCTAACTTAGAACTTTGCGCGTCCCGAGAAATGTAAAAGAATCCTGGCAAGGCTTAACTCTTGACAATCACATTTTATTGGGATAAAATACCTTTTTCGCGGGCAAGCGATTGAATTTAGCGTATGCAACAAGCCTTTAAAACCCTAGGTCACCCTAGTAGGACTAGTTGTGTCTCGTGAGGGTTTGCAGAGAATATACCCACAAAATTCGACTCAAAGAAAATTCAAGATATGCAAAATTTTTGCAATTCAAACTCTTACAGAAAATAGTCATCATCAAGTCATGTTCAATAGTCTCAAATCATAGTGCGTGTGTGCGAAGTCGGAAATATAACCGCAAATTTTTATCGATTGATCATTACGCTACTCATCCGAAAATTCGTTTTGATTTCAAGTTCTCACGGAATGCTCTCACAAACGAATCTCTCGGATTATGGCTATTCTCTCGGTATGCGTGATATAAAGAGTAAATGTAATGGAAGCAAAATCACGCGTACAATTAGAAAGACGGAAATTTTTTTTGGTGAAAGGATCTCATCAAGGGATTACGGTTTTAAAAACGGGAATATTGCCTCTATTTCACGCACTTACTCTCCTTTATTATCTTTTGGTGTCTTAGCTCTCCACGCGGTAATCAATTTTCGCAATTTGGACTCGGTTAGGACTTTTTTGGGTTTTTAGGGTATATTGGGTAAAATGAAGGAGGTAGGGAAGGTTGGAATTGGAAAAGTAATTAGCGATGTCCATTTGTTCTTTTTCCGGGCTATTGCTCATTTTTTCTTCTTTTTCTATTTTTTTTCACTTACTTTCTTGCTATTTTTGTTGAGCATAACTATTTTTTTCTTGCCCCTTTATATGCACTTTTTGGACTAAATTCGGAATTTTACCATTTTTCACAATTCCGGGCTATTTGGGTTTTTCGGGTTATGAAACGAAAGGGAAAAAATATTCGACTCAATTTGGGTTGCAAAAAGGGTGATTTTTTTATGACTTTTTATGGCCAATATTATATATATATATATATTGGGTGACAAACGATGGCCTACTTCATTGTTCAAAATGGCAATTGTGTTACCATATGCGTTTCGAGATGAATTTAAGTTTAGAGACTAATTTGGTACGTTTTTCAAAGCAATATTAAACACATTTTTCAAAACAGATCAAAATGAAAGACTTGAGATCCTCGACAACTTTTTTAGGTGCTGAACAGAACTTTGAGTTAACAATTAACTCGGATTGATTTAAAAACTCTCAAAAAGTGATAGGCTCGAATCTCACCGGGTTTGTTAATCTCCACACTAATTCGTTAAGTCGTCAATTTTCGCTCAATTTGCATCTTTGGTCAATTTCGGCTTTGTGTATGTTGAATGTTTACAACTTGAGACTTTAAACCGACTTTTAATGATATTTTTGAAAATTTTGAATTTGAATTTTTATTTATTTTGAACAAAAATATTTTTGGATTTTTCAAAATTTTATGATTTTTTTTTTTGGAAATTTCTGGGCATTTTTGAAAATTTGTGAAGTTTTAGAGATACGCACTTGTGACCCCCCCTAACTTAGACTTTTGCATTGTCCTCAAGCAAAAAGGACTAAAATCTAACTCAAAGAGAATAAAAAGTGCGGAAAAATAAAACAAACAATTATGAAAAATGCAAGATTTGATAATAACAATTGGGAAGCATGTGTTACATAAGAGATGGGAGAGCAACTGTGAGCAATTTTAAACCACTAACAACAACTAACATCCACACCAATATGTCAAAACAGTCATGGGTTCAGGGTGGAGGTGGGTGTGAGGACCCGGGTGCATTGGGATCATACGGGTCATAAAAGAAGGGCGGTGGAGGCCCGCCGAAGTTGAGTTGGTGAAGGTGGACTTGGAGTTGGTACATCATCCGTGTGTCCCTTCGGTATGCCGCTTGATCTTCATTGTATTGGTTGATGAACCCGTCAAGGCGGGATTCAACTGCCTAAAGGCGGAGCTCAAAATTTGCCCCTGGGGCTCGATATCAGAATCCTCCTCGTCATCCTCAAACTCATCCTCGTCGACGTCCATCATCGCGGCATCATGAGACTCATCTCCCGCATCCTCATCGAGAATGGGACGGTTGGGGTGCGCTACTCACATTTGGCGTTCGCTCCTAGTGGTGGAGGTGCCTTCAATGGGGCCGGGAAGTCGAATTTGCTGCCCCGAGTCATCTACTCCGGCTTCCATCAAGAGCTCCGTAATGCAACGGGCGTAAGGGAGTGCAGTTTTTTCCTATTCGTCGTAACCGACATTGATGATGTCCACATAGAAAAGATGGGAGAGATTGATGGTGCTCTCGGGGTCTAAAAAATGGTAGAGGAAATTGGCGTGACGTAACCGGACCACCGAGTCATTGGTGGTTTGGGGATGGCGCCACAAGCAATGAGGTGTGTGAATCGCACCGTAGCCGCCAAACCTCCGATGGGAAAAGACTCGCATACCCATTCCTCCCCGGGTGCCATACGAGCAATGCATTCATCTTTGGTGTGGGGGGTACCATTGGTGGGGTATTGGAATGGCACGGGGAGGATCACCCCTTTAGCACGCATTTTGCGTGCTATGATGGCCGCCAAAAAAGGAATCTGTATACCATCAAGGTATGCCTCGTGAAGCGTAGAAGATTTGCGAACCAAGGTCGCATAAAACTGGTGGATGGCGGTTTTAAACACGTGAGTGCTCGTTGGAGCGAGGAAAGAGAACCACCCTCGGCGATCAAAGAGGGCGGTGACATCGCCCGGAAATTGGTCCCAATTAACGAAACGTTCGATGTGGATTGGGCGCGTAGCCGAGAAGTATTTCTCGGACCAATGGAGTTCTTAGATGCTTCGAAATACCCCTTTACCCTCGTCATCAAGGACGGTGGTATCATCATATTTCTTGGGGCGGAAATTTGCTTGGCGAGGACGCTGCATGATGATGGAAAGAGAGAGGGAGAGGGAAAGGATATGGTGGAGAGGAGAGTGAGGGGGAATTTTTGGTGTGAGAAATAGAGGAGGGGTGGGTAGTAATTTATAGGTGTGGAGGGGTGGGTTTTTGTTGGAAATATGAATGGGTGGGAAGGAAGTGATGGAGGGAGTGAATTAGGATGAAAATGGGAAGGGGGGAAGAGTTTGGAGGGAAGAAAAACAAAGGGGAATGAATGTAAGGGAAAAAGGAGGGAAAAGGATGAATTTGGAAATAAGGGGGGGGGGGGGGGAATCTGCCTGGTACCCCGAACCGGTTCGGAGGTACCGTGAACCGGTTCGCACCCCGAACCGGTTCGGTCTGGGGTTCGGGGAACTGTGCTGGTTCGTTTGCTTGGGTTCTCTCTTCTCTCGAATTCTAAGTGTGCTCTCATGCTCTATCTTGTGCATAATGCCCCTAAAGACGTCCTAGACCCTCAGGATCCCTAAAAATTCCTCGAACCTAACCTCGTATTGCGTGCTAGTTCCCTCTCAATGCGTGCTAATCGGTCTCTCTCGTAACCCATGTTCCCGACTCCTAACGAACCTATTCACACATGACTACTATACACAAGAACTCACCCCATACGCATCGGGGTGCGACGACCTCACTCGACCCCGTAAACGGGGTCCGACAACCAAACGGTGTCGACTTCTTTCGCACATGCCTTTGGATATGGATTTAGGCATTGTCCATTCACTTTGAATGTATTTCCCCCTTTTAAATCTTCCAGTTCAACAGCTCCATGGGGGAAAACATTCTTCACAACGAACGAGCAAGACCATCGTGACCGCAACTTGCCCGGAAAGAGGTGAAGCCAAGAGTTGTAGAGGAGAACTTTTTGCCCAGGGAGAAACTCTTTTCATCAAATGATTCTATCATGAGCGAGTTTCATTCTTTCTTTTGAAATTCTGGCATTCTCATACGCATCATTGCGTAGTTCTTCTGAATCATTCAATTGAAGCTTGCGGGCTTCACCCGCCTTGTCCATGGCATAATTCAATTGCTTAATTGCCCAATACGCTTTGTGTTCGAGCTCAACGGGAAGATGGCAAGGTTTTCCATATACAAAGCGGAAAGGGGACATGTCGAGTTGATTCTTAAATGCGGTACGATAGGCCCATAACGAATCGTTCAATCTAAGTGACCAATCTTTTCGGGTAAGATTGACGGTCTTTTCGAGAATGTTCTTTATTTATCGATTCGCTAGTTCGTCCTGTCCATTCGTTTGTGGGTGATAAGTCGTTCCAACCTTGTGAATGACGCCATACTTTCTCAGGAGCTTCACGAATGGCGTATTGCAAAAGTGCGTACCATTATCACTAATTATCGCTTTCGGTGCACCGAAGCGGGAAAGTACGTGTTCCTGCAAGAACTTTATCACCACTTTGTTGTCATTAGTATTGGTAGCTATAGCTTACACCCATTTAGAAACATAGTCTACCGCAACAAGGATGTATAGTAAATCCAAGGACCGGGGGAAAGGACTCATGAAGTCAATAACCCAACAGTTGAATATTTCAATGATGAGTATGGGGGTAAGAGGCATCATGTCTCACAAAGTAATGGCTCCCATTCGTTGGCACCTATTGCATGATTTGCAAGCATCATTCACATATCGTAAGATTGTGGGCCAATAGAGGCCGCATTGCAGAATTTTAGCGGTCATCGTTTTCGTCGAAAAATGGCCTCCACAAGCTTCCGAATCACAAAACTAGATGACTTTCGGGATCTCGTTATCCGGTACACATCGTCAGATGATTTGGTTGGTTCAATATATAAAAAGGAAAGGATCATCATAAAAGAACATGCGCGACCAAGTAAGAAACCTCTTCTTATCTTGCGGTGTCCAGTCGGGCGGAACGGCTCCCGTGACAAGATAGTTCACTATATCCGCAAACCAGGGATATGAAGAGGTAGCAAAAAGTTGCTCATCCCGAAAGTATTCGTCTATGGGTATGGGATCACTAGGTACGTCGGACGAAAGCCGAGTTAAATGGTCGGCAATGACATTTTCTATTCCTTTCTTATCTTTGATGGAGAGATTGAACTCTTGTAGGAGTAGGATCCACCTTATGAGGCGCGGCTTGGCATCTTTCTTTGCAAGTAGGTATTTCAAAGCCGCGTGGTCGGTGAAGACAGTAATAGGATAACTAATGAGATATGACCGAAATTTATCAAGGTCAAAGACTACCGCTAACAACTCCTTCTCCATGGTAGAGTAGTTGAGTTGAGGTCCGGTAAGGGTCCGACTAGCGTAGTAGATGACATGAGCTTGCTTATCTTTTCGTTGGCCCAAAACAACCCCGATCACATAATCGCTTGCATCACACATAAGTTCGAATGGTAAGGAGTAATCTGGAACTTGGATGATGGGAGCGGACACAAGCATGTTTTTCAATTTGTCAAAAGAGCTTTGGCATGTTTCCGTCCACTCAAATGGGGTGTCCTTCATGAGTAGGTTGCTTAAGGGCCTAGCGATGGCGCGAAAGTCCTTAATGAACTTTCGATAAAACCCCGCGTGGCCCAAGAATGAGCGCACGTCCTTCAGCAATTTTGGTGGGGGAAGATCAACTATGACATCTATCTTTGCCCTATCAACCTCTATTCCTTTGGATAATACTATGTGGCCAAGAACTATTCCCTCGGTGACCATGAAATGGCACTTTTCCCAATTCAGCACTAAGTTCTTTTCAACACATCGGGTAAATACTTTTTCCAACTTTTCTAAACAATGATCGAAAGAGGTGCCAAAAACGCTGAAATCATCCATAAACACTTCGAGTCCTCTCTCGACCATGTCGCTAAATAAGCTCAACATGCACCTTTGAAAGTTTTACACAAGCCAAATGGCATACGTTTGTCGGCAAATGTACCAAAAGGGCAAGTGAAGGTCGTCTTCTCCTGGTCAAGTACATCTACCTTCATTTGGTTATACCCAGAATAACCATCAAGGAAGCAATAGTAAGGGTGGCCCGCCACTCTTTCAAGCATTTGATCAATAAATGGCAAGGGGAAATGGTCTTTCCTAGTTCCCGCATTGAGTTTTCGGTAATCAATGCAAACGCGCCACCCGGTGGTGGTACGTTGGGGAACTAGCTCTCCCTTGGCATTCTCAATCACAGTCATACCCGACTTCTTCAGGACGACTTGAATAGGGCTACCCACTTGCTATCCGAGATTGGGTAGATGATCCCGGCATCCAACAATTTGATAATTTCGGTTCTCACAACTTCTTTCAAGTTGGGATTCAGTCTTCTTTGCATTTCTCCAGGGGGTTTGACATCCTCTTCGAGATGGATCTTATGAGTGCAAATCAAAGGACTTATCCCCTTCAAATCATCGATGCACCAACCAAAAGCACTTTGGTGCTGCCTCAGAATTTTCAATAATTTACCCTCATGCCCTTCATCTAAGTTAGAGGAGATAACAACAGGAAATGTCTCATCCTCTCCTAGGTATGCATATTTAATATGGGAGGGGATTTTCTTTAATTCGAGGGTGAGAAATTTTTCACTGGAGGGAACCATGTGTGTATCCCTCGACAGTAATTCGTCGAATCTAGAAACCCAATTAACCTCTCTCACGTCCTCATCCGACGTACTCTCATCGAGTAGCTCTCTCAACTCTCCAACCTCCCTTTTGAAGTCGGTATACGTCCCCTCACACTCATATCTCGCCGCTAAATAGGACTCTAAAGCGTCGCCACAGTAATTCTCCTCAAAGTACTCCTCTATTATCTCATCAATGAGGCTCACCGCGTGAAGATCATCTTCCTCCCCTGCATTTTGGGCTATGTGGAAGATGTTGGTTTCTAAGGTCAAGTTCCCAAATGTGAGTTACATTCGCCCATTCCTCGTATTGATGATTGCGTTAGCCGTAGCTAGGAAAGGGCGCCCAAGGATGATGGGAACATGATTACTCGAGTAGAAGGAGGGATCCGTGTCCCAAATGACAAAATCTACCGGAAAGTAGAAAGTGTCAACTTGAACGATCACGTCCTCGACTATACCTCATGGGATCTTCACTATTCGATCCGCTAATTAAATAGTCACCTTTGTGGGATTGAGGTCTCCCAAGTCAAGTTTCCTATAGATGGAGTAAGGGAGGATATTTACGCTTGCTCCCAAGTCAAGTAAGGATTTTTCAATTTTATTCCCTCCAATGATGCAAGATATGGTGGGTGCACCAGGATCTTTGAATTTAGGCGGGAGTTCATTTAGTAGAATGGAGCTCACATTTTGTGCTAGAAAAACGTTCTTCTTCACTTTCATCTTTCTCTTAACTGTCAACAAGTCTTTGATGACTTTGCCATAAGCTGGAATTTGTTTAATGGCCTCAAGGAAAGGTAAATTCAGCTTTACTTGCTTAAGCACTTCTAGTACGTCTTCACGTGGGTTTCCTCTATGGGAGGGAATTAACCTTTGAGGAAACGGTGCCGCGGAGGGTGGTTTCACTACTACCTTTGGCCCAGTAACATCTTCTTGGTCACTCTCATTTAAGGGGACATCTTCGGCCTCTTTTATGACGGGCAAAATCTCCTTGTCTTTCGTTGCGTCGGGTGGGGGAGGTGATAAATCAACGACTCTCCCACTACGAAGAGTGGTCACGGCTTGACATTGCTCCTGATGTTCAGTGGAGGTGGATCTAACGCTAGTTTGACCCTGGGGAGGTCTTTGGCCTTGGGCAGGAAACTTGACCTTCTCTTGAACACTCAATGAGGATCGTATTTTTGACAGGTTCGCATTTATGTCACCAATCAGACGATCATATTTGGCATTGGTTGCGGTCTGGCTTGCGATGAATTGATTCATGGTATCCTCGAGAGTTCTCCGCTATGGAGGGATATAATTTCCTTGAGGTGGTGGTGCTTGTACATGTCCTTGCATGTGCGGGGCTTGTTGAAAATGTTATGGTGGAGGAGGGGAAGCATGCAAATGAGGGTTCATTGCGACATGTTGTTGCCAATACCTAAAATCGGGATAAGTTTTCCATGAAGGGTTGTATGAATTCCCGTGCGGGGCACCAAAATTACCCTTAAAACCTCCTATACCACTAACTTGCACCTGAAGCATCGCTTTGTAGGCGGTTATCATTGGGCATTCCTCAGTTGAATGTCCCGCCTCACAAATAGCATACACCTTCACGACAGGGTTTGGAATGGGTCCAGCTGGTCCTTTTCCATATATCTCGCATAGATCTCGAAATCCTTTCTCAAGAGTCTCCAATCGGCTGTCCGTCATAAAATTCTTATCTACGTGGAATAGGCCGGACGCCGACGGAGTGGTGGTCGCTTGTCTATTTCAATTTTGAGCGTTGGGATCAGAAGTGTCCCAGGATTGGGTAGTCTCGGCGACATACCTCAAGTGAAGCTCAGCATCTTGGGCATCTAAATCGATAAACAAACCACTTCCCATTTTTTCAACAAGTTGTTTGGAGTTAAGATTCAACCCATTATAGATAAAAGAGATGACTTGCACTGAATCAAACCCGTGATGGGGGCACGAAGCAACTAACTCATTGAAACGTTCATAACATCGATGGAATGACTCATTTTCAGCTTGTCTAAATTCTTGAATTTGATCCTTTATGGAGATTGTTCGATGTGGTGGGAAGAATTTCTTGAGAAATCTTGATTGTAACTCATTCCATGATGGAATCGAGCTGGGAGGTAAAGACCATAGCCAGGTCTTAGCTTTATCTTTGAGCGAGAAAGGGAAGAGTTTGAGGCGGATTACCTCTTTTGTGCAGGTTTGATCATTGAGAGTATCACACACATCCTCAAATTCCCTAATATGGAGGTATGGATTTTCAGAATCCATACCGTGGTAATGCGGTAGTATCTGGATCATCCCATTTTTGAAACGGAATTGCCCGGCATTATACGGGAGTATAATGCATCCTGGCGTGACAGTACGCTCGGGATATAAGAATTCCCTAATCGGACGGTATGGGGGCTCTTCCTCATCGGCGGGTGCACTGCCGTGTTGCGACATCTCTTCCTCACTTATTGACTTGGTGCTCTCACTAGGCGTGCTCGGAGTGTGTCCTAAGAAGGAAAAGGGAGTGTTATCGGAGACTGAGTGCGACGGTGTTGGGGGTGGGACCTAGAACTGTGGGGTGTTCGGAGTGTGGGGACTATCAGGATTATACTCAGTAATTGGATTTTCGTGAATGTTGGTTGGAGTATTATGGGGTGTGGGAGTGGTTTCAGAATTTTGCATTAAGCTTAGGAGAGATGATGATGAATCTTTATGTGTTATTTTTTGAAATTTTTTTTATATGTTTTTGGATTTTTAGAGATTTTTGGTCAAAGCTTTGGATTGACTCTATCTAATCCTAAGTCTACCTAATTCTCCGGCAACGACGCCAAAAACATGATGCGACTGAAAATGTGTCTCAAAAGTGCGTTCACTATGGGCTCAAGTGTATGCATGTCCCTCAAGTAATAATCCCAGTAAGTCGGGTATCGATCCTCAGGAAAGAAGGACAACAGAGTTGTGACGACGGGAAAATACGGAGGAATCCTAACCTTGACTCTAAAAAGAAAAGGAAAAATGATTTGGTTTTTGAGATTGGTTACAGCTAAATGCGATTATGAAATTAGGAAGAAATGCAACTACGCTAATCTACCTAAATTATGAATGAAAAATAGTCTGAAACTTTTTGTTTAAATGATGAGAAAAATAGGATGGGAATACAATCCTCCAACCCTAGTGTAGTGAAGATATAATATTAATCTTAAATTTATGTGATTGATTTGACCCGGAATTTGGTACTCCCAAGCATTATGTATACGAGGTTCAAGCCCGCGTCATACCTAATCTGAGGATGAGTAAATCAGTATCGTGATAGTAGCACTCGAATTACACTCTAAATCATAACGAGTACCCAGAGGCAAACGAGATATAACGATCTACAATTGTTGTGTAACTACGCAATACGATCATGGTCAATCATTAAATTTAGAGGATTAATTTTATACACACGCACTAACACATCAGGCTGGGTTCATGCATCCCGGCCTTTTAAACCGAGCCGGACATATTAAACTGAAGGATGCATGAAATAGTAACGTTGCATGCAAGCGAGCTCATGATAACACTAGATCGAAATACGTGGCTAAGTATTATAAACATAGAAATTTATTCAAATCACGCAGAAAAATTACCATGCAAGAATAATAATCATAAAAATAAAACTTGGATTACAACTTGAAAACAAACACGAGATCGTATTGATCTTGCAGCAATTAATTGAAGTTATGTTCCTAGATGTTCTTCTCTTTTTTTCTCTACCAAAAACTAAAAAAACTATCCAGAATTGCTATTCCTAGGTCACCCTCTTCATCCCAAACTGTCCTTTGAGAGTTTTAACCTAATGGGATTCTTTGAACCAATCAGAATGAAGGAGAAAAATTCGCGCTTCAGGACCCCCGAACCGGTTCGCATATTACCCGAACCGGTTCGCCCCCCAAACCGGTTCGCGTCTAGGTTCGAGAATTTTTGCTGGCTTGGGGTGCTTTTTCTTTCACTCAACACTTAGAATTTTTCTTATTTTATTTCCTTTCTTCCTTGAATTTTTCTTCAACTTCAACTGGTCATAACTCATCAACCGTAGCTAGGATATGGGTGCCGTTTCTTTCAGTGTTCTCGTTGTTCCGATCTTTTCAACTTTCAAGTTGACTCCTCCTTCGGGATCTGGCTACAGAATTACCAAAATGCCCTTGAACTTGCCTTCTTAGCTTTTCTTTCATCGTCTCGCTTTCTCTTTTGCACTGCTTGCATAATCAACCTGTAAAACAAATAAGAGAAGCACGAAACACGAAATACTTGCCAACGAAGGTTAGTAGCATAAATGTGCATCAAATCCATATTAGTTGCATCACTTGGTTTCACAAATACACCAAAATTAGGGGAATAAATATACAATATTTATGCCCAATTAGTGGACTAATAAAATTCTTTCTCGTCTCAGATGCCTCCTCGACATGCACGAAGAGACAGACAGGCCCAGCCAGAGAAGCCGGCAGTGCTGGCTCAGGGGACAATAAACACAGCAGAGGTTTCTATGATAGTTTCATAAGCGGTGAATGCAACTTTAGTGGTAGTGGAACAGGCACCACCCCAAGTTCAGGCAGTAGAACTAGTTCCAGTGAATCCGTTTCGCACTGCATGGGAAAGAGTGAGAGATTTCTTTCAGAGGGCATGTCCCCCAGAGTTCATGGGCAGTTCGGATGTGGTTATTTCTAGTCAGTAGAAGAAAGACATACATCGACACCTTCGTATGTATGAGTGAACGGAGGTTCAGAGGCAAGTTTTGGATACCTTTAAGCTGAGAGGGGAAGCCTTATAGTGGTGGGAGTCCACTACTACTACTACTACCGAGGAGTGAGATTTGATGTCGATTAGTGATTTATGGGTGCGGTTCGACCTCAATTACTTTCCTTCCACCGTTAAGACTGAGATGAGGATCAAACTTTTAGACCTCACCCAGGAAGGGATAACAATTGCAGAATACGAGGAGGAGTTTATGCGATTAGCAAACATGGTACCGGATGAGGTGCCTACTGAGGAGAAGCGCATTCAGATGTTCATGGATGGATTGATGTGGAGGATATGCCAACATCTATTAGGTAACCTTTCCCTACACTCTTATACAGAAATTCTGAATGAAAATTTATTTCATTGTGAGGACAACCGCTTCCATGCTAAGGGAATCAAGAGAGGGGGAGAGTCCATCCAGTTGGGTAAGACAGGGGGACATAGTGCTAGTAGGGCACCAATTGAGCGGAGTCAGAGGCAAGGTTCCCAGCAGGGGGAGACTTCTAAGAGGTTTCATTCTGGAGGTTTTAGGCATGGTTATGGGGGTTGGAAGCAAGGCCACCAGGACCAACAATAGGGCTAACAGCAGGGCCAGCCATAGGGACAACACTAGGGAGGATAGTAGGTCCTGCAGGGCTAAGGTAGGGGTGGTAACGACCAGCAGGGCTGAGGCTATCAGGGATAGAGGGGAGGAAACTTCATCGGGAAATGTTATACTTGTGGCAAGACTAGCCATAAGAAATAGGATTGCCCCGATAAGGACAAAGTTCCTCGGTAGAAAGGCTCTCACCAGGAGCCCCAGAGATCCATTTTTCTCATCGTCTTACCAGCACCAGCTCCAGTTCCAGCTTCACCCACAGCTCCGATGCAGTAGGGGAAGTTGCAGTATGGATGTGTCTATAACGTCCACCAGGCTGCAGTTCCGTAGGCACCACCCACAGGGGAGGATAAGTGTTTTGTCCATGGTACTTTGGTTCGTATCTTATTTGACACGGGGGAATCACACTCCTTTATAGCCACTAGGTTGTTACGCACGACAGAGAGTACAGTGACATGTGTAGACTCACCATTAGGTAGTGGGTCGCTGATTTTCTTTATATGCCGGGGAATAGGCATAGATATTGGCAGTTTGATTTTATCGACTGATATACTAGTGTCAGATATATCTGAGTACGATGCCATTATTAGCATGGATTGGCTAGTCGAGTATAGGGCCATGATTGATTGATTCAGTAGGAGTATTGTGTTCACCATTTTGGGCCAGGAGATGTTGTTATGGTGATGCCTCGTTCTGAGGGAGGGTCGTCCACCCACTTGTTTTATATAGGGGATGAGACCTCTACAGTAGTGGCTCCACTCGATTCAATTCCGGTCATCTACGAGTTTGCTGATGTATTTCAGGATACACCGGGGTTACCTCCGAGTAGGGAGATCGAGTTTGTGATAGACTTAGCACCAAGCACTCGTCCAATAGCACGCGCGCCTCACCGTATGGTCCTGGTAGAGATGAGGGAGATATGGGATCATATACAATAGTTATTAGGATAGGGCTTCATCCATAGGAGTAGCTCGCCTTGGGTTGACCTAGTTCTATTTGTAAAGAAGAGGGATGGGTCCCTACGACTTTGTATTGATTATCGACAGACCAACAAAGTCATGATACAGAATAAGTATTTGTTGCCTCTCATCGATGACTTGTTTGACCAGTTGAGAGGAGCAACCCACTTCTCGAAGATAGACTTGAGATTCGGGTATCATGAGCTACGCATCAGGGAGCAGGACGTGGCTAAGACTGCTTTTCTGACGAGGTATGGGTCGTATGAATTCAGGGTTATGACATTTAGTCTAACCAACGCCCCAACAGTATTTATGGACTTGATGAACAGAGTATTCAGAGAGTTCTTAGATCAGTTTGTCATTGTCTTCATAGATGACATCTTGATTTATTCTCGCACCGAGGAGGAGCATGCCAAGCACTTACGTATGAGTCTGCAGACCTTACGAGAGCATGAGTTGTACGCCAAATATGAGAAGTGTGAATTTTGGCAGCGGGAGGTAAAATTTTTGGTACACATTGTATCAGAGAGAGGGATATCTGTGGATACTAGTAAGGTGTCAGCGGTGAGGGAGTGGGGACATCCCACGACACCGATAGAGGTGTGGAATTTTTTGGGATTAGTCAGTTACTAGAGACTGTTTGTTTAGGGATTCTCAAAGATTGCGGGTCCGGTGATGAATCTGACTCGCAAGGGTGTGCCGTTTGTTTGGGAGGATGCATGTCATTTGGCGTTTGATGAGATGAAGGATAAGCTGACCTCAGCACCCGTACTAGCACTTCCCAGGGCAGGGGTGGAGTAACTGGTTTATACTGACACATCCTTACAGGGGATTGGGGGAGTACTCCAGCAAGATGATCACGATATAGCTTTTGCGTCCCGAAAGATTAAGCCTCACGAGAAGAATTACCCCACCCACGACATAGAGCTACTAGCAGTCGTGTTTGCGATTTGAATTTGGAGGCATTATTTATTGGGGGGAAAGTTTCGTTTATTTACAAACCACAAGTCACTACAGTACTTGTTCACGTAGAAAGAGTTGAATATGCGTCAATGAAGGTGGCTTGAGTTTGTAAAAGATTATCAGTTCGAGATACACTATAACCCGGGGAAGGCTAATATAGTTGCTGATGCGTTCAGACCGTAGATCGGTAGACAATATAGCTTAGGTATGGAAAGAAAAATGGAAAGAATTGGGCCACTAGGATACCATGGCCCGATCATTTATGTCTACGATAACAGTTACGCCTCAGATTGTTACGAGAGTCGTACTGGCACGGGCAGCGAATTCATTCTGTCAAGATCGGATTAGGCAGATTTTAGCCGATGGAACCGAGTCTTATTCAGTGAGCTCCGAGGGCGATTTGCGCTTTAATGGGAGACTCGTTATTCCAGAGGAGGAGGACCTTCGACATGCAGTGATGACGGAGTCGCATGGGTCCCGATTTGCGGTACATCCCAGTGGGGACAAAGTGTACCAGGATATGAGGCGACAATATTGGTGGAGCGGAATGAAGAGACATATCGCAGAGTTCGTTTCCAAGTGTACCACTTGTCAACTAGTGAAAGTTAACCACCAGAGGCCACCAGGTTTACTTCAGTCGTTAGAGATCCCCACGTTGAAATGGGAGGGCATATCTATGGACTTCATTATCGAGTTGCCTACTTAGGAGAGAGGACACGATTATATATGGGTTATTGTGGATCGGTTGACGAAAGTAGCTCATTTTTTGATAGTCAGGACAGACTATACAATGGGGCAGTATGCTTAGCTATTTATTGCAGAGATAGTGAGACTGCATGGTGTACCTATTAATATAGTGTCAGATAGAGACACGAAGTTTGTATCTCATTTTTGGGAGAGTTACCAGGAGGCTATGGGTACGGAGTTGCGGTTGAGTGCAACGTATCACCTGTAGACCGATGGGCAGACTGAGTGCACTAATCAGATGCTCAAGAACATGTTACGTATGTGTATCCTTGATTTTGGTAGAGGTTGGGAGTCGTACCTTTCACTAGTGGAGTTTTCTTATAACAACTCCAATCAGTTTACGATTGGCATGGCCCCGTTCGAGGCATTATATGGTAGACCTTATCGTTCTCCCACTTTTTGGCTAGAGGCGGGGGACAACTAACTACTCGATCCAGAGGTGATTCAGGACACAGGATCGAGATGATTCGGGGTTGCATATGGGTTGTGAAGGACAGACAAAAAAGTTACACCGATGCTAAGCCATTCTTCAAAGAGTTCGTCATAAGGGACTAGGTTTTGCTGAGAGTATCTACTATGATGGGGGTAATGAGATTTGGGGAAAAAGGGAAATTGGCTTCGAGATATGTAGGACCATTTCCTATTATCGAGAGGATCGATCCAGTGGAATATAGGCTTGGGTTGCCAGAACACTTGCATTGTATCCATGATATGCTCCATATCTTGTCACTGAGGCGATATCTTCGGGATGAGTTGGCACACACTCACATCGCGATTGAGGATATTGAGTTACAGCCTGACAGTTCCTATGAGGAGATATTGGTGGCTATCCTAGATTATAGTGAGAGGAGGCTGAGGTCAAAGGTAGTTCCCCTTATTCGGGTGCAATGGCAGCATCCCAATATGGAGGAGTCTACTTGGAAGCATGAGGCAGATATGCGTGAGAAATATCCAGATTTATTCATACCAGGTATGCCTTATTTTTCAAATTTTGGGACGAAATTCCATTATTAGGAGGGAAGTATGTAATACCCCATATTTTTATCATTTAAATAATTATGAGATTAATTATTATGGTAGAATTAACAAAATTAAAATGTGAGAATTTAATTGTTAATTAATTTGGATTTAAAAATAAATATTAACTAGCGTGCCAAGGGTTAATACTTATTGATTTAGTATTACTGTGTGATATGTAATATGGAACTATACACTTCGATAAATTGTCAAGAATAAGAAATACGACAGTTTAGTAAATTAAGTCAAACACGCGTATGAGTCATATTAGGACGAATATAATGGAATAAAAAGATTAGTTATTTTTGGTAACTCGCATGGTCATTCCGAGTGGGCCGTTGAGTCCGAAAGAGTCAAGATAGTCAGAATAGTATACCCGGGTGTTTAGTTTGGGTCCCGAGGCAATTTTAGGCCTAACCGGGCCCCGATAGGACATTATGGTAAATTGTATTTTTGGGTTTAATTAATGGACGAAAATTGGGAGTTAATTTATCAGCCACGAGAGGTCCATTAGGGTTAAGAGATACAGAAATCAAAGAACGGCCATAGAGGGTGTGAGGGAGAAACAATTTTCAAGAGGGAAGGCCAAATTAACACTACCTTGCACAACCATCACCACCATCGTGTAGATCGGAACGAGAGGAACGCGCTCATACCAATAACATCAAGAAATCAGACGACTAATTCGAGGCAAGTGTTTATTACTTTCTTTATTTTAGCAATAATCATACTCAAGTTAGAGTTGGTGAAATTAATCATGATTTACATGTTAATTGGGTGAAATTTTGAGGTTAAATGATGATTAAAGGTTGGGTTAATTAGTTATTGATATTCCTTTATGTATGTAGAGGATTAATCAAGAAATCGAATCATATATTGATGAACGAATCTGGATTGATTTGGTTCTTTTATTGAAATTTGAGAAACTAGGGTTCATGTGAATTAATTTGGGAATTTTATATAATTATGATGATTAATCATAAATTAATGATCCTAGGATGTTAGGAATGATTTATAACCTGCTAGGTGTTGATGGGTATTGATGATGAGGTGTTAGGTGTCGAATCTTAGGGGTTTTTAGGTTCAAAAATGGTAGAAAACGCAGAAAATATGTGTAGAAGACGAAATAGTATGTCTCGCGTAAAGTCGCGCGAAATCGTTCAAATGATATTGGTATCTCGCGCGAATCGCTCGAGCAACACGTGGAAGTCATTCAAACGACATTGCCATCTCGTTCTTGCGACAAGGTGAATTTCTGGGAATTTTCTTAGAGTCCAGTTTTGAGTTTATCGGTTTATTGGAGTGAGAGGAACTACCCAATAGTAAACTTAAACAAGATAGAATTTTGGAAAATTATGTGAGAATAAATACTTTACTTATTTTGGTATAGAGAGAATATACCCTGGAGATTACGAGAGAGATAGTAATCTTAATATTTATACTATACGTAGTGTTGAGGTTAAAATACGTATGAGAAGTATATATGTAGGTTGGAGAAATACCTATAAAATTCTAATAGGATGTGTGTATGCCTATTATGTGATATTATTGTTAAGAGCACTAATGAGTGATAACCCGGGGGTGCAAGAATCTTATGTTTAGGTGCACTAATGAGTAATAACTTGGGGGTGCAAGGATTCTATCGTTAAGTGTACTAATGGGTGATAACTCGGGAGTACAAGAATATTATTACAAGTGTACTAATGGGTGATAACCCGGGGGTGAAGTATTAGAAAATATATATATAGGGAAGATGTGACTATATCTGTATATACATGAACTTGTGAATCATTCTACCGAGTATAGTTAGTGGAGAGGAAATGTTGATATATAAAATAAATCTTAGGAGTGTAATATATTTATTATGAAAACGAGAAAACATGTTAATTAGCTATTCGACATAGGCTAATTTGAAAGCGTATTGTATGGGTGATATGGGTATACTACCGGTGGGTATAGATACAATTAGAATGTCTTCAGACTAGTTAGACTGGGTGGTATAACCAGGGGGAAATTTAGATTTAAGTTAGGTGTGCACAATAGATAAGAGGTGAGAAGCTCATGTGAGAGTTAGATAACTAACATGCGTATAGGACTTATTTTAAGAACCAGTTTTAAATACTTTCTAAATCATTTTTAAACCTCGGGACCTGACCCGTTTATTGCATCTCTTCTCTCTTGTGCTATATATATTATACCAGGTGCTCAACCGCAGGGGTACCAGAATTAGATATTGGATTGTCAGACGTGTTGCAGCTATTATGGAACTTATAGGTCCTTGCATTAGACGCCTCTATCCTTCCCATTCAGTTTCATTTAGACTTCCTATTTAGGGCATGTGTCTCCCGCTTCTAGTCTTCTATTTCAGATATTGTACTCAGTTTACTTTATGGTTTGGAGTTTTGAACCGGGAAGTTTTACCCAGTCTTATTTCTTTCAGTACTTGATTCATGTTCAATATTAATTATATTTCTATGTGTAGTGAATAGTTTATATTTTAAGACTGAATGAAAATGGATTTACTTGGTCTTACTATAACTTGAAATGTTTTGGCACCTAGCATAATTTTATATTAGGTGATTAAAATGTTGGAAAGTCATTTGACAGTGATGCTAAGAATGAATCAACCGAACATTCTATTTTAAATTAGTACATGACTGATCACCCTTTATTTAATTGGGCGGGGTGTCATAAATTACCTTCCTTTCCAATTTAGAATACTCAATAAGTGATACCTTTTACTCAACCATGAAGTTGGTTTTCCCTTCTGCCATGTGATAGAGTTTCTTATTAACCTCTTTTTTGGTGTTTTCTACAGTTGGATCTTCTTCTCAACATTAGGTTTGGCCACTTGTGTGGCTGCATATGAGAACTATTTACTAACTTCAAGGAGGTCATATTTAATGACTTGCCCACCTACTCATCCTTATTATCTTTTATATATCAGCATAAATATTATCATACTCCTTCTTTAGTATCATAGAGTCCGCAACAGTACAAAAGGAGGAATATTTTACTAAGTAGGAGGAAAGTTAAAAGATACTAAAGGCCATTGACAAAGTATTACCTTGAGTAAGAAGTAAAGTTGGTAGTTCTTAGATTCTTGTATAGAACCATCCAAAATATGAAGTCTTTAACAACAATGATTCCTCTCATATTTTCAATTATGATTGAGTGAGATAATCATAGTGAGTTTAGGTTATAGAGATTTGAGCTAAGAACCCTCCTTATTATGAGAGTTGGACCGTGCTTACGTATGTGACCTTGTTGGACAGGGTAACCTCATAATTATCCAATTAATTAGTATATTGTAGAGGAGTATTATAACCATGAAAGTCAGCACCACTATCATATAAATTACCAAGTGGCTCATCAAGATCTAAGATGTAGATAACACATTATAATACCCCCCCTAAGTCTCTCTTTACATCCCTAGAACCTCCCCATTTAACACAAACCCTATGTCATACTCCAAGTACTGATATAGAGTCCACTGGGTGCCATCAAGATCTCTCGGGTCCCATTTGACTCCGTTAAACTTCATTGTCAGAGAAAAATATCACTCAATCTTCAAAGGGCTCTGAATCCCCTTTCCAACGAGTACCCCATTAGCGAATAGGAAATATGGTTCGGACGAACGGACCATTTTACTACAAAAAATTGACTTATAGGACACCGTCTTTATCAGGCCCTAATTTGACCCCAATCAACTTCACCATCGGAGACAAAGATCAATGGATCTTTAAAGGGCATTGAAACCCCCTTCCAACGGTCCTCCCCTTGCGTACAATGGCATAACCGTTCGGGCGAACGATCTATTTTCACCTAAAAATGGATTCGAAGGCCACTGTGTGCTCTCGAGCTCTGGTTTGACCAAAGTCGACTCTTTAAATCAAATGAGACTTAATGAATCTTCAAATGTCACTAAAACACCTTTCTAACGGTCCATCCC
This sequence comes from Sambucus nigra, assembly GCA_949130495.1. Lineage (NCBI taxonomy): Eukaryota > Viridiplantae > Streptophyta > Magnoliopsida > Dipsacales > Adoxaceae > Sambucus > Sambucus nigra. The sequence goes on along the minus strand of OX422214.1, from coordinate 285,089,250 downwards.
ATGCACGAATGAGCCTTACGGTACAGACTAACGATCTATTTTACATCGAAAGGTCACCAGGCACTTCTAGGCCCTGTTTGACCAAAGTCAACTCACCAAACCAGGGAAGCTCTTTGGAACATCAAATTGCCTCGCATAACCTTCGAACAGTATGCCCCATGAACGACTGAGACTTACAATTTGGATGAAAGATCCATTGTCGTCCGACGATCTTTCGTCCAAAGGATCGACGAGCACTTTGAGCCCCATTTGACTCAAAGTCAACTACCAGACACAAAGAGATCCAGGATATTCTCAAAGGTTTTTGGATTACCTTTCTAAGTGTATGCCCCATGCATGATTTAGATTTACGGGTTGCATTCTAGGATCGTGTTTCTGAAAAAATCTACACGAGACTACCAATTGGCACGTCCATTTCCCTGCCTATCGACAATGTGTTTAGGGTTACCTGTTGATTGGCAAGGTAAGGACTATGTCAATCTGTAGTCGCCCAACACTATATAAGGAGAGCATGATATCACTCCCAGGAACCATTGAAAACATCAAATTTCATGATCTCAGCAACATTCTTCTTAAGTTAGCGAGGCTTCCTTATTTGAAACCTTTCTCCACCTTTCATTCCCATCATTTTCACACCCAATTTAGCACAAATCCTTTAACATTCTTCATTCACTTGTAAGGAATATCATCAACAGTCAAGATAAATCTCCAAATCTCCAAAGAAGATCCAAACACTCTTCTCTCTTTTCAATTTCATTTTTGTTTCGCAATAGCTATATAAATTCTTAATTTAGCTTTTACTTTAGATCATACGCATATTAATCTTCAATCCCTTATTAATAGTATTGCACCCATTTTTTTTATAAAAAACCCTAAATAGAGAAAAGGAAGGTTACACCTATAAATTACAACGGGATTCTTCATCACATTTTCTGGAAAAAAAAATATATATTTTCCACACACACACATATAATAAACTCCTCTTAGAATCTATGGGATAAACCTCACCCTTGTGCTGCATGCGAACTATGTGGACTTTGATGCCTTTATAGGTTACATAGGCATCTCAATCTAAAACTCAATACCCGAGTCCTATTATCATATTCTCATCCTTTTTTCTATTTTATTCATACTTGCATTTTGTCTAACATATAGTATCATTTCATTATAACGATCAAAATCTCGATAAGCGCAATTCATTATATTATTCTAATTATTATTTTGGAAACATTCCTTTGGATGACCTCACTCTATATTTCCCACGATGCGAGTCGAGTGATTTAGGTCTCCACTTATATACACGCACACACACCTCATGAAAAATTAAGGAAAGTAGTAACGTAAGCCCGTGAGAAATCGAAAGGGAGGGATGGGTGCCTAACACCTTCCCATTTCGTAACTTAGCCCCCGAACCTCTAACTATTGGTTTTGTAAGCATCAGTTTGTTTTTTATGCTGCTCTCTCGAGGACGCAACGTGTTTCTTTGCCTATTTTGTGCAAAATAGGTTGGCGACTCCATCTCTTTTCATCACTCCACATTAACGATGGATGAATCACCCCCCCCCCCCCTTGAGTAGTGATGGGGAACGATGTATTTTATCCTTCCATCTCTTTCCCCCACGAAATCAACTCCCAGGGAGATGGAGGAGAATCTCAGGGATGGCCACAATGGCGACTCTGTTGGGGAATGACTTGCCATAAGAGGACTAAACTCTATTTTCATGGGTGTCATCATTTTTTGCTTGTGTGCATATGCACCTACATGTATGTTCACTTTTCTCATCCATTATTTCTTATATACCTCATGTTTTATCACCTCTCACTTTACACGCTTATAAATAATCTCCATGTACATCTCACACTACCTACACTTGTATATAGGTTGACTTATCCACATATTGCACACACCACTTAGAATTTCCATGCTTAGGAGTCACTAGCACACACCTCCACTCATCACACCTATCCATGCTCACTTATCACCCATCACTTGTAGTTAACCCATGATTAGGTTCACTACCACACACTCACTTGTAGATATTCACACATCACACACTCTCACGTACCCATGCTTAGTGTAATCTTCACGCTCTATGCTTGATTTATAATACTTGCACATTCTCCCTTATTAGTATAGTGCTTATAATGACAAATGAGATACTCTCTGCATAATATACTAATGAAGTATCATGCATTTTGTAGACTACATCACCAAGATCATTGCTATATTGACCAAAAATAGCCCCGTACTGGGGGGTCACTGGTTCGGCAGGTCGCAGTTAGCCTAAGCAATATCAATATCACCTTCCATTGGCTAAGTACTTTCAACGTATATCAAACGGTTCTCGTTGCATCGTACCGCTTGACCAAATTCATAATGGAAGGTATATAGTAGGAAACTCGTTCACATACATTGAGTATATATAATTTTCTCTCACACATATTGTCCCCATGAGGTATATAATAAGGGAATTCACGTACACTCGGGTATATCAAATATCTTGTCTTTACGTACTCATTGCCCTTAAAAGTAAGACGTATATCGTGGAAGTCATGCAAAAGGGAGGAACCTTTCCACTAATACAATAACTACATACCCTCATATAGGCATTAAACCTAGGGCATTCATATTTAGTTTGACGGTTACTACCCAAAACTCTACCTAAATGATGGGTTGGTATGTCGCCTAAATTTTCTTACGATTTCATTTTTTTCCAAAACGGGACCCTATCCATGAGCCTGGTAACAGGTCAAACCATGTTTTACATATTTTTGAAACCTAATTTTCCTAGGCTCGAGTCCCGTTTGACATTTATTTTTGCATTTAGGTAAGCCTAATATAAGTGGGAACGTAATAAATAATAATAATACTGATGCTCTTCTCTCGTTTTTCCTCCTTCCATACCAAAAGTGTCAAAAAAACATTTCTCCTCCTCTTTTATAAAAATATCAAAAACATTTTTCCTCCTCTTTTATCAAAATACCTAAAATATTTTTCCTCCTTTTATCAAATAATACCAAAAATATTTTGTCCTTTCCTCTTAAAAAAATGTCAAAAATACTTTCCTCTTTCCCCCCAAAAAATTCTTCCTTTTTCCTTTCAAAAATAAATTCAAATCATTTTCCTTCTTAAGCCGATTGCATACCCTACCCTTGGCATGGCTCCCTATTGGTTTCGGTCTTCCATCGAACTTCCCCGAAACTTTATCAGTTCTTCTACTACTTCCACCGAGTTCGGAATCCACCTTCACCAGCTCTCTATGGAGAACGCACACCAAGTACCGAATGTGTAGCCTAATTTGATGAAGACCCTAGTCCAACTTACCGGCACGATTAACAACCTTCAAATTGAGGTTCATGAGATACAACATAATCAAATCCCAGTTCCCGAGTAGCCCAAGGTCCTCTTCCCTCGTGATATGGTTCCACCCGCACCTGAGCCTAGTTGGGTCTCAGAAGAATATCATCACGCTACACGTGCCCCTCCTGCTAATGGGCCATTTCCACCTCACCTCCCTATGAAAATGTCACCCAGCCAGGGGCTAACCTATTAGTACACATCTGTCCAAATGAAGAAGAGTTAAACAAGGTCAAGGAGTATCTTAATCTATTAACCAAGAATTTTGGCCAAGTTCTAATCTCCGGGAACTACATGCATTACACCCATATGTCTCCATAACCTAAAGTAAGGCTATCGAAAAAATTGAAGATACCTAACATTGAGAAGTTTAGGGGGTAGTGGGCCCCCAATTGTTCATATTCGTAGATACCACCGAGCCATGAGTCTCTTAGGTGCTTATGAGGAAATAATGGCCTAGATTTTCCAATAAACTCTGAAGGATAATGCTCTTCGTTGGTTCCTATCTCTTGAGGAATATAGAATTCACGGTTAGGAGGATGTTGCCCTGGAATTTATGATGCAGTGCAAGTATAATGAAGAATTAGAGATTAAATGCCATGATTTAGAACTTCTCAAGCATAACCGAGAGAAATTGTCAGCAATTTCATAGGTGGAGGGAGAAAACGACAACCATGACCAACCAACCTTTTGAAGAGGAGCAAGTTATCATTATAAAGAAAAAATTCGTACCCCATGTCCGAGCGACGATGGGAGGAGAATATTACCTAGATTTCTAAGCCCTCCGGGAAGTAAGAGTGGTGATTAAATAAATTATTTCCAAGGAAGAAGTTGATCCAAAGAAAATATCTAGACATTTCACCCCGAGAAAATACGAGAAGCCTGCTACAATCTCAACCATTAACAATATCTCAGAGCCTGCTACCTCTTAGGCACTAGAAAATTGGGCTAGTCTAGTCATAAAAGAATACGTCAATCTTCATGCTCCCCTATCTAACGTCTACCAAGCCCTATTGAGCTGAAATCTCATCAAGCCATTGGACCCTTGTCCATTACCAAACCCACTTACCAAAAAATTCAAACTCAACAGCCATTGTGATTTCTATCAAAATGTCGGCCATACGACTAATCAATGCTTCCACCTCCGGAATGTAATCCAAGATCTGATTGATCAGGGTGTCATCACCCCACCAACCAACCCTAAAGACAACTCCACTCATTATTCTCTCCCAAATCATACAAGCACCATCTTCCTAAAAATTGATTCAAAATTTAACCCATCTAACTAGATTGTACCTAGTAAATCACCCATTATTCCCTTTTCACCTAAACCTCTTAAAGTTTGCCCATATTTTCTCCTACACCCTAATAATTTTTCCAACTAAGCCCTATCACTTCTTACAAGAGCATGTATTACCGTTCGTACCCATTACGGGGGGAAAGATATGGAATTTCCAGCAGTACTAAACTAAAGATTAGAGTTTGGGCTAAAATTTCTCATGGAAATGACTATTGACTACCAGAAGTTCAACACACTTTTCATGGATGCCAGAAAGTGGGATCGCATGTCAAATAATTGGGTGGTATCTATCGATGAAGTAAGTTTAGATGATGCAACTTAGATCTTGGTAGGATTGTTTTGAAAGACTAATGAGAATTATAGTATGTTCGAGTTACTCGATGACTTAAAGATACAAGGGTGGTTGGACCCTTCACTTCTGCATGGGATATCTATATGAAGAAGTCGTTAAGGTTGTGGAATGCATTGACTTCTCATGGAAAGATGACATCGTTGCCACAGGATATGGGGATGAACTTCATTATTCAGATGAAAATCCAAGCCAAGAAAATGTTAGAATAGTAATCAGTGCATGTGGATGATATCTTTTGAAAATCTACTAGGAGAAATTAATAAAGTGTCTATATAGCTCGAAGTGGATGAAGAAACGAGGTTCAGTTATTCCCCTCCTTCATGAACCATATGACAAGATCTGAGAGGCACTACTAAAGTCAGAATCCTCCGTTAAAAGGGATAGATAAAGGAAAGGAAGTCATCCAGAAACTCCCCATGCCCAAAATTACCATCGAGGAAACCAAGATCCTCGACTAGCTCAACAAAACTCAGGCGGCCAACATCACCTAGTGAGGACTCTTCATGCCCTCCCAACTACATCAAAACGCTTTGATAAATATGCCTACTGGGCCCACAATACTTCCTTCCACCACTTTAGAAAAAGTCATAAACCTGATCAGGTCTTAAACCTTTACTATAATGATTTCCTTCTTTGAATAATAAATCCCAAAGTTTGCTCCTAATCACAACTATGACCTTAACATCTCTATTGAAGTAACGGGGAAGATGGTCCCACTCACACTCATTAATAATGGATTAGCACTCAACATTTTCTTGTTAAGAACCTTCAACTGCCTGGGTTTAAAAGTAAGAGACCTTGATCCAACTGCGGTCGCAGTGCGTTCTTATTACAACACCCACCGAGCAATGATGGGATCCAAAAAGCTTACAATAGGGGATGGCCCTATTAATCCCATTACCGAGTTCAAGGTTTTTGACATAACTTCTTATTTCGACCTATTTCTTGGTCAACCTTGGCTTCACAGCATTAAGGGAGTATCTTCTTCCCTCCATCAGAAACTGAAGTTCTTCGCTAAGGGGAAGGTCATCACCATCCTAGGAGATGATGATAATATCAAAAGTTCAAGCACCAGTAACCCGATACTAGAGACACAACAATGGGGAAATGACATATTTTACCTAGCTTCTAAGTTGAACCACTTTCATTCCTACTAGGGGATGATTTCAAAAACCAAGTTTGTTCAGAGCATGGCCCTCACAATAATGTCAATGTGATACAAATGTTCAATAATACGAACTTCATGCCGGGACTGGGGTTGGGACGACGATAACAGGGGATAATAGAACCCATATTACTGAATAAGTCCTTTCCTCCATGTGTCATGGGTTATCAACCATTATCAGAGGAACTCAGAATGCTCTGCCAACCCCAGTTGAAGAAAAGATAACTTCTACCTATGGACCGAAAATTCCCAGCATCATGTGCACCACTCATGGAAAAGACTACAACTATTAATGATGTTTCCGAGGGAAAGGACTCCAAGGAATCATTCAATATATAGACACCGGGGTTGACACTCTGCATGATCCACTCAAGCACTACATCGACAGATCTGTCCATCCTAATTAAAGATATTGATGAACCCCTCCTCAACTAATATGTTATACCAGTTTCATTCGCTGAAATGCAACCCGACCTAGATGTTTATCCTATTTTCCTCTTTTGTTGTTCCTCCTTTTTTGTGACAACAATGCAATCGATACCTCCTTTTATCAGGTCTTGTTATGCCTTACATTAATTGTCTTGATTCTAATCAAACTCTTAATGATGATGATTTTACAAATGAACAATTCTTAACTGATATTAATAAGGTTAATAACAAACAACATAACCACGTTCAAATTAATGAGGATAAAACTATTGTTATCAATCTCAGTTACAGTAGACAATTGCTCGAGATTAGGATATGATCCACCCTTAATGAGCATGAGCGTGCATAACTCGAAGAACTATTAAAGGAATTTATGGACGTATTCGCATGCTCCTATAATGGCATGCCCGACATCGATCTCGAGCTAGCCCAGCACGAGTTTATAACTCTCCCCAAATGCAAGCCAGTCAAATAAATTTTTTGAAAAATCCACTCCGGATGGTCATTCAAGGTTAAAGAGGAGGTGGTTAAATACTTAAACGTAGGCTTCATCCGGTTGATCGAATATCCCAATTGGTTAGCCAGCATTGCCCCCATGCTAAAATCAGAATGAAAAGTCCGCATGTGCATTGATTACTGAGATTTGAATAAAGTATCTCTGAACGATGATTACCCATTACCCAACATCGACATGATCGTAGACAACACGATCAATCACATTCTCAAGTCATTCGTTGACGATTTTTTTTAATATAATCAGATCGAGATATACCCTGATCATCAAGAAAAAACTACATTCATCACCCCTTGGGGAACCTTTTGTTACATAGTTATGACATTCGGTTTAAAAAACGTATTGCGACATATCAAAGGGTTGTCACAACTATCTTGCATGATCTGATGCACAAAGAAGTCAAAGTCTACTGGATGATATGACCATTAAATCCAGGACTCGAGAAGGTCATGTTCACTCCCTTCGAAAGTTCTTCGAATGGTTACGACGATACCAAATGTGGCTTAACCCGCATAAATGTGTCTTTGGCATCACCAAAGGAAAGCTTTTGGGATTCATGGTTAGCAAGAAGGGAATCAAAGCAAACCCTGCCAAACTGAAATCCATACTCAAAGTTCCACCACCCCGAATGGAGAATGAAGTCTGGGGATTCTTAGGAAAATTACAATTCATCAGCTAGTTGACCTCTATTTGTGAATCCATATTCAAACTTCTCTAAAAGGATTCAACTAATGTATGGAATAAAGCTTGTTAAGAATCCTTTGACCGAATCATGTTCTACATTACACAAACTTTGGTACTCATGTAACCATAGCCTGGTCTCCCTTTACTCCTATACTTTAACGTAACAGACACCGAAGCTGAGGCCTTGCTATCCTAATACCTTGAAGAATACCGCAAAGAAAGGGCCATATAATGTACCAATAGTAAAATTGGTCAGGTACGAAGTCAAGTACACTTCCTTAGAGAAATCATGTGTTACCCTTGTCTGAGTCACTCAAAAATTATGGCACTACATGCTCATTTTTCCCATTACACCCGTGTCCCGAATGGATCCTATCACCTTGAGAAACATGTCATGTGTTGCTGAATGGATCAATGGTTTTTGCAACTAGTCGAGTTCGATATTGTGTATGTCACGTATAAAGCCACAAAAGGGAAAGCCATCTCTGACTACCTTGCTGACTACCCCACGAAAGAAGTTGATGTTTGGATTTTTGAGTTCCCAAATGAAGATATCCTTTGCACTTCTCAGGATGACCTATGATGGAAAATTTTATTTAATGGAGTTGCTAACAAGAAAAGATATGGCATTGGGATACTCTTAATCGCCCCTTATGATTCTCAAACTCCTATTTCTATCAAGCTGGATTTTCCCTGCATAAAAAATATGACTGAATACGAGGCATGCTCCATAGGCCTCAAATTCTCTCTTAAAAAAGTAATCTAATGCTTTGACGTCTACGAAGACTCTTCCCTTATCATCGACCAAGTCCTTAGAAGATGAAAATTCAAAGATGAAAAGCTCTTACCCCCCCCCCCCCCATGCCCACTACTTTCCCCGAGCAATGAACAACTTAGTCGATGCCCTTGCTACCTTGGACTCCATGGTAGACATGTCTGAAGGAATAACAATGGCCCCTTTCCTAATAATAAAAAAAGATAAACCAACCCACTGCTACCACATTGAGCTCATCATAGAAGAGGATTTTGATATAGCCGATTGCTAGTACTATGGTATTTAGTACCTTCTCAAGCAAGGTAGATACCCTCAAGATGCCAACTAGAAAGACTGAGCGACCTTCTGTAAACTAGATGCCCAGTACATTGTCTGCGATAAAGCATTATTCAAGAGAAACTTCAATAGAACTCACTTACACTTCATCGTAGGGGTTAAAGTTGAATAAATGATGCAGAAGATCCATAGTGAGGAATGCAGACTGAACATGAATGGCCATATGCTCGCCAAGAAGATTATTCGATGGTGGTGCTATTAGATTACCATAGTTCAAGATTGCACCGCCTATGTTCGAAGATGCCTTAAATTCTAATAATTTTCCAATCTCCGGCACATGCCTTCACGAGCATTATATAACATGACCTTGCCCTAGTCCTTCTCCACATGGGGCATCAATATAATAGGGAAAGTTAAACCCAAAGCCTCCAATAGACACGAGTTCATCCTAGTTGCAATTGATTACTTTACCAAATGGGTCAAAGTTGAGTCATACGCAGTATTGAATGCCAAAAAGTTAGTCAAGTTCATTAAAAAGAACATCATCTACCGATACGGGGTTCCCCATGAGTTAGTGTTAGATAACGGGGTACATTTTGAGGTGGAAGTCACAGAATTGGTCGACAAGTATGTGATTTAGAGACACAAATATTCTACCTATAGACCTTAAACCAATGATGCAGTTGAAACCTTTAACAAGAACCTCAAAGAAATCATCAGCAAGATGATCGAAAGTTTTTGAGACTGGGCCGACCAAATAACTTATGCCTTATGGGTTGAATCACTTCAGTTCGAGCAACTATTTGGGCTACCACTTACTCTCTAATATCCAATATTGAGGAAGTCTTACCCGTTGAGCTAGAAATACCTTAATTACGTGTCATACTTGAAAGCAAAGTCAACGAAGAAAACTAGCACCAAGGACAACTTGACGAGTTATCACGCTTAAACGAAAGGAGGCTAAAGGCTATATATCATATACATGGGTACCATCGCCGGATAGCATGATCATTCAACATGAGAATCAAGGATCGTGGTGTTTGAGAAGGGGACTTAACCCTTCTGTGACCCCAAAGGGAAATTCATGCCAAACTAGAGTGGCCCTTGTAAAGAAGATCTAGTCCGATGGTGCTACTATGCTTACTAACCTAGATAGAGAAGAGATGGAGCATCCAATGAACCTGGACCATCTCAAGATATTCTAACCCTAGTCCAAAATCATGACGCGCTACGACTCCTCTCATCTCTCTTCTATTCTAAATAAATATCCATTTCCCTCTACTTAGAACTACGTGGGGCCCTATTGATCTTAAAAACCTTTTTTATTTAAAAAATGAAACTAAGAAGATCTTTAAAACCTCAGAGGTACGTATCCCATAACCTTTACATGGGCACGGTCCCCTTCTTTTTCACAAAATTCTATTCTTTTCTTATCCCCGAGAACGACAGTTCATTTTATCATTTATATGAACAAAAGGATTATGTATGCCTTAGAGATTGGTATAGATAATTCAAATGTAAAACTCATAAAGAGGCCCAATAATATAATTAATACCTTTTTATTCCATTATGGGAAAATTTGGTACAATTACATAAAATATCAGCGTAGGGAGTCAAGCAACTACCCCTACCATCCAAACTGTCCTAAAAATAAATCAAAACAAGTTATCCCTATAAACTAACCAAACCTTCCCAAAATTTATTCTCAACAACCAAACACATAAGCATCATAAAAATCATCACAAATAAACACTAGCTTCGCAAAAGACCCTACCAGCAGCTACCAGAGGACCCAACTCCATCATCATCTTCTCCTTGAGGCCACTAAACATCCCATGGCTGGATGGTATACCGAAGACGCTCCATCGATCTATAATCTCAGACCATCCTAGGTAAAACAACTATACCCCCTCCATAGTGTCAAACATGATAAACCATTTCTGCCTAGTCTCCTCTTCCAAGATCTTTGCCACTACACTCTTACACAACCATTTCATATATTTTCCAGAAACATGCCAAACCCTGCCAACAGATTGGGAAGGACGAGTTGATGATCGACGATTCTCCCATAGAAAGACTAATCGCATGTGCAGTCCTTCAGTCAAATCTTCTATTGGAAAGAAATCCAGGGTACGGGAAGGCATAATCTGCTCCAATACGACTTGAAGTAGTAGCCGTGAGGGGAAATAGATTGAGGTCTGTCAAAGGCCAACTAATCGAACATACTGGTATTCTCCCAATTCCAAAATGGGCTGAAACTCTCCCCACCAGGCCACCAAAATGTGAAGACATAGAGATTTATGCTCCACAAACCAATTGTCCCAGTTCTCTATGGTTAGGCCACGGATTTTGAAATAATGGGTGAAGAAGTTCGGCACAACAGCTAAAGGATGTTCAGGAAGGACTGCCAAATAGAATCTGTCTGCTAGCCACATGAACAGTATGACAGGGCTTCCTTTTAGGAAATCAGAACGACCTTCTCGCCAAGCATCTAGACTATTTAGGGTCTCTTCCAGTATTATCGTCACAATATTGCGATGATATGACATCGATGTCGTAATGTCAACTAGTTGAGGGTCCACCGCAGGGTCCCCGGTCACCAGTAGTAGCTTCGAAGTTATGCCAAGGGCAACGGCTCCAGCATGGCCTCATCATTAAAATTCCATAGATGCATAGAATACAAAACAACAGGGAGAGAGATCATTCCCTCGGTAACCAAAGATAGATCTATCGAATGAGAGATGTGGAGAAATTCTACTAACAGTGCCTGAGGATACCGAAATTCGAGCTGACCGCCGTCACACTAGGATTTACCCCCAACATAGTTAAAAATTCCCTATAAGTCGGACAGTCCTCCTCCAAGTCAAAGAGGAAAACATGATCCTAGGGATACCAGAATTGTGTTGTGGATGCTATGATGTTCCAGTCGATAGGTCAATTATGCCACAAAGAGACCAGACGCAAGTTAAAAGCGTCATAGTCTACATTGTATGAATATATAGCCTCTAAATTCTCAAGATAAGAAGCAAATACTGCATTTGTGGGAATGGCCAATTTGGAAATAATAAGATAGAGGGCAAGAAATAAGCAAGAAAATGGAGAAAATGTGAATGGGTGAAGAAACCTCACCACCTTATCCCTTTTTATACTTGAAAATTTTGGCTAAAAACAATAAGTCTGTAAAATTCAGAAGAAAGACTGTCCCACCAAGTACAAGTAGATGAAGAAAGTGTAATCAAGCTTTGGGCTGATTTAACTGGAGTAACCCGCCAATAGGCAGGACAAGGGGCATACTGATCGACACCGCCTATTTTTAGAAAATTTCGTATTTCCTTTTTTGTCAAAATCAAAAACTCAAATAAATAATAAATCCCTATTTCAAATAATTCAGGAAATCTTTTCCTATATGATTTTCTTTTTACTCATCCTTTCTCAAAATAAATTTTCTCTTGAGTTATTCTAACCCTTTTTATGATCTCAGCAACAAAGTAAAAACTTCATGTAGATTAAGTCATTTAATGCAACGATAAATAAAAATCCCATTTATTATATATATATATATATATATATATATTGCCATCATTACATACTTTGCAGAAAAGAAGAAGAAAAACAACGGGATTTAGCCCAAAACCCCAAACTCTCACTCTTTCGCTCTCCCAGGATCTCCCATCCCTATGACGCATGGGCTTCCCCAGTAATGAGCTAAGGAGACTCCACTACCTGATCCATATCCTTACTCAAAAGAAGCATAAGTAACTAAGGATGAGGTACCATAACCGAATCCTGAATATAAGATATTGTAGTAGCCACCCTATCTCGAATGTCCCTCGGCCAAGTAGTCAACACCCGAACATGTTGTAACAAAAATAAAAGGGAAAATTAGTCAGTCTAAAGCAAAGGAAGAAATCAAGAAGACAAAGGACAAAAGGATAAAAAAATATATTTCTGGCGAAAGGCCATCCTTCGACAGTCCCAACACCGTCAGATCCACCGCATTAGGGTAGTGTTGTATACTCAACGACCCCCCTCCAACCAATCTCATAATATAGGAGGGAAGAGCAAGCCGGATGAATGGAATTTCCATCGTCGCTGTTGGCGCTGTAAATGATGAACCACTAGTGTTGTGGGTATACCCCACCGGTCCAATCGTTCCCCTTACCAAAGCCATAGGAGGCAGAGTCATATTCACCTCATCGTAGATGCAGGAAGGCATAATCCAGCTCGTCATGAAGTTAATGTAGTCATAAGTCTCCATCATATCCGCGTAGGACGAGTAGGGCGCATCAATGTCGCCGCCCTAACCTCCTCAGATATCTCTCGAACCAGCCTCATATACCTCGGGGGCATCACCAATGGGACCATCATCTCATCCTCCATTCTTTGTTGGACTACTCTCTCCCATATACCAAGAATAACTGAACTCGTGCACCAGCAGCCAATGCAGCTGTCCATTCATCCTGGTAAACCATGTGTGTTGGATTTCCATCCCCCAGGGATAGAAAATCACCTGATATTTCCAAAATAAAGTCAATACTTGCACAAACGAAGAAAATACCAAAAAAAGATTAAAAAAAAGAAGAAATAACTTGGTCTCTCGTTGGGACATTCAAAATCTGACGCACTGCCAATAAGGAAATATACCGCTTCGACTATCGGTTGGACTTTTGCCATCGATACATTCGAAATAATCCCCCCACCCCCTCATCATATAAACAAATCAAACGGGCATTGATCCCGATCACCTCATATAACTATTTATGTGAAAGGACAAGAGCCGACAATCAGAAGAAATCCAAAAGGAAATGCAAGAAAATACATGAAAGAGAAATGAGAAAATTACCTCGCGCAGATATGTGGCTCCAGTAAAAGTCTATCGAAAGTACCGGTTGAAAGCATCCAAAGAAGAATAAAGGGTCACCAAAGTTAGGATCCCCCAGTCATAGAGAGGGATATTCGAAATACCCTCAAAATGGTAAAAAACGTAAGTGGACAATGTCTCCGCTTGACACCACCAAAAACCCTCCCAACACCAGAAGAATAAATAAATGGGACATCTATCTCACCTAAGCCCATCAGTCTTGTCGATCCTCCGACTCAGCAAAACCTCTCGGAGAAGAGAAATACGGATTGAGTCCTCTTATACTATCCATCTCACATCGCCTAGCATAACATCAACCAATGCAAGTGTCACCCTAAGAGACCTGTCCACCTCTATCTGCATTCCATCGTAGTTGATTACTGAACATCAACTGGGGTCATCGTCATCTTTATGAATCCTGAGTGTATAGCGTGGGTAGTGTCCCACCACCTCTCCCTAGTTTGCATAAAACGGCCGTAGAGCACGACATCTCATCCAAAGCAGATGCCAAACAACCAAAACCCACGAAAAAGACTACCCAGTGAACCACCACAACAATGTGCTCCCACACATCCCTAAATACCTTCGCCTCTGAGAACGGAAGCTCGTAGAATCTATATCAAATCTGCCAAAACAGAAGAGAAAACTATTTGTCAAAATTAAAAGAACAAGAAAATGGAAAGAAGAAAAAGAATGCCAAAAGTCATATTTAACTTACATAGCCATCAAGGTTCCTCACCCTAGGGTACTGGTTGTGCGAAGGCTCAAACAACAGAAAACAATCATCGACAAAAGGCTCAAACAGGTCAAAAGTGTTCTCATTACCCAATGCAAAAGGGCACCATATCCCACTACTCCAGGTTATCCCAATCGTTAACACCCAACCAAAACATCTGGGTCTTGCTACTTGAGAAATCTACCATTTTCTAGTCTCAAAAGAGGAAAGAATGCAAGAGCACATTGCAGAAGAGAGAAGAGAAAGATAGAAAAGCTAGAAGCTGTGAAAAATAAAAAGAATTCGCCCCTTTTTATAAGCGACAAAGGGGCATGCCGATCGGCAGTCCCCTGACACCCACAGACCGACATTGTCCCTTACCCTTCACATGGAAGTTCAAAAGACCGTTCCACTAGCGATTGGTAATTCCTGCTATCATTCGATCTAGAGTACCCCTAAAGTTTCGTATAGAAAATCTAGAAAATGCCAAAAAAATCCCCAAAAAATTCCTAAAATTGCCAAATAAATATTGGAACACCAAGAAAATCACTTTTCAAGCCCTCAAAATCCCAACCAGATTAAAACCACGTCCCACAAATACCACTCCCCATCATAATCCCAAAACCTCATCCTCTATAGAAATGATATGCTTCCCTAGTAGGATTACATAATATACTACTCGTTTCCCCCGCAGGAATTCCTAAATTATACTTTCTCCCAGAAGAATTCCAATTTCCACAAAAAAAACTAAAAGCCCAAACCAGACATCTCTCCCCAATGGAGACATTAAGAAACATGATCCCCAATAGAATCACAACAACACTTACACCTCAAAGATAATTTAAATTTCCCTAGGAGAGTTATTCCCCACATTATAACTGTAGGTCTATAGAACTAATACTGACCCGCAGAATTGGTCACCTTTACATAAGATCCTCATAATTGACCTCGACCATAAGAATTGGTTTCTCCCCTTAAGGTCCTCAGAATTGACCCCGACCCTCAAAACTGGTCACACCCACTTAACGTCCTCAGAATTGACCTCGACCCTCAGAATTGGTCATCCCTACTTTAGTCCCTCAGAATTAGCCTCAACCCTCATAATTGTCACCTCTACTTAAGGTCCTCATAATTGACCTCTCCCCTCAGAATCGGTCGCCTCTACGTAAGGTCCTCAAAATTGACCTCGGCCCTCAGAATTGGGTGCCTCCACCTACGTTCCTAAGAATTTACCTCGACCCCCAAAATTGATAACCTCCACTTAAGGTCCTCAGAATTGATCTCGACCCTCAGAAGTGATCGGCCTTACTTAAGCTCCTCAAAATTGACCACGACCCTCACAATTGATCATCTCCTCTTAAGGCCCATTGAATTAAACTCGACCCTCAGAATTGGTCACCTCTACTTGAGTTCCTCAGAATTTACCTCGACCCTTAGAATTGGTCATTCCTACTTTAGGTCCTTAGAATTGACCTCGACCCTCAGAATTGGTTGCCTCCACTTAAGGTCCTTAGAATTCACCTCGACTATTAGAATTGGTCGCCTCCACTTAAAGTTCTCAAAATTGACCTCGACCCTCAGAATTGGTCACCTCCACTTAAGGGCCTCATAATTAATCTCAACCCTCAAAATTAGTCGCCCCTAATTGGTAGGATTTACTTAGGGTCCTTAGAATTGACCTCAACCCTCAGAATTATTTAACCCTACTTTATGTCCTTAGAATTGACTTTGAATCTCAGAATTGATCGCCTCCACTTAAGGTCCTAATTATTGTACTTGACCCTAAGAATTGGTCACCTATACTAATTTTCCTCATAATCAACCTCGACCGTCAGAATTGGTCACCCCAACTTAAGGTCCTCAGGAAGAATTGGTCACCTCTACTTAAGGGCCTCAAAATTGACCTCGAACTTTGGAATTATCCACCCCTACTTATGATCCTCATAATTCACCTCGACCCTCAGAATATGTCACCCCAACTTAAGGTCCTCAGAATTGATCTCGACCCTCAAATTTTGTAGCCTCTACTTAAGGTCCTCAGAATTGACCTCGACCCTTAGAATTGTTCACCCCAACATAAGGTGCTCGGAATTGACCTCGACCCTCAGAATCTTTCGCCTCTACTTAGGGTCCTCAAAATTGAGCTTGACCCTCAGAATTGGTCGCCTCTACTTAAGGTTATCAAAATTAACCTCCACCCTCAAAATTGGTCACCTCCACCTAAGCTCCTAAAAATTGACCTTGACCCTCATAATTGATTGCCTCCACTTAAGGTTCTCAGAATTGATCTCGACCCTCAGCATTGGTTGCTCCCATTTAAGTTCCAAAGAATTAATCTCAACCCTAAAAATTGGTCACCAATACTTAAGGTCCTCATAATTGTCCTCGACCCTCTGAATTGGTCACCCTTACTTTAGGCCCTCGGAATTGTCCTTGATCCTCGAAATTGGCCACATGTACTTAAGGTACTCAGAATTGACCTCGACCCTCCGAATTGGTAGCCTCTATTGAAGGTCCTCAAAATTAAACTTGACCCTCAAAATTGACCTCGACCCTCAGAATTGGTTGCCTCCACTTAAGGTCCTCAAAATTATTCAGAATTGGTCGCCCCTACTCAATGTCCTCAGAATTGACCTCGACCTTCAGAATTGGTCGCCTCCACTTAAGGTCATATGAATTTACCTCGACCCTCAGAATTCGTCGCCCTTACTTAAGGTCCTGAGAATTGACCTCGACCCTCAGAATTGGTCGCCTCCACTTAAGATCTTCAGAACTGAACTTGACCCACACAATTGGTTTCCTCCAATCTAGGTCCTCAGAATTGACCTCGACCCTCACAATTGGTCGCCTCCACTTAAGGTCCTCATAATTGACCTCGACACTCAGAATTGGTCACCCCTACTTATGTTCCTCAGAATTGACCTTGACCCTCAGAATTAGTCGCCTCCACTTAAGGTCCTTAGAATTGACCTTGATTATCATAATTAGGTATTTTTACTTAAGGTTCTCATAATTTACCTCGACCCTCAGAATTAACCTTGACTGTCAGAATTGGTCGCATGCACTTAACATCCTCATAATTGACCTCCACCCTCAGAATTGGTAGCCTTCACTTATGTTCCTCAGAATTGACCTCAACCCTCATAATTCGTCTCCCTAACTTAAGGTCATCAAATAAAATTGGTCACCTCTACTTAATGTCCTCATAATTTACCTCGACCCTCATAATTGATCACCTCCACTTAAGGTTCTCAGAATTAACCTTGACCCTTGAAATTGGTGGCCTCTACTTAAGGTCCTCATAATTGGCATCAACCTTCATAATTGGTCGCCTCTACTTAAGGTTCCTCATAATTGACCTCGACCCTTAGAATTAGCCACCCCTACTTCAGGTCCTCACTATTGACATTAACCCTAAGAATTGGTCACCTCCACATAAGATCCTTAGAATTGACCTCGACCTTAAGAATTGGTCGCCTACACTTAAGGTCCTTAAAATTTACCTTGACCCTCAGAATTTCTCGCCTTTAAGTTAAAGTCCTCAGAATTAACCTCAACCCTAATAATTGGTCACCTCCACTTAAGGTCATCAGAATTGACCTTGACCCTCAGAATTGGTCACCTCTAACTTAAAGTCCTCAGACGTGACCTTGACCCTCAGAATTGGTTTCATGAACTT
The DNA here is from genome assembly GCA_949130495.1 of Sambucus nigra. NCBI lineage: Eukaryota > Viridiplantae > Streptophyta > Magnoliopsida > Dipsacales > Adoxaceae > Sambucus > Sambucus nigra. The sequence continues at coordinate 285,071,142 of OX422214.1, read as the reverse complement.
CAGGTCCTCAAAATTGACCTCGACCCGCGAAATTGGTTGACATAACTTTAGGTCCTCAGACGTGACCTGGGACCACCAAATCGTCCATCCCCAGCCTTACCTTAGGTCATCATAATCGACCTCAACCCTTTGAATTGATCATCCGTATCCCCATGGGTCCCCAGAATTGACCTATTTCCCCAAAACATCATATGGTGTCTATTTGATGAGTTTATTTGTTCTAAGCTCACCCATCAAGGGACTTTTTAGAAATCATATTTTAGGACCTCCTATGTCTCTCCTTAGGTCCCTAGAACCTCCTCATTCAACACAAAACCTAGGTCATACTTCGAGTACCGATCCATAAGCCACTGGGTGCTCCCGAGCCCTATTTGAGTCTAATAAACTTCATTGTGAAAGCTTAATGAATCTTCGAATGGATCTGAATCCTATTTCCAATGGTCTACCCCATGGGTAAATCGGACTAACGGTTCCAATGAAATGACTATTTTACTATAGAAAACTTATATAGAGGCCACCGGGCATTCCTAAGTCCTAATTTGACCACAATCAACTTCACCGTCAGAGCTAAATCTCAATGGATATTTAAGGGTACTGGAACCCCTTTCCAATGGTATGCATCGTGTGCGAAATTGTAGAACCATTCAGACGAAAGATTTGTTTTCCACAAAAAACTAATCCAAAGGATACTGGGAGCTCTCGGGATTCGTTTGACCTAAGGCAACTCTTCAGCTTGAGCGAGACTGAATGAATCTTTGAAGGGCACTAAAACCCATTTCCAATGGTCCACCTTATTCGTGAATCAGCCTTATGGTCCAGACAAATGATCCGTTTTACTTTGAGAGGTCATTAGGTGCTTTCAGACCCTATTTGACCAAAGTACACTCTCTAAACTAGGCGAAGCTCTTTGGAACATTGAATTTCCTCGCATAACCTTACCAATGGTCTGCCCCATGCGTGATTCGAACTTACGATTTGGAGGAACAATTCATCGTCGTCTGACGATCTTTCATCCATAGAACTAACAAGCACTTTCGAGCCCCATTTGACCCAAAGTCAACTCCCACACCCGAGATCATCGTGAAGGATTCTCAAAGATCTATGAATTACGATTCTAACACTATGCCCCATGCATGATTTGGATTTATGGATTACATTCTACAACTATTTTTTTGAAAAATCTGCACGAGAGTGCCATTTGGCAGGTCCATTTCCCTGCTCATCGGCAATGTGTCTAGCATTACCTGCCTATTGGAAGGGTAAGGATTATGTTGATCGGTACTACCCCTGCCCTATATAAGGTTATCATGAACTCACTCCTAAGGCACCACATAAAATTTCAACGTCAGTGATCTCAACAACATTCTTCTAAAATCAACGAGGTTTCCTTATTTTAAACCTTTCTCCACCTTTCATTCCCATCATTTTCACACCCAATTTAGGAAAACTACTCCAATATTATTCATTCACTTCCAAGGAAGATCATCAACAATCATGATCAATCTCCAAATAAGGTCCAAAAACTCTTCTCTCATTTTAAATTCTGTTTAGTTTCGCATTAGTTCTATAAAATATTAAATTATCTTTTACTTTATATCATACACATATTAATCTTCAATGCTTTATTAGTATTATTTCACCTAATTTATTTTCTATAAAAAAACAAAAATAAAGAAAAAAATGGTTACACCTATAAATTTCGACGGGGTTCTTCATCACATTTTCTCAAAACTAAAATTGTATTTTCCATACGCACACACATATAATAAACTCCCGTTTGAATCTATAGGATAAACCCCACCCTCGTGCAGTATGCAAACTACATGGACTTTAATGCCTTTATAGGCTACGTAGGCATCTCGGGCTAAAACCCAAGACTCGAGTCCTATTTTCATATTCTCATATTTTTTCTATTTTATTCATATATTACTTATACATATCATACGTGTGATTCATACTTTCATTTTATCTAACATGTATTATCATTTCATTAGAACTATCAATATCTCGATAAGTGTAATACATCATATTTTTCTAATTTTTATTTTGGGCACATTCCTTTGGATGACCTCACTCCATATTTTCCATGATGCAAGTTGAGCAATTCCTATCTCCACTTATATATACACGCACATACACTTCATAAATAAATTAAGAAAAGTTATAACATAAGCCCATGAGATACTGAAAGGGTGGGATGGGTACCTAACACCTTCTCATTTCGTAACTTAGCCCCCGAACGTCTAGACTATTGGTTTTGTAAGCATCAGTAGTCTTTGATGCTTATCTCTCGAGACGAAAACATGTTCTTTTGCCTATTTTTTGCAAAATAGTTTGGCGACTCTATCTCTTTACATCACTCCACATCGATGACAACCTAAGCACCCCCTTTTAGTAGAGATGGGGCGTGAGACCTTTATCCCTCCCTTTCTTTACCACCCGAAAGCGACACCCGTGGAGAAAGGGGGAGAACCTTAGGGTAGCGACATAAGGCATGGTAATACGAATCCAGTAATGGTTAATGGGAGTTCAAAGATTCTTACTTAAAGTTGAATATTTCATATTACCAATGGGATGATAGGAAATATTTAGAGTAGTGGCAGCGAAAACATCAAAAGCATTGACATTAGCGTAATCTTTTCCACTAACACTCCCTCAATCTACTGTATTAATAGATCTCATCCATGACCACCCATGTTTTAGTAATCACTTATTAGTTTCTTTAGGGAGCTATCTATATAAAGGTATAGGATTTTATTCTTAAAACCATGTATGCTATCTATTTTATTAAAAAAAAGGAGTGTCAGGTTCATTTTGAAATATGAATGATGTCTACACGAATGCCTAATATTTCTTTTAAATATATTGTATGCATGTCGATTAATTAGACTAAGTAGGCATTCTGGTGAGTTAGGTTCGGCCTCTTCACAAAATATCAGAATTCTGATCTAGTATAATTGAATAATTCACATCCTAGATAAGGTGTTGATATCCTATCGATAAAAGTTATGTGTATAGTCCTAGTAGTTTCTCTTGACTATGGGAATCTATACGGTGGTGCATAAACTTGTTTAATAGTTCGATGAGAATTATTTCGCTGCATCAGGAATGTATTGAACATAATCACATGTGAGATTTAATTCTAAATGTTGACAACATTAGACTTGAACAATCTTACAAAATTTCCAAATGGTGCATGTATTTTAATCTTGAGGATTATGAGGAATTGAATATTCACATAATTAATGCTTTTGTTATTATGAGTGAGATTCAATTTAGTGGGTCTAAATATCCGCAAGTTGGAAAATATTTATATAGGTATGTATGAGATCATATTGCAAAGGAATATATATCCAGAAAATATCTTGGATTATGATACCCCCTTCATAAATTTACAAGTTTTTATTCTACTAGTAAATTCGGTCGATGGATTTTATAATTTGGTAGAATATTGAATAATTTAAATTTGAGATCAAGCGAATATTGTATTCTTTAAGCGGGGAATCATATTATGTTTTATCCAACTTTTTAAACAAGGCCTCTCTATTTGAGTTATTTTTAAAAATTATATTGGAGTGAAATCATAACTATTTCAAGGAATTGATGGCAATGAAATAGAAAACAAAATATATGTTGGGTCGTGATATAAGATTTTAATATTTATACTTGGCAGTCAATTTATTTATTAGCCTTGGGTCCCTACTATAGCCCATATACCAAGCAAAAAGCCCAATACTATTTGGAAACCTTGTTTTGCCCAATCTCACTTCACGTACTTATGTATATGGGTAAAGGGAAGGGGTTTAAGTTCAAAATATATTCAAAAAGGTTCAAGAAGAAGAGAAACGTTATTCCTATTTTTATGAGGGGGTGAGGAGAGAGAAAGTAATTTCTCTAATATTTCACAAAGATATCATCTCGAGAAGTTCCCACACACACGCCTTACTTCGGGTGGATCACTAGAAACTATAAGGCCTATTGCATATTTAAATAAGTATTTGGAGGTGTAATGAGAGAGTTTTTTCATAAAAAAATTCTCCTACATCGGATCACCTACAATATCCTCAAAGGTATCGTGATTCAAACACTAGATATATTCTTTAGTTCTAGTTATTTTTGTTTACTTTTAAAACATGATTAATTTAAGTTTTGGGGAACCAATTTTTTTTATAATGTGAATCCCCATCAAAAGGATACTTGGGGGAGGTTAAAGAGATAATTCAAGTAATTCTACAAGAGAACTAGGGGTTAAGAATTTCATTTAGTGATTGTAAATATGGTAACTTTCTTCTCAAATAGAAAAGGTCATCTGAGAGACATCCAACACATTTATGAAATGATCAATATCGGCATGGAAGTCCCCACCATGAGCTTTTCACTCCCATATCTCGAAATATACCCTAACCATGTGATGATTTCCTTCTGATCACGGTGGTCTTTGGGAGTACTCGAGTGCACAAAGTCCATGTTTGCGTAGGGAGTTTGACCGATATCATCTCCATGAGAGCGTACTTAGTAGTGGGACATAAAATGGATAATCTCATACCACTGATGACACCTCCAATTGCATTCAATGGAGAGAGAACTCATGTCATATGATACATCACACTTCTATTAACATCAGGAGCTATAAAATATTGCACTATAATATGCAGTCATTTCCTAGTGGGGAACTTGCACTCAAAATACAATGTTATGCTAGGCAGACCTATCGTCAAGACGATGAAAGCTATGGTATCAACTAAACGTTCTTAATATGTTTCCCCAGTTCCTCGGGGATGGTAAAAGTACCTAAGGAACCATAGTAACCCATCAGAAACAAACCCAAAATCAAAAGAAAGAGAAAGAGAGTGTAAAAGTATGCATTTTACTCATGTGCCCCGATAAGACTAGATTGTCTTGTTCCATTGACCAAATATACTTTGAGTATTTTCCTTGAGGAGGTCTTTTCGGCAAAGTTTCATGCAAATAATTCAAACGGAAATCCTTGAAGACACGAATCCTTTTTTACCACTCTTAGGAAGCTAAAAGGGATGAGACTCATGAACATTTCACTGCACTTTTTATGTTTGTGAAAAATATTTTTTGTGTGTTTGTGAGGTTTATTACGGTTCTCTTATATTGAAATCCTATAGAATGCTTTAAAAATATCTTAGTAAAACTTATGATAAATTAATATGTTGTGAAATGCATTTTGATACTTGTATCAAAATTTGTTCTATTTTGGACTACCGCTGTGTGCTTCACTACAACATTGCGACATCAAAGATTTGCTTCACTATACTCATGGATTGTCACTAGTCATGCACTATGTTAGATATTTCTTCCCATTTTTGTCTTATGACCTCGCTAAAGTATCGCCGTAATGAAGAACATCCTTATTTCAATAATACACCAGCGATGTGTGTCAGTCTAGTGCAAAAAGTTTCTTTTCGCAAAAGATTGTACATATTTTCCTTGGTACTTGTGCAACACTAACATCTATAATATTTGTTTACCTTTTGCATCTTATCACTTCAAGTGTATGCCTAGAATTTACCTACTTGTCCCGAAAAGCTTCTCTTTCAAGCTTGAGAGCATATGTAAGTAAGTTGGAACTTCATTTTTAACAGGTGTGAAAGAAGTGTGATTTTTTTGTTATCATTGTGGAGAAATCTTTTGATAATTTTTTCTTTCCACAGGAATCATTTTTAGGAGAAAAAATATTTGTAAGATAAAAACTTCTGACAATGGTACTAATGCGATTAGGGTTATATTGTAGAAATTTGAATTTTAATCCATTGGATTTAAAACAAACGAGCATTTAATTCAATTTTAATTTAAGCACCTATTAAACATACTTTTGGTAAGATTAAAAAAATTCTATCTTGCCTAAACATACATATAGGTGATCATTCAAGAGTAAAATAAACTAAATATACAACGTCGCGATGTACGAGAAAACCCCATAAGAGGAAAAACCTCGGATGACCTAGCCTACACAAATTCACTATGATGTAAGGATTATACAATAGTGACAAACCGCCTTACTCACATACTCGACACCTTCAAGCTTGATGTAGGCTTCACCACCTGAACCTTCTACATAGCAACACTGCAAGAATATACTAACAGCTTCACAATGCAGTCATCTATCTCCTTGGTGTCCACTAATCATTGACTAGAATCCCTCATCATAGTAACAGAAAATACGCTATAAAAAAAATTACTCAAATGATGTAGAGTAAATAGAACTTTGTGGCTCAAAACATGAGATCACAATAGAACATATTATCTTGATTCCTGGATCTCAAAACTAGGGTGAAAACAAGGTAAAGGAGGGTATGCATTTTTTCTTTAGAAACTTGTTCTCAAAACCCTTAAAAAACTAAATTGTTGTTCCCTTTTAATGTTGAAAAATATGAAAAGGGTGGCACGCAAAATGAAGCACAATTTCAACCTCATTCAAACAAGATTCCAATTTCGTTTGAACGAGCTTCGAACTATTAAAAAAATTAACAAGATGTTGTCGTTTTAAACTTGTTTTAATAAGTTGCATATTCTTGTTCTAACGAGATTGAAATGTCGTTCTAATGAGATGGCCTATCTGGTTCAAAACAAATGATACATTTGGTTCTAACCAGATTTTCAAAAAATGGATATTTAACGGAAAAAACTTTAAAATAAATTATAGAATAACCCTATTAAAATATTTTAAACTATAAGAAATAGAAAAGCACCCATTTAAAGTTCCAAGGATTAAAATATTAATTTGTTTATACCTTTTCAAGATCCTAAGAATGAATATACAATATCAACATGAATTTGATATCTCTTTTTGAGGGCCACTTCTAATCTTCAAAAGATAGTCTTAAAGTTACATATACAAACAAACCTAACCTATGACTCAAAAATATTTTTTCTAGCGTACTAGATCCATGGGCTAAAAAATACAATGGTCATTACATTAATTTAAAAAATTTCCCTTAAAAATCTACCCCTTTATAAATTCCGAGACAAAAACTAGGACATTAAGATCAAATGCCCCATACCCAAACTCTTATAGGAAAAAGATACAAACACAACTTGATCGACCTTATCTCTTGTAAAGCTTTTCTCTTGTAAAACTTTGTCGCATCGTAGCTCAAACCCGCACACTTAATAGACCTTTCAAATAAAAAGAGAATATGAAATATATAAACCCCATATGAAATACCATCCCCCTAATCTAAACATCTCCCACTTTTTGTTAAGGAATAGACAAAGGTGAAAGCGTATAATATGAAATAAATGATCATAAAGAGAACAATCATATCATGCAATGTGAAGAAAAGTGAAATGGCAACGATAAACACGGCAACACAAGCATAAATAATCCAAAAGAATGAAATAATAATGATCATGGATTAAATCCATGAAAATATTCAAAAAATAACATATATACATATGTAAACACACATATGACATGTAAATCATGATCATATATAAAAATAACTATAAAGGAGACACAAAATTAGTTTTTCACACTCGTATGACATAATCGTGTCTACACCAAATATGGTATGGAATGAAGGGGCGCAAACTAGAAATAAAATAAATATGTCCCAAACACTCAAGATAGTCCAAGGAGCCACATTTGATCGTTTTAAAATGTCAAACTTTGATTTAGCCTCCTTTGACAAATAAAGTGAACTTAAAATGGACAAATAGACTAATTACACCCAAGCCTAGAAAATATTGATGATTCTTAGACAAACAGTGTAAAATATTATAAATGAACTAGGACTCATCGAGCAAATCCACTGATCTTTAACTTATAACCCCATCAAAAATATAAATATTCAATTTTCTCTCTTTTTGATAATATCACTCTTGATGATCAATTTATAAAAATTTCATTGGAAATTATTTTTCTTTTTATTTTCAAGGTTCTTGCCAATGGTGGCCTTTCATGCAACGAATATTTACTCCCTTCATTTTACTTTCCATTCGGCTTGTGGAAGTGTGTGAAAATGCATATACATGGATGAATCCATTAAGAAACAACAAAAAATATCAAGCCATGACAATACATGATTAAAAAAATAATCTCAAGCATTTTGAAGCTACTCAAATATTGTAGCCACATGGAAAACATGGAATAAATGGTTTTCAAGCACGCTAATAACTCGCACAAAATGTGTAAAACTGACTACATAAAAAAAATATTTTTGAGTTTTTATAAATTCTTAAATGACTCAAAATAAAAAAAATATTTTTTTTTGTATTTTCATATAGACTCAAAAATGAAGAATCATAATAAAAAATAAACAAGCGTCATAAGACTAGTCGTAACTTATAACATGAAGCACAAAAATAGTGTATAAAACATGCAAACAAAATCACTCATAAGATATAGCATGTGTTGAATCATGTGAAAGCATACGAGAATAAACAAATCTAATATATAATGCCTCTAAATTTAATTTACTTATGCAAATGGATGATGATTTAGCACCTCAAGTTTTGGGAATCTTGGTGACATGAGATTTCGACATCCTAGAAATTTTCTTAAGATCAAAACAAACTAAATCTCGCAATTTTTGACACGATAATCCGTTTATGGTAATAACCCGAACATGACACGATTAACTTGTATAGATTTAAGAGTACCCAAAACTTATACTTAAATAAAAATCAACGCGACCCAAAAATTACACGACTAATCTGAATTGCCACCCCTAAAACAAACCCTCCTGAGGTGACCTTTTCAACCATAGTGTGTGGGAGTGTAAACTTAAGGAAATCTACCCTTGGGTTGACCTTTAGGAATTTCCTTGGCAACAGTAAACTCTTTCAAAATTTTGGTCTTGACTTTAGGAGATGAGGCATTGGGATTATGGTAACCTAGACCTATCTTGTCATTTTGTTTATTTGGACGGTTCCTAAAATTTTCTAACACTTTCGAACAAGATTCCAAATCAAATTTGACACGACTTGAGTCTCTTAATTCATCTTCTAACTCCAAAATCCTAGACTCAAGAAAAAGTTTAGACTCGCTAAATTTTAAGGAATCCTTATTCATACTTTCATACAATTGAAGAAGGTCGTCTCTCTCCCCTTAACGTATTTGATATTTTCCCAAAGAATCTTATCACATGCCCTTAATCCTTAATCAATTTATTCTTATTTCCTATGACACATTCATTTGACTTAGCCTATAATTTTAAGTTAGCCTTTTTCAACTTCAAAGATTCTGTATATAACTCAAAAAAGGCAACTTGAACTTCACTCTTTTCCTTATCACTCATCTCCTCATCTTCATCCTATTTAATACAAACTTGGGAATCTAAATATAGGACCTTAAAACTGTCATGCACATGATTATCTTTATCATGAAAAGATTTTTGTTTTGGGCTCACATGAAAAGACATGAAAAGAGTGTAGTTATGATCCAAGATAGAAATAGTTTCCTCTTTTTATTCACTATCACTAAGAGCAGCGTTGTAAGATTTAGTATTATTACATTCCTTACTTTAGTGGGAAACTCAAAAGTATGGTGCCCAATCCCTTTCCATTCATAGCACTTGTACTGATCACCCACCTTCTTAAGGTTATCATTATTCTTCCTATCATGATCATTCTTAGATCCCTCGGATTTCTTATTATAATTTTTCTCTTCTCTAAGCTTAAGAAATTTGGTGAAATGTTTTTCAAACCTAGCAATTACATTGGGTTCTAACTCACACTCATCAATAGAACCCCACACATCTTTCTTCTGGGTTTTGAAATCTATGTTATTTTCTTTCTTTTATGTTTTCTTCTTAGGAGGATGTGTGTTCATCTCATAGGTCTGGATATCACCAAAAAGTTCTTGTACTCTAATAATATTAACACTACAAAGATAATCTAGGACCGTGACTTTGGCATTAAATTTTTTAGGCAACGACCTTAAGATTTTTCTCACAACTCTGAGTTCAGGGGTAGATTCTCCTCGGCTACTCGAGGAATTTAAAATATCCAAAAGTTTGGCATAAAATTCATGAATGGAATCATCCTCTCCCATTTTAATCGTGTCAAATTTTGTTTCTAGATTTTATAACTTAGAAACCCTAACAATATTAGGACCCTCTTGTATGGATTTTAACATTTCCCAAGAATCCTTTGCACTCTCACATGTCATAATTCTCCTAAATTATCTTGTCATGATATCATGGAAAATAGTCTTCACTTCCTTGGAATTAAACGTCAAGTTATTTTTGAGCCTTAGTCCAAACGAAATACGCTTTCGATAAACTAGCTTTAGTGGGAGGAGACCACATTTGTTCCACGGAGTTCCAAACATTCTCTTCAGTAGAATCAAGGAATAATATCATATTGGCCTTCCAATAAGGATACTTTTAACCAAAAAATATGGGAGTTTGTGTGTAATATATTAGTTCTCAATATATTAGTTCTCTTTGTTAGGGTATTTATTGATAAACGGAGGCATAACTCGTATTAGTGGGGATAAAACGATGTAAAGTGTACTCTTAATGACAAGGAATGAACTCAGACATGTATTACAATAAAAGATTAATAAATGCAACTATTTGATAATAAATGAACCTATGATGGAAGTTAGTTAGATGGAAAGATAATCAAGAACTCTAAATACACCCAAGGTAAAAAGGCAAACACAAAAGTGTAAATCAATATTGTTTAAAGCTCAATAAATGACTGAGTTTTTTGTAAGAACTTGGATAAGTGTATTAATGGGGGAGTAAAATCTCTATTTTGTAATGAATATCTAAAAGTGATTTCTTGGCTCAAAGATCTGATGGTTTTTCAAAGGATAAATTAGGTATATATAGGCTCGGGTAATGCATGTGGAACCTTGTGCATATTAAATATTGGGTTACACTACGATACCCAATATGTCATTAGCATTAACTGTCGATTGAAATTTTCAAGTGACCAGTTATTGTGTCAGGTGGCACCACAGGTGTGTCAGTACTAGAGGTGTGTTAGCATCTTTATGTCCAACTACACAACATTGCACTGAGGTAGGTTTTATTCCACATGTGTTACGTATAGTATGGTGTCACCAATATCTTTATGAAAAGATACTATTTTGGTGATAAAACTCTATGGCCGATAACTGAGTAATCTTATTCTTATTACCTCATGGTTTCTCGAGTAATTCTCAATCGAGGAAAATTAGGTGTTTTACCTTGTGTATCTAAAATCGTTAAATCATGCCTTAATTATGCCTTGTTGTCTGTCCTCCAAACTAATTCTCTCAAAGGATCCCAAGTGAGGTTATTTGATAGAGAATGAAATCTTTCCCAAGTCCTATAAGACTTGGTATATTGCTGGTATCGAGTAACCTCATCAATATTAAAATATAGCTCATAATTACATAAGAATAGACAAAATACATGGTGGATCAATGAGGTTCTTTTAAAAGGCTACATCAGTCTTCGATTAAGCTTCACTTTTTCCTAATCTACCATTAGTATCTTAATTAGGACGTTTATCTATAAGCTCCTCTTACATTTGTCCCATCATAGAGAAAGTTATTGTGTAAGTAAGTTTTTGTGCGAAACACTTTCAACCTCGCAACCATAATTCGGAACACCTTTGGTTGAAGAACCTAAAAATGAATAAATATGATACTTCGCATGTCAGACAAATCTTTATTTATCTCTAGAATTAAATGGTAGAGTCCCATCACTAGCAAACTTCGTTGTTTTTTTTACACGTGGTGGGTTAGGGTGATCTCTGAACTACCTTGGTTCACATAACCATCATTTTTCCCCAAAGGCTTCTTTTCCCAACCCTTTAAATAGCCTTTCAACTTATGATTTCAAACTTCGTATCACTTCCTCCATTAAGAAACTAAGAGGTTTTCTTTTATAGAGAGAGAAAGTGCTTGTTGTTGCCTTAAATCTCTTCTAAACTTCATTCAAATATCAGTTTCATCGATCATTTACATCCGACAATACCTTTATATCACTTTTATCTCCTTGTTACACTTAAAAAACCTTTAACACTTCCAATTAAGGTTTTCGACAAGGGTTCTAGCAAGGATGACGCCACTGAATTGGATGAGCACCAACCTCTATACAGTCTCTACCTTCATGATCCCTTATTTGGGAAATGTGATAAATTTCTAGAGAAGGCCAAAAATTTCAAAGATACTGTGTTGATGGTGAAGTAACCCCTGCACCTCACCCAACAGGGATTTCTCACTTCCTTCCCTATTATGAGATTCAAGTTTAATCGGGGGGATTTTCCATATACCCATATTTAATTTTAAGGACCGGGTGGCTCTCCTAATGGGGGTTTTACCTAGTCAAGTTATATCTATAAAAATTCTAAGGATTTACTTATTCCCATACTACATCATGTTACTTTAGATATTTAGCATTGTGTAGGAATAACCCTACCCTTCAACTATTGGTCTCATACTGGAGTGTGTTATCTCACACATTCATAGAAGATTATGAAGAATTCATGATCATACTTAACGATGTGTGTGAGTTATTGGTCTTGGATCTATGTGGCCATTTGCCTTATTATGTCATTTCAATGGATGCAGATAAAGAAAAGGAACGTGTTCAACTACTCTAGCTTGTTCGTGATTTTGTATGTGATGCCACTAAGGCCACTTTTGGCCAATTCATCAAGTATTTCTACCAACCTTATGTGAAGGTCACTCAGGAGCAGAAGGGCCAGGGGTTTAAGACAGATGTGTAATTTTGTGAAGGTTATGGCGGTGATTGCAAACTAGCTACATACATACTTTTCTTGCTTTTATATTTTTTTATCCCTGGAATACCCGGTGATCAACCTCTCAGTGACTTAGTAAAAAAAATTACCAGATTAACTCGTGGAGTCAAAATTCCCCTAGTAACTATTAATCTTGGGTCCTTGTAGATATAGCTGGACAGGTGCTACCTTGATAGAGAGAGATCAGTCGACCGTTATGATGTGTCTAATTTTTCCAACACAGTACTCTTGATGAGGTTCCTTTATGCAAGTTTCCCCACACTTTCTTCCAATGCTTAGCTCATAAGCGTCCTTCTTCTAAGATGTCCTCTCATAACATAGTGGGGCAAGAAGCAAATAAAAAAAACCTTCGTACCTTTGATGGATGATATTAGTTGTTTTGAGTTATGTACTTATGTTGGAGAGGATACTGCTCAAACCACGTCATTCTTTAAAGAGGTAGCTTTAACGAAAAAGAATTTTCATGATGAGGAAGTTATTAAAGGAGATATATCAATAGTGGTGGTTCTTTTAATTACCCCAAGTTGCCTTCCATCTCACATTGAGTGGGATATTATCAGTTTACCCTATAATCCTCACAGGTGTGCTAGACAGTATGATTATGACCAAGGGGTACCAAACCAATCTGTGAGCTGAATAGGTTAGTTGAAACATTTTTCTACCAATATTGTTTTTGCAAAGAGAAATATGGTTATATTTTCACAACCTCCAAATTTGGTCTTTCCTGAGGAGCACAACCTAGGAAATGATTATTTGGATTTGTATTGTCATCATTATTCGACACAACTTAAATTCTTTGAGTGCTTTGTAAACACTAAGATCATGCACCATCCTATAGAGTGGTTTGGTCCCTTTGAAATTGGGATAAATAATCTCTCCACCATTGATATTGAAGTTCCTTTAAGTATTATAGAGAGACCTTTCCCCAAGGAGTTTCCTCCCTTGGAACCAATTGTTAAGGTTGCTCCTATGGTAGGTAAAGATAAGAAGAAAGGTTCCATGACCACTATTGGAATGAAAAGAAAAGTTGCTTCAATCGTAATTTCATCAAAAGGGGAATCTTCTCCTAAACCATTAAAAAATTCCAAGTCCACCAAAGGTTCCTCTAACCTTGGTGGTATTCTCCATGAGTCCATTCCTCCACTAGATCTAACTCTGGAGGACAATTGCTAACTAATGATATAATGTTTTAACTAGGATGGAGTCTATTTATGTTAGTGAAGATTATCCTTAAGTTGGTTTGGAGAGACACCACCTCGCTAATGATTTTGTGTTTCATCAAATTCCTCGCAATAAAGTCATTCATATTACGAAAGTGGTGCAGGTATATCCAACTGATTCACCTTCTTAATGCAAAAAGGTTTTGATGCAAAAAGGTTTTGATTCATATAACTCTCGCTCCCTTAGGTTCCTCTGAACAAACCTTGGAGAACAAGATAAATGATGACTTGGTGAATGTTTCTATTTAGGTTAATCTATATATACCTCCTCTCAAGAATCATTAGGTAACCATTTTTTTTCAAAGTTAGAAACAAAATATTCTCCAAGTGTTCAGTTGTTCCTTATTTAACCAGAATATTTCTATCACTATTGCTCCTTCTGTAGGATGTTCTTCCCCCACCCATGGAAGTTATGTTTATTCCTGATAACACTCCTCTCATGAAAGGTTCTTCGCATCTAATTTTTGAAAAATATATCCTCTAAACTCATTCATTGTCCCCATATTTAATAATTAGATGATCTTCTTTAAGATGTTCTTTGTCGAACTGTTCTACAGTGGTGGCATGAATTTATTTATCAATGAGGAAGCATCGGATTCATCTATACAAATGTCGATGAGTTATGTAGTGGTTACCTATTTTTTCTTTCTCCTCATACAGGGGATCAAGAGTAGCTATACACGGTATATTTGCATTCGCATCTTGGTTAGGAGATAATTCACCAACTTTTGATGTTTAGACCACTAGTGGGTTTGGTACATTCTTCGATAGTGCTTCAGGGAATTTTGAAGATGATTCTTGGAAATTCGTCAACCTTTTGGTTTTGCATACAATAGGTAGATGATCCTCTAGGTTCTTTGAGAGTACGTGTGAAGGGAAATAAGACGGATGATGGGTACCCAAATTGAAATCTCTTATTGAAATATGATAAGGTTTTTTTAAGTTCAATTCTGGGTAACAATGACAAAGCCTAAGGTCTATGTGGAAAATTATTAACCAAGTAGATTATACCAATTTTATCTTCAATAGTTAGGTGACTTTGTCTATGCGTGTAAAAATCAACAATATATCACAACACCGAGGCACACGAGGAAAAACCCATAACAAAAAAAAAACTTGGGTCAATAGAACGCAAAGGAACCATGATAGGACATACAAAGGGGAACTACCTCTTACAACCCTAATGCATAAGATTTGCCTAATGTGATTTCACACCATAACTTCCACCTATGGGAAGACATCATTAACTGGAGCAAGCTTCATAACAACTACCGATTTTGGTTACAACCAATGTCTTGTTCAAACCACAATCAACAAAATTCCTTTTGAAGTGGAAGAAGAACTTCTGTGTTACAAATCTTAGAACAAGGTTAATAAGCATCAAATGAGTGTAGTACCACTATCTAGGTGTGTGAAGAAACTAAAGTGAAAGTGTATTTAAAAATAATGGTTTAACTAATAAATATATTTTTGAGATAAGTATCTAAAAATAACTCAAGAAAAAATCATAAAGAGATTTGTTCAAGGTTTAATAATATTTTGAAGAAAATAAATTTACTTAAAAATATTTTTATATTTCATTCTAACTTCGAAGAATGCAAGATTCAACATAAAACAAGTTGTAAGGGAATATTTTGTAATGAATGTAATGCACATTAAAAATTTTTAAGTTGTCTTTATTCCGTTGGAAAAAACTATTTTATAGTCATATATGTCAATATTGTATCTTTATTCTTGGGATCATGGAAATGTATAAATGAATTAATAATTTAGCCTTAGAAATTTAAAAAGGTGTTTTTTATTTTGTAAGGCTAAAATATTTTAATAAGATTTATTTATTTATTTTTAATTTTTTGCATTATAAATCCATTTTTCAAAAATCTGCCTAAAACCAGATTTTCATCTAGTTAGAAACGGAGATGCCATCTGGTTAGGTACAGATTGAAATCTAGTTAAAACTAGATAGGCAATCTCATTAGAACGAGATTATAATCTCATTCAAACAAGATTTAAATGATCTTCTAATGATAACTTTCTATCTACCATTTTTTATGGTCTGAAGCTCGATCGAAATTGGTTCGAATGAGATATCGTATCTCGTTGATCGTGGTTGTAAATCATGCCTCATTTTGGCACTGAGTATTCCGTATGACTCTGGTGGTGGATTTTGGTCGAAGATTGATGGATACCAATATGCGGGAGGATTGCATTGTAGCGTCATTGGTGGATTCCTGGTGTTGATATAAAAGGGTTCAAGTGGTGAGGACTGCAATCGAGTCTACGAGTGAGTGTATTTGTCACTACTGTATAAACCCTATATCACAGTGAATTTGCATAGGCTAGGCCATCCAAGGTTTTCCCGTTGTGGGTTTTTCTCGTACATCGCACCATTTTTTGATTGGTTTATTATACTCTTGCATGATCACCTAGATGTGTATTTAGGCAAGATAAATTTGGTTATGTTTACACGATATATGTTTAATCAGTGCTTGACTTAAAATTTGATTAATTGCAATCTAAATATTATAAGAACTTACTTCCCAATCCGTGAGACCTGATGCTAAGGGAATATTCCAAATAAGAAAACTCCCAATACCTAGCCCCTCACAATTACATAGATTCCCATAATACTAAGTCACTTATTATTTATCTTAATGGTTTATTATGAGTTCACTAACATATATAGCAATACATTCAAATCAACACGTAACTTAATTACATAATACAATATATGTAACATCTCATGGTCAAATGTCAGTTTTGTCTAACTCGCTCTAGGAAAAGTTGATCTCATGTATGTGCCTTCACCACCCGACTAATGATCTTAAGTGTGATGGTAAGAACTACCATAAATGTGTGGGGAAGATCGTAATTCCCATGACGTGATTTCCACTTCTCCTTCCAAACTGTTGCTTACTCCAACATCATTTTGCGTCTCAAAGCATCAGTTACGACATTCGCCTTCCATGGGTAGTACTGAATGTTGAAGTGATAGTTTTTCACAAACTCTAGCCACTTCATCTTCCCCATGTTCATCTCCCACCGTGTGAGCAAATAATGTAGGATTTTATTGTCTGGGAAAATATGAAACTTCTCCCCTAGGAGATAATGCCTCCGTACTCATAGTGCGAATAACACGGTTGTTAACTCCAAGTCATGGGTGGGGTAATTTCCCTTGTGAGGCTTAATCTTTTGGTAATAATAAGCTATCAACCTATACTCTTGCATCAAAACCCCTCTAAGTTCCCTCAAGGATGCATCTGTGAAGACCTTATAATCTATCCCTGCTCGCGGTAACGCCAAAACCGATGTTGTAATCAGTTCAGTCTTCATCTCATCAAATGCATGCTGGCGCACGTCATCCCACACAAATGGTACTCCCTTCCTCATCCAATTAATTAAAGGGCCGACTATTTTGGATAACCCCTGAATGAATCGACGGTAATACCTGTACAGTCCTAAAAAGCTATTCACTTCGATGGGTGTAGTGGGCTATCCCCACTTCATCATTGTCGAAAATTTTCTCGGTTCCAATGATATCCCCCTCTTAGACACAATGTGGCCCAAGAACTGTAACTCTCTCAATAAAAAACTTTATTTCTCAAACTTTGCATACAACTGGTGATCTCGTAGAGTCTGTAAGACCACCCATAAATACTGTGTGTGTTCCTCCGCAGTCGGAGAATAAATCAGGCTATCATCGATAAACACTATGATGAACCGATCAAAAAACTCTCTGAACACCCGATTCATCAAATCCATAAATACTTTTCGCATGTTGGTTAGCCCAAATGGAATCACTAAAAACTCATACGACCCATATCTCATAATGAAAGCCATCTTTGATATGTCTTGCTCCCGGACTCTCAACTGGTGATAACCCGATCTCAAGTCAATTTTTGAGATATAGGCAGCACCCTTCAGCTGGTCAAACAAATTGTCAATATAGTTCAGCAAATGTTTATTTCGTATGGTGACTTTGTTCAACTCCCTGTAGTTGATACAAAGTCATAGAGATCCGTCCTTCTTCTTGACGAATAAAACTGGACCACCCCATGACGAAGTAGTCCTCCTGATAAGCCCATGTCGCAACAAGTGCTTAATATGATCTCGTTGCTCCCTCATATTCAGAGGAGCCATCTGATACGATGTACGTGCAATGGATCTCGTGCCCAGAATCAAGTCGATCACGAAGTTTATCTCCCGACTAGGTGGTAACCTTGGGATCTCCCCCCAAAACATCTAAAAACTCACTAACCATGGGGATGGAATATAGCGTCACCACAACCTCGAAAGAAGTATCCTCCTTAATATAGTATAAATTCATGCTCGACCCACCCTCGGGGTGCAGCATCGCAACCAAGTACATCTCCTGCCCCGAAATGATGAAGATGATGGACCTCTCATAACAATCCACACATGATCTATACGTAGATAGATAGTCCATCCTCAAAATAATGTCCTACTCGTGCATATCAAGTACTAATAAGTCGATTATGAAAGTGAGACGTCCTATATCAATCTCGATACCCCGGCACACTGAGCGCATGGGTGCCCCTCTACCCATTTCAGAATCTACGTGTAGTACGATATCAGAAGCACAGTAAACCATCCCAGTCTCTAGTGCAAAGCCCCACGTGCTAACAAAAGAGTGAGATGCCCCCGCGTCGAATAAAATGCAACCTACATGACCAAAAATAGGGAACATACCTCAACTTACTATGCTAGAGTTGGTCGCTCTATGGGCATAATATGATAATCTCATATTCACTGTAGTGGTTATTGTCCCTGAAGTGGGTGAAGGGTGTTAGAGCGATTGGTGCAGTAACTCCCGGAGCTGGTAACAATGGGCGCTATCCCTTTAGCGCCTGCTGTCCCCTATGACCTCCATGCTTCTGAGCTATCTAGTTACACCGAGGACATCACCTCGACATGTTACTCCTCTCTCTGCATTTGAAATAATTCTTATGGAATGGGAGCCACTCTGTTTTCTGAGCCTCCTGGCCTCGACCCTATTGTCCTTATCCCTTATGTCCTTGTCCTGATGGCCCCTGGCCCTGTATGTTTCTATCATTGGAACCCTTGAAGTTTTTATTATAATCTATGGATAAAGTACTCCTGAACTGTTGGGCCCTAGATCCACTACCCCCACTCATCTTTCCTTACTAGCTCAATGACTCTCCTCCTTATCATTTCTCACCCTTGCTCTTCTGAAAAGTCATGTGATCCTGACAGTGAAGAAGTGAGGCATTCACCAACTGATTATACGTGATAAAGGCCAAATTCCCTAAAATCTCCTTCCTAATGGACCAGTCTAAACCCACTATGAACTTGTCCATCCTCCTTTGCTCAATATTTACATCTTCCATTGCGAAGTACGAAAGGGTAGTGAACTCCTCTTCGTACTCACCCACAGTATGCCCCTATTGCTTAAGCTCCATAAATATAATCCTCATCTCAGACTTCATAGCTTGGGTAAAGTACTTCCCTTAAATTTCTCCCAAAACTCATCGATCATCAGGTTATCCCTCTCTGCAACCGACGTAACTGGCACCCACCACTGTACCGTTGCCCCCACCACCGAAATGAAGATAAAATTTACTTTTACACTGGGATGCACTCTACCATGTGTAAATGTCTCTATATGTCCTTCTTCTACCTGCTTGCCATCAGTATATCTGAACTACCTGATAACTCGAGAGGTTAGACCTTAACGAAGGCCTCCCTCGTCATGTCCCAAATTAAGCCCGGTGAATGGGTTGGTATAGCCACCTATTGTGATGGTGGTCATGGCTGTTGTTGAGCCCGTGGCAGTGGAAAATGATAAAGCATGGCCGCCATTGGTGTGGAAATTTCCTGATACACATTAGTGGTGATCTCCGTTGGTGTAATTATTTTTGGGGATAGTGGAACCTGTGGCTCTAGATGAGCCTCCTGATTCGTATAGAATATTTCATTTAATTACCCTCGAACCTATACATTTTAGCCCCCTCGGATACCGTAATTGGTATAATTATGCGAGATAACCAAAAAAACTCTGTTTATATGCTAACATGTTATTTGAGGTATTAGTGAGGTTTTATATGTGTTTCGGTGCTTAGTATGAAGTTTGAGCGTGTTCAGGTTAAGTTTTGTCACGATTCGCACGTTTGGTGGAATTTCGATAATTTTACACTTAGAGATTTTGGCCCGAAGTATTCATGGAAGTTGAATCCCTCTGTCAAAGATTCGCGTGGCTGCAAACGGTGCTCGAATCAGAGTTAGAACGAAGGAAACACAGACTTTTAATCGAAAAAGAATTATAAGAAAAATAACAAGTTCATTAATGACCTTCATGTCCCTTTTCTCTTTAATTAACAATTCATATAATACCCCTTGTGTACCTAAATCATTTTTTTTACAGCAAACCCATTTCGGACATGGCGATTTTGGCCCTAGGATCGGGTTTTAATCGAATTTTGGGTTCATCCCAAATTGAGGACTTTTGTCCGAAATTGGATCTCAATTTTGGTCCACATACACAAATGGATCTTCGACATTTACAAATTGGAGTTTTTTCTTGTTCATTAATGGATCTTGAGCTTTGGCTATGGAGGTTGCAAAATGGGTCTCGAGTTCATGGCCTTGGCCATTTTTGGTGGTTGTTGGCTATGGAGGAGTTTTTGGTTTTTCCCCCATGGATTCGATTTTATAGCAGGTGCGTATAATGGTGTGTGGGGTTAGAGATGGGTGTTCTCGTCTTAATATGGTGGTTTAGCTTTGGGAATTTAACAGTTAATGGGTCTTGGCAACAAACACGGTTGTGGCAGCATGGCAAGTGGATGCCATGGCGGTCTCAGTTTGAACCGTGCGAAGAAGAGTAACAGTTGTGTGGGCTGGAATAGCAGCATCGGTCGACCGCGCCCCTACCGCCGGTCGACCGAGTTTTCCATTTTTTCATGGGTTGAGGCCAGTGTGCTCCTCCATTTTTATGCAGTCGACCGGCCCAAGACGCGGTCGACCGGGGCTCTATTTTGGCCCACTTCCTGCTAGCCCTTTTCTTTTTGATTTTTTTTATTCTTTATTTGTAAATTACTATAAAATTAAGTTTTGTTTATTTTTTGTGGGGGAGGTCATTTTATATCTCATTTTCTCTCTCTTATTAGTTGAGGTTAGTTTTTAGGGTCTGCAACTTTGGGGTTTATTTGTGAGATCACCCCTCTGCTCATTTTGTGTTGGGTTTTCACCCATTAATGTAAGTGCTACTATTCATTGTCTCCTTTAAGTTATATTTACATTATTTTCCATATTTAGTTAATTTTTATGCCTAGATAAATTTGTGTAATTTATTTATTTCTTTTTTTAATTATTAATTAGTTGCTTAATTAGTTTTCTTTATGTTGTGTGAGTAGTAGACGGGTTGGGATTGCGTGTCCGCCATTAATGGGCATTGAGCTCCGAAATTTAGGCTTCGTGTAAAATTGTATTTAATTAAAACCTCGCAAATTAAAATGGGATTATTATGTGTTTAACTTTCTTTGTCACACAATGTTAGTGTCTAAAAGCGATAATCCGACTTTAAGTCGCGTGTGACCATTTTTGATTAAATGTTTAATCTCACATCGTTGGCTTAAATTCCTTCATATGTGATGTTTATGTTTAAGTAAAAATGCTTGGTTAAATGTTTTCGAACCGAAATTCTAATTTCGCGTGTTTAGCCCATGGTGGGTACATGACTCCAACTCTCGTTTTATTTAATATTGTTTAAACATAACTTCTTATTTTTCCCTTTTATTTAAAATCACCCATCACATTTTATATTTTTACTCTTGAAATAATAAATTGATTACGAGCTATACTAACATTCCCTGTTGATTCTCGATACCCGACTTACCGTTATAGTTGTATCTCAAGTGCAGTCGTAATTTAGATTTTTGTATTAACACGGTGAAATAAATTCAATGATTAAAGTTTTGCCGCGATGATACTTTTCACGCCCGGTCACCTCTTCTTTGGCAACAAGTACGATTGCGCGCCTCATCCTACCTCTCTGTCCATTTTCCATCTGAAAGCAAACAAGGTTGAAATTAGTATAATCATAAGAATACAATGAATCCTAAGAATAGGCTATACATATCAAAGGATGCAACACATAACGTAATGAATGCAACACAGATGCTAAGGACACTAGAATCTGAACCTAATATCAACTATTCTCACGTAAAGGATGGCCAAGCAGGATACGTTGAAGATGTGGCTTATATGACAATTAATACCATTCTTAGTGTCAACATAATGTAAGTCATATATAAAAGGCCCATAATTTGGTTTGAATCAACATTTCAATAAATAAATCCAATCCAACATAAATAGTATGACAAGTCCGACATAATAATAAATACCCAAACCAACATCAAGTAAATAAGTCTCGAGCTTATGCCCATACAGTAATCCCAAATAAAATAAGTGTTGAAGATGGAAAGAACCTAAGATAGAAGCAATGGATCTGAGCTTCCTAAGGATCAAAATGAGAATGCAAGGCTTTAATGTCAACAGTCCCGCTATCCCTGCCTTTGAGCACCTGGGGGGAGAAAATATTTAAATTTGGGTCAGAGACCTAGATGTGCAAGAATTAACTTAATCGATTTAAAATGAAATAAATACAATTAATGCAAAGTAAATATCCACCATCTTCACTCACATGCGATTAACATCTCACCCCTCATCTAAGTGCGATATTTGCCGCATTCCAACAAGTCATGAAATAATAAACGTGACAATCGTGCCAATTTAATATTAATTGAATTAGATATAATCAATTGCTACAACAAAGCCGACTATATTTAATTCCCAAATACCAAGATATCCCAGTCTTTTATATATATCGTGAAAATGGCATAAAGATCTATTATGCACAACATAATAGGGGTTTGTATTTTATGTCCACATTCTGAGAAAATTTAATTTATCTCACTTAATCCGGGTAATATATATATATATATATATATATTTCCTTTCAAATATTCAACACACAAAGTCATCTACGAGTGGTGTCTCGTTCGTGCTCTATCGGCAAGTCCGAAGGAATCTCTTATCCAAATCGGACATCACAAAATACATATAAGTGGGGTGGTCCCTACGCAGTACACCAGTTCACGGCCCATATCTAGTGGTGATAAAGGATTCCAGCATCAACACCTACCGTTCGTAGATGACGCTGTTATGTATTACCTACATGACCTACACAATGCCTAGCCCACCTATGATGATGTGTGCTACAGTCCCGAATGCGTGAAACCCCAAACCGATGGGACCGTCCACGAAAATTCACTACACCAAAATAGATTACTTTTCACGGTCTATGACCGTGACAAGTCCAACTTGTTAAGGTCTTTGATCATGATAAGTCTAGGGGTGACTTGTAAAGGTCTTTGACGTGTATTTGTTTGTCACAGTCAATGATCATGACAAGGCTGGTCGGCTTAAGGTGACATTTTAGCCTTTTTGGTGTAGTGATTGATATGTCCACACAAATGCACATAAGTACATATTATTATTCCCATATAATTTGTAACTATCTAAATGTCTCACATGATATCCACAAATGTTCATTTATTAATGATTGACCATTTGGTTAATTATTAATTCCATCTTCTTTAACAAATTATTTAACAACCTAGTTAAATATTATATCCCAATTAACATATGCGTAATGTTTACATTTTAATAAATTCCCCGTTGACCTAAACACCATCCTACCAACTCATTCGGACTTCTAAAAATACTCTAGAACTAACCATGGCCCCATCTCACTCAGCCTCCAGGGCCGAATCAATTCGGTTCTTGGCCGAATCGATTCGTAGTCAAAACGAATTAATTCGCTCCAAGGCCAAATCGATTCGGAATTGTACAGCAACCCATATTTGCTTATATTTTCAATACGGGATTCCTTCATTCATTCCCAGGACTTCTTATAATAGTTAACTCCATTGTATAATAATATAATCAAGTTCCTACCATTCAGTGACTCATCTTAGAACAAATAATTTCATGTATTAACCCCAATTTCATTCCCCAAATTTTCAGAATTCATGCATATAAATGAAGAACCTAACCCACATTTCTTCCACAATCTCAACAATATATAATTCAATTCATGGGTGCATATACCATGGAATTTACATCAGACTATGTAGATCATAGACATGTGTTAAGGTCCACTATATATGATTTTCAAGAATTCCCAATTTCATCTCAAGAACCCTACGGTTTCTATCATCAAATTTCAAAACATTCTATGTTATAATTAATCCTCTACATGCATGAGCTAATTCCTAAAATTTAATCATCAAAGTCTAACCTCAAATCCATAAATCACATGGGGTCATTACAATGAATCACGAAGCAAAGTGGAATTTAAATTATGCAAGAAAATTCTTTCCTTATTACCCTTTCAATTCCTTGTTGTGATTTCTTCTCTTCTCCCTCTCTCTTACACTGGTATAGGTTAGGACACCTTGAGATAACCCCTGGGAGTTTATTAACTTCCTAATATAAGTGATTAACCCTCTAATCCCGAGTTGAAAAAAAATCCCAAATTTTGGGTCCCGGGATAGACCTTAACCCATAACCAAACTAGTCCAAAAGTCTCCCAACATATATACCTATACCCCGGAACCGTTTCTAAAGGTTTAGAATATCTAAATGAGATCGTATACTCCCCAAAATACGTCCTAATTATTTTATCCCAACATTACATTTTTATAATTGCGTTACACTTCATTAATGAATTTTCTACTACACATGCAATTGTTATAAACAGTAACAAAACAAAAATCCACTACACATAATTACAACATAACTACAATTTATTTTTTCATGATTAAAAAATTTAAATTCAACAATTTACTCCAATTTCCATAAATTTTTATTTCATCCCAAAAATATAGTTTTTGTGATTTATTATTGAAAAATAAGGGGTATTACACAAATTCACCCATATAATGGATAAACAGAGGTGACAAACAAGGCCTTACTGGTCGGAATGAAAAAAAAGGTTGGACGATGCTCAAAAGAACTAGATCAATGAGTTACAGAGCATCCTTTGGGCATATAAAACAACACCAAGAATCGCAATGGGCGAGACCTCGTATATGTTGGATTTTGGAACAGAGGCAGTGGTCCTAATTGAAATTGGTTTGCCTAGTCACCACATCCTCAAGTTCGATTCACTAAGGAGCGAACTGATGAGAAGATTAGGCTTGGACCTAGTAAATCAAGTCACGGAGCATGCAGTGCTATGAGTAGCAGAGTACCAATAACGAACTACACGATATTTATGATAAAAGAGTAAAATGAGTCGAACAAACTATTAGTTGTTGTATGACAAGGGGCGTACCGAATCAAAACTTTCGAAGGTGAACAGTTCAAGAATCCACGGGACTCCGAAAACTTAAGGAAATATTACCATTGGTGGTATAATTTGAAATTAAAAAAAAATTAAACTCTTTTAAGTTATGCCATTCCTTCATGATTTAATTAAGTGATAAATGAAAATAAAAAAATTCCTACATGCATGCTATCATTTTATGTTTTTCTATTTTCCATTAGTATAGAATATGTACGCGAAACCTAGGATGAAGACATCTCAGTAGTGCATTTCAATATGCATAACTAAAACCAAACATCATATATGTCTTCATCTTCGTAGGGGCTACGAAAAAGAAGTTTAACTTCATATATGGCCTCATCTTGGGATGGACCACAAACAAGAAGTTTAACTAAATCAAGAGAATCCATTAGAGGCATATAAATGAAAAGATTTTACCATAATTGACTAATATAAGGATAAATCCTAATATATTTGGTCAACTCAGGTCACCAATACTGACACATGGTTAAGACGACATGATCCGTCCATATGACTAGTAAGTTGGCACAAGCATCGATAGAAACTAAATCCAAGTTTGTCAAAAATCGATAGCTGGTAAGGAAGAACATGTAGTCAAGAGTTGACCACGTGATTATAAGAATAAACTACTTACAAGCCCATCTCCGTACCAACTAGATACTAAGTTAACATGGTGAGTAGCAAAAACACCCTCGTAAGTCCATAAGACTAAAATAATATGCTAAAGAGATCCGAACACATTTATTTGTCAAAAATAATTTTGCACAATACTGATCACAATGATGGTCAGAAATCTATCAGAGAAAAAAAATGTTGGCAATAAATACAAATAATGAACATATATATGCACAAGACAGCAAGGTGAAGCATTTGTCAAAGAAAGCATAAATAAAGTACTCATTGAAAATAAGAAATATTAAACCATTGCTTACAAACCAAAACATGTGAAAATGTTCATGACAAAAATATAAAGAGCTTCAACAAAATAGAGAGATTCGGGAGGACTAGGCTAAAAGAATGTCTCTAATTTCAACAACAGCGGCCTCTTGAGTTGAAGCGTCAGCAGGGATATAGTCATAATAGTGTCCTCAGTGGGAGGAAGAGCAATTTCACCAGCAGGAACTTATTCGGCTTCATCAGCCTGATCACCTTCGATAACAAACTCGTCCGCCTCCATTAGTTGTTTAGTGGAAAAAATTATGGCCTCCTCGTCATCGCCTTCCCATTTACTGATATCCCCTTCTATATCAGGGAAATACCTCATAAACCTCTTTTTTAATTCTTCATAGCCATCGAGGAACAATGATAGGCTCTCAACATTTACTGACTTAAAGTTCCCCACTGTTGTCTCTTCAACTTTGGTAAAGGCCTCCTCATCTTGAAAAATTCTTTGGTTAGTCATGTCCAAATCTTGATTGGATGCCATCAGGTCATCATTCTCTTTTTTTAAGGCCTATTCCAGTCTCCTAAAATTGACAATGCCAGTATTAGCGTGATCCTTCACCTTATGGACTTCCTCCTCGACCTGGTTGAGGGATACTATCTCGACGATAACCTATTATCCAGCTCAGTATATGTCTATTTTAGATTATTCGATGTTTCTTACAAGCTATCCTTGACCTAAGTGTTCTCCTTAATCTGTACATCAATAGTATTTATCTAGTCCTCATAATCCATATGGTTGGTCACCACCTTGACCTATAAAATTATGATGGCCCTAAAGCTTTGGCAACAAAGTATAGAGTCATAAAAATGATAAACATAAAATTTTCTAGACAACCACAAATTCTATAAACTTACCATGGCAATGTGATGTTGTGACAGCCTCCATAGAGCATCAGGTTCATACCCCCTTAAAACTCGTAGTCTTTATTGTGCTTATTGTAACTATACAGGTCGATAGCGTTGTTAATATAATGGTAAATGGATTATAGGCCATTGTGCAGGTCTTCAAAAGTCACAAGGTAGTTGGGTTTAAATTTGAAGTCTTTAACATCTCTATAGCGAGAAGTCAACCTATGGGCATGGAAAAGGTGATGAGATAGTTTTCCCTCTATTTTGATTCTTTTAATAGTGACCCCAACTCTTAAAATCTTTGAATCACCTCGAGATGGAGATGCAGAAGGAGGAGATCATATAGCTGAGCAAAAAGGTTACCTCCATGAGGCAGAAGCTTGCTCATACATACAGAGGATCAACCTTGTCAAGGAAAATTGACCAAGAAGGTTAACAAAGACATCCTAGTAATCGGTTTCTCTAAAAATGTCCTTTTGGGAGTACCGTATCCTCACGATGACCCTTTATTAATCAAAGTCAGAAAAGAAGAAATCATTATCTCTAGTGTACTAATAGATAATGGAAGTTCGGTGGATATCATGTTCTATCCTTTTTTCAGCAACTTGGATTTCAAACTTAACCAATTAGAGCCCTATCATCGACCACTAATAGGCTTTACAGGTGAGATAGTCTTTATTTTGGGAACCATTAAGATGGAAGTGATGATAGGTACATGGCCATCTACACGAACAGAAAAGATCCATTTCTTTTTAATGGATAAAAATGTCCATTCAACTTATAATATAATCATGGGAAGAGTAGGGCTAAAGTAGTTTGAGGCAATGTTATTCACTGTTCATCAGCGTATAAAATTTCCTACTAATTTTGGTGTGGGAATTGTGAAAGGTGATTAGGAAGTATCTCGGGAATGTTACTACTCTTCTACCGAACAAGAAGATTTGGAAGAAATAAAGAAGAAAACCACTACCTACCAATTGGATACTCCTTAGCTTGATGAAGAATATGAGGTTCAAACCTTAGACCCAAGGGAGGAAACGAAGTTGGAAAAGGGACAGATTGTGGAAGTAACTGAAAGCATTGGGTTAGACGATGACCAAACGGAGTGCATCACTCAAATAGGAACAACATTGGATAGTGTTATTAAATAAGAACTGGTGAGTTTCCTTAAATAGATAAAGCAAGTGTTTTCCTGGAGTCATAAATATATGCCTGGGATAGATCCTAATTTCTTTTTCCATGAACTCAATATAAACAAAGAAGTTAAACCAGTAAAGCAAAGACGAAGAGTGTTCAACACCATAAAGAACCAAGCCATATAGGAAGAAGTTGAAAAGCTTCAGAAAGCATCTTTTATTAATGAAGTTAAATATCCAAACTGGTTGGCCAATGTAGTCATGGTTAAAAAGAAAAACAACAAGTGGAGAATGTGTGTAGATTTCACATATTTAAATAAAGCATGCCCAAATTATCACTTTCCTTTACCCCGAATAGATGATCTAGTCGATACAACATCAGGAGATTAGTTACTTAGCTTTATGGATTCTTATTCCGATTATAACTAGATAAAAATGTAACATGAGGATAGGGAAAGCACTTCTTTCATCACTCTCTGAGGAACATACTGTTATAATGTTATGCCTTTTGGTTTGAAAAATCCTGGTGATACATATCAAAGGATGGTCAATAAGGTGTTTGAGGATAAAATAGGCAATAATATGGAAGTCTACGTGGATGATATGCTTACAAAAAACAAAAAGGCGTCTGATCACATTACCGACCATCAACTTGAGAAGTACTAGATGATGCTGAATCCAACCAAGTATGTTTTTGGAGTGCAATATGGAATGTTCCTCGGGTACATATTAAATCAAAGGGGAATTAAATAAAATCCATATAAGATTAAAGCATTAATTGAAATGCAACCCCCAACTTGCAAGAAGGACGTGCAAAGACTGACTGGACGAGTGGCAGCGTTGAACAGATTTATGTCCCGAGCTACATATAGGTGTCTGCCGTTCTTTAAGATGATTAAAAAGAGTTTTGAATGGAATGAAGAATGTGAAAAATCTTTTGTGGAATTAAAAAATTATTGGGGTTCACCTCCATTGCTCTCCCGACCAATCATAGGTGAAAAATTATACATGTACTTAGCTATTTTTGAATCGACTATAAATTTTGCGTGGATCCGAGAATAGAATGGAGTTCGAAAACCCGTTTACTATACCAGTAAGGCTTTTTGAGGAGCAAAAATCAGGTATCCTAATTTGGAGAAATTGGATTTATCACTAATTGAAGCATTCAGACATACGAAACCTTATTTCCAAGCCCATACAATCATAGTTTACACCGATACACCTCTAAGGCAGGCTTTGCATAAATCGGAGAAATCCAGTAGATTAATGTATTGGGCTGTGGCATTAGGGGAGTATGATATCATATATGAGCCAAGCTCTTCTTTGAAAGGCCAAGCCGTGGAAAATTTCATAGCAGAGTTCACTTTCTCTAAGGTCCCTAAGCAACAAAGTAAACAGGCAGAACAAGAATCATGAGAAAATGATGTTAACAAGAAAGTTACCGAAGAACTTTCTCCAAAAGAAGTTGTTATCGACCAGCCAAATTCCTCTTCCCCAACACAGGAGATGACCAGGTAGTATGAAGAATCAAAGGTAAAAATATATCACTATGGGAGTTTGGAAAATGAAGCGTTTGACAACAACACCCCAATATGGAACTTATATGTTGATGGATCATCTTGTTCAACTGGCAGTGGAGAAGGTATAATAATTAACACTCCTGATGGTATTCATATTGATTATGCACTACGTTTTTAATTTTAGGCTTCAAACAACGAAGCAGAGTACGAAGATCTTATTGCGGGCTTAAGTTTAGCCTAATAATTAAGTGCTGAGGAAATTGTGGCACACAGTGACTCTCAGTTGGTGGTAAACCAAACACTGAATTTATATCAAGCTAAAGGAGAATTAATAATCAGGTATTTATCCAAGGCGATTTATGTCATTGCAATATTGTAAGATTACCAGTTGTTCAGATGAACATAATCCCAAGGTTGGAAAATATTCGTGTTCATGCCCTTGCTCGGCTAGCCTCAGCTACTAGAATTGAACACCGACGCACTATCCCTATTGGGATTTTGGCCAATAACAGGATAGATGAAGATTTGATAATCAGTTTTATTTCCATAGATATGGGTCCGTCATGGACGGACATGCATTGAAGAAGGAAATCTACCTACATATATAGTGGAAGTAAAGTAGTTGAAGTATAAAGCAGCTC
The DNA here is from genome assembly GCA_949130495.1 of Sambucus nigra. Classification (NCBI taxonomy): domain Eukaryota; kingdom Viridiplantae; phylum Streptophyta; class Magnoliopsida; order Dipsacales; family Adoxaceae; genus Sambucus; species Sambucus nigra. Next base: position 285,040,710 of record OX422214.1, on the reverse strand, counting down.
GACATGTATGAGATAAAGGTGTTTTGTACAGAAGAGAATTGGCAATCAATTTTCAGCGTTGTGTGCATTCATCAGAGGTCTAAGATCTAATTCAGGAGGTTTATGAAAGCTCATGTGGACCTCATATAGCAGGGAGAACACTTATGAAAATAATCAGTATGTAAGGGTTTTACTGGCCAATAATGCGAGGTGTACAACTTTTGCCAAGAAATGTGATAAATGTCAAAGACTCCCCACCATTCGAAAAACTCCACAGGCTATTCTCACTCCAATCACTTCACCATGGACATTTTCCATGTGGGGTATAGATTTGGTCAGACCACTGCCAACAACCAGAGGAAGATTTAAATACTTGGTTGTCGTCGTTGATTATTTTACAAAATGGGTTGAAGCAGATCCATTGATAAATATGCTTATGAAAAGGTCTATCAGTATATATGGAGAAACATCATCTGTAGGTATGGATTCCCTTATGCTTTAATTACCGACCATGGAACACAGATTGAGAATGATGAATTCGCAATTTACTGTGCTCAGTCCAATATTCAAAAATTGCATTCAGCTCCAGGGCATCCTTAGAGTAATGGACAAACTGAAGTTACGAACATAACTTTGCTTAACGGTTTAAAGAAAAGGCTTGATGATGCAAAAGGAAATTGGATGAACAAGATGCATTATGTTTTGTGGGCATACCAAACAACACAAAGAACAACAACTGGAGATTCCCCATATATGTTAGAATTTGGGACTGAACTTGTCATTCCTGTCGAGCTAGGTTTACCATCCTATAATGTTTTAAATTTTATCTCTCCTGTAAGTGACCTAATGAGAAGGTTGGATCTAGATATGCTAGAAGAAGTAAGAGAAGATGCTGCCGTGAGAAATTTAGCCTACCAATAGAGTACAGTCCATTTTGATAATAAAAGGATGAAATCGACCAACTTGAAAGAAAAAGATTATGTGCTGAAGAAATTATTGCAAAAAAAAACAAGCTTGAGGCCAATTGGCATGGTTCATACCGTATTTCAGCACTGATCCGACCAGAAACTTATCTAATTAAAACCTTGGAAGGCAAAGAATTAAAAAACCCATGGCATGCAGAGCATCTCAGAAAATAATACCAATGATGTTATAAACAGTTCGAAATCAACTTCAGTATTAATAAAATCATTAGTTCTTTCAATTTTTTGTTTTTAATTTTTTGGAAGTACTAGTGTTATGCACTACTATAGCTAATTATAGCGAATTTAACAAAAGCTAGAACTTCAAATTGTTTCTCGGTTGAGAAAATATTTCTCTGAAAGATGCTCGACAAAACACAAGAATACAAGCGAGTTGTTTGGCACAAGCAATAAGTTGCTCGGAAAAGGCACAAACTTGATCCCTGATACACAAAGTCCAAGTTAATAGGATGTTAAATCCTCAAGAAACTTGGTCCATAAACATAAGGATAAAACAAAATATTTATCCTACTAAGCAAAGTACATGCAGAACGTTGGAAAGATTCCTCAAGAGGAACGTAAGCACATATTCCACAGATGCCTGGTCACACCACTGGCATCTAATGCAAAACCTAATATTTGGGTGCATTAATAAAACCTTTGGAGACACATGGGTAACTAGATCTAAATTTATATTTCAATCTAAGTATGCCAGTAGAACCTATGTATTCATCTAACTAGCTCTAAATTTGAATGGTCAATTTGTCAACCTGGGCAAATAATTTAAATGAGAAATAACTTATCCCATTTCCAAACGGAGGGCATCTATACCCCTGATACACAGAATTTCTAGTCAAAAGGGTGTATTGCCAATTTTTTACAACAACTTCGTGCTTAAAATAATCCCTATTGGAGTCTAGAAGTTAACTACTAACGCTTTTTTTACATCCCTAGTCTTTAAATAAAAAGTGGTGTCACTAGTCACCCACTTATAACAAAACATTATTTCTAGAATCCCTAGATGGGTTCCATGAATTTTATTCATCCTATACACTATATTTATGACCCTCCAAGTATTGAGGGCTGCCCTAGCTAGGACAACGTCAAAGTATTGACAAAATTCCAGGCACAAGGGGCTGGGAGAAAAGGTAAATCTACACTCAACTATAAAGATAGAGGGAAACCAGTGACCCTCATCAAGTGAGAAAAAATCAGCAGGTAAAGTAGCGTGTTCCGAAACAACTCAAGAGGGGATCCTAAATCCATTTATGAATTCATCAAGAGAATCAATAGAGTAAACCATGATGAAGAATATAAAGGAATAAAAAGAGTTCTTACATGAATTAAGGATTCAGCAAGAACTGGAGAACAGAACACGATCGCACAAAAGAGAAAAAGAAAGCTTGAAGTCACTGTAGCCAAAAAAATACTCTGAAAATTTGAGGTAAGAAAAGATCGTGGCTTTTCCCGCACGTTGCCTCGAAAATTGGAAAAGTAATTATTAAAAGGCAGCGTCAATTGAACTGGTGGCGTCTAAAGGCAAAAAAGACGGATTCGCCCAAAAACGATTCGTTAAAGTTATGAATAATTTCAAAAATTGCCACGCACATTATATTTCAATAGTTAAAATATAATTTTCACAAGTATGGGAAGTCGGCAACCGACCAAGCCTAAAATTGTTGGTCGAGCAACTTTTATAGCTAAATGATCCATACTCTTGTAAAAACTTCAAGTATAAAACATTGAGGGTTTCTGTTGATACCAAAAATTAACCATCTATATGGACCATTCAGATACTGACACGTTCCATGTAGTGGAGGACTAATCCTAGTCAATAAGGATGAAATGCCAACCTACTGAGGGATGCCTACCAACACGATTGATGCCGAACAACACCAAGAAGACCGACCAACGATGACAGGAAAAAACCAACAGTTGTATATATAAATGATTGTACAAATGTAAGTGTCTACGATATAAAGACATTCCCTCATTTGATATTCCAACTCTTATACACCCCTGGGGCTATAAATAGATTGTAAATCCTGCATCTAAGACAGACGAAAAGAGAGGCAATTGAATAATCCCAAAGCAATACACAACATTGGATGTAAGATCTTCCCTTAAGCCGAACCACTTTAAAAATCTCTTGTCTCTTATATTTCTATTTATCTGTGATCAATTAATTAGCCTAGTATAGTTTTTTGCATCAACATGTGGCAACATTCTCCTATTTAGCATTATTCATTCATTTCACCTAGAAACTAGTCCGTAGATTCAATACTCTAAAGTTACTGCTATAAATTCCATCAATAAGTGGAAGTCTTAGGTGATTTTGTTACATCATAAATGTGGGAAACCTTATGTGCCTCTCTGGAGGTAACATGTGTCTTCCCTAAAGGCAGATAGTGAGGTCAGTCTAGCACTGAATCTGGTCGGCTAGGACAATAAGTTCAGCTCAAGTAAGAATGTGCTCGACCATACCGTATTATCAACCGTTTTATTATTGTATACACAATATTAAGTAACACTGTTGGTTAACCCCATCAATTCTAGGTAGTACCACTATATACCTTGTGATGAAATACCGACAGTCATACATACATCGCCTGCACACGTGAGGGTGATACGAAAATTCCTTCTTTATCGTCCTCTAACAAACTCGTGATTATCCACATGTTGGAATGTTAAAGTTGTAATTTCCTAACCTATAAAGGCACGCCACTAATCCCACTACATTATCTCTCCAATAACTGCCCATATATATCACGCAATTCCTAAAAGTAAGGGGAACGAGAAATATTCTACCTAAATATTATGCTACAAAAACCTAGAGAGAACACGAGAGTTTGTATCCAACTGATTTCCATGGCTATTACCCATTGAAATCAATACATTCATCCCTGCACATGTTTATGTAGGCACCAATTTGGACTGAACCACACAAACTCCTAGTTTCTTTATTTTTCTCTCATCTCTCCCATTAGTCATTCTAAATTGGCCTTTCAATTGTTATTATCTCTTATCTATTGTAATTTATAATTGGTATATTCTTGTTAAGTCCCATAAATCCAAATACTTGTTTTAGATAATTATAATGATTATGGATCTTCATATCACAAATATAATTTGGGGACTTTAGGTCTATGCCCTTTCAATTAGAGAATCAAAACATCAAGTTTAGTTACGATATTTTTTTTACACTTTAGACCCAAATAATTTAGGAACTTTAGATCCCAAAATTTAAACATAAAAAGTTCAATTTTCATATTTGAATAATTATTTGGAAACTTCAGGTTATAAGTGTAAATAATTAGGGCAACCTCTATTTGCAACAATGAATATTTAGGGTCTTTGAAGGCCTTTGCCCAATTATATCCAAACTTCAAGTTTGATAAAGGGTAAACTTATTTTGGACTTCGATTAGAAACTATATATAATCATTGTGGGACATTCAATATCATTACCCTCAAAAGAATCAAAACATCATGTTTGATGACAAAATTATTGTGGCTTGGGGTCGAAATTATAAATAATCATTACGGGGCTTTAAGTATCTCATGCCCTATTATAGAAATAATCAATACTTCAAGTTTTCTTTTGGGGCATATTTTATTGTCATGTCCAAAAATTTAAATAGCAATTGAGAACTTTCAATCCCAACTTTAGATTCTTTTAGGCTACTTTAGTGTTTAATGAACTATTTAAATAATAAGTATACTATGTTTGCTTGATTTTTCATTGTTTATAAGGGATACAAAGGATCAACCAATAATTTTAATATTTTTTAATGAAAGCTTAAATATGAAAAAGTATAGGAATAAAGTCTAAATTAAAATACTAGACGGATATCACCCAAAGAAAAGCACCCGTGGACATATATTTTCAAAGTAAAGCACCAGGACCAACTACATGTATATGGGTTCCTTAGCTAGATGTATATGATGTCAATATATCTAAAGTTAATAAACCAACTACTTGGTTATTTCAAGATATAGATATAACTACATACATATATACTGTCACTCACTATCATGAATCTGGTCGCCGTCGAAAAATGTTCTTCACATATTGCTGGTATGATATTTGATATATCATTGGAGAAATTTTCTAAAAACTCATTATTTATGTAAAACACAATAGGAAATAATGCTTGTAACGCGTTGTAAAATAAAAAGAACCCATAGAAAATTTTGAGAGAGGGATAAAGTTTCCTCATTTTATTTAGCTGTTAATACTTAAAAGGTATGATCCTTATTTGTTGTGCAACATAAAATATGCCAATATAATTTTTAGTTATTATGGAATAATAGTGAAAAATCCATTAAATACATATTTTATAAGAATAAGGTTAGAGAACTTTGTATGGACAAATATAAAATCATTGAGAAAATACACAAGTTTTTTTATACGTTATCTTTTACGTTGCCTTAAACCAGGTAGCATACATTAATTCTCATATATATATTCAATGGTTAAGATATAAAAGGAACAACCATTAGATCCAATATAATTGAGCGGACATGGTTACCTTTTAAAGATTCAGTTAGATTTTTGTTTTATTTTGTTTGGCTTCACATTAAGAAAATTCTTTGAGTTTTCAGGGGTTTTAAATTCTTTGATGTTTCAATTTTCCAAACTAGTTCAATCTCATTACTTGATTTAGCTGATAATTAAAGTATAACAAGATATTCAAAACATAGTGTGCAAAATATATGTGAAAACTCAAAATATCTCTTCGTAAAAACTTTGTTGATTGTAAAAAAATTACCAAAAAAATTGAAATTATGGCCTAACTTTATTTTCATGGATTATTGAGTTATATAGTCACATTTGTGCTAAAATTTTTGGTTAATTACACTTTGATTCCTTCAATTTTTCTCTCATTTTCACATCACTACTCGTATTTTCAGTTTCTAAACTTAACTCCATCAATTTATACAAACACGCCACTTCACCTCCAAAAAGGTTATGATGAAAGATCATGTACACTACATACAAGGGTGTTTTTTTTCACCCACTTGTGAAAATGACCAATATTTCATCCAAAAATTAATATCGTTACGGTTAGGGGGTGAAATGATGTATTTTTAAAAGTTGAGGTAGTTAGGTATAGAAAATGAAAGTACACATGGGAAAGTAAATAATGTGAAAAGTTGAATGGGTCAATGTTTTGTTAACCAAAATTTTTGTATTAACCCATTAAAAAAAATTAAGCCATAAAAACATCACAAAAACCTCAAATCAGTCACGAAATATTGTGCGAGGAACATCGATATTACTCAATATTTTTAAAAAATTTAAGGGTAACTCGAAAGTGAGGATAAAATAGGATGGAATTTTAACTAACCATTTTCTCTTCTAATGAATTGAGTTTAGATGATAATTAAATAATAAGAGATTCAATACTTAGTGCTTACAAAACATATGTGAAAACTCAAAAAATATATTTTCGTAAGAAACTCGTAGACTATAAAATGTCAATAACACAGAGCATGCTAAAGTACAAAAACAAAAGTGGTTTTATTAGTATTAATATCTTCACCTTAAAGATAAGAACCAATAAAGTGATAAATTTAAATGGTTTGTGCCAATTTCAACACCTTCCAAACGAGTGCATAATAATTTACAACTTATGCTCACACCATTTTCACATTATAATAAAGTTTCATATCATAAAAATTAACATATATGTCATACATAAAAAGATAAGGTTTTAAGTAATATGATTGTCCAATATTTTTAATGGATTCTTTTGAGTTACACCACCAATTTTTGTTTTATTTTGAATTACCCCATTTTTCAAAAAAATGGAATTAAAACCTAAAAGCATCACAAAAATTCTCAAATTGGTCGCAAAAGATTGTCTGACGAACAAGAACATAACTCGATTTAAAAAAAAGTTTCTGTAGGTAACTTAAAAGTGGGAATAATAAATGGGGCACAACTCAAAATAACCCTTCTTTCTTCTCATGCATGTTTTATTTGCATGATTGAGACAACAAAACACTAGCACGCTCACTAATTTCCTCTTAATGTCTTTTCCTTTCTTTCTCCCCTTCAACTACCAACCTCACCCCAAATAGTTTTGGTCCATCATTCTCTTTGTTTTGAGTATATATTACCACCATATCAAACAACTCCTTGCACCTCATTTCCATATTCAAAAGCTCAGAACTTAAAACCCCATTTTCTTTTTTCATCCTTTTATCCTCATGAACAAGGTTTGTTAGGCCAGAGGAAGATGAAATTAAATCTGACCTTTGATCTTCGTCGGGTTGATCTTTTTGTGGAATTGGGGTTTGTGTAGTAAGAGGTTGTTGTGCCTTGTTGGCCCATGTTTTTCACCTCTGAATTTCGCATAATAGATCTTTGCCCCCTTTGTGGAACATTTCCTTGCAAAATTACCACCGGCTTGCTGCCACCTTTTGGAAACCCTAGAAATTACATAAAAAAGATAAGCAATTCTTTTAGAAAAAATTCTAAGGTATAAATAGTGTGAATAACTAATAGTGTCCTAGCGCGTCTATAATTAGATGTTGGTATGATAAAAATACAGCCTCCAAAATGGGTTGCATCTTCATGTATAAAGGAACGTTCTAAAAAATGCGAGGCGTAATCGAGGCGTGAAGGCCAAGCCTAAATCCTTAGGCTGGCCTTAGGCGTAAAAAGACGTGAAAAGGGGTTTAGGCCTTCTTAATATATTATAATATTTTTTTACCATAACAATGCTATTAAAATACTAAAATTGTACATATCATAAAAATATGTTTGAATATATGCAAATTAAAATACTATTTGATTATTTTGGATGAGATAATGGTCTGGTTAGTAAAAAAACTCTTTAAAAGGCGATATCTTTTCACTAAAGCACTGTTGAGTTTAGAAAAAAAAGTGCGCCTTAAGGGTTTTATCAAGAATAAGTCATGAAAAACTTAAGGCGGGGCGTTTCTCCCAAGCCTTAAGCCTAGGAGGGTTTTTTAGAACAGTATATAGTAAACATAATTTGGTTTTCAATGACATCGTGATATGTGATATTCAAAATCTCAAGTTGAATTTTTTTTTGTCTTAATATTTGACAATATGTAACTAGACATCATTTTTATTGGTAACATGTGGAAATTGTTTTCAATTGGTCCATTGATAAACTCGGACCCAACAATAGTAAACTTTGGTTAATATATATTAGGTGCAGATGATGGGTTTGAGAGAAGACACGAGGGTTGTGTACCACCATATATTGTATCGCCAAAGCATTTAATAAGTGAATTTATATGACAAAATATTCAGGAGAGATATCTAGTCTTTATGGGGAGTTTGAAACCTTCCAATAATTTTGGCGGGCGCGTCAAATTGGGGACGACCTTATATAGTAAACCAAATCGACACATAAAAAGAGAGACGTGATATGCTCTAAGGTGGAAATTAAGCTACTAACATTTTGTTCTACCAATTTTCACTTTATTGTTTGAATTTTTAAAAATAATGAAATATAAATTTTGAAATCTTAATGCCACACTCAAATTAATAAAGTATAAACAAAAAATGATAAATAAAAGAAAAATAAACGAAAAACTCATAATAATTTTATAGCATAGTAATAGACTAAAGAGTTGGGAGTTTTATTCGAATAAAATTTTCTCCCTAGTCTTCATATAGTCGGTAAATTAACTCGGTTGGTCAAGTTTCGGCTATGCTCCCTATAACACCCTATAATTTTGAGGACTTAGGATTTGACTATTTTGGGGAGATATAATATTTATTTTTATTGGAAAATTTTAAATTTGGCAAATGAGGTAAAAATTTGAGAATGTTAGAAAGTATTTTGAATGATGGTTCTGAGTGCACAGTTGATCCAGGATGGGTCGAGATAGTCAAAATGACTGTCCTTGGGTTTATTTGGGTTCCAGAATATTTTAAGTTAGTTTGACTCGAATTGAAGTAAACGAATCATTTAAAGTGTGTACTATCATTTAAAGTTGGGTATTTTGGAGATAAGGCTTATAAAGCCTACGTGAGATAAAAGTCTCATTTGTGAGAATGAGAAAGCCCTAAAGAGAGAGAAAAGAGGAAAGAAAGAAGAGAAAGAGGAGAAAATCTTGGAGATTCTGGTAGATCCATGATTTTGAGGAAGATTCAACCTCTAAAACTTTTAGGCAAGTGATTAAACTTGCTAAATAATCTTATATGTGTATTTTATTTAATGATTTGTGGATAAAAATATGGATTTTGGGTTAATATGTTAAAACCTAGATTCTGGGGATTTAATCTTGCATTTGATGTTTTTTATATGGGTTTGATGGTGTATAACTTGATGGGATTAGATCTAGGATGAGTTTTGATGTTAAAAACATGTTCGGGTTGAAGAATGGTGGATTGGAGATATGATTTTTGGGTATTGAAATCCGTGGGTTTCGGTAGAAATGGGGATTTTTTTGTAGTTCTGCAGACCCAAATCGATTTGGCTGAAGGTAAAAGTGTCAGTTTTAGGTGACCGAATCGATTCGGATCCAAAACGAATCGATTCGGCCTAAGACAGACTTACAAGTCCTTTGGACCGAATCGATTCACAAACTGGTGAATCGATTCTCTTTCAGGACCGAATCGATTCGGAAATAGGGTTGTTTTGTGAAGTTTTTCTAGCATGAGTTTCACTCCGTTTTGATTGGGTTTATCGATTAGGAACATTCTTAAATAATACGAGAAGTACATTTTGGAGATTTTTAGGGATTTTCATATATAATGAAATATTGGAGTCATATCGAGTTATTTGAGAGAGTACAAATTGAAGTTATCGTATCGACCTAGCGAGGAATCCTAGCATTGGGAATTCTATTTGGATATAGTTATTAGTTAATAAGAGAGAGTTAATGTACGCTTAGCGACCTTAAACTTTAGAATTATATCATAAATGTGATAACATTAAGGGTTCATGTGATCAATTGAACTGTAATCTGAATTGGGAATGTTTTAGTATATCACCGACTATAATTGTTTGTGTTTATACTTATAACCGGGATAATTATTATGTGCATACAAACATAGATGGTGTGTCTGATGATTATATACATACAAACATATATATATACCTAGCGTATGCTATCATGGGAAGTTGCACGATGTGGGTGAGGCCTCTAGCTTGAAAAATAGGGAGCGTATAGTCCACAGGTCATAGTCGTCCATTATTTGTGTCATGAGATATTGTTTTAGGGGTAAGACGTCTTTGGTATGATTCGTCTTATTTTTCGATGAGGAACTGTGATCGCTTCCCGTACACTATAAGTTGATTGTTTACCAGAGCCATAAATAATCAAATTACAGCGAGGGTGGCTGGTAACCCGGGAGAACGTGAGTAATTCATAGAAGATGATAGCATTGTAGAGATTATATAAATTCTATAAGTGAATTTTTTTTGTGTATTTTAAATGCACGCTATCTGTGTTATGTGTACGTGTTAGTTAGGGTTGAATGATCATGTTCTATAACTTGAATAACGTTATATAGACCCTAATGGTACCATGTGATATCTTATTTATATACTTAGAGTTAGTATTATTAATAACTAGCTGATGTTATATGTGTCGTGTACTGATGGAATAATGGATCTCGATGATCAACATCCTCAAGGAGTAGTGTATCGAGAAGGTTCCTTGTTTGGATTTCTCTTTGTGAGATGTCCCACGCATGAAACGTAGAGCAATGTTGGGAGTGGGGAGAAGTTTAGTCCTTAGTACTCGGATTCACGTGTTATAGTGAAACAATTCTTTATTGAAATAGAAAGATGATGTGTAACTATTCTGATGCTAATAACTTATTTAAGTTAATAGTTAGAAACTGATGAATTCTATTAATATATTAATGTATAAGCTCGGGCGTAAACTTAGGATATGTTACAATAAGAAGATAAAGGTTATATTTTAGATAGTGGGTTACGCGGGTGAAGATTATGTGTAGATTAAGATAGAGTTGTCCCTAGAATGTGTCAGGTAGCTCAATTAAGGTTCATGTGCATACGATTAGGTGCGCGCTTTAGTTGAGGGTGAATTTGAGTTCCACGAGAGTGCGATTCCATATTAATTATTAAATTGTGCATTTATAGTTATTATACATTTTAATGCACTTGCTAAAATGTTTTCAAACCTCGGGCTCTGACCCGTTTATATTTCTCTCTTTCTATACATATATTGTAACATATTATAGATGTCCCACAGCAAGGATGCCATTTATGCTTTTGTAAAATATGACTGTGTGATAATTGAATAAATTCGCAAATTTCTACTTTGACACACTTATTTAATTAGAGTCTATTTTTAAACCAAATCAACTCAGCCCTTAAACATGCAACTACGTGTGTGCGTGTGTCAACACATAAATAAATAAAGAATGCGACGCAAATTTCAGGAAAAAATCCCCGAAGGGAAAAACATTTTATTTTTAGAACTTTATCAAGTCTACAAGACCATTAACTTACATACCATCTTGCTTTTGCCCAAAAGTGTAACGCACCGTGCCTTCATCAAACCTTAAAAGGAACGGCTAGAAATCAGCAGTGGTTCACACGCAGCTATACCACAAGGACGAGCAGTCCATACTCGCAGTCTAAAATCTTCACAAGGACTCCCTCTACAATAGCATGCAGCTCTCCGGTTATAGAGTTCTCCCCACAAAGAATGAACAAAAGAAAAGTGTGTTCTTGAACACCAAAACAATTCACCAAAAATTATGGGATTTTTCTGAATTGAAAACAAAAAGGGATTGTTGATGTAAAAAACTATACTTGATTTAATTAATTAATCACTGATAAATATGAAATAAGAAATAAGATAAATGATTTTTAAAGTGGTTCAACCTTAGGAAAATGGCCTACGTCCACTGTTTTGTATTGCTGGGTGTTTTTGCCTTAATCTTAATGATGATCGTAAATGATCAATTCTCAATTACCTCGTTATGGAGGGGATTACAATTCATTTATAGTCCTTGGGCTATCCATATGAATAGATAATACGCCGTTATTTAATAAACATATACATCTGTACATAATAAGAATGTTCATTGAATCTGATGTTCTTTGAATCTGTAATTGTCATTTGATCTTCCTGGCTAGATGCTCTGCATGTTGAGTAGCTTGGTACGCTAAGTAGCTCAGGGTACTGAGTAGCTCAGGACTACACGTGTTGTCATATAATTGGTCCACGTCATCTGACTAATTTTTGTATCAACAGAAGCCCCCAATGTTCTCAGTTGACATTAAATATGAGAGTGTGGAACATTATTCCCAGAAGTTGCTCGAACGTGTTTTACCCAGTCTTGTTATTTGAGCGCGAAATGGCAAACTCGTAAATATTTTGAATTTTTAGCAGACGCTTGAATATTTGCATCTTTTTTAACGTTTAACCGCCGAAAACGCAATCGTCTTTTCTAGTAATCATTTATTTTCTCTCTTCCCGATGCAAGGCATTTAAAAGCGATAGAGTCAAATCATCTTCTAATATTTACTTCCAGATTTCTAAACTCTTTATCTTCTCACTTTATCCTTATACTATCGTTCTTTCTGTCATCCGCCTTAGCAGATTTCCCAATTTTTCTGTAAGAATTTATTCCTTCTTCTTTCTTTGCTTTATCCACCATGGTTTATCTTGTTGAATCATTGGATAAGTTCCAGACTGATTTTGAAATTCCCTCTTGGGTTATTCTAGAGGATCCTCCTTGCCCTTCTGATTTATTTTCTTTAGCTGAGGGACAGTGGTTTCCCTCCATTTTTTTTAGCGGAGTGTGGTTTTTCTTTTCGTCGAATCCCCTGTGTTTGGAGTTTTGCCAATATTTTGATATTGCTTCTGCAAGAGTAGCTCCAAATACATGGAGGGTAGCTAATGGAGTATATAGGTTAAATCAAATACATGGAACTCGCTTAGGAATTCCTGAAATTATGTATTGTTATAAATGGGTTACCAGTGACACTACGTTTTATTTGAAAACTAGGTTTTCCAATAGAGCTTTAGTGGTCAATCTTCCCGATGCTAATAGGGATTATTTTGATCATGGGGTTGTGATGAAAAACTGGCAACACCCCCCACTAAAAGTAAATGATGTTTACCAAGGACCTAGATGTCCACTTTATGGCAATGGGATAGGTTGTTTTTATTTTGTTTTCAATTTAGCTCTGTTTTTGTACGATAAAATATGTCAGTGACATGTACATTTTTATTTTGCAACTGATAGCAAAAGGAAACCTCCAAAAGAGAGTGACATAAATATAAAAAACTTTGCACTTATCTGGGGTTTGCATCAGTCCATTAATGGGGAGCACGTGAGGTCTGCTTCCTATTTGCTGAGATACAAGAATACTACTTCATCTTTTATTGCCCAACCTCTCGATCCTCTAGTGGTGGTTGATCTTGATCAAGCATCGGCTTCGCCAATAACTATAGGAGAATCTTCTTCTGACTTGGGTACCTCTATTGCTGATTTGATGACGAAGAAGAGAAGGGTACCCGAGTTCTTTACAAAATCCGCTCCAGGTACTAAGGAGCGAAGAAGAGAAAAAGCGGCGTTCAAGCTGAAGGAACTAAGAAGAAAATGATGTTCCTCCTACCAAAAATATCAGCAAGGAGCCCCCTGTTACCCTTAAAGAGGCAGCACCTTTGATTAAAGATGCTCCATTGAGGAGGTTGAGGAGTGGCCTTGGTGAAAGGCCTGTAGATATTGTTGCCCAACCTTGTGGAATTGGGATTTCTTCTCTAAGGGCTAGCTTTCCAGTTGTCCTTACCCCGGACTTGGCCAAGAAATTGATCAAGTCACGAACGTTGCTCGATGGTAGAGCTGCTGATACTTCAACTCCTTGGGATAAGGTTGTCAATGTGGAAACCCAACTTCTTACATCAGTAAGTGCTCTGATTTGTGGATTTCTTCCGCTTACAATTTTTAGTGTGCTTTGACAATATCGTGGAGAAGGATGAAGCCATCAAAGCTTCAACCTTATCCAGTGGTATTGAGGAAGCCCTTGATAGGTTTTAGAAGTCTTCAGGGGAATCCCGGTAGAAGTATGAAGAGGACAAGGCTGCTTGGGAGAAGAAGATTAAATCTTCTAAGTCAGCTCTTTAACTTGTTGATACTCCTCGAAAGTAGGCTGTGAATGCATCCAAGGAAGCTAACGCCAAGCTTGAAGAGGTTGAACGGCGCAAGAAAGATCTTGAAGAAAAGGTAAATTCTATCGAAGAGATTTTCAGGGAGAAAACCTCCTCGGAGAGACCAAAGAGGAAAGCTGTGGTGAATAAGTCATTTAGCTCTAGCTAGGACAAAGGATGGAACAAGGCCTTAACTGTTGTCTTTTCCTAGATGGAGTATGAAAGTTTGAAATACTTCAGAGATAGATGGGTAGCATTTTTGAAGAGGTTGAATGTTACCGAGGATTCTAAACTGTTTGAGGAATATACCCATGGCCCTCCTCCTACTGTTGAAGAAGAAGAAGAAGAATAAGAGGAAATTGCATCTGATGAATCTTCTATGGTACTAGTAGAACCATCAACTGCTACTAACATTCCTTAATCTTTCGAGAAAGTCGAGAAGGTGATAACTTCTACCGAGCAACCTCAACTGCCCTCCGAGCAACCAACTCCTTCGTCCAAACCAACTGAAGATGTTGTAAGAAATAAGGAAAAGGTGTAAAGTTATTCGGCTCTTTAACTTTGTTATTTTTCCCTTTTTTGGTTGTAACTTTGGTTTTACTTCTCTTATTGTGATCAATAAAATGAACTTCATTATTTATCCTGAGTTATCTCCTTTACTTTCTCGATTTGTATCGTTGTTGATCCAGTTTTACTTTTCCTTACTAGTTTATTACCAGGATGCAACTCTTGTCAGCTCATTATACAGATCTGATGAAGAAATGTACTGATTATTTCAAAGCTAGTCATACAGATTTCACAAAGTCTCATATAATTGATATCCTTGGACCTGATGCTTCTGAGCGAGCAATTGATGCATACCAATATATGAATTGTTTACTTGATCGGACTTTGGCCAATGATGTGGCTTATTATGAGATGATTTGAGGATCTCCAAGGAATAATCGAGGAACTTTAACTTCAGTACAATGAAACCTCTGCAATTCTGCATGAAGGGTATGAGAAAAATATTAACAGTTGAGTGTTGATCGTGGTTATGACAAGTTTCTTTCAGTCCATAAAAAGAGAGAGAGTGTTCTTAAACTTGAAGTTGAGGAATATAGGCATATTTCCAAGTTGTTGGAGGAAGAAAATATTGCCCTGCGAGAAGAATTGAAACAACTCAAAGTTATTGCATATTCTTCTTCGGGAGCTCTGGTCCCAGTCAATGATGAGTGCTTTTCATTTTTGGAAATTGAAAATGCTGCTTTGAGAGAAGAACTAGAGGCTTTGAAACAAGCCAGACCTACATCCTCCTCGCGGGGTAGAGCTAGATCTAGTCTAAGAAGTGTTGAAGAGATTAGGACTTAGCAAGCCTTAGCAAATTAGGTTTCCCATATGAAAGCAAAAAATCAAGCCTTGGTTGAAATGTCCCAGAAAATTCAAAATCTTACCGACTAACTCTCCAACTAGAGTTCTGCACTGGAAAGTAAAACAAACTTGGTGAAGAAACTTCATGAGCAGCTTGAGCGATTGACTTATCGATTTCCCAAGCAGCCTAGAGAGTTTTGGATGGGGGATACAATGAATCTCTATTCCATCTCGATGCTCGGTTGAAATAAGAAAATAATGAGCTATTCAAATAGGGATGGTTGCACGACTTGACTGTGATGAAGCTTGAGTAAGGAAATTCTTTATGGGATTGGTATGAGCCTCGAGTACTTGATCTGCCTAATCCTCCCTTTAAACTGGATGTCAAATGGATTCCAGCCCGTGCCATTCCTAGGTGTCTGATCTCTAGGTATCTTGGTTATTACCATCTTCATGAAGAGTTTGAGATATCCCGACCTCAACATCTACTTGATCGATCGAGTTCGAGAAACATCAGAATTCTATGAGATATGAATTTCATTAATTCTCCTTATGCTTTAGATGATCCTCCAGCTGGAATAGAACCTGTACCAAAATCTGAAGGAAAAAGGCCAATAGAATAAGAAATTTGTATAGCATGAAGAAAAGTTCTTCTTTTGTAATTTTCTTTCCTTGGAAATAATTATATTTAATGAAGAAAAATTCATCTTTGTGCAATTTTCTTTCCTTGGAAATAATCTATAAGATGTTTCCCTCATCATATTATCTTTTGATGAGTGTGTATAAAGGGAAAAATTGTCCTGTTATGTTTTAATTGCTTAGATAATGGAACTTTGCCCCATTTTCTGCCTAGTTGTAGTGACTTGTCACCCATCTTATCATATTATATTTTGATGAGTGTGTATAAAGGGACAAACTGTCCTATTATGTTTTAATTGCCTAGTTAATGGAACTTTGCCCCATTTGCTGCCTAGTTGTAGTGACTTGTCACCCATAAGTGCCTAAGCAATGGAATGATGTTCATCCCATGGTCCTTCTTAGATGTGGCAATATTATCTAGATTACCTTGGTGCCTAGATAATGGATGCCCCGTGAGGTCACCCATCTTCTTGCCTAGTTTTGGATGCCCCTTGAGGTCACCCATAACCAAACAGGCGTTGCCTTGTATGATTGTTATGCCAACATTATTGGCTAAGTTTATTGATGCCGACCAACCTTAGTTGGTAATTGTTGATGTTCCGACCAACCGTAGATGGTGATTGTTGATATGCCGACCGATCGAAGTTGGCGTAGTGTGTAGCACTAGTACTCTGAAAAAAATTGAACTAAAAATAAAATAGAGAAAATATCATTTTTATTTATATTTGAATACTGTGATACATGTGAATCTACGTTACTGATAATACTTGCGCAGGTGCTCCGCATTCCACGCATTTCTGAATTCTTCTCCCTCTAAGGTCTCTATTTTGTATGTTCCAGGTCGAACAACTACAGTGACACGATAAGGTCCATGCCAGTTAGTTTCCAACTTATTATTCTTCTGAATCACATTCTTCATCACATAATATCCCTCCTTAAGATCACATTTCTTAACTCTTTTATTGTAAAACATGCTTGTTTTTTGCTGGTAAGCGGCGTTCCTGATTACCACATCATCTCTCACTTCCTCTAGCATATCCAAGTCTAGAAGTCTCATCAAATCACTCATAAGAGATTTGAAATTAAGCACCCTGTGAGTGGGTAGGCCCAGTTCAGTTGGTATGACTACTTCACTTCCAAAGGTTATCATGTAAGGAGATTCCTTAGGTTCTATTCGGGGTGTTGTTCGATATGCCCATAACATAGAATGTAGCTTATTAATCCAATTCCCTTTCACAACAAACTCCTTATTATCAAATTGGGTACCATGGTCAGTGATGAAAGCATGTGGAAGACCATATCTGCAAATAATAATTTTCCAAATGTATTGGTAAACCCTTTCATAATCCATGTCAATAAGAGTTTCAGCTTACACCCATTTGGTGAAATAATCAATAGCGACCACTACGTATTTGAATCGTGCTTTGGTAGTTGGCAAAGGCTCGACCAAATCTATTCCCCACATAGCGAAAGGCCAAGGTGAGGTGATTGGGTTTAATAAGGCCTGGGGAGTTCTTCGAATGGTAGAAAAACGTTGACACTTAGCACATTTCTTGGCATAAGCTGTACAATCATCTCGCATCGTTGGCTAATAGTAACCCTGCGTCGTTATCCTTTGCAGAAGATTTCGTCCTGCCACATGAGCCCTACAAGACCCTTTATGGATTTCCTCTATCAGATCTATAACTTCTTATGGGTGAACACATCTCTGTAGACCTTCTATTATACCTCTTGTATACACAACTCCATTGTTCAATACATACCGAGCCGCTTTAAACGTCAGCCTCTCGGCTACAAGTTGGTCAGTTGGTAGAATTCCTTCTTCGATATATGACCATACGGGATCCATCCAGGAAGGTCCCATGTCCAGAGTAATCAATCTCACCATTAAATCTTCATCAATGCTCCGGTCTACTAATATCTCAATAGGAATCGTTCATCGTAGCTCGGTGCGAGTAATTGAGGCTAACCGAGATAGTGTGTCAGCCTTCGCATTCTTCAATCTTGCTATTCGGATCACTTGGACCACTGCAAAACTTGATACAATCTCCATAGCTTTGGCATGATACCTAGACATGAAGTCTCCCTTCGCAGCATACAACCCAAGCATCTGATTTACAATTAGTTGTGAATCACTAAACACCATAATTTTCTTTGCGTTGAGTGTTTTGGCTAAACCGCGGCCCACGATTATAGCTTCATATTCAGCTTCGTTGTTGGAAACTTTGAACTGGAAACGCAGAGAATAATCTATATCTAATCTATTTGGGCTATTAAGAATTATTCCAGCTTCGCTGCCTGTAGAGCACGAAGAGCCATCAACATACAAATTCCATATAGGTATACAATTATCAAACTCTTGGTTTGACAAAGTTCCTTGATGGAATATTTGGTATTACCTTTTATCTTATTCCCACGGTGGGCTTTGATCGGTTACTATCCCCTCCGACAAATCTACTGGTAGAAGTTGATTGGGGACAGTCTTTGATGCTCCTCTAACATCCATGGGCTGCTCTTCATTAGACCCCTGTTGGTCGGAGGTATCTGGGTAAGTGAATTTCACAATGAAATATGCCACTGCCTTCCCTTTGAGGAAATACCTTGGCTCATAAACAATATCATACTCACCTACCTCAACCGCCCAATACATTAGTCTATCAAATTTCTTCGGTTTGTGCAAAGCTTATCGGAGTGTCATATCGGTGTATACCACTATAGTATGGGCTTGGAAGTATGGTTTCATTCGCCTACTTGCCTCGATCAATGCTAATGCCAGCTTCTCTAACCTTGGATATCTAATCTCTGCTCCTCAGAATGCTTTGCTTGTATAATACACCAGTTTTTGCACTCCATCCTCCACTCTTATAAATGCTGAACTGACTGTGCTTTCTGAAACAGCCAAGTACAAATATAACTTTTCTCCCATCACTGTCCTGGACAATAATGGGGGTCTCCATAAACATCGCTTCAACTCTTGAAATGCTTTCTCACATTCAGCGTTCCATTCGAAAGTTTTTCTAAGTGTTTTGAAGAATGGGAAACATATGTTCGTTGCTCGTGAGACAAACTTGTTGAGAGCTGCAACACGCCCCGTGAGGCTTTGCACCTCCTTCTTCTTAGTTGGAGATCACAGTTCTAACAAAGCTTTAATATTCTTAGAATTGGCCTCAATTCCTCGTTGATTGACAATATACCCTAGGAATATGCCTTCTCGTACGCCAAATACGCTCTTAGTCGGGTTCAGCTTCATCTAATATTTCTCCAGCTGGTCAAAAGTTTGACTCAGGTTAGCTATGTGGTCTCCATCTTTCTGTCTCTTCGTCAACATGTTGTCAACATAAACCTCCATATTTTTGACGATTTGCTCAGTGAACACCTTATTCTTCAACCGCCGGTACGTAGCACCTGCATTTTTAAGACCAAATGGCATAACATTATAGTAGTATGTCCCCCTTGGGGTAATGAAAAAAGTACTCTCCATGTCTTCTAGTTTCATATTAATTTGGTTGTAGCCGAAATAAGCGTTCATGAAGCTTAGTAACTCATTCCCCGAGGTAGCATCTACCTGCTGGTATATTCGGGGCAGAGGGAAGTGATCTTTTGGGAAGGGTTTTTTGAGATCTGTGAAATCTATGCACATCATCCATTTATTATTATTCTTTTTTACCATCACCACATTGGCTAACCAATCAGGATATTTGACATCCTCAATAAAAGAGGTTTTTTGTAGTTTCTCGACCTCCTCCTGAATAGCTTGATTCTTATCTGGGATGAAGACCCTTCTTCGTTGCTTCACCAGTTTAATCTCCTTATTAACATTGAGCTCGTGGCACAGGAAGGCTGGGTCTATCCCCGGCATATCTTCATGACTCCACGCAAAAGTTTGCTTTCTACGCCTAAAAAATGCCACTAACTCTCACTTTATTGACGGATCTAGTAAAGCGCCAATTTGAGTTGTTCATTCTAGTCTTTCATCGTCCAAAATAATGTTCTTCGTTGCTTCCATGACCTGACCCTTCACGAGCTCTGATTCATCTCTAGGGTCCAATGTCTCAATCTCTACATCTTCAGACTCATCCACTTGGTAAGTGGTAGTCTTCTTCTTGGTCTCCTCCAACTCTTCCTATTCGGCAAATGAATAATAGCATTACCGATCTACTTTATGGTCTCCCTTCACAATTCCAACCCCAAAGTTGGTCAAAAACTTCAAGCATTGATGTACTGTGGATGGCACTGCTTCGAACTTTTTCAGGCCTACCCGTCCCATGATTATGTTTTAGGCGGATTGGACATTTTTTCCATTACGAAAAAGCATACTTTTTCTGTTCGATAAGAAGGCCAGGTACTAGTAAGCATGTCCAACTTGATCGTCCCAAGTGAAAAGATTTTTTTGCCGATAAAACTGAGGAGGGCCTGTGATATGGCTCTAACTGGGCTAGTTTCAAGTTTAAATTGTCAAAGCAAGGGTAGAATATGATGTCTGTCGAGCTACCAATACTCTTGAGATGGTCATATCCTTCATCCTCATCTTGATCACCAAGGGGTCATCGTGAGGATACAAGACACCTTCTAGATCACTTTTGGAAAAACCAATGACCAGTTTGTCCTTGTTAACCCTCCTCAGGCAATCCTCTTATTCCAAATGTATTCGTTGTATATAGGAGCAAGCTTGGGCCTCATTGAGGTAATCTTTCCTTTCAACAGTCTGATATCCACCTCCTGCATCTCCACTTGTAATCACATTACATTCGAATAAGCCAAAATGGATTGAAAATACCTCGCGTTCTGGTTGCCTTGGCTTTTTGGGGAGGTCGGGATCATCCTCCGGATCACCTTCATGGTCCCTCTTCTTGTCATCTCTTGTTCGACGAGGAGATTTAGACCTTTGCCTTGCTTTGTATTTGGTCTTCCTATCATTCAGGCGATCAATAAACCTGCTCAATTTCATTCTAGAGAGTTGTGCACCGCTTGGTGGTGTGGCCATGGTCTTTGTGGAACTCGAAATACTTGGACTTATCCCTCCTTTCACGGGATGTCCTTAACTTAGTTCTTCGATATTTTTTTAACCTATCCCTCCTTTCCCTGCCTCAATTTAGTTCTTCGATATTTTTTATCTCCTCCAGAATATGATTTATATCCACTTTTAAGGGAGTACAATTCCTATACTTACTCAAGTGTTATATCATCTCTTTACCTTTCGATTTCTTATTGCTCCCATTCTGCTTTTGATCTTTATTCTCGGACATGCCCTCAACTTTAGTCTCTACTTTGGTCTCACCATTCTTCTTTGCAGCCATAGCTTCTTCGGTGTTCATAATTTTGGCTGCCTTAGCCATTAATTCCGCCATGGATTTGGTGGGATCTTTAGCCAAAGTATAATACAGCTTGTTTGGTAAAAGACCACTCATGAGAGCTATGATTACTGCCTTCTCCTCGTAGTCAATGACCTCAAGTTTCTCGTTATTAAAATGAGTGATGTAATCCCTGGTGTTCTCTCCTGCTTTCTGCCTTACACTCAACAAATGTGCTACTCTCTTGACTCGTTTTGCACCAAAACAGAAATTTCCTACAAAGAGCTCTGCCAATTGATGGAAAGTAGCAATCTTCCCCCAAGGAAGATTTTTGTACCATATTTGAGCTGATTCAGTGATGGTTCTTGAGAATTTCCTGCATCTCATCTCATCAGGAACTACATAGATATTGGTAACATCTTGGAATTGCTCTATGTGGAGGACATGATCAATTTTTTCATCGTATTTCGGTGTAACTACAGGAGCTTTAAACTTCGATGGTGTGGGAAAATCCACAATCGCCTGTACAAAAGGTAATCCCTTGACAAAAGTTCTTTGGAGAGGGTTCCTGGCCTTAGCCATTTCCCCTAACCTATCTTCCAATCTTTGGATGGAGCCCTTCCAAGCGTCATTCCCAGCCTCTGATCTATTTGCCCGAGCAATGGAGTGCGCAGAATTTTCCTCTTGGGATCTCTCGGCTCGGCGTGATTGGGAAGAACCTTCCCTTAGATCATTTGGTGGTTGAGAATTTCCTGACGCAATCCAAGGAGGATTTTTATTCCTCCTAGGTCCCAAATGATCAAAGGAGGAGACTCTACTCAACCTCTCCAGGGCGCTTGTTCGTTCCGGAGTTAAAGTGATATTTTCTTGAGAGTCTATGACTCTTATGGAAGATGTCCACCCAGGTTGATAGGACGGGTCGCTGAACCTCTCAGTATGACGCGATTCAGTATATCTTGACAAGTACACATGCGAGAATAGAGTACGTCTGGATCTCAAAGACGGCATGTGAGTATTTCTATGAACGCTTTATTGGCCTAACTGGGCAGGCGTTGCATTTTGAACAGTTTGAATGAGTTGACGCATAGTCTCCTGCATAGTTGTTTGTCCTTTGGCTAAGTTAGCCACTATGCGTGTGAGATCCTGGACAGTTGGAGGAGCGAACTGATTAGGGGGAACCACACCATTATTTCTATTGCTAGATTTTGGGATCTCAGCCATGTATAATGAAGTTTTAATGAAAAATGCTACGTATAGTCGTTTCCCACATACGGCGCCAATCTGTTGATGTAAAAAACTAGACTTGATCTAATTAATTAATCACAGATAAATATGAAATAAGACAAAGGAATTTTAAAGTGGTTCAGCCTTAGGAAAATGGCCTACGTCCACTATTTTGTATTGCTGGGTGTTTT
Organism: Sambucus nigra; assembly: GCA_949130495.1. NCBI lineage: Eukaryota > Viridiplantae > Streptophyta > Magnoliopsida > Dipsacales > Adoxaceae > Sambucus > Sambucus nigra. The sequence goes on along the minus strand of OX422214.1, from coordinate 285,017,950 downwards.
TCGCCTTAATCTTGATGATGATCCTAAATGATCAATTCTCAATTGCCTTGTTATGGAGGGGATTACAATGCATTTATAGACCTTGGGATGTCCATATGAATAGACAATACGTCGTTATTTAATAGACATATACATCTGTACATAATAAGAATGTTCTTTGAATCTGTAATTTTCGTTTGATCTTCCTGGTGAGATGCTCTGCACGTTGAGTAGCTCGGTACGCTAAGTAGCTCGTGGTACTGAGTAGCTCGGTACACTAAGTAGCTCGGAGTTCTGAGTATCTCGGTATGCTATGTTGCTCGTCCAGTTGAGTTTTTCAGTGAATATATATTTTTTCCACGTAGGACTACACGTGTTGTCATATAATTGGTCCACATCATCTGACTAATTTTTGTATCAACAGGGATAAAAACCCTAAAAGAACAAGTCAAAAAGAATTCTACAGATTTTTAGTTTTATGTCTTTCAAAACGCTGGGACTTCTTAATGAAAACGAAATCATTTAATAAGTATTAATAGAAAAATGTGTCGCCTCGGTCGTTAGAACGAAAATGGGATCTCGCTCGAACGAAGGGCACGTGTCGTTTGAACGACATCACACGACATCTCAATGTCGCTCAAACGAAATGTGATCTCGCTTGGATGACCTGAGCGTCAAAATTGAGGAACGCTACAGGACATAGAAAATTTACTCATTCTTAAATTTTGACGAAAAAAGTCCACTCCAACACTTAAAAAATATTTTGGAAAAATATCCCAAAGCTCTAAATGAAAAGTTAAGGGATTTAAAACATAACCTTACCAAAGTAAAGTTTGCGGAGGCTTTTTGATGAAGAACCTTGATATATTCGGATCCGTTTTGATGTAGTTTTCTCTTGAAGTTCTTCGACGGTTGTAACGGTATACGACATAATTCATTGTCATGGACATTTATAAAACGGTATACGACATAATTCATTGTGATGGACATTTATAAAAATATGTCCTTACAAATCTCTCCCTATGTCTATGGCGGAACATACATAAAAACATCTGAATTATCAAATACCAAAATGCCTATACAAATCTACCCTCCCATAAATCTCAAAATTGAAAAAGTACAAATTTGCAAGATCTCAAACTTTTCTTTAAAAAATCTTCATCAAATCTCAAAGATTTTCTCATCAGGGTGTGCAACATAATGATCTTCAATCTTTGTACCTACACACATGACATAAAGAAAAATACCTTCCTGACACATCGAGTTTGAAATGATATAAGAATAAATCAATAAATATAATGAAATCTCCCCCATAATGCAAAAACTCCCCTATAACATGATATTCTTTCTCCCCCTTTTTATGATGTCCCTAGACAGACAGATAAGAAGAAATAATCAAAACATGGAGTGTCACGATAAAAATGCATAGCAAACAAGGATCAAACTACGCACATGCAAAGGAGTATCTCAAAAACTTTCACAAACTATTTTTGATTTTTCAAGTTTTTCGTACAAAAATAAGATACCAAAAATAACACCATGGATTTATACTAAAACAACCAAGTCATGGAAATGGAAAGAATGGGTGTGAACACATTCGATAGGTAAATAAACTCAATCAATCATATGTGCATGATGAATACGTGTACCCCTAACGAATGAACATCAAAAGTATCCTTAGGTGTAAAAATTGTTGAATTTCGATGACATCGTCTTATGCAAATCAACAAATCAAAGTTAAAGTGATTTCCACACCAATAACGTCCAAAAATATTTAGCGCTTTTTCAAGACTTTCAAGGACGTGAAAATCCGTTTTAAATTCCATCCAAACTACATCCTGCATATTTTCTTTTAGAGATAATCTAAATCCTCAAACATTGGAGAATTAGTGTAAAAAAAAATAATGGCCCCTTTTTTGCATGAATTTCTTTTTATTTCCTTTAAAAAATTTCGAGCTCTTTTAAACCTCGTTGGACCTCAGATAATAAAATTCCTCAATTTTCTAGGTCCAATATAACGGTGGCTTAGTATTTGCAAAGGTCAAATGTGAACCTTTCACAGCCTTTCCCCGTTTTCAAATAAAGCACACAAACTCACAAATGGTTCTTATATGTATAACTTTCTATCAAGTTTTATCACACTTGGTTCGTTTTAAAGATAGAATTAAAGTGAAAACACCCAACCAACATGTGAAAAGACAAGCACAATAATCAAATAAATCCATGCATGTGTGTAATAAAGGAAATCATGAGTCAAACATGTAGGAAGTAACACTTAATTACATCTCAATCACTCCAAACATTATAAAGCATAAAGATGACATGATATATTGTCCCAAAACACTATCAAATAGTCACATGAAAAATGTAATGATGTTGTGACGCGTTCATACTAAGTGTCTATCCATAAAAAGTGTAAAGCAAAATACAAAACTCTTTTTGGATTTTCTCAAAATTTTATCAAAATAAAATCTTGTTGTATTTTTCCAAATTTTTCCAAAAAAATTGGAAGACATACAAAAATGATGCATACTAGCAATAGGTAAATAACGTCATCATGGAAAACATCCTACGCTAGTAACCAAGTCAAACCTCAATCGTGCGGAGGGGTTTTCCAAAAATGGTGCCAACTTATGAAAAACCTTCATCAAATTTTGTGAAGTTTTGACCAAAAACTTAACTTGCTCACCTAGATGTGAAAACTCTCACATGTAGTCTCCAGGAGCATGTAAAGTATCATGAGGGTGAGCATGTGTGGCAAAAACATGTGTATAAGCAAAACATGACACATAACCCAACTTAAAACAAAATTCCCTAAGGTGACCTCTCCTCTTGCAATGGGAACAAACATATATAGGCCTAGGAACACCTCTCTCAAAAACTCTAGGACGCTCTCTTTTAATAGGAATGGGACGCCTAGGTGGGTTAATTCTCGGGCCATGTGAATCTGTCACTAAAGTGGGAATTGGCTCGGGTGCGACAAAAGAAGTGGAAGCACTGTCATGACCGTTTCCTATCCTGTCAACTCTACCCTTATCGGAATTAATAACCACCTTTTCGACCTTCTTAGGTGAATTCTCAAATTTGACTTTAACCTCCCCGAAACGTTCGAGATCACTCTCGAGTTGGGATACACGTGTCGTCCGATTAGACACTGTGTAAGTCAAATCACATTTTCCCTTTCTTAAGACCTCCTACCCTCTCTCCAAATCGAACACTCGACGACCTAAATCGCTATTATACTTCTTTGTTTTTAAAGCCTCGATGTACAAATCTCTAGTCTTTTTGGAGCTCACTTTCATCTCCCATTTCACTCTCGCTTTCTCCCTCACTTGAATCACTCAAATCATCCTCCTCGGGGATCTCACGAGAACTAGTCCCCTCACCTCCATCTAATCTAGGTGTGCTAACCCGACTAGTTAAAAACGCGAAAAACATAACGTGCTCTTTTTCATCAATTGAATCAAAAACCTCTATGTCTCTATCACTAAGTGTGGCAGGCATAGCCACTTTCTTTCCCTCTCTCCTAAGTCTAGTGGTACACTCATATGCCTTATGCCCTTTACCCCCACACTAAAAACACGTCAAACTTTCTAAATTTCCTCACTCTCCTTTTCTTTTTCTCTCTCCTTCTCTTTGTCACAACTTTCTTTAGCCTCTTTATTTTTCTCAAAAAATTTGTTATTGGAAGAATTATTTTTGTTCATGTTGAGAAATTTTTTAAAATTTTTCGCAAACAAGGCCATATCTTTAAAATCAAAATCTTCCTCAGAATCGGACTCACAAACTTTTTATTTCTTTTTCTTAAAATGAGTCTTTAAAGAAACGCCTTTATCCTTAGCCTTAATGTTTTGGGGAAACATGTCAATCTTATAGGTTTGAGGATCTCCTAGAAGTTCTTCCAACTTAAGTGATTTCAAATTTTCCAAAGAGTTCAAAACAGTGACTTTGGGAATAAAACATTTTGGGAGAGATCTCAAAATCTTTTTAATGATGCGCGTGTTATCAATCGCCTCATCCAAATTAAAACTAGTGTTTACAATGTCCGACAAACGGGCATAAAAATCATCAAAGCATTCAGACTCACTCATGGTGATAGTCTCAAATTGAGTGGCCAAATTTTATAATTTTGATTCTTTAACCTCATTCGTACCCTCATGTGTCAATTTCAAAACATCCCATACCTCTTTAGATGTGGTGCACGTCATAATTCGGCGGAACTCGTCAAAGGCCGACACGGGTTTTAATGAGGTGATATTTTCAACGGTGATAGTAGGAGGAGTCCACCCATTTTCGCAAAGCAACCAAACACGCTCGTCAATGGCTTTTAAACTAGATTTCATGCGAGCTTTCCAATAGGCACAATTTTTTCCATAAAAAATAGGAACCTTATTAAATGAATGTTCCATTGGAAAAATTGCAATTTTTCACAAAACTGATGTTTAAAAAAAATTAATATCACATGATTTTACGAAAAATAGGAATATGCGATAAATTAGCGCAACCGTCTCTGATACCAATTTGTAAAACATGGTTGTATGATAATTAATTAAATTCACAAATTTCTACTTTAGCACACTTATTTAATTAGAGTCTATTTTTAAACCAAATCAATTCAGTCCCTAAACAAGCAACTATGTTTGTGCGTATGTCAACCCATAAATAAATAAAGCATGTAACATAAATTTCAAGAAAAAATCCCCGAAGGGAAAAGCCTTTCATTTCTAGAACTTTGACAAGGTTACAAGACCACTGACTTACATACCATCTTACTTTCGCCCATAAGAGTAGCGCGTGGTGCCTTTGTCAAACCTTCAAAGAAACGGCTAGAAATCAGCAGTGGTTCACACGCAGCTATACCACAATGATGCGCAGTCCAGACACGCAATCTAAAATCTTCACAAGGACTCCCTCCACAATAGCACGCAGCTCTATCATTGTAGAGTTCTCCCCACAAAGAATGAAAAAAAACAAAGTGTGTTCTAGAACACCAAAATAATTCATTAAAGCATATGGGATTTTTGTGAATTGAAAACAAAAAGGGATAAAACTCCTAAAAGAAGAAGTCAAAAAGACTTATGCAGATTCGTAGTTTTCTGTCTTTCAAAATGATGGGACTTCTTAATGAAAATGAAATCATTTAATGAGTATTTATAAAAAAAATGCGGCGCCTAGGTCGTTAGAACGAAAGTGGGATCTCGCTCGAACGAAGGACACATGTCATTTGAGCGACATCGCGCGACATCTCAATGTTGCTCGAACGAAATGTGATCCCGCTTGAACGACCTGAGCGTCAAAATTGAGGAACGCTACAGGACATAGAAAATTTACTCATTCTTAAATTTTGACGAAAAAAGTCTGTTCCAACACTTAGAAAATATTTTAAAAAAATATCTTAAAGCTCTAAGTGAAAAGTTAAGCTATTGAAAACATAACCTTAGCAAAGTAAAGTTTGGGGGGGCTTTTTGATGATGAACCTTGATATATTCGGATCCGTCTTGATGTAGATTGCTCTTGAACTTCTTCGACGGTTGTAACGATATACGACATAATTAATTGTGACGGACATTTATAAAAATATGTCCTTATAGTTTTCTATCCAATGTCCTTGAGCTGTAGCTGATGAGGGCTGTTGCGGGATTTTTGCTATAGTCGTTTCCTATATTTTGTAAATCTAGTTAAGGATTTAGTTTGTATATCGGGTTTATACCCAAGGGTTATATATGTAGCACTTTTATATTTCTCTCCTCAGGATGTTGTATTGTCTGTGACCCGGCAGCATATTTCGGGTATTTTCTTTTGTTGTACTTATTATGTTTTATAGGAGTACATCCTTTTATCGACGTACGTGTGTATAAATTATCAGTTTTTATAGTTTCTATGTTGCTGGAATGTTCATTCATTGTTTGATTTAAATTTTTTTGGCATCCTCTTATTATAGTATTGGGTAGTTAGCTATGTTTATTTAGTATCGACAGTATATGTTAAGAATAATCCACTTGAGATTCCTGATTTATTTTAGTATATGGCTGGCCACTTGTTATTATTTTAAGCGGGGTGTCACAGGTGGTATCAGAGCAACAGGTTCTAGTGTCTTAGGATTTGTGTGTATTTTCTGCTTTCTTCCATAAGTGTTCTTGATTTAGAGCCCTATTATTAGGACTGTTGTGTTCATTACGCCTATATTTCCTTCTGCGATGCGTAATTACTTGAACGACATTTTGATACAGTTTCTCTTGTTTCAGATGCCGCCGAGAAGAGGTCATCGAGGCAGGGCAAACAGAGGGGCTGAGAATATGGAACCCCAAATGACTCAAGGGACTGTGAATGCAGCCGAAGTTGCCAATATTATGGCACGAGCAGTAAATGCTGCCATTGCTGCGATGGCACATCAACCTGCAGATCAGGTAACCCAAGCCCACCCAGGGCCATTTGGGTGGGAAAGAGTACGAGAAGCCTTTCGAAAAAGATATCCTTCAGAATTTTTGGGGAGAGCTGATGCAATTATTGCAAGTCAGTGGAAGAAGATTATACAAAGGCACCTTCGAATGGTTGAATGCAGTGAGGTACAGAAACAAATACTCTCCACCTTTAAACTAACGGGTGCCGCTCTCCAATGGTGGGAATCAGTCACCACATTGGAGCAGATAGATGCAATGCCCATAGCAGACTTTTGGGTATGCTTTGATCGAAAGTATTTTCCTTCCGCGATTCAGACGGATATGAGGAGGAGATTTATGGATGTGACTCAAGTTGATCGAACGGTGGCTGAGTGTGAAGAAGAATTTACTTAATTAGCGAATTTTGTGCCCGATGAGTTATATACTGAGAAGAAGCGAATCATGAAGTTCTTGGGAGGTTTAGATTGGAAAATTCAGCAGTATCTATTAGGGAACCCGACATTATCGACTTTTATCGATGTGATGAATGCGGTGTTGTTACAATGTCAGGAGTATCATCTTTATTTAAAAAGGAGTAAGAAATTTAGGAACTCAGGTTCATCGAGTAGGTCTGGAGGAGATGATGCCAGTGGAGCAAGAGGGTATAGGCAGGATTATCAAGGGCCTCAACAGCATTTCGTCCCTCGGGATGGTCAGGAAGGATTTGCTGGGAGATGTTTCTTTTGTAGAGAAATAGGACATAGGAAGAGGGAATGTCCTGAAAGAGGTAGAGGGCAACTTTTTTAGGAGTCCTATTTCTAAACTATAGGCCTAAAACAGGCTATAGTTTATAATATTTTTATTTTTAAATCAAAATGGATATTTATAGAATTGTACTAAAGTTTAATAAAAGTTCTAAAATCTAAAATTACTATAATTTAATAGAAAAGATACTAAAAATTGTGAATTGACATTATTTATGTTTTTATTAGACTATGAAGCTGAACTTGACTAAAGAACACAATAGATAAAAGAGGCTTTGTAAATTTAGGACATATTGTAATGTGTATTCTGGAAATAGGGCAACAAACATTTTGATAGTCCCTATTTTTGAATAAAATCTATGGCGCGGACCCATATCTATAAAATGTTAACCAATCACAGCATGCCACGTCAGCCGATAATTTAAAAATAGGGATTAAAATGGAAACAAAATATTTGTTGTCTTATATCCATAACTGATATTATTTTAAGTCCTAAAAGTACATAATCTATAGTTAAAATTGGAATTGAGTTGACAAATTAACGCAGACAGATAGATGTGAGAATAATTAAACCTTTGACTTCAAAAAACATAATAGATAAAATAAAACATAAAAAAATAGGACATGGATTTTATCATTAAAAAAGGGGGGGAGAGAGAGAGAGACAGACAGAGAGAGAGAGAGAGGGAGAGAGAGAGAGAGAGAGAGAGATTATTTTCATTGTAAAATTAAGAATCTCAATCTTATTTTTTATAATAAATTTAGGATACCTTCAATTAATATTCAAGATCAACAACAGTCATTTATTATAATCGAATTTGGTATGTTGATTATGTCCCGAATAAAAAGCATACAAATAATTTAGCAACCTATAAATAAATAGTGAACTCTAAGTTCAAAATGAAAAGAATGTTTTTTGTTAACATATACACAGGACAATAAAAAAACGTAGAATTTCGACATAGTTTATGTAACTTATGCATGAGGCTATGTCTAAAATGATAAATGTGTGGGAATCTTGTGTCCGCAAAGACTCAAGATTAAGACTCATTTTGTCCGACACCCTGACGTATTGTGTCACTTGTAAGGATGTCCGCGGTACGGTAAAAATCCGCACCGTAGCATTTTGTACCGAAAAAAATTGGCAATGATTTAAATTTTTTATTTATCGAAAATCGAAACTACCGAAACGGAAATTATCGATTTTTTTGTGGTTGATTTCGGTTTAAACATTTTAAAATTGATTTATCGAAATTACCACTTATAAATTACTAAAACATAATTTTTCACATTTACCATACTAATAGACCTAAATTATAAACTAGATATACCAAATATTTTTTATGTAACATACTTAACTTATTAGACATGTAATATTATATGATTTTTCTTTGAAACTCTCATGATTAAAATCACCAAAATATTGAGAAGGAAAAAATAAGCATGGCTAAACCAAAAAAAAAGCATCGCTAAACCAATAAGCATGGCAAAATATTGAGAGGTATTGATGGAAAAAAAATTGTTCAGTAGGTAAAGGGTCAAAATCAAAATGTTTGTTAAATTATTAAGAAATGCTTTATCAAATGGAAAGGAAGTGTAAGCAAGTAAATTGACAAAATGTTTGTCTATTAGTTTTCCTTAAAGTCCCACATCGGTTGAGCTTTGAAGCTTCTTCCTATTGATTTTCTTTAAATAGACTTTTGAGTCAACTTACTAAAATTAGTTATTTGGTCAGCTCTAAGAAGTGGACCGGCTATAAGTTCAAAAAATTTAGTGAGCATTGCTTATTTAGTTTAAAAAATCTAACTAATTATTAAACAATGTTAAGCCTATTTTTTTAGTTTGGTTTTTGGTAAAATATTATTTCTTTTATTTTAAGTTGTAACGAGGAGGACTGATTTGAATTTTTTTGTTATTTAGAAATTTACCGAAAAATCGATTTTACCACGATTTTACTGCAAACCGCATGGTTTGGTTTTGGTTTACATTAGGCTGTACCGTGCGGTAAAAATGGTAATGGTTGTTTTAGTATGTGAAAACTGGTTTGGTATTGGTATGAGTGATTTATCGACCAAATCGACTAATACCCAGTCCTAGTTAGGCCTGTAAACGGATCGAATTAGGACCATATCCGTTTATGTTAAACGGATTTGGAGATCTGATTATTCGTCGGATTATCTGTTAGGGTTCCAAATCCATATCCATTTATGTTAAACAAATTTGGATCCGATCCAATTATCCAAAAAATTATTTTATATTTAATAAGATGTCATATCATATGTCAAAACAATAGTCATATCATATCCAAAAACATATACTTTTGATTATATGTCAAAACAATAGTCATATCATATGTGAAAACAGTAGTCATATCCAAAAAAATAAATAGTCATATCATATGTCAAAACATATACTTTTGATCACTTGATTTGCAACATTTTAACTTTCAACTATTAGGAGTCGTGTGTGTATGTGTGTGTGTGTTTACTTTTATACGAGGGAATTTTTTTATATAATATTATAATATATATTTAAATATTATTAAATACAATATATATATATATATATATATATATATATATATATATATATATATATATATATAAAATAAGGAGTAGAATAGTTAGCACTATTCCATAAGTTGATAACTTAACTTGGGGTCCTGATTTGGCCAAGAAGGCATGAGATGGAGGGTGAGATTATTACTTACATAATAATATTATGTATCTTTCCACATCTCATTTTATACTCTAATTGTAATTACAATTTTATCCCACTAAAATTTATTTTCCCCCTCATTTTACACTTAAGAATTTACTTTAATATAAATATAAGGGTTAGTTTTGTAAAACAACAAAAAAGGGTACTGTTACCCTCACACGATCTCAGTCCCCCTCGAGCCATGTGCTCTGCATCTTTCTCTCTAATTCATTTATGAACTTCTTCTTCTTCTTTCCTCTCTCTCATCTCAATCTATATCGCGTGTACTAGTTGTGCCAATAGTAAGATTCAAAATGGTTTAGGCTTAAATTTTAGGTTTTTGTTTAAAATGGTTTAGGTTTCGATTTTAGGTTTACGTCTCAAATGGGTTAGGTTTAGTTTATTGTACAGATTTGCAATTACTTTATTGCAATTTGTTTATTGAATAGGTTTGTAATTAGTTTATTGTACAGATTTAAGTTTCAAATTAGTTTATTGTGTATATTCATGGTTGGATTTTGGTGTTTGAATTGTACACTATTTTCAGGTGCGATCTTCTTCAATACCAGATTTCTACAAGCATATGCGATCTCAGTTAACCCCATTTTCATTTACATCATAAGTTTGTAAATTTTTGAAATTGTGAACTACCACCAAGGTTTCTTTACTGAATCAAATGGTTTAGGCTTCAATTTTTTAGGTTTATGTTTCAAATGGTTTAGGTTTCGATTTTAGGTTTAGTGTTTGATTTTAGTTTCAAATTAGTTTATTGTATATATTTGTAATTACTTTATTGCAATTGGTTTATTGTACAAATTTGGAATTAGTTTATGGTGTAATATTCATGGTTGGATTTGAGTGTTCTCGGGAATATTTTTGGTGCTTAAAAATAAATGTTGTTCTTTGATTATTTTAGTTTATCAACAATGATGTGTTCAAAAAGTTATTTATATGCCTACTAGGTATTTGTTAATATCTCTATATGGGTATCTTACTTTGGGTTCTAACCACTTTTCTTGGGATTTACATTTAACATTTACATTTTTTATTATTGATTAATTTTATATGATAATGTTTTTTAGTTTAGCCCATTTGTGTTTGCTTTTGATGCCTAAATATTGGCATTAATATGATGGTGCAAGTGCGATTTTCGATGTTAGTAGTGGTTGATTGTGGAATATACATTAGATCTACCTCTGTTTTCAATAAATGGGATGGACTTGAGTTTTTTTTTTCTTTAACTGAAAGACCTTATTTTATTAGATAAAAGAGAGAAAAATCCTCTCAATGTGGCATTTACAAAGAGCTAGCACATCGAACATTAAAGTCAAAAATGAAAGATTGAAAAGCACAAGAAATTGGACCTTTGTAAGGTTTTACATAAAATGAAAAAGAAATATCTTCCTTGATTCTTTTGATAGTCTACGCCAAGTTTATGGGAATATCTTCAAAAAAATTAGCATTCTTGGCTTTCCAAATATGCCAAAAAATGAGAGAAGGGATGATAATTGAGAGTAAGCTTCGAATAGATTTCCCTCTTGCTTGGAACCACCAAAAATAAGGTTTCCTTTAAAAGTCGAAGCTCGAAAAGAGAAACCCATTAAATATTTGAAGTGAGTCCAAATTTTATTTGCAAAGTCACCGGAGAAAAATAGATGGTCTCGAGTTTCTTCTTTGTGCGTTGAACAACATCTACACCTTGATGGGAGATAAATATGAATTTATTTAAGGTATTCATCAATTGGACATCCTTTGAGAATTAATTTCCACATAAAGGTAGAGATTTTAGGTTCAATTATTGAGTTCTAAATACATGAAAATGAAAATTGATAGCAAGATGAGTGATGCATAATCTCCCAAGCTAATTTTAAAGTGAACCCATATGGAAGAGGCTTCCAAATAATAGAGTTCTGCATGCTGAGATTATCATGCATTATTTGCCAAACCTTTTCCATACGACGCCAAGATCGAGAAGGTCTTTAAGATAATCCGTGATAATTATAAGGAGCAAGCATTGAATACTTTTCTTTAAGAAACTTAGCCCACAAACTATTCGAAGTATAAAAGTTCCACCATAGATTGCAAGTCATGGCATCACAACTATCTTGTATTCAAAGAATACCAAGACCTTCTTCACTATGTGGAAGACAAACCTGAGCCCAAGAAATCCGATGATGCCTACTTCCCCAAAAAAAGTTGTTGAATGTAGATTCGAGCTGGTTAATAACTGAAATAAGAGGATTTAAAGCTGCCAGTAGGTGGAAGGATAAATAATGAAGAACGTGCTTGATGAGAATAATGAATCCAATAGGAGATAAGAATTTTTTGACCCAATTGTTAATCTTTCGAGTTATACTGTCCACAAGAGAGCTAAACATTACTGAGTTTTTCTTTCCAGTGTAAAGAGTGGCCCCTAAGTATTTTAGCGGGAGTTTTTTGCGAGTGAATCCCGTAATCTCAGAAGTGGTATTGCGCCTAGATATGTTTGAATGTGGAACAATGTAGAAACTTTTGTCTTTGTTATTGATGAGTCTAGAGCTTGATTCGAAAGCATCTAAAAAATTGATCAGAGACTGTAGAGATTTCTTCTCACCATTAGAAAATATAAGAAAATCATCTGCAAATGATAGCGAAGATATAAGAGGACAACCTCTAAGAAGAGAAATATTTTTTATTGAACCTGAAACCATGAGTTTGTGAATTCGACGCGATAAAACCTCTTAAGCGAGTACAAAGAGAGCTGGATAAAGAGGGTCACCTTGGCCAACTCCTTGTGTGGATTGGAAAAAACTTGAGGAGATTTCATTGATGCAAAGGGAGTAATAGAAGTTTGATATAAGGCGCCAAGTCATATCGATGAATAATTCCGCAAAACCAAATGCTCTTAAGACATTAGTTATGAAAAGCCATGACAAATGATCAAATGCCTTTGAAAAATCAATCTTGAAAAGGACATTTGAGCCTCTAGCTTTGTTGTTGAAAGTGGACAAAACCTCCTGGGCAAGAAGAATATTTTCATGTATTCTCCTTACTTTGATAAAACCTATTTGAGACTCAGAAATAATGTTAGTAAGAATAGTGCTCAAGCTATTCGCTAAAATTTTAGACAAAATTTAGCAACAAAAATTACATAGGCTGATTGCCTGTAATCGTTGCATAATTTTGCATTTGAAATTTTTGGAATAAGAATGAGGAGAGTAGAAGTCCAGTTTCTTGAGTTGTTATGCCCAAGAAAAAAGGAGTGGATTGCCAATATTAAGTCCTCTTTGATGATGTTCGAAGCCTCTTTGAAAAAATTTCCATCGTAGCCATCGGGGCTTACTGCGCTAAGACTGTCCATATCAAAGATAGTCTTCTTGATTTTATCTTTAGTAGGAATCTTGCAGAGATTAAGGTTTTCATTTTTCAAGACACTGGAAGGAATATCTTTAAAAAAATTGAGAGCATGTGGTATGTTAGAGGGAGAGCATAAAATGTTTTGGAAGTAAGAAATTAACTTGGTTTCAATGTTTTTTTGCTCCTCAATTGTAATTCCAAAGGTATCGGAGATTTTTTGAATAGCTAAGGAGGCATGTTTTTGATGAATCATTGCATAGAAAAGGCTTGAATTTTTGTCTCCTGCATCTTCCCATTTGACACGGGTTTTCTGCTTCCAGTAATCTGTCTCATTTTTAGATTTCAGCAGGTAGATTGCTTTGGCTTTGTGATAAGCCTATAGTTTCGGTGTTTGGAGAAACATCGTATACTAGCTCAGCTGTAGTGAGGTCATCTTTCGCAAGTTTAACTTGTTGAAAAACATTTTTGAAGACAGCTTGATTCCAAATCCTAAGAGCTCATTTCAGTCTTCGTAACTTGATGGAAATTTTCTACATAGGAGGCGCATTTCAAGGAAGAAGCCAAGATTGAGAAACAACTTTAATAAAGTCGTGGTAATTGGTCCACATAGATTGGAATTTGAAGGTTTGTGTGGGCAATCAGAAATTTTGTCAATATTAAAAAGCAAAGGTGAATGATTAGAATCTGTACGATGAAGATGTTCCACTCTAGTTAGAGGAAATAGGTTTAGCCATTCAGAATTGCAAACTGTTCTATCAAGACGAGCCCAGATGCGAGATAGGCCTTCTCTATTGTTGCACCATGTGTATTTGGAGCCTTCAGAAGGAATGTCAAGTAATCCTGATGCATCTAAAGTACTTGAGAAGTCTATGTCAGAACCTCTATTAATGGTGTTGCCCCCAAATTTTTTAGGAGCATCACCAATAATATTGAAGTACCTCCAACTATCCATTGACCATTGATAGTAGAGGAAAGATTCAAAATTTCATCCGAAAGAGGTAATATTGCAAGCCTCTTATATTTTGCATAAATGCAGCTAAGGTGAAGAGCAATTAGAAGAGAGACATGAATTGCTTGGAAAGTAACACATTGGAAAGAGGATTGTTTGATGCTGACAGTCCAGTCATGAGTCTAAAGAATCCATATTTTATTATTGGCGTTGGCATAACCCCTACTGAAATTTATTTTGTTACGAAAAGTGTCCAACATGCTTTCATCTATTATAGGATCACAGATGCAAATCAAACCAAGTTTATGATATCTAATTAAATTCTTAATCCTAGAAATAGAGGAATTATTACCCAAACTTCTTATATTCCATATAAGAACTTTAAACATTAGGAAAGGAAGAAGGAGATTTTTTTGAGGACCTCTTTGCAAAATGTGTGAGAATGGTTGATGTTTTAAGAAAAACTTTTCGTCTCCTCTTTTTCCTCACTTGTTTAGGTTCTATAGCATATAAGTGATCCAAATGTTCTGAGGAAAATTTGAGCATGATTTCACATGGTCAATATGATTTAAGACTTCATCAGAGTATGAAGGCTAGGATTTATGTCACTCATGGTTGTGAGATTCAGAGGGTTCACCATCTGAGAAATGAGTAGTAAAAGGGAACCCAGTTGAAACGTCTTCCTAAATTTCACCTTCTTCGCATAAGGCATTAAAAGGGTTAGGAGTGACAAAGGAAAGAGAAGAGGGATGGGATGGGATTGAAGAGTCATTGGGATAGTAAGTCAAAGCAAGTGGATTAGGGTTAAGAATGCATTTAAGAGGTTTAGGGTTACGGATAAGTTCGGGTGGTTTAGGGTTAGAGGTAGAAGGAGGAAAAGAGTTGACTGGTTTTGGTGGGAGATTAGTATGTTCAGTTCGAGTAGAAAGAGAAAAGGTAGGTTTGGGTGATGACAAAAAGTTTTTTGGTTTAGAATGTTGAGTGGTTTTAGGTTTGAGAAAAGACTTTGGGTCAAGGTTTGTTTTTGGTTTGGTGAAGTCAATGTTAGGTGAAACACCTGGGCTAACTTTAAGGGGGGGATCAGTAGCAACGAGAGAATTTGAAGCATCTATTGAAACAGACGTTCCACAATTCTTGGGAAACCCGTGAATCTTAGGATAAGCACTTTGGACATCATAGTTTTCATTAATGGAGATTTCGTCAGGTTTTCGGTGGCCAATCATTTTCCATTCATATTTGTTAGATTTGAATGGTGCATCTGAGATAATTATTTTTCCTTTATCCAACATGCATGGCGTTTGATTATTTGAACAGCAGGTATTCGGGTGGCCTATCTTCATACATGTATTGGAATTTGGGGGAACATTTTCAAATTCAATTAGCTGTCGAAAACGTTTGCCATCATAACGAATCTAAATTCTGGTGGGGAGTTCTTTAAGTAAATCAGTTTCAATGCAAACCCTTGCATCGTTTGGCCTGGTTAAAGAAGTCGTTGCTTCATCAAGTAATAGAGGTTTGCCTACCAGTTAAGATATGGTGAATAGGGATCTTTTATGAAAAAAAATGAACAGGCAGATTAGGTAGGGTGATCCAAATTGGAAGAATAGAGAAATCATGGTGTGGAGAAAACTCTGAGGTCCATTTGAAAATCTTTACACACGATTGAAAAATATACCATCTACCCCTTAACTAAATTCGTAGATAATCTTCTTCAGAACCAAGCTTAATGAGAATATGACGGGGAGATAGAAGACCAATTTTAAAAGGTTGCTTAAGTGAAAGATTGTGGAACATTTTTCCTATGGAGTCCATGGAAGGTCTTAATTGATCAAAGGTTCCAATCAGTGCAAATTTGAAAGAAAGAGAGAGTTCGGCTATGTCAGTTGCAGAGAAAAAGCATTCGGGTTCACCTTTGAAGGTAGCAAGTGTTCCTCTGAGTGATTATTCTGTGGATGTGGAAGTGAGAATAGAAGAAAATGATTTTTTAAGTGAAATATCTGGAGGTTTAGGTTTAAGAGGAGATTTGGTGGAGGCATCCATGGTGGCAGGAGAAGGGGTTAATAGCCAGATGGTGGCCGGAGAGAGAGAAAGATTTTTTCCTCTCAAAAGAAAGATTGAGGAATCTGGTCTTGAGTTATTTTCCAATCATTCGGCTTTTAAGTCTTCTCATTTGGTTTCTTCGCTTCATTTTTATTTTTTTGGTTGAATTTTGTCTTTTGTGACTAAAAAATATGAGTCAGTTTTTTTTTGTAGTGATGGTACATATCACCAGGGAATAAAAAACAAAGTACATATGCTTTGTATAAAATCCCTTTTACTCATGTGTGCTTAAAATCCATTTGAGAAAGGATGATATATTTTTGTTTCAATTTAGTTGTTCTCGTACTAATACATGTTCATGAAAATTGCAGATGGAACCAATATGATAGCATGAAACAAGTTCAAATAGGCAAATGTGGACTGTTAGGCCAATGCACAAGTCCGATTTTTCTCGGTGTTGAGGAGATATTGCCTCACTAAAGCTTTTTTGCCTAATTTTCCCAGGTATTGTCCCTTTTAACATATTATTTGAGAACTATAATTGAAGTGTATTGATTTGACTCTATTCATGCAACTAGATACATTAGAGTGTTATGAATTCTGAAAGTTAAAGAATTGAAGGAGTGTTGAATATCAAATTTTCCAAGAAAACGTATAGCAGAAGTTGTGACATATCATATGTTTATTGGAACTTTAGAAGACAGGGATAATAAACACATCATATATAAATAATTTGTACCTCTACTATTATAATAAACACCTCTACTATTAACCATGCTCTTGATGGTCATGATAATCATATTAGCTCTTTCAAATAGCATGAATCTTTTAGTTATTTTTCTCCCATCTTTAAATACAATAAATGCATATATACCCTGAGATTTATAATTAATTTTCAATATCTGACGGGTGATTTTAGGATCCTCGACCTCATATATCAGTAGCTTGGGCATTTGGTGACATCATTGATTCGATGTCATCAGTTTCATCAGCTAACATGATCATAAACTAATGCACTCATTTCCGCTAGACCATCGATAAAATTGTAAAGGTCCGCAATGCCCATCTACTTTTCTTATTGCATTCTTAATTTAAATTGATACTTCGCACCTAACTAAAGTAGAAACCAGAGTAGCTTGCTGAGATACTTCTCACCAGCAGAGTAGCTTTCTGCGTTCTCACCATCAGTTGCATTCTTAATTTTCTGTTCTTGAGAATTTTCTAAAAGCTTATTTTCTCATTTGACCGTGAAATGCATCCCTATTGAGAATTGTCTTTTATGTTGAAAGGTAATACAATGTTATATGTGCAACTGTTTAACCACCACCCCCAACTATTTGCCGGTTATTTAAGTTGACAGGTAATATAATGTCATATTAATAATTGTCTTTTATGTTGATAGGTAATACAATGTTATATTTAGAATTTTCTTTTACTAATTGCAACTATTTGTTAAGTTAAAGGGTTAACCTCCACCACCAACTGTTTGACTGTCGTTTTATGTGATTTAGGTGAACTACTTTGGTGCTCTCCACTGACACCTGCTTTCATTGGCGCCAGATGTACGCTAAGACGCCTTTTATCACCCTCGGTCTCTCTCTATGCATTGCATTTATGCATTTATGTGCTAATAAGGTATGTATATGCATTTATGTGCTAATAAGGTGTTCGATACGTTAATTCGTTGAGCTTATTTTTACTTTGTTTATATATTTATCACTAATGTTGTCCCATGACTTTAGAACAAAGGAAACTAACATTAGGCTTCATATTTATCTCTACTTTATTCATTTTTGTCACCCACGCCAATCCTACAACCATACTGCCCAAGTGATGGTATGCATGTTTTGTTGTCTATATTCTTAAATTGATACTAAATATTAGGTTTTTCAATATATCGCAAAGTTTCATAACAGGTTCTTCTTGGCATTGAGTAAGATTTGTTTGAGGGGGTGAAAATAAGAAAAAAAATAGGAAATGTCCAATCTCACGTTATATAGTTTATTGTCATTAGTCTCAAAATGTTTCAGCCCTTGACTTTTTAATCTTAGTGGACTACCCATTTTTAATGTCATGATCTTCTCAATCACATGTGATGTTTCGAACCCAATACAAAATTAGTTCTCACAGCTTCATCGGGCTTTATCCTAAGTGTGTTATAAATTGGACGTCCACAAGTAACTTCACTGAAGTTATGTGATCCACAATAAACCTATCCACATGAAGACCATTCAGTCTTAGACTGGAATCACCTCTGAGCTACCTTAGCATTCATAGGACCTTAACATGCATAGGATTCCCAAGCTTAAGAATGCATATCCAAAAAAACCGTGAAAAGATGGTTTGTGGTCTATCTGTTTCATGTTTTTTAGTTATCAATACTTCACAGCTTAATATTGTTGATATTTTTGTTTTATCATATTGTGCAACACCTAATCTGAATTGAATATGACATAATAGGTTAAGACAATGTTTGAGATGTACAATTTGGATGGTGTCTTTATCCAAATTCAAGATGTTTGAAAATTATTTGCTTAAGCTGCATATAGGGATGATTAAAGGCTAAAAAAATCCCCCCCCCCCCCTTTTTAATAGGAATGCAATGGATTTGTATTGCATTTAGAAGTCTGTGGAACTTGAGACATGAATGGTGAATTCAAGTTATGAACAAGTGAATCCAAGTATAAACCTGTTTGAGTTCAAGACTTCCTATTTAGAATACTCAATTGTTATAAAATTGGGGGGAGGTGCAAAAAACTCTCCCTAAAGTATGATAATTTAGCATAAAATTCCACTAAATTTTGGTCTTATAGCATGTCATAAATTTTGCAGTAGTTTTAGAAAATTGTCTTATAGTGTTCTATAAACAAGTACTTCCATTTTTCTATATATTCAGAATGTTTTCTATTTATTACATGTTGAATATTTCTTTAAGCATCTCGTTGTGTTTTTATTTTACAAATACCTTTGTATAATCGTTTAAGTGTTGGTTTGGTTACTCACGATAAATAGATTTCTTTGAATGTTGATTTCACCTCGGT
This sequence comes from Sambucus nigra, assembly GCA_949130495.1. Lineage (NCBI taxonomy): Eukaryota > Viridiplantae > Streptophyta > Magnoliopsida > Dipsacales > Adoxaceae > Sambucus > Sambucus nigra. The sequence continues at coordinate 284,998,761 of OX422214.1, read as the reverse complement.
TATATGCAAACCACTAAAATTAATTTTTAACATACAATTAGGTATGTTCAAGTTCATTTCAGTCGATTAGGACAATGTTTTGTGACATTATGATATTTCGGGGACGAATATCCTTCGTATTGTTTTCTTTTTATATTGATTGTGTTTTTTATGGCTTTGACTTAATTGTAATCTTAAATACTATTATGTTTGTTGACACAAATATTCTCCATCTACGAGGACCAATCAGAAAAGGACACATGGCATCCTGCGTGGCAATATTCGGCACCCGAGGAGAGTTGATCGACTCCCGAGGAGAGTTGGTCGGTACCCGAGAAGAGTTAGTCGACACCCGAGGAGAGTTGTTCGGCACCCGAGGAGAGATAGTCGGCACCCGAGGAGAGTTAGTCGGCACCCGAGGAGAGTTGGTCGGCATACCAACCAGGAAGATCAAAGGATAACAATGCATTTAATGTGCATTAATGAAGATGATAGTGCATTTAATGAGCCTTAATGTACATTTATACTATATTAATAGATGACAATACATAGCATACCAAGCAATTCAACAATTAGATTCATTGAATGTAGACCTAAATGTCTACATACAATGAATCTCTTTATCTCCCATCACTATAAGTACATGTATTCCCTTAGCCAAAAGGGAGGATAACTAAGAAACACCATACACAAGATACACATCCTTTCTCTCTCTCCACCCTATGGTGCTATTGTAAACCCTTGGGAATAAAATAACAGTGGACATAGGCTTTATTCATAGCCGAACCACTTTAAAAATCTTTGTCTCTCATGTGCTTGATTGGATTGTTTTTATCTATTTATCTATGATCATAAAAACAGGATTCGATCCAGTTTTTTGTATCAACAGATTGGCGGCGTCTGTGGGAACTGTGTTACAAGCATTGTTCTCCATCAAAAGCTAAGTTTTTATTTTCTCTACGTATAATCAATTATACATACATCTTTTGATTCAATCATGATTTTTATGTTTATATACATAAATTAATTGTCCAATTTTTATCTACAAAATATTGCATATTATGATTTTAAAATCATAACTGTTAGATTAATTCTTATTTAGAAATCTGAAAAATAATGGATTTCATAAATCGTAACTTTTTGCTTGATTCTCAAGTTTCAATTTTATATCATGGAATAAATATTTTAAATGATTACATATACCAATATATATGACGGTGGTAAGATTTGATAATTTTCATTATAAATTTTGTAAGATCTTTGATGTCTATTCAAATTCCCATCATATTTTTAATGAGAGAATGGAAAAAGTTAAAATCAAGAACAATTTCTCTCTCTCGATAATCACAATTCTGACCCAGATCTGCTTTAAAAGTTCTCATCAATTTGATTCATAAAAAAATAATATATATATATATATATATATATATGTTTATATTCAGTCTTAGACAATTTTCATCATGAACGTTAAGAATCTATGACTCTTCTTGAAAATGTTCTGGGCAAACACGTTTATGTAATGAGTTACATCAAGGAAAAAGATTTGACATATGTTGATTCACATATTTCACATCTTCTACAAGGGAGTAAAAATTCAGAACCATTCTTTTTCCTCTTGGATATTGATCATATTTTCTCTTAGATCTGATGATTTCAATTGGTTATCTCTTAGATCTAATAATTTTGATTTGTTACGATTTATTAATTCTGATAAAGATTGATTTATTGGTTCGATGATTGATTTTTGGTATAATTTTCGTAATGATTTTTATCATCCACCGTATTTTTCATCTCCCCAAATGGAAAATAGGAAGGAAACCCAAAATAACCTTCTCTCTCCTGAAAAACCTTTACCCACTTTCGTAAAGAAGATAAAAAACTGAACAGTCGCTCAAGAAAGGGCAATGGAGAAACTTTCCCAAGAAGATGAAGAAATTTTGGATTTATTAAATTCATATCAATCGTTTTGACTTCAACCGTCTACAGCAACAAATATAATGAAACTGGGCGGCATAAAAAAAATAACCTAAAATTTAAGGACGATCATCCACCTCACAACTTGGTTCGACTTTAGATCAACAAAAAATTTCAATCCCAGGATTATATTACTCTCCGATTCAAAGTCTTCCTGCCTTGGGCTCAAAGGTCCCATGAATCTGCAACTACTTTTTAGCATCAATTGTGTGAGGATGAAAAATCCAGAAGAAGGTCGCCAGATGAGTATTTCAGGTCGGTGAAAAACTATGTGAATATTTGCTCTACTTAATCGAAATAAAGAAGTAATCTCCTCGATATATCTCATTGACAAGTATTGTTGGTCGGTAGATTCGTCGGACTATTTTTTTTTGTTGGTCGGCGGTCATTGTTTTTACCAATGACCTCCCCTACCAATGCGATAACAGTACCAAAGTTTTGTTCACTTTCACTGGGTGATCGGCGACTTGAAATTTATATGGTCTCGACCTCCTATCTGTTGGTCGGTTAGGAACAAATTTCCCTCTGACTGATCCGCGACACCAGGTATTATACAAGTTGAGGGTTTCCCAACCTCTTATGTGTTGATCACCCACATGTATGTCCGATCGACAACATCTATATTACTGATCGATAGCAAATGACAAGACCCATTTGGAACGTTTGGGTCTCAATAGCTGATTATGTTGATTCATATTCCATAAATTTTGATAGGTTGGTCGGCAGCATTTTTGTTGGTCGGCACCATCTACTGTTGGTCGGCAACATCTGGTCGTTACCCGACCAAAATTTGTTTATCGGACCATCCTTGCTGGTCGGTGATCATTTGCGAAGAAAACATGAACAACTTCACTAAATTTTCCAATCACGGTCAACAAAATCTTCTGGTCGGAGGCACCTGATTCTAGTTGGCAGCAGTTATATATTGGTCGGTGGAGGGCTTCACCCAGGTTGAAATGCCTCCCGACCAACTAAACTAGGTGAAATTTTATTTTTCGGAGACATCTAATGGTGGTATACAATTGGTTGGTGAACCTATTTGTTGATCGAGAATTTCACCAGATCATTTTTGTTGGTCGGTTGTAGGTTGTGAAGATCCATCAGCAACATTGGAGAAGATCGGCAACACCTCGGTGGTTGTTTCAAAACAAGAACATCTGGTCGACATCTAATTTTGATAATAAAGAAATAGTTGGTCAACAACTTAAAAGGCCAAAGTTGGTCGGAAATAAGTTTTAGCCAAAACAAAGGCTTCTTGATCGTATGTACATGGTCGGGAGATCAAAACGAAGGCATCCCAACACTGACGTCACACGATGCTGGTCGGCGATACCACTGGTCAGAGATGGTTATCACCTATTGACGAGGAATGCTGGAATGGAGGGATGACAAATTTATTTGCCCAGATTATCAATTTTGACAAAGTCAAAATTATTACCATTGCTACCTATTTATTTTTCTCACACTTCTCTAACAAAATAAATGTTTTAAAATTAAATAAAATATATCCCTGAACTTTATCTTAGAATAAATTTGTCGATCCCATATTTGAGCATTTATTTAAAAATAAAATTATTTTATAAAAATCCCAAATCAAACCTTATGACATCTAGTTCATAAAAAATTGCTCACATTGACACACATTTGGCACAAAACATTTCATTTTGAAATTTTTATTGCCTTATGTCTGAGCTGATACATATTATATGATATTTAGCTGAAAAATTTTGCTAATGATAATTTCTATGAGAATCAATCTCAACAGGTGTTCGAGCAACTTATTAAATGCCTCATGTACAAGATTCACCCCCAACAGTTATCCTTTTATCATGTATTATACATCAAGAGGAGCTCCACGACTTACTATTTGTTGGTCGATGGCACCTATTTCTACTCGGCAGTTCTCATACACTTGGTTGGCATCAAGTCGGCAACAATCCTCCACCGAATTTCAGTTTACCGATTCCAGTCATCAACAAAGAACGGTTGAAAAATTTCTGGCATAGGTCGGCTGTAAAAGGTCGGGTACCTCATAATTGTAAGTATGGTTGAATGATTATTGGAGAGCAGGTCGACAACCAGTACTACAATAATAAACATCACCAGCACCAATTGTGTTGGTCCACTATATATAGCTAGTCAGAAAAATCAAATGTTGGTCAGAGGCATTTCATTATGATTAGTGATGGATATTATGCAATTTGACCAGTTCCCGAGCTCACATTCGTTGATCGGCTACATCTATTTCTACTCGGATGTACCTATTGTTGGTCGGCATGTATATAGTTGGTCGAGCAAATCAATTGTTGGTCAGCAACATCTCAACCTTGGTCGGAGGTAGTAGAAAGCTAATACCATAATTGAAAATTGACGATTGGTTTGGTTCTCTCTTTTTGATTTTGACAAAATCACTACTTCGATGCCAAAGGACAAGACTATCCCCTTATTCTTATCCTTATCCTTTATTAATTCAAAACATGAAATTCCTAATTGAAAATTTGCATGGAGAAAAATTAAAATGCATACTTGGTTATTTTCTAATCCACATAAACTTTATGTGAAAAATATTCCAAGACCAAAAAATTATATTTGAGCATTTATTTAATTTTAAATAATTCCTAAAGTGATAAATAATTTCTAAAAAACCAATTTATATTTGGTCTTTTACTTAAAATTAAAATGCCTAGCATTTTTATTAAAATTTGTTCATGAAATACACGTGTGGCACAAAAATATTATTTCATATTTTGAAATTTTTATTATTTTATGCTGATACACATCACATATTGTTTGGCTGAATAATTATTCTCATGATAATAATTATTTTCTCTAGTCTCGACAGTTGCTCGGGCAGCTTATTAAAATTTCATAGGGACGAGATTCAATCCCGATGAAAGCTCTCGCAAACCTCTGGAAACTAGTATTGCTCGACATCAGGCAATTTTGCCTCGACATATCAGCCAACATATATTATTTCATTTTTTTGAAATTAATATTTTTATTTCTCAAACATATACGTATCATATATTTATTGGATGATTAAATTATTCTCATGACTAATCAATTCAGCCTACACATATGGTAGAGCAAGATATTAATTTTTATAGGTACAAGACTCAACGCCGACGAATGTTCAGAAACAATCTGGAAGCTATTATCATTTCACCTCAGCGAGGCATTATATATTTTATTATTACTCGGAGATATCGGCTCAAGCATAAATTATTCTATATATCCCTTGGGATTCATATTGTATATTCATCTCAACATGGAACTCGGCGAGATATTCATATTCAGCTCCGAGGAAGAACTATAACATTTATTATATTTCACCTCAAACGAATAGTTGGTCGGGGTAATTCTTATTTATATTCAGCATGGAGCTCGGAAAATTTCTTCTCTCTATATATATTCAGCTTCAAGGATGTCTCCAGCAATTATTATATCTTATTCCCAACAATCCGTTGATCAGCTCCAAGAAAGTCTCCATCATTTATTATAAAAAATCCACCAACTAAGGTTGGTCGGGAATAAAAAATTTCCCAGAAACACCAACTACGGTTGGTTGGGAAGAAAATTCACCAACTCCGGTTGGTCGGGAATAAAAAATTTCCCAGAAATACCAACTACGATTGGTTGGGGAGAAAATCCACCAACTCCGGTTGGTCGGGAATAAAAAATTTCTCAGAAATACCAACTACGGTTGGTTGGGAAGAAAATTCACCAACAACGGCTGGTCGGGAATAAAAAATTTCCCAGAAATACCAACTACGGTTGGTTGGGAAGAAAATCCACCAACTCCGGTTGGTCGGGAATAAAAAATTTCCCAGATATACCAACTACGGTTGGTTGGGAAGAAAATCCACCAACTCCGGTTGGTCGGGAATAAAAAAATTCTCAGAAATACCAACTACGGTTGGTTGGGAAGAAAATCCACCAACTCCGGTTGGTCGGGAATAAAAAATTTCCCAGAAATACCAACTACGGTTGGTTGGGAAGAAAATCCACCAACTCCGGTTGGTCGGGAATAAAAAATTTCCCAGAAATACCAACTACGGTTGGTTAGGAAGAAAATCCACCAACTATGGTTGGTCGGGAATAAAAATCCACCAACTCCGATTGGTTGGGAATAAAAATCCACCAACTCCGGTTGGTCGGGAAATTAATCTCTTCCAACTTCGGTTGGTCAGGAACAAAATTTTACAATCAACTCCGGATCATGGGATGAAAGTTGTTTCATTGCTTAGGCCCAAAGAGTGACAAGTCACTATTATTATACAACAGGTGGAGCGAGTTTCATTGTTTATGCAAAACATGACAATTTGTCTTTCTACATATGTATATTCATCAGCAAACAACAAAGAAAGCACTCAAAGTACATATTCCACACTTGGGGGCTTCTATTATAGATTTAATTATTCATTCGGTGGCACATTCTCATAACATCATGCAGTCGAGCATCAAATTTAACTCCATAAACTCACACGGTCGGGGCCCCGACCAATCATCATTCAGGCGTTGTTTTTCTTGCTCAGGAATTATTTTTGATATTGAAGTCCAGGAGGTATATTGAAGTTCAGGAGGTATATTGAAGTTCAGGAGGCATATTCAGAAGTTCAGGAGGTGTATTCAGAAGTTCAAGAGTTATTATGAACATGCTATTGAAGTTCATGAGTCAAATTCAGCATCTACAGCACTGAGATCTTTACTACTACTGTCCCGACCAATAATGAATAAGAAGTTGTATGGAAATGTTTTGAAGTCCACCACTAGCTTGGTACGTTGAAGAATTGGGTTCAAAAGCTAGAATGTTACTCGACAAAGTATTTAGAGGAGCATAAATTAGAAAAATCAAGCACGTGAAGTTAGCACTCACTTGCTCGGCACAAGAGGCAGTTGGTCGGCAAGCAAATCAATCAACATACTTGAAGATTATGACAAGCTACAAGTTGTATACTATGGCATGGCTGCATCCAAATTCCCAGGGGTGATACATAGCACAAGGAGTTCCTCAAAGAAAGATTAGCAACCATCGATCAGCCTGCATCATATGTCGTCCAGGAGATAATGCCCTTTATGTTGAACAAATCAAGAAGGTAGATCAAGAATTTCACGAGCACCGACCAACACTGCAGAATAAATACTCCATCCTTTCAGTAAACCATCGAGCATGGAGTATTGAGGGCTTGTGTTGACACAAAAATTCTCCATCTACGAGGACCAATCAGAAAAGGACACATGGCATCCTACGTGGAAATATTCGGCACCCGAGGAGAGTTGATCGACACCCGAGTAAAGTTGGTCGGTACCCAAGAAGAGTTAGTCGACACCCGAGGAGAGTTGGTCGGCACCCGAGGAGAGATAGTCGGCACCCGAGGAGAGTTGGTCGGCATACCAACCAGGAAGATCAAAGGATAACTATGCATTTAATGTGCATTAATGAAGATGACAACGCATTTAATGAGCCTTAATGTACATTTATACTGTATTAATGATGACAACACATAGCATACCAATCAATTCAACAATTAGATTCATTGAATGTAGACATAAATGTCTACATACAATGAATCTCTTTATCTCCCATCACTATAAATACATGTATTCCCTTAGCCAAAAGGGAGGATAACTAAGAAACACCATACACAAGATACACATCCTTTCTCTCTCTACACCCTATGGTGTTATTGTAAACCCCTGGGAATAAAATAACAATGGACGTAGGCTTTATTCATAGCCGAACCACTTTAAAAATATTTGTCTCTCATGCGCTTGATTGGATTGTTTTTATCTATTTATCTCTGATCATAAAAACGGGATTCGGTCCAGTTTTTTTCATCAACAATGTTGTTAACAAAAGTTAAGTGTAATATTGCGAATCAATGAGGAAATGGGTGTCATTTTTTTCTTCATGTGTGGATCTGCTATTATTGTGAAAAGGCTATAGTTTTAGTATATTTTTCAACTTTTCTTTTAGGTAAAACTCATATTTCTAATATCTCACAATGGTATAATTTTAATTAGCATAATTTTTTGTTTGTTTTATTAAACTATAAACTAATAGTGATTAATAACTTTAATTAGGATACTATTTTTTATGCATCAATCTACTCTATTTTTTTTTCAAGACACGTGATTAATATTGTTGTTGGTGGTGTTTTAGACCATTTGAATCATTTTGGTATTTTGAGTCTCTCATATGTATGAATCATTAATGCTAAGAAGCTCAATACCCATAACAGTTCCATTCTTATAGAAGTTATGTTATATGTTAGCAGTTTAGTTCAATACCTATAACAAATGGAGTGCTAGAAAACATATTAGGGGCTTCATTCTAGCAAGTATATCAGTTCAATTCATATAGCAGGTATAGAAGATATAGTAGGTATAGCAAGCATGTGGTTTGTTAACAGATCTGAGACTATAGCAGTTTATTTGTTAAGTGTCTGGTTGGTTCAGTTCTTCTTCATTTGTTAAGCATTCTTCTTCATTTGTTAACATCGTAGCAGGTTTAATAGGTATGTATAGTAGATTTAGTCCAAATAAACTTATCAGAGCTACTGCCAATCAAAGCATCATCAAGGGTCATTTGCACTATGATTTTCTAACTATGATTGTAGTTTAGATGGATGCATATCGCCACGACCAGTTTCCTTTAAAGTTAAAGATTAGTAGTAGTTTGAGTATTATACTGAGTAGTATAATTGTGAAACTGATTGCTTTCCATATTTCTCATTTTCTTAGTTTCTTCATAGTAGTTTTGTAGTTATTCTGAGCTAATATCTGTAGCATGTCTATTTGGGAGTTAATTTACGTTCCCATTCCATACTTTATTTCCACACATACCATACTATGTTTTGACCATTAGTTTTCAAACATATATGTTTTAGATTCTATAATGGGTTTTGTAATAATCTCAATTTAGTTTTTGTTTATGTTTTGCTCTACCTTTTGCAAGTGTGCTTCTGAAAGCCTTAGTTTGGCCTTCAAGTTGCCTACAGAATTACCACACGAGTTGGCCTTCAAATTGCCTACAGAATTGCCATTATCATTTTTTTTGTTCTATTTGGATTCAGGATCATTCAGTTGGAAAATTTTGTTTTAAAGATGGTGATATGAGTAATTCAACTAGAAATGTTTTGTTGTCCTTGGTGCTGTAATTGTAGTTGTTAGTTGTCAACCGATCCTCTTACTTAACTGCTTCATCACTCAAGATCGAATAAATATCAAATCTTGCTCCCAGCTCAGATTTCTAGCGATCATCTGAATACAATGAAAATGTCGACATCTGTATTAACCTAAGGCCTCATCCATATCACTCTGGGCAACAATATCGGAGAACCCGAGTCTTACCAGTGCAATTGAAATACGAAGAATGCTGAGAAGAATTCTAATGGTTATATAGGAATGTGGGCTGTTTGATATGGCTTCTTCTTGCATGATGCTTGAGTAAGCAGTAGAAATATACTATTGACACTAAGCATTTACTGTTGAGACTAAGAATTTATAGTTAAAAATGAATGACAATTTCACTAACTTTTATTCCCATCATAGCGTATCTAGAGTGACATACTCCGTATAAGTAAAAGAAGATGAGGGGTGAGGAGCTTCAGGGGATGCGTATTGAAGAACTGCAACAGCTTAATGTGACTCCAATTACCCATTGAGAGTTAAGGTGGATAGTCTATTTTATTTTAGTATTTTTGATATTCAATCTAATCACATGGTTGTGTATCTGAATCTGTATTTATGTATTTCACCATGTTTATGATCTATATTATGTGTACGTGTCTTATACTTTATAATGATTGTTCCCCCTTCCTAACAGAGCCATATTGTTATTCCCCCCTTTCTAACACACAAATTACTTGACAGGTTACCCCAACCAACCATTTTGCATTTCTCAATATGATTGGACAAATTTGAGCATTTTAGAGCTACAAATGGGGAGGTACCTATATGGTATGTGCCTCTCCTTATTCCTCTCATTTTTCACGTGTAGTTTTGAAATTGTTAAGTAAATGGATGTGAAAACTATGATAATGCCACCGAAATACTTTGTTTTTAGTGTATTTGAAGGCATATTAACAAAATATAGAATAAATTTTGGATGTACCATGGAAGTTTTGTATGCCTAAATCAATATTGACAATAATCAGTCAATTGTTCGACTGGTGCGAAAGGAGAGTGGACTGTTTGCAATATGTTATTAATCTTCATATAAAAAATCATTCCATGTCTAATTGACAATCGATTTTAATATAATTTAAGTTTTGATTTAATTAATTGGTCAGGCCATTAGTTTAATGTTAGGAATCAAATCTCCCACATTATTTATGATGTTGATAGAGGCATCATTGTTAATCGACTAAGAATAAATTTATGTATTGTTACGAAGAATGTGTACTTATGATCTTTGGGATGGATGTGTCACATGACTCCCCTGGTCACTCTGATGTGCCTTCCATTGCTTCTGTAAATTAAGCTATTTCCTTAATTTTTTTGTTCCATATTTATTGTTATATATAACGATTTATTTTATCTTAATGTTATTTTGGCTTTTAATCTATATTTTGTTTCTGTATTTTCTATTTTTTATCTTAATTTTCTGTATTTTCTGTTTTAGGTTGTCGGTTCTAGGCAGTGGACACTGATATCTATCTACAGAGCATCGTTCATTCACACTCACCAAAGGTGGATATGATAGATTCCTCTTTACACCATGCCCAGACAACGTGTATAATGGAATAGTAAGGTACAATTTTGGACACATTGCCTATGAAAATCATGAATTTTATTTACCTTTTGATTAACTAAATGCTTTTTAATGTTTACTTCACTCGTTGTTTGTTGCAGTATGTTTTTTGGAGGATACATAACTGAAGCAGAAATGTCATAACGTTATACTGAATATGAGGTTTTTGGGGGGATATATATTTGTTTGGCAGTTGATCAACTGATCAGGTAGTATTGGGGGTGTTAAATTTTAAAATAGTGCTTTTGTGTTTTCAAAGTAGATGTGTTAGATTTAAAAATCCCATGTTTATATCTTTATTTCTATATAATTGTTACTTCTCTTTGTTTTGGTATTGTATATACGATTTGTTTGTCAAAATTCTAGGTATATCTCTCAAATTTTTTCTTTCTAAATCCCAGGTATATCTCTCAAGTTAGTTTTCTCATCAGAAATAGTTATTGTCTTTTAGCTCATAATGTGTTGAATACATGGAGATGTTGAAGTTTGTGCCCAGCTAAGACCTACTGTTGACATATATGTTCCGATGGATGCTTATTTTATCCGTCCAGAGCTGTGTCAGGGTAATAGATAAATGGCGTTGAAGAAGCTTGGCTTGAGCAGTTAAGGATTCCCTTTTAGGTGTATATGTTTGGCAGAAAAGCTTTATTGAATATAAGATAACTGTGTATTTATCTTAGTGTGTTTGAGGGTTACACCATCGTAGAATTGTTGTGTATGTTGTGCTTGCTGTACTTTGACATAGTGGTGTGCACTTTCTTTTGGTATTGGTAATTTTACCGTTTTAAGAATTTTCTATTAATAATGAAAAAGGAAAATTCCTAAGTGATTTTTTATACATAGTTGTCTTTTGGGTTGTATGCTTCTATTCTCCCTAATGAAATCTTGGTAAATTCTTTAATAAATTCTCATCATAGAATTGTTGTGTATGCTACATATTGTATTTAATTTCTTTAGTATATTTGCATTACTATTATTATTATTTAAAAGTGTGCATTATGATTTTGAAGGTTATCCAAATTTTTTTTATTTTTTGTTTTTTGGTGTTTGTTTTTCAAATAATCCGCAAAGTAGATTTTATTTGTAATAATTGTGTTTACTTATTGTTGAAGTGAAATTATGAATTCTTGGTAGTTCCAATATATACTTCTCCCTATTTTTTGGAAGATTTGGTAAGAGATATTCAATGAAAAAGCAGAACAACTTTAGTATTAGTTGTTTTAGTCTTGGTCCCTTATAATTGTACTACTAATAACAGGGCAATTAACTATCCGATAAATCAGTTGGAAAGTGAAAGTGTTAAAATGAATAGTCTTTATGAATTGTTTCCCTTTTATGGTTATAGAATAATAATGTGGATTATTCTTAATATTTCAAAAGTCTAATATATTCCGTCTTTTTTTCCTTGACAGAATAATGTTATTGGCACGGGCATTCCACTAGTATATATATATATTCCGTCTTCAGGCACGGGCATTCCACTAGTGTATATATATATATATATATATATATATCAAAGGTTCTAAAAAACACAAGGCGTGATCAAGGCATGGAGGCCAAGCCTTAAGCGTTAAAAGCCTAGGCGGGCCATAGTCATCAAAAAGCGTTTAGCCTTCTTAATATATTTTAATATTTTTTTAACCATAACAACGCTATTATATATTAAAATTGTACATATCATAAAAATATGTCGGAATATATGCAAAGTAAAATACTATTTGATTATTTTGGATGAGATAATAGTCTGGTTTGTAAAAAAATTCTTTAAAAAGTGATATCGTTTCACTAAAGCATTGTTGTTTTTAGAAAAAAGTGCGCTCTAAGGCTTTTACCAAGAATAAGGCGTAAAAAGCTTAAGGTGGGACGTTTCTCCCAAGCCTCAAACCTAAGCGGAGCCTAGGCGGATTTTTTATAACAGGGATATATATATATATATATATATATATATATATATATATATATATATATATATATATATATATATATATATACAGAAAGTCTCATGTAAGGACTTCTTATGGTGAAAACCGCGGTACATACCATTTTTTTTAAATAGTAAAAAAAATAATTTTTCATTGAAACTTCATGGATATGATCTCCACAGTGAGAAGATAATCTTTAATTTTTTTCATCAAAAAATTCAATAAAAAAAACCGTTGAGATGAGGTGTTATGTAAAAAAATGATATAAATATGCATTTTCGACCGTTGAAATGTTGGGTCAGCGCCAGCCGCTTTAATGATTGAATTTTTTGATGAAACTTCATGGGTATGATCTTCTCACTATCAAGATCATATCAATGAAGTTTCATAAAAAAATTCAATAAAAAAGTGAGTGAGATGATCGGCAACATTTCAACGGTCGAAAATGCATATTTATACCCTTTTTTTACATATCACCTCATCTCAACGATTTTTTTATTGAATTTTTTGATGAAAAAATTTGGAGATTTTCTTCACACTATGAAGATCATATTCATAAAGTTTCATAAAAAAAAATCATTTTTTTTACTATTTTAAAAAAAATAGTATGAACCGGGGTCTGTACCATAAGGAGCCCTTAGAGAAGAGGGCCTATATATATATTAAAAATATTAATCGAATCGAAGTATATAAATTTAAATTCGGTTAATTAAATAAACGAGTAATCGAATATTCATTTAAATGGATCGGAGTCGAATTCGAATTCCCAAAAAAATCCATCCGTGGAGAGGCGTAGTCCCAGTCATTTGTATGAGTTCGTTTTTTGATGATACTCAGTAGAATCCAAACGCAAATTCATGAAGACGTGTCGTAAAACTGAATCGAAATCTTCAGTAGGGGTGTTCGCGGTCCGATCCGGTCCGATTTTGGGGTTTTTTTGGGACCAGACCGCATTAATCGGTCCTAAAAAATTACGGACTGAGACCGGACCGAAATTATCGGTCTCGGTCCCATTCGATTTTAAAACGGTCCGTGTTCGGTCTCGGTCCTATTCGGTCCATACCAATAAAAAAAACAACACATTTTTTATCATTAAAAACAACACTTTTTTTTTGTAAAACTGCATTTTTATTAAAAACAACACATGTAAAACTCCATTAAAAAACAACACATGTTTTTATTAAAAACTGCCTTAAAACAGCTATTTCCATTAAAAAACTTTATAATTTTTATTACTACTTAAGCAACTAATTTAATTTAATTTTAGAAGAAAAAAAATATGTAAATCTATATTTTTTTTTTTAATAAAACATCAAGCACAAACACTCAATCTGTTTCCTCATATTGTTCCTAATTTGACAGATCTATAATCTCATAGAAGTTGCATATTAGAAGTATTCATGTTCTATATTAAGGTCCTTCCATTAGGCATATACACTGAACAAAACTAGAATCCATAGAAAATTATATTTACTTCTCATAAAGGTTAGATCTAGAAAAAAATCCATTTACTTCTCATAAAGGTTAACAAACATTTAGATCTAGAAAAACAAGTGAAAGTGAAATACCAGATGGGCGATGGGCGGTAGCTGGTTGCGGTGGCTGGCGATGGGCGGTAGCTGGCTGCGGTGGCTGGTGATGGGCGGTAGCTACCTGCGGTGGGCGGTGTCTGCAGCTGGGCGTACTGGGCGGTGGGCGATGGGCGTGCTGGTGCTCGGCGATGGGTAGTCGTGTGTGCGTAAAGAGAGATGGGAAGGGGCGACTGTGCTGTTTGTTGCTGTGTAGAGAGAGAGATAAGAAATGTTTATGTTAATGGGGTTGTAACTTGTTGTGTCTGTGTGGGTATATTGGGGTGAAAGTGTGTGTGTGGGTATATTGGGGTAAATATATATATGTATAAAAATATATATATATATTTTCAATAAATGCGGTCCGATCCGGTCCAAAACCATTTTTTAAGATCCAAAACCGAATAATGCGGTTCTATATATTTTAAGACCGAATTAAAGCCGATTTAAAAAAAACGTAAAAGTAAGCTCGGTTCGGTTCGGTTTTTTCGATCCATTCGGGTTCGTGCACACCCCTAATCTTCAGTGCACATAAAATGACATAGTTGACTATGAGAGAGAGAGAGAGAGTTTGACATACATAAGTATTGAGTTGTCTGACAAAGCTTGAGAAATTACTATGCTTAAACCTCTAACAAACCTAGTCCCATCCCCATTCCACGAAATAACCTCATCACTCCCCGGATCTTCAACCAACATATAAGTCTTCAACAAAAAAGGCGACGCTGATGATTTTCTCACATATTCCAGCAATCCCATCTTTTCACATTCATCCTCCATTCTACAACTTCAATTTCGACTAAAAATCTATATTAATATCTATCTATAAAAAGGGTTAAAAAAATTATAATTATAAGGCTAGACGGAGAAAAGAAAAAGGGCAGTTAAGAACTCCCACCCCCAACAATAGAAACCCAACACGACCCCACAATTCATGAGAATTACAAGGTCTCTCTCTCTCTCTCTCTCTCTCTCTCTCTCTTCTCTCTCTCTCTCTCTCTCTCTCTCTCTCTCTCATTAAAGAAATGGTTGCAATGTATGTTTAATGTTTCAAAAATTATATTCTGTCCGAATTTTTTATGGAAATTTGATAGATTAATTGACGTGACGGGATTTTATTGGTTCGTTATTGGGGTACACGCCAGTGGTACCTAGAAACCAACCAATCATGCCCGTCACATCAGTTTGTTCACCAAAATTCTGTCAAAAATTCAGTTACTATAGAACTACTCTTAATGTTTAGCTCTTCATATATGTACTGAGAAAAAATGGTTACGTTGGTGATGATAAAAAAAAATGAAGTACGGGTCACACGTGTCCAATCATGTCAAACATATACACGTCAACTTATTATATATTACAATTAATTAAACTCTCTTCCCTCCAACTTTATATTCATTTTCACTTCATCAACCATTTATTTTCTACACTAAATTCCCTTAACTTTTACAATGGATAAAATTACCCGAAACCCTAATAGGGTTGTATTTTGGAAGAGAAAATTGATCATGCGCATGTACAAAAATTTGTTATATGCATACACAAAATTGGTTATACGCGGTGATCAGGTCGTAGAGTTTAATCTATCTTCAGTTGGAAATGGTAATAGGAATGTTTTAGCATTTATATTGAGTAAACTAACAATATACTCTTTTCGTTCCAAATTTAGAATTCGTATCTTTATTTAATATAAATTAAAGATACACTCAATCAATCACCAATATTAATTTTTGTTCATCATCGTGAAACTTGGAAAGGAGAAATTGTCCCTTAATTTGGAACAATCCAAAAATGAATACTGAACTCTTAATTTAGACCGGAGAGAATATGGTTTTTAGCTAAATCTTTCTTTGAGGAAATATGTTTTGGGTCCAAAATAGTATTCGATATGTCTTAAATTAGTGGTCATTATTTAAAAAAGACGGATTTTGAAGATCACACAATCAATGATCAAAATTAAAACTTATTTTACTATAGTGTTTTTTTTATAAAGACATCTAGTGATGAAAAGTTTTCAAATTTGAATTTCACAATATGTTTTAGGGTATAGCTATTCCCACTCCAATCCATTACCAAGGCACTCCAAAATTTTGTCAAATGACAAAATAACCCTCATTACATTTGTTAAAAGAAAAATGTGTCCAATATTACATGAGTTGTATCCAAACAAAATAAGAGTTCATCAATCTAACATTTGTCAAAGAATGCAAAGAACATGAAGATAATACTTCATTTCAGCATAGGACGGACTCAGTTTTTTCAAATACCAAAATAACATCATTTCTATCCCCAAAAAAATTACAATTTCCACTTAGATAGCTGTCAAAAAAATCTGCACAAGAAACGTTACTTCCTCTTGCACGAAATACAACATTTCCTCTTCCAACTTGCACAAATGAACCTCTAAAAAGTAAAAAAAAAAAAAACTATATCAATTGTTTGAAAAAAATAACATTTAACAATCCAATATTTGCCAAAAAAAATCTGCACAAAAATATTACTTCTCCACAAAAATCAACACAAAAATATTACTTCTCCACAAAAATCTGCGCAAAAAATCTGCACAAACATTTGCACAAAATCAGCCTTGTTCACACCCTTTCCAATTCCAAAATCTGCACAAAAATAAACTATATAAATTTCAAAATCTGCACAAAAACTATATAAATTCTCCAAAAAAATCAGCACAAAAATATTACTTCTCCACAAAAATCTGCACAAAATCAACCATATTCACAGCATTTCCAATTCCAAAATTTGCACAAAAATATACTATATAAATTTCAAAATCTGCACAAAAACTATATAAATTCCCAAAATCTCCACAAAAAATCTGCACAAAAACTAACCTGGCTATCATTTAAGTTAATGTTCTCAGCTTTATTCACACAAGTGCGACTGTTATGTCCAATACTTTGACAAACACTGCAATTTCTCAACTTTTCAACAATCTCAAACGCAGAGGGATCACGGCTTGTGGAGCTAATTAACTTTCTTTTTTTTAACCTAGTGGGCGTCCTTTCTAAGGTTGAATTCTTGGTTCGGTAATGGAAGGATATGGAGAATCAATTAGTTGAGCAATTTATTTTCGACTATCTTCCCGTCGAGTGAGCGGCATTTGTAAATAATTATTATGGAAATCATGAAGCAGACCTTCAATTTTATCTTCATGGCCAATTTATACATGCTCAAAATGATTTGGTGATCTTATATCAATTCTCCATTATGGATGTATATCATCAAGCCGTAAAATTCTGTGATTGTAATTTCTCATCATGTGTGCGCATGACAAACCTATTGTCGTTGTGAAATGCCCTGTGCATATACCCACGAATGAATTAGATTTTGATAACTCAAATTGTTTGAAAATCTGCCGAAGTGCAAAGCCAGAAACATCAGTAACAAGTTCCTTAAAAAGAGACTCGCGAAATTTATGTGGAACACGAATCTTTTCACTAGCAAGCTGCGTTTTAATTTCCTTGTACTAATTTTCGATTGAAATACAAATTTTTTCTTTCACTTCACGCAAAATTCCAGTTGAAACGTGGAGATATTTCTTGATCATTTCATGTGCACTGTTGATGTAAAAAACTAGATCGCTCTAATTATTCAATCACAGATAAATAAATAAGACAAAGATTTTTAAAGTGGTTCGGCTAGGAATAAAGCCTACGTCCACTGTTATGTTATTGCTGAGTGTTTGTGGAATTCTTGATTACAAGTTCTCTCAAGAAATTCCGGTCCCTTTGAATGAGGGAGATACAATGTATTTATAGCCCTGAGGCTTACATATGAAAGGGTGGTGCATTAAATGATATACATATGAAAGGTCCTTGAGGCTATCATATGAAAGGGTAACTCATTTAATGTTCTTCAAGCGTGTGCGTCAAGATGATAAGCAGTCAATGAACAGTTTTGAACTGTTGGTTATCTCGCAATCAATGCTGTGGTCGAGATGCAGCTCGAACCGCCTTAGTTGCTCGTCGTTCAGGAGTTCATAGGAGCGCTGGAGTTTCTCGGAGTGTTGTAGTTCCTCGGGGTGTTGTAGTTCCTCAGGGTGTTGTAGTTCGGAGCGAACATGACTTGGTCGGGGAAATAAACTTCCTCGTTGTTATTGTGCCATGTAGATTGACACGTGTCTTCTTATTATTGGTCCACGTCAGTAGATTAAATTTGGTATCAACAGAAGCCCCCAATGCTTCATGCTTGATGGGTTACTTGAAAGGATGGAGTATTTATTCTGCAATGTTGCTCGGTGCTCGTGAAATTCTTGATCTACCTTCTTGATTTGTTCAACATAAAGTTCATTATCTCCTGGACGAAGTATGATGCAGGCTGATCGATGGTTGCTAATCTTTCTTTTGAGTAACTCCGTGTGCTATGTATCACCCCTGGGAATTTGGATGTAGCCATGCCATAGTATGCAGCTTGTAGCTTGTCATAATCTTCAAGTATGTTGATCGGTTTGCTAGCTGACCAACTGCCTCTTGTGCCGAGCAACTGAATGCTAACTTTACGTGCTTGATTTTTCTGATTTATGATCCTCTGAATACTTTGTCGAGTAACATACTAGCTTTTGAACCCAACTCTTCAATCTGATTAGTACCAGGCTAGTGGTGGACTTCGAAACATTATCTCATAAATTCTTCTTCATTATTGGTCGAGACAGTATTAGCAAAGATCTCAGTGCTATAGATGCTGATTTTGACTTCTACCTCTGCTCGGGGACAAACAAGAGGTTCTCGGGGACTAACAAGTGATTCTCAAGGACGAGCAAGTGCTTCTCGGGAATGAGCTAATGCTTCTCGGATAGATCATCTGTGATGAATATCAGAATGTTGAAAGATCTTAACTTCATACACTCCCCTTATGCTTTAGATGATCCTCCTGCTGGTGAGGAACCTGTTTTAAAAGTAGAAGGAGAAGAAACCAGTAGAATAGGAATCTCAATGTAATAGTTAGTATACATTTTCATTCTCAATGTATTTTGTTTTTTGAATTTAACGAAAGACTTTCATTTTTATTCGCAATCTTAATTGCTATTGTCTTGTAAAATACTTTACATGTGTGCATATGTATAACAATATTGTGTTGTTCATCGAACAACTTAGTAATAAAGAAGTTACAAGTATTAGTAACGTTGCTCGATCACTTAATAATAAAGTAATGAGTATAAAAATGTTTAAAATTTTTCCAACCAACCAAGGTTGATAAATAATGTTTGTCGACCAACTACAGTTGATGGAAATTTATCTCCGACCAGCCATACTTGGTTTAATTTCAAATATTTTCATAAAATGTGCCCGACCAACTAAGGTCAATAATTTGTCCTCGTCGACCAACTACAGTTAGTGGGTTTTTGTCCCCGACCAACCATACTTGGTTCAGTTTGAAATATTTTGTTCTTCGAGGAACTTTTTGTAATAATCTTACCTCCCGACCAACATAAGTTGTAATATGAGAGTATATTTTTATCTTACCAACCGTAATTGATCATGCTGGTGTACACCTCTTAACTAAAGGGGTAGTAGTTTTTTGGCTCCTTAGAGCGCCTCCTAACCAAAGGAGTATTTTTTGGCTCCTTAGAGCGCCTCCTAACCAAAGGAGTATTTTTTGGCTCCTTAGAGCTTTTGGCTCCTTAGAGCACTTTTTGGCTCCTTAGAGCTTTTGGCTCCTTAGAGCACTTTTTGGCTCCTTAGAGCACTTGGATCCTTAGAGCTTTTGGCTCCTTAGAGCACTTTTTGGCTCCTTAGAGCTTTTGGCTCCTTAGAGAGCCTCCTAACCAAAGGAGTATTTTTTTGGCTCCTTAGAGCTTTTGGCTCCTTAGAGCACTTTTTGGCTCCTTAGAGCACTTTTTGGCTCCTTAGAGCTTTTGGCTCCTTAGAGCACTTTTTGGCTCCTTAGAGCTTTCTGACCAACCGAAGTTGATCGTGGGTTTGAACTATCGGTGTTTGCTTTTATTGTTGGGCAGCGTAGTGTTGCACACAATACTGACTGTAGCTCATTAATCCAATTAGCCTTACATCGCCTCTTGTTCAAATCATTTAGTAATGTTCTGCTTGTCACTTCAGTTTGTCCATTATTCTGAGGATGACCTGGTGCTGAATGAACCTTCAAAATGTTTGACTGATGACAATAAGCGGCAAACTCCTCATTATCAAATTGTGTTCCATGGTCTGTGATGAAGGCATGACGAGGTATTTGAATCTTCCTCGGGTCGTCGGCAGTGGTCCAACCAAATCAATTCCCATATGGAAAATGGCCAAGGAGAAGTGATGGGTGTCAACAATGTTTGTGGAGTTCTTCGGATGGAGGAAAAGCGTTGGCACTTGTCACATTTTTTGGCATAAGCTATACAATCAGCTCTCATCGTCGGCCAGTAGTATCTCTGCGTCATCACCTTTTACAAAAGTGTCCGACCTGCTACATGGGCTCCACAGGACCTTTCATGGATCTCTTTAATCAATTCTTTCATCTCGGAGGGATGTACACATCTTTGCAAACCTTCCATAATTCCTCGTCTATACAAAATACCATTAATTAGTACATAATGAGCAGCTTTAAACTTCCATTTCTTGGCAGCGAGCTTATCCTCCGGTAATTGTTCCTCCTCAATATATGCTCTGATGGGATCCATCCAAGATGGTCCTAAATCAAGGGTAATAATATTCATCGTCAGGTCTTCATCTATGCTCCGACTTTCTAATACTTCAATTGGTATCGTTCTTCGCAGCTCGGTACGAGTAGCTGATGCTAATCGGGCCAAGGCGTATGCTCTCATATTCTCCATTCTTGATATTCTTACCAGTTTGAACAGCAACAAACTCTGATACCAACTCCATCATCTTTGCTTGATACTTGATCATCAATTCTCCTTCGGCTCATTATTTTCCCAACATTTGGTTTACGATCAATTGAGAATCACTGAAGGCAATAACCTGCTGTGCCTCCATAGTATTTGACAAATTAAGACCTACAATCATGGCCTCATACTCAACCTCATTATTAGAAGATTTGAATTAGAAACGTAGGGCGTATTCCCTGTCGACCTCATCTGGGCTGTTCAAAACGATCCCTGCCCCACAGCCTGTAGTGAAAGATGATCCATCTACATATAGCCTCCATATAGGCAACTTGTCTTCTAATTTCTGGTCTGACAGAGTTCCTCGGTGTAATACTTTTTGCTTTCTTTCATCATGTCCTGATACTTCTGAATACACCTCTTGAATTTCGATATACCTCCTGAACTTCAATATTCCTCCTGAACTTCAATATTCCTCCTGAACTTCAATATACTTCCTGAACTTCAATATTCCTCCTGAACTTCAATATTCCTCCTGAACTTCAATATACCTCCTGAACTTCAATACACCTCCTGAACTTCAATATTCCTCCTGAGAAAGTGATTAGTCGGGGTTGAATTTGATGCTCGACTGCATGATGATATAAGAATGTGCCACCAAATGAACAAATATATCTGTAATAGAAGCCCCCAACTGTGGAATGTGAACTTTGAATGAGATTTATCGACCAATACCAACCGGAGTTGGATTTTATCTACCAACCGGAGTTGGATTTTGTCTACCAACCGGAGTTGGATTTTATCTACCAATCGGAGTTGGTGGTAATTGATAATGAATGATGAAGACTTCCTCGGAGCTGACCAACAGATTGTTGGGAATAAGATAATATAAATGCAGGATACCTCCTCGGCGATGACCAACAGATTGTTGGGAATAAGATAATATATATGCAGGATACTTCCTCGGCGATGACCAACAGATTGTTGGGAATAAGATAATATAAATGCAGGATACCTCCTCGACGATGACCAACAGATTGTTGGGAATAAGATAATATAAATGCAAGATACCTCCTCGGCGCTGACCAACAGATTTGTTGGGAATAAGATAATATAAATGCAGGATACCTCCTTGGCGATGACCAACAGATTGTTGGGAATAAGATATAATAAATGCTGGAGCTATCCTTGGAGCTGAATAAGATATAATAAATGCTGGAGACATCCTTGGAGCTGAATAAGATATAATAAATGCTGGAGATATCCTTGGAGCTGAATAAGATATAATAAATGCTGGAGAGATCCTTGGAGCTGAATAAGATATAATAAATATTTGTCGAGCTCCAGGCTGAAATGAGAATAGAATATGTATCCAAATAGATATAAAGAATAATTAAAAATAATAAAGTGCCTCGACGATCAGTCGAGGTAGAATCATATAATGCCGAACAAGAATAAGATCTTTCAGAACATAAGAATATGGCCGAGAACGTTGTCAGGCCTGAATATAAATAAGAATTATCCGAACGAATGTTGTAATTCTCCTTAAAGCTGAATAAGTATCTTGTCGAGGCATAATTGCAGAATGCCGAATAAGAATAATATTTTCCAGAACATAAGAATATGGCCGAGAACTTTGCTGGGCCTGCATATAAATAAGAATTACCCCGACCAACTATCCGTTGGGGGTGAAATATAATAAATGTTATAGTTCTCCTCAAAGCTGAATATGATAATAAGTATCTCGCCGAGCTCCATGTTGAGATGAATATAGAATATGAATCCCAATGGATATATAGAATCATTTGTGCTGAAGCATATATCTGGGCCTGAATATAAATAAGAATTACCCCGACCAACTATCCGTTGGGGGTGAAATATAATAACTGTTGTAGCTTTTCCTCGGAGCCGAATATATAGAGAGAAGAAATTTTTCGAGCTCCATGTTGAGATAAATATAAAATATGAATCCGAACGGATATAGAATAATTTGTGCTTCAGCATTCGTCGGTATTGAATCTTGTGCCTGTAAAAATTAATAATTTGCTCTACCATATGTGTAGGCTGAATTGATTAGTCATGAGAATAATTTACTCATCCAATCAATATATGATATGTATCAGCATAAAAATTTCAAAATATGAAACAATATGTTTTATGCCAAATGTGTGTGAGATGGACAAATTATTATCAAATATGCATCATAAATAAGACGTAAAGTTTTTTGTAAATTTATTTAATCTCCAACAACCAATCAGGTATTAGTTGCTGTTTAAAAATATTTTTGGGGTTATCATAAGTTAAAAAGACTTAAACCCCCTGCTTGTCCCCAATCCGAACTCGTGTTTAAAGAAATATCAGGGGTGCTTAGCATTTTTTAATACCCCAAAATTCTACTGCTGCCGACAAACGACATGGATGTTGCCGACCAACATTTAAGGATATCTCAAGTTATAGAATATATGGTTGGATGACCAGAATATCTCAAATCTTGAGATCAAAAAAATAACATTCAATGTAAAATTTAAGCCTTAAGAATGTTAATTAAATGAATAAATATATAACCCACTAGATCGTGTGATTTCGTCAAAGAAACCTTATGATGTGATGAAGGAGGGGCCAACATATCAAATTTGTGCCCATAGTCTTGATATGGTCATGATTATTTTACTGATCCTCTTTTACAAGAGGTGAGTAATGATTTTTCAGTTGAGAGAAAATTATTTTTTATATTGATCCCTTCCTATTCCCAATTTGGAGAGATAAAAATATGGTGAATGATCGAAATTATTACCAAATTTATATAAAAAATCAATCAATTTGACTTTATTGACATAGATGGAAGATGAACCAAATTAAGTATATAATTCATAAAAGCGAATGCAAAGAGACTCAAACTTGAAGAGAGAGAGAATATATATGGGTCATGATTTCCATGAGAAGACTTTTCATTGTCTTTAACCTTTTCCCATTCTTTTATTAAAAATATGATGGGAATATGAATAGACATCAAATATCTTACAAAATTTATTTCAAAATTAACAATGAAAATGATCAAATCTTATCATCGTCGTATATATTGGTATATGTAATCATTTAAAATATTTATTCCATGATATAAAATTAAAACTTGAGAATCAAGCAAAGAGTTATGATTTATGAAATCTACTATTTTTCAGATTTCTAAATAAGGATGAATCTAACAGTTATGATTTAAAAATCATGATATGCAACATTTTGTAGATAAAAATTGGACAATTAATTTATGTATATAAACATAAAAATCACGATTCAATCAAAAGATGTATGTATAATTGATTATACGTAGAGAATATAAAAACTTAGCTTTTGGTGGAGAACAACGCTTGTAACCCGTTCCCACAGACGGCGCCAATCTGTTGAAGACAGAAAATGGCCATTGCCATTTTAGTGGCGTCAACAGCAGATAAATGATGAGGATGAGATTGAAGATGAAGATAAACATTCACATCAAACATATATGAGACAAAGATTTTTAAAGTGGTTCGGCTAGGAATAAAGCCTACGTCCACTGTTATGTTATTGCTGAGTGTTTGTGGAATTCTTGATTACAAGTTCTCTCAAGAAATTCCGGTCCCTTTGAATGAGGGAGATACAATGTATTTATAGCCCTGAGGCTTACATATGAAAGGGTGGTGCATTAAATGATATACATATGAAAGGTCCTTGAGGCTATCATATGAAAGGGTAACTCATTTAATGTTCTTCAAGCGTGTGCGTCAAGATGATAAGCAGTCAATGAACAGTTTTGAACTGTTGGTTATCTCGCAATCAATGCTGTGGTCGAGATGCAGCTCGAACCGCCTTAGTTGCTCGTCGTTCAGGAGTTCATAGGAGCGCTGGAGTTTCTCGGAGTGTTGTAGTTCCTCGGGGTGTTGTAGTTCCTCAGGGTGTTGTAGTTCGGAGCGAACATGACTTGGTCGGGGAAATAAACTTCCTCGTTGTTATTGTGCCATGTAGATTGACACGTGTCTTCTTATTATTGGTCCACGTCAGTAGATTAAATTTGGTATCAACATGCACCTTCAACCCTTGAGGTTACACGGTTCCTAAAGTGTACGTAGTTCCCTGTCCATGCATGTATGAATCTCTCTTTGAAAGGAAGCCATGTATTTCTTATGTAATTGAGGACATATTCCTTCTCTTCATATTGAACTTCAAGAATATGCCAAGCTTCTTCAAAAATCGATTCATTCGCGGATTCTACGAAATTAGTCCAACTCAATAGAAATGCATCCCAATCTTCATTTTTATCGAATGCTTGCTTACATTACGAACACTACCAAGCAGCTCTTCTTTGTTTGAAAATTTATCGATCACCAAATAGAGTTGTTTTTTAGACTCAACAATTTCGACATGATCAATTTTACCCTTTATTTCCGTTGTTTTATCACCTGTTATATTTCCATGTGTTGAAAATGAACATTAGGTATATCAACATAAAATAAAATTGAAAATCAACATTAGTTATAGAAATATTTTGTTGAACTAAAAAAATTATATCAAATAACAAAGTTCACACTAATATTTACAAGGAACTAATCAATAGGTATAAATCATTTTTTCAGCCCTAAATATAGTTAGTCAAGATTATTGGAACATAATTTTTTCAGCCCTAATATTTTTTTCAGCCCTAAATATAATTTTTTTCAGCCCAAATATAATTTTTTCAGCCCTAAATATAATTTTTCTCAGCCTTAAATATAATTTTTTTAGTCCTAATATTTTTTCAGCCCTAAATATAGTTAATGAAGATTACTGGAACATAATATTTACAATGAACTAATCAATAGATATAAATAATTTTTTTACCAATTATATTTTATAAATATGTAAAAAAGATAGAAGAATAAATTACCTGAGCTATTGGAGTTCAAGTGTAATGAGTTGAATATCTCCGAGATTTCTTCAATACCCTTTGTGCTTGTGAAATTAATTATTTCATCCAACTCGATTAAATGTTTGTGACTAAGAGTGGTTATTTCTCCCGGTTCAAACCTTTCTTCATCTAATATCACCATCTCTAAAGTGGAAATGAAAATGATTTGGATAGAAGAAAATAGAAGTGTTTGGGCGGAAGTATTCTGAAGACATAAGAGTTGAAAGTTTGGTAAATAGTTTTAAGGGTTAAGGGCTTTGAGGGCTCTTTTGTCATTCTAAAATATTTTGGAGCGTCTTAGTAGTAAGGAGCGGCTATAGCTCTACCCTATGTGTTTATTATTGCACATTTGTGTGTTTATAGGGTTTTGAAAACAAAGACAAAGCATCTTTTTTATGGATGAAAATGGTCCTGATGGGAAAGCCCATTGATAAGGATGACAAATATCCCGTGGGTAAAATTTAGGGATGGGGTGGGGAATGTATTTAATTCCCGATTCGGGTTAGAGGCGAGGGCGTGGAACGGAGAGCCCGGTCCGCAGGGGTCCTTTTTATATTTCGCACAGGGATTTCCCGACATATTTATTTTATTAATAAAATATTTAAATATTATTATTAATATTATACTCTATAATCGAAAAAAAAAACTTTCTAAAGCACTTGTAATATAATAGTGATTTCCATATTATTTGTTATACTAATAATTAATTTTTAATTGAAATTAAAAGATAATCCATGTAAGTCAAAATCTGTAGTGTGAAAGTTATAGTAAAAAAATTAGAGTTATTGGGATTCGACCACCATTAATTCTTTCATTTTGATTATGTCCCCCCACATAATCATTTTTTGGGGGATTTGACTCCAAAATGATTTTAAGCGATTTAAATGTGTCAAAAATATATTTGATAGAATATTTTGCGAAGTCATCGTAGGGCCAAACCCAAGATTTAGGACCTATTGTAATATGTATTTTGAAAATAGGACAATAAACATTTTATTTATAGTTTTAGTCCCTACTTTTGAATAAAGCCGCTGGCGCGGACCCATATTCATAAAACGTCAACCAATCATAGCATGTCACGTGCCCCTTTCATTTAAAAATATGGATTAAAAATAAAAACGAAATGTTTGTTGTCCTATATCCATAATCAACATTATTTTTAGTCCTAAAAGTACATAATTTATATATTAAATTACAAAAAATTAATGGAGAAGGAAATCACAAATCATCCAAAATAGTTGTGATATTTGTGAAAAAAAAATAGATATTATACGTTCAACTCCTCAAACAAGATTGTCCCTTCTTCTGTGAAATTCCTGGATCTTTGACTGATTATGCAGAAAATATTATGTAAATGACATACAAGTATTCTTCATCCTCCACTTAACTACTTTTTATGTTACGTGATTGTTGAAAGGTATTTTTCCTCAAAAATATTATTTGTATAATAGATGTAGGTGACATGAAACTTTCTCCTTTAACCGAAGAATAACGTGCAAATTCCTCTATTCCAATTACCAATTTCTCCATCAATGTTGATTTGATTTGTTCTCCCATCCTCATCAAAACTCTTCGGATTTTCTTGGCATGAAGTGACCTTTTTGACTTTATGTGATAAAATTTTCAAAAATGAA
Source organism: Sambucus nigra (assembly GCA_949130495.1). Classification (NCBI taxonomy): domain Eukaryota; kingdom Viridiplantae; phylum Streptophyta; class Magnoliopsida; order Dipsacales; family Adoxaceae; genus Sambucus; species Sambucus nigra. The sequence goes on along the minus strand of OX422214.1, from coordinate 284,971,209 downwards.
AAGAATGTTAGACCGACTCACAAATTTGGCGTGTGTGAACTCTAGTTATAATTTCAACATACGATGAGACTTCGTGTTGTTTTTAAAACAAGGATAGACAAAGCGGATAACTTAAAGAAATTTGGTTAATTTAGTAAAACAAAAAAATCTGTATTTTTGAAATTGTGATATGAAATTTGTTTTTGTAAAAATTTAACATGCGATCCCTACTAAAGCATACCTTTCCAGCATAAAATATCATTAAAAAACAGTAAAAGCAAAGATATTAATGTAAAAACTCTCTAAAAATATTCACATATTGTAAAAAAATAGTGCCTGGGCCAACATAATAAAATACAAAAAATATGAGATTTTCGCTAATATATCTCACATTGAGGAGTGGAATGGAACTAATAGATTGGTAAAAAAAATACGGTAATTCGTTAACGCGACACGATTCAACACGGAATTATAAGTTAATAGATTTATCTTTATTGGGTTTGGATCATTAATGTGTTATCACAATAGACTCGTTAATACTAACAGTTCGAATTTGAAAATTTACTTGTATAAGTTTTTCTCGTTTCCACTTATTAATACCCGTTAACACTTAACATCCTTATGAGCTTTTGTTATTTATTATGTATGTGAAATACATCCGGGCTACTGTTTATATACAAGAGATACAGATATGTCAAAGACTATGAGGTCCTATTTCTATGGTGTTGGTTGTGAACTGGAGTGATTCAAATTCACACGCAGTTGTTGTTTCCGAGAATATGGGATAGCAGATATGGCCTTGATGTGATCAGCTTAATGTTCCTGTAATTGTGGGTAATTGTGGAGAGTGGGTTAACATTCCCCCGCAAGATGATGGTGGTGGAAAGACGACCATCAGCTTGTCACGTAAAAATTTAAATTTAGCTATAGGAAGGCCCTTTGTAAAAATGTCAGCTATTTGATCATTTGTGAAAATGAATTGGACTTGGAGCTGATTCTTGGCAACTTGATCCCGAACAAAATGAAAATCTATCTCGACAAGCTTAGTTCGAGTGTGAAATACTAAATTTACGGATAAATAGGTAGCCCCAATGTTGTCACACCAAAGTATGGGTGATGAAGCAGGAGAAAAATCGATTTCATGTAAGAGTGACTTGAGCCAAATGATTTCAACAGTAGCATCCGCCATGGACTTGTATTCAGCTTCGGTAGATGAGTGAGATACGGTTTTATGTTTCTTAGAATTCCATGAGATGAGATTAGAGGATAAATAAATGGCAAAGCCACCCGTAGACTTGCGATCATCAACACAACCCGCCCAATCAGAATCTGTAAATGCTTGAATCTCAAGGGATGAGGATTTGGTGAGGTGAAATCCGTGAGAGGAGGTGGAATTAAGATAACGGAGAATTATTTTCACAAGTGCCCAATGTGTATCAGTAGGTTGATGCATGAATTGACAGGCTTTGTTGGCCGCAAAGGTAATGTAGGGACGAGTGAGAGTAACATATTGGAGAGCACCCACCGCTTGGCGATAAGGGGTTGGGTCGAGTAAGAGTGTTCCATCGTGTTTGGATAAGGAGAGGGTGCTGGAGATTGGGGTAGTAAGGGGTTCAGAGTTGGACATGCCATGGCACTATAGAATATCCTGAATATAGCGATGTTGGGACAAGTGAAGACCAGAGGGTGTGGATGTAACCTCAATGCCGAGGAAGTAATGAAGAGGGCCAAGATTTTTGAGACTGAATTCTAGACCAAGAGAAGTGATGAGTGAGTTAATGAGAGTAGGATTATTTCCGGTGAGAAGGATATCATTAACGTAAATGAGAAGGAACATAATGTCGATCTTGTCTTTGTAGATGAAGAGGGGAGAGTCTGTTTTAGAGACCACAAAATTTTTGGTGATGAGATATTGGGTTAGATGATTAAACCAGGCCCTGGGTGACTGTTTTAAACTGTAAAGAGAGTGGTAAAGTTTGCACATGAAGTTTGGTCGTATAGAATATTTGAAACCAGGAGGTTGTTCCATGAAAACATCCTCACGAAGATAGCCATGGAGAAAGGCATTATTGATGTCCAATTGAGTGATACTCCAATTATTAGAGACGACAATGGAAATTACAGTCCCGATGGTTGTCGCTTTTATGACTGGACTGAAAGTTTCATGAAAATCAACATCGTGTTCTTGGTGAAAACCCTTATCTACGAGGCGAGCTTTGTAACACTCGAGAGTCCCATCAGATTTTCGTTTAACACGATAAAACCATTTGCAACCTATTATATTCATATGTGGCATGGGTGGGACTAAGGACTTAGTATGATTATGAATGAGAGAATTAATTTCATCCGTCATAGTGCGACGCCAGTGGGGATCCTTGTTAGCAGATGAAAACATGTAGGCTCAGGTATGTGGACTGTGGAAAAGTTAGATTCGGGGCTGAGATGAGTGGTAGTTGGTCGGTGAGATCATAGCATTATTGGGTGAGTACGGGGAGGAGTGGGTGTAGGTAGGATGCACAGGTCGAATTCAAGGTTAATGGCAGTGGGTTTGGAAGCGGGATCATGTAGGGTGGGTTGGTTGGGCTGGGAGGGGAGTGGGAGTGTAAAACGAATAAATGTGGTGTGTGATGCCGATTTAAATTAAATCGCAAGTATCTACTTTGGCACACTTATTTAACTAGAGTCTATTTTTAAACCAAAGTAATTCAGCCCCTAAACATGCAACTATGTGTGTGCGTGTGTCAACCCATAAATAAATAAAGCATGCGACACAAAATTCAGGAAAAATACCCGAAGGGCAAAACCTTTTATTTTCACTATAATTTGTAAAGAACGGTTTGCACGGATTACAATGAAAACAAGAGTGACATACGAAATACCCACAGGTGTCGGTTCCGATGTCGTCAGCTGGAATCTCCCGCAAGAACTCTAGATGGGTAGAAATGAAGAAGAAACGGCTTCTCCACAAGTGTAAACTTTATGAGGACTCCCTCCACAATAGCGCACAGCTGTCGGTTGTAGAGTTCTCCCCACAAAGAACTAACAAAAGCAAAGTAGTGTTATTGAACACCAAAACAATTCACTAAAGTATATGGGATTTTTGTGAATTGAAAACAAAAAGGGGATTAAACCCTAAAAGAGGAAGTCAAAAGAATTCTGCAGTTTCGCAGTTTTCTGTCTTTCAAAACATTGGGACTTCTTAATGAAAACGAAACCATTTAATGAGTATTTATTGAAAAACACGCCGCCTCACTATTAGAGCTCGTTCGAACGAGAAAGGTATCTCGCGCGAACGAGATACGCGTGTCGTTTGAACGACATCGTGCGACAATGCATGTCGTTCGAACAATAGTACAATGTCGTTTGAACAAATGTTGCGTCAGAAAATATTAATGTCCACTCCAATACTTAGAAAAAATAATCATTCTCAAATTTTGACGAAAAAGTCCGCTCTAACATTTAGAAAATATTTTGTAAAAATATTCCAAAAGCTCTAAGTGCAAAGTTAAGGTATTTAAAACATAACCTTACCAAAGTAAACTTCGTGGAGTCTTTTTGATGAAGAACTTGATTAATTTGGATCCGTCTTGATGTAGATTGCTCTTGAACTTCTTTGACGGTGGTAACGGTATACGACATAATTAATTGACAACAGACTTATAAAAATATTTCCTTACAAATCTCCCCCTATGTTTATGCTGGTACATACATAAAAACATCTGAATTTTCAAATACCAAATTGCCTATACAAATCTACCCTCCCATGAATAAATTTGCAAGATCTCAAACTGTTCTTCAAAAAATCTTCATCAAATCTCAAAGCTTTTCTCATCAAGGTGTGCAACATAATGATCTTCAATCTTTGTACCTATACACATGAGATAAAGCAAAAACCTTCGTGACACATCGAGTTTGAAATGATATAAGAATAAATGATTAATAAATTAAATCTCCCCCATAATGCAAAAACTCTCCCAAAACCTGATAATTCTTTCTCCCCCTTTTTTATGATGTCCCCAAATAGACAGATTAAGAAGAAATAATCAAAACATGGAGTCTCACAATAAAAATGCATAGCAAACATGAATCAAACTACGAGCATGCAAAGGAGTATCTCAAAAATTCCACAAACTATTTTTGACTTTTCAAATTTTTCATACAAAAATAAGATACCAAAACTCACACACCATGGATTTAAACTCAAACAACAAAGTCATGAAAATGGAAAGAATGGGTGTGAACACATTCGATAAGTAAATCAACTAAATCAATTATATGTACACGATGCATACATGTACCCCTAACGAATGAACATCAAAAGTATCCTTATGTGTAAAAATTGTTGAATTTAGATGACAGCGTCTTATGCAAATCAAAGTCAAAGTGATTTCCACACTAATAACGTCCAAAACTATGTAGCACTTTTTCAAGACTTTCAAGGACGTGCAAACCCTTTTTAATTCTCCATCTAAACGCCCTCATATATATTTTCTTTTTAGAGGAGTATAAACTAAATTCTCAAACTTTGGAGAATTGGTGCAAAAACCTAATTGGCCCATAATTGGCATGAATTTCTTTTTATTGACTTTAAATTTTTTCGGGCTCTTTTAAACGTCTTTGGATCCCGGATAATAAAATTCCTCAATTTTTTAGGTCCCATTTAAACGGTGGCTTAGTATTCGCAAAGGCCAAATGAACCTTTCGCAACCCTTCCCCGTTTTCAAATAAAGCACACGAACTCACAAACAGCTCTTACATGCACAACTTTCTTATAAAAATTTATTGTGCTTGGTTCATTTTAAGGACAGGATTGAAGTGAAAACACCCAACCAACATGTGATAAGATAAGCACAATAATCAAACAAATCCGTGCGCGTGTGCAATAAAGGAAATCATGAGTCAAACATGTAGGAAGTAACACTTAATTACATCTCAATGACTCCAAACATTATAAAGTACATGTATGAATTGACCTATTGTCTCAAAACACTATCAAATAGTCACAAGAAAAATGGAATGATGTTGTGACTCGGTCATCCTAAGTGTTCATCCATAAAAGGTGTAAACAAAATACAAAACTCTTTTTTAATTTTTTAAAATTTTATCAAAATAAAATATTTTTGCATTTTTCAAAAACAAAAATCTATACAAAAAGTACCTGTCACAACGCTAGCCAACATAAATATCATGAAACAAAACTAGCGTGTGACAAACATGTGAACACAATCATCTATATAATATGGTAAGAGAAGAATCATGTGCAAGCAAATGGGAATCAACTTGTCTAAAATCTAGTGCCTCTAAAAGTGATTTCCTAACTCAAATAAATGTGAAACATCGTGTGGGGGATTTAGGAACCATGGGAACACTAGACATAAACTTCCTAGGACATTTTCTAATATCAATACAAAAATGCCTAAGGTGACCTTTCCTACCACAGTATGAACATGTGTAAACGGGTGGAACGACACCTATGGGTTGACCTTTTCTAACATCCTTGAAATTGGTTGACCCTCTAAAACAAATAATAATTTTGGCTTTAACACTAGAAGCATGAGAACAATATGAGTCATTACCATCACTATCAAACCTACTTATATCGTTTAAATCATTTTTCAACTTAAAAATATTTTATTCAAGAAAAGAATTAGACTCTTCCAATTTAAGGGACGCCTTTTTTAAATTATCAACAAGTCCTAAAAGGGTATCTCTCTCTCCCCCAATTAAAGAAAACTTTTCCCTAAGAGTCTCTTCACGTGCCACAAACTCATTGATTAAAATATTTTTGTCTTCTTCGGCACAAACACAAACCATCGAATTTTTAAGGTCCTCTAATTATTTTTATAAAAATAGGAACCTATCATCACTCTCCTTTTTGAAAAATTTTAAATTATTAAAGTCACGGTCCAAAGAAACAAGTTTCTCATTGTTGATGTAAAAAACTAGATCACTCTAATTCTTCAATCACAGATAAATAAATAAGACAAAGATTTTTAAAGTGGTTCGGCTAGGAATAAAGCCTACGTCCACTGTTATGTTATTGCTGAGTGTTTGTGGAATTCTTGATTACAAGTTCTCTCAAGAAATTCCGGTCCCCTTGAATGGGATTGATACAAGGTATTTATAGCCTCAAGGCTGTACATGAAAGGTCCAATACATTAAATGATATACATATGAATGGGTAATACATTTAATGCAGCGTGTGCGTCAAGAATCTAATGAATAGTTGAACAGTTGTCCGTCTGATAATTGATGACACGGCCGAGGTGCAGTTCAGACCGCCTTAGTTGCTCGTTGATCAAGAGTTCCTCGGAGTGCTTAGAGTATCTCGGGATGATATAGTTCCTCGGATGGAGTTCCTCGGCATGATAGAGCTCCTCGGTGTATTCTCGTTGCTCGGTACCAACCATGGTTGTTCAGTAAATGATCTTCCTCGCTGTTATTGTGCCACGTAGATTGACACGTGTCTTCATACTATTCGTCCACATCAGCATATTAATTTTGGTATCAACAGAAGCCCCCAATGTTTCATATTTCGAACTTTGAGGAGTATGGGACATTCTTTCTCGGTATATGGTAATATTAAATGACCTTCCTGGGTTTTAGGAGCATTGTATTCAAATTTCCTTCTCATTTCGCAGTTTCCGCCTTTTTTACAAGCGCTTCGATCTTCGTGCAACTTTTGTCTTTTTAGCCGCCGGAAGTTCAGTAGTTTCTTTTTAGTAATCATTTCTTTCGCCGCTTCCCAATGCAAAGTATTTAAACTCCTTTGGTAACCATACCGTCGTCTACACTTTCCATTTTTCTGCATTCAAGTTTTCTATTCTCTTCCTCTCTCTTGTGTGTTCATCATTGTTTCCGTTCGTTGTCAACATATCTCCTTTCTTTCTGTAAGATCTTCTTCTTTTCTTCTGCATCTCTTTTATTCAATATGGTTTATATTGTTGAATCTGCTGAGAAATTTCGTTCTGACTTTTCCATTCCTTCTTGGGTAACTCTAGAGGTTCTTTCTGAGCCTTTAGATTACTTTCGATTGGCTGAGGGACATTGGTTCCCCAGTCTTTTCATTGCTGAATGTGGTTTTTCTTTTCCCCCAAACTCATTATGTCTTGAGTTTTGTCAATATTTTGATCTTGTTCTTGCAAAAATAGCCCCCAATTCATGGAGAATAATTAACGGGGTGCACAAGTTAAATCTAACTCATGGGACTCGTATAGGGATCCCAGAAATCATGTACTGCTATAAATGGGCCACTTTAGATAATATTTATTATTTAAAAACTAGATTTTTAAATAGAGCCCTTGTAGTTAACCTCCCTGATTCAAATAGAGATTATTTTGAGCATGGGTTGGTCATAAAAAATTGGCAACACGCGCCTTTATCTGGGAATGAAGTATACAACGGTCCCAGATGCCCCCCATACGGCAATGGGATAGGTTTATTTTTCATTTTTATTTTACTTATGAAATTGCGTTTTCATCATGTTTGACAAAATGTATGACTGAGATTTATGTATTTATTTGCAGTTGATAGTAAAAGAAAAACTCCAAAAGAGTCGGAAGTGAATATCAAGCATTTAAAACTTATCTGGAATTTGCATAAGACGATTGCAGACGAGCATATTAGATCTGCATCATATTTGCTGCAGTATAAGAGCTACACAACCTCTTATACTGCTCGCCCTGTTGAACCAGCCTCAACACCAGAAAGTTCATCTTCAGATTCTCATATTCCCCTATCTCAGAGAATGGGCAAGAAAAGAGCTCCTCCTGCTCTATTTGGTGAAATTTCTTCTGCTGTTGAAGCAAAGAAAGGTAAAATTGATGTCCCAGAGGGGACTAAAAAAGTAGATGTTAGTTCCTCCAAAGTTGCCGAGAAGCCCCCAGTGGCCCCGAGCAAGAAAGCTGATGTAATTACAATCTCTCCGACCAAGACCTCTTCCTTGGTTGATGCTGCTGACCCTCCTTTGAAGAGATTGAGGAAATCATCCTCGGTTAATCTTGCTGGAACTGCATCTTCTCTACCCGCTGGTGGTAGTAGTATTTCAAAAATCATTCTTCCGAGCTCTTCAACGAGCTCAGTTATACCCGAGGTTCTCGGGGTTGATGAAAAGATTCCTAGGGATACACTGACATCCCTAGCTGCTCGCCATCTTTCTTCAGTAAATTTCTCATACCTTTGGTCTTTCTTTTCTTTTTCCTGAACTCTTATATTTGTGTTGACTCTATTGTTTTTCTTATCTTTTAGCTGGTGAACTGTTTCAATACCATCGTGAAGAAAGATCAAGCTATTAAAGCTTCTAGTTCCTCGTCCGATGTTGACGATGCCCTCTTGGGTTTAGCCCAATCTGTGAAAGAATCTCGCCAGCAGTACGTCGAGGAGAAAGCTGCCTGGGAGAAAAAATTGGCTGCAGCTGAGGCTGATAAGATGAAGATGGCTGAAACCTCCAAGAATTTGGAGGAGAAGGTGAAAAGCTTAGAGGTCAATCAGCAAAAGTGCGATGACCAACTGAAGAAGGCAGAAGAAGAACTGTCTATCCTGCGAGACATCAAAATCCAGAAAGAACAATTGGATGTCAAACTCTCCTCGGAGCAGTTGAAAAGAAAAGTTGCAGTTAGGAAACATTTCAGTGCTGGTTGGGAAAAAGGATGGGATAAAGGGATTGCAGCTATGACATCTCAAGTCAAATATGGGGAGTTGAAATACTTCCATGACGGTTGGGTAGCTGCTCTACAAGAGCTAAAAATCCAAGACAATTCTGAGCTATTCCAACGGCATCTCCCTGGTCCTCCTCCACCAATTGTAGAAGAAGAAGAAGATGAACCTGCATCAGATGAATCTTCCATGGCTGTGGATGTCCCAATTTCTGCTTCTCAACCCTCTGTCATTGAGGATATTTCTTCTATGCCTCCTCCTGCCGAGAAGATTTCTGCTGATCAAGCTGTTGTTATCACCGAGCAATCGAGCTCCTCGTCCCAGCCTCCCGAGAAAGTCTTGGGAGACAAGGAAAAGGTGTGAAGTTGTTCGGTATCATTCTTATCTTTTATCATTTGTAATCGAACACTGTAATCCTTTTATGATCTAATAAAATACTTCTTTACTCATCGCCGTTATTGATGATTCTTTGTTGATTGTTGTCTTTTTCTTGTCTTTAGTTTGTTGCTAGAATGGAACTAATCTCTTCTCATGATACCGAGCTGATGCAGCAATGTCACCAATACTATAGGGCTGGTCATACAGACCTTAGTTCTTCTGAAATTGCTGACATTCTTGGTCATGATGCTTCAGAACAGGCGACTGAGGCTTATCGGTACTTGAAAAATTTACTCGACCGAGCTGTAGCTAACAATGTCGCTTATTATGACTTGATTGAAGAGCTGCATTGTTCCTTAGAGGATCTCCAAGGCCAGCACAATGAATCGATGGCTTCATTACACGAGGAATATGAAAATAGATATCAATAACTTTCCTCTGATACAGGTCATAAAAAGATCATTGCTGCATATGACATTAGGGAAAGGACCCTAAAAGGTGAAGTTGAAGCCTGCCGACAAATTGCCGAGATCCTGGAACAAGAAAATAATAGTCTGCAGAAAAGATTGGCTCAATATGAATTCGTTGCCTCCTCTTCCACTGCATTAGTACCAGTTACTGATGAAGGTTTTTCGTTTCTAGAGGTTGAAAACGCCAAACTAAGGCAAGAGTTGGATGACTTGAAAAAGTCTATTATTCCTGTGACTGCTCGGGGACGAGGAAGGAGTTCTCGGGGACGAGGAAGAATCGTCGAGGAGCAAAGTTCTCCAGTTGCTTCTCGGAGCCGATCAAGAGTTCTTAGCCGTAGTGTTGAAGAATCTCGCACCCAATCTACTCTGGAAACTCAAGCATTCCAACTAAATGTTAAGGATCGTGCTCTGTCTGATTTGTCTAAGAAAAATTTATCTTTAGAGGATCAATTGGCTGCGATGAAGTCTGATCTGAATAATAAAGATGCTCTTATCAAGAACTTTCTCGAGCAAGTAGATAGATTAACTTTCCAATTCCATAAACAGCCTCGGGAGTTCTGGAATGCAGGCTATAATGAAGCTCTTTACCATTTGGATGATCGCCTTGAAAATGCTAACAACGAAGGTTATAAGCAGGGATGGTTGAACGCCCTGGGTGTATTAAAATTGGAACAAGGTCATTATTTATGGGATTATCATGCTCCTGGATTGCTAGACTTGCCTGTTCCTCCCTATAAATTGGATATGGCATGGATTCCTGCTCGTTCCATTCCTCGGAGTTTGATCTCTAAGTATCTTGGTGATTATAACCTTCATTCTCAAGTTGAAGTATCTCGTCCTGAGCACCTGTTGGACACTCCTACAATAATGAATGTCAGAATGCTGAAGGACATGAACTTTATTAATTCTCCTCTTTGTCTAGAGGATCCTCCTGCTGGCGAGGAACCTGTCTCAAAGGACAAAGGAAAGAAACCAATAGAGTAGGAATCTTTAATGTAATAGTTAGCACATACATGTAACATGTAATACATTTTTATCTTAATGAAAGAGTTTCATTTTCTGTTTTGCCAATAGCTATTTTTCTGTTTGCAAATTATATGGTTCATCAACCAAATTAGAATTTATAATAAGCATAAATTGTTGAAAATTGTTTCCAACCAACCAAGGTGGATAAATAATGTTTGTCGACCAACCACAGTTGATGGGTTTCTATCCCCGACCAACCATACTTGGTTCAATTTTCAAATATAAACATGTGTCTGACCAACTAAGGTCAATACTTTTATCCTCGTCGACCAACTACAGTTAGTGGGTTTTTATCCCCGACCAACCATACTTGGTACAGTTTGGAATATTTTGTTCTTTAAAGAACTTTTTGTAATAATGTTACCTCCCGACCAACATAAGCTGTAATGCGAGAGTATATAAAGTCTTACCAACCGTAGTTGATCATGCTGGTCTACACCTCCTAATCAAAGGAGTAGTAGGGTTCTTTCGAACTTTTTGGCTCCTTGGAGCATGTCCTCCTAACCAAAGGAGGTTGGCTACTTATAGCACTTTTGCTCCGTAGAGCGCTCCGTAGAGCTTATCCTCCTAACCAAAGGAGGTTGGCTACTTATAGCACTTTTGCTCCGTAGAGCGCTCCGTAGAGCGCTCCGTAGAGCTTATCCTCCTAACCAAAGGAGGTTGGCTACTTATAGCACTTTTGCTCCGTAGAGCTTATCCTCCTAACCAAAGGAGGTTGGCTACTTATAGCACTTTTGCTCCATAGAGCGCTCCGTAGAGCTTGACTCCGTAGAGCATGGCTCCGTAGAGCATGACTCCATAGAGCAGTCTTCTTCTTGTTATCAAGCAGTGTAGTGTTCAACACTAATATTCTCCGAAAAACTTTCAACAGAAAGAAAATGGTGAACCATCCTCGCTTTATTCATAATGAAGGAAATACTTTACATTTTACATTACTGATAATACTTTCGCAGGTGTTCAGCATTCCATGCATTCTGAAATTCTTCTCCTTCTAGAGTTGCTATTCTGTAGGTTCCAGGTCGAACAACCTCTGTAACTCGGTAAGGTCCATGCCAGTTTGCCTCCAGTTTATTCTGTTTCTGAATGACTTTCTTCAGCACATAATCACCCTCCCTCAAATCGCATTTCTTCACCCTTTTGTTGTAGAACAGAGCTGTTCGTTGTTGATAAGCAGCATTCCTAATGGCTGCCTCTTCTCTTACTTCTTCGAGCATATCCAAATCCATTCTTCTCATCAAGTCACTGATCGGAGAGTTGAAATTCAGCACTCTATGCGTTGGGAGACCCAACTCGGCCGGTATCACAGCCTCACTTCCAAATGCTAGCATATATGGTGATTCTCCAGTTGCTGCTCGGGGAGTTGTTCGGTAGGCCCATAATACTGATTGGAGCTCATTAATCCAATTTGCTTTAGCTTCACTTAGCCTCTTTTTCAACCCATTTAGTAATGTTCTGTTCGTCACTTCAGTCTGTCCATTGCTTTGGGGATGGCCTGGTGCTGAATGAAACTTCAAAACGTTCGACTGATGACAATAGGCAGCAAATTCTTCATTATCAAATTGTGTTCCATGATCTGTGATGAAAGCATGAGGGAGACCATATCGACAAATGATATTCTTCCATACAAACTGGTATACCTTCTCGTACGTCATATTGATAAGAGGCTCAGCTTCCACCCACTTAGTAAAATAGTCCACTGCAACTACGAGATACTTGAATCTTCCTCGGGTTGTCGGCAGTGGTCCAACCAAATCAATTCCCACATGGCAAATGGCCAAGGGGAAGTTATTGGTGTTAGCAATGCTTGTGGAGTTCGTCGGATGGAAGAAAAACGTTGGCACTTGTCACATTTCTTGGCATAGGCTATACAATCAGCCCTCATTGTCGGCCAGTAATATCCCTGTGTCATCACTCTTTGTAAAAGTGTTCGACCTGCTACATGAGCTCCACAAGATCCTTCATGGATTTCTTCAATCAATTCTTTCACCTCGGTGGGATGTACACATCTCTGCAAACCTGCCATAATTCCTCGTCTATACAAAATACCATTAGTTAATACATACCGAGCAGCTTTATACTTCAGTTTCTTGGCAGCGAGTTTGTCCTCCGGCAATTCGCCCTCTTCAACATATTTCCTGATTGGATCCATCCAAGATGGTCCTAAATCAAGGGTAATCACATTCGTTGTCAGATCTTCATCTATGCTCCGACCTTCTAATACTTCAATCGGTATGGTTCTTCGCATCTCGGTACGAGTAGCTGATGCTAGTCGGGCCAGTGCGTCTGCTTGTACATTCTCCATCCTCGGTATTCTCACCAATTGAATGGCCTCAAATTCTGTCAACAATTTCATCACCTTTGCATGATATTTGATCATTAAATCTCCTTTAACCGCATACATTCCCATCATCTGATACACAATTAATTGAGAATCACTGAATACCATCATTTGTTGTGCTTCCATAGTCTTTGCTAGATTAAGACCTGCTATCATGGCCTCATACTCCGCTTCATTGTTAGAGGCTTTGAATCGGAATCGCAAAGCATATTCCATGTCAATCTCGTCTGGAGTGATCAAAACAATTCCTGCTCCACAACCAGCTGTGCAGGATGATCCATCTACATATAATCTCCATGTAGGTATTTCGTCTTCAAATTTCTTATCTGTCAGAGTTCCTCGATAAAATATCTGCTGTTTTCTTCCATCATCCCCCGGTATCTTTCGCTCCTCGTCAGTCATCTGCTCGTACTCTTTTACCAACCGTGGCTGGTCTGAGTTTGAATATAATGATTTCTCTACATCCACAAGTCCTTTTACCAACCTTGGTTGGTTTGGACCTATTTCTGCTGATCCTGTATCGTCCACAGGTAGGTCAGCAAATGTTTCTGTTGATCCTGTATCGTCCACAGGTAAATCAGCAGGCATCTTTTGCTCCTCGGGGGTATCAGGGTATGTGAACTCTGCTATAAAATCTGCTACAGCCTGCCCCTTCAATGATGATCTGGGCTCATACACAATATCATATTCACCAAGTTCTACTGCCCAGTACATCAGTCTCCCTGATTTTTCTGGCTTATGGAGGGCTTGTCTCAATGGCATATCAGTATAAACGATGATGGTATGGGCTTGGAAATATGGCTCATTCTTCTGCTTGCTTCAATTAGTGCCAATGCCAATTTTTCTAGCTTTGGGTACCTGATTTCTGCAGCTCGGAAAGCCTTACTTGTGTAATAAATTGGCTTCTGGACTCCATTCTCCAATCTGATCAACGCTGAACTGACTGCGTTCTCTGATACTGCCAAATACAAATACAACTTTTCTCCTGTTATTGGTCTGGACAACAGTGGAGGTGCTCCCAAATATTTCTTCAAGTCTTGAAAAGCTTTTTCACATTCCTCATTCCATTCAAAGGTTTTTCGAAGTGTTTTGAAGAATGGTATGCATTTATCAGTTGCTCAAGATACAAATCTGTTGAGCGCTGCAACTCGTCCGGTAAGACTCTGCACTTCTTTCTTCGTCGTCGGAGATCGCAGCCCTAGAAGAGCTTTGATCTTATCTGGATTTGCCTCAATACCTCGCTGATTGACGATGTATCCGAGGAACATTCCTTCTCGTACTCCAAAGGTGCACTTCGTCGGGTTAAGCTTCATTTGGTATTTATCCAATTGATCAAAAGTTTGACTCAAGTCAATCAAATGATCAGCAGCTTTCTTGCTTTTAGTGAGCATGTCATCGACATAGACCTCCATGTTGCGGCTGATTTGTTCGGTAAAAACCTTGTTCATCAACCGCTGATATGTTGCACCTGCATTTTTTAAACCAAAAGGCATAACATTATAACAATAAGTTCCCCTAGGGGTAATAAAAGAAGTACTTTCCCTGTCTTCAGGTTTCATTTTGATCTGGTTGTAGCCAGAATAAGCATCCATGAAGCTGAGTAGCTCGTGTCCTGAGGTAGCATCCACTAGTTGATCAATTCTGGGCAATGGAAAATGATCTTTTGGACATGCCTTGTTGAGATCAGTAAAATCAACACACATTCTCCATTTGTTGTTTTTCTTCTTTACCATTACCACATTTGCCAACCAATCTGGATATTTTACATCTTCAATGAATTGAGCTTTCTGGAGTTTCTCGACTTCCTCTTGTATGGCTTGATTCTTCTCGGGACTAAACACCCTTCTTCTCTGCTTTACAGGTTTAATCTCCTTATTCACATTGAGTTCATGACATAAGAAGTTTGGATCTATTCCTGGCATGTCTTCATGACTCCAAGCAAAAGTATTTTTCCTATTCTTCAAGAAAGTTATCAACTCCTCTTTTATCGACATATCCAACGATGAACCTATCTGGGTTATTCGTTCAGGATGCTCGTCGTCCAGAATAACATTTTCTGTAGATTCCATCACCTGTCCTTTTACAAGTTGAGATTCATCCCTGGGATCAAGAGTTTCAATTTCGGTACCTTCCTCCACCTGGTAAGTAGTAGTCTTTTTCATCGATCCTTCTAGTTCTTCTTGTTCGGCCGACGAATAATAGCATTCCCGAGCTACTTTTTGATCACCTTTCACCACTCCAACTCCGAAATTTGTTGGGAATTTCAAACATTGATGTACTGTTGAAGGAACGGCTTCGAACTTCTTCAATCCAACTCTTCCCATGATGATGTTGTAGGCCGATTGCACATTCTTATCCATCACAAAGAATCGTATTCTTTCTGTTCGACAGACAGGCCAGGTTCCAATGAATATATCCAACTTGATCGTCCCAAGTGGAAAAACTTTCTCGCCAGCAAAACCCAGAAGGGGTCTGTGATAAGGTTCCAATTGAGATAATTTCAAATTCAGGCTATCAAAGCATGAATAGTACATGATGTCTGCTGAACTACCATTGTCTACCAACACCCTTGAAATGATCACGTCCTTCATTCTCATTTTGATCACCAAAGGATCATCATGAGGGTAAAGAACACCTGCTAGGTCGTTTTTTGAAAAACCAATCACTAGCTTCTCTTTATTTACCTTCCGAGGACGATCATCCTCGGCCAGGTTTATTCGCTGAATATATGAACAAGCTTGAGCCTCTCCGAGGTAAGCTTTTCTTTCTGCAGTAAGGTCTCCTCCTCCTGCATCTCCTCCTGTAATAACGTTACAATGAAATGATCCAAAACGTATGGAAAATACCTCTCGTTCAGGTTTCCTTGGCTTCTTGGGAAGATCGGGGTCATCATCTGGATCCTCTTCATGGGCCCTCCTCTTTTTCTCCTCTGCACGACGAGGAGATCTAGATCTCTCTCTAGTTCTATCATCATTCCTCCTTTCACTTCTACGATCTACATATTTTGATAATTTTCCTCTTCGAATGAGTGTTTCAATCTCGTTCTGAAGGGCTATACAATTTTTGGTCATATGGCCATGATCTTTGTGAAACTCGCAATATTTGGTCTTATTCCTCATGTCTGGATCTGTCTTCAGTTTCTCTGGCCATTTGATTTCCTCGTTATTCCTGATTTCTTCTAAAACATGATTAATACCCATTTTCAATGGAGTATAATTATCATACTTCTTTAGGGCTTCCAACTTTATCCTGTTATTCCTGGAATATTTGTCACCACCATTACCTTTGTCGACCTCCACTTTAACTTCTTTATCCATATTTTTCTTCGCAGTCATAGCCTCCTCGGCATTCATGATTTTGGCCGCCTTTGCCATCAATTCCGACATATTTTTAGGCGGATCTTTGGCCAGAGTATAGTATAGCTTGTTAGGCAGCAAACCACTCATCAAAGCAGTGATTGCTGTCTTTTCTTCATAATCTATGACTTCCAACTTCTCGTTATTGAAACGAGTTATGTAATCTCTAGTACTTTCTCCTGATTTTTGTCTAACACTTAGTAAGTGCGCTACTCGCTTTACTGGTTTTGCTCCAAAACAAAAATTACCAATAAACAGCTCGGCTAACTGAACAAAAGTTGAAATCTTACCCCGAGGAAGATTATTGTACCATATCTGTGCAGATCCGGTAAGAGTTCCCGAGAATGCTCTACACCTCATCTCGTCGGGGACAGCATAGATATCTGCAGCAGCTTGGTACTGTTCTATATGAAGTACGGGATCTGTCTTTCCATCGTACTTGGGGGTCACTACAGGTGCTTTGAATTTCGACGGTGTGGGGAAATCCACAATGGCTTGCACAAAAGGTGTCCCTTGAACAAAAGTTCTCTGTAAGGGGTTCCTCGCCTTAGCCATTTCTCCCAGTCTATCCTCCAATCGTTGAATGGAACCTTTCCATGCTTCATTCCCTTCCTCGGGCCGCTTAGTCCGAGCAACTGATTGCTCTGACGTAGCTTCCTGAGATTTATCTCGACGAGTAATTGGTCGTGATTGTGCAGATCCTTCTCTCAAACCTGGTGGTGGTCGAAAACTTCCTGATGGAGCCCTAGGTGGACTCATGTTCCTCCTTGGTCCTAACTGACTGAAAGGAGACACCCTGCTTAATCTTTCTAAAGCGCTAGTTCTCTCCGGAGAAAGAGAGATATGTTGATCTGTATCCGTAGCCCGTATTGATGAAGTTCGCCCAGGTTGATAAGAAGAATCATTGGATTCCCCATTGCGATATGACCCAATACGTCTGGATCGTGATTGCCCATGATCAGTCCGTTGCCCTGAATGAGTAGGTACACCGCCTTGAAGAGTTTGAAGGAGTTGCCTCATAGATTCTTGCATGGCGGTTTGTCCCTGAGCCAGATTCGTCATAATTCCGGCCAGATCTGGAAATGCAGATGGATTTGGAAGATTTCCAGTATTTCCGGTATTTCGATTACTGGATTCTGGATTATCTGCCATTGATGATAAATGATTTTTATGAAAAATGATAACAACAGTCGTTCCCACAGACGGCGCCAATCTGTTGATGTAAAAAACTAGATCACTCTAATTCTTCAATCACAGATAAATAAATAAGACAAAGATTTTTAAAGTGGTTCGGCTAGGAATAAAGCCTACATCCACTGTTATGTTATTGCTGAGTGTTTGTGGAATTCTTGATTACAAGTTCTCTCAAGAAATTCCGGTCCCCTTGAATGGGATTGATACAAGGTATTTATAGCCTCAAGGCTGTACATGAAAGGTCCAATACATTAAATGATATACATATGAATGGGTAATACATTTAATGCAGCGTGTGCGTCAAGAATCTAATGAATAGTTGAACAGTTGTCCGTCTGATAATTGATGACACGGCCGAGGTGCAGTTCGGACCGCCTTAGTTGCTCGTTGATCAAGAGTTCCTCGGAGTGCTTAGAGTATCTCGGGATGATATAGTTCCTCGGATGGAGTTCCTCGGCATGATAGAGCTCCTCGGTGTATTCTCGTTGCTCGGTACCAACCATGGTTGTTCAGTAAATGATCTTCCTCGCTGTTATTGTGCCACGTAGATTGACACGTGTCTTCATACTATTCGTCCACATCAGCATATTAATTTTGGTATCAACACTCATGATAAAAATCTCTTTGATTTTGAATCGTTTGCAAAAGATCCATCGTCGATTTAAAACGAGAATTTTCTTTTTCCAAAAAATCAATTCTTTTAGCAAACGTCAAATTCAAACTATTTAAATCATTAAAACTTTTACTGGTGTCATCAAAGGGGGCCATCCGATTATGTATGTGCTCCATCGAAAAATTGTGATTTTTCACAAAACTGATTTTTCAAAAAAAATCAATATCACACAAATTTTGCGAAAAATATGAATACGCAATAAATTAGTATAACTCGCTCTGATACCAATTTGTCAAATGAATAAATGCGGTGTGTGATACCGATTTAAATTAAATCGCATGTTTCTACTTTGGCACACTTATTTAACTAGAGTCTATTTTTAAACCAAAGTAATTCAACCCCTAAACATGCAACTATGTGTGTGCGTGTGTCAACCCATAAATAAGTAAAGTATGTGACACAAAATTTAGGAAAAATCCCTGAAGGGGAAAACCTTTTATTATCACTATAATTTGTAAAGAACAGTTTACAGGGATTACAGTGAAAATAAGAGTGACATACGAAATACTCACAAGTGTCGATTCCGATGTCGTCGGTTGGAATCTCATGCAAGAACTCCAGATGGGCAACAATGAATAAGAAATGGCTTCTCCACAAGTGTGAACTTTATAAGGACTCCCTCCACAATAGCACGCAGCTGTCGGTTGTAGAGTTCTCCCCACAAAGAATGAACAAAAGCAAAGTAGTGTTATTGAACACCCAAAAAATTCACGAAAGCATATGGGATTTTTTTGAATTGAAAACAAAAAGGGGATTAAATCCTAAAAGAAGAAGTCAAAAGGATTCTGCAGTTTCGCAGTTTTCTGTCGTTGAAAACGCTAGGACTTCTTAATGAAAACGAAACCATTTAATGATTATTTATTGAAAAATGCGCTGCCTCGGTATTAGAGCTCGTTCGAACGAGAAAGGCATCGCGCGAGAATGAGATACGCGTGTCGTTTGAACGGCATTGCCCCATGTTATTCAAACGACAGTACAAAGTCATTTGAACGACTGTTGCATCAGAAAATATTAATCTCCTCTCCAATACTTAGAAAAAATACTCATTCTCAATTTTTGACGAAAAAGTTCTCTCCAACACTTGGAAAATATTTTGTAAAAATATCCCAAAAGATCTAAGTTCAAAGTTAAGGTATTTAAAACATAATTTTACCAAAGTAAACTTCGTGGAGTCTTTTTGATGAAGAACTTGATTAACTCGGATCCGTCTTGATGTAGATTTCTCTTGAACTTCTTTATCAGTTGTAATGGTATACGACATAATTAATTGATAACATAATTATAAAAATATGTCCTTACAGGGAAGGAAATTCCAGCAGTGTACTGCGTGGTAAGAACAGGTGAGTTGAGGAATGTGGGAGTGGAAGCTAGTAGAGGGACGTGATATGGCTAGGCAGTAATGCTGTTGTGGTTTGAGGGAGACACTGTTGTGGGTAAGTGTGGTGGGTGAGGAATGGTATTGGGTGCAATGGACAATGGCATGGGTGTAAAAGGTGACACTGGTAAGGATGGGCTAGTGTGAGCAAAGGGAAAGATATTTTCATCGAACTTGACATGGAATGCATAATAAATGCATCCTGTAGCAGGATGTAAACAACGATACCCATGTTGATTTGAGCTATACCTGTTGTTGTAAAAAAATAGATTATCTCTAATTAATCAATCACAGATAAAATAAATAAGACAAAAGATTTTTAAAGTGGTTCAGCCTTATAAGAATGGCCTACGTCCACTATTTTTGTATTGCTGACTGTTTGACTAGAATTCTCGATAAGTGGTTTACCAAGAGATCCAGAGTCCCCTGCAAATGAGGAGGTTACAATGTATTTATAGCCTTGAGGCTGTAAATGTGAAAGGACAATGCGCTGCTATCTAGTAGACATATACATATGTACGATAATAATGAGCATTTAATGCGCAGTCGTCTTTTTTATTCTCCTGATTTGGATGCTCTGTACGTTGAGTTTCTCGGTACGCTTAAGTTGCTCGGAGCCTTAAGCTCCTTGGGGCGCCTAAGTTGCTCGGTATGATTGAGTTGCTCGGGGTGTTTGAGTAGCTCGGTGACAATATGTTATTCATTAAAAGTGTTTGTAGTTGTCACGTAGGTTGACACGTGTCTTCAAGTGAATGGTCCACATCAGCAGACTAAATTTGGTATCAACAGAAGCCCCCAATGTTTCACACTTTGGGGTTGAAGAAAAGTGTGGAATATTCTGCTCGAAAACTGCTCAGATTATTGGTTTTTTATGGTTTTTAGGAAATTTTTTGTTGTATATAACTCCTTTTTGAACGCATAGTATCAGGCTTCATAAATATTTTGAATTTTCATGACCACTTCAATATTTATGCACTTTTATTCTTTTAGCCACCGAAAACTCAAACGTCTTCCCTTGTAATCATTGCCTTTCTCTATTCCCGAGATAAAGTATTTAAGTGCGACAGAAATCCTATCATCTTTCACTTTTCAAATCTGTATCTTTGAACTCTTCATTTTCTCTCTATCTTGTGCCTTCGTTCTTTCCATCGTTCATTGTCAACTAATCTCTCCTCTTCTGTAAGATTTTCTTCCCTCACCTTTATTTACTTTGTTCATCATGGTTTATCTTGTTGAATCGCTGAACAAATTTCGGTCTGAATTTTCAATCCCTTCGTGGGTTATTTTGGAAGAACTTTCTAAACCTTCTAATTATTTTTCTTTTGCTGAGGGACATTGGTTCCCCCGTCTTTTTGTAAACAAATGTGGCTTTTTTTTCTCGCCAAATCCCCTGTGTTTGGACTTTTACCAATATTTTGATGTTGTACCTGCAAGAATAGCTCCAAATATATGGAGGATAGTTAATGGAGTACATAGGTTGAATCAACTTCATGGAACCCGTTTAGGGATTCCAGAGATTATGTATTGCTACAGATGGGTTATTAGCGATAGTAATTTCTATTTAAAAACTAGGTTTTTGAATAGAGCGTTAGTTGGCAATCTTCCTGATGCCAATAGGGATTACTTTGATCATCGGGTGGTGATGAAAAATTGGCAACACCCTCCATTAAATGGAGATGATGTACACCAAGGTCCCAGATGTCCACCTTATGGCAATGGGATATGTTATTTTTATTTTTAAAATCTTGTTCTCTTTGTGTTTGATAAAATGCATCTCTGATATTTGATTTCTGCTTATTGCAGTTGACAGTAAGAGGAAACCTCTAAAGGAAACTGATGTTAATATAAAGCATTTAAAATTTATCTGGAGTTTGCACCAATCTGTTGCTGAGGAGCATATTAGATCTGCTTCTTACTTGTTGCTGTACAAAATCTATACTCCATCTTTCACTACTCGTCCTCGTCCAGTGGTAGTTAATCTTGACCAAGTACCAGCCTCTGAGACTAGTGTGTAAGGTTCTTCCTCTGAGTCGAGTATTCCCATCAGTGATCTGATGAAGAAGAGAGGAGCTCCTTCCTTTTTTGAAAAATTTGCCTCTGCCACTTTGGAGGCAAAGAAAAGTAAACAAGATGTCCCAGAATAAGGGACAAAAACCATTGATGTACGCCCTCATGCTGCTGTGAAAAAGGCTGGAGAGAAGCCCCCCGTGGCTCCGAGCAAGACTGTTGCTATCTCTCCTCCGAGCGAGGTTATTGTCATATCACCAATAAAGACAACGTCTTTAGTTGAAAATGCTCCTGCTCCTCTGAGGAGGTTAAAGAAAATCTCTTCTGAGAGACCTGCTGAACCTGTATCTCAACCTTCAAATGTTGAAGATAGTGTTCCATCTTTTTTTGCTCCGAGCTCTGCTGTGAGTTTGGTAAAATCCTGGACTATCCCCGAAGTCCAAGGCATTGAAGATACTCTTTCTCGTGAGAGAATTACTACTCTGGCTGCTCAACACATTGCCTCAATAAGTATCGTTAGTCCGAGTCTTTTACTTTCTAATATTATGTTCATGTATTGACTAAAATTTATTTCTTTTTTCATCTGGTAACGTGTTTCAACAACATTTTGAAGAAGGATGAAGCTATTAGGGCTTCAAGCTCCTCGGGTGGAGTAGAGGAATCTTTTATTGGGCTGACCCAATCTTTGAAAGATTCTCGTTAAAAGTACGAGGAAGATAAAGTTGCTTGGGAGAAGCAATTCAAGTCCATTGAGCTAGACAGAAATCAAGTTATGAATGCCTCCAAGGAATTGGAGAAGAAGTTGAAGGAGTTTGAACAGAGAAATAAGGACTTTGAACAAAGCAACAAGGAGCTTGAAGTTAAGCTCAAGTTTGCTGAAGAGGAAGTTGTTAAACTTTAAGATGTCGAGCGACAGAAAATGGAGATGGAATAGAAGTTGAAGGCTGCCGAGAAGCTCCTTAGGGAAATGACCTCCTCGGAGAGGGTAAAAAGAAAGGCTGCAGTTAAAAAATCATTCAGTGTTGGTTGGGATAAAGGCTGGAACAAGGGTCTAGCCACCATGTCTTCTCAAATAGAACATGCAGGTGTTAAATACTTTAGGGATGGATGGGTAGCAGGCTTAAAGGAGTTGAAGGTTACCGATAATTCTGAGTTATTCTAGTAACACTCATGGCCCTCCTCCCTCTCCTGTAGAAGAAGAAGAAGATGAAGCTGCTTCAGATGAATCTTCTATAATGACTGGAGATCAAGTCCCTGTTGTTCCTGTTGTTCAGCCTTTCGAGCAACTCCAACCAGCTATAACTTCTGTCGAGCAGCTTCCCTTGCCTTCCGAGCAACCAACCCTTTTATCCAAACCTTCTAAGGAAGTCATAGGAATCAAGGAGAAGGTGTAGAGTTGTTCGGGTTTTTATTTTATTGTTCTCTTGAATGTAACCTCAGATTTTGTATTTTCTTTTATGATGAAATAAAATTTGAACTTTGGTTGTTCATCTTGAGTTTCTCTTTTACTTGCTCTGTCTGTGTCATTATTGATTCTTTTTATTTCTTCTCTTTTCTAGTTTATGGCCAGGATAGAGCTTTTATCAACTCATGACACAGAATTGATGAAAAAATGCAATGAATATTTTAAAGTTGGTCATGCAGATCTTAATGAGGCCCAGATAATTGACATCCTCAGATCAGGTGCTTCTGACCGAGTAGTTGAAGATTACCAATACCTGAAGTGTTTGCTCGATCGTGTAATTGCCAACAATGTGGCCTACTATGAGATGATTGAAGATCTCCAAGGAATGATCAAGGAACTTTAGCAGTAGTTCAAAGAGTCCTCCACACTTTTGCATCAAGGATACGAGAAGAAATATCAGCAATTGAGTGCTGACAAAGGGTATGACAAATTCATCTCTGCTCATGAGAAGAAAGGGAGTGTTCTAAAGCTTAAAGTTGAAGAGCACAGGCATATCGCTAAGTTGTTGGAGCAGGAGAACATTACTTTGCAAGAAGAGATAAAACAACTAAAATCTACTGCATCTTCTTCGGGAGCCTTGGTCCCTGTTAATGATGAAGGTTTTTCTTTCTTGGAGGTAGAAAATACCAACTTACGAGATGAGTTGGAAACTTTAAAAAGAGCTGGACCTTCCACATCTACTCGTGGACGAGCAAGATCTTCTTCTCGTGGACGAGCAAGGGCTGGTCGTATTTATATTGAAGAAGAGAGAACTCAATCGACCTTGGAGAATCAAGAATTTCAGTTGATGGCGAAGAATCAAGCTTTGGCAAAAATGTCCAAAAAGATTCTGAATTTTACTGACCAACTCTCTTCCCAGAGTTCTGCTTTGGAAAATAAGGAAATTCTAGTGAAGAGTCACCGCGAGCAACTGGAGAGGTTAACTTATCAGTTTCATAAAAAACCCATAGAGTTTTGGATGGCTGGGTATAATGAAGCCCTTTACCATCTTGATGCTCGGATCCAGCAGTCAAATAACTAGGGGTACAAGCAAGGGTGGTTGAATGCACTGTGTGTGCTAAAATTAGATCAAGGCCACTACTTATGGGATTATTATGACCCTAGAGTGCTTGATTTGCCCGTGCCTCCTTTTAATCTTGACATTAGTTGGAATCCTGCTCGGGAAATTCCTCAATGCTTGATCTCCAAGTATCTCGGCGATTACAGTCTTCATGCAAACTTTGAGATATCTCGCCCGGAGCACTGTTTTGATCGGCCCTCCATGATGAATGTTCGAATGCTTCGAGATCTAAATTTTATAAATTCCCCTTATGCATTAGATGATCCTCCTACTGGGGTAGAACCTGTTTCAAAGGCAGAAGGGAAAAATCCAATAGAATAGGGTTTTTATGTAATGAAGTATATTTTTCACATCATATGTAATTCTACTTGATTTGAATGAAGCTTTAGTCTTTTGCCATTTTATTTTCTTCTAAATAATTTATAGAATTTCCTTGGTTGTTGGTTGGTAAATATATATGTATATATTATACTTATCCCATTTGTCATTTGATTATAGTGACTTGTCACTCTTTGGGCCTAAGCGATGGAATGATTTGCATCCCATGCTCCTGCTTAGTTTGATACTAACCAACCGGATTTGATTGTAATTGATTTACCGACCAACCAGAGTTGGTGGTAATTAGTTTTCGACCAGCCGGAGTTGGTGGTAATTGATTTGCCGACCAACCAGAGTTGGTGGTAATTGATTCGCCAACCAACCGGAGTTGGTGGTAATTGATTCCCGACCAACCGGAGTTGGTGGTAATTGATTCGCCGACCAATCGGAGTTGGTGGTAATTGATTACTGACCAACCGAAGTTAGTGGTAATTGATTCCCAACCAACCGGAGTTGGTGGTAATTGATTTCCCGACCAACCGAAGTTGGTGGTAATTTTCTCTGAATTTGGTGTGTAGTGTGTAGCACTAATATTCCGAAAAAATTTCAATAAAGAAAGAAACAGGGTGAAACATCACTTTATTCATACTGAAGAAATTGTATTACATAGGAATTTCAATTACTGATAATATTTGCGCAGATGCTCTACATTCCATGCATTCTTGAATTCTTCTCCTTCTAAGGTTTCAATCCTGTATGTCCCTGGACGAAGAACTTATGTTACCCTGTAGGGTCCATGCTAGTTGGCTTCCAGTTTGTTATGCTTTTGGATCACTTTCTTCAGTACATAATCCCCTTCCTTTAAATCACATTTTTTCACTCTTTTGTTATAGAACAAAGTTGTTCGTTGTTTATATGCTGCATTCCTAATTGCTGCTTCTTCCCTAACTTCTTCGAGCATATCCAGGTCTAATCTTCTCATCAAGTCACTGACAAGGGAATTAAAATTAAGCACCCTATACATAGGTAAACCTAATTCAGCAGGTATGACTGCCTCACTCCCAAATTCCAGCATATATGGAGACTCTCCTGTCGTTGTTCGTGGTGTGGTACGATAAGCCCACAACACAGAATGTAGCTCGTTAATCCAATTTACCTTTGAATCATCTAGTCGCTTTTTCAAACCATTCAGTAGCGTTCTATTTGTCACATCAGTTTTCCTATTGCTTTGGGGATGGCCTGGTGCATATTGGATCTTTAGTACATTGGATTGATGACAATATGCAGCAAACTTCTCGTTATCAAACTGGGTTCCATATTCAGTAATGAATGCATGTGGGAGACCATATCTATAAATAATATTCTTCCAAATAAATTGATAGACTTTATCATATGTCATATCAATGAAAGGCTCAACTTCCACCCATTTGGTAAAGTAGTCCACAGCAACCATGAGGTATTTAAATCTTCCCTTGGTCGTTGGAAGTGGTCCTACCAAGTCTATCACCCACATGGAGAATGGCCAAGGGGACGTTATGTGTGTTAACAATGCTTAGGTAGTTCTTCGGATGGAAGAGAAGAAGCATTGACATTTATAGCACTTCTTAGCATAAGCTACGAAATCAGCTCTCATCGTTGGCCAGTAATACCCCTGCGTTGTTATTCTCTGCAAAAGCGTCTGACCTGTTACATGGGCTCCACAAGACCCTTCGTGAACCTCTTCGATCAAATCTTTCACTTCGGAGGGATGGACACATCTTTGTAGCCCTGCTATAACTCCTCGTCTATATAAAATGCCATTGGTCAATACATAACTAGCATCTTTAAACTTTAGTTTCTTGGCTGCAAGTTTATCAGTTGGTAAAACCCCCTCTTCAATATAGGCCCTGATGGGGTCCATCTAAGATGGTCCCAAGTCGAGGGTAATGAAGTTCATTATCAGATCTTCGTCTATGCTCCGACCAACCAGGATTTCTATTGGAATTATTCTTCGTAGCTCGGTGCGTGTGGCTGATGCTACCGAGCTAGGGCGTCTGCTCTTACATTTTCCAATCTTGGTATTCTAATCAACTGAACTGTAGTAAAACTTGATACAACCTCCATTGCTTTTGTATGATACCTGATCATTAATTCTCCTTTTTCCGTATACACCCCCAGAATTTGATTTACGGTTAACTACGAATCACTGAATACAACGACTTGCTCTGCCATCATGGTTTTGGATAGACTTAGACCCAAGATCATTTCTTCATATTCAGACTCATTATTAGAAACCTTAAATTAAAAGAACAAAGCATCAGGGCTAAAATTTGATGATCTTGTAACATCCACAGGTTGGTCTGTATTCAACTCTTACTCTTCGGAGGCATCTTCTTGAGTAAACTCTGCGATAAAATCCACTACTGCCTGCCCTTTGACCGATGATCTAGGCTCATAAACTATATCATATTCACCAAGTTCTACTGCCCAGTACATCAATATTCCTGATTTCTCCAATTTATGCAGAGCTTGTCTTAATGGCATATCGGTGTACACCACTATACTATGGGCTTGGAAGTATGGCCTCATCCTTCTGCTTTCTTTAATCAGTGCTAGTGCGAATTTCTCCAACCTTGGATATCTGATTTCTACTCCTGGAAAAGCCTTACTAGTGTAATAGATTGGTTTTTGTACTCTCTCCTCCACCCTTATCAACGCCGAGCTAACTTCATTCTCTGAAACTTCCAGATACAAGTATAATCTTTCTCCCATCACTGGTCCGGACAACAATGGTGGTGTCCCTAGATATTTTTGCAACTGTTGAAAGGCCTCCTCGCATTCATCATTCCACTCAAAAGTTTTTCGGAGTGTTTTGAAGAATGGTAGGCATCTGTCAGTTACTCGTGACACAAACCTATTAAGTGCTGCAACTCGCCCTGTGAGACTTTGCACTTCCTTCTTCGTCGTTGGAGATCGTAGCTCCAATAGAGCCTTGATCTTTTCAGGGTTCGCCTCAATTCCTCGTTGGTTAATAATATATCCGAGAAACATGCCTTCTCGTACTCCGAATATGCATTTGGTGGGATTCAGCTTCATTTGATATTTCTCTAGTTGATCAAAGGTCAGACCTAGGTCAACTAGATGATCAACAACTTTCTTGCAGCATATCGTCAACATAAACTTCCATGTTATGACTGATTTGCTCTGCAAACACCTTATTCATTAGCCGCTAATATGTCGCACCTTCATTTTTAAGTCCAAAAGGCATAGCATTATAGCAATAAGTTCCCCTTGGGGTGATAAATGAGGTACTCTCCTTGTCCTCCGGGTTCATTTTAATCTGGTTGTAACCAGAATAAGCATCCATGAAACTCAATAATTCATGCCCCGAGGTAGCATCCATTAGTTGATCGATTTGGGGCAAAGGAAAATGATCCTTTGGGCATGCCTTATTAAGATCAATGAAGTCTACACACATCCTCCACTTATTATTTTTCTTCTTTACCATCACCACATTTGCTAGCCAATCAGGATATTTTACATCCTCAATAAAAAAGGCTTTTTGTAGCTTATCTACTTCTTCCTGTATGGCTTGGTTCTTCTCAAGACTGAACACTCTTCTTCGCTGCTTCACTGGCTTGATTTCCTTGTCTACGTTAAGCTCGTGACACAGGAAACTTGGGTCTATCCCTGGCATGTCTTCATGACTCTATGCAAAAGTCTGCTTTCTGCGCCTTAGGAATGCTATCAATTCCTATTTTATCGATACATCCAGTGATGCACCGATTTGAGTTGTTCGTTCTGGATGCTCGTTGTCCAGAATAATATTTTTGGTAGCCTCCATGACCTAGCCCTTCAAAAGCTGAGACTCATCTCTAGGGTCAAACGTTTCAATCTTTGCATCTTCTATTTCATCCACTTGATAAGTAGTAGTCTTCTTTCTGGATTCTTCGCGTTCCTCTTGTTCGGTAGATGAATAGTAGCATTCTCGAGATACTTTCTGATCACCTTTCACCACTCCTACTCCAAAGTTGGTTGGGAATTTTAAACATTGATGTACAGTAGATGGTACTGCTTCGAACTTCTTCAGACCTACCCTTCCCATGATGATATTGTAAGCTAATTGGATATTTTTATCCATTATGAAAAAGCGTACTCTTTCTGTTCGACAAGCAGGCCATGTACCGATAAGCATATCCAACTTGATTGTCCCAAGTGGAAAGACCTTCTCGCCAGTAAAGCCAATGATGGGCCTATGATATGGCTCTAACTGGTCTAGCTTCAGATTCAAACTATCAAAGCATGGATAGAACATGATATCTGCTGAGCTACCATTATCCACCAGTACTCGTGAGATCACCACTTCCTTCATTCTCATCTTGATCACCAATAGGTCATCATGAGGTTATAGTACATCTACCAGGTCATTTTTAGAGAAATCGATGAACAGTTTGTCTTTATTCACCTTCCTTGGTCGATCATCTTCAGCCAGATTTATTCGCTGAATGTACGAGGAAGCTTGAGCCTCATTGAGGTAAGATTTTCTCTCCGTAGTTAGATCTTCGCCTCCTACATCTCCACCTGTAATAACATTGCATTCAAATGATCCGAAATGGATTGAAAATACCTCACTTTTTGGCTGTCTTGGTCTTTTGGGGAGGTCGGGGTCATCTTCTGGATCATCTTCGTGATCTCTCTTCTTGTCTTCTTTTGCGCGACGAGGAGACTGAGATCTTTTCCTTCCTCGATCACTGGTCTTTCCACCATTTTGGCGACCAACATACTTAGCCAGTTTTCCTCATCTGATGAGTGCTTCAATTTCATTCTAGAGAGCTATGCAATTTTTGTTCGTGTGACCATGGTCTTTATGGAACTCACAATATTTGGACTTATTCCTCTTGTCAAGATCTGCCTTCATTTTTTCTGGCCAGTTTAGCTCCTCGTTGTTCTTGATCTATTCCAGAATGTGGTTTATATCTACCTTCAAAGGGGTATAATTTCCAAATTTCTTCAACTGTTCCAGTGCTTGCTTTACTTTCGACTGCCTGTTGCCACCATTATTCTTATGATCCTTCTTCTCAGTCTTGTTAGCCTCGACCTTGGTTTCCTTAGTATCTGCATTCTTCTTTACAGCCATGGCCTCCTCGGTATTCATGATTTTGGCTGCTTTTGCAATCAGTTCATCCATGGTCCTAAGTGGATCTTTGGCTAGAGTATAATACAACTTGTCTGGCAACAGTCCACTCATTAGGGCAGTAATTGCTATTTTCTCCTCGTAATCAATAACTTCAAGTTTCTCATTATTGAAACGAGTAATATAGTCCCTGGTGCTTTCACCTGCCTTCTGTTTAACACTCAGCAAGTGAGCTACTCGTTTGACTGGTTTTGGTCCAAAATAGAAGTTCCTTATAAAGTGCTCTGCCAGTTGAAGGAAAGTTGCAATCTTCCCCCGAGGAAGGTTGTTGTACCATATCTGAGCTGATCCGGTAAGAGTTCCTGAAAATGCCCTGCATCTCATCTTGTCTAGAACTGCATAGATGTTGGCAGCATCTTGGTATTATTCTATATGAAGGACAGGGTTACTTTTTCCATCATACTTAGGTGTCACCACCGGAGCATTGAATTTTGATGGTGTGGGAAAATCCACAATTACCTGTACAAATCGTGTCCCTTGGACAAAAGTTCTTTGTAGAGGATTCTTGGCCTTAACTATTTCTCCTAATTTGTCCTCCAACCTTTGAATAGAGCCTTTCCATGCATTGTTTCCCACCTCGGGCCTATTTTTTTGAGTAATTGATCGCGCTGAGTTTTCCTCTTAGGATCTTTCATTACGAGCTGTTGGTCGTGATTGGGCAGAGCCTTCTCTTAGATCGGATGGTCATTGAGAGTTCCTCGATGCAATCCTAGGAGGACTTCTATTCCTCCTAGGGCCCAAATGATCAAAAGGAGAGACTCTACTCAACCTTTCTAGAGCACTAGTCCTTTATGGAGCTAGATTGACGTTTCATTGAGAATATGTAGCTCGTACTAAGGAAGTCCGACCAGGTTGATAAGAAGGATCATTAGATCTCTCAGTACGATACGATTCGGTGCGTCTAGATCGAAATTTCTCTGGGAATAGCGTTCTCCTAGTTAACGAAGAGGGTAAACGAGTATTTCTCTGAACACTTCGTTGTCCTGATTGAGCCGACACTCCACCTTGAATAGTTGGTATAAGTTGACGCATGGTTTCTTGCATGGCCATTTGGCTTTGGGCTAAATTATCCATTATGCCAGCCAGATCTGTAACATTTGGGGGAATAGATGGATTTGGAGGGATCCCAGCGTTTCGATTACTGGATTCCGGATTACCAACCATTGTTGATGAATTATTTTGGTGAAAAACGATAAGTACAGTCGTTTCCCATAGACGGTGCCAATATGTTGATGTAAAAAATTAGATTATCTCTAATTAATCAATCACAGATAAAATAAATCAGATAAAAGATTTTTAAAGTGGTTCAGCCTTATAAGAATGACCTATGTACACTATTTTTGTATTGCTGACTGTTTGACTAGAATTCTCGATAAGTGGTTTACCAAGAGATCCAGAGTCCCCTTCTAATGAGGAGGTTACAATGTATTTATAGCCTTGAGGCTGTAAATATGAAAGGACAATGCGTTATTATCTAGTAGACATATACATCTGTACGATAATAATAAGCATTTAATGCGCAATCATCTTTTTGATTCTCCTGATTTGGATGCTCTGTACGTTGAGTTGCTCGGACCGCCTGAGTTGCTCGCTACGCTTAAGTTTCTCGAAGCCTTAAGCTCCTCGGGGTGCCTAAGCTGCTCAATATGATTGAGTTGCTTGGGGCGCTTCAGTAGCTCGATGACAGTATGTTATTCGTTGAAAGTGTTTGTAATTATCACGTAGGTTTACACGTGTCTTCAAGTGAATGGTCCACTCCAGCAGACTAAATTTGGTATCAATAATGCCCAAGGAAGATACAAGGATAGGATTTATAATCCATTTTATGAGAATTGTATGAACGTAAGATTGGAAAAATCGACACCCAAAGATTTTTAGAAAAGTGTAATTGGGCAATTTGGAGTAAAGAACATGAAATGGAGATTTATTTGAGAGAGTTCTTGTAGGCATATAATTGATGAGAAGGACAACACACTCAAAAGCGAAGTGCCAGTATTTTTGAGGAATTGAGGATTGTGCCATAAGAGTAAGGCCGGTTTCAACAATATGCCGATGGCGACGCTTAACGGAACCTGCTTATTCATGAGTGCGAGGACAGGAATAACGGTGATGGATAGAACATGCTTTAAAAAATGGATTGTGAAATTCACCACCCTGGTCTGTTTGAAATTTTTTAATTTTAGTGTTAAATTGTCGTTCAACCATTTTTTTAAATGTATAGAATAGATTTTTGCATCATGGGATAAAACCAAATAAAATTTGAAAAATGATCCACAAAAATAAAGAAGTATTTATGACCATTATAGGACATGGTGGGAGATTCTCCCCAAACGTCAATAAAAATTAAATGCAAAATAGATGAAGATGATTTTTCACGATGCATCAAAGGTTGTCTTGATGATTTTCCCATTTGACAAGCGACACAAACTGTGTCTGGAGTTGAAGATGCGACCAAGAGTTTATTTTGATAAAGAATCTAATGAAGTACATGAGAGTGAGGATGCTCGAGACGTTGATGCCAACTGGTTGTGGTAGCTTGGGGTAGCATGGTAGACGTGAGGACGAGAGGACAAATTTGGTAGTGACAGATGGTAGAGACCATTTTTACTAGTGCCTTTTAGGAGGGGCCTCTGGGTACGACGATCCTTAACAATAAAAAAGTTAGGATGAAATTCAAAGTAAACATCATTATCACGAGTAAATTTTTGGACAGAAAGAAAAGATTTAGAGATGGTAGGAACATGTAAATATTATTAAGAGAAAGAGTAGATGTGAGAGTAGGAATTGATCATTGACCAATGTGAGTAATAGAGAGACCCTTGCCGTTGCCAACGTGAAGAGTTTTAGGACCATTATAGGTGTACGGGTGTTGGAGGTTGGTAAGGTCAGGAGTCACATGGTGAGAAACACCAGTATCAGGAAGCCAAGTGGTGATGGGTGAAGATGGAGTTGGAAGGAGGCCAGGTTGGGAAGAGGGGGTATGTGTGTAGTGGGCAGTGGGAAAGGGTGGTTGAGACACGATGAAGAGATACAGACAAAAGGTTGCAATGTGGGTGAAGTAATTACATATTTGACAACATGATTGATAATTTGGACAATAAAAGGAAGATCGTCCTGTTCCATGACCACGACCATGACCAAATTGCCCACTTGTGTTGTTATAGTGAGAGAATCTGGTTTGAGGCTGGTGGGTATGAGAGTTTTGTGAAGGGTTAGGGGTGGTGTTATGGGTGGTTGGAGGATTGGAGAAATAAGTTTTAGATGTAGGTTGGACAGTTAAGGAAGGAGGTGTTCATGATTGATGAACTCATGACTGAGGAGTAGAGAATGTAGTTCAGAAAAGGTGACTGGAGTAGATCGAGCAGTGAGGGTGGTGACGAGGTCATTAAACTCTGTACGAAGCCCTTTAAAAATATGACTATTGAATTATACTGGAGATAGAGGGTATCCTGCAGCACTTAATTCATCGAAAATTAGTTTTGCCTTCTGGAGATAGGTTGAGGCTGAATCATCCCCCTGGGATAGTTTGTGAAGATGTAGATGTAGATTGAGAATTCTAGTTTCTGATGGAGAGTCAAGAGCATCTTAGAGGGATTTCCATATCACGTGAGATGTTGAGAGACTAGTAATGATAAGACAAATTTCTTGTGAGAGAGATGATAGTAGAATGCTCATTATTAGCTTGTCCTACAGCTGCCATAGTGCAGAAAATGCTGTATCGGATGGACATTAAAAGGTTCCATCAACAAATCAAAAGAGGTATTGACCAGTAATTAAGGGATCTATTTTTGTTTTTCGGAATAAATAATTGTTGTTATCTAGTTTCAATGAGATGTGATGCTGAGCAGTTTTGAGAACAGTTGATGGAGATGAAGTAGAAATATCAGAATTTACGGAGGTGGCCATGTTAAGCTCTCATACCATAACAACCTTATGAGATTTTGTTATTTTCTATGTATGTGAAATACATCCAGGATACTGTTTATATACAAGAGATGTCTATTTGTCAAAGACTATGAGGTCCTATTTCTATGGTGGTGGTTGTGGAATGGAGTGATTCAAATTCACACGCACTTGCTGTTGCCGAGAATATGTGATAGCAGATATGGCCTTGATGTGATCAGCTTGATGTTCCTGTAATCGTGGGTAATTGTGGAGAGTGGGTTAACAATAGAGATGAGTAATATAGGATCATTTAACATGTACCCAATAAGAATAACCATTAAAACCCATTATTTCAAAATCCTTTAAGACTAGCGGGTACTATAGGATCACCTAACTTATACCCAGTAAGAATAACCATTGAAACCAATTATTTTTAAACTAATGAAGACTATCGGGTACTATAGG
The DNA here is from genome assembly GCA_949130495.1 of Sambucus nigra. NCBI lineage: Eukaryota > Viridiplantae > Streptophyta > Magnoliopsida > Dipsacales > Adoxaceae > Sambucus > Sambucus nigra. The sequence goes on along the minus strand of OX422214.1, from coordinate 284,937,392 downwards.
GTCACCCAACACGTTACTCTTTTAGACTAAAATTGATTTGTTAATATTAGCGGGTGTTAATGGTTCAGGTCGTATACCCGTTAATATTAACAAATCGTGTTTGGGTATTATCATTAGACTCGTTAGTCTTAACTGGTTGTATATGAATTAATGATGTTTTGACCCGTTAACCCGACCCAGACACGACCCGACACCAGCCGTTGACAAGTCTAGAAACCAATAGGCCCTAAAACATTAATGAACTTTTTTCAAGTTAAAATATTTCATAAATTTTTTTTTCAAATAGATAATTGGTCTATTGCATATAATAAATATCAAGAAATTCTTGAAAAAACTAGAAGTTCAAGGATTTTATTAATTATGGTTCACGTATAATGTAGTATGACGATCATTTATTATTGTAGATGGTTTTCAAGGCACAAACAACTTCTCAAAACCACATTATTCTTTAAATTGATTGTACGACATGTTTAGACAATAGTACTCATCGCATAAGATATTTCGCGAGTGCCCTTAGACCATCGTCTAATTCAGTCATTATATCTTGACAAGAATGCATTTATAATGTTGTATTAGGTAACACGATATTATATAAAGTTTTCCCAATATTTTCACAAATGCTGGGAAAAGATTTGATGTAGCACAACTATTGTGTCAATAGATATTTAAGCTTGTTCAAATTAGATAAAGAAATTTGAAAGTACATTTTTTTTCTCATAATTATGAGACTTCATGCCAACTTGTTTGTACTTCAACTAAATCCATGGGATTATGAAGTTAACGATGGAATAAAACCTCCTGTGACTAGAACTTGTAATCGTTGGAGAGCAAATCTAAGATCTGACCAATTGAACCCTGGAGATTTTTTAAAATACATATTAAATAAGTAAAATGCACATTTTTGTTATTAATTTATCTTGAAAGGCTTATTTTACGAAACCATTACGTAAAGAGTACCACTACACATACACACTGTCATACACGTTTTTCATACACGCCTAATAAGACAAGGCTATAAGGGGTTGTACTCTTTGCCCTGGCAGGACCCCCCAATAACAATGTATAGCATTTTAATGAACCGTGTATGAAAATTGTGTACAAAAGTGTGTATGTGTATGTTTATCCTTACGTAAATTGCATAGTCTTGTGATTGCATAAGCGGGCCCCATTGTTTTATCACGAGTAGCGGTCACGTATATATGCTTATGGTCACTTTGGTGAGAGAAAAGTCAATAAGATATTATAATCTTCACAAGACTTAGAATGTTTTTATAATCAATTACATAAACCATATTTTAAAACCGTTAGACTATATTAAGGGCATACCTTTTCTTACTACAAACTTAAAATGGTAAACTAATCAGCAAATCAAGTTATTTTCCTTTAATTAAGTAGTCCATGAACCTATTTGGGTCAACAAATCGAATGGTGTTTCGATTCATTTTTTTTATTTTAACTGTTTTAATGATTAGAAAATTGCAATATTTTTTCTCATTTTCATGATAATTCCATTTGTAGTGGGCATATAATTTATCACATCATTCTAATCATTATTAAAATTATATTTATATTTTAAAATTAATGTATTATAAGACATGGCACATGATTGTATCAGAAAAAAATATATGGAGGAAAAAAAATTCAAAGAGACAACAATTTCACATGTTATCATTAGTATACATTGTGACACCCAACAAGATTGAGTTGTGTGCATATAGAGGCAAGTCTTGAAATTCATAAAATCTCGCAAGGATTCATGCCAAAGGAAAAAAAGGCTAGTTATAAGTATAAAAATAAAGACTAATTTTAGAGAGACACCTGTTAATAATTTTTTAATGACATCTTCACGTGTTTGTAATATATTTCTCATTGAAATATTATTAATAATGAATAGCTCATATTGTTAGGAATATTTTTTCCATTTAATTATTTTAAAATTATAAAATTCATAATTAATTAATGAGTAAAATAAAAGAGCCATACTTAATGTGATCTAACTAATAAATTAGATTTGGTTAGGGGGCTTTCATATAAGTCATCAAGATTTTAAGAGATTAAGTGAGTTAGTCTCCTAATGCAAGTCTAATTGTGATGGATATTAGATTTATAGTTTACATAAAAGATTCGGATCCTCTCTCGTACTATATATAGTAGGGTATTCTCCACTAAATAATCTGCATAAACACACAATATATTGAACTTGGGAGAGAAAATTTTGAAATTTCATTTAAGTACAATTTTTAATTAAAGAAGAGGGATTGCTAGAGAAATTAATCAAGATGATCAAAAGAGGCTTCTACAATAAACTTAATCAATACATTGGATCAAGGTAAGTCTTACTTTCTATCGTTTAGACATACTTTGTGAAAGGTTCCTTCTACAACGACTCAAAATTGGGACTCAAAAATCGAGACTCGCTGACATGGCATGTAGCGATTGGTGAGTGTGGCTGGCGCAGATCTACGTTCATAAGGAATCAACCAATGATGGCATGCAGTGTCAGCGGGAGTACCAATTTTGAGTCCCAAACAAGAGTTGACGTAGAATTTTTTTATGAAGACATGAGATCCAAGTTCTTTTTACTAAGAACAATTGTATGATAAAGTTTAATAAAACGTGTTTGTGATTAATGTTAGGATTTTTTAAGAAGGTTGTTAAACATTTATCAATTAAAGTATTAAAAATATTTTGGGGTATCAGAAAAGTTTGTCCGGAAAAAGTGCTCATAGAACTACTCTAAAACAAACTAATGGGCCCTAAGAAAATATAATTAAACATAGTGGTATTTATTTGTATAAGATAATTCACTATCGTAATTGACTTGGCATGTGTCATTTGACGATTCAAACTAAGGTACTGTCTTAATATGTTTTGTGCAGTTGATAAATTGAAAAACAATAATGGGTCAAATACCTTTACAATTCCATCATCAAAAATGAATATTAAAAAATTGCATATGATATCCTTTGAAAAGACCTAACGAGCACGCTAAAGTTTATTAGGTTATAAAACTCTTTTAACTCTTTCATATAAAATCTATTGTAGTTTATAAATTAAAAACACGAGCGCACACTAATAAGAAAAACTGGTGATGCTTGATTTAAATACCATTTAAAAATGAGATGAGGAAAAGTGGAGAAAGCACAATATTTGTTATAGAGGAAACCAACAAGTGAAAAACCTCATGTCCTTCAGTCCCAAGACAACTCACGCACCCAAGTTCACTAATACCAATGTTTAAGTATAGATTACAACAATACAAGTGTAAATGAAATAGTTTGACTAATACAAGCAAGTATGCCAAGACACAAGGTAAACAACCCCACAACAATCTGAATCTTATCAAACATCCAAGGTAAGTGACAACTTGAGACACACACACATAATTACACACTCAACACTAGTGTACCACTGCAATTGTACACAATTCCCAAAAGAACATTTCAGTTTTGTGTGAATATTCACAAACAAATTAGGAAGTAAAATTTTCAAAAATTTGTGATTCACACTTACTGAAAATACAAAATTACCTAACACCGATTTTAGAATATGCATAAATTAATCTTGTGTTATGTCGCAATGTCAGGTCCAAGTAAAATGAGCGAGATAATCGTGTAGCACTCAGATCATAAAGTTTGTACTCACAAACAATAAAAGAATAATAAGGAAATGATTTTAAAGCTCACACACTCATTAAATCCAACTAAATAAAATGAACACACAAATAATGTTCAACTTAGAGGATACAAACAGTCCGGAGTAAAAAAATATTAACCTTAATCTCAAATAATTAATTTAAATCATATTTAAATGTTAAGGCCTAAAATTTACTTAAGTCTCAATAAAATCAAAATATTTTTAGTCCAAACAACAATGAGTTTGATATGTATTAACAAGGTTAAAAAATTAAACTCAACTCGATTTTCAGTATTAATTAAATAAAATTGATTTTAATTAAGCATAAAAATTTTAATAGAATATCTTTTAGGTCATGATGTAATTTCTAATCGTGGCAACAAAAAAAATCAGTTTGCTTAATTAACAACAAAACCACAGCCTCAAACTAAAAACACAAGAGTCCAATAAAATAACTTTAAACAAAAGATAGATTCAAATTAACTTGATCCTTCAAAAATAAAAATTAAAAATTAACAGGCAAGCAAACACACAACCTTAAAAGTAGCTCAGCACAAATAACTTTAGATCAGCAAACAAAATTCAAAAAGTGAGATCTAAACAACCAACACACCCGTATACCAATAAGTCAAACAAATAAAAAAAATCAGTATATAACAGAGATCTAAACAACCAGCATACCCCTATACCAATAAGTCAAAGAAACAAACAAAATCAGTATATAACAGATCTGATCCTAAACAGGGATTAAAAAAAACTACGATGTTAAACAAAAATTTGATAAAACATTATGCTCAGAACAAATACAACAAGCAACTTTAAATCTTGCTAAATCAGTCTAATTTTTTTTTACAAAGCAAAATGAGTTATAAAAACAGATCTAAAAATCTGAGACTGTAAAAAATACCTGTAAGCAAATATATTTGTTGATCTAATTGACACCCAGAAAAACAGCAACAGTTTAAAAGTTAACTCTACTTCACGAGATGTAAACTAACATCAACAAATGGAAACTGATCTGGAAAAAAAAGCGTTTTTAGATTTACTTTAACAGATCTAAAAGTTTTTAGACATAAACAACAACGAAATCAGTCCCAAAGGCTATAAACTGAACAACAAAATCTCTCTCTCTCTCTCTCTCTCTCTCTCTCTCTCTATATATATATATATATATATATGCGGACCAGTATGCATTTTAAGAGTGTGGACCGGGCATGTGTCACTTGGCGGTGATCCCAGAAAAAGAAAGAGAGTGTGCCTATAATTTAGGCGATAATTTCTAGACGCACCGTTAGGTGACACATGTCTGGTTCGCATTTTAAGAATGCGGACCTAACATGTGTCACCTGGCGGTAAGAGTAGAAAAGAGAGAGAGAGTGTGCCTATAATTTAGGTGATAATTTCTAGGAGCAGCGTTAGGTGACATATGTTTGGTCCGCATTTTTAAAATGCGGACCAGTCCGCATAAGAGCATTATATATATATGGGTTGAAAGTGAACGTAAAAGATGAACATTTTAGTGAATCTTAACAAAAAATCCCTAACACCCAATGAACATTTTAGTGAACGCAACAGACACGCGTGTGGCACGCGTCTTTTTTAATATACGTGTATCACACACGTGTCCGTTGACGCTGACGCGTGTTCATTGCCGCTGACGCTGAACAATTATAACATAGGAATTAAAATTGATTGGGTGTTAGGTGTTTTTTTATTAATATTCATTAAAATGCTCATCTTTTATGTTTATATATAGGGAGAGGTTCAAAAGAGAACATAAAAGATGAGCATTTTAATGACCCTTATCAAAAAAATACCTAACACCCAAGTTCTCAATGAAAGTAGGACCTATTTGAATATTTTCTAGAAAAGCCTATTTTCACGTGCTTAAAATAGTAGGATAAGAAAATAAGACCACTTGGACGGTATTGAAAGGTTCTGATTTTGGTCGGGTAGCTGAGCTTTCTTGACCCGTGGACTGTCATGCATTTTAACAGTGCAGATTGTACATGTGTCACCTGGCAGTGAGCCTAGAAATTATCGACTAAATTATAGGCAGTCTCTCTCTCTTTTCTGACATGTTCGGTCCACATTATTAAAATACGAGATAGTCCACAGAAGAACATTACTATATATATATAATGGTCTGGTAGTGTTTCCTTATCCACCAACTACAATCTGTGTTCGCATTTAAATGATTGTGAAAGACGTGATGGATTAAAAACACACCATGACAATGACATGAGTTGTTCCTTTAAAGTTTTGATGAATAATATCACATAATAATACCGGGGATATCCTTTTCCGTTAATATTTGTTACTCGAGCATATCTTAAATATATAAGGGGTGGTATTTTAAATTTAACTATATGAATTACAAATACGATTTAATGTGTGTTTAACACATCAACGGATAACGAAAATGAGTAACAAATTCCTCAATATCATATGCAACCTATCCCTATCAACTCATTTCCCTTTACCTTTAGGTCCCTCTTATGTCGGTAGTAATCATTTTTAGGAACACTTTTAAGCCTCTAACTTGAAAATGAAAAATAAAACTCTACCTTAAATGTACGAGTAGTTCTACTTCGATTTACAAATCTAACTCATTTTTTCTGTGACTCACTGACGTAGCAGATATATATTAATTGATTATTTTAATTCTTTAGTGGCCCCCAAAACGAACCAATGCAGACACAACACATCAGTGAGTCGAACAAACTGAGTCGGATTCATGAGTCACCCTATAATTACTTTAAATACATTTGTTAAATTTCCCCACCAGAGATATTTATTGCATTATTTGACTTAACCTCGTATAGATACCATCCCTTGTACCTTATGCATTTACTCAATTATACCCTACGCACGTCGGAGGGGAAGGGGGGACCCTAAAATTTATTGTTATATTTAATGTAATATTTTTTTAATTTAATTATATCGTCACACAAACAAACATGTACGGTAGGATCCAAGACTAGATTGAGACATCACCCTCACTAAGTGATCCCCCTAATAGGTTATGGGGTGATGTTCATATCATAACAATGACCGAGTAGGATAATCCCCCTAACAGACCTTATCCTCATATGGGGCGTACATTCAATTTGAAGGTTCTTTCTTTCTTTCTTTTTATATATATATAGGAGAAGGCTCACCTACGTCATTCATACATCAAACCCAGTTGAAGGCCCTAAAAAATCTTTTTTCAAAATTATTTATTTATTTTCTTGAAATTAACCTTCCAACAAACCCATGTTCAAAAAATTAGGTCAAAATATATTTTGTAGCTATATTTAAAAAATTCACAAAACTGCTCAAAATACATTATTTATAAGGGTCCGCGCCATCAGTTTTTTGTGAATTTTTTAAAAATCGCTATTGAATGTATTTTGACCTAATTTTTTGAATATAGATTTATTGTAAGGTTAATTTCAAGAGAAAATAAAAAATTTGGAGAAAATGTTTCTTAGGACCTAGAATTAGATGCGATGTATGGTGTGATGTTTACATCATGATATATATGAGAAATTCTCTCTCTCTCTCCACACACACACACACACACACACACACACACACACACACACACACACATATATATATATATATATATATATATATATATATATATATATGTTACACTAGGGTGAACCTGTGTCGATGGCATAGTAATAAATTTTCTCCTAAATATTTGTGGTAACAACATTCTCATATCCGTGTCAATGGCACGGTGATAAATTTGCTCCCGAGTATTTTTGGTTACAGAACACTGACACTTTCATGTATCGTATTATTGATTTGACACCTTTGTAACACTACATATGAACATGTTTGTAATGCCCCGCTTAATTCTGGTGTCGGCCGCCACCAAAACAATGCTGCGCATTATTAAATTAAATATCATTCTTAGCATGTGACAGATATGAGACATATAAAATTAATTCCCCAAGATAATAATTGAAAATTGATCCAATGAGCAATAACCATTCATGCTATAATAAAATCCCTCATCATTGATAATCTCCAATATATATAAGTGAAGAAAATCCAACTGTGAATATCTGAATAAAACCGTAACAACTGTGGAACCGAATGGACCACGAAATCCATAAATCGAGTCTCAATATAAATGCAAAGGAATGTAAACTAATCTAAACTACTAAGCATAAAATAACTCCATCTGCACCTCGAAGATATATATCGAAACTCCTATGCAACTACTCCAGTACTAACACCTTAAAAAGTTAGTCAACGCACAGGGTTAGAGTCCCGAGCATGAATACACATTACTCCCCTCAATTAGGGTCCGTAAACCCAGACAATAGCATTATACACGATAAATATCACAATAGAATATTTTAAATTTAAACGAGATAATTAATAATGACGCGAGTAAATAAACGACATATGCTAAAATATGCAACTATCCTACCCCAAAGTTGAAGTCCAATTATTTAATTTATCAAAAGCAATCCATCTAATTTAATTCAATTCATCCGATTAGTTATTTTCATCATTAATATCAGTTGCGGGACTCCCGCCTAAAGTTTTACTCCATTTTATTCGTGGGACCCCCACTTAAGGCTTTATCTCATATTATTTGTTTGGTTACAGGACTCCCGCTGTTCTACGCCACACCCATTCCCCTCACTATGGTTAGTGTAACAACTCCTATTTTCTCACGTAAAGGCTGGCCAGACACGATACACTGAAGATAGGGCTTGCTTATCAATTTATATCATTCTCAGCACAAGTAAAAGAAAATATAAAAAATAGTTATTTTCCAAAATTTATGCATTTCTAAAATGAAGAACACATACACAATAATCCAATAATCCAAACCACCATAATAATAATAAAATACAACTAGAGTATTAAAATCCCAACCGACATAAAATAAAACAGTATCGGGCTTATTCCCTTACAAATGTTTCAAATAATAAATGACTGAAATTGAAAAGCACCTATGCTAGAAACAACTGAATCTGAATCTGGAGAGTAAGCGAGATTGAGGGACTTCTATAGCACAATCTAACTATCCCTGTCTAGGATCACCTGGGGGAAAAACATTTAAATTTAGGTCAGAGCTCGAGGTGTGTAAGAATTAACTCGAACAATATATGAATTTAATAATACAGTCGATACACAATAATTATTCCCCCTTTCTTCACTCACATGCGTATAACATCTCACCTCTCATTTAAGTGTGACATCTTTCGCACCCCAGTAAATCCCAAATGATTAATGGTGACATCAACTCTATTTGTAAATAGGTATATCGATAATTAATTATTTAAATGTAATTCCTACATTTTATTTGCCCACATTCATTTAGCATAGTCTCATTATTCTTCCATAAAAGCATAAACATCTATTATGAATTATCGGATCTCATATATAAATATTGTATGTTTTCTTAGACAATTAAAGTTATTTAATTTAGGTCCGGTCAATTAATAACATATGTCCTTTCATATATTTGATACACAAGAGCATCTACCGTTGGTGTCTATTCGTACTCTATCGGTAAGTCCGGAGGAAATATCTTATTCCCAAGCGAACATCACCAAACACATATAAACATTTGGGGGCGTTCCTTACGCAGGACGCCTATACTCTACCCATACCCAGCGATAATACAGGAGCAGTCAGCGACAACACCTACCTCTCGAGGGTGGAGCCTCCATGTAGTACCTATATGGCCTACACATCATCAAGCCCACCAGTGCCGACTTGTGGTACGCGGTCCGAATACTTGAACCCCCGAGCCGATAGGACAGTCCACGAATATTAGTATGTAAATAACCATATATCTTTGACCTACTTAAGTCTATACTATATAGGTGCTCATCTAGTTTGGAAATTGTGATAAAATTTGAGTCTCATCCCTAGTTACTAAAAGAAACCTCAGACTCTACTTGATGCCTCTATCAGTTCTTAAAGGTAGCTCACCAACACCACACAATAGGATTGCATATATACATCATATCATGATATATTTGGTTGTGTGTGAGTTAAATCCCTTGAAATTAATTTTCAACTAATTTTGGGATTTTTTAAATAATTTCTATGATTTTTAGATATAAAAATAATGGTTTTAAAACATTTGAGGATAGTTTATAATTTGTTTTTAATGCATAAAATCTGGTTGGGTAGAAACCGAAAGCACTTGAGAATATTATGGGTACAATTTGTATTTTTAACATTTCAAAAACACACATCTCACATTGCATCTCACCCTTACACGTGTTGCTTATATAATGGCCAGATGTGTGTTTTCTCCCTCTCACATACTTAAGCCTCTGTGTGGACCATTGGATCTATTCTAATCAACGATCTGCATGTGTTTTCTCTTAATCCTCGTGTTTAATTTTGAACCAATCAAATCTGTTTTAAAAGTGGTGGGTTGGTAGCCATTAAATTAACTTCGAATTAATCCTGATCGTTCATTTTCCCTTGATGTTCTAGATCCTTCTTCTCTCGTTATATAAGGAGACTTCGTCTTCAATTTTGTAACTTTTTTCATTTTAACCACTGAGAGAAAATAGAGAGGAGAGAGAGAGTTCGAAGAGTTTTTACAAACCCTAACTCAAACTTCAACGAAATCCAAACCAGAAAATCTTTTTATGAGTGTTTTTAGTTCGAGATTTGTGAAGTTTCTTCCTCTACTGTCTTATATATCTTTACCAACTTAATCACATTGAGTAAGTATCTATTTCTTTACATAGAAATTTGAGAGTTGATTTATGTGATATAGATCACTTAGTTATTTGCTAGATCTGATTTCTTGTTTCGAGAAATCTAATTTTTGTTGGCTTTTTCAAAATAAATGTTGTTTTCAAACCCTAAACCAACAAAACCCTTTCTGATTTCATCTTACTCAAACGTTCAGACTTAGATCTAGTTTGGGATCTTGATTGGGGTTTTCACTTTCAAATTATTTCACGATTTGTGAAATAAGTTCATATTTTCAAAATAAAGAAAGTGTATAGGATCTTGGCTCATTTGTATAGAAAGATTCCCTCTTGATCTGCGATTATTTGAAAGATCCAAAGTATGATTTATTTGACTAAGTTGATTTTAGAAACCCTTGCATCTTGAGAGATTTGTTTGTAATATGTTACTCATATTTGTCTGTAATTAAGTGTGTGTGTGTGTTTCATGCATGAGTTTAGAGCACTACACCATATACATCTTCACACTACTACACTGAAAAGTGTTGGTGTTGAGATATTGAACCTTAAGAGTTGACGTAAAGCTTAAAGTAGTAAAGTTACGAAGTTTGGAGAACATCAGCAACATCATAACCTTAGGGGAAGTCAGAACACGCCAGAGGAGTTGGTACATTTCTGAACATAGTTTAGGTTTGATTGTGTGTCTTGATTGTTATATAGCTTGTAATTTGTTACTCATTTTTAGTGGAATTTTTTACTATTGTGGCGTAGAGGTCACTGTGGATGTTTACCCAATTGGGTGGGCTTTTACCACGTTAAAATTGCTTGTGTACACTTCCTCTTCCTCTCATCCCTTTCTTAAGGTTGTGTTGGTTTATTTTGTTTGAATTTTTGTTTTTCAAAACTCGTAAACCTATAACTGAAATTACTCATTCATACTATTTTACACATCTTGTGTTTAAAATTTGTTTTAAGAAAAGAGTTTTATCAACAAACTGTTCGGAGCCATTTAGATAGTTTAATCTTGTATTCCACAACTTAAGTGGTACTCTTTCAATTGGTTTAAGAGCTTTGGTTTTTCAAAAATTCTTTAGATCTTGAGTTTCTGAAATTGTTTTCTCAAAAAAAATTATGGAAGAGAAATTTGAGAGACTAGATAACCTATCCAGACCCCCTCTCTTTGATGGAACCAACTTTCCTTACTGGAAGGTAAGGATGGTGGAATTTATCCAAGGGAATTTAGAAGATGGTGCCTGGAAAGTTATTGAAAATGGTTATACCTTTCCTACTAAACCATCCGCTGAAGGAAGTACTGGGAGGATTAGATGGTTACTAAGTGAATTCACTAAAAAAGAGAAACAAGTTTCACTTAATAACAATAAAGACAAAAATGCCATATTCATGTCTATTAATGAACACGAATTTAAGAGGATATCATTCTGCTCTACCTCTAAAGAAGCATGGATGAATTGCGAATATGAATAGTAAATAATCACACAATCCAACAACATATATGCACAATTTTGTAATTTACTCATAACGACACAATTTAATTTCATTTAATTAATAACATCATCGCCATTCTTAACACAATTATTTCCATTTAATAGTTTTAGATTAATCAACATGCAATTTTATGAAACACGCAATAATCGTCCACTTTTATTAACTACATAATTTTTTTATGAGTCTGTACGCGGCCCATTTTTATTTAAATAAACTCTATAAAATTCTATACGCGAACCTACACCCATACTAACCAAAGCCCAATACTCTATTCTACGCACCAAAGGGTTTCCACTCTTATTTCATATTAAAAAATTCATAAAAATAGTACCAAATTAGTTTTCACTTTTCCTAATTAAGGTTGCTAATTTATTTTAAGAAAAGAATGTAATCATATGTTTAGAGCATATCCATGCAAATGTAAATTAGTTCCTAAGTGGCTATAGAAATTAGACAATGTGTATCTTATGTGGCATAAAAATTTATATGTAGACATTATAAATAAAAATCATCTCCAATGCAAATGTCTAAAAGTAAACATGAGTGACACGTGTACCTAATTGATTTCTTTTGTAAAATGTGGAGAGAGAATGAAAATGGCAAGATGGAGAGAGAAATTTAGTTTTTCTCTTCACAATGTGGAAGAGAGCCTCTACATATAGAGGGTCTACATCACATTGTGAATATCAAATAGTGCCATATCAACTCCATATTCATTATAGAGGGTTGTATTGGAGATTTTTTTAACTCATAGTCTATAAATTCTACGTGGCACCTCATATTCTCCCACTCCACATTAGCATTGGAGATACTCTTAGGCGACACTTAAAATGCATAATACTAAAGGAAGAGAATACATATCCGTGCCTGAGTAAAATTCATTTAGAAAATCTGAGTAGACGATTGGAATCCTCTTGAAAAATTATGAAAGATTGATTCTTGAACCAACTTGAGAAAACACCAATTTGAGCCTTCAAATCTTAAGTTAAAACTTGATAACTTTGAAGCTAGGGTGTGTATGAGGAACAAGATGAACAAAATACAGAACTACTTCTCTTAAGATGTTTAAGAATGAGTTTTAAAATTCCAAGTCCCGAAATATATATATATATATATATATATATATATATATATATATATATCCATATAATAATATGGAATGGTTTTTGAATTCAAAAAATGTAAAAGCACAATAAGGGCTGAGATGCTCTTGGAAAAAAAATGAGGGGCTGTGATCAACTCTAAAATTTCATTGTCCCGCCTAGAAGAGATGCTCCAATTCATTATCCCGCCTACCAATTTTATTTTATTTCAAACGAACTACTATTTACATCAAGGTTCATTTAGTATCATCTCTTTTATCTCACGCCCACTGAAGAACTCTCCTCACACCTCTCAAACTCGCATGCCACTACGACACCACCATATACCAAATTTCTTCCAGGTATTGTCGCTCTATATTTCTCATTCTTAGGTCTCTATTTATCTGAAATGTTTGGGGTTGTCAACTCAAAATGTGGTTCGAAAATGACAATCGTTTTTATTTGCAAGTTCTCTTTTCCATTAGATTTTTTTATTTGGGTTCAAAATCAGTTTTTCCAATTACCTTTTTTTTTTCGTTTCAAATTAGTATTTGAGAATCAAGGTTCAAAATAAGGGGTTTTAGATTCAAATAAAGGTTCCAATTACCCCTTTTATTGTAATCTCAAACTTTTGGATATATGGATCTCTTTTTTGGATTCTGTCCTAGAGACGACCTGATCACCACTTCGGAATTTTTGTTTTTTAGGGTTTTAAAAGTTTGGGGTTTTGGTTTTAAGTTCGTGGTTCATGGTTCTAAGTTCCGATTTTTATGTTTTGGGGTTTAAATTTATGAATTTCATTAATGTTTGTTTTGATTTTGTAGTTGCTAAGTAGGTGACTCCAAAAAAAATTTCAGTTTGGACTTTTGGTGTTCAACATGTCTCAGGTATACTCCTTCTTTATCTCACTTTGTGTTCAATAATTGAATGAGCATTCTAATATCTTTACATTTTTTTTAAACTAAAAATTGATTTTAGGAACTTTCATTTTTGTGCTTTGATTTTCAAGCAGTTATACTGTGGTTCGTTCATTTTCCCCCAATTACACATATACATTTTATATTTGTTATTCATTTTTCTATACTTGATTTCAACTTCAATGGTTGTTTATCCTAACCGAAAATTATATTTTTTCTATCATCTTCAGTGTTAACTTCAAAGCTCCATGATCATCTTATGACAGTATGTGTTAACATTTTACTCAAACATTTGTGGTTTAACTACTTTGTGTTAACATTTTACTCAAACATTTGTGGTTGACTGTAATTTGTTTGAACTACTTTGTGGTTGTTTACCAAATGTTTGATGTACTTTTTGTATAGAAGAATAACAGGAAAATAAGGTTGTTAATCAGATGCCAATGTTCCATGGGTTTTAATATCAGGTATGCTAAATATTTTTCCAATATTCATTCTTTTTTATAAAAGTGATATTTAGTCTTTATTGATTTTTTTCTATAGGTTAATCCTTAATGGTGCTTATATAAAACAAATCAGGTACATTTTTGTTGAATTATTGTGGATTCTTTTTTATTTAGCTTTCGAGAGTTGTTGGGTTACTTAAAGTCTGCACAAAGTTATTTGGGGTGACAAACATGCTTCTTTAAAATTCTAACTGACATTGTGTTGGATGTCTTTTGTGAAGTTATTACATGTATTTTGATTCCGATCAAGGCATTGGTTTCACTTTCTTTTATGAAGGATACAATTGAGTTGTATATATTTTTAAACTAGGCTATGTAATTATGCTTTTAACTAAGGGTATTAGTTTTGGATCAAATGGAACTCTTCTTCGAAATGGAGACATTTAAGCCAAATATTGATTCAATTGTGAATACAATCAATTGTTAATACAAATATGTTAAATTTGACTTAAAATGGTTTCACAAAACCAGCATATAGTACTATAGGTATCATTGTAGTGTGTTTTCTGCACAGTTTATACCTATAATACTATAAACATCAATATTTTTGAAGGTGTTCATAGAGGCTTTGTCTGTTTCCTGCCTTTATTCTAAACAGGTGTTCACAGAGGCTTGATTCCTTTATTTTTGCAGGCTCAGGGTAGGGATTTATCTCAATTGCCAATGAACAATGTGAGGCTGCCGCAACAGTTGTTTGTTGATTCAGGGAGTGTGGCTGGAAAGGGTGGGAGGGATTGGTTGAGGGTGTTTAAGGAGTTGAGGCACTCAATGAGTAATGATTGGGGAGGTTTGGAGCACGTGGTGGAAGAAGAAGACAATGAATTTTTGGAAAAGGAGAGTTTGCGTGATCTCGAGCAACAACTCAACTTTGTATCTTAGTAGGTGTTTATATTTTCACTTCATTTATATGATACGCGTATTTGTATTTAGGGCCAGTTTGGTTGCGTAAATTGGCCAATTTGGAATTAATAGAATGTGGATGTATTCGTTTGTGTCTGTGCCTCTTTTTTTACACTTAACCCTGTGTAAAATACCAATAATAGGTCTTTGGATGCCTTTTCTCATTTATTAGAAAATGTTGCCAATTGATCTGGAGAGCATTTTTATTATGATATTTTAGAAATATCAAAACCAATGGAAGTAGGAAAAGTCTAGAGACGAGGTGATATTTTTTTGACTTGGTGAATAACATAGGTAAAGGTTTTTTTTAAATAAGTAGCATTTACTACACTACAATTATGAATAGCGGTTTCTATTAGTTATGATAGCTTTAGTGCAAGACTTTACTCAAACATTTGTGACTTGATTAGTTTGATTTCGACAATGTACCGTTTGGCTTATATTGTTGGAGTTTAGGTTTATCACCTAGGAACGTGAAACTATATTGATTTGAGCTTATTTTTTTTATCCCCCACCCTCTAAAGTTCAAGGCCTTTTAATTTCCACACTATGGATTGCCTAATATTTTTTGTTCTATAATTCTTTTCTAACTATATACTATTGTTTCATACTTGCACACTAATTCTTTATTGTTCTTGGTTGTTCCGTGTTGCAGGACCATTGGATTTCAAGAAGACATGGTGTCGAAGAGATTAAATTTTTTATTGTGTCTAACCATGTTTATATTTGAAAATGTTATATACGAAAGACGATTTTGTGGAATTGATTATGTTGTTTATACGAGGTACAGGATGGGCTATTACTATTGTTGTTTGAGTAATTTTTATTTGTTAAACAGGGTGGATAGTCCTATAAACAGAAGGAACTCTGCCCAAATTTTGTAAATTGTTTACACTTAGTTGTGTTGTAAATTGTTTACACTTTTGAAAATTAGCATCGTGTAAAATTAACATCATGTAACAGTTATATTAAGTACCACAATTGGATGTATGGTGTAAAAGAGTCAAGTTACATGTAACAATTATACACTTATATATATTGGGCGGTGATATATAGATGTTTTATTGGGGGAACGATATTTTTGTAGTTTTGCGATTACGTACTTTTGAAATTTTTTTCGTTTCGCGATTATGTACTTTGGAAATTTTTGCCGTGCCTTCAGGCACGGGTATCCACTAGTATATATATATATCAGTGTAGGAGGATTTCAGTGGCATTGGAATCCTATTAAAACTAAAACATTTCGTCCGTTAGTCACGATCCAAAGCCGTGACAAATATTTTTTAGGAGATTTTTATGTTATAAGGACTCTTCTAAACGACCCAAGACTTATATATACTCATATTAGTGATATTTTAGATAGCTTTCAGAGTTTCGAATAAGTTTAATTAATTACCAAATAAAATTACGGGTTGTTACAATGTTAATGTCACTTTAAGAAATACTTTAAAGTACTGACTAAATTTCATCTTATTTAATAACTATGTTACACGGACCTTTTGTAACAGTACATGTTCTAGATACTCATTTCGTAACACTATATATTCTACCTAAAAGTTTGTTTAAACCATCTATATCACTTGCATCATTAAAGTTACATTTCATGTCACGCTTGCCCATGCCGATAGCACACTATATATAATAATATCTTTAAAATTCATTCAAATATATGTATTTTGAATGTCAAAATAAATGTAACATAAGTCAGTTTTCTTTCAATCATATGAAAATGTTTATATAACATTGTTGATACCAAATTTAATCTGCTGACGTGGACCAATCATATGAAGACACGTGGCTATCTATATGGCAACAACAAACACTTCCGAGGAACCCACGCGCTCCGAGGAACAAGACTACAACGAGGAAGACTAGTTCCCCGAGGAACACTGCTTACCCGAGGAACTCACACGCTCCAAGGAACAATGCCTCTCCGAGGAACTCTTGAGTACCGAGAAGCTTAGGCGGTCTGAGCAACTCAGGCGGTCCGAGCTGCATCTCGAACAAAGCATTAATAGCTGGATAACCAACAGTTCAACTGATTCATTAAATGCTTATCATTCAGACGCACACGCAAAGAGGGCATTAAATGTATTACCCTTTCATATGTATATCATTTAATATATTACCCTTTCACATTACAGCCTTAGGGCTATAAATACATTGTACAATCCTCATTACAAAGGGACAGAATGGAGAATGGAATTTCTTGTAATCGAGAATTCCCAAACACTCAGTAATAAAACAACAGTGGACGTAGGCCATTTTTATAAGGCTGAACCACTTTAAAATCTTTTGTCTCATTTATTTATCTGTGATTAAATTATTAGAGTGATCTAATTTTTTACATCAACAGATTGGCGCCGTCTGTGGGAAACGACTGATAATATCGTTTTTCATCAAAAATAATCCATTAAGAATAGCTGATATTCCTGAATCCAGCAATCGAAACGCCGGAACCCCTCCAAATCCACCTGCTCCACCAATTATTCCAGATTTGACTGGAATAATGGCAAATATGGCTCAGGGCCAGACCGTCATGCAAGAAACAATGCGACAACTCATCCAAACTCTCCATGGCGGTGCATCAGCCCATTCCGGACCACAAAGCATTCAAAGAAATACCCGTGCGCCTTCTTCGCGTACTAGGTATACTAATTCATATCACAATGAGGAATCTGAAGATTTTTCTTATCAGCCTGGACGAACTTCGTCAGTGCGAGCCACAGATACTGAACAACGTGTCACCCTCTCCCCAGAAAGGGCTAGCGGATTGGAAAGATTAAGTAGGGTTTCTCCTTTCGATCGATTAGGCCCTAGGAGGAACAAAAGTCCTCTTAATGCAGCATCGAGGAGCTTTCGACGACCATCAGATTTAAGGAAAGGATATGCTTAGTCGCGACCAGTTGCTCATCAAGATAGATCCTATGACCGACCAGCCATACTTGGTATGTTGATCGGGGAGGCAAAAGAAGAAACAACGACCAAACTAGAGAGAGATCTAGATCTCCTCGTCGAGCAGAGGAGAACAAGAAGAGAAACCATGAAGTTGATCCAGAGGATGACCCCGATCTTCCCAAGAAACCAAGGCAGCCAGAACGAGAGGTATTTTCAATACGCTTTGGGTTATTTTACTGTAATGTTATTACAGGAGGAGATGCAGGAGGAGGAGACCTTACTGCAGAAAGAAAAGCTTACATCGGTGAGGCTCAAGATTGCTCGTACATTCAGCGAATAAATCTAGCTGAGGAAGATCGCCCGAGAAAGGTGAACAAGGAGAAATTGGTCATCGGTTTTTCAAAAAATGACCTTGCAGGTGTTTTATATCCTCACGATGATCCACTGGTGATCAAGATGAGAATGAAGGAGGTAATGATTTCAAGAGTGCTGGTCGACAATGGTAGCTCGGCAGACATTATGTTCTACTCCTGTTTCGATAGTTTAAATCTAAAGCTATCTCAACTGGAGCCTTACCACAGACCCCTCATCGGTTTTGCTGGCGAGAAAGTATTTCCACTTGGGACGATCAAGTTGGATATATTCATTGGTACGTGACCTGCTTTTCGGACAGAAAGAATACGTTTCTTCGTGATGGATAAGAATGTCCAATCATCGTACAATATCATAATGGGAAGAGTAGGATTGAAGAAGTTCGAGGCTGTACTATCTACAGTGCATCAGTGCCTAAAATTTCCAACAAACTTTGGAGTAGGAGTTGTGAAAGGTGATCAGAAAGTAGCTTGGGAATGCTATTATTCATTCGCCGAGCAAGAAGAGCTGGAAGAATCAAAGAAAAAGACTACTACCTATCAAGTGGATGAAGGTGTAGAAATTGAAACATTGGATCCTCGAGATGAGTCGCAACTCGTGAAGGGTCAAGTGGTGGAAGCTACTGAAAACATCATTCTGGACGACGAGCACCTTGAGCGAACTACTCAAATAGGTTCATCGTTGGAAGCCTCATTAAAACAAGAATTGATAACTTTCCTTAGAAGCAGAAGCCAAACTTTTGCCTGGAGTCATGAAGATATGCTTGGGATAGATCCAAACTTCTTATGTCACGAGCTCAATGTGAATAAGGAAATCAAGCCTGTGAAGCAGAGACGAAGAGTATTCAGTCCCGAGAAGAATCAAGCTGTACAGGAGGAAGTCGAGAATGATATGCCCAAGTATGACCTCGGCCTAGTGGAACATACCTCGGCCGAGATGAGAGCCGAGACGTTAGCCGACCCACCGGTGCAGGGGGGCCCACGATATCTTCCCTCGGCCAAGGCTACCTCGGCCCAGGCCGACAGTAAGACATGTACTCCCCCCCGGAACACTTCTCATATCACAGATAACATCAACTCCAGGTGCCAAGGAATAGCAACCCCGGTCAACGGTAGGCCAAGATAACAAGAAGCTAAACACGTCTTCAGCATGAACCCTACCTCGTAGGAGGCCGAGGTTACCAGGGAGCACTTATCATCAGCACGATACAGTGGCTCGGCCCAGGCCGATATAGGTGTTTACCTCGGCTGGAATAAAGCCGAGACAGCGCATGACACATCGCGAATGGGTCGGACGACCTACCCTTATAGTTCGGCCTCTCCTAGGCCGAGGCCATTCACCAGCACGACTGTCAAAGTATCCGCAAGCATTTGGATAAGGACACCTGGGCCAAGATCAGTTACAACAAGATTATTCCCCACATGTGGGGGGAATATTTCATCATCATCACTTACATGTGGACCTGACAGCTGGCACACCCTCATTGGTGAGGAAACTATACACATGCACATTACATGCATAGGGGGTACATTACACCCCCTAGGCATTATATAAAGGGATCATCCCCTACCAAGCCAGGGGGATGGGAGGATAAAAACCCTAGCTAAAACTCTGTCTAAATATACAGTAGAAAGAGAGAGAGAGAGCTTGAGTGAATTGTATCCATGGCCATTAGTGCCATCATTCAGTGATATTACTCACACACTCACAGTGGACGTAGGCCAGATTGGCTGAACCACTCATATTCCGGTGTTGACTCCTCGTATCCTCACCTCCTTCTCTTATCTCTTTATATACCTGTGCCGCCATTGTTATTCGCGTATTGAGCTTGGAAACACCTTACCTGGTGGTGCTGATTCTTGGCATCATCATTTTTGGCGCCGTCTGTGGGAATCGAAAGGCTATCCCATCCTTATTTCCTGCTTTACCTCACCAGAGACTCTGGTGGTGAACCAGAAACCACCCCTTGTGTGGAGCTGTTTCACCATTGAAAGAGGTCCTTTCAGGTATTAAGCTCCCCTGCAACCAAGACTCTATACAGTTTAACACATGGCACCAGACTTGCCGCCGCCTCTTCCGCCACCCGGAGGTGGGGGAGCTAGCTCCAGTCAGGTTCCTCCCCAGTCCGAAATGGCGGAGGTGGCAGCTGCCTTGAAATCTTTGGCTGCAACACAACAAGCGATGAAGGCGCAATTTGCACAGCTCAGCCAAACCATGATGATGAGACCACCTGGAGTCTCACCGGACCTGATCACCCCGGCGGCAGTTCAACCCCAACCGGGTGCCAGGGGACCACCCCAGGCACCGATGAAGGACCAACCTGCACCCCAGCGGAGAAGGGACGTTGCTGACCCTAGGCGTTTGCGCCTGGGGAGGCAAGGAAACCCTTGCCCGGAGGACAGGTACGATGACATAGGAGTGGAAGAGGCCCCAGAAGACTACTGGGAGCCATATGAGGTTTCCGATGATACCGTACGACCTCTTCGGCAAAGCCAAGGATGTGTCGGCCGAAGAAGAGATGAGGCCCAGCAGAGAGGGTCGGCCTTCAACAGGTTGAGCAGAGGCTCGGCCTTCGAGAGGCTGGGACCAGTTAACGACCTAAGACACAGGCTATCGAGGTCAAGGAGTATGGCAGGCTCCCAAAGAGGGGCTCGGCCAGACCAAGGCCGACCCATGGAGGGAAGAGCAAGGGAACAGGAAGAGGTCAACAGTCAGAGGGTCGTGGCTGGAAAACCTTCTGTCCGCCGCAGAGAGGTGGCAGAGGACAACCTCGGCCAAGTTGACGAGAGGAGACCGTGGAATGACTCGATCCAACGTCTCGAGGAGAAGATAGGGGACCTCATAAAGAGCAGGGACCCCTTACAGAGGGGCTACACGGAGGGCTCACCATTTGTAGCTAAGATAGTGGGGTTCCCAACCCCAGCTAAATTCAAGCCTCCTGTAGTGACTCCTAAGTACGATGGCAGCACTAACCCTGTGCACAACATCGAGATGTATCAGTCGGCGGCAGATATTTACTCAATACCTGATGAGATGAAGTGAAGGGCCTTCTCGGGCACCCTAACAGGGGCTGCGCACAGCTGGTTCACCTCTCTTCCAAAGAATTCAATCGAAAACTTCAAGGGATTGGCCGAGCAGTTCATCCACAACTTCTGCTTTGGGGTAAGGCCCCAAAAGAAGACCACCCACCTCCTATACGTCAAACAGGCTAAGGGTGAAAGCCTAAGGGACTATATAGCAAGATTCAACAAGGAGAAGCTGGAGGTGGAGGATTACGAGGAAAGCATAGCCATGACCGCCCTTATAGGAGGTCTTCAGAAGGAAAAGCTACTATGGAAGCTGGCGGAAGAACCCCCCAAGTCTATGGCGGAGCTGTTGTCCACTGCAGGAAAAGTAATGAATGCGGAGGAGGCGATGGCCGCCAAGTACGAGGAGGAGAACCGCGGTAGTGCTGGGAGGTCCCAGGGCAAGAAGGAAGGAAAGAAGCGGTCAGCCGATGACAAGTTCTCCCATTACACTCCTCTGACCGTGAGCTGTGAGCACATTCTTAATGAGATCAAGAGTGACCGGGCTCTAAGATGGCCAGAGAAGTTGAAGGCTCCGCCGCATAAGAGGAATAAAAACCTCTGGTGTGAGTTTCATCAGGACCACGGCCATGTCACAGACAGATGCTTTGCCCTGAAGGACGAGATTGAGAAGATGCTGAAATCCGGGAAGCTAAGAAAGTATGTGGATGGCAAGGCCCCAAAGGGCGGCAGAGAAGACCCTAGGAAGAGAAGAGACGACAAGTGCCGTGGTGATGCCTCGGTTAAAAGGCATGATGATTCAGATGGCAACGATGGAGATGACCCAGATCTCCCACCTAGGGATGACAACACCCCAGTGAAGAGGGTAGGAATGATCTCCTTTGGTGTTAGCACCATATGTGGGGGATTCGCAGGGGGTGGATCTGAGGTAGCCGATAGAAAGGCTCATGTCGCGGAGGCCAAGTCGGTAGTCAGGCCAGAGATTGTGAACCTGACGTCTTTTGACGCTGTACAGAAGAGAACGAAGGTGGACATGGACACCCTGGTGGTGGGTTTCTCCCGGCTCGACTTCAAGGGCATCTTAGCCCCCCATGATGACCCCTTGGTCATAACGACAAGGGTTCATGGGTGCGACGTAGGGAGAATCCTCATAGATGGGGGAAGCTCAGCAGATGTAATGTTCTGGCCTTGTTTCAAGAGCTTGGGTCTCAGCAGATCAAGATTAGTGCCCTACCACCATCCCTTGATAGGCTTTAGTGGTGAGAAAGTGCACCCGATAGGCATGTATGAGATGGATGTGCGTATGGGGGATGAGTGGCCTAAGAGGCTGACTAAGAAGATAAACTTTTTTGTGATGGACGAGAATGTCTACTCTGCCTACAACCTCATCGTTGGAAGAGTAGCCCTCAAGGAGTTTGAAGTCGTGCCGTCAACGGTCCATCAAATGCTAAAATTCTCGACCCCTTACGGGGTAGGGGAAGTGCAGGGGGATCAGACCACGGCACGGGAGTGTTACTTCAACTCAGCTGAAGAGAAGGAGACCCATAAGAGAGCAACCGCCACCTACAGCATAGACACTCTTGATCCGAGAGATGAAACGAAGCTGAAGAAGGGCGAGGCCGCGGAAGAGGTAGAATCCATCGTCCTCAATGAGGACGAGCCGGGAAAAACCATCCAGGTCGGCAAGGCCCTTGAAACAAAGATTAAGGAAGAGCTGGTAAGCCTTCTCAGGAAGAGGCAGAGTGTCTTTGCCTGGAGCCACACCGACATGCCTGGTATAGACCCCGAGGTCATGACCCACAAACTTAACGTGGACAGGGATGCCAGGCCAATCAAGCAGAGGAGGATAATTTACTCCAGAGAGAAGTATGAGGTCATTCGGGAAGAGGTGAAGAAGTTGGAAGAGGCCGAGTTCATACGAGAGGTCACCTATCCAGAGTGGCTCTCAAATGCAGTGATCGTGCCTAAGGCCAATGGAAAGTGGCGGATGTGTGTGGATTTCACAGACCTGAATAGGTCCTGCCCGAAGGACAGCTATCCCCTACCGAGAATAGACCAGATGGTGGACGCAACAGCAGGGCACGAGCTCATGAGCTTCATGGATGCTTATTCGGGTTATAACCAAATATTCATGGACGCCGAAGATTCTGAGAAGACAGCCTTCATCACTGACAAAGGGACATATTGCTACAAGGTAATGCCCTTTGGTCTGAAAAATGCGGGGGCAACATATCAACGTCTCGTCAATAGGATGTTCGAGGAGCAGATAGGTAAGACCATGGAGGTATACGTGGACGATATGCTAACGAAGAGCCTGAGGGCATGTACTCATGTGGCAGACCTTGAGAAGACCTTCGATGTCATGGACTCGTACAGAATGAAGCTCAACCCGGCTAAATGTGTCTTCGGGGTAGGAGCTGGGAAGTTCCTGGGGTTCATCGTTAATCAAAGGGGGATTGAGGCAAACCCAGAGAAGATCAAGGCATTGATTGACATGAAGACTCCTAGGAGTATCAAGGATGTCCAAAGACTCACGGGAAGAGTGGCAGCCCTGAACAGGTTTGTTTCCAGAGCAACCGATAAGTGTCTTCCATTCTTCAAGGTCCTAAGGAAGGCCTTCCAGTGGGATGAAGAGTGTGAAAAAGCTTTTGATCAGCTCAAGTCTTACTTGGGGTCTCCCCTGCTGCTGTCCCGGCCCATTGCGGGAGAAAGGTTGTTTGTGTATCTAGCCGTCTCTGAGTCGGCCGTTAGCGCGGCCATCATACGAGAAGAGGGTGGAGTTCAGAGGCCTGTGTACTTTAACAGCAAGGCCCTACAAGGGTCTGAACAGAACTATCCCCGGATGGAGAAGTTGGCTTATGCTCTTATCCATGCTTCAAGGAAAATGAAACCCTACTTTCAAGCTCACTCTATGACAGTCCTCACGGACTCCCCCTTAAGGCAGGTCCTGCACAAGCCTGAGAAGTCCGGAAGATTGATGACCTGGGCCATTGAACTAGGGGAGTATGATCTTACTTACCAGCCCAGGACAGCCATTAAGGGACAGGCCCTTGCTGACTTTGTCGCAGAGTTCACTTGGATAGAGACTGAGTCAGAGAATAGCTTGGAAAGCGGCAAAGGTGTCTCCCGAGATTCGGGAGAGATAGACCCTTACGTCTCCCGGGGCCGAGGAGAGGTTGTATCAGGCAAGCCTCGGAGGAGAGTAGAAGAGAATGAAGAGGATCGATACCTCTTCGAAAAAGGAGTGATGAGAGAAGGGGTCTTCTCTTCAGAGGAAGACGTGTGGAGCCTCTTCGTGGATGGATCCTCCTGTGACGATGGAAGCGGCGCGGGGCTGGTACTTTCGGCTCTGGATGGAGCCAACATTGAGTATGCCTTGAGATTCAATTTCCAGGCCTCAAACAACGAGTCTGAGTATGAGGCCATGATAGCGGGCCTCCTATTGACAACAACTCTACGGGTAAAGCGGCTTCTACTACATAGCGACTCAAGGTTGGTTGTCAACCAAGTATTGGGGGCGTACGAAGCCAAGGATGAGAGGATGGCCAGATACCTAAAAAAGGTAAGGGGATTGCTAGAATTTTTTGAAGAGGCCAAACTGAAAAGAGTGCCGAGATTGGGCAACAATCACGCCGACGCATTGGCAAGGCTGGCCTCGGCAATGAAGACAGACTTGGGAAGAACCATCCCAATTGAAGTCCTGGGAAAGGCAAGCATCGAGGAGGACGAGGTGCGCAGCCCTTGTCACAACGTGAACCTAGAGGACTCTTGGATCGACCCGCTCGTCAGGTACTTGAGAGAGGGGGAGCTACCTGAGTCCAAGCTGGAAGGAAGAAAGTTGAGGTACAGAGCTGCCAAGTTCTCTTTAGTAGGGGATGTCTTGTATAAAAAGGGGTTCCTCTTGCCCCTCCTCAGATGTGTGCATCCCATGGAGGTAACCCGGGTCTTGCAGGAGGTTCATGAGGGCTCTTGCTCTAGCCATATAGGAGGAAGACCCCTAGCCAAGAGGATCATCACTCAGGGATATTGGTGGCCAACCTTGTCGAGGGACGCTGCTGACTACGTGAAGAGGTGCGACAAATGCCAGAGGTTCGCCACTATCCCTCACCAACCCCATCAGCCTATGACATCAATCTGTTCGCCATGGCCGTTCGCGGTATGGGGAATTGATTTGGTAGGGCCTTTGCCAAGAGCAGTCAACAACTATAGATTCTTGATAGTTGCCATTGACTACTTCTCAAAATGGGTAGAAGCCGAACCAATGATAACAATTACGGAGCAGAAGACCTTTCAGTTCATCTGGAAGAACATCATATGTAGGTATGGCCTCCCAAACACGCTCATCTCAGATAATGGGACCCAGTTCAAGAACGCCTCCTTAGAGAAGTACTGCCAAAGTGTGGGGATTAAGCAGTTCTTCTCGTCTCCTGGTCGACCCTAGGCTAATGGCCAGACTGAAGTCACAAATAGGACAATCTTGGATGGAATCAAGAAGAGGTTAGAAAATGCGAAAGGGAGATGGATAGAAGAGGTTTACGCTGTGCTATGGGCTTACAGGACAACAGCAAGGACACCCACAGGAGAAACCCCATTCATGCTGGCACACGGTTTAGAAGCCGTCATACCAACGGAGATAGGCCTACCAAATCATCGTATTCAGACCTATGATCCGGACAGCAATGGGGAAAGGAGGAGGTTAGACTTGGACCTCATTGAAGAAAGAAGGGAAGACGCGGAGGTCAGGAAAGCAGCCTACCAGCAGAGGGCAGCAAAGTTCTACAATCAAAGGGTAAAGACAAGACCCATTGCGGTAGGAGACCTAGTGCTTAAGAAAACCCTACAGAAAGCAAACAAGCTACACCCGAACTGGCATGGCCCCTACAGAGTAACGGAAGAAGTTGTGCCTGGCACGTATAGGCTAGAGAACCTAGAGGGAGAACCCTTCACCAACCCGTGGAATACCGACCACCTAAAGAGATATTTCATATAATGTTGCATCCATTTTGTCAATTGTAAAAGTACCATCTTATTGAGAAGAGGATGTGAATAAAGAACAGTTTCCATGGCAAATTCTTGTTTCATCTTAACATCATTTGGTGAAAAAAAATTTGGGGAAACCTCTTAGGACTCTTCCCTCAGACCTTAAACATCATTAATTTGGTGACATTACGAGGCTTACCTCGGCCTAGGTGATGACCTCAGACTCTCATAACAACACTTGGTGGTGACGAGGTCTGAGCTCGGACATCTCGGCTGGAGGACCTCGGACCTTTAACATCATTAATTTGGTGAAATTATGAGGCTTACCTCGGCTCAGGTGATGACCTCAGACTCTCATAACACCACTCGGGGGTGACGAGGTCTGAGTTCAGACACCTCGGCTATAGGGCCTCAGACCTTAAACATCATTAACTTGGTGAAAATTCTTGGGGAAACCTCTTAGGACTCTTTCCTCAGACCTTAAACATCATTAATTTGGTGAAATTATGAGGCTAACCTCGGCCTAGGTGATGACCTCAGACTCTCATAACACCACTTGGTGGTGACGAGGTCTGAGCTCGGACATCTCGGCTGGAGGACCTCAGACCTTTAACATCATTAATTTGGTGAAATTATGAGGCTTACCTCGGCTATAGGGCCTCAGACCTTAAACATCATTAACTTGGTGAAAATTCTTGGGGAAACCTCTTAGGACTCTTTCCTCAGACCTTAAACATCATTAATTTGGTGAAATTATGAGGCTAACCTCGGCCTAGGTGATGACCTCAGACTCTCATAACACCACTTGGTGGTGACGAGGTCTGAGCTCGGACATCTCGGCTGGAGGACCTCAGACCTTTAACATCATTAATTTGGTGAAATTATGAGGCTTACCTCGGCTCAGGTGATGACCTCAGACTCTCATAACACCACTCGGGGGTGACGAGGTCTGAGTTCAGACACCTCGGCTATAGACTCTTAAGTAATGGTCATGACACCACATCCAGTAATGACTACAGAGGGTGCATAGCATCCAGGAACATTCACAAATAAAGATGAAGAGATACTTGCATTCAACAAAAGCTTGACATTGCAAAATATTTAAGTGTGAAAAAATTACAGGCGAAATTACAAGTCAAAACAAAAAGGGAAAATACAAGTTAAACATCTGAATGAGGAACGTCTGATTCCTCTTCAGGGTTGGCCTGCTCGGTATTGGTCACCTCGGCTACTTCGTTTGCAGGATCAGTGTCCCCGAGGTCTGCTCCCTCCAGAGTGACAGTTTGACCAGGGGCAGCAGCTTCATCCTCTATCTCCTGCAAGGCCTGGGCAAATTGGGCATCGGCAAGGCCGAGGCCCACAAAATCTGAGGCCTTAATGGTGCCAACCTCGGCCTCCCTTACCTCGGCCCACTTGGAGGTGGCCTTGATACCTCTTTCAAGGTACTCCAGGCCAAAACCTACAAACTCCTCAGAGACCTTATAGTCGGCAATTATTGTCTCCGAGGCGTCTGCAAGAGAAGCCTTCACCGCAGCATCAACTTTCCTCTGCAAAGCATCGTCCTTGTCCTTCAGGGCCTTGGTATGACTCTGAACAAGTGCAGATATGTCCTTCTCTAGGGATTGGACCTTATTTTCAGAGGTCTGAGCCTTGGTCTCAGCCTCCTGTAACTCTTTCCTCAGACGAGCAACCTCAGCCTTCAGGGTGCCCTCCACTTTCTCCGCCTCCTGGCCCTTCTGAATGAGAGGCAATTTCCTCAGGGTCCAGTTAGATAGCTGATACATGGCTGCCGCACCCTGCATAGTAAATGAAGAAGTCAGATAAAAGCAAGATCAGATGTTGCACTTCGAACAAAGGGACAAGTTGTACCTGAACTACTCTGTGAAGGCCGAATTCAACCATCGTAGAGGTTTCCATGGCCCTGAGGAAACGCTTGTCGGCCTCTGTCATCATGTTGTTAAGAGCGTCCATGGCTTGTCGGCTGTGGTCGAGCACACTGTCAGAAAGTTTTAACTGGTCCAGACGAGCCGATAATGTGTCGGCTGTGACAGGGATCGCATCATCTGGGGTCCTCCTTGTCCTGGAGCTCGGCCTCTGATCCTCAGGAGGAGGGACCTCAGGTGCCCTCTTCTTGGACTTAGATGTTGAGGGAGCAGGTGGAGGAGCATTTAGACCAGTCTTCTTGACAAGCCTAGCTAAGCTTGGGGCTGCCATCTCCCACAACTCTTCTGAAATCTCTGGTGGTTTCTCTGCAAAAGTGAAAAGATATGAGGCAGAAATAAAGCACGTAAGATAAGAGGCTACACTTGGGGTCAAAATAAAAATCCTTACCAAAGTCAGCTAGGGGACTTCCGCCCAGGCTCGTCCCCGAGAGATACTGGGGGGTCAGCAGATGTTCAAATTTGACAAACATCCCATGGGCCCCTTGGTCCTGCAGGGCCTTCACCCTCTTGCCGTGTTGCACACTTAGTCCAGGGTCGGCCCTGGCAGACATGGAGACTTTGCCCCATTTCGTCGATATTCTTGGCTCGAAGATGGAAGAGGGAATAGAAGAACCAAATTCCCAAGGCCCTGAGACGAAAAAGTACCTGGGTTTCCAATTATGGTTGGAGGTCTGAGTGACCAGGAGCATCTTTTTCTCAGGCCTCCGAGCCATAAAGTGATAGTAGCTCGGATGATTCTTGGCCGAGGTAGGGACGTAGCAACCAGCAAAGACCTGCACTGGGAGGTCAGAGTGGTGAACCGCCCTCCACAAGATGGTTGCCCCTATAATGACCCTCCAGGCATTGGGAGAGAGCTGCGAGGGGGCCAAGTTAATGAATGATAGAATGGTCCTAATGACGGAGTGGAAGGGAAGGCGAAAACCTAACTTGAACATCTGCTCGTATAGGCAGATTTCACCATCCCTGCCATGGTAGGCTCTCTCCTCCCTCAGAGGTCTCCTTAAGTGGATAGAGGGGCTAATGGAATATAAGTACCGGAAGTGCAGTAAATCCACCTCGGTAATGGTACTCTCGTACTCGTCTGCCTCAGATGTGTCAACTTCACTTTCGGCATCCTCATCATCGTCAGACTCAACGTTGGCTGGAGCAGACGTTGACGGGTTACTGGGGAACCTTTGAGCAAACTCGGCCTCGGTTATGGCCGACAGGGGAATAGCATTTAGGATGCCAGGCGCGGCCACACTTGGCTCTACAAGTTCAACCTCTGAAGAAGAACTAGAGGTGCTTGTGCCATTCTGAGATGAGGCACGACTGGAGACCTCGGCATGGTCAGGGTTCTGGTCAGCCTGAGTAGTGAAGTCCATGGCCTCTTGGAAAGAGTCCACTGACATCGGATCAGAGGTAGAAGACTCAGACTCGAACATCGGCAAGTTGTTGGCAGAGGCATCTGTCTGGTAAAAATTTTCTGGAGGACGAGGGTACACCACCTTGAGAGGAGGAGGAAAGAGGGGTCTGATGGGGGACTCTTGCGACCTACGAGCTTCTTCCTGAGCTCTCTCTATTTGTCTAATTTTATCCAAGGTCTTCTCCGCTAGAGATGGAAAGTCTTCAAGAAGTTGGTACAAGGGTCTGAGCATCTGGGGACGACACAAGGATTTTTCAGACCTTAAACTTGGGAATATCCTAAAAACTACAAACAAAGATGGCTTGAAAAGTTAAGGGAATTTTAGATCCAACCAAGGAACCTATGCAGGAAGCCTGCTCCACCGGAAAACTCAAGGTCTAACCGGAAATCCCAAGAACTCACC
Organism: Sambucus nigra; assembly: GCA_949130495.1. NCBI lineage: Eukaryota > Viridiplantae > Streptophyta > Magnoliopsida > Dipsacales > Adoxaceae > Sambucus > Sambucus nigra. The sequence continues at coordinate 284,907,141 of OX422214.1, read as the reverse complement.
GGGAAACTCAAGATCTAACCGGAAAGTTCAAAATTAAAAATATCAAAAACGAAGGAGATGGAGAGGGAAGATACCTGAAGGTGAGGTTGGTGAACAATACGGAGAGTATCGCGCAGGAAAGGTGGTATCCCTCAGCGGAACAATCGCTGGAGCAGAGGCTAGCTTCGGAGAGAAAATCGCAGAAAACAGGAGAGTAATCGCTTGAACAGGAGAGAAATGAGGAAGAAGAAGAAAAAGGAGGGTTTTAGCCTTTAAATACTTGGGCACGATTCCCAAGGCTCATCATTGCCTTGGGAAGCCAAAGGGGACAATTGACAGCATATGCCAACCAAGTGGGCACGTCTTAGCAATGGACAAGTGTCATGCGGGTATTGACTTTGAGGTAAATAGACCTCGGAGGCAAGAACCCCTTAGCCACCACTCTTCGCAAATGACTAAGGGCTGGGGGGTGATTGATATGCCCAAGTATGACCTCGGCCTAGTGGAACATACCTCGGCCGAGATGAGAGCCGAGACGTTAGCCGACCCACCGGTGCAGGGGGGCCCACGATATCTTCCCTCGGCCAAGGCTACCTCGGCCCAGGCCGACAGTAAGACATGTACTCCCCCCCGGAACACTTCTCATATCACAGATAACATCAACTCCAGGTGCCAAGGAATAGCAACCCCGGTCAACGGTAGGCTAAGATAACAAGAAGCTAAACGCGTCTTCAGCATGAATCCTACCTCGTAGGAGGCCGAGGTTACCAGGGAGCACTTATCATCAGCACGATACAGTGGCTCGGCCCAGGCCGATATAGGTGTTTACCTCGGCTGGAATAAAGCCGAGACAGCGCATGACACATCGCGAATGGGTCGGACGACCTACCCTTATAGTTCGGCCTCTCCTAGGCCGAGGCCATTCACCAGCACGACTGTCAAAGTATCCGCAAGCATTTGGATAAGGACACCTGGGCCAAGATCAGTTACAAAAAGATTATTCCCCACATGTGGGGGGAATATTTCATCATCATCACTTACATGTGGACCTGACAGCTGGCACACCCTCATTGGTGAGGAAACTATACACATGCACATTACATGCATAGGGGGTACATTACACCCCCTAGGCATTATATAAAGGGATCATCCCCTACCAAGCCAGGGGGATGGGAGGATAAAAACCCTAGCTAAAACTCTGTCTAAATATACAGTAGAAAGAGAGAGAGAGAGCTTGAGTGAATTGTATCCATGGCCATTAGTGCCATCATTCAGTGATATTACTCACACACTCACAGTGGACGTAGGCCAGATTAGCTGAACCACTCATATTCTGGTGTTGACTCCTCGTATCCTCACCTCCTTCTCTTATCTCTTTATATACCTGTGCTGCCATTGTTATTCGCGTATTGAGCTTGGAAACACCTTACCTGGTGGTGCTGATTCTTGGCGTCATCAGAGAAGATCCAGAAAGCTTGTTTCATTGAAGATGTTAAATATCCCGATTGGTTAGCTAATGTGGTGATGGTAAAGAAGAAGAATAACAAGTGGAGGATGTGTGTAGACTTCACCGACCTCAACAAAGCATGCCCAAAGGATCACTTTCCATTGCCCCGAATTGATCAACTGGTGGATGCTACCTCGGTACACGAGTTGCTGAGCTTCATGGATGCTTATTCTGGTTACAATCAAATCAAAATGAAACCTGAAGACAGGGAGAGTACTTCTTTCATTACCCCTAGGGGAACTTATTGTTATAATGTTATGCCTTTTGGATTGAAAAATTCAGGTGCGACATATCAGAGGCTGATGAACAAGGTCTTTGCTGAACAAATCAGTGACAATATGGAAGTCTATGTTGACGACATGTTGACAAAAAGCAAGAAAGATGCCGACCATCTAGTAGACTTAAGTCAGACTTTTGATCAACTAGTTAAATATCAAATGAAGCTGAATCCGACGAAGTGCATATTTGGAGTACGAGAAGGCATGTTCCTCGAGTACATTGTCAATCAACGATGCATTGAAACAAATCCTGAAAAGATCAAAGCTCTATTAGGGCTGCGATCTCCAACGACGAAGAAGGAAGTACAGAGTCTCACAGGACGAGTAGCGGCACTCAACAGATTTGTGTCGCGAGCAACTGATAGATGTCTCCCATTCTTCAAGACGCTCAGAAAGACTTTTAAGTGGAATGATGAATGTGAGATGTCTTTTCAAGACTTGAAGAAATACTTGGGAGTACCTCCACTGTTGTCCAGGCCGGTGATGGGAGAAAAATTGTATTTGTACCTTGCAGTGTCCGAGAATGGAGTTAGCTCGACGTTGATCAGAGTGGAGAATGGAGTAAAAAAGCCAATTTACTACACAAGTAAGGCCTTCCGAGGAGCAGAGATATGATATCCAAGGTTGGAGAAATTGGCACTGGCGCTGATTGAGGTGAGTAGGAGAATGAGACCATACTTCTAGGCTCACACTATAGTAGTATATACCGATGCGCCATTAAGACAAGCCCTTCATAAGCCAGAAAAATAAGGGAGATTGATGTACTGGGCAATAGAGCTCGGTGAATATGATATAATTTATGAACCCAGATCATCATTAAAAGGGCAGGCTGTAGCAGATTTTATAGCGGAGTTCACCTATCCTGATACCACCGAGGAACAAAAGTTGCTCGTTGATCAACCTATGGATGTTACAAGATCAACAAACACAAGCTCAGACCAACTCCGGTTGGTAAAAGGGCGTGTGGATGTTACAAGATGTGATGCAGGGAAAGTTGTGAGCATTCCGGACGAGGAACCAAAGTTGCTCGCTGATCAACCTGTGGATGTTAAAGGATCAACAGACACTAGCTCAAACCAACTCCGGTTGGTAAAAGGGAAAGTAGATATTACAGGATCATTGAATTCAAGCTCAGACCAACTCCGGTTGGTAAAAGGGCAAGAAGAAATGATCGACGAAGAGCAAGAAAAATCCGAGGAGGAAATGAAGCAGCAAATATTTCACCGAGGAACTCTGACTGATCAGAAATTCGAAAACGAGTTACCTATATGGAGGCTATATGTAGATGGCTCATCTTGCACTGTAGGATGTGGCGCGGGGATAGTTTTGAGCACTCCGGATGAGGTCGACATGGAATACGCCTTGCGTTTCCAATTCAAAGCTTCCAACAATGAGGCTGAATATGAGGCCATGATTGGAGGGCTTAATTTGGCAAAAATTATGGAGGCTCAGCAGGTTGTGATCTTCAGTGACTCTCAGTTGATTGTAAACCAAATGATGTGAGTATATGCAGTTAGAGGAGAATTAATGATCAGATATGATGCAAAGGCAAAGGAGATGGTGTCATAATTTTCCGCTATTCAGCTGGTCAGAATACCAAGAATGGAGAATGCGAGAGCAGACGCCCTAGCTCGACTAGCATCAGCTACTCGCACCGAGCTACGATGAACAATTCCAATTGAAGTGTTAGCTAGTCAGAGTATAGATGAAGATCTGACGATGAACTTTATCACCCTTGATTTAGGACCATCTTGGATGGATCCCATCAGGGCGTATATCGAGGAAGGAGAATTGCCAATTGACAATCTCGCAGCCAAGAAATTGAAGTTTAAAGCTGCTCGATATGTATTAACTAATGGTGTTTTATATAGACGAGGAATTATGGCAGGTTTGCAGAGATGTGTACATCCCTCCGAGGTGAAAGAATTAATTGAAGAGATCCATGAAGGGTCCTGTGGAGAACATGTAGCAGGTCAGACGCTTTTGCAAAGGGTGATGACGCAGGGATACTACTGGCCAACGATGAGGGCTGATTGTATAACCTATGCAAAGAAATGTGACAAGTTCCAGTGATTTTCCTGCATCCGAAGAACTCCACAAGCATTATTTACACCCATAACTTCCCCTTGGCCATTTGCCATGTGGGGAATTGATTTGGTTGGGCCACTGCCAACGACCCGCGGAAGGTTCAAGTATCTCGTCGTCGCAGTGGATTATTTTACTAAGTGGGTAGAAGCTGAGCCACTCATTGACATGACGTACGAGAAGGTGTACCAATTTGTTTGGAAGAACATCATTTGCCGATATGGTCTCCCTCATGCCTTCATCACAGACCATGGAACACAATTTGATAACGAGGAGCTTGCCGCCTATTGTCATCAGTCAAATATTTTGAAGGTCCACTCAGCACCAGGACATCCTCAAAGCAATGGAAAAACGAAAGTGACAAACAGAACACTGCTAAATGGCTTGAAGAAAAGATTAGATGATGCAAAAGCAAACTGGATCAACGAGCTACAATCAGTACTTTGGGCTTACCGAACTACTCCCCGAGTAGCAACTGGAGAATCACCATACATGCTGGCATTCAGAAGTGAAGCCGTTATACCTGCCGAGTTGGGTCTCCCAACACACAGGGTACTGAATTTCAATTCCCCTGTTAGCGACTTAATGAGAAGGCTGGATTTAAACATGCTCGAGGAAGTTAGAGAAGAAGCAGCCATTAGAAATGCTGCTTACCAGCAGCGAACAACTTTGTTTTACAACAAGAGGGTGAAGAAATGCGACCTGAAAGAAGGAGACTACGTGCTAAAGAAGGTAATTCAAAAGCACAACAAACTGGAAGCAAATTGGCATGGACCATACCGAGTTACAGAAGTTGTTCGACCAGGAACTTATCAAATAGCAACTTTAGAAGGCGAGGAGTTTAAGAATGCATGGAACGCAGAGCACCTGCGCAAGTATTATCAGTGATGTATATGTAACACAGTTCCATCAGTATGAATAAAATGAAGATATTATGACAAAGTCTCTCTTTTTATTGAGAATTTTTTGGGGAATACTAGTGCTACACACTACTCGGCAAAGCTCAGCAAAATATTCCTAAAAATGCCAACCTGTTTGGCTAGGAAACGAAATATTCCTAAAAATGCCAACCTGTTTGGCTAGGAAACGAAATATTCCTAAAAATGCCAACTTCGGTTGGTTAGGAAACAAAATATTCCTAAAATTGCCAACCTGTTTGGCTAGGAAACGAAATATTCCTAAAAATGCCAACCTGTTTGGCTAGGAAACAAAATATTCCTAAAAATTCCAACCTGTTTGGCTAGGAAACAAAATATTCTCGCAAATGCCAACTTATGTTGGTCGGGAGGTACATATATTCTCGAAAATGTCAACTTATGTTGGTCGAGAGGTAAGATCATTCCAGAAAGTGCAAAAGCTACCAAGTATGGCTGGTCGGGGATAAAAACCCACTAACTGTAGTTAGGGGTGGCAATTCGGGTTAGTCGTGTCATTTTCGGGTCGCGTTGATTTTGATTTGAGTATAAATTTTAAGTACTCTTAAATCTATACAAGCTAATCGTGTCATGTTCGGGTCAGTTTCGGGTTAAACCGTAAACGGGTTATCGTGTCAAAAATTGCCATCCCTAACTGTAGTTGGTTGACAAGAAGAATTTATCGACTTTGGTTGGTCGGACATATTTTATGAAAAATCTACCAAGTATGGCTGGTCGGGGATAAAAACCCACTAACTATAGCTGGTCGACAAGCATAATTTAACAACCTTGATTGGTTGGAAAAATTTTAAACAACATTGTATACTCATTACTTTATTATTAAGTGATCGAGCAACAGTACTGATACTTGTAATTTTTTAATTATTAATGAATTGGTTGACAAACAACACAATATTGTTATCTTTTTAACAGATATACGCAAATATAAAGTGTTTGATAACTACAAGACAATAGCAATCAAGATTTGCAAAAAAAATGAGAGTTTTTCATTGAATTCAAAATAAATTACAAGTACATTGATATTGAAATATTTACTAATTATTACAAAAAAAATTCCTATTCTACTGGTCTTTTCCCCTCTGCTTTTGATACAGGTTCCTCGCCAGCAGGCGGATCATTTAAAGACATAGGAGAATTGATGAAATTAAGATCTTTCAACATCCTTGTATTCATCACCGATGGCCGATCTAAAAGATGCTCGGGACGAGATACCTCGATTTGAGAATGTAAACTGTAGTCACCGAGATACTTTGAAATTAAGCTCCGAGGAATGGCCCGAGCAGGGATCCAATCCATCTCCAAATTGTATGGTGGCACAGACAAGTCGAGCAACCAGAGATCATGGTAGTCCCACAGATAATGACCTTCTTCGAGCTTCAACACACCTAAGGCATTCAGCCAGTCTTGCTTGTAGCCCTCATTGTTGGCATTCTGGATACGATCGTCCAAGTGGAATAGTGCTTCGTTATATCCAGCCATCCAGAACTCCCTGGGCTATTTGTGGAATTGATATGTTAGCCTTTCTAGCTGCCCGTGGAGATTCTTGATGAAAAGCTCATTATTCTCCAAGTCTGACTTCTGCGTAGAGAGCTATTTTTCCAGGTATCTAATTTTCTTTGCCATATCAGACAATGCTTGGTTCTTCGCCATTAATTGGAAATCCTGGTTCTCTAAAGCAGACTGAGTCCTCTGTTCCTCAACAAGAACCCGAACTGCTCTTGCTCATCCCCGAGGAGCTCTTGCTCGACCGCGAGAAGATGTAGAGGTGCCAGAACTCTTCAAAGTCTCCAACTCATCCCTCAATTTGGCGTTCTCAACTTCTAAGAACGAAAACCCCTCGTCGGTCACTGGGATCAAGGCACTGGAAGTGGAGGCTACAGATTTTAATTGTGACAGCTCCTTTTGCAGGTTGTTATTTTCCTTTTCCAGCAACTCACAATCTGTCTGCATTATTCGACCTCACCTCTCAAGGTTCTCTCCCTTACATCGTACCCAGTAAAAAGCTTCTCGTAGCCCTTGTCAGCCATGATCAGCTTGTACTTCTTCTCGTACCCCTCATGCAACAGGGCAGTTGATTCCTTGTATTGATTCTGAAGGTCTTTGAGGGTACACTGGAGATCCTCGATCATTTCATAGTAAGCCACATTATTGGCCACTGCTCGGTCAAGTAGACACTTCAGGTACTGATATGCTTCAGCTGCCTATTCTGAAGCATCATGACCAAGGATGTCGACAACTTGTGCAGCACTCAGGTCTGTGTAACCAGCCTTAAAGTACACATTACATTGTCGTAGCAACTTTGTATCATGGGCAGATAGCCGTTCCATCCTGGCCAGAAACTAGCAGAGAAAGAAGAGCAATCATCAATAAGAAGAATAAGCAGAATATGAATGAAAGATAGACAACAGTATGCAAAAAGTTCAAGTTTTATTAGATCATAATTCAGAGTTACATTTTCTGAGTTACATTTGATAAAGAGAAACAAAATAAAGAGAAACCCAAACAACACTAAACCTTTTCCTTATCTCCCAAAACCTTCTCGGGAGGCTGGGATGAAGAGGTAGGTTGCTCGGAGGGAAAATAGAGTTGCTCAGGTAGAGTAGGCAGTTGCTCGGAGGAAGAAACGATGTGCTGATTTTCCTCGGCAGCAGGCTAGATGGTTAGGGCACGATCTCCCATCACCATCGAAGACTCTTCAGAGGTAGCTTTGTCCTCTTCTAATTCTTCTGGAGTTGGAGGGGGACCAGGGATATGTCTCTGTAAGAGCTCGAAATACTCGTCGACCTTCATTTCCTGAAGGGCAACGACCCATCCATCACTAAAGTATTTAAGACTGCCATAGTCTACTTGCGACACCATGGCAGCCAACCCATTGTTCCACCCCTTGTCCCAGCTAGAGCTGAAGGACTTCTTCACAGCAGCTTTTCTCTTCAATTTTTCCGAGGAAAGATTCTTGGACAGCAGGTTCTCAGCAGCCTTCAACTTATTTTCTACCTCCTCCTTCTGCCGACCTATTTCCTGAAGTTTAGCCAACTCCTCCTCGGCAACTTGGAGTTTATTTTCCAACTCTCCAATTGTTTTGAGCTTCTCCTCGAGCTCCTTATTTGCCTTATCCAGGGCATTTATTCTCTTCTCCAACTCCTTGGAGGCATCAACAACCCGAGCTTTTTCTTGCTCGGTGGAAGCAAGCTTCTTCTCCCAGACAGCTTTGTCATTAGCATATTTCTGGCGAGAATCTGCCAGAGACTTGGTAGCTTCTTCCAAAGCTCCTTCCACACTGGACGAGAAGCATGAAGCCTTAATCGCTTCATCCTTCTTCAGGATTATATTGAAGCAGCTCATCAACTGTGAACAGAAAAAGAAATCAAGTTAGAAACAAAAATGACAAAGGAAATATGAAAAATTCTAAGTAAAGAGACTTACAGAAGCAAGGTGACGAGCAACTAGCGAGGTTACCATATCCCAAGTAAGGTTTTCTTCAGTACCTTGGACCTCAGGAATGATCCAGGACTTTATCGAGCTCATGGCAGAGGTCGGGGGAATAAAAGGCGGAACTCCAGCCCCAACAGCTGGGGGCTGAGTAATGGTGTCAGCCAAATTGACCGAGGAACTCTTCTTCAACCTCCTCGGGGGAACAGGTACAGATTCAACCAAGGAAGAACCCTTAATCGGTGATATCACAATCACCTCTCCAGGATCAGCAGACCTGCTCGGAGCCACTGCGGGCTTCTTAGCAACCCTCTCGGCAACTTTAGCAGAAGTAACTGGAGGAGCTGCATCATTCTTCTTCGTCCCCTCCTTTGGGACATCAATACTACTCCTTTTTGCCTCCCCATAACCGGAGGCAGTCTTCTTAAACAGGGTAGGAGGTCTTCTCTTCTTCATCCTTTCACTTAAAGGAATATGAGATTCAGGCGATGAGCTGGTGGAAGCTGGTACTGGCTCTGATTTACTTATCACTGGACGAGCAGTGAAAGAAGTGGTGTAGCTCTTGTACTGGAGAAGATACGAAGCTGATCTAATGTGCTCGTCGGTAACACTTTGATGCAGACTCCAGATAAGTTTCAAATGCCTTATATTGACATCTGCTTGTTTTAGGCATTTTCTCTTGCTATCAACTGCAAATAAATAAACATTGTTATCAGTGGCACATTTTATCAAACACAAAAAAAACATGATTTCAAAATAAATAAAATAGAATGAAAATAACCTATCCCATTGCCATAAGGAGGGCATCTGGGACCCTGGTAAACCTCATCTCCAGTTAATGGAGGGTGTTGCCAATTTTTTATGACAACCCCATGCTCAAAATAATCCCTATTGGCATCAGGGAGATTGACTACTAAGGCTCTATTTAAAAATCTAGTTTTTAAATAAAAAATATTATCATTAACTGCCCATCTATAGCAGAACATGATTTCTGGGATTCCTATACGAGTTCCATGCACTTGATTTAATCTATGCACCCCATTAACTATTCTCCATATGTTGGGGGCTATTCGTGCAGGAACAACGTCGAAGTACTGACAGAATTCCAGACACAAGGAATTGGGTGGAAAAGAAAATCCACATTCAGCAAAAAAGAGACTGGGGAACCAATGTCCCTTAGCCAAATTGAAATAATCAGAAGGCTCGGAAAGCTCTTCCAAGACAACCCAAGAGGGAATGGAGAAATCAGAACGAAACTTCTCAAGAGACTCAACAGGGTAAACCATGGTGAATAAAGAAATAATGAAGAAGGAAGAAGATCTTACAGGAAAAGAATGGATTTGCTGACAACAAACAACGGAAAAGATGAACGCACAAGAGAGTAGGAAGAGACGACGTAAAACTCAAAGATGAAAATTTGAAAAGGTAGAAGACGATAGGAGTGTCTGTGAAGTTTAAATACCTTGCCTTGGGAAATGGTGAAGTAATGATTACAAAAAGGATGATTACGTTACCGGCGGCTAAAAAGATGAAAAGTGGCGCGAGAATCAAAACGGACAACAGCGGCTAAAAAGACGAAAAGTGGCGCGAGAAACAAAGCGGACAACAGCAGCTAAAAAGACGAAAAGTGACGCGAGAATCGAAGCACGCAGAAAAGTCCAAAAAAGCATGATTCTACGAATTGGGAAGGAGAAATAAATACAAGGGAAATGCTCCTAAAAACCAGGAAGACTATTTAAATCTACCATATTCTGAGAAAGAATGTTCCATACTCCTCAAATTTTGAACTATGAAACATTGGGGGCTTCTGTTGATACCAAATTTAATCTGCTGACGTGGACCAATCATATGAAGACACGTGGCTATCTACATGGAAACAACAAACACTTCCGAGGAACCCACGCGCTCCGAGGAACAAGACTACAACGAGGAAGACTAGTTCCCCGAGGAACACTGCTTACCCGAGGAACTCACACGCTCCAAGGAACAATGCCTCTCCGAGGAACTCTTGAGTACCGAGAAGCTTAGGCGGTCCGAGCAACTCAGGCAGTCCGAGCTGCATCTCGAACAAAGCATTAATAGATGGATAACCAACAGTTCAACTGATTCATTAAATGCTTATCATTCAGACGCACACGCAAAGAGGGCATTAAATGTATTACCCTTTCATATGTATATCATTTAATATATTACCCTTTCACATTACAGCCTCATAGCTATAAATACATTGTACAATCCTCATTGCAAAGGGATGGAATGGAGAACGGAATTTCTTGTAATCGAGAATTCCCAAACACTCAGCAATAAAACAACAGTGGACGTAGGCCATTTTTATAAGGCTGAACCACTTTAAAATCTTTTGTCTCATTTATTTATCTATGATTGAATTATTAGAGTGATCTATTTTTTTACATCAACAAACATGTTATATTTAAAATTGATTACAAAGTAATGATGCGTGACATGTTGATAAACATCTCAAAAAATGATGATTTTTCTTCCATTCTCCCTCCCCCTAAAAGGGATATAATTCAAAATCCAAACCTGCAAAATTAATATCGAAATACAAAAAAGATGAAGCATAACATTGTTGATACAAAAATTAGTCAGCTGACGTGGACTGGTTATGTGAAGACACGTGTCATCCAGCATGGCATAAATATAAGTACCGAGCAACTTAAAGCACCGAGCTACTCAGCGTACCGAGCTATTCAGTATGCCGAGCAACTATCTAGGAAGACCAAACGTCCAAGATATATTCAATGAATATTATTATTATGTACCGATCAAGGTTCTAAAAGGCGCGACGCGTGGTCGAGGCATAGAGGTCAAGCCTCAAGCCTTAGGAGCCTAGGCAAAGCCTAGGCGTAGAAAGGCGTTTTTTCTTTTTTTATTATTTTAATTATTCCAAGGCTAGTAATATAATAAAATAGTACATACCTTGAATTTTGAAAATATATCCATATGTTTGGTAGCCATCTTTCTCATATTCATGCTCCATAACCAATATTTGTCAACTAATCCTTTATTTTTTTAAATAAAAGTGTGACTTAAGCCTTTTACCAAGAATAAGGCGTAGGCGATGCGTTTCTCTCAAGCCTCAAGCTTAGGTGGAGCCTAGGCGGCCCTTTTAAAACAGAGGTACCGATACATATGTCCATCTAATGATGGTGTATTGTCTATTCATATGGGCAGTCCAAGGGCTATAAATACATTGTAACACCCTCATAGCAGGGTAAGACATCATAAGAAAACATAATCAAGATTGAGGCAAAACACCCAACAATACAAGACAGTGGACGTAGGCCATTTTATTAAGGTTGAACCACTTTAAAGATCCTTTGCCTTACTTCTCTAGTCATATTTATCTGTGATTAATTAATTTGATCAAATCTAGTTTTTTACATCAATAGATTGGCGCTGTCTATGGGAATGACTATACATAGCGTTTTCACTAAAAACTCATCAGAAATCGCTGATATCCCAGAATCTAGCAACGGGAACAATGATGGGAATCCCCCAAACCTTTGGTTCCTCCCAATACACAAGATCTCACTAGGATCCTGGTAAATCGATCCAAGGGACAAATAGTCATGTAGGAAACCATGCGACATTCATCCAAACTGTCCAAAACGAAGGATCTAACCAGTCAGGATAATGTATCACTCATAGAAGCATGCGTCCACCATCCTCAAGATCTAGACACACTGAAGTCCGTCATGTCGAAAATTCAAGTGATCAATCCTATCACCCTAGATTAACTTCACCTATACGAATTTTGGATTCTTAGGAAGATGTTATTCTAATTGGAGAACGAACAAGTGACTTGGAAAGGTTGAGCAGAGTCTCTCCGTTCGATCTCTTGGGCCCTAGGAGGAACAGAAATCCTCCTCAAATTGTGTCAAGAAATTCTCAACCACTAAATGATTTAAGGGAAGGCTCAGCCCAGTCATATCCCAATTCCTGGCATGTAGCTCGTACAGAAAGATCACAAGAGGAGTATTATGTGCAATCTGTTGCTCGTACAAATAAACTAGAGACTGGAAATGATGCATGGAAGGGTTCTATTTAGAGATTGGAAAACAGGTTAAGGGAGATGGCTAATGCCAAAAACCCTCTCCAAAGAACCTTTATCAAAGGATCTCCATTTGTACAAGTAATTGTGGATTTACCCACACCATTAAAATTCAAGGCTCCTGTGGTCATGCCTAAATATGATGGAAAAATCGATCATGTTCTATACATAGAGAAATATCAAGCTGCAATAGACATTCTGTCCCAGATGAAATGAGGTACAGGGCATTATCGGGAACCATAACTGGATCTGCTCTGATATGGTACAGTAGCCTTCCTCGGGGGCAGATTGTAACCTTCCATCAGCTGTCCGAGCTCTTTATAGGTAATTTATATTTTGGTGCTAAGTCGGTTAAAAGGGTAGCCCATCTGTTAAGCACTAGAAAGAAGGTAGGAGAAATCACCAGGGACTATATCACTCATTTCAACAATGAGAAACTAAAAGTTACAGACTGTAAGGAGAGGACATCCATCACGGCTCTCATGAGTGGTCTTTTACCAGACAAGCTGTACTACACCCTAGCCAAGGATCCTTCCAAATCCATGGTTGAATTAATGGCCAAAGCAGCCAAAATTATGAATGCTGAAGAAGCTATGGCTGCGAAGAAGAATGCAGAGGCAAAGGTCAAAACTAAAGCTGAGGGAAAATTGGAGAGGAAAGATCACAAGTATAATGTTGGTAGCAGGCAGTCGAAAGGCAAAGAAGCATTAAACCACATGAGGAGACACACAAATTATACTCTCTTAAAGGTGGATATAAACCACGTTCTAAAAGAGATCAAGAACATCGAGGAACTGAATTGGCCAGGAAAACTAAAGTCAGCCCCTGAAAAAAGGGACAAATCCAAGTACTGTGAGTTCCATAAAGATTACGATCACACGACCAAGCTGTGTATAGCTCTCCAAAATGAGATAAAATAACTCATTAGACGAGGAAAGTTGAACAAGTACGTTGATCACCAAAATGGTGGCAGGACCAATAATAGAAATCAACAGAGGTCCAAATATCTTTCCCGACCAAGAGACGATAAGAAAAGGGACCATGAAGATGACCCCGAAGATGACCCCGATCTCCTAAAAAGGCCAAGACAACCTGAGCGAGAGGTATTTTCAATTCATTTTGGTTTATTCGATTGTAACATGATTACAGGTGGATATGTAGGAGGGGGTGATCATACCGCTGAGAGGAAATCTTACCTCAATGAGGTAAAAGCTTGTTCTTATATACAACGGATAAATCTAGCATAAGAGGATCACCCGAGCAAGGTTAACAAAGATAAGTTGGTAATTGGTTTTTATAAAAATAATCTATAAGGAATTTTGTTTCCTCACGATGATCCTCTACTGATCAAGACGAGAATGAAGGATGTAATAATTTCGAGAGTACTGGTGGATAATGGTAGCTCGACAGACATCATGTTCTATCGTTGCTTCGGTAGTTTGAACTTAAAACTTGGTGAATTAGAGCCATATCATAGGCCCCTTATTGGGTTCTCTGGGGAAAAAGTTTTTTCGATTGGGACGATCAAGTTAGACATGTTGATTGGCACCTGGCCTACATACAGATAAGAAAAGGTACGCAGCTTCGTGATGGATAAAAATTTTCAATCAGCCTATAATATAATCATGGGGAGAGTAGGTTTGAAATTTTTTGAAGCAGTTCCATCCACTATACATCAGTGCTCAAAGTTTCTGACCAACTTTAGTGTTGGAATTGCGAAGGGCGATAAAAAATTAGCTCAAGAATGCTACTACTCATCTGCTGAATATGGAGAATTAGAGGACACCAGGAAGAAAACTACTACTTATCAAGTAGATGAATCTGAGATAAAAACCTTAGATCTTAGAGGTGAAATGGAGCTGGTTAAAGGCCAAGTTATGGAGGCAATGGAGAGCATTATTCTGGATGATAAATGACCAGAAATAACAACTCAGATTGGTGCTTCACTTGATCTGATATTGAAACAAGAGCTGGTGGAATTTTTGAAGCATAGAAAATAAGCATTCGCGTGGAGTCACGAAGATATGCCGGGGATAGACCCAACTTTCTTAAGTCACGAACTCAACGTCAACAAAGAGACTAAACCAGTGAAGCAACAAAGAAGGGTCTTTATTCCGAAGAAGAATCATGCTCTTTAAGAGGAGGTAGAAAAGATACAAAAGGCTTCTTTTATCAAAGATGTAAAGTATCCTGATTGGCTAGTTAATGTGGTAATGGTGAAGAAGAAGAACAACAAGGGGAGAATGTGTGTGGACTTCGCATACCTGAATCAAGCTTGCCCAAAAGATCATTTCCCTCTGCCCAGGATAGATCAGCTAGTAGATGCTACTTCGGGGCATAAATTGTTGAGCTTTATGGACGCCAACTCCGGATACAATTAAATTAAAATGATGCCAGAAGATAGGTAGAGTACGTCTTCCATTTCCCCACGAGGAACATATTATTACAATGTTATGCCTTTTGGTCTTAAAAATGCAGGTGCTACATATCAGCGGCTGATGAACAAGGTGTTTGCAGAGCAAATCAGTAAAAATATGGAGGTATACATCGACGACATATTGACCGAAAATAAGAAAGTGGTTGACCATATAGCTTATTTGAGCCAAATATTTGACCAGTTGGATAAGTACCAGATGAAGCTGAACCTGACTAAGTGCGTCTTTGGCGTACAGGAAGTCATGTTCCTCGAGTATATTGTAAATCAAAGAGGTATTGAAGAAAATATTTATAAGATAAAAAGCCTTGCTATAATTACAATCTCCAACCACCAAAAAGGAAGTGCAAAGCCTTACGGGGCACGTTACTGCTCCCAAAAAATTCATCTCCCGAGCAACTGATAGATGTCTTTATTCTTCAAGGTGCTCCAAAAGACCTTTGAGTGGAATGAAGAATGTGAGAAGGAGTTTTTAGAATTGAAGAGATACTTGGGAACACCTCCTTTATTGTCCAGGCCGGTGTTGGGAGAAAAATTATACTTGTACTTAGTTATCTCAAAAAGTGCAGTCAGTTTAGCTTTGATACGAATAGAAAATGGAGTACAAAAACCAGTTTACTATAGGAGCAAAGCATTCAGGGGAGCAGAGATCAGGTATCCAAAACTGGAGAAGTTAGCACTGGCATTGATTGAGACGAGCAGGAGGATGAAACCATATTTCCAAGCCCATACGATAGTGGTATATACTGACATACCACTCAGACAGGATTTACATAAGCCAGAAAAGTCTGGAAGATTGATGTATTGGGCAGTAGAATTAGGGTAGTATGACATTATCTACGAGCCAATATCTTCTCTCAAAGGGCAGGCAGTGGAAGATTTCATCGCTGAATTTACCTACCCAGATACCTCCGATCAACAAGGGGCTAATGCAGAGAAACTCAAGGATGCTAGAGGATCAATAGAAACTGTCCCCGATCAACTCCCTACAGCAGAATTGCCAGTAGGGATGGTAGCCGATTAACCCGAATCTTTTGGTAAGAGGCCAGAGATAAAGGACGAAGAAAGGAAGCATAAGATCTTCCATCAAGGGATTTTGTCTGATCAAGGGTTTGATAATAATTCCCTATATGGAATTGATACGTTGATGGTTCTTCATGTGCTATAAGTTGTGGATATGGAATTATTCTCAAAAGTCCAGATGGGATAGACATAGAATATGCTTTGTGTTTCCAATTCAAAGATTCTAACAACAAAACTGAGTATGAAGCCGTAATTGTGGGCCTCAACCTAGCTAAATCATTGAATGCAGAGCAAGTAATGGTGTTCAGTGATTCACAACTAGTGGTAAATCAGATGCTCAATCTTTACACAGCAAAAGGCGAGTTAATGTCGAGGTATTTAACTAAAGCTATGGAGATTGTATCCAATTTGGCAGCTATCCAAGTGGTTAGAATACTAAAAATGAAGAATGCGAGAGAAGATGCACTTGCTTGGTTAACTTCAGCTACGCGCATCGAGCTACGAAGAATAATTACAATTGAGATATTGGCAAGCAGAAGTATTGATGAAGATTTGATGATAAATTTTATCTCTTTGGATATGGGACCTTCCTAGATGGACCCCATCAGGGCTTATATCAAAGAAGGCACTTTACCAAGCGAAGAACTTAAATCCAAGAGGTTGAAGTTTAAAGATGCAAGATATATATTAAACAACGGAGTTGTGTACAGAAGAGGTGTGATAACTAGTCTGCAAAGATGTGTTCACCCAGTAGAAGTTAAAGATCTAATAGAAGAATTCATGAAGGATCTTGTGGAGATCACGTAGCAGGTAGAACTCTTTTATAGATAATAAATACACAGGGGTAATATTGTCCAACAATGCGCATCGATTGCACAGCTTATGCCAAGAAATGCGACAAATGTCAGCGATTTTCTATTATACCAAGAAATCCTCAGGCACTGTTAACACCAATCACTTCCCCTTGGCCATTTTCCATGTGGGGAATAGATTTAGTCGAGCCTCTGCCAACTACAAGAGGATGATTCAAATATTTGGTGGTCGCTGTAGATTATTTTACAAAATGGGTGGAAGCTAAACCTCTCATTGATATGGTCTATGAAAGGGTCTATCAATTCATTTGGAAGAATATTATTTACAGATATGGTTTGCCACATGCTTTTATCACTGATCACGGTACCTAATTTGATAATGAGGAGTTTGCTGCGTACGATCTACAGTCTAGCATTCAAAAGATTCATTCTGCTTCGGGCATCCCCAAAGTAACGGGAAAATAAAGGTAACGAATAGAACTCTATTGAAAGGGTTGAAGAAAAGATTGGATGATGCTAAATGGAACTGGTTAAATGAGTTGCACTCAGTGCTATGGACTTATCGAACAACTCCCCGAACAACAACTGGGGAATCTCCTTACATGTTATCTTTTGGGAGTGAAGCAGTGAAACCTGCTGAATTAGGACTACCTACTCATAGGGTTCTTAATTTTGATTCTCCGGTAAGTGATTTGATGAGACATTTGAACTTGGACATGCTCGAAGAAGTCAGAGAAGATGCAACAATCCAAAATGCAGCTTATCAGCAAAGGACCGCTATGTTCTTCGATAAAATAGTCAATAAATGGATCTCAAGGAGGGAGATTATGTGCTCAAGAAGGTGATTTAAAAGCAAAATAAGTTGGAAGCCAACTGGCATGGGCCCTATCGTGTCACATCTGTTGTTTGACCTAGCACTTACATAATTAAAACTCTAGAAGGATAAGAATTCAAAAACCCTTGGAATACAGAGCACCTGGGAAAGTACTACCAGTAATGTAACTACACATATACCCCAATGTTTCAGTATGAATGAAAATGATGATATCCCATATTCGTTTTTGTTTTTTTTGGAGTATTAGTGTTACACACTACACTACACTACACTACACTACACTACACTTAAACTCATTTTGCAGCAACAAAAACAAACAATTTTTATTTAACTAAAAAAGTTGGTCGGCATCAGCACAAACACCAACAAAGTTGGTCGGTATCAGCAAACACCAATAAGATTGGTCGGCATCAACATAACCAATAATGTTGGCACAACAATCGAACAAGACAAAGCCTGTTTGATTATGGATAACCCAAGTGTCATATAAACTAGGCAAGAAGATGGATAAGATATCCACTGCCTAGGCACCAAGGCAATCTATATAATATTGTTACAACTAAGCAGAAATATGGGATAAAAATAATTCCATTACTTAGGCACTTATGGGTGATAAGTCATTACAACTAGGCAAACGTATGGGACAAAGTTCCATTGTCTAGGCAATCAAATCAACAAAGGACAAACTGTCCACACACACACACACACACACACACACATATATATATATATATATACTCAGCGAAGTACAATATTACTATAGCTCATCTCATGAAGATTGACAAGATAAACATCATACAATTAATTTATTTCCAAGGAAACAAAATTACAAAAAGATTACTTTTAATCACTAACAAAATACAAATAGCCTATTCTATTGATTTCTTTCCTTCAGATTTAGGTGCAAGATCCATTCCAACTGAAGGATCATCTAAAGCAAAAGAAGAATTGATAAAGTTTAAGTCTCGCAGCATTCTAGTATTGCTCATACTTGGTTGCTCAAGCAAATGTGGAGGTTGGGATATCTCAAAATCTTCATGAAGATTTTAATCACCAAGGTATTTGGAGATCAAACACGGAGAAATGGACCTAACTAGAATCCAGTTAACATCTGGCTTAAACGGAGGTACTGGCAGATCAAGTAATCCAGGGTCGCACCAATCCCATAACTCTGTTCATTATTCAACCTTCATCACAGTTAGAGCATTCAACCATCCCTGTTTGTATCCCTCATTGTTTTATTGTTTCAACCTGGCATCAAGAATACATAAAGCTTCATTATATCACCCATCCAAAAATTTTGGGGCTATTTGTGTAATTGATAAGTCAATCTTCAACATGCTGATGAAGCCTCTTCACTAAGTGTTCTTTATTCTCCAATGCAGAACTCTGATTGTAAAGTTGCTCGGTAAGAGTTTGAATTTTTTGGGACATATCAGTTAAAGCTTGATTTTTTTCCTTCAGTTAAGCAACTTGATTTTTTAAATCTTGTTGAGTCCTAGTCTCTTCAAGGCTACTCTGACCAGCTCTAGCTCTACCTCGAGAAGAGGATGCATGTTTAGCTTTTCTTAAAGTTTCTAATTCTTCCCTTAAAGAGGCATTCTCAGTCTCCTAAAAATAAAAACCTTCATCATTAACTAGGACCATAGCTCCAGACGAAGCAACAGATTTTAGTTGTCTCAGTTCCTCTCTTAAAGCAATATTTTCCTCCTTCAGTAGCTTAGCAATGTTTCTATGCTCCTCAACTTCAAGTTTTCGCACACTCTCTCTCTTGTTATGGGATGAAATGAATTTGTCATAACCCCGATCAACACTCAACTATTGGTACTTCTTCTCATATCCTTCATGCAGAAGAGCAGTGGCTTCCTTGTATTGAAATTGAAGTTCTTCGATCACTCCTTGGAGGACCTCAATCATTTCATAGTAAGCCACATTATTTGCAACAACTCGATCAAGTAGACATTTTAAATATTGGTAAGCCTCAATTGCTCGCTTAGAGGCATCAGACCCAAGAATATCAATTATTTATACTTGAGCGAAATCTGCACGACCAGCTTTGAAGTAATTAGTACACTTCTTCATCAACTCTGTATCATGAGCTGACAACAGTTCCATCCTGACAATGAACTAGCAAGGAAAAGTAAAAATAGATCAATAATAGTACAACTATATTGAGCAAGTAAAGGAGAAATCTAGAATAAATAGCAAAGTCCATTTTATTGATCATAAAATAAAAGGATATAACCAAAGGTACAAAACAAAAGAGAAAAGAGACAAATTTCCGAACAACTTTAGACCTTCTCCTTATTCACTATAACATCCTCAGTTAACTTTGAAGAAGGAATTGGTTGTTCGGAGGGCATCTGGTGTTGCTGGATAGACGTTGTTGTCTGCTGAACTTGATTGGAGGACTGAGGGATAGTGGTAGCAGGTGTTTAATCTACTATCAACAAAGAAGATTCATCATATCCAGTTTCATCTTCTTCTTCTTTAATAGAAGGATGAGGGCCATGAACGTATTTCTGAAATAGTTCAAAATCATCAGCAACGTTCAAATCCTTCAACGCTATAACCAATCCATCCCTAAAGAACTTCAAACTTGCATACTCCATTTGAGTAGAGGCAGCAGTTACAACCTTGTTCCACCCTTTATCCCAGCCAGAGCTAAAGGGCTTCTTCACGGTAGCTTTTCTCTTCACCCCCTAAGAAGTTCTTCAACAGATTTCACTTTATTTTCGAGATATTTCTTACACCGTTCGGCCTCTTCAAGATTTCCCTCAGCCTCCACTTTGCTAGAAATAGCAATCTTCACTTTATCCTCTGCCTCCTTGGAAGCATTTACAGCTTGTTATCGACCTGTATCAACCTCTTTGGCAGCTTCCTCAGCTTTTTGTTGAGCTATCTCAGCAGATTTTATTTTATTTTCCCAAGCATCTTTGCCCTCCTCGTACTTCTGCTGGGACTCCACCAAATATTTTGACAACCCAACAAGGTCTTCTTCTACTCCGCTGGACGAAGTTGAAGCCTTGATAGCCTCATCCCTCTGCAGTATATTATTAAAATACACCAAAAACTATGAGATGAAGAGAAGCTCAAATCAGAGTATGAAATGTGGTACGAAGAATCAAAATGACAAGTATAGCGACACTTACTGATGCAAGGTGTTGGGCTGCCAACTCAGTGACCTTTTCCCGAGGAGTAGACGTATCAATAACTCAGCAGTGAGGAAGGGTTCTAGACCGGATCAATTTCTTATCCAAGCCATGGGTAGTGAATGTTAGAGAACTAGATCTTAAAGAATATACCTCAACCCCAAAAGGTTGAGTAGAAGCATCCACGGTCTTCTTAGCAACACCCCTTCTCAATCTTTTCAAAAGGAGCAGATTCAATCAAAGGTGCTAACTCTTTTTGAATAAGGGCAACCCCTTCAATCAAAGGTTCTGCCTCTTTTAGAGCAACATGGTCTTCTTGTTGATCTTCTTGACAGCTATGACTGCTCCCCCAGATGGAGAAACGTCCTTTTTCGTAGTCCCTTCAGCTGGGACATCATATTTTCTCTTCTTCTCCCCATCAGCACTAGGAGCAACCTTGGCAAAGAGATCATGCATTCTCCTCTTCTTCATCATCAGGTCAGCAATAGAAGTACCCAAGTTAGAAGAAGATTCTTCACCAAATGTGGAAGATGTTGGAGCCTGCTTAAGATCAATCACCAAAGGAGGAGCAAGAGGTCGAGCAATAAAAGAGGAAGTGGTGTTCTTGTATCTCAGCAAATAGGAAGCAAACCTCACATGTTCCCCAACTATTGCTTGATGAAATCCCTAGATAAATTTCAAATATTTTATATTAATATAACTCTATTTTGGGGATTTTCTCTAATGTCAACTGCAACATAAAAAAAATATAAACGTTAGTGACACATTTTATCAAAAGAAAACAGAGCTAAACTGAAAAGAAAAAAAATGTATCCCATTGCCATAAAGTGAATATCTGGGACCTTGGTACCCGTTTTTCCCTTTAAGTGGAGGGTGTTGCCAATTTTTCATCACAACTCCATGTTCAAAATAATCCATGTTAGCATCAGGGAGATTAACCACCAAAGCTCTATTAGAAAATCTAGTTTTTAAATAAAAGGTGGTGTCGCTGGTGACCCATTTATAACTGTAGAAGGGTGTCTACCTTTAAAAAAAATAAAAATATTTATTTATTAGAAATACTAAGAAGAAACCCACCCAGTGTCCCGGCAGAAACTCATATTGAGTAGGAACCCCCCGGGGTCCCGGCAGAAACTCATATTGAGCAGGAACCCCCGAGGGTCTCGAAAAAAACTCATATTGAGAAGGAACCACACAGGATCCCAGCAGAAACTCATATTGAGAAGGAACCTCCCAGGGTCTCGATAGAAACTCATATTGAGAAGGAACCACCCCAGGGTCCCGACCGGAACTCATATTGAGCAGGAACCACCCCAGGGTCCTGGAAGAAACTCATATTGAGGAGGAACCCCCCAAGGTCTCGACAGAAACTCATATTGAGAAGGAACCACCCAGGGTCCCAACAGAAACTCATATTGAGCAGGAACCCAGGGTCTCGACAGAAACTCTTATTGAGAAGGAACCCCCAGGTCCCGACAGAAACTCATATTCAGCAGGAACCCCTCAGGGTCCCGACAGAAACTCATATTGAGAAGGAACCAACCCAGGGTCCCGGTAGAAACTCATATTGAGCAGGAACCCCATCCAGGGTCCCGGAAGAAACTCATATTGAGAAGGAACCCCATCCAGGGTCCCGGCGGAAATTCATATTGAGAAAGAACCTCACCCAGGGTCCCTATAGAAACTCATATTGAGAAGGAACCCTCAAGGTCTCTTAACAACAAAAAATGTCAGGGCGAGGAGCAGTCAAGGTCCCCCCCCCCCCCTCAGCTTCCAGAAAATAGTCCAGGATGAGGGAGTGGCTTCTATGAGCAACTCCTCACCATGAAACGTCATTCGTTAAAAGAACAACAATATTAACACTTTGCTATTCTTGTACAGGTTGCCTAGTTGAGCAAGCAGGGCTCAGGTAGGCCAGTTGAGATCTCTTGGGAGTTTTGGCTTGGAGGCTGAGGGACAAGGTATGTTGAGCAAGCTCTATCACATAGCACTATAGGATTGGGAGAATACTAATAGGATACCCTATGGTCGCCCAGTCCTCACACACCTCATACTTAGTCATAAGTGGAGTGAGAAGCCAAAGGGATGGCTGCTCACAAGAAAAGAACTGTTTATAACATGATTTTAAAGAAGAGGGTCCTCTAAGACCCTCTCAAGAAAAATGATTTTAGAAGGGGGTCCTCAAGACCCCCCTCAAGCTTACAAAGATTTTAGAGGAGGTGGTCCTCGAGATCCCCCTCAAGTTTACAAAGTTTGTACCAAAAGTTACTGTTTTAAAAGATATTTAGCAAGTCACATATTTTTTCTCCATTAGAAGACATATTTTCTTTTGAACTTTGGTTGGCACCAGGGGGCATCTGCCAGAGGGGACATGCAGAGCGGCCTGCAGGTAGGGATAAATAGTACACTACAGACTTTGTCCCTCACTAACCAACCCATCCCTAGTGCCCAAGTATAAATAGGACCCTTGGGCAAGGTCATGAGGGATTAAGAAAACTCAATAGCACTGTTACTTTGCAAAAATCACACCAGACTTCCTAGTATTCTCTCCCTGCTCTCTCTCTAAGTGCTAAGTACCTTGTTCTTTCACTCCCCACTGATAACCATCTCTCTCAGGAGCTTCTCTTGAGAAAATTACTATTATTGTTGTGGAAGTTCATCATCTTGCAGGGAGGGAGTTTCATCTTGAGCTCCATTTGTACCAAAAGGAGAAGGTCTCATCAGAAGCTGCTCCAGAAGTTCTTGAGAACCTTGCAGACAGCGTCCATTGGAGTGGGTCACGCCTCACCCTTTCCAGTTATTCATAGACCCCAGTCTCACTACCCTCCTACAATAACAATACATAATTTCAGGAATCCCTAAACGATTTGCATGAATTTGATTCAACCTATGTACGCCATTAACTACCATCCATGTATTTGGAACTATTCTTACATGAACAATATCAAAATATTGGAAAAAATTTTAACATAGGGGATTAGGCAGGAAAGAAAAACCACATTCTGCCACAAAAATGGAAGGAAGCCAATGTCCCTCAATGGGAGAAAATAAATCAGAAGGGCAAGGAGGTTCTTCCAAAACAACCCAAGAAAGAATCCCAAAGTCATCCCTAAACTTATCTAATGATTTGATAAAGTAAACCATGGTGTCTAGAACAAAGAAAGAAGAAGGAAGAAATTCTTACACAAAATTAAGAAATCAGCTAAAGGCAGATGACAGAAAGAATGATCGTTAGAAGAAAAGTGAGAAGAAAAAAAGTTTGGGAGTCTAAAGGGCAAAAGGTAGAAGACAATTTGATGCTATCGTCTTTAAATACACTACCTTGGAAAATGGAAAAAGTAATGATCACAAATGACGACGTTTGCGTTTCTGGTGGCTAATCAAGAAAAAAGACGTAAGTACCAAAGCGGCCCCCAAAAATTCAAAATATTTTGAAGTTTACCATTTCGCGCTCAAAACTGTTATGATAAGTGGAAGATTTTCACAAGAGTTGGAGGTCTGCAATCAAACGAGATAAAATAAACATGCCCGAGCAACTTTTGGGCATAATATTTCACACTCTCATATCCAACTTCAACTATGAAACATTGGGAGCTTCTGTTGATACAAAAATTAGTCAGCTTACGTGGACCAGTTTTGTAAAGACACGTGTCATCCAGCATGGCATAAATATATGTATCAATCAACTTAAAGCACCGAGCTACTCAGCGTACCGAGCTATTTTGTATGCCAAGCAACTATCTGGGAAGACCAAACGACCAAGATTGATTTGATGAATATTGTAATTATGTACTGATATATATGCCTATCTAATGATGGCGTATTGTCTATTCATATGGGCATCCCAAGTACTATAAATACATTATAACACCCTCATAGCAGGGTAAGCCATCATAAGCAAACATAATCAAGATTGAGGCAAAACACCCAACAATACAAGAAAGAGGATGTAGGCCATTTTATAAAGGCTGAATTACTTTAAAAATCCTTTATCTTACTTCTCCATTCATATTTATCTGTGATTAATTAATTAGATCAAATCTAGTTTTTTACATCAACAAACATATTTGATGAACATCTTCGTAAATAATGTAGAACGACCAAGTGAATGGTATCATCTATTTCCATCTTTATGTCCATACTTATTCAACATAAACTATCTAAAAATCGATTATAAAATGCATATGTGCATCGAGTGTGGATGACCAACCATCGCAATCTAAATTTAAAAAGCACTGAATTAGTTGTAAGATGTGGGTTCTTAAAATATAGTTAGTATTAAATGAGGCGTAACTCCTTATCAATATCGGGATTAACACCATTAGGAACGCAATATAGGCAATAGCCACAGGTAAATCAGAGACAAAGAGATTCAATATTCAAGCTTGCAATAAGGAGAACATTAACATAGAAGACATGTGACAAGCACAATAAATGAATGCGACCAGCAGAAAGCGTGGTCGAAGGGAGAAAGAACAAGCACTACAGGCACAATAAAGGCAAGGCAGGGACTTCAAGCTCAATCAATACCTAATCATGAACATATTAAATATGTATGGGGGTTAATGCTCTTATAATAATTCTCGGGTCTAAAGAAATTTTGGCAACGGTTTTGGCTCATAATATGCTTTCCCCTCTGATTTGTTCATATGGTCTATTTATATTGGGGTGAGGCTACTCGAGTCAGCCTTCCTTGGATTTTCTTGATAGGGTGCATTAAATACACAAGATACTGCATTCAATACATGGTATCCTATAGTTTTTGATGGGAAACCATTCTATTAGTTGGAAGTATTATGGGCATTAATGAGGGATATGACTCGCCAGCTTGAGGTTTATTCTAGGATGGTTAAATGGTCAGGTTTGGTGAAGTAGACCTGCCATCCTAAGGATAAAGTCACTTGAGTGCTACATTATTTAGTCCCTAAATATCAGACGTTATGATGTCAGAAAGTGGTTTAAACAGTGACTATTGTTAGGTATTTGTTCACATCAGTCAGGTGGGCTGGCATCTAGGGTACCTCGAGGAGGTAACCTAGAGGGGTTAGTATTGAAGGAGATCGGGTACCTAGAGGAGGTTCACTCGAATAAATAAAAAATGATTAGGCTCTAGTGACATTTATTCTAGATGAAGTTTTGCCCAAGTGTGCCAAGAGGGTTGGTAATAATTCCCAACGTCGCCTTGTTCTCAATCCTCCAAACTATGTCCCTGCGAAGTTCCTAAGAGGAGATTTCTTAATAGATAATGAAATCTCTCCCATGCCCTGTCAGGCATGGTCCCTCATCGGTACCAAACAACCTCACTAGATATGTACATTCATAAGATAAAAATACACAATACAACATTTTATTTCTTGTTACAAACTATTATCATCCAAGTGACTTTGTTCTACGAGATGGGTCCTTCGAGCCACTTATTGTTAAGAATATTCAAAGTAGGTACTTAGAGACACTTATTGTGAAGAATCTTTTAGATGATTTTTTGGAATATCCTTCCTTCTCCTTCTTTGTGCACAACCGACCTGTTTGACCAAGTTAACCACATATTTGGGGGGACACCCCCTACATTTTCCCCTTTGTAGAGATATTTGTTTATTTGCATGAAGAAATATCTGTATGAAACTCTCCGTTCTCCTCTCCTGGGGAAAATGAAGAGATTTATTCAAATTTCTCCCAAAGATCTTCATTCCCCAATGTAGATAAGACTCCAAGCATCTCACATTAAATGTGACTGTCGTTTTCACTTTAGCACATAACACGTGGTAGTGCCAGGGCGCAAACGTGTAAACGATGCCACTAATCGTTGCGTCATCCCCCGAAGCATCATCATTACGACCTTTGGTTTTCAATGGCCACGTGTGCTGCACATCCACACCAGCCAAAGTATTCTAGAGAGTCATCATTACGCTTTTCAAAATCATCACTTTTTTACCGTCTTTTGGGGTTCATGTTGCCCTTATAAAAGGGGTGTACCCTCAATTCAAACTTCACTTTTGGGTTTCATTTTTTGAGTCTGAGATTTTGTGAGAGTGAGAGGAAAACCTTCTTCAGCCCTTTTATTCTTTTCATGTTACCCTCAGTTCTTCTTTCCTTAATATTCGATGGCACCTGTGAAGAGAACTCTCTCTATTAGGGGCGTTTCCCCTGTTACTCAAGTGCGCCAATCTCAATGGGTACGTTATCATCGTGCGCTTTACTTTGGTGACAATGACCACTTCTGGGAAATGACGGAGCGATTCCCCGGTGCCCTGGTGCCAACTAAAAAACCCAACCTGTTAATGGAGGAAGGTGAGGATGCTGAAGACTTTGCTTATATCCCCATTGCCACTATTGCCTACTTTTGGATTGAGCATGTTGATTTCCCTTACTCAAAGGTAGAGTTTGAAGCTTCTTCGAGTGCCAGCGAGGGATTGGGCCCTTGGACTGAGTACATCCATTCAAAGTATTCCGTTCAGTTAGACCTTGTAGGCCTATCCTTCTTTCTTTGGCTAGGTGACCTTACTCTTGCCAATAATAATATTGCTCTGTAACTGTTGGTTTCCCATTGGAGCTATAGGTCACATACCTTTGTGGCCGCTTGGGGTGAGTTCACCATTACCTTGGAGGATGTGTGTGAGCTTTTGGTATTAATGGCAGCTAGGTTTGATACCTTCTTCGAGAAGGTTGTCTCTAGTGAATAAAAATCCTTAAGAGTGTAACTGGAGGAGTTGGTGAAGGACTGTATGGTCACTTACAACAAGTGCACCTATTCTGAAGTAATTCTTTACTTTTATTTCATTGAGTAAAAAGCCATTATTAGGGCCCGCGAAGCAGTCAGGGAGAACCTCCGGGGGAAAGAGGTATTTGAACAACACCCAGTGGGGAAAGGATATGGGTCCAAGATCGAGCTGGCGAGTTACATTTGGGTGATGCAGTCAAAGGTCTATCTTCCGGGTAAGCCTCACGACTGCCCTCGAAAGTACCTAATCAACATGGTCGTTCGAATGGCCAATGGGGTGAAAATCCCCCTTGCTGCCATTGTACTCGGCTCCTTATATACATGGCATGATCGTGTAGCAACGGAATCTTCTCGAAGCATCGGGAGGTTTGATCTTTCTAATTATGCCAATAATGTTATTTTGACAGTTTTTTTCTATGCCCACTTCCTGATTATACCCCCGCCGACAATTACCCTGGTTCATAGCCCGTGAAGATCTCCCAAAGTTGTTGTTGGAAAAATAAGAGTGTCAAGAAGCCTTTAATTTCCATGATTGATCGAGCCGAAAGGTTCATACCTCGCCACTATGTTGGAGTGAGTCAGTTTTTTACCAATGATTTCTTTTTTGAGGAGGAGCATCCCATTGCTCTGATTGATGAAGCCCTTGCCACGAATTTTCCTGAGAACAATGTTCCCCTTTTGTTAATCCCCTCATATTTTCCTGCTTATATTGAGTGGTCATATTTTTATTCTATGTACAACCCACACCGTGTAGCCCCACAGTTTGGTTACGACCAAGGAGCCCCTCTATTAAGTCATTTCACTCGAGAAAATCCCACCAATTTTTCTTTTGCCTGTGCCAATTATCTGACTTATACTGTTATTAGTCTATGCGATAATTACCCAACCAATGCCATGGTCTCGAGAAAAGGGGCTCGAGGGGAGGTTAGCTATGTACATGAACGTATTCTGGCAGAATCACTTAGTTCGTTTTCAAACCAACCTCTTAAAGGAACCCCGTTACCATGAAGTTGAGAGATTCCTACCTACAAAGTTGGGTTTAAGAAATTGCACCACCTTATCATCTATTTTTTCTCCTAGGAATGCTAACACCAGTGTTCTCTCTGAACTGCCCCAGTAGCACATGTGGACCAGGAAGTTGTGAAAAAGAAGAAAGTCTCCCTCGCAGTCGTGGTTTCTTCCATTGCCCCTGGTCCCTCAAGGCCAGTTGAAAGAACTGAATCCCCGCACGATGCCTCGTCCGGAGCGGAAATTAGGGCCACCCAAAAGGTTCCTATGAAGAAACTCAAAACCATCCCCCAGCCTCCGACTGACCATACCCACGATACCAAATTTTCCTAAGAGGTGAGCTCAATGTTTGATTAGCTTCTCCAAACCTAGGAGAATTTTAGTGAAGAATACATGGCGTTTATGTTGGCCCAGATGGATTCTCAGGATTTTTCATATTCTCCTCGCTCTGATGGTAGTGGTAAGAAAAGAAAGGCGATCCGTCCTCTTAAGCTCGTGATGGAGGAGGAGTTTGATTCCGGCGAGGAGGAACTGCCCGAGGAACATGCTGCTATAGATTCTGGTGGTGATGATGATGAAGATGGGGAGGATGAGGAGAGAGAAAAGGTAGTGGAAGAATAGGAAGAAGAAGAAGAAGAAGAATAGGACGAAGAAGAATAATAAGAGGAAGAAGAAGAGGAAGATGAAACTTCATTGGTTCGTAGGCGTAGGTTGAGGAGAATGGTTTCTCCTTCTACACCCTCCTCGCCTCCCCAAGATTATGAAGTTCTAGAAGATGTGTTGGAGAAAGAAGTAAGCCCCTTAATCCCTCTTTCTTTGAACACTTCTCTTCTTATTTCATTTCCGTGCTAATAACTTCATTATGCTCTTATCCCTCCTTTTCTCTTTTTTTATGTTGATGTGCGAGATGATACACATGATGTTGGAGAGGATCGTCCTTCCGAGAGAGCTTCCCCTACTACTTCATAGGCATTCTCCCATTTCCCCAAGGGGCACTTATATTTGATTCTACGTCTGAGTCTAGTAGCGATTATTCTCCTAATACCTAATTTTTGTGCGAGCGGGCTAGACTTGAGAGGGATGTTCCTGATGTGAGAGCTACTGAGAATATACCCAAGTCCCATATGTATGTTTCTTCATTGCCTGTGGTGAGTTTATTTTCCTTACTTGTTTAAGTTGTTGTTTCTCTTTAAACTTGTTATTCTAGATTTTAAGTTCTATGTTGCAGGCTCCCGTACTTGTTCAGACTGATCCCTCAGTTCCCCTTCCATTGAATGGCCAAGTGCTTGTATCTGTATTTGAACCTTCCATCCTAGATAAGGAAGGCATCGATCTTACTAGGGTGGGTCAGGGAGAGGACGGACAGGAGCGGGTTACTGAGGTAGGGGGATATGATTGCCTCCGAGGTCAACATGCTTTGGTGGTACCTCATCCAATTGAGGAGGAAGACGTTATAGAAATGGCCACTCGCTAGTTTGCCAGCGAGCGACTTCTAGAGGTACTTTTCTCTTCCACCTATCTCCTGAAAGTAAGCTTGTTAATTTTTTTAAGTATTATTGGGCTTTAGAAATCTCCTATAATCGAGGGTCGAGCAGGCCTAATATGTAGGACTTTAAAATAAAAATCTCCCATAATCGAGGGTCAGGCGGGACTAGTCTTATAGGCATAATCTCTCATAATTGAGGGTAAGGCCGGGCCTAGTCTTATAGGCATAATCTCCCATAACCGAGGATCAGGCGGGCCTAGTATTATAGGCAAAAATTCCCATAATCGAGGGTCAGGCGGGCCTAGTATTATAGGCATAATCTTCCATAATTGAGGGTCAGGCGGGCCTAGTCCTATAGGCATAATCTCCTTGTTATCAAGATATTTTGTACGTGCATTCCTCATTTTTATTTCTTAATTAAGCTGTTTTGTTGCATTTTAGATGGAGGCCGATCATCCTGCAGTTCGTAGGCCTGAAGCTGAACCTGTTGCTCATGAATTAATTCAAACAAAGACCTTAGCTGGAGTTGCTTCCTAGGGCGAGGCCCCTGTGATTGGTGATGCCCCTGCATTGATTGCTCCTCAGATTCAAGCGAGGTCTCCTCAGATTCAAGCGAGTGATAGCACCTCACATATCCAACATCCCTCTGTCAGTGATAGCATTTTTAGCATGCATTCCCTTAAGGCAGCCCCCTAAGTGGTTGTGAGATAGACATTGGCCAATTGCTCTTATGTTTTAACTAACGGCCCTCGCCTTTTGATCGAGCGATTGCTGGTTCATTTTCCTTTGACCTTTACCGCTCGCTGCCTTCAACCGATTCCTGGAATGATGGCATGTCATTTTCTTGGGCTCGCGATGGTTTTGGAGGAAATCTTCAACACTCCCATCTTGTCCCTTAGCCCTGATACCATCAAAACTTTACCAGGGAGGGTTAACGTGCTGAAAAATGATGTATTTTCTATGACTTGGTTGGTGGAGCTACTGCGTAATTTCAAGAAGGTTGATTTTCCCGTCGTCTATCTTTGCCTTCAAAGTTCCCATCATTCGCAAGTTGCCATCCAAGAGGAGCTTGTAAGTCTGTAATCCTAATTGCTGGTATCTGAGAAAAGAGTGCAGGAGGCCCGATGCAGTTGCTCATGTGGAGGCCGAGTTAATTGAAAAAAAGCAGGAATTGGAGGCCATTTATCAGAGCAGGGAGCTTCGTCAGAAGGATTTAGCTGATTTTATTGCAGATTAAAGAAACCTTGAGCAAATTATTTCCTAACATCATCACTGTCTGCTTCGTTAAGTGAATCTTCGTTTTGTCATGGACAACCCTTAGATCCTTTGTTCGATGTTGCTATCATTTTCTGTTTCTCCTTTTTTGGGATTTTGGACTTTGCTTGCCTGTAGGCATAACTATTTCTTTGATGAAATAAAGAAACATTGGTGACCTTTGGTGTTTTCTTTCCTTTCTGTTATTTCGATTGAATGTTAGCTAAGCTTACTAGATAAATGCTAATTACATCATGCTTGATGATGTAGACACAATCAACTTTTAAAAGTAAATTATTAATCTAGCATATGCCATATGAACATTGCTTCCCGCTATATTTAACAGGCGAGACCAATTTTCTCAAAGCATACATCCATCTTTAAAAAAAAAAAATATAATGTAATAAATAAGAGTATTGGCAGAACATACATTCAAACGTACTAAATCCTTAGCTACTTGTTGTTCAATTTGAAAGTCACATTATGTTCCAACTTAGATATCTCGCAGTAACTCGAATCGTGAGCTACTCGAACAATGTAGGGCCCTTCCTAGTTTCCTTCGAACTTGGGTAATGACAAACCTCTGATGTGCCGATTGTATGCTTTTAGAACCAAGTCCCCCTCTTTAAACTTACTTGTCCTCACCAAATGGTCGTAAGATCTGGACAGCTGCTTCTTGTATATCTCAAATGGACTTACAACATTATTCATGTGATCTTCTAAGGCTTCGAGTTATACATGGCGGCTGTGGGGGAGCATAGTGCTTTGTAGATTGTAGTTGAGCAGAAGGTACCTCAAGTTTGACCGGTAACACAACTTTTGCCATAAATACTAAGAACAATGGGGTGTACCCTATTGGTTTTCTCTTCTTCATTCGATAAGCCCATAGAACTTCGGGGATCTTATCATCTCGTGTTCCTAGAAAATCGTTTTATATTTTTGCTAAAATGTTCACTAAAGTTTTATTGGTGGCCTTTGCCTGTCCATTGCACTTTAGGTATGCTACTGTTGATTTTTGATGGATAATGGAGTATTTTTCTGTGAGCAGGCGCACCTCACTGTTTACAAAGGGGTTACCATTATCCGATATAAATACCTTCAGGATGCCAAAGCGACAGATAATGTATTCCTTCATAAATTGAGCTACTACCCCAATAGTGCCTTTCTTGAGAAGTATGGCCTCCTCCGACTTTGTGAAACATTCTGTGGCTACTAAGATCCATATCTTTCCTCACGAAGAAGGTTTGATGGATCCTAATGGGTCAAAGGCCCAAGTATGGAATGGGAATGGTGTAGATAGAGAGTTCATGTCCACTGAAGGAGCGTGAATCATATTCCCATGTAGATGACAAGCTTTGCACTTTCAAACAAAATCAGTTGAGTCTTTCTCCATCGAAGGCCAGTAATAACTTAAAGTTATTAGTTGATCGTAAAGGTTGGATCCTCCGATGTGCCCTGGTTCGTGAGATTTCTTCAACACCTCTTTAGCCTCTTCTCCTCTTATGCACCTTACAAGCCCATCGTGATAGCGTCATCGTTATAACTACCTATCTTGTATGAAGTACCTCGATGCTCTCCTTTTTATCTTCATAACGTCCTCTTTATCGATTGGCATCACTAATCTATTAAGAAATCCATGTAGGGTTATCTCCAGTCTTGCAGATGGTCAATGAAGTTGCATCTACTGCGTGATAGAAAAGACAGCACTTGGAACACTCTCTCTTCATTGCGGTGACTTCTTATCTTATTGAAGGCCACTAGTATCCTGCCTGTTGTATCCTCCTATACAAAGGGATATGTGTTGTCTTACAACTATCTTCGTGAACTTCAATCAACATTCTTTTATCTTCTTCGGGGTCCACACACCTAGACAACCAACCTACTTTATTCTTATAGTATAAGTTACCCCTGACAACAAAGTATTATGATAAATTGGCCAAGTTAAGTGGCCCATCCCCTCTCTCCAACTTCTTTCTGATTTCACCCCTTCAATCATCTTTGTCCATTGAGGGCAACATCTCAAACACCGTCGAGGGGTCCGTTTTCTTTGTGATTCCGACTACAATTGACTCTCCATCAAAGACAATCTTTTGTGCGATGGTGGCATAGGCATCCGCATGTCTGTTCATCGTTTGAGGGTTCCCATTTATCTTTACCACCTCGAACTGTCTAAGAAGTCGCTGGATGATCGTGCGGTAAGGCCCTAAACTCATGTGCTTTAGAGAAAGTGCCTCTGTCACTTATTTTACCACCAAGTTAGAATCCCCTTTAATTGTTAAGACTTTGATGCCCCTTTTTAGTGCTTCGAGTAACCCTAGGACCAGTGTGTCATGTTTAGCTTCATTATTTAAGCATTTGAACTCTAATTTGAAAGACATGCGAATTTCTTCACTATCTTTTCGTATAATGACTTTCGCTCCTCCTTTTTTCTCGGCTGAAGAGTCATCGAACTCCATACTCCATTCGTGTAGGCTGGATGCTATAAAATTGGCCTGGAGGTTATCTACCCGGAGCTCTTCAACAGGCGACTCGAACATCCCTGATGGGAAGATGGCCAACAAATCTGCGTATGCCCGACTTTTGATGGCTCGAGGGACCACGCACTCATGATCATAATCTGAAAGGATTACAAACCATATAGCTTCCCTTCCTATCAATACAGTTCTAATAAGAAAAAAATTTATGGGATCACACCTAGTTACAATATGAACCGTGAATGATAACAAGTAATGCCTAAGCTTTTGTGCTATAAATACAAGGGACAAACAGTGCCTCTTAATGCTAGTATATCTGGCCTTAGGCCCGTGTATAATCCTACTCAGGTAGTAAAAAGATTTTTCAATGCCTTCGCTCTCTTGGGCCAACAAA
Source organism: Sambucus nigra (assembly GCA_949130495.1). Taxonomy (NCBI): domain Eukaryota; kingdom Viridiplantae; phylum Streptophyta; class Magnoliopsida; order Dipsacales; family Adoxaceae; genus Sambucus; species Sambucus nigra. The sequence goes on along the minus strand of OX422214.1, from coordinate 284,873,263 downwards.
GTACCAATAGACTATTCTGTTGACGTAAGATATATGCGTAAAGGGGTACCTGCCTTCGGGGGAATCATTATCTGAGGAGAAGTAAGTAGTGCCTTTAGCTTGTCTATGGATTCTTGGTACATTTTTTCCCAGGAAAACTTCATACCCTTTCTCAGCAGCTCCATCAAGGGGTGTGTTATCTCAGCCAGCCCTGGGACAAACCGCCTCAGGTAAGAGACTTTGCTAAGAAAACTTTTTAAGTCCCTCACGGATTTTATTCTTGGCATATCAAAGATGGATCGTAGTTTTCCTAAGGTAATTTGTACCCTCTGGCGATTTACCACAAACCCTAAGAATTTCCCACTCGTTACCCCGAAGGCGCATTTGAGAGGGTTCATCTTTAGCTTGTACTTCTTGCAGCTAATGAACACCCGTCTCAAATCGTCTAGGTGGGATCCTTCTTTCTTAAACTTAATCACCAAATCGTCAAGACAAAATTCCACTATCTTATTTAAAAGGTCATGGAAGATAGCCATTATTGTCCTCTAGTAAGTATCCCCCGCGTTCTTCAATCCAAAAGGCATGATTGTGTACATGAAGTTGCCCAAAGGTGATCAAAAGGCAGTCTTATCTCCATCAGCTGGGTCCATTTTTATATGATTATACCCCACATAACCATCCATGAAGCTGTTCATCTCATGGCCTGCTGTTGTATCGATCAAGCTATCAATGTAAGGTAGTGGGAACCCATCATTTGGTCATGCCCGATTCAGATCCCTGAAATCCACATATATTCTGATTTGGATTTTATCCTTCTTCTTTATAGGTACGATGCTAGAAAGCTATATCAGATGTTGAATCGGGACTATGAACCCAGCCGTGAGCAACCTTTGGACCTCTTCCTTAATATTCAGATCTAACTTCGCTTTTTATGTTCCAGTGGCCTATTTCACCAGGATTGCTGAGGGGAAGACATCCAGTTTATGGCAACTCACCTCCTTATCAACTCCGGGCATCTCGGTATACTTCTATACGAAGACGTCCTTGAATTTCGCCAACAGTTTGATCATCTCCTCTCTAGAAGCTCCCTCCAAGTCCTTCGAGATAAAGATGGGGTTTGCGTCCTCCCCCTCTCTAGCCAAATCGACCTTTTCCAGCTCTTGGATTTGTGGCCTAGGATTATCCTTCATATATTCTGCCTCTTCCTCCACTTCTTCCACAAACCCTTGTACCCAAGAGTTGTCAATTACCAAGCATTGCCCTTGGTTGTTCATTAAGAAGCATTCATAGAGTAGGTCAGCTTCATAGTCCAGACTCTCGACTGTCTACTCACACCTTTATAATATATAGATAATTCTTCCATTAGGGAAAACCACTCATTTGCACTTCTGGTTCGCCTCTCTTTGGAAAGGTCTCTTCCTATGATTCTCATCCACCTCGTTCACCATTCGCCTACTGAGAACACTCTCTGCCTAAACTTAGTGCTCAATGGGGTCAATTCGTGGGGTCATTCGATCGCAAAGCTTCATTGATAAGCTGGGAGGCCTCACTGCTCCCACATCACGCTCTTCTTCATAAGTTAACACCGTTTGGGCATGTTCCCTTACCCTTTCTCGAGTGGAAGGCACTTTTATCCGCCCAGTATATCTTATCACTATGGTGGCTTCTTCGGTCAGATCGGTATAGAAAGTAACGTCCACCATATGGGATTCTTCTTTCTCAAAAGGTTTCTTGGTAGCTCAGATTACCACCTCCTTTCCTTTTATATTCGCTTTAGCACATTGATGATAGGTGGAGGGTACCAACCCATGGTTGAGCATGCATACCCTACCTACTAACAACTGGTATGATGGCTCACAATTCATGATGTGGAATTTAATGTGGGAAGTGATGTTCCCCAATGTGATGTCCACATTAACATAACCCACTGACGTGGAGGATTGATTATCATAACCTGATATTGCCAACGAATGGGACACTATCCTCGTCTCCGATAACCTAGTGGCATAAAAGGATCCAATGTGAATTATATTGATGAATGTCCCTCCGTACAACAAGAATCATGAGAAAACACAATCATTCATTGACGCAGTAACATACAAGGGTCTGTTGTGCGGATACTTGATCAGCCTATCAACCTCTGAGAATGTGACTTCTAAGAGATATCTACTCACCAGTTTAGCCATAGGTACCATCTATTTTAGCTATGTTTTTCTTCGCGATCTCCAAAATGGCTCGTGTGACTTCCAATCGGGATTCTTCAGGAAGACCAACCTGATCAAAGAACTAGCAAATATTTGGCTAGCGAGCCACAGTGGCGCACTCCATCCATAGATCTGTCCAGTCATCTTTTATCTCATAAACTTCTTCCATATCTCTGTATGCAGCCTCATCATATGTTATCACTGCATTAACTTCTTCCAGAGAACAGGCTCTCAACTGCTTGCTTAATCCCTCAATGGGATCATAGACTTCTTCCTCTTGGTATTTTGCATCTTCAGCCTCATCACCCAAGTGGAGTTGAGCCAGCTCAAGTGTTCATTCTTTGAGAGAATATTTGAAGTCATCCTCGAGACATTCTTCGAAGTCACTCCATTCGAACCACCGTTCCCTCATCAATAGTTCGGCCTCCTCATTGAAAGAACTAGACATGTGAGCTCCATGAGGTGGTAAAGGGTTATTGTTTACATTAGTTTACAGCAATTCAATGTCTCTGTTCTTTACATGAGGGTCAATCAACCTTCTGAGTGAGAAGCGCACTTTGGTAGGATGATTTACCCTATTATGTAGTGCGCAATAATGAGGCTTCTCTCTGTCTTCTCGCGTGAGTGGCACAGTGTGGACATTAACCGGCAATCATACTTTATCATGGACCATGAGATCATAAATATTCAAGGCTTGTTCCACCATACAAGGTAGCTCTGGGGGATCGTCTTCATATTCAAACCTTCTCTTATTGTCTTTGCCCCTTATACCTCCTCGACCTCCATTATTTCCCTCTTTACCCCCCCCCTCCGTTAGCATAGTTGATTTTCGAGGGTATTCCCCTCCCCGAGGTGATTGTTGGACTCATCAGAAAGGTTGGCAAAGCTGGCGGGGGCACAATGGGTTATACCACTAAGGAAATATTCCTTGCTGCTTTTAAAAACACTGCAAACGTACCTTCTCTTATTTCGTTAATCAGGTGACATATATACTCGGGTAGGAATCCCTATACACATACTTGTAAAAGATTATCTTCTCGCGTCTCCTCTCTCACATCCAGAGAGCGTTCACGGAACCTCCTAATATAAGACACATAATAATCTCCCGAATTTTATTTCTCGTGCGAGAGCTGGGTGAGTGTGAACTCATCCTCAACCAAAAAGAACTTTTGCACGAACAAAAATACAACTCTTCCCAAGAGCCTACACTTCCTGGGGCTAGGTGGGAATACCACGTGTAGGCTCTCTCTGTCAAGGATTTTGAAAACTTCCTTAGCCTTAACTTTTTATCGTTGCAGTTATCCCCCAGACTCTCGATGAACCTCTTCACATACCCCTCGGGATTAGCGCCTTTCCTTGTGTACTTTTCAAAAACTGGAGGAATGTAACCCACTAGGTAGGGTTCATTGTTATACGCCTCTGGGTAGGGAATACGGTAGTCATCGTACACCGAGGAACTGTCTCCTTTAGACAAAACTATAAACTTTAACATCTCTTTCTTCATATCCTCCAAGCTAGCTGGCTACGACATTATTACCACCGGGGTTGTTGAGGCTGGTACGCTTGATCCTTAGCCTAATGTTACAGGTGGGGCCGCTGAAGTTTCTCCCCCACTCTGCAACGCTAGCCCCGTTGCCACGGATAGGGCCTTGGTAGGACACACATCGCCTGAGGGTGTTGAAAAAGTGGGGAAGGTGTTATTAGAATAAGGCATTGTCACCCCCCAGTAATAGTGGGAGGCGGTATGGTGGCTAGCGGTGTTGTATAGGAATTCGCTCCCATAGGGACCCCCAATATTTCTTGGGCTTTCGTAGTTTTAATGAACTCTAGGAATAAACCCACCAACCCCTGCATTTTCACCTGACCTATTCCTCCTTGCATGGCCATCGCCTTTGCAATACCAACACCGGGCGCGATGTTCTCTCCCCCTCGGGAAACGCAATGTTGTTTGCCTCTTCTTCACGCTGTATAGTGTCGAAGTCAATGACTCTAATGGTGTTATCCTCTAGCATCTTTTCAAAAGAGAATACCTCCCCTGCGGAGAATATCCTTTGCATATGCGCATCGAGTGTGGATGAACAACCATCGCAATCAAAATTTAAAAAACACTGAATTAGTATATGAATCTAAATATAGATTCATTCATTTTAAATTACAAAGATAATATGTTACCTCATTGCATACTCACCCGCCCCTTTCCTTTGGTCATTTTTTTCAATTCTTCAATTGACAATCCCAATTCTATAAAAGTATAATAATAACGTGAACTTGGGTTCATATTATATAAAGTTCTCATTAGATAAAATATTTAAATTTAAATTTACCTTATTGAATAAGTCATGTATTGACTATAGACATGCATTGTACTATAACTTCTGCGTAAAAAACATTAATTAAGTTAGATTCGTCTTGTGACAAAAGAACCCTTACTCTATTTAAAGAAGTGCATCTCGAAAGTGTAACATATAATTGCTTATGACTAAACACTGGTGTACACAAATCAGTCCTAACATACTTTATCGACTGGACCTGAGATTTATTGATTGTCATTGTGAATGCAAGACGCATGAAAAATTGACGTTTTGACATTTGGAAAGGAAGTACTGAAGAATACGGTGTCAAAGATATTCTCGAAATAAAGACTAAATTTCAAACCTTATCTCTAGATAAAATTTGAGCTTCAATTATTCTTTCTCCATATCGGACAACCACGAGTATAGTTCCATTACACAATCCATCCCTTGGAGAAAGGTTCCTCAACAACATTATAGGACAACCAACTTTTAGTCCTAACTTGAACGGTGTTAACCCAGAAGGATCCAGTGAGTTCAAATACCCATTCAGATATAAATTCGTAATGGAAGAGTCATTTTCATCATCTGTGGATAGTTTGTCTGCAGCTAAAGAAACAACGATTTTCCTTGGGAAGACACTCAATGCTATAGAATTTATAGTACCGTTGTCATCATTACATGGTTAAAGAATTATTCGTCCTGTCAGAAAGAGGGAGTTAGTTGTTCCACGTGTACCCAATTTTGGATAAAATCGAAAGACTAATTCATTTATGTTTACACAGTTGCCTACTAATGTTGGGAGTTGTATCGTTTCTTAAGAACTAAATCTGACCTATTAATGGAAAATAATAAATCTCTTGAAGTGAACTAATAATTATTGGATATAAATTATAACAAAATTTTATAGAAAGTAATACTCATAAAAAGTTTATTGCGTATATGTCATTGTCTTCAAATCCTAGTCTCAAAATCCCTTGAATTACCTACAAAACTTGCTAAACAACTCGTATCTTGGTAAGTACGGGTATCAATCCAACTTTCAAGGTGAAACGATTAACGTGAATGCTTGCAATTATATATTTTTATTAAAATATTTTTTATATTTTTATATATTTTAAAAACAACTTCAAGGGAGAATGAAATAATTAATGGCAAAATTATGAAATGACTAAATAACGAAAAATAATGTCTAACCGAGTGTGATAAATGTGAGAAGGTCAAGATATAGGATTACACCACGTGTTCAGTTTCATTTAAGTTCTGATTTCATCAATTTGAAATATTTCGAGTCAATAGTAAATTTATAATCTAACTTCGTTACAATTATAAATTCAATAATTTCTTTTTCAGAAAACTCATTTAAAAATTTCACACTATGAAACTCTAAGATAAATACTCTTTTTAAAGAAATTACCCGTTAGAATCAGTTTAATCAAAATTGCACCAATCATCTAATTTCAACACCGAATGAGTATTCAAATTTTAGGAAAAATCTATCTCTAGTTCGATTCCCAAAATCAAATATCAAAACAAAATTAATTCACTATCTCTCGATACGTAAATTAATGTGTGACAATTAAAAATAATTTTTCTTAGAAATAAAATAATCAATTAATTAAACATCCAACACAGTTTCATCTCACCCCTTGGACGGGGTGACTAGCCAAGAATAATTAAATAATCAATCGCAGTCACAAACATGGAACAAAATTTTAAAGAGAAAAGCAAGAAGTACAATACGAAAAAGTCTCCTTTCGAATTGATTTCTTGATTCGCGTTCATGAAAGTGTGTCCAAATATCTTTACAAATCCAACACTTGATACACAAATAAAAATAAAAGCTAAACCTAAAAATCTATTCTAAAGATAAACTTTTTTTTTCTGAATTTTTATTTATTTATTTACAAATTGTACAAAACTAAACTCTCTCTCTCTCTCTCTGTGTGTGTGTGTGTGTGTGCAGTCTCTCTATGTGGAGTCCCGTACATGAGAGTATTTTAATGAACTGCGCCTCCACTTTATTTATCACCCACGATTTCATTTGGGAAAGGAGATATTGGTGGGATTTTATTTGGCGAAGTCAAAGGTTGATTTAGGAGGGAAGCATGTGGGTTTATCTTTGGAAGATTGGCAAGTGGATGAATTTTGGTTGGCTCCAAATTTTATAGGGTTCGGTGTTTTGGGATTTTGGGTTTGAAAATCAGGTATGGTAGGATTGGGACATCGGGTCTGGGGTCGAAGTCGGGATAGAGCTGAGGTCGACAGGTTGTAGCCAGAGGTTGAAGTGGACATGGGCAAAGCCACCGTATTTGGCTAGAGTGGTGGCTAGCTTCCCTGGTTATTGGGTTTCAGGTATTAGGTTTGGAAGTATAGTTGCTCTAGAAATGGAACAGGTCGCTGGGTTTTGAGTGGATGGGAGTAGGGGGCAATGGGTTGTTTTGATTCAGGTAGGTTGGTTTAAGCTAGTGGCCAAGATGGGTCTCGTGTGGGATAAAATAATTGAAGTTAGGGTTGTTTTGGGGAGCTCGATTTTGGGTTTAAGGTGTGGTGAATTGGGTTTTTGGTAATGGAGATGGGGGTTGAGAGAGAATGTAGTTAGTGAGAGGAAGAAGATAGCGGATGGAATGATGGGGTGTTGTAGTGTGTATGGTATATTAATGTGAGGGTAAGTGAGTATTTGGGTGTGGGACTCTGTAGGATAGTGTGCGTGTGTGTGCGCGCGCGCTAATATGGTGTGTGTTTAGATAACAAAAAACAATATAAAATAAAAATGTATAAAATATTTGCACTCTCTAAAAAAAGTAAGACTTGCTAAAATATAAAATGATTGGTGTTGATGTAAAAAACTAGATCACTCTAATTCTTCAATCACAGATAAATAAGTAATACAAAGATTTTTAAAGTGGTTCGGCTAGGAATAAAGCCTACATCCACTGTTATGTTATTGCTGAGTGTTTGTGGAATTCTTGATTACAAGTTCTCTCAAGAAATTCCCCTCCCCTTGAATGGGATTGATACAAGGTATTTATAGCCTCAAGGCTGTACATGAAAGGTCCAATACATTAAATGATATACATATGAATGGGTAATACATTTAATGCAGCGTGTGCGTCAAGAATCTAATGAATAGTTGAACAGTTGTCCGTCTGATAATTGATGACGCGGCCGAGGTGCAGTTCGGACCGCCTTAGTTGCTCGTTGATCAAGAGTTCCTCGGAGTGCTTAGAGTATCTCGGGATGATATAGTTCCTCGGATGGAGTTCCTCGACATGATAGAGCTCCTCGGTGTATTCTCGTTGCTCGGTACCAACCATGGTTGTTCAGTAAATGATCTTCCTCGCTGTTATTGTGCCACGTAGATTGACACGTGTCTTCATACTATTCGTCCACATCAGCATATTAATTTTGGTATCAACAGAAGCCCCCAATGTTTCATATTTCGAACTTTGAGGAGTATGGGACATTCTTTCTCGGTATATGGTAATATTAAATGACCTTCCTGGGTTTTAGGAGCATTGTATTCAAATTTCCTTCTCATTTCGCAGTTTCCGCCTTTTTTACAAGCGCTTCGATCTTCGTGCAACTTTTGTCTTTTTAGCCGCCGGAAGTTCAGTAGTTTCTTTTTAGTAATCATTTCTTTCGCCGCTTCCCAATGCAAAGTATTTAAACTCCTTTGGTAACCATACCGTCGTCTACACTTTCCATTTTTCTGCATTCAAGTTTTCTATTCTCTTCCTCTCTCTTGTGTGTTCATCATTGTTTCCGTTCGTTGTCAACATATCTCCTTTCTTTCTGTAAGATCTTCTTCTTTTCTTCTGCATCTCTTTTATTCAATATGGTTTATATTGTTGAATCTGCTGAGAAATTTCGTTCTGACTTTTCCATTCCTTCTTGGGTAACTCTAGAGGTTCTTTCTGAGCCTTTAGATTACTTTCGATTGGCTGAGGGACATTGGTTCCCCAGTCTTTTCATTGCTGAATGTGGTTTTTCTTTTCCCCCAAACCCATTATGTCTTGAGTTTTGTCAATATTTTGATCTTGTTCCTGCAAAAATAGCCCCCAATTCATGGAGAATAATTAACGGGGTGCACAAGTTAAATCTAACTCATGGGACTCGTATAGGGATCCCAGAAATCATGTACTGCTATAAATGGGCCACTTTAGATAATATTTATTATTTAAAAACTAGGTTTTTAAATAGAGCCCTTGTAGTTAACCTCCCTGATTCAAATAGAGATTATTTTGAGCATGGGTTGGTCATAAAAAATTGGCAACACGCGCCTTTATCTGGGAATGAAGTATACAACGGTCCCAGATGCCCCCCATACGGCAATGGGATAGGTTTATTTTTCATTTTTATTTTACTTATGAAATTGCGTTTTCATCATGTTTGACAAAATGTATGACTGAGATTTATGTATTTATTTGCAGTTGATAGTAAAAGAAAAACTCCAAAAGAGTCGGAAGTGAATATCAAGCATTTAAAACTTATCTGGAATTTGCATAAGACGATTGCAGACGAGCATATTAGATCTGCATCATATTTGCTGCAGTATAAGAGCTACACAACCTCTTATACTGCTCGCCCTGTTGAACCAGCCTCAACACCAGAAAGTTCATCTTCAGATTCTCATATTTCCCTATCTCAGAGAATGGGCAAGAAAAGAGCTCCTCCTGCTCTATTTGGTGAAATTTCTTCTGCTGTTGAAGCAAAGAAAAGTAAAATTGATGTCCCAGAGGGGACTAAAAAAGTAGATGCCAGTTCCTCCAAATTTGCCGAGAAGCCCCCAGTGGCCCCGAGCAAGAAAAGTGCTAGTGCTGATGTAATTACAATATCTCCGACCAAGACTTCTTCCTTGGTTGATGCTGCTGACCCTCCTTTGAAGAGATTGAGGAAATCATCCTCGGTTAATCTTGCTGGAACTGCATCTTCTCTACCCGCTGGTGGTAGTAGTATTTCAAAAATCATTCTTCCGAGCTCTTCAACGAGCTCAGTTATACCCGAGGTTCTCGGGGTTGATGAAAAGATTCCTAGGGATACACTGACATCCCTAGCTGCTCGCCATCTTTCTTCAGTAAATTTCTCATACCTTTGGTCTTTCTTTTCTTTTTCCTGAAATCTTGTATTTGTGTTGACTCTATTGTTTTTCTTATCTTTCAGCTGGTGAACTGTTTCAATACCATCGTGAAGAAAGATCAAGCTATTAAAGCTTCTAGTTCCTCGTCCGATGTTGACGATGCCCTCTTGGGTTTAGCCCAATCTGTGAAAGAATCTCGCCAGCAGTACGTCGAGGAGAAAGCTGCCTGGGAGAAAAAATTGGCTGCAGCTGAGGCTGATAAGATGAAGATGGCTGAAACCTCCAAGAATTTGGAGGAGAAGGTGAAAAGCTTAGAGGTCAATCAGCAAAAGTGCGATGACCAACTGAAGAAGGCAGAAGAAGAACTGTCTATCCTGCGAGACATCAAAATCCAGAAAGAACAATTGGATGTCAAACTCTCCTCGGAGAAGTTGAAAAGAAAAGTTGCAGTTAGGAAACATTTCAGTGCTGGTTGGGAAAAAGGATGGGATAAAGGGATTGCAGCTATGACATCTCAAGTCAAATATGGGGAGTTGAAATACTTCCATGACGGTTGGGTAGCTGCTCTACAAGAGCTAAAAATCCAAGACAATTCTGAGCTATTCCAACGGTATCTCCCTGGTCCTCCTCCACCAATTGTGGAAGAAGAAGAAGATGAACCTGCATCAGATGAATCTTCCATGGCTGTGGATGTCCCAATTTCTGCTTCTCAACCCTCTGTCATTGAGGATATTTCTTCTATGCCTCCTCCTGCCGAGAAGATTTCTGCTGATCAAGTTGTTGTTATCACCGAGCAACCGAGCTCCTCGTCCCAGCCTCCCGAGAAAGTCTTGGGAGACAAGGAAAAGGTGTGAAGTTGTTCGGTATCATTCTTATCTTTTATCATTTGTAATCGAACACTGTACTCCTTTTATGATCTAATAAAATACTTTTTTACTCATCGCCGTTATTGATGATTCTTTGTTGATTGTTGTCTTTTTCTTGTCTTTAGTTTGTTGCTAGAATGGAACTAATATCTTCTCATGATACCGAGCTGATGCAGCAATGTCACCAATACTATAGGGCTGGTCATACAGACCTTAGTTCTTCTGAAATTGCTGACATTCTTGGTCATGATGCTTCAGAACAGGCGACTGAGGCTTATCGGTACTTGAAAGATTTACTCCACCGAGCTGTAGCTAATAATGTCGCTTATTATGAATTGATTGAAGAGCTGCATTGTTCCTTAAAGGATCTCCAAGGCCAGCACAATGAATCGATGGCTTCATTACACGAGGAATATGAAAATAGATATCAACAACTTTCCTCTGATACAGGTCATAAAAAGATCATTGCTGCATATGACATTAGGGAAAGGACCCTAAAAGGTGAAGTTGAAGCCTGCCGACAAATTGCCGAGATCCTGGAACAAGAAAATAATAGTCTGCAGAAAAGATTGGCTCAATATGAATCCGTTGCCTCCTCTTCCACTGCATTAGTACCAGTTACTGATGAAGGTTTTTCATTTCTAGAGGTTGAAAACGCCAAACTAAGGCAAGAGTTGGATGACTTGAAAAAGTCTATTATTCCTGTGACTGCTCGGGGACGAGGAAGGAGTTCTCGGGGACGAGGAAGAATCGTCGAGGAGCAAAGTTCTCCAGTTGCTTCTCGGAGCCGATCAAGAGTTCTTAGCCGTAGTGTTGAAGAATCTCGCACCCAATCTACTCTGGAAACTCAAGCATTCCAACTGAATGTTAAGGATCGTGCTCTGTCTGATTTGTCTAAGAAAAATTTATCTTTAGAGGATCAATTGGCTGCGATGAAGTCTGATCTGAATAATAAAGATGCTCTTATCAAGAACTTTCTCGAGCAAGTAGATAGATTAACTTTCCAATTCCATAAACAGCCTCGGGAGTTCTGGAATGCAGGCTATAATGAAGCTCTTTACCATTTGGATGATCGCCTTGAAAATGCTAACAACGAAGGTTACAAGCAGGGATGGTTGAACGCCCTGGGTGTATTAAAATTGGAACAAGGTCATTATTTATGGGATTATCATGCTCCTGGATTGCTAGACTTGCCTGTTCCTCCCTATAAATTGGATATGGCATGGATTCCTGCTCGTTCCATTCCTCGGAGTTTGATCTCTAAATATCTTGGTGATTATAACCTTCATTCTCAAGTTGAAGTATCTCGTCCTGAGCACCTGTTGGACACTCCTACAATAATGAATGTCAGAATGCTGAAGGACATGAACTTTATTAATTCTCCTCTTTGTCTAGAGGATCCTCCTGCTGGCGAGGAACCTGTCTCAAAGGACAAAGGAAAGAAACCAATAGAGTAGGAATCTTTAATGTAATAGTTAGCACATACATGTAACATGTAATACATTTTTATCTTAATGAAAGAGTTTCATTTTCTGTTTTGCCAATAGCTATTTTTCTGTTTGCAAATTATATGGTTCATCAACCAAATTAGAATTTATAATAAGCATAAATTGTTCAAAATTGTTTCCAACCAACCAAGGTGGATAAATAATGTTTGTCGACCAACCACAGTTGATGGGTTTCTATCCCCGACCAACCATACTTGGTTCAATTTTCAAATATAAACATGTGTCCGACCAACTAAGGTCAATACTTTTATCCTCGTCGACCAACTACAGTTAGTGGGTTTTTATCCCCGACCAACCATACTTGGTACAGTTTGGAATATTTTGTTCTTTAAAGAACTTTTTGTAATAATGTTACCTCCCGACAAACATAAGCTGTAATGCGAGAGTATATAAAGTCTTACCAACCGTAGTTGATCATGCTGGTCTACACCTCCTAATCAAAGGAGTAGTAGGGTTCTTTCGAACTTTTTGGCTCCTTGGAGCATGTCCTCCTAACCAAAGGATTTTGGCTCCTTGGAGCATGTCCTCCTAACCAAAGGAGGTTGGCTACTTATAGCACTTTTGCTCCGTAGAGCGCTCCGTAGAGCTTATCCTCCTAACCAAAGGAGGTTGGCTACTTATAGCACTTTTGCTCCGTAGAGCGCTCCGTAGAGCTTATCCTCCTAACCAAAGGAGGTTGGCTACTTATAGCACTTTTGCTCCGTAGAGCGCTCCGGAGAGCTTATCCTCCTAACCAAAGGAGGTTGGCTACTTATAGCACTTTTTGCTCCGTAGAGCGCTCCGGAGAGCTTATCCTCCTAACCAAAGGAGGTTGGCTACTTATAGCACTTTTGCTCCGTAGAGCGCTCCGTAGAGCTTGACTCCGTAGAGCATGGCTCCGTAGAGCATGACTCCGTAGAGCAGTCTTCTTCTTGTCAAGCAGTGTAGTGTTCAACACTAATATTCCCTGAAAAACTTTCAACAGAAAGAAAATGGTGAACCATCCTCGTTTTATTCATAATGAAGGAAATACTTTACATTTTTCATTACTGATAATACTTTCGCAGGTGTTCAGCATTCCATGCATTCTGAAATTCTTCTCCTTCTAGAGTTGCTATTCTGTAGGTTCCAGGTCGAACAACCTCTGTAACTCGGTAAGGTCCATGCCAGTTTGCTTCCAGTTTATTCTGTTTCTGAATGACTTTCTTCAGCACATAATCACCCTCCTTCAAATCGCATTTCTTCACCCTTTTGTTGTAGAACAGAGCTGTTCGTTGTTGATAAGCAGCATTCCTAATGGCTGCCTCTTCTCTTACTTCTTCGAGCATGTCCAAATCCATTCTTCACATCAAGTCACTGATCGGAGAGTTGAAATTCAGCACTCTATGCGTTGGGAGACCCAACTCGGCCGGTATCACAGCCTCACTTCCAAATGCTAGCATATATGGTGATTCTCCAGTTGCTGCTCGGGGAGTTGTTCGGTAGGCCCATAATACTGATTGGAGCTCATTAATCCAATTTGCTTTAGCTTCACTTAGCCTCTTTTTCAACCCATTTAGTAATGTTCTGTTCGTCACTTCAGTCTGTCCATTGCTTTGGGGATGTCCTGGTGCTGAATGAAACTTCAAAACGTTCGACTGATGACAATAGGCAGCAAATTCTTCATTATCAAATTGTGTTCCATGATCTGTGATGAAAGCATGAGGGAGACCATATCGACAAATGATATTCTTCCATACAAACTGGTATACCTTCTCGTACGTCATATTGATAAGAGGCTCAGCTTCCACCCACTTAGTAAAATAGTCCACTGCAACTACGAGATACTTGAATCTTCCTCGGGTGGTCGGCAGTGGTCCAACCAAATCAATTCCCCACATGGCAAATGGCCAAGGGGAAGTTATTGGTGTTAGCAATGCTTGTGGAGTTCGTCGGATGGAAGAAAAACGTTGGCACTTGTCACATTTCTTGGCATAGGCTATACAATCAGCCCTTATTGTCGGCCAGTAATATCCCTGTGTCATCACTCTTTGTAAAAGTGTTCGACCTGCTACATGAGCTCCACAAGATCCTTCATGGATTTCTTCAATCAATTCTTTCACCTCGGTGGGATGTACACATCTCTGCAAACCTGCCATAATTCCTCGTCTATACAAAATACCATTAGTTAATACATACCGAGCAGCTTTATACTTCAGTTTCTTGGCAGCGAGTTTGTCCTCCGGCAATTCGCCCTCTTCAACATATTTCCTGATTGGATCCATCCAAGATGGTCCTAAATCAAGGGTAATCACATTCATTGTCAGATCTTCATCTATGCTCCGACCTTCTAATACTTCAATCGGTATGGTTCTTCGCATCTCGGTACGAGTAGCTGATGCTAGTCGGGCCAGTGCGTCTGCTTGTACATTCTCCATCCTCGGTATTCTCACCAATTGAATGGCCTCAAATTCTGTCAACAATTTCATCACCTTTGCATGATATTTGATCATTAAATCTCCTTTAACCGCATACATTCCCATCATCTGATACACAATTAATTGAGAATCACTGAATACCATCACTTGTTGTGCTTCCATAGTCTTTGCTAGATTAAGACCTGCTATCATGGCCTCATACTCCGCTTCATTGTTAGAGGCTTTGAATTGGAATCGCAAAGCATATTCCATGTCAATCTCGTCTGGAGTGATCAAAACAATTCCTGCTCCACAACCAGCTGTGCAGGATGATCCATCTACATATAATCTCCATGTAGGTATTTCGTCTTCAAATTTCTTATCTGTCAGAGTTCCTCGATAAAATATCTGCTGTTTTCTTCCATCATCCCCCGGTATCTTTCGCTCCTCGTCAGTCATCTGCTCGTACTCTTTTACCAACCGTGGTTGGTCTGAGTTTGAATATAATGATTTCTCTACATCCACAAGTCCTTTTACCAACCTTGGTTGGTTTGGACCTATTTCTGCTGATCCTGTATCGTCCACAGGTAGGTCAGCAAATGTTTCTGTTGATCCTGTATCGTCCACAGGTAAATTAGCAGGCATCTTTTGCTCCTCGGGGGTATCAGGGTATGTGAACTCTGCAATAAAATCTGCTACAGCCTGCCCCTTCAATGATGATCTGGGCTCATACACAATATCATATTCACCAAGTTCTACTGCCCAGTACATCAGTCTCCCTGATTTTTCTGGCTTATGGAGGGCTTGTCTCAATGGCATATCAGTATAAACAATGATGGTATGGGCTTGGAAATATGGCCTCATTCTTCTGCTTGCTTCAATTAGTGCCAATGCCAATTTTTCTAGCCTTGGGTACCTGATTTCTGCACCTCGGAAAGCCTTACTTGTGTAATAAATTGGCTTCTGGACTCCATTCTCCAATCTGATCAACGCTGAACTGACTGCGTTCTCTGATACTGCCAAATACAAATACAACTTTTCTCCTGTTATTGGTCTGGACAACAGTGGAGGTGCTCCCAAATATTTCTTCAAGTCTTGAAAAGCTTTTTCACATTCCTCATTCCATTCAAAGGTTTTTCGAAGTGTTTTGAAGAATGGTATGCATTTATCAGTTGCTCGAGATACAAATCTGTTGAGCGCTGCAACTCGTCCGGTAAGACTCTGCACTTCTTTCTTCGTCGTCGGAGATCGCAGCCCTAGAAGAGCTTTGATCTTATCTGGATTTGCCTCAATACCTCGCTGATTGACGATGTATCCGAGGAACATTCCTTCTCGTACTCCAAAGGTGCACATCGTCGGGTTAAGCTTCATTTGGTATTTATCCAATTGATCAAAAGTTTGACTCAAGTCAACCAAATGATCAGCAGCTTTCTTGCTTTTAGTGAGCATGTCATCGACATAGACCTCCATGTTGCGGCTGATTTGTTCAGTAAAAACCTTGTTCATCAACCGCTGATATGTTGCACCTGCATTTTTTAAACCAAAAGGCATAACATTATAACAATAAGTTCCCCTAGGGGTAATAAAAGAAGTACTTTCCCTGTCTTCAGGTTTCATTTTGATCTGGTTGTAGCCAGAGTAAGCATCCATGAAGCTGAGTAGCTCGTGTCCCGAGGTAGCATCCACCAGTTGATCAATTCTGGGCAATGGAAAATGATCCTTGGGGCACGCCTTATTGAGATCGGTGAAATCGACACACATTCTCCATTTGTTGTTTTTCTTCTTTACCATCACCACATTAGCCAACCAATCTGGATATTTTACATCTTCAATGAATTGGGCTTTCTGGAGTTTCTCGACTTCCTCTTGTATGGCTTGATTCTTCTCGGGACTAAACACCCTTCTTCTCTGCTTTACAGGTTTAATCTCCTTATTCACATTGAGTTCATGACATAAGAAGTTTGGATCTATTCCTGGCATGTCTTCATGACTCCAAGCAAAAGTATTTTTCCTATTCTTCAAGAAAGTTATCAACTCCTCTTTTATTGACATATCCAACGATGAACCTATCTGGGTTATTCGTTCAGGATGTTCGTCGTCCAAAATAACATTTTCTGTAGATTCCATCACCTGTCCTTTTACAAGTTGAGATTCATCCCTGGGATCAAGAGTTTCAATTTCTGTACCTTCCTCCACCTGGTAAGTAGTAGTCTTTTTCATCGATCCTTCTAGTTCTTCTTGCTCGGCCGACGAATAATAGCATTCCCGAGCTACTTTTTGATCACCTTTCACCACTCCAACTCCAAAATTTGTTGGGAATTTCAAACATTGATGTACTGTAGAAGGAACGGCTTCGAACTTCTTCAATCCAACTCTTCCCATGATGATGTTGTAGGCTGACTGCACATTCTTATCCATCACAAAGAATCGTATTCTTTCTGTTCGACAAACAGGCCAGGTTCCAATGAATATATCCAACTTGATCGTCCCAAGTGGAAAAACTTTCTCGCCAGCAAAACCCAGAAGGGGTCTGTGATAAGGTTCCAATTGAGATAATTTCAAATTCAGGCTATCAAAGCATGAATAGTACATGATGTCTGCCGAACTACCATTATCTACCAACACCCTTGAAATGATCACGTCCTTCATTCTCATTTTGATCACCAAAGGATCATCATGAGGGTAAAGAACACCTGCCAGGTCATTTTTTGAAAAACCAATTACTAGCTTCTCTTTGTTTACCTTCCTCGGACGATCATCCTCGGCCAGGTTTATTCGCTGAATATATGAGCAAGCTTGAGCCTCTCCGAGATAAGCTTTTCTTTCTGCAGTAAGGTCTCCTCCTCCTGCATCTCCCCCTGTAATAACGTTACAATGAAATGATCCAAAACGTATGGAAAATACCTCTCGTTCAGGTTTCCTTGGCTTCTTGGGAAGATCGGGGTCATCATCTGGATCCTCTTCATGGGCCCTCCTCTTTTTCTCCTCTGCACGACGAGGAGATCTAGATCTCTCTCTAGTTCTATCATCATTCCTCCTTTCATTTCTGCGATCTACATACTTTGATAATTTTCCTCTTCGAATGAGTGTTTCAATCTCGTTCTGAAGGGCTATACAATTTTTGGTCATATGGCCATGATCTTTGTGAAACTCGCAATATTTGGTCTTATTCCTCATGTCTGGATCTGTCTTCAGTTTCTCTGGCCATTTGATTTCCTCGTTATTCCTGATTTCTTCTAAAACATGATTAATACCCATTTTCAATGGAGTATAATTATCATACTTCTTTAGGGCTTCCAACTTTATCCTGTTATTCCTGGAATATTTGTCACCACCATTACCTTTCTGATCTTTCTTCTTAGAGTTGTCGACCTCCACTTTAACTTCTTTATCCATATTCTTCTTCGCAGTCATAGCCTCCTCGGCGTTCATGATTTTGGCCGCCTTTGCCATCAATTCCGACATATTTTTAGGCGGATCTTTGGCCAGAGTATAGTATAGCTTGTTAGGCAGCAAACCACTCATCAAAGCAGTGATTGCTGTCTTTTCTTCATAATCTATGACTTCCAACTTCTCGTTATTGAAACGAGTTATGTAATCTCTAGTACTTTCTCCTGATTTTTGTCTAACACTTAGTAAATGCGCTACTCGCTTTACTGGTTTTGCTCCAAAACAAAAATTACCAATAAACAGCTCGGCTAACTGAACAAAAGTTGAAATCTTACCCCGAGGAAGATTATTGTACCATATCTGTGCAGATCCGGTAAGAGTTCCCGAGAATGCTCTACACCTCATCTCGTCGGGGACAGCATAGATATCTGCAGCAGCTTGGTACTGTTCTATATGAAGTACAGGATCTGTCTTTCCATCGTACTTGGGGGTCACTACAGGTGCTTTGAATTTCGACGGTGTAGGGAAATCCACAATGGCTTGCACAAAAGGTGTCCCTTGAACAAAAGTTCTCTGTAAGGGGTTCCTCGCCTTAGCCATTTCTCCCAGTCTATCCTCCAATCGTTGAATGGAACCTTTCCATGCTTCATTCCCTTCCTCGGGCCGCTTAGTCCGAGCAACTGATTGCTCTGACGTAGCTTCCTGAGATTTATCTCGACGAGTAATTGGTCGTGATTGTGCAGATCCTTCTCTCAAACCTGGTGGTGGTCGAAAACTTCCTGATGGAGCCCTAGGTGGACTCATGTTCCTCCTTGGTCCTAACCGACTGAAAGGAGACACCCTGCTTAATCTTTCTAAAGCGCTAGTTCTCTCCGGAGAAAGAGAGATATGTTGATCTGTATCCGTAGCCTGTATTGATGAATTTCGCCCAGGTTGATAAGAAGAATCATTGGATTACCCATTGCGATATGACCCAATACGTCTGGATCGTGATTGCCCATGATCAGTCCTTTGCCCTGAATGAGTAGGTACACCGCCTTGAAGAGTTTGAAGGAGTTGCCTCATAGATTCTTGCATGGCGGTTTGTCCCTGAGCCAGATTCATCATAATTCCGGCCAGATCTGGAGATGCAGATGGATTTGGAAGATTTCCAGTATTTCCAGCATTTCGATTACTGGATTCCGGATTATCTGCCATTGGTGATAAATGATTTTTATGAAAAACGATAACAACAGTCGTTTCCCACAGACGGCGCCAATCTGTTGATGTAAAAAACTAGATCACTCTAATTCTTCAATCACAGATAAATAAGTAATACAAAGATTTTTAAAGTGGTTCGGCTAGGAATAAAGCCTACATCCACTGTTATGTTATTGCTGAGTGTTTGTGGAATTCTTGATTACAAGTTCTCTCAAGAAATTCCCCTCCCCTTGAATGGGATTGATACAAGGTATTTATAGCCTCAAGGCTGTACATGAAAGGTCCAATACATTAAATGATATACATATGAATGGGTAATACATTTAATGCAGCGTGTGCGTCAAGAATCTAATGAATAGTTGAACAGTTGTCCGTCTGATAATTGATGACGCGGCCGAGGTGCAGTTCGGACCGCCTTAGTTGCTCGTTGATCAAGAGTTCCTCGGAGTGCTTAGAGTATCTCGGGATGATATAGTTCCTCGGATGGAGTTCCTCGACATGATAGAGCTCCTCGGTGTATTCTCGTTGCTCGGTACCAACCATGGTTGTTCAGTAAATGATCTTCCTCGCTGTTATTGTGCCACGTAGATTGACACGTGTCTTCATACTATTCGTCCACATCAGCATATTAATTTTGGTATCAACAATTGGAATTAATGCGAAAAAAATAAAATAAAATAAAAGATCCTACCCCTATTAATAAAAGACTCAAATGTAAAATACAATAATAAACTCAACCTAATAAAATTAAAAACTAATAAAATAAAGAAAAACCTACTGAAATAAACACACCTATAATATTTACATAAAAAGACACGACACTCGATATAGACTAGCTGACCTTAATATATACAATTGTACGCATACAAATAAAATATAAAAATCTTAAAAATTTAAAATAAATCGTAAAAATTATATATGACTTAAATAAAAATTCTAGAAATTCTAAAAATACCAACTAAACATACACGAGGCTCGGGTAATGGATTGGGTTGGTTCAGGCTTAGGCTTGGTATAAGACATGGTTCAGTGCGTCGAAACTCATCATGGCATGCTTAAACGGGACTTCAGTCTTCACGGTAGATTTGATTTTCTTCATTCAATGCTTTAACCGCTATAGTGTCGCAATTACATCGATTTAGTAAGATTTGATACGATGACTGCATATTGACCTGCAATATAGACAAATACAACAAAAGGCCATTTTTAATTAAAATGAGTGACTAAAATGCTTCTATTTGGGGTATAAAATAGATATTTTTGGGTGCTTATCACACCACACCCAAACAGAATATTGCTAGTTCTCGATCAAAAATAGAGAGAAAACAAAGATAAGTAACAAAAAATGTGCCACTTTCGCAGGCACTGGCAATTTCACTTAGCATGTGCAGCAAGCCGTTAAACCTATAGGTTGCCCTACAGTACGAGTGTTGTCTCTTAGGTTTTGCAGTGAATGTACCCACAAAATTCAAAATTTATTTAAATGCAGTCTTTTATTTTGACAATGAAAATCTTTACAACCCAACTCAGAAGGCATCAAGGAATACAATGTTCAACTATCAAAGTATAAAATTACTTAATACCAAAAGCATAATACTTCCTTAAACTCAGCATGTGTTAGTGTGAAACAATCTTAAGTATTATTTGAGTAATTATTAGATCGCCTTTATAGAATCAAAGCTTTGACTCCAATTCTCACTAGATATATCTCTCTGAATTGAACTCTATGAGAATTGGGTAAGACTATCTCTCTAGTGTATGAGGAAGTATGTAAACAAGTTCAAATGGCTCACACACTTTATAGAAAATGACGAATACATGAAAGAAATTTAATCTCATGAACGAATGCTAACCACTATGTCGAGAATGTTGAGTTATTCACCATATAGACTACTCGTTTGCCTGAACACCTTACCAAGGGTGAAAATATGGTTTATGTAATGGAGAATGGGAAAATGAAATGAAGAAGATATGTGGTTAATGTTTTTGAGAAGAGTATGACACACTTTGAATAACTAATGCCTTCATTTTTTGAATTTATGATTGCATGCATTCTTTTTCTTCTTTTCTATTTTTTTTCTTTCTTACCTTTTCTCCTTTTTTTTTTTAATTTTCTGTTTGTTTTTATTTTTTCTCTTTTTTTTATTGCGATGCAGTTTTGTTTCATAACTCAAATGAAGACAATTTACATTGAAAATTTCAAACACTCTTTTTATCAAAATCAGTGGTAATGATGAAAAATGATATGTGGATGGTGTCTGGAACATATATGGATAAGGAAAACATGGGATGATAATCGGTGAAATGAATGGTAATATGGGAAAATGGTAAGTGTATGGTCAGAAATGGTTGAGTGCTCGAGACAAACTACAAGACACATGTTTCTTACAACTTGAAGGTAATTCCATTCTCAGTGATTAAGACAAATTTGAAAAATAATGAGACCATGCAACGACTAAGTGTGGTACCCAAAGAAAGTTGAGGCGCAGATACGTAAAAACCCTTAAAAAGGTGAAAATCTCAAATTTCACGAGTTTAAGTCGCCACTAGTGATCTTTTAAGGCTCTCCTAAGAATATAATTACACTTCAACTTTTGATCGTAAAAGTGATGGAGCAAATTGTTGAGTCTAGAAATTCATAGTGCAAGTACACTTTAAGAGGTATTAGTTAATTGTATGGTAAAAAGAGTAATTTTAGGGTTGAGCACGGGTATTCTTAGACTTCTAAAGGAGGGATAATTGATAGTTCATGTCATAAAATTTTTCGTTTAATTGCACAAAAAAGCATTTAAAATTATTTGTTTCTGAATTTTTTTCAAAAGAGGTAATATTTTGATAAATTGCCCACCCCCAAACAAAAGAGAACATCGTCCTCAATGTTTAAAACTATATATAAAATGGAAATCATAAGGTAGGAAATATATTACCATAATGAAGCACTAATGAAAATGTACCGCATGATAGAGCAGTGGTGGGACCTGAGGAAATAACGCGACACAAAAATATGAACAAGTCTAGAAAGCATGTGAAAATCATGGGGTGATGTGAAGCACCACGCCCAACTAGGATAAGACTCATACTCAGAAACAAGATGCAACGGGCTGCTTCCCGGTAGCGCTAAGTTTAACCTCTTTGTCCAGACCGATCGAAGCTCACCATAAGAATAAGAACTATGAAAGCACGATGCGACGGAAAAATGGAGTGATTATAATCACCCCCAAATAAGACTGAACAATCAGTCTTATTGGATAAAGGCTAAAAGGTCAATGCACTTGGATTTAAAGTGCATCACTCGATGCAAAGAATCGGTGGACCAAGGGTGTGTGGGAATAGGGGTAAGGTTGAGGATGAAGAGGCACCGATCACGGGCCTTATTGAGCGTAAATGTGAGGGTAACAAGGCCCTATAGGCACGGTGCTCTAATTAGACGGGGAGGAAAATTGGTTTAGTAATAACGGTGGGGTGGGCCTCATAGAAAGTGCATGAATGTTCTATAAATAGATGATGATAATGGTCGCGTCGTAACACGTAAATAAGCTGATAGAAATAAAAATCACCTCGACAGGATAATAGCGGGCATCGAGGAACCAACCCAGTGTCACCATAGTTCAGAGTAGCACAAATACTCTCATAGATATCAATGTGGAAGAAAAATGCAATAATGGGCTCATGGAGCACTAGGGTTGAGGGTGAGTGTAGGCGAGGATCTAAATGCATATATGGAAACATGTGAAGTGCAATAGCAACGTCCAAACCAGATGGTGGGTGAGGAGGGATAATGGGTGGATCGGGTGGGAAAAGGGTTTGAGGAAGATGATCACACTCGATAATAGGGAACACACACTCCGCATGAGGTACGGAGTGATCCTCAAGGACACTCGCAGGAGGAAGTGTAGAAATAAGCGATTGAGGGATCAACTTATCCACCTGTAAGTCACCATATGAAGTGGTGGGAAAATCTAACGAGGCATCCAAATCCGAGATAGATGAATCAAAATCAGACTCAAAGTGATCCACGCATGGGGAAGAGTATCCATATTCGGATAGGTAGTAACCATCTCAGAGTGTATCTCAAGACACTGGTAAGAACTCGCAGCCGGAGCTAACCTATAAAGATTTGGTTCCATGGGAACACACAGGAAAGGATCAAAAGGTGTAGACTCGGGAATAAATATGGATTATGTGTATGGGGAAATGTGAACCTCTTTGGTGGGTTCGAGAGGATAGGGCGGAGTGGGATCAATCTCACAATCATTGGATACGTCAACACAATCGTCAACTTGGGGCCGGGACCATTGGGTGATCTCAACTTCGAGATTTTCCAGATGATAGGGTTGGTCACACTCAAAATCAGTGGCATAATACGTTACATAATCGTTCTATGAGGGTGCAATAATGGGTTGACTTGGGGTGAAATCCAACTCATTTGCACACTCAAATTCATTTAACCTTTTTAAGCCGTTGAACGGCTTCATTTTGAGATTTAAGAGTGTTGTCGTGTTCGAGGAAGAATTTGTGCAAGAATATCTCGAGAGCGAACGTGCAAGGTGGTGGTGAAATGTCAGCAGGTGGCGGTGGTGGGTTTGCAGGACACAACTCGCTATAGACACTAGAATGCGGAGAATACTCATATGAAACGTGGAGAATAGGGTAAAGTTTGTCATACACGAGAGGAGAGTCTCCGTGAGAGATAAAAGTTTGAACATCATTAGGAGCACAGTAAGGGGACTGATCGGGATGAAGTGCACGAGGTTGCAATGACAAATATTGGAAATCGTAAGGATCCATAACATGGGGTTGGGATTCATAATGCATAGAAGGGTGATCTGGCCTCCCTGGAGAGCTTGGGTTCTCATACCCCTAGGTAGTGGATATGTCGTGACAATACATCGAGGGTTGTTCCAAAACAGTGTCATATGGATACAAGTCACCCATGGTGGGTTTAGATGGATAGGGAAGATATGGTCACTTATGGGACAAGTGATCGACAAGAAAGTAGTAGGTGCACGGTGAAGCATTGGATGGGTTGACACTCATCACCGTAGGCGGTAGACTATAAGATGTGTACATGGATGATGCTAAAGTATCAATTTGGGGTGTGAGAGAGTTAAATCCACGAAGCAGTGTATGGAGGTTCGACTCGGGCTCAATGTCAAATGTGCTTCGAGATACCGAGAAATGGCCAAAGTATTCCCATAAAGGACATTCTTCGGCCATGACAAGAGGAATATATTTGGATTTCTAAATATATTTCAAAAGAAAAGAAAATATTTTTGTGATTTTTAAATATAAGAAAAGGAAAATCTTTTTGGCAATTTGAATAAAGAAAATATTTTTGTGCATATTTTTTTTGAATTTTTTTTAAAAACGAGGAAAATATTTTTGGGATTTTTGGAAAACGGAGGAAAATGGACTTTTTTAAACTCAAAAGGACGGAGCAGAAAATCGACTACCCAAAACACTGGAAATGATGCTAACATCTCATTCATACGAGTATTGTTGGGAAAATCAGTATGGTGACCACCTAACGACAAATATGTGCATGTCACATTGCTTATTCCACTGAACTCGAGATATTAAAGATTTTAGCATTGGAAAAACATTGGTATGTGCTCACACCTGTTGCACCCTAATAATTTTATCTCAATTAAATTGTTAAGAGACAACCAATAACACTTAACAACAATATTCATAGTCATTTTAATCATTCATGTTGGGAACTTATACCCTAAAACGTTTGAAATAGAAAAGCTTTTTAGATTTGAATGGCACATCCTCTGCGTTTAATATGCCTTCTGTAAGAACCAAATTTCCAATTGTGTCCATTTATAGTTTTGTCTTATTCTCAAAACAAAATATGTTTGAGTCATAAATATATTTTTAATTATCACGATCCCACACAGTCTATGACACATTGAAGTTAATTGCAGACGTTGCGGCAAAGCTTCAAGGAATTAATTATACCGAAGTTTAATTGGTGTGAATTTCTCATCTTCAAAGTTTAATTTGATTCCGAGATCACTCAGGTATGAATGCATATTATTAATGAAACTCAAAATTAATTTTTAAAAAATTAAGGATGTTATTTTATAAAGAAAAATATTATAAAGGTGTTTGAATTCGTTTACACTTTGTTTAGAGATGATAAGGACGGATTAGAGTTTGATTTACTCTGGAGTCTAAACTGGGCACTATCGTTTAAACGACATACGATGTCGTTTGAACATGATATGCTGTCGTTCAAACGATGCAGTATCTCGCTTGAACGAGAGATGCCACCGCCTTAAAATATTTATAAATAGGTTGTTCTAACCATTTTTAAACCTAGTAATGATTAAGCGTGAGTTCCAATTCCTAACATTGAGGGCATAAAATCCTAAGCGCCCAGTCGTCGAATCAACTTGGGGAAGATGCTATCCAATCAGAACTAAGACACTTGTCTCTCTCTCGGCCTATAAGCAGTAAGTCGTCGACAACTTAAAAAATTCTCATCAAGACTACTCCTACTCATATCCCTCATCCACCTCTTTTCATAGATGGATAAGGGCTAGGGGTGATTGATATGACAAAGTGTGACCTCTTCCTTTGCCTCTCTACAAATCAAGTGTTTCTAACCCTTGAAGGCTCTATTTTACATCAGATATAACCTCTTAATTTTCGTAGGTTTAATTATACCCCAAAATGTAAATGACCAAAATACCCCTCCCAGGTGTCGGTTTGGCCTAAAATAGTTCTCGAACCCAAACTAAACCTCCGGGTACACTTTTCTGACTATCACGACCCCTCCAGACTCGGCAGCACACTCAAAACAAACATATGAGTGACTTAAAAATATTTTACTTTTTATTCTATTAATTTAGTCCCGACACGGCTCACACGCGTGTCCTAACTTAATTTCCATAACTATTGTATTTATCACTCACGACAACTTTAATATTTTTATCATCATATATTACTTTACTCATTAAGTAATATTCAACATAATTATCATCAATAAATAATAACTCTCATCACAATAGTAATTATTTAATTCAATCTGAATTAATTATAAATAAATTTACAACATTTAAATTAATTAATCCCAATCACATAAGTAAAATAAAATTCGTTGAAAAACACGGGGTATTACAGTAGTTAAACCAAAATAAATATAAATAGATAAGAGTGAACTCCATACTTTTCATAAAACCGATAAATCTGAGTTGTAATAACTGGTCGTCCAAAAAATAACAGTCAACTTTAATGTGAGCATGTAATCTTTAAGTACTCCATTCATTACATATTGAAATTTCATGTAACATTTTGTTTCTCTACTTTAAAATAAATTGAATATATAAAATTACTCCCACTGATCATAAGTTGTATAAATTAATTATACAATGATTAGAAAATATAATGGTATTACTTCTAAAAATACCATAGGTGGGAAAATTATTTATGTTTATACAATCATAACTTTATAACGTTTGTAAAATAGTTTTCACATACACTAAATGTAACTCTCTTCATAATGAGTTACTCATCTCATAAGAATTTTACACCCTTGAAAAAGGTGAGAAGGTTCATTTATAACCTTTTTCTCATTACACATAAAATATTTGACTAAAATTTAACTTTATTCATTTAATTACAATTAACATCATTTTTGGTCTTGATGACCTCTTCATACTCAGCTTAAATGTAATTCAATTAGATCTCGTAGTCCATTAAGTTTACTTCTTATGATTTGTAAAAGAATAACCTAATATTTATTTATCCTTATGCAAAATTTGTATTCATGTAGAAACATCACATAATCATTTAGAAGAGTAGACTCCATTTAGGATGTTCTTAATAATATTCCTTATGATTTTGTCTCATAGTGACATTACCATGATTTACTGGTTGATCATTTATTTGTTCTTAATTGTGTAAACAATCCAACAACTAAAAGAACAAGTATTGAACAAAGTTATTGGTAATGGGATAAGTACCCTCCCTTCTGTAGAAGGGTGTCTATCAATAAAAAAGTAAATAAAATAAAAATGCTCCTTTTATTAATGACATCCGAGAGGTTATCGCGAGGGTCACCGCAGAAGTACAAGATTGATCAGCGCCGCTACAAGGGTCAGCGCCGCTGGAAGGGTCAGCTCCATTGCAAGGGTCGCTGCAGTAATAACATTCGAGAGGTGCCTCGCAAGGCTTATCACAGAAATCCAAGATTGATAAGTGCCATTGCAAGGGTCAGCGCCACTACAGTGGTCAGCGCCACTGCAAGGGTCACTGCAGCAATGACATTCGAGAGGGTCAGCACCACTGCAAGGCTCAGCGCCATTGCAAGGGTCACTGCAGTAATGACATTCGAGAGGTGCCTCGCAAGGCTTACCACAGAAATCTAAGATTGAGAAGTGCCACTCCAAGGGTCAGCGCCACTGCAAGGGTCAGCGCCACTGCAAGGCTCAGCGCCATTGCAAGAGTCACTGCAGTAATGACATTTGAGAGGTGACTCACAAGGGTCACCGAAGACATCCAAGATTGAGAAGTGCCACTGCAAGGGTCACCGCCACTGTAAGGGTCGCTGCAGAAATGTTATTCGAGAAGTGCCACTACAAGGGTTCCGGCAGAAACTCATATTGAGAAGGAACCCACCCAGAGTGGCCAGGATGAGGGAGTAGCTACCACAAGAAACCCCTCATCATGAAACGTTAGTCTTTAAATGAACAACAGTATTAACACTTTACTTTCTTATACAGGTTGCCTAGTTGAGCAAGCAGGGCTCGAACAGGCGCGTTGGGACCTCCTGGGAGTTTTGGCTTGGCGGCTGAGGGACAATGTATGTTGAGCAAGATCAACCACTTAGCACTATAGGATTGAGAGAATACTAGTAGGAAGACCCAAAAGTCACTCAAGACTACACACACTTCACACTTGGTCACAAGTGAAGTGAGCAGCCAAAGAGCTGGCTACTCACAAGAAATAAAATCTTTACAAGAAAATGACTTTTCCAGAAGAGGGGGTCCTCAAGGTCCCTCTCAAGAAAAACAACATTTTTAGAGGAAAAGAGTCCTTAAGGCCTCCTCTCTCAAGATTTTCAAAATTGCACCACAAGTTACCATTTCAAAAGATAACTACCAAATATGATATTTTGTCTCCATTAGGGGACATATGTGCTTTTTGACTTTTGGTCGGCGCCAGGTGGCGCCTGCAGGGGAGACAGGCAGGCTGCCTACAGGTAGGGACAAATGGTACACTTCAGACATTGTTCCCCACCAACTCTCTCAATTTTGGCTCCCAAAAAATGCTAACTCACCCCTAACGCCCTAGTATAAATAGACCTCTGGGCAAGGTCAAGAGGGACAAGAAAAATTTCACTGTTACTCTGCCAAAATATCACCAGACCTACCTAAGTTTTCTCACCCTGCTCATTCTCTTAGTGTTGAGTGCCTTGTTCCTTCACTCCCCACTGACAGCTATCACTCTCAGGTGTTTCCCTGGAGAAAATTACTATTTCTGCTGTGAAAGTTCATCTTCTTGCAGGGAGTGAGTTGAAGCTTGAGTTCCATCGTTACCAGAATGAGAAGTTTTCTTCAGAAGTTGCACCAGAAGACCTTGAAGACCTTGTAGGCAGCGTCCATTGGAATGGGTCACGCCTCACCCTTTCCAGTTATTTATAGACCCCAGTCTCACTACCCTCCTACATTTGGCGACTCTGCTAGGGAGGTATCCTCATTTCCATGTACAAAGAAGGTTTCAATGTCTCTAAGCAGTTGGTTTTTGAGGACATTCCATCTGGTAATGGAGCTCACAGTGACCAGAATACTCAGGAAGAAGTGGTGGTGATCAGAGCCAAGGCGCCTTCACCTCAGGGAGGGCAGACTAGTTCTCCGGTGGTGGCTCCAATGGCAGGTATGAATCTTATGGCAATGTTTTCAACTTTTTAAAGCAAAATAACGTGGACCTATCAAGCTTGGGTCAAGGTTGCGTGACACATGCTGCTGCCCCTTCTGGAGGGGTAGCCACTCCTATTACGATTTCAGTAGAGATGATTCCATCTCGGAAGGCGGCGTCGGAGCAGGTCCTGGCGCCAATAGGTTCTCCATCTGCTAAAAGCACGTGTTTGGAGGAGTCACCCTCTAAGGCTGTCACTATGGAAGAAGTGAGGAAGCTCCTCTCCTCCTCTCAGAGAGAGGGTTCCCACCTATACGAGGAGTTACAAGACCCCTATCCACAGGAAGTAAGTGAGAAGCCATACCCTGAGGGGTATATTCCACCAAAATTTATTAAGTTCGGCGGTAGGGGGGAGAACCCTAGAGAGCACGTGAAGAGGTTTGTCGAGTACCTGGGAGTACATGCTGGCGATAAGAACCTGAGGTTGAGAGAGTTCTCTAAGACTCTCACTGGGAAGGCTTATACATGGTATTCCCACTTGGCGCCTAACAGCGTCCCTACTTGGGAAGAGATGCACAGGCAGTTCCTCCAGAATTTTTTTATAGCGGAGGACGAATTTACACCGAAGCACCTGGCACAAGAGGTCCAGAAGCCAGGAGAAGAGTTAATGCACTACATCAAGAGATTTTGTGAGAGGGCTTTAGATGTCCATGAGGACGTGGTGGAGGCCAGGTTACTGCATATATGTGTGGAAGGACTCTTAGAAGAGTATAAGCTGCACTTGATCAATGAAACTAGAGATGGAACTTTTAGAGAATTCACCAGGGCCTCCAGCAACATAGCTGTGATAATCAAACCAAGAGCCCCGGGTTGGAGGACGCAAACTCCACTGACTCCCAGGAGGTTTCAAGTTTCAAGGAGGAAAGCGGTTAACTATGTGGACGGGAGTAACAAAGGGAAGAAGGGAGGCTCTGGGGCAAAACTGACAGTCCCGGCAAAAAGAGAAAGTTTGGGGAAGATGCCCCACCTCCACTACCATGCAGCGTAGCTGAGGCTATGGATTGTTACCGCACCTTAGTGCGAGAAGGTGTAGCAGGACCTCCCCACCTAAAAGGAAAAACCCCCACTGCAGCTGACAAGGCCAATCCAAAGTACTGCGAGTTGCACCAACGAGTGTAGAACTCTACCAAAGATTGTTACTACTTGCGAAGGATCATTGGCGAGCAGATGGCCAGCGGTACCTTGCAGATAATCCCTGTGGACGTTAACGAGAACCCACTTCCTGCGCATCACATTGGCACCGCCAACATGGTAGTTGCCTACGACGAAGAGGCTACAAGAAGTCTTATGAAGTGGGAGAGTGGCGAGCAATTATGCGAGGAGTTAGAAAATCTATCACTGAGTAGACTTGAGCTAGAAAGAAAGCGAGAGGAGTGGTTCTTCACTCCGAAACAAGAAAATGGAAGTGGGTAAATTGAGGAAGCGACTCTCTCGGAGGGTGAGGTAGATGTCATTCTCGCTCTAGATGAGGGAGGGACCTCCGAATCGGAGTATGTTTGCAGTGCCCAGACGTAAGAGGTGGACTTAGATTCTGAATGTGAGGCCATAGCGAGGAGCCCCAAGTTCAAGTGTTTTTTCGACCAGATAGGGGTGAAGTACGACACGAGGGTGTCCATCACGAGGAAAGTCTTGGAGGCAGTGCAGTAGCGGGGAGACCCTTCGCTAAATTGGCAGGGGCAATCAGAAGGATGATTAAGAAGTATATTTCTGAAGTGGTGTTTTGAGAAGCAGATTGGGTGGTGCCCTACTTCCACAACCGCCCGTTGTATGTCACAGCCATAGTTAATGGAGTCTCATTTCCCAGGGCGTTGATGGATGGATGAGCATCCATTAACATCATGCCCATCAGTACATTATATGAAACAAGAATTGACCAGGAGAAGGTGGTTCTGGTACCGCTAGTAATTTCTGAATTCGACAAAGCCGGAATGCAGTCTATTGGATACGTTAATGTGGGAATTAAGTTGTGAAATTTCACCTCCCATATCAAATTTTATGTTATTAATGCTAACAACAGCTACCAATTACTCATTGGAAGGGTATGGATGCACACTCATGGCATAGTGCCTTCCACCTACCATCAATGTGCGAAGGCAAACATTAGAGGTACCGAGATAGTGATCACGGCCACGCAGAGACCCTTTGCCGTCGAGGAGGCCCACCTGGTAGATGCTGCCTTCTACACCGAGTTAGATGAGGAAAGAAAGGTCTCTGCAAGAAAACTAGAAGGAATCAAGGTAGCTGAGGGAAAGGTTCCGCAAAAGAAGTCCGTTCATGACCGTCTAGGGGGGAGGATAATCCCCAACATGGCAAAAGGGAAGAGGAAAGTGGAGGAGGTAGCCAGACCCCCTCGAACTTGCAAGAAGGTGGTCTTGCCCAACGAAAAGATCATCTACCATTTATAATGGTCTGCGCGGGTGGTGTTCTGGGATGAGAGCATCGACCCGACGCCCGAGTGTTTTATCATTGATGAATCCCATATTGTTGAGCATGTTGAGGAACCAGAAGAAGTGCCAGAGTGCATGCAAGACGGACCCAGAGAGCAGCTGCAGGAATTAGAGGAAATTAAGTTAGGGCCAGAAGAGTGCGAGAGTAGACCCATTCTAATCTCCAAGTGCTTAGAACCGAAGCAGAAGGAAGAGCTCGTTGAGCTACTTAAGGAGTTCACTGATGTATTTGCTTGAAAGTACACGGAGATGCCATGAATAGACGTAAAAGTGAGCTCTCATAGATTGAACATCCTTCCCAATGCCCTTCCGGTAAGGCAAGCCAAACGCACATACAAAGCAGACCTTGATTTGAAGATAAAAGTTCAGGTGGAGAAGTTGTTAGTGGCAGGGTTCATCAAGCCTATTCAGCACCCCATATGGCTCTCCAGCATAGTGCCAGTGGCGAAGAAAGACAAGAGCCAAATTAGAATTAGTGTAGATTTTTGTGACTTGAACAGGGCGTGTCCTAAGGATGAATTTCCACTACCCAGCATAGACATCTTGGTGGATGCCACCGCGGGACATGAGATGTATAGCTTCATGGACGGGTATGTTGGCTATAACCAGATTAAAATGGACACCGCCGATGCAGAGAAGACTGTCTTCCGCACACCGTTAGGGAACTTTCACTATACAGTCATGCCCTTCGGATTGAAGAATGCTGGGGCCACATACCAGCGGACCATGATGGAAATTTTTCATGACTTATTTCATGATATACTAGAATTCTATGTGGATGATCTGGTGGTGAAGTCTAAGAAAGAAAGCAGGCATATTGAGGATCTCAGGAGAGTATTCGAAAGGTGTCGTCGGTATAAAATGAGAATGAACCCCTCAAAGTGTGACTTTGGGGTTACTGCAGGGAAATTTTTAGGGTTTATGGAAAATAGACAAGGAGTGCAAGTGGATGCAGAGAAGATGAAAGCCATTGTGATGATGCCACCGTCCAAGAGTCAGAGGCAACTCAAGAGCTTCCTAGGAAAGGTATCCTACATGCGAAGGTTAATACCTGCGCTGGTAGAAGTAACTCATCCGTTCGCGCCTCTACTAAAAGACAAAGACAAGTGGGTTTGGGGAGAGATGCAAGAGAAAGCATTCGAGAAGATTAAAGAAAGCCTAGCCTCTCCTTCCACGATGATTCCCTCCGAAGTCGGAGCGCCGTTGCTGCTCTACCTTACTTCTACAGAGAGATCGATAGGTGCCCTTTTGGCGCAAGAGAAGGAAGGGGTGGAAAAGTCGGTCTACTACCTGTCAAGAGTAATATCTAGAACAGAATCGAGAGACACCAGCGTTGAGAGACACTGCTTGGAGTTGGTATTTGTAGCCCAGAAGTTGAGACACTATCTTCTAGCCTTCACAGTTCCCATAGTCACCAAGTGTGATCCCATCAAGTACCTCCTCATGCGGACTATACTTGTGGGACGAGAAGCAAGGTGGTTTTTTATCCTGTCAGAATACGATCTAAAATGCGTAGTGCCTAAAGCCATTAAAAGCCAAGCAGTAGCAGATTTTCTTGCCCACTTCCCAAGTGGAGTTTTCGAACCACCTAGTGAAGAGCTACCCGGAGAAAGTTTTCATGTATGCATGGCGGAGGAGGTGAATAAGTGGTTTATGGAGTTTGATGGTTCCAGTGCTCAAGGAACAGGTGGAGCCGGTGTCATACTGTCAGATGGGAAGGAGAAGATTACCCTCTCTTTCAAGTTAGATTTTAAATGCTCAAATAATGAAGCTGAGTACGAAGCCCTCATTCTAGGTATGTTGGAAGCACTCAGAAGAGGGATAAGGGTATTGTGTATACGAGGGGACTCCAATCTGGTAGTAAGGCAGGTCAATGGAGAGTTTTCCCATAAATATGCCAACTTAGCGCCATACAGACACATCATCGAAAGACTGCTGGGACAGTTCTTAGAAGTAACTGTGGAGAGGCAGTCGCGAACGATGAACAGGCACCATGATGCGCTCGCCACCATAGAGCAAAAGTTGGACATGGAGGGGGAAGAAGCAACCATCACAGTGAGGCGGAGAATGGTACCCACTACTGTAAAATCCTTATTCCCAAGTAACGAGCCAGAAGACTGGAGGCGTCTAGTGGAGAAGCAACTCGAAACCAGAGAAGGGACAATGAAAATATTAGAGTTAGCCAACTATCATGTGCTGCAAGGAACTCTCTACTTCAAAAGTCCTGGAGGGTTTCTGGAAAGGTGCGTAGGGGAGAAAGAAGCCAAGGAAAGGTTAATAGAGATGAACCAGAAGCACTGCGGGGATACGAATATTACCCTTTACAGACGACTGCAGCGAAGCGGGTATTATTGGCCTGCAATGAGAGTAGAAGCGGCCCTCTTGCAACAAAGTTGTTTAAAGTGCCAAGATAATTTTAACCAGCCGATGGAGGCTAACTTTGTGGAAGCCTTCGAAGATTGGAGACATCCATACCTAGCATATCTAAAAGATGGGGAGCTGCCCACCGAGAGAGCGGATGAAATTTACCTTAGAAAAATAATAGCCCATTTCTACTTGGTCGAGGGAGAGTTATATAGGAAGGGGTACAATGAGAAGGTGTTAAGGTGCGTAGCCAAAGAGGAGGTGGAAAGGGTGCTGAAAGAAGCTTATGAGCCCTCCCACATGGGTGGCGCCAAGCTGTATGATCAACTGATAACGCTGTGATACTACTGGCCGACCATGGAGGCTGACTCCATTGGATATGTGAAAAAGTGTAGAGCATGTCAAGTGCATGGAAACATGGTGCACGCTCCCTCCGTCAGTCTACAAAGCTTGGCAGCTCCTTATCCCTTCCACACATGGGCGTTCGACCTGGTGGGAAAGATCTCCCCAGCATCTCACGTCAAGGCTTTTATCATTGTGGATACAGAATTGTACACAAAATGGGCGGAAGCCATTCCTTTAAGGAGAGTCACCGCCCAAGTGGTAATCCAGTTTATAACGGAGTATATCATCTGCAGGTTTGGTATACCCAAAGTGATCCTAACGGATAATGGGAAGAAATTTGTATGCAAAGAGATGGCCCTCCTCATAGACAAGTATAAGATCGTGTATAATAGCTCAACCATATCCTACCCCAAGGGCAATGGCCAAGCAGAGGCTACCAATTAGACCCTGATAAGTATTTTGAAGAAAAGGCTAGAGGACATGCCTGGAGCATGGGATGAGAAGTTTCCTTGGTGTTATGGGCCTATCTTACTTCGAAAAGAAAGCCAACAGGGTTCACTCCTTTCTCTCTAGTATATGGGACCGAAGCTGTCCTACCGGTGGAGCTGGAGGTACCTTCAGCCAGGATTTCTCTTAGCAATGGGCTCATCCCTGACCCAAGGCCCGTACCGCTGGAGGCGCTGGACGAGCATAGGGACAAAGCAAGAGAGAATTTCAAATTCTACACTCAACAACTATCCAGGGCCTATGAGATCTTAGTCAAGCCTAGATAATTCCAAGTGGGAGATCTAGTTCTACGAGAATAAACTCACCATCTCCGTAGCATGTCAGTATCAAAATTCAAACCCAACTGGGAAGGACCTTTTGTCGTCAGAGGAGTGGGGAAGTCGGGCTACTGCCGAATATCAGAACCATAGAGTGATTGCCTCCAGTCCATCAACTGCAAGTGGCTGAAGAGGTACTATGCTTAGTAATAGCTAACAAGTTTTGTTTGTGTTTTGCATGTCTGTAATGGATTTCGAGGATTTCTCTCATACCAGAAAAGTTTTTTGTAATTTTTTAGAGCAATACTACATTGTAAACAGCACACAAAAGTAAAGAAATGAAATAGAAACACTTTCGATCATTGTTGACGTTTGCTTTGCTTACTCATTTATACATATATATACACTCCCTATTAAGGTAGAAGAAAGTACAAAAAAATCAGGAACTTTGCTCACTACACTTGGGAGGTAAGTTCATCCCAAGAGAAAGTATACTGAGCAAAAGTCCCCCAGACATAAATCAATAGAAAATATAGAGGGAAGATTAAATTGCTCCTCCTTAATATTACAAAGAACAGTGAAACTCTCAAAGAGAATATAGAGCAAGGACCCCAAAGACTCGGGGTTAGCTAATTCAAATAGTTTTGTTTCTTAAAAAATCAGGCTTTTGGGAAAGGGGCAGGGTTCACCCCCCTCTCCAACCTAGCCTCTATGACTATAAGTAGTAATATGCAGGAATACCCCCACAGGCAGGAGGGGCAATCCAAGGAAGTCGCATGCCAATACCTCACAGCTACAAGAGGTGCATTTTCGGAAAAATATACAATATGTTAATACATAACTTTTCAATGTTAATGCAAATACCCCGCAGTACATGGGGCAGCCACTAGTAGACTAAATGCTCACAGAAATTAGAGCAAGTCATATAAAATAAACACCCACAGTATAAAGGGAGAATAAAGGAAAAAGAGAGTGCAGAAGAAACAAAGTGTCTCATTCAGGAATGATAAGTGATGTACACATAGAATTTTGAGCACTACAAAGCAAGAAATAGCCTATCTGCTAGGAACTACAAAAAATAAATCATCGCGAGCGATGGCGCCGACATATGACGGACCAGCCTCCCGCAGAAACTCTTCCTCCAACCTGATGAATTTAGCCTCATCCTCCTCATCGCCAGACTCAAGTCTGGCAAGCTTCACCTGCAGTAGGGCGATCTGATTTCAGATTCTCGTAGCCTCAGCCTGCCGCTGCTCGACTCTGGACTTTTGGGAAGCATGAAATTTCACTATCTTTCGGAAAGGAACACTCAGAAAAGGGTGAACCCCCGCATCAAGCCAATCCAAACGAAAATGATAAAACTGCTGCAAATCATGGAGAGCATCCAAGAACAACAAAATGGAAGAGCTAGCCAGCTTAGCAGGGGAGGTAGCCAAGAACTCATGAACATGGCTGGCGAGAGCCCTCAGGTTGAAGGACGTAAGACTGTCAATCTAAAGTATACTCTGAGAAGTGAATGTCTCGGGATGGTGCTCCAAGATGAGATCCAAGAGCTGACGCTCATGTACCCTGAATCGGCATGGTAACTCCTCACCCCATAGCCTACTAGCAATAGTAGCAGCATCCTCTACTTCACCATATCCATCGGAGTGGCGAGACCCCGCCTCGGAAGGAAGGAAAGAAGATTTTCCACCAGAATCAGCGTCACCGACCAAAGGAGTAAACTCAGAACTATGATCTCGCTCCATAGTTGCCCCACTACCAGTCTCCACAGTCGTCGGAGTACTCTCATGCACCTGGAAATAATGAGACAAGGGTGAAATGAGAATGCTTGCACAGTATACGCAAGAAGAAAAAGAGGGGAATAGTAAAAAGAGGGGGTATGCCAGTTTAATACCTCTCTCGCAGATGCCCCACTGCCAGACTCCACAATCATCGGAGTACTTTCATGCACCTGGAAACAATGAGACAATGGTGAAATGAGAATGCTTGCACAGTATACGCAAGAACAAAAAGAGGGGAATAGTAAAAAGAGGGGGTATGCCAGTTTAATACCTATCTCGCAGTTGCCCCACTGCCAGACTCCACAGTCATCGGAGTACTCTCGTGCACCTGGAAACAATGAGACAAGGGTGAAATGAGAATGCTTGCACAGTATACGCAAGAAGAAAAAGAGGGGAATAGTAAAAAGAGTGGGTATTCCAGTTTAATACCTCTCTCGCAGTTGCCCCACTGCCAGACTCCACAGTCATCGGAGAACTCTCATGCACCTGGAAATAATGAGACAAGGGTGAAATGAGAATGCTTGCACAGTATACGCAAGAAGAAAAAGAGGGGAATAGTAAAAAGAGGGGGCATGCTAGTTTAATACCTCTCTCGCAGATGCCCCACTGCCAGACTCCACAATCATCGGAGTACTTTCATGCACCTGGAAACAATAAGACAAAGGTGAAATGAGAACGCTTGCACAGTATATGCAAGAATAAAAGAAGGGAAATAGAAAAAAGAGAGAGTATGCTAGTTTAATACCTCTCTTGCAGCCATCCCACTCTCTGACTCCACAAGTATCGGAGCAACTTCATCCGGCTCCATAGTCATCAGAGCGACCTCGCTCACCTAGAGACAATGCAACAAAGGTGAAGATGGGAATGCTTGCGCAATTTAAACAAAATAATAAAGACATAAGAATGATATGAGGGAAGTAGATACTCTTATATACTGTACCTGAATAACGCCCTCTGTAACGGTCAGAGAAGGAGGAGCAGGGGATCCCATAGGGGCAGCAACACTAGTCGATGCCCCAGAAGGGGCTGTCTCAGCCACCAGTGCTTCTGAAGAAGCTACCTAAACCTCAGGCACTTCCGAAAGAACAACCTTAGAGACGGAGGGCGCGAGGGGTAGGCGAGGCTGCGAGTGACAAGAAAGGGCGAGAGGTAACAAGTCACTTACCTCATGTATGATAGATACCTCAATTAAAAAAAAAGAGGGAAAGGGAAACTCCTCAAAAAGGCACAACAGAGATAGCTACCTGAAGGGGCGCGATAACGGGACAAACTGGCCCATGTATAGGGGCTGCGGAAGAGACAGTAGCAGGAGCCATACTGAAACAACGCCAAGGGATAACTGCAACAAAGTGAAAGAGGGATATGATAAGCACGCGTTGGATAGAGAAGAAATATATAACTAAGAAAATAAGAAATTACCTGAGCCCCATCCAAAAGGGAAGAGAAGAAAAGGATGGTCAACGCAGTAGGGGATGTGCTGATAGCCTGCAAAGAATGAAAATATGTTATTCATTGCATGGTCGAGGAAAAAGAGATCCCATGCTTCAACAGAAAGGCCTGACCTAAAGTGTGGGCTCACTGGTTGAAGCCACAGTAAATATTGGGCCACGAGAAATCGCCTAAACCAAGGGTCTACCGTCCATCGATACGCGGACCCTAGGGATAAAAATCCTCCCCGAAAAGGATAAACCCGGGATGATAATGCCAGGTAAGGGAGGAGCCCCTCGCTGAGAAGAAAGTCCAAAAGCCATTAGGACTCCTATTAAAAGGAAACAAATATTCAAAAGTAAAAATACATACCTCAGATGAAGAGGCGCCCAGGGGCTCACCTGTAGAAGTGCCCACCGCCGAGATAAGAGAAGATGAGGTGACAACGCCGGAAGACACAACCCTCTATGCATGGTAAATGGGTAAATAAAAGGAAGAAGTAAAGAGAAAATGACATAATGAAAGTTTTGAGAATAGCGAGGCATACCTGAGGAGAAGGAGAAGCCACAAGGGTGGTTCTGGTGGCAGTAAAGTGCACAGATGAAAGCTGCAGGGAAATGACAGCGTGCACAACCCAAATGTAATTAGAAGACTAACAAATTACAACAGATGATAAAATAATTAAGGAGACAACAAACATCTCTAAAAAGACCTCGGGAAGAAATGAGCATTGAGTTCCTTTCCCGCTGAAAGGGCGTCAGTCGTAGTGGGGGAAGAGGAGAACTACCTGCCTCTATAGAAATGACCTGGAAAATATGACAAAGTGCTTTCATTAATAAATAAAAAATAATGAGGGGGAAGAAAGAAAATCATATGAAAAAATATAGACGAGTAAAGGGGTAACGCTTACAGTAGCAGGACGCGTAGTCTGTCCATAAGGGAGATGGGTGGGGCTAACTCCCCCAGGAGAATGGGATGCCTCATCATTGCTAGAAGAATATCTCGAGACTGATAACAAAGCATAAGTGTCAGTAGTGCTTTCGCTATGGAAACCCAGGCCGCCCATATCACCCGGAGAAGAACTATGGTCATCATAGGAAGGGGTGCTTCCATAATCTCTTAGTTCCTCTTCCAATGAAGGGGAGGGAGATAAAGAAACTCCGAGAGAACTAGTTCCACTAAGTAAAGGATGTCGTGATATAATACTTTCTGCAATGGGAATAGACGCGACCCGCGCCTCCTGGGAGGCAAGGCTCGGTGAGGAGTAACCTTTCCCTTTCACTACTTGGAAAGTCTCCCCCACCCCAAGATCGCCAGTATCGGAGTCTTGATCCACCGTAGAGGAAGCAGTCATGCCAGCGCCATTTCCTATCTTTTTCTTTGAAGCTTGGGTCCTCACAGGAGAAGAGGGAGGAGAAGCGGTAGTAGAAGGAACAAAATTAGATACATCTGCGTCAGGGTGTTTCCTTTTGCTTGTAGTAGAGGTGCTCGCTTTCCCTCTGCTCTTTGGCTGGCTTCTAGACTTCACAGGGGGAAGCTCAGATGGCGGAGGTGGAAGTGACTTGTCAATGAGAGGTTTTATAAAATGGGAATGGCCTGCGCCAAGGGTGGCGTGGGAGTGGTGCTAAGAAACCAAGGATCTTTCTGCGTCCGCCTGACCAAAAACTGAGCTTTGGTGTATTTAATGGGGTTGGTCTCATGAGGGGGGCCAACTACGCATTCTTGAATAAGACGGACCTGCCGCTGCCAAAGGAGGAACCAAGATGAAGTGAATGAAGGATGATAACCGCAGGGAGTCACATAGAGACCACCCAAACCACTGACCCTACGGAATAATCCCTGAAGAGTAAAGCTAGCACACGCTTCTGAAAATGCCTCAGAATGACTACTGTAGGTAAGAGGAGGAGGGGTGTGAACGCCCTGATCATAGCCAAACTGTCGTCTTGTCCTCTCGGAATGATAATATTAGGCACGCGGACCTAACTCGGTCCAATAAGGGAGGTGGCATGGTAAGAGCATCGTCGCCACATTAATATGAGGACATGTGGAAACTAACCCCACTGCTGAAAGGAAATAGAAGGTTCCGCCATCGCCAAGGAAAGAAAGCCAGTTGAAAGTTCCCCCAGGGCGCTTGGTATAAGGCCGAAACTGAAACTCCTCAATATCATCAATCAACATTCCCAGAGATTTCTTGGTAATTTTCTTATGCCACCGGAGAAGTCTCGCAGCATCGCTATGACAAGCGTGAGCCCCTGAAGTAAAGTGGGGGAAATGCTCAAATAAAAAGGCCATTAAGAGAGGGGCGTTTGCATGATTAGCAACATCATACCAACCGCAAGACCTCTCTACATATATGTGTGCTCGGTCCATCCAAGTGTAAAGATAACCTAAGGTCAAGGCGGCCATGGGTATCAACCTACCGCGAGACAATCCTACAGCTAATCTAAAAAGAAGTTCGCGAGGACAGTCTTCGGGCTTACCTGGCCGAAGGAACCGAGTCAGAAATGTAACAAGGAAAGCGGCTAAATGTGCAGGAGAGTGGAGCTTAGGACCATCCTGGGATCTGGGGGCTGCGCGTGAAGTCTCACCCTTCTGCAACTGCTCAAAATCTCTGAACCAGTATCTTTGCCATTTGGCAAAGGAATGCTTGGAATGACCAGTTATATTTATAGCCAAATACTTCGAGCACTCTCCGAGAGCTGACCGTAGCTCCCCCACCATCTCCTGCTCTAAAGAATCCTCACAGTCATCAGAAAAGACCTGTTGCACAAAGAAAGGAAGGGCATACAATTCACATACATCTTCTAGGGTGAGGGTAAATTCGACCCAGCCTATGGCAAAGGTGTGAGACTCCATACTCCACCGAGACAATAAAAGATTGAGTGAAGAAATATGCTTAAATATGGTGCAGGACTTCAGGCTGCTGACGGCGGTAAAGAGTCCCACCTCCCTAAGAATAGCCACATAATCAGGAACGCTCAGAACATAATCAACCCAGCTCGCCCACTCCTCTGTGGGTCCCCCTGGGGCTTTAACTTCAACATTGGAATAGGGAAAGTCACCACGGTCGACTCGGACTCGGAGAATGGAATCCAGAGAAATGGTAGGGAGGTCAGCAGACTCACTTAACCCCACATGAGAACGCTCGAGAACAGCATCAGAAATTTTTTCCCCAAACTCAGAAAGTGAAATCATGAAATTGTCAGCAGGACCAAAAAAAGGAGCGCGATGATAAATACCAAAGTCTCGCCCTTGGCGAATGTGCATATAGTCCTTCCATGCCTGAGAAGAGGATGACGTAGCTGATGAACCACCAAGAACCATTGGCTCAAAAAAAGAACTCGTCCTAGTGGGGACTCTGAGCGAGGGACCCTGGGTGTCCCCTCTCGCAAAAAAAGAAGTGGAAGTGGAAGCCCCCGTAAAAATCATGGGCGTCGAGACACCCGAGGTCGAGATACCCCCGTCAGCACCGGCACATGTCGAGACACCCCCTTGTAACGACGAGGGACTCGTAGATGCGAGGCCAGGTCACGAGACCCCCAGCCGTTAATGAGAGGTCACCATAATGTCATAGGCCGAGACGCCTTCTTCAAAAAAAATCATGGGCATCGAGACATCCAGGGTCGAGATACCCCCGTCAGCGCCAACATATGCCGAGACCACTAAGGTCAAGATACCACCAGACGCCAACAATGGATTGGGTGAGGGACCCTCGACTATGGGACATAACGAACCCCTATTAGAACTCGCAATTGCCGAGACACCACCAACCATAGACCGACTCGGCGGAGTATTCCCCATATTTACGCCAGCGCGCGAGGAGCCGCTGCCAACGTTGTGATTTGTCGAGATACCTATAGAGGAGACATCATTACGCGAGGAACCTCCAGAAAAACTGATCACGGGAGAGATACCCTCATGTGTAGAAATAGTAGGCGACGAACCTCTAGAAAAACTCATCACGGGCGAGAGACCCTCATGTGTAGAAATAGCAGGTGAGGAACCCTGGGCGCGGACTCCGAGCGCGCGAAGCCTTGAA
This sequence comes from Sambucus nigra, assembly GCA_949130495.1. NCBI lineage: Eukaryota > Viridiplantae > Streptophyta > Magnoliopsida > Dipsacales > Adoxaceae > Sambucus > Sambucus nigra. The sequence goes on along the minus strand of OX422214.1, from coordinate 284,831,272 downwards.
TGGGGCGAGACAAGTCTCGCTGAAAAATATTAACAGCGCGAGGTCTCGAATGAGGCGAGAGACCCTCGGATGGAGGGTCCACTCGCGAGGAGCCCTTGTCAGCATCTGTCTCCACTGAAAAAACCAAACCCACGCCCAGATTGGACGAGATACCTTGTTCCCTATGTAAAATGCAACCGGTCGAGACGCCCCCCGCCGTCAGCAGAGGCTCGATCGAGACACCCCTTACTATGGAGGAATCCAAACAAAAAGCTGTATGTGACGAGTGGAAGGGCAAGGAACCCATAAGGGTACTCGACCCAAAATCTGAAGAGGCAGGCATCGCGGATGGAGCGGCGACGCCACTGGTAGAATGAGACCAGGGGTCGTCGACGACGACAATATCGGCGATCGGAGAGTTCGGAACGGACGATGAAGAAGGCATAGAGTTTAAAGCCATGGGTGCTTTAGGGGTGTCTATATTTGAAGAAGTATTGATTGGATTAGAGTCCATGAATGAGAGGCTACGGTATTTGGAAAAAAAAATCTAAAGCAAAAAAGGATGGGAGGCTATGGTGTTTTAAAATCCATTCCTCTCACAATAAATCCAAAGAGGTCTTATGTTGTTTTGAAGAAGATGAAAGAGCCCAAGAAAAGGGGCTTATATTTTTTATATCAAAATGGGAAAACGTGCAGGAAGGGAAAAAGGTGATGACCTTTTTTTCGAAATGATGAGATGACAGTTCCCACACTGACGCGTGGATTCTCAAAAAATTAAAAACCTCGGATAAGGGGACACCGCAGTTAATGATCCTAGGGTCCCTAAAATATACAAAGTTTTTTTAGTCTACCCAACCAAAAAATCTTTGCACGAGGGGCTAATGTAGAAGGGTGTCTATCAATAAAAAGTAAATAAAATAAAAATGCTCCTTTTATTAATGACATCCGAGAGGTGCCCGCGAGGGTCACTGCAGAAGTACAAGATTGAGAAGCGCCGTTGCAAGAGTCAGCGTCGCTGTAAGGGTCAGCGCCATTGCAAGGGTCGCTGCAGTAATAACATTCGAGAGGTGCCTCACAAGTCTTACCACAAAAATCTAAGATTGAGAAGTGCCACTGCAAGGGTGAGCGCCACTACAGGGGTCAGCACCACTACAAGGGTCAGCGCCACCGCAAGGGTCACTGCAGCAATGACATTCGAGAGGGTCAGCACCACTGCAAGGTTCAGTGCCATTGCAAGGGTCACTGCATTAATGACATTCGAGAGGTGCCTCGTAAGGCTTACCACAGAAATCCAAGATTGAGAAGTGCCACTGCAAGGGTCAGCGCCACTGCAAGGCTCAACGCCATTGCAAGAGTCACTGCAGTAATGACATTCGAGAGGTGCCTCACAAGGGTCACCGAAGACATCTAAGATTGAGAAGTGCCACTGTAAGGGTCACCGCCACTGCAAGGGTCGCTGTAGAAATGTTATTCGAGAAGTGCTACTACAAGGGTTCCGGAAGAAACTCATATTGAGAAGGAACCCACCCAGAGTGGCCAGGATGAGGGAGTAGCTACCACGAGAAACTCCTCATCATGAAACGTCAGTCTTTTGAACAACAGTATTAACACTTTACTTTCTTGTACAGGTTGCCTAGTTGAGCAAGCAGGGCTCGAACAGGCACGTTGGGACCTCCTGGGAGTTTTGGCTTGGCGGCTGAGGGACAAGGTATGTTGAGCAAGCTCAACCACTTAGCACTATAGGATTGAGAGAATACTAGTAGGAAGACCCAGAAGTCACTCAAGACTAGACACACTTCACACTTGGTCACAAGTGAAATGAGCAGCCAAAGAGCTGGCTACTCACAAGAAATAAACTCTTTACAAGAAAATGACTTTTCCAGAAGAGGGGGCCCTCAAGGTACTTCTCAAGAAAAACAACATTTTTAGAGGAAAGGAGTCCTTAAGGTCTCCTCTCTCAAGATTTGCAAAATATCACCACAAGTTACCATTTCAAAAGATAACTACCAAATCTGATATTTTGTCTCCATTAAGGGACATATGTGCTTTTTGACTTTTGGTCGGCGCCAGGTGGCGCCTGCAGGGGAGACAGGCAGGCTGCCTATAGGTAGGGACAAATGGTACACTTCAGACATTGTTCCCCACCAACTCTCTCAATTTTGGCACCCAAAAAATGCCAACTCACCCCTAACGCCCTAGTATAAATAGACATCTGGGCAAGGTCAAGAGGGATAAGAAAAATTGCACTCTTACTCTGCCAAAATATCACCAGACCTACCTAAGTATTCTCTCCCTGCTCATTCTCTTAGTGCTGAGTGCCTTGTTCCTTCACTCCCCACTGACAGCCATCACTCTCAAGTGTTTCCCTGGAGAAAATTACTATTTTTGCTGTGAAAGTTCATCTTCTTGTAGGGAGTGAATTGAAGCTTGAGTTCCATCGTTACCAGAAGGAGAATTTTTCTTCAGAAGTTGCACCAGGAGACCTTGAAGACCTTGCAGGCAGCATCCATTGGAGTGGGTCATGCCTCACCCTTTCCAGTTATTCATAGACCCCAGTCTCACTACCCTCCTACACCTTCCTTTATAACCATATTCATGATTTTCAACTCCCACTAATTTCACCATTCATAATGGATTTGACATTCGATTTTATACAATGCAATTAGTACATGTTAATGAAGATTATATGATCTATGCAGGTCCATATTAAGGAACAATCTCCCACTTGGGTTGCATAGGACATACGTATATTAGATATTGTAATATCTTACGGGCATAACTCGACTATCAAGATTTATAAAAATTCTTGTCCATAAAAAATATCAAAGGGAGTTTAGATTTTATTTGGTATAAGATTAAAGAGTTTCATCAATAATACTATGATTATAATGCGGGAACAAATATTGTTTAAAACAAACATATCCAAACTTTATTTTATACAAAATATCAAAGGAAAACCATAACCTTTGAGAAGGATAGAAAGATGGTTTAAAAAAGATTCCTCCCAATCAAGTCTAGACAAATATTTTTCAATAAAATTGGAAGCATTGAGGGTTTATGAAAGACAAATGGATTGATTCTCCAAGAATAAAAGATAAGGAATCTTATTTTCATTTGTAGTTTGTTTTGTAAACACTCCTTGCAACAAAAGTAAATACTTTCTATAACACAAAAAGTTTAACTTCCAAACTTTACTAAGATGAAAACTCATTTCAAACCATAAAAGATACATATTATCTCTATCATTATTAGTCTGAGTGTGCAACATGTAAACAAACTTGATTTCTTTAATTTCTTCAAACTTTATATGGAGTGTTCCACACAATATTGATCATCAATAGTTGGATAAAAAAATACAACATAATAATTGAGAGAAACAAAATCAAACCAGAACATGTTAAAGATATGAGAAAAATTGCTCAATACATTAATGCTTTGATTTGACAACACATAGGTTAATATTTCTCTAATACCTGATGTGCATTTTATTTTTCTTAGCAGTAACCATCGAATACGAATCATATAAAGCTAGTAGATACTAGAGTATTAAATATACATGATATATACTCTAAGTGTATATGATATGTAGAGTTCATTCAATCAGTCAAAATTAATTCACTATAAGGAATAATCTTGTTGATGATTAAACTCAATATACTCCACGATTATAAGCATCATAGGTTATTGCTGCTAGTATCTTTACATTTAATATTCATTTTCATTATAGTTGGGTCATTGTGGTGACTATCAAATATTTCATAATATGAATATTACATTAAGTAAATACTTATTGACATAAGTCAATAAATTTTACACTTATGTTCATGAAATATCACATGGGCAAAGAACTAAATTATTCATGTTGGGGTTCCAAAAACTTAATTGGTGATATTATGATGAAAGAAACAATGAAATCTGTATTTCATGATCATTATTGACTTCACAAATATATATCACCGCTTCATTTTGCTCAATAATTGTTATTGGACCTCTAGGATACTGAATCACAATAATTGAATAAATAATAATATGTGCGCAACATCGTAAATCTTAGCATTCAATATCATGCATGGACCGGTAGAAAACCAAATTATACATGACATGAACGCATTAGGTCAATATTTATTTATTATGGAATGGAGTACCATAACAAACACCCATCCTTACATTATATAAATATTATAGATAAGCATACATGTGCAAAATACCCCTAATACATGAATAAATTATAAAATTTTCCATTTCTTAATTTGAAATTCATGAAAAACTGGACATAATGTGAAAATCAAATAGAGAAGGAGTTTGTATGAGATATTAAACGAATAATAGTAAATAGAAAACATGAATAATTTACTTTCACTTCATCATTTATAATGTCAAAAATTATGTATGATCAACAAGTCATAAATATTGACCCAAATCATTCATGGTTATACTAATGCACAATAAGATTATAACATAAATCTAGTATCCACACATATGAATTATAGTATGCGTTTGGCATTTAATTCAACTTAATGGGACTACTAGCATTATAATAAACAGTAATTTTGATATTCAACTACATGAATACTTGGCTTGTGTTTCCCATGAGACTTATCAAAACTTGGATATCAATGATATACTATTCAACAATATGAATCGTTGGCTAGTGATTGGCACGAAACTCATCAAAATATGAATAATAACAATAATATAATATTCAACAATATGAATCATTAGCCTGTGTTTGACACGGGACTCATCAAAATATGAATATTAACAATAACATAATATTCAACAATATGAATCATTGGCCTGTGTTTGGCACGAGACTCGTCAAAATATGAATATTAATAGTAACATAATATTCAACAATATGAATATTTATAATACCACAAGTCTAATATCCTACCATATGAAATATGTTGGTTCATGTTTAGCATTTAAATGCGCATAAAATAAGAATATTACTCTAAAATATAATCATACATTCAATATTCACCAAAACAATCATAACATGCGTTTGGTATCTAATCCAACACAATCATAAATTCACGAATAAACAAAACAGACCCCATAGTGAAAACACACGCATAATATTTGACAAAATCGTAACTTTTACCCAAAAAAATTAAGTTAACACTACAAGGATGTAGATAATTACTCAAAAATCTCAAAATAAAATCGACGAAATTCAAAAATTAATTTTCTAGAATGAGATAATGTTATAAACATTATTTACGTAAAATTCAATTCCCCAAAAAATATTATCCTCAAAACTTAAAGGATAATTAAGGGTTCAAATTTATGCATTCATAATAATATAATATTTGCAATTATAGATTAAGACACTTTAATGGCTTTCCCATCCAACATCATATAAATATTAGTGTCGAAACATCAATTCATAATTACATTAGGACCTTCGGGCTACCAAATATAGATTATGCACAATAATCTAATTTATAACCATGTTATTGCAAAACTCATAATCAAACATTTAACATTCTAATTTTTTGTCATTCTCATTAACACACGTGTTCTCTCCCTGTTGGTCCATTGTGTGTTTCTTCCCTCTCACAGTTTAGCATTTCTCTTGTAACCATTAGATCAAACATTATCAACATTCTGCATATTATCTTAGATGATCCTTATTATTCTACAACTATAATAGGAGAGTGAGGTTGTTCTGTCCTATTATAACCCTTGGATTAGAATTCAAATAGTAAAAACAATCTCATTCGTTCAAACTCAATGATCGTCCAAAACCTTCCTTGGGTAGTATAAATAAGACCCATAAGGTTAATATTATAGAACTTTTGAGAGTTGCTCATTTTTTAGAGAAAAAAGGGAGAGAATAGAATGTAGAAAGAGAAAAGAGAATGGTTGGATAAAGAGAGAGAGAAAACCAAAGTCTGTGAGATAAAAATAATACGTTTTCTCCAAAAACACCAAACTAAAAACCTTTACTATTATATCAAAATCAGAAAATCTTTGATTGAGAGTTATATATTTAGGATTTTCTTGAGAGTTTGGTTGTTTTGCAAGTCTGAAGAAACTCTTCATATATAATCTCTCTTAGGAACCCTATCTTACGATAAATCTCACCTTTTTATAGAAATTGTGAGAGCTACTCAGAGACACATCTCATGAATACTTTTACGGTTTCCTCTACCTTTTCTTGTTGGGTGTGGTTCTCTTGTTGTATATCATTTTGTATCCATTTCTTGTTTTCAATTTTTTTGAAAAATAGACTTCTAAAATAGTCATTGTTTTTTATCTGAAGTTTTGTTTCGAAAAACTCAATTTCACGGTTTATGAAATTAGTTTGAGTATAAAATAAGTGTTTGAAACATTTGATCTAATTTCACGAAGATTATTTTTAGATCTAAAATATTTCTTTTATTCGAAAGTCTAATTTTCAAAGAAAACTGAAATCTCTGCATTTCATATAGACATTTGTAATTCATTAGGATTTGTTTGTATAAATCTATTGAGAGATGTGAGTAGAATTTTTTTCATGGTTTTTTTTCATTTCACAGTCACTACACTCTCACATGAAAACCTAGATAAAGTGCAGTTCATTAGAGAGATTTTGTGATGACTGAATCCATCAAATCAAGGAACAAGGATTAGCACAATGGAACTTCTAGGGAGATCAAAGACAAAACATAATTACTATGGAGGATATTTTATACTCGTGTAAGTATATTATTATTATTTAGCTTAGGATCTTGTCTGCATATTTAAGTGCTTGTAATCTTGTGTACTTGTTTATAGTGGTTATTTTCCTTAATTTGGGATTTTACACATTAAAAAAAATAACCTATGAAACTTACTATTATTGTTCTTACTGCTTATATGGTGTGGTTTCTAATCAAATAATTAGTATAGGTTTTTATCTTAAAAACTTAAGCTAATATATCTAGCAAATCTAGCATCCAACTGGAATATATTTGTGCACATCTTGTGTAGTGATTTAATAAGGAGTTTCATCAAACAATTTTATTTAGGAGTTTAATTAATATTTAACTTTTATTTAAAACTTAGTGAACGATTTTCAAGTGGTATCAAAGCGGGTTTATCAAAACATTTTATATCCTGAACTCCAAAAACTGCTTTTAAAAATTTATTTTTGAAAATGCATGAGAGATTTGAGAAGTTAGGTAACCTATCCTGTCCTCCCCTCTTTGATGGACACAAATTCCCTTACTGGAAAGTAAGGATGTTGCATTCATGTAAGAGACAGTGAGTGATTATGTATGTGATATGACTGAAAATGGTTACGCATACCCAACTAAGCCTTTGCCTGAAACCAACCCTACAAGAATTAAAAAAAACTTAGTGAGTTTACCAAAGAAGAGAAAAATACATCACTAGACAACAAGAAGGGAAATAATTGCATTTTTATGTCCATTAATGGTCACGAATTTAAACGCATATCTATTTTCTCTACTTCCAAGGAAGCATTGGACGCACTAGTCATCGCATATTAGGGTGATGAATGTGTTAAGGCTGGAAAAACCCAAATGTTAATATAGGATAATACTCTTATTATGGATGATAATGAGTTGTTTGATAAATTTTATATAATGTTAACTTACATTGTCACAAAATTGCATGGAAATGGAATAACCTATGACATATACGAAATTGTACTTAAAATCCTTATATCATTGCCTTCTAAATTTGACAATAAACGTTATGAAATAAAAGAGATGGGTGGCCAAAACTTGACTCCTGAATTACAAAGTGGTATACTAAGAACTATAGCGATGGAGTTGGAATATAAAAAGAAAATGCATACCCAAAACAGATGATCCTTTGGATTTAATGTTGGCTTTTGAACCCAAGTGACTGTCACTAAAATGAACACACTGGACTTTAATCGTGACCTAAGTGAATATTGTGATTTAGATAGATCGGATAACTCGATAGCTCTTATGAGCAAACATTTTAAAAAAATTATCAAGTTAAGAAACTCTGTGGCCTCTATACAAAGAAAACCTGTCTATCAAAGTTATCAAAATCACAGACCTCATGAGATAAACGATGTTAAACAGACTAATGACAATAATAGACCCAAGACTAACATTCGAAATGTCAAATTTCATCATTGTGGTAAAATGGGACATTTGCCAATAAGTTCAGAGTCAAACTAAACAATAACAATGCTAGGGCTAATATGTGTAAGACTTGTGATGAATCAAGTGATTCTGATGAAGATGAAGATGAAGCTGAGTAATTTACTGAGTCATGCATGTCCTTTTATGAAAAGATAATATATTCTAATGATAATGCATGCTTACCTATTGGTGGATGTATTATGCCAATTGGTATTGATGACATACCTTCTAGGGATATTAATGTGCCTACTGTTATTAATAATAAAGTAGATTATCCTAGTTTACGGGAGAGTCAAAGTACAAATATTATTTATGAACTGAACGTGTGTGTGAGTCCCACTGCACCAATTGAATCAATAAGGGACACTGCACACAATGCACTTAGCGAGTCCAATGATGACCTCCCTGATATTCAGGAGATGTACACCAAAACTCTTAAAAAAGAGTGCCAAACTTGATAAAATGGTTAACCTATTGACTGGACATGTTGAACTACTTGGTAACACTATTAGGAAGAACGCATAAGATTACACTGTACAATGCGTTGCTCATGAGAAAAAGATAATATATTTTTCATTAAAATTGAAAGACCTATTTGAGAAAAACATTGTTTTAGAGGAAAGATATAAAGTGGCCTTAATTGAATTGGAAAAATCCAAAAATAAAGGTTTCAAATGTTTTTAAAAAATTCCTACATTTTGAAACTCAAGCGAAAACCTATGAAGAGATAGTTGTAGGAAGTAAAACGAATTCTTAAAAAAATCTGGCTTAGGTTTTGGAGAAAGAATGGGAACTAACAAAACAAGTGTATCTCCTGAATATGTCATTTTTGTAAAAGAAGACAAAAAAAATTCAAAAATCTCAGGAATGAATTTATAATGTCAATAATTCTAAGGCAATGCAAAATCAGTGCAATCAATATCTAACCCTTAATGGAAAAGCTAAGTATGTATGTCCACCTGCAAGAGACCTCGAACAAAACACTAAAACTTGTGGTAGCTAGACTACTGTGTCTTACAAGAACCAACATATTATTAAGGATTTTAGTGATAGAGTCAAGACTATGTCTCATAAGCATTGATCTTACTACGATATCTATGGGCTCACCATTACCAAATGTTTTCAAAAGAGACTTTATACACCTACTAAAAAAAACTTTAACTATTCGAGAAATAATAGGAATACATATGTTCTCCCAAAGCAGACCAAACATAACTCTAACTATAAAAAGAAGAAATGGGGACCTAAGACTAAGAATAAAGCAATTAGAAAGACCCATCGGTCCTTTACTAAATCCAAGGCCAACAAAAAGTTTAAAACTAAACCCGTCTGGATGAGAAAAGAAGACTAGTTACCCCACCTCAAGTGCAATGCCGTGATAACAACTTTTAAGGCCCAAAGAACCTCACATGGTTAGTACTTGGATTCCGGGTGATCCAAACTTATGACCAGAGACGAAACAAACTTGAAAACAAGACACGCTTCCTTGGATATAGTGTCCTATTTAGAGATGGCGTATCGTTTCAGATTATAGGTAAGGGAACACTATGTGAATAAGGGCTCCCTCCTTTAGATGAAGTCTTATTAGTTAAAGGTCTTAAGGCTAACCTATTAAGTATATCTCAATTTTTTGCTTCCAATTATACCGTTACCTTCTCAAAAACCAACTATAAAATTTTGAATGAAGAAGTTAATTGTATCCTTTCAGGAAATAGGATTGCTGATAACTGTTACACAGTGACTCCAAAGACTGAATTTTGTAAGATTTCCATATTAGAGGATTCTGGTTTATGGCATAATAGACTGGGACATAAAAGTTTTGATAACCTTCGTAGGCTAAGCTCCCAAGAAATAGTTACAGGTTTACCAAAAATCAAAAATAATTTTAACTATGTTTATGGTCCCTGCCAAGTGGGGAAGGAGAGTAAATTGGCTCATAAGAAAGTTAAAGACATTTTAACCTTCAATCCTCTTGAACTTATCCACATGGACCTTATGGGTACCTCTAGAGCTAACAGCCTATGCGGTAACAGTTATATTTTAGTTAAGGTGGATGTACACATGATTTACTTGGGTCGCTTTCATGAAAAATAAACCTGACACCTTCCGTGAGTTCTTAAAATTCATATTAAAAATTTAGAACCAGAAGGATACCCAGGTATGTCGTATTAGAAGTGATACGAGGGGAGAATTAAAAGACTCAGGTGTTATAAAATATTGTGTAGGTAATGGGTATAAACATGAGTTCAGTGCACCTATGACACCTCAGCATATTGGAATTTCAGAACGTAAAATTGGGACCATATCAAGAGATGGCTAGTGTGATGTTACATAAAAAAGTATGCCAAAATACTTTCAGGTTGAGGCTATACAAACTGCGTGTCACATTATTAACCGTCTATACCTCAGGGAAAATACCGAAGAGACGTCATATGAGCTATGGTACAATCAAAAGCTGAAGACATAATAGGACTCCCAATTTTAAATTTTTAAATCTAAATTTCCTTCAACGCGGAATAAATATGGTTCAACACACACAAATGTCAAATTTTAATTTCTTAAAGCAAATTAAAATTAAACACTACAAAGTGAATAAAAGTAAACACACGCACACTTTAAATTCACTCAGACCAAGAAAATTATCCAATTAATTTAGTGCCGACTTGAATTAAATTAACTTAAAATAAACTTACCCAAATATTGAAACGTGCACCATTTAATCAAGATTGCGATTTAAATCAAATTTTATCTTTTTATCTTAAGCATGCGTTCTAGGTGATTTTTGCAAAAGATAAAATAAATTCACAATCCCACAACATGGCGATGTACGAGGAAAAACCCAAAACGGAAAAAAAAAACCTCGGACGGCCCTGGCCTAACAAATTCACTAAGTATGTTTCAAATTTTACAAAGACGACAAGAGGAATTACACAACAAAATCGACTCCCTTCAAGCCCTGACGCGTTCCTTCGATCTTCAACCTCCGCCTAGCAAATAACCGTGGCCCCCTCCACAGTCTCGTACTCCACCGTTGGGGCTCTTGAACACCGTCACCCACACATGATGCCTTTTACCATGCGAGAACACCGCAGTGAAAACCAAAATGATTCTCCTTTTATTGAGGTAGAGAAACAAGACCCAATCTCTTTTCTTCTTGGGTAGAAGAGTAAGCGTGGTGCCAAAATGCTCCAATAAAATATATAGAAGTTGAAATACTTGGAATAAACCAAACAGTTGGGTGTATGTATTTTTGGTAGGAATTATTTCATAGATTCACAAAAACACAAAACTATGAACTTTTTATGTTGGGAATTTTTTTTTTCTCCAAATTTTCTCTCAAAGTATGTTTAGAAGTTATCAAAAGTTGGTTTTTCAAAAGAGGTTCCCATACTAAATGTATCTAGAAAAGTTAGGGGGAACAAAAGAGTGGGATCATGGAGAAAAACTTCCCAAATATTTTTCCGCCGAAAATATCGTTCGAACGAGATTTTCGTTCGAATGAAGCCTTGTTCAAACGACCATCTAAAGATGTTCCAGTGGCCAAATGGGAAAAGTCGTTGGCAAACTCGTTCGAACGAAATTCTCGTTCGAGCGACAAACTAGTTCGAACGACAATTTTGAACGTAATCCAAGAATGTTCATTTTTCAATTATAAGCCCAAAAACTTTATTTTAAATAAACATTACACCAATTAAAAAATTATTCCAAGTCTCCTACAAATATATAAAAAGTATTCATACCTTTGGACACTTGAAATATGATGTTGATGACGTGAGACGTGGCACTGAAACTCGACAATGATGTTATCTTGATAAGTAGGCCACAACGTCTTCAACTGTAACAGGTCGTAGGCTTGAAGTATGCACAAGAAATCTATCCTATGACTCAAGTGTTTTTCTCCGGAATTGGGCCAACACTACATTAAGACTCAATTGGAAATTTGTGTCCTTACAAATCTCCCCCTTGGCTATTCCGAGAAAAAATCAAAACAAAATCCTAAAGGGTCGTGAAGCTCTACTAGACTCAAAATCTTCCGACCCAAAAATAAAAAATAAGATGCTTGACTCAAAACCCAAGGATGACTATCTTTGCCGATGAAAATTGTCGCTAAAAAAAATTCATGCACACTTAAGCAAACTATCAAAGGCATAGGAAATATGAAGAATATTAAATGCATGTAAAATAAATACTCCTCCTAAATTAATTATACCCTTTATAAAAAATGACCTACTTAGAAAGACGTCTCCCCCTAAGTTAAATCTCCCAAACTAAAATACGATTACAATAGGACTAGTTGCCATTTCTCCCCATATCATTCTCTCCCTTTTTGTTCAGGAATAGACAGAGGTGATAGAATTAATAAAATCCTCATTTCTCCCCTAATAGAATTAAGAACGAATTCTCTCCTTAAAAACATCACAATGGATATATATATATATATATATATATATATATATATATATATATATATATATATATATATGTGTGTGTGTGGGGGGGGGGGGGGAACATGTAAAATGGATTGTGCATAAAGTGATAAGAGCATTAAAGCATATGGAAAACGATAAAAAGTAACTAATCCACAATAAGGGTAAATAGATACCAACTTATAATGCGATAAAAAATGATACCAACAAAATGTATTTAACATAAGCATGGGATATCAACCAAAAATTTTGCAACCAGTTAGATACAATTCTGAATTAAAGCATAGGTGGACGAACTAAAATGGCAAAGACTAAAAAACATACCATATATATGTAGACATAATGAATATCACTCATGCACACGCACATATATATAGATATAAACACCACACATGACACAAAATACATTAAGCTTTTCACACTGGTATGGAAATTTTTTATCCAAATATATGTGATAAACAGAAGTGCAGGGGTGTGACTAGTTACAATTAAATTTCGATCCAATAACTTTAACACATGTTCACGGAGTTCTTCTTTGGTTGCAAAACTTTATCACATTTAGATATAGCCTCATGTGACAATAAATTGAAATCAATGAACAAACATACACAATGCACATAAGCCTAGAATTTTGATGATTCTACAAACTAATGGAGTCATGACAATAAATGCTTAACTAGGATTCAAAGTCATTGTGCAAACCCGTTAATATATCCAACCAAAATCCTCATAATTTTCTTTTTCTTTTCTTTTGAACATATTAACTAGACTATTTCAGCCTTGGCAAATATTTTTTTTGATGCTATATTTTTAAGGCCTCAAATTCAATGGTGTCTTTTTACGCAAGGGAAATTTTGTCTTTCTCAGTCCAATTCCATTGAAAAACTACTACACCGGATAAACATATTTTTCATTTTTTTAACTCTGGGAAACGGTTATTACATGAACAAATCCTCTATAGTCATATCAAAATGTAGATGACTATATTGATGGGAGAAGATCTCACTTAGATCAAATATACATGTGACGATTAAATTTCAAATGATCTCGTGCATGTGTGAATTAAGGCATATAAAAATAGAATCCATTAAGCAACACAAAATTCAACTACTCCGTATAAGTACGGTAAAGAACATTTTAAGGATTAACAATCTTAACCAAAAGTTCTAGGCACATGGAAGCAAAAAAGAAGGAATTCAAATACAAGTATATGCCACTTATAGTGTGTCAAACTAAAATACACACAAAATTTTTTTTTTGAGTTTTTGAAATTTGTAACCAAACAAACAAAAATATTTACTCAAAAAAATATATTTTTATATTCTCCATTTATTCCAAAATAAAATGAAAGATCAATAATACAAAAGATAAACAAAAATCATAATTCTAGCATGAGAGATGTGATAAAGCAATGACTAGAAAATGATAAACAATCATACATTAGCATGATAATATAGCATGAAGCACAAAAGCTAAAGTATGCAAACAACTAACACATTCACCTTTTAGATTTAGCAAGAGAGGAAGAATGTGTAAGTAAATGGGAATCAAAAATCCTATTTTGTAAAGCTACCAAATCGAATCTCCTAACCCAAACTAATGATGAAGTACTATATGGGGATATTGGAATCTTAGCTACCACAGTTTCCTTACGACGGGATTTTTTCAGACCTCGTTTAAGATCAAAACAAAATTTTCTAAGATGACCTTTTCGACCACAATGTGAACACCAAAAGTATCGGCGAAAAAGATTTACCTAAGAAACGATCTTTAACATTATTCCTAGAAGATTCTCCTAAAATATTGGTTTTGGCTTTATGATTCGAATCATTACAGGTATCGAAGCCTAAACCACAAGTGTCATTTATAATTTGGACCGTCCCTAAGATTTTATCTAATTTCTCTGAACGACTCTCCAAATCAAATTTGACTCTACTCGAGTCTCTCAATTTCTACAATCCTAGACTCAAGAAAACCATTTCTCTCTTCAAACATAAGAAGATCCCTTTTCATGGATTTAATTAAACCTCTAAGGTTATCTCTCTACCCTTCTATATATTCTAGCTTCTCACGAAGATCTCTCTCACGTGTCCTAAGGTCATCAACCAATGCAATCTCATCAAAGAACTTGGCACGCTCTCTTAAACTAGCTTTTAACTTTAAATTTGTTCTTTTTAATTTAATAGATTAATCATATAATTTTCTAAATGCAATTTGAAGTTCACTCTCTTCAACCTCCTCATAACTTTCACTTTGTCTCTGTTCTCCTCTCTCACTACCATCATTTTTTTTAGATTCACAAACTGTGGCCTTGGAAGTGTCATGTGTTAAAATTTCATCAATAAAGGATTGCTCACTTTCACTCACAAGACTTGCCATAAAAGCCACAAATATGGACTTAATGGGGGAATCGGGTCCCTCTTCCTTATCACTATCACTAAGGGTTGTATTGTAGGAAATTGGCTTTTTACCCTCTTTCCTTAGTTTAGTGGGGCATTCAAAAGCACTATGGCCATACCTTTCACAACCAAAGCACCTATTCGACTCGTCCCTATTAAGATTTTCATTATAAGCTTTGGAGATCTTTTCGACTTTGTCATGCTTAGAATTTTCAAATTTCTTAAAATCATTTTTAAACTTCTCAAAGCAATTCCCTTATCAATTTTCTTTTCAGTTTTGGAGGGGAACATATCTAGTTCGTAGGTTTTGCAAATCACCTACTAGTTCCTCAAGTTTGGTAGAGTGTAAGGTGGGTAAAGAATTTAACACAGTCACCTTAGGGATAAATCTATCGGGTAGGGACTAAGAATTTTCTTTACAATACGGTCGTCGATTATTTTCTCACCTAAATTAAATGAAGAATTTACTATATCGGAGAGTCTATCATAAAACACATCGAATGTTTCTTTTTCATCCATTTTGATGATTTCAAATTGAGTAGTGAGGTTTCAGAGTGTAGAAGCCTTAAAGACACTAGTTCCCTTGTGAGTGAGTTGTAATATATACCAAGCTTACTTAGCGGTTTCACACGTCATGATACTTCGAAATTCATTCGGTGTGATCACGCTAAACAAGGCATTTAAACCTTAGGAATTAAAATTTGCATATTTAAATTCATTCTCACTCCATCTATCTGCGGGTTTGGGAACATGCTCATTTTCTACCAAATATGTGGGTGGGGACCACCCATTAACAACTGATAACCAAAACCTCTCGTCGATAGACTTTAGTGACAATTTTATACGCGCTTTCCAATACGCGTAATTAGAACCATCGAAAATTGGAAATTTAGAAAATGGAGAAAATTCCATTTGTAACCAAAAATATTTAAAAAGGACCTTAGTGCAATAAATTGACGATTCGACTCTAATACCAATGTGAAGACGTGATAGGACTCCTAATTATAAATTTTTAAATATAAATTTCCTTTAATGCGGAATAAAGATGGTTCAACACACACAAATGTCAAATTTTAATTTCATAAAATAAATTAAAATTAAACACGACAAAGTGAATAAAAGTAAATACACACACTTTAAATTCACTCAAACCAAGTTAATTTAATTATCAAAATAAAACAATTTCGGCAAGAAAATTATCCAATTAATTTAGTGCCAACTTGAATTAAATTAACTTAAAATAAACTTACCCAAATACTTAAACATGCGCCACTTAATCAAGATTGCAAATTAAATCAAATTTTATCTCTTCATCTTAAGCATGCGTTCTAGGTTATTTTTGCAGAAGATAAAATAAATTCACAACCCCACAACACGACGATGTACGAGGAAAAATCCAAAACGGGAAAAAAAAACTCGGACGAGCCTGGCCTAAAAAATTCACTAAGTATGGTTCAAATTTTACAAAAACTCGACAAGAGGACTTACACAACAAACTCGACTCCCTTCAAGCCTTGACGCGCTCCTTTGATCTTCAGCCTCCGCCTAGCAAATAACCGTGGACTCCACCACAGTCTCGGACTCCACCGATGGGGCTCTTGGACACCGTCACCCACACATGGTGCGAGAACATCGCAGTGAAAACCAAAATGATTCTCCTATTGTTAAGGTGGAGAAACAAGACCCAAACTCTTTTCTTCTTGGGTAGAAGAGTAAACCTGGTGCCAAAATGCTCTAAGAAAATATATAGAAGTCGAAATACTTGGAATAAACTAAATAGTTGGGTGTATGTATTATTGGTAGGAATTATTTCATGAATTCACAAAACACAAAACTATGAACTTTTAATGTTAAGAAATTTTTTCTCTCCACATTTTTTCTCAAAGTATGTTTAGAAGTTATCAGAAGTTGGTTTTTCAAAAGAGGTTCCCGTACTAAATAAATCTGAAAAGTTAGTGGGAACAAAAGAGTGGGATTATGGAGAAAAACTGCCAAAATATTTTTTGTCGCCGAAAATATCATTTGAACAAGATTTTCGTTCGAACAACCATCTAACGATGCTCTAGTGGTCAAGTGATAAAAGTCGTTGGCAAACTCGTTCAAACGAAATTCTCGTTCTAGCGACAAACTCGTCCGAACGACAATTTCGAACGTAATCCCAGAATGTTCATTTTTCAATTATAAGACCAAAAATTTTATTTTAAATAAATATTACACCCATTAAAAAATTATTCCAAGTTTCCTACAAATATATAAAAGTATTCATACCTTTGGAGACTTGAAATATGATGTTGATGACGTGAGACGTGGCACTAAAACTCGGCAATGATGTTATCTTGATAAGTAGGCCACAACGTCTTCAATTGTAATAGGTCTTAGGCTTGAAGGATGCACAAGAAATCTATCCTATGACTCAAGTGTTTTTGTCTGGAATTGAGCCAACACTAAATTAAGATTCAATTGAAAATTTGTGTCCCTACAAATCTCCCCTTGGATATTTCGGGAAAAAAACCAAAACAAAAACCTAAAGGGTTGTGAAGCTCTACTAGACTAAAAAAATTCCCACCCAAAAATAAAAAATAAGATGCTTAACTCAAAAACCAAGGATGACTATCTCTGCCGATGAAAATTTCCACCAAAAAAAATTCCTGCACACTTAAGCAAACTATCATACGCATAGGGAATATAAAGAATATTAAATGCCTGTAAAATAAATACTCCCCCTAAACTATTTATCCCCTTTATAAAAAATGAACTACTTACAAAGACGTCTCCCCCTGAGTTAAATCTCCCAAACTAATATATGATTACAATAGGATTAGTTAACATTTCTCCCCATATCATTATCCCCCTTTTTGTTCATGAATAGACAGAGGTAATAGAATTAACAAAATACTCATTTCTCCCCCAATAGAATTAAGAACGAATTCCCTACCTAAAAACTTCACAAGGGATATATATCTATATATATGCCAAAACAAGTAAAACAGATTATGCATAAAGTGCTAAGAGCATTAAAGCATATGGGCAACGATAAAAAGTAACTAATCCACAACAAGGGTAAATAGATACTAACTTATGATGCGATAAAAAATGAAACCAACAAAATGTATTTAACATAAGCATGGGATATCAACCAAAAATTTTGCAACCAGTTAGATACAAATTCTGAATTAAAGCATAGGTGGACTAACTAAAATGGCAAAGACTAAAAAAAATACCATATATATGTGGACATAATGAATATCACTCACTCATTCACTCACTCACATGCACATACATATAGATATAAACACCACACATGACACAAAATACATGAAGCTTTTCACACTCGTATGGCAAAATTTTATCCAAATATATGTGATAAACAGCAGTGTAGGGGTGTGAACTAGTTACAATTAAATTTAGGTTACCTCAATGAGGCTCAAGCTTGTTCGTATATTCAACGAATAAATATAGCTGAGGATGATCGCCCAAGGAAAGTGAAAAAAGATAAACTGGTCATCGGTTTCTCCAAGAACGACCTCGGAGGTGTGCTATATCCTCATGATGATCCATTGGTGATAAAAATGAGGATGAAGGAAGTGATGATCTCAAGAGTACTGGTGGATAATGGTAGCTCAGCAGATATCATGTTCTACTCATGCTTTGACAGCTTAAATTTAAAGTTGTCTCAGTTGGAGCCTTATCACAGGCCCTTCCTCGGTTTTACTGGTGAGAAAGTTTTTCCACTTGGGACGATCAAGTTAGATATGTTCATTGGTACATGGCCTGCTTGTCGAACAGAAAGAGTGCGCTTTTTGTGATGGATAAGAATGTTCAATCAGCTTATAATATCATCATGGGAAGGGTAGGATTGAAGAAGTTCGAAGCAGTACCATCTACTGTAGATCAATGCTTAAAATTCCAAACCAACTTTAGAGTAGGAGTGGTGAAGGGCGACCAAAAAGTAGCTTGAGAATGCTACTATTCATCTGCTGAGCAAGAAGAGTGTGAAGAATCCAGAAAGAAGACTACTAATTATCAGGTTGATGAGATAGAAGACGCAGAGATTGAGACTTTAGACCCAAGAGATGAATCTCAGCTCGTTAAGGGTCAGGTCATGGAGGCTACTGAAAATATTATTCTGGACGATGAGCATCCAGAACGAACAACTCAAATTGGTGCTTCACTAGATGTGTCAATAAAACAAGAGCTGATAGCATTTCTAAAAAGCAGAAAACAAACTTTTGCATGGAGCCACGAAGACATGCAAGGGATAGACCCAAGTTTCCTATGTCATGAGCTTAATGTGAATAAGGAGATCAAGCCAGTAAAACAAAGAAGAAGAGTGTTCAGCCCCAAAAAGAACCAAGCTATACAAGAAGAAGTCGAGAAGCTCCAAAAAGCCTGTTTTATTGAGGATGTCAAATATCCTGATTAGCTAGCTAATGTGGTGATGGTGAAGAAGAAAAATAACAAATGGAGGATGTGTGTAGAATTCACCGATCTCAATAAGGCATGCCCAAAGGATCATTTTCCTCTTCCCCGAATCGATCAACTGGTGGATGCTACCTCGGGGCATGAATTGCTGAGTTTTATGGATGCTTACGCTGGTTATAATCAGATTAAGATGAAGCCTGAGGACAGGGAGAGTACCTTTTTTATTACCCCTAAGGGAACTTATTGTTATAATGTTATGCCTTTTGGATTGAAAAATGCAGGTGCAACATATCAGCGGCTGATGAATAAGGTATTTGCAGAGCAAATCAGTTACAATATGGAAGTTTATGTTGACGATATGCTGACAAAGAGAAAGAAAGCTGTTGATCATCTAATTGACTTAGGCTAGACCTTTGATCAACTAGATAAATATTAAATGAAGTTGAGCCCTACCAAATGCATATTCGGAGTACGAGAAGGCATGTTCCTCGAGTATATTGTCAACCAACGAGGAATTGAAGCAAACCCTAAAAAGATCAAGGCTCTATTGGGACTATGATCTCCAACGACGAAGAAGGAAGTACAAAGTCTCACAGGGCGAGTTGCAGCACTTAATAGATTTGTATCATGAGCAACTGACAGATGTCTACCATTCTTTAAAACACTCTAAAAGACTTTCGAGTGGAATGATGAATGCGAGAAGGCCTTTCATGAGTTGAAGAAATACCTGGGAGCACCCCCACTGTTGTCCAAGCCAGTGATGGGAGAAAGATTGTACTTGTATCTGGAAGTTTTGGAGAATGCAGTTAGCTCGACATTGATAAGAATGGAGGATGGAGTGAAAAAACCAATTTATTACACTAGCAAGGCCTTCCGAGGAGAAGAGATCAGATATTCAAGACTGGAAAAGTTGGCACTAGCGTTGATCAAAGCGAGTAGAAGAATAAGGCCATACTTCCAAGATCATACTATAGTTGTGTATACAGACATGCCATTAAGGCAAGATTTGCATAAACTAGAGAAATCAGGAAGATTGATGTATTGGGCTATAGAGTTGGGTGAATACGACATAATTTATGAGCCTAGATCGTCGCTTAAAGGGCAAGCAGTAGCAGATTTCATCGCAAAATTCACCTATCCAGATACCTCCGAAGAGAAGAAGTTGGATACCGACCAGCCTGTGGATGTTACATGATCATTAAACTTAGACCCCGACCAACTTAAGTCGGTTGACGATCAAGAGGAGATGGTCGATGAGCAGCAAGAAGTGCTAGGGGAGGATATAAAGAACCAATGAATATTCCACTGAGGAACTTTATCCGATAAAAAGTTTGAGGATGAAGTACCTATATGGAATCTGTATGTGGATGGCTCATCTTGTAGTACAGGCTGTGAGGCAGGGATTGTTTTAAACAGCCCGGATGAAATCGATGTGGAGTATGCTCTGCGCTTTTAATTCAAGGCTTCTAATAATGAGGCTAAGTATGAAGCTATGATTGCAAGTCTTAGTTTAGCAAAAACCATGGGGGCAGAGCAGGTCATTGTATTCAGTGACTCACAGTTAATCGTAAATCAAATGCTGGGAGTGTACGCAACAAAGGGAAAATTAATGATCAAGTATTATATGAAAGCAATGGAGATTGCATTGAGCTTTAGCGCGGTACAGTTAATTAGAACACCAAGATTGGAGAATGCAAGAGCAGATGCTTTAGCTCGGTTGGCCTCAGCCACACGTACCGAGCTACGAAGAACAATCCCAATAGAAATTTTGGCTAGAAGGAGCATCAACGAAGATCTGATGATGAACTTTATTACCCATGATTTAGGACCATCTTGGATGGATCCCATCAGGGCATATATTGAAGAAGGGGTTTTGCCAACTGATAAGCTCGTAGCCAAGAAACTAAAGTTTAAAGCTGCTCATTATGTATTAACTAATGGAATTTTATATAGACGAGGAATTATAGCAGGTCTGCAAAGATGTGTGCATCCCTCCGAGGTGAAAGATTTGATTGAATAGGTCCATGAAGGGTCCTGTGGAGATCATGTAGCAGGTCGGACGCTTTTGCAAAGAATAATGATGCAAGGATATTACTGGCCAACGATGAGGGCTGATTGTATAGCCTATGCCAAAAAATGTGACAAATGTCAACGCTTCTCCTCTATCCGAAGAACTCCCCAAGCATTGTTAACACCCAATGGACAAACTGAAGTGACAAACCGAACGCTGCTGAATGGTTTGAAGAAAAGACTGGATGATGCGAAGGAAAATTGGATCAACGAGCTACATTCTATTCTGTGGGCTTATCGTACTACACCACGAGCAGCAACAGGATGATCTCCATACATGCTGGCATTTGGAAGTGAAGCTGTTATACCTGCCGAGCTGGGCCTCCCCACACACAGAGTGCTGAATTTCAATTCTTCTATCAGTGACTTGATGAGAAGATTAGACTTGGATATGCTCGAGGAAGTTAGAGAAGAAGCACCAATCAGGAATGCTGCATACCAACAACGAATAACTTTGTTTTACAACAAGAGGGTAAAAAAGTGTGATTTGAAGGAAGGAGACTATGTGCTAAAGAAAGTAATTCAAAAGAACAATAAATTGGAAGCTAACTGGCATGGACCTTACAGAGTAACAGAAGTTGTTAGTCCAGGAACCTACAAGATTGAAACGTTGGAGGGGGAAGAATTTAAGATGCATGGAATGCAGAACATCTACGCAAGTATTATCAGTAGTTGGGATTCCTATCTAAATGAAGTTTTCTTCAGTATGAATAAAGTGTTGAAATTTTTATCCAATTCTCTCCTTTTAATGAAATTTTTTCGGAGTATTAGTGCTACACACTACGCATCAAGTTCAGAACAAAAATACCCCAACTACGGTTGGTCGGTAAAATAAACCCCCCCCAACTACGGTTGGTCGGTCCACCAACTACGATTGGTCGGTAAAATAAACCCCCCAACTACGGTTGGTAGCTCCACCAACTACGGTTGGTCGGTAAAATAAACCTTCCCAACTACGGTTGGTCGGTCCACCAACTACGGTTGGTGGGTAAAATAAACCCTCCCAACTATGGTTGGTCGGTCCACCAACTACGGTTGGTCGGTAAAATAAACCCTCCCAACTACGGTTGGTCGGTCCACCAACTACGGTTGGTCTGTAAAATAAACCCCCCTTGGTCGGTCCACCAACTACGGTTCGTCGGTAAAATAAACCCTCCCAAATACAGTTGGTGAGTCCACCAACTACGATTGGTCGATAAAATAAACCCTCCCAACTACGGTTGGTCGGTCCACCAACTACGGTTGGTCGGTAAAATAAAACCCCCAACTACGGTTGGTCGGTCCACCAACTACAGTTTGTCGGTAAAATAAAATCCACCAACTAAGGTTGGTCGGGAATAAAAATCCACTAACTCCGGTTGGTCGAAAACAATTGTTTAAGAAATATCATGGGATGGAAGTCATTTCGTGGATTATAATTAAAAAGTGATTAGTCACTATAATCCAAAAAATAAAACAGAATTTCTTACTTATGGCATATCAAATTACCACCAACTCTAAGTTGGTCGGGAAACAAAATATCACCAACTCCGGTTGATCGTTAAATAATTATTACAAACTCATAATGGTCAACAATAAATTTTCACCAACTCCAGTTGGTCGGCAAGTTAAAATAACACAGTAAATTTTTGTTTTCTTACAAGACATACATACACATTCATTAGAAAATAAAATAGATATTTTATAAAGTAATGACAAAAGAAAAATGATGTGAGAAATGTATTTCATTACCAAAACTTTTCATTCAAATCGAGAAGGATTCCATATGCTGTGGAAAGAAGAAATCATTACATAAAAATCCTATTCTATTGCCTTTTTCCCTTCTGCCTTTGAAACAGGCTCTACTCCAGCAGGAGGATCATCTAAGGCGTAAGGAGAATTTATGAAGTTCAGATCTCTGAGCATCCTGACATTCATTACTGATGGCCGATCAAGTAAGTGCTCCGGGCGAGATATCTCAAAATTAGAATGAAGACTATAGTCGCCAAGATACTTTGAGATCAGGCACTGAGGAATTGCCCGAGCAGGAATCCAACTCATGTCAAGCTTAAATTGAGGCACTGGCAAATCAAGCAACCCAGGATCATAATAGTCCCATAAATAATGGCCCTTCTCTAACTTTAACACCCCGAGCGCATTCAACCATCCTTGCTTGTAACCCTCATTATTTGAATTCTGGATCCGATCATCGAGGTGATAAAGGGCTTCATTATATCCATCCATCCAAAATTCTCTGGGCTATTTGTGAAACTGATTGGTCAACCTTCCAGTTACTCGTGGAGGTTCTTCACTAAAAGTTCTTTATTGTCCAAGGCAGAGATTTGTGCAGAGAGTTTCTCGTCGAGGTTTAAAATCTTCTTGGACATCTCCGACAAAGCCTGATTCTTCGCCACCAACTGGAATGCTTGATTCTCTAAAGCTTCTTGAGTTCTTGCCTCTTTAATAGTAACCCGAGCATCCCTTGCTCATCCTCGAGAAGCTCTTGCTCGTCCGCCAGCAGAAGTAGTCCTTTTTAAGGTTTCTAATTCATCTCTTAAATATGCATTTTCAACCTCCAGAAGTGAGAAACCTTCATTGTTAACAGGGACCAAGGCTCCTGAAGAAGATGCTGCAGATTTCAATTGAGATATCTCTTCTCTCAGAACATTATTTTCCTGCTCTAGCAGTTTCGCGATCTGCCTATGTTCTTCAACCTCGGTGTTCAAAGTCCTCTCCTTAATATCATAAGCAGCAATGAACTTATCATACCCTTTGTCAGTATTTAGTTGCTGATACTTTTTCTCATACCCCTAATGCAAAAGGGCAGAAGATTCCTTGTATTGTTGTTGAAGTTCCTCGATGATACCCCAGATATCTTCAATAATCTCAAAATATGCCACATTGTTGGCAACTGCACGATCGAGCAGGCACTTCAAATATTAATAGGCTTCGACAGCTCGTTCTGAAGTGTCTGGACCAAGGATGTCGATGATTTGAGCTTCAGTCAAGTTAGCATGGCCAGCCTTGAAGTAGTCATTGCATTTTTTCATCAGTTCAGTATCGTGGGCTAACAAGAGATCCATTCTAGCCATAAACTAGTAAAGAAAAGGGACATAAAGAATCAATAAAGATGCAAACAGAGCAAGTAGAACAAAAAGTCAATATGAACAGCCGAAAGTTTGAATTTTATTACGTCACAAAAAGAAGTACATGACCCAAAATTACATTCAACAAAAAAATAAAAAGCAAAGAGAAAGGTCCGAACAACTCTACACCTTCTCCTTGCTTCCTAAGAATTCCTCGGGAGGCTTGGACGAAGAAGTAGGTTGCTCGGAGGGCAGAGAAAGCTGATCGGTAGACATGTTGGTTGGCTGGGGCTGCTCGTAGAAAAGTTTAACAGTAGGGACCTGATCCCCAATCATCATTGAAGACTTATAAGAGGCAGCTTCGTCCTCTTCTTATTCTCTAGGAGAGGGAGGAGGACCATGAACATGGCACTGGAAAAGTTCAGAACTCTCAGAGACCTTTAACTCCTGCAGAGCAGCAATCCATCCTTCCCTGAAGTATTTGAAGCTAGCAAATTCCATCTGAGAGGAGATGGCAGCTAGGCCTTTATTCCAACCCTTGTCCCAACCAGCGCTAAAGGACTTCTTAACAACAAGTTTTCTCTTTGCCTTCTCTGAAGAAATCCTCTCAGTATGAAGTTCCTCGGCAGCCTTAATCTTCTCTTCTATCTCCTTCCTTTGACGATCAACGTCACGAAGTCTAACAACTTCCTCTTCAATTTTCTTAAGCTTGTTCTCAAGCTCTTCAGTGTTCTTGAGCTTTTCCTTAAGCTCTTTGTTTTTCTTCTCAAATTCTCTCATTTTCCTCTCCAATTCTTAGGAGGCCTCTATAGCTCGGTCCCTTTCTTGGTCGACAGACTTAACCTGCTTCTCCTAAGTAATTTTATTATCCTTATACTTCTGATGAGATTCCTTCAAAGATTGGTTCAATCCAGTAAAAGCTTCTTCTACACCTCCCGAGGAGATTGAAGCCTTGATAGCTTCATCCTTATTCAGAATGGTATTGAAACATTTTACCAGCTGGAAAAAGAAAATAACTGTAAGTAAGTATGAGGACATAACATTGAAAAATGAAAGTTTAGTTTAGCAATGCTTACTGAGGCAATATGCTGAGCTGCCAAGGTAGTGACTCTATCACGAGAAAGACTGTCTTCAATACCTTGGATCTCTGGGATAATCCAAGACTTCACCGAGATCATGAAAGATCTCGGAGCAAAAAAAGTGGGAATACCACTTCTAGCGGTTAAAGGCTGAGAGATAGATTCAGCCGGTTTATCCGAGGAACTTTTCTTCAACTTCCTCGTTGGAGCAGAAACATTCTTAACCAAGGATGTTGTCTTGGTCGGTGATATAACGATAACGTCACTGGGAGGAGAAACAACAACAACCTTGCTCGGATCCACTTGGGGGCTTCTTGACAATCTACTTAGCAGCATGAGGGGATGCATCAATATTTCTCGTCCCTTCTTCTGGGACATTTGGCTTATTTTTCTTTGCCTCTCCAGCGGTTCAGGCAGACTTATCAAAGAAGGCAGGAGCTCTTCTTCTCTTCATTCTGTCACTCAGAGGAATATTTGATTTAGGGGAAGAACCTTCAGAAGCTGGTATTGGGTCGATGTCACCCACTACTGGGCGAGAAGTAAAAGACGAAGTGTAGCTTTTGTACTGCAACAAATAAGAAGCTGATCCAATGTGTTCGTCAGCAATAGTTTGGTGCAAACTCCAGATAAGTTTCAAGTGTCTCAAATTGACATCAGTTTCTTTGGGGGATTTTCTTTTGCTATCGACTGCAAATAAACAAAAATTAAAATGTCAATGACGCATTTTATCAAACATAAAGAAAACACAATCTCAAAAATAAAATAAAATAAATGCAACCTATCCCATTTCCATAGGGAGGGCATCTAGGACCCTGATACACATCATTTCCATTTAATGGAGCATCTTGCCAATTTTTCATAACAACCCCATGCTCAAAGTAATCCCTGTTGGCATCTGGGAGATTGACAACTAAAGCCCTATTTAAAAACCTAGTTTTTAAATAAAAAGTACTATCCTTGACAACCCATCTATAACAAAACATAATTTCTGGAATTCCTAAACGGGTTCCATGAATTTGATTTAACCTATGAACTCCATTAACTATTCTCCAAGTGTTTGGCGCCATTTTTGCAGGAACAACATAAAAAAACTAACAAAACTCCAAACATAAAGGATTTGGAGGGAAAAAAAGCCTCATTCGGCCACAAAGAGACTGGGGAACCAATGTCCCTCAGCCAGACGAAAATAGTCAGAAGGTTCAGAAAGTTCTTCCAAAGTAACCCATGAAGGAATAGAAAAATCAGAGTGAAACTTATCAAGCGACTCAACAAGGTAAACCATGATGAACAGAGAAAATAAAAAATAAGGAAGAAGATCTTACAGGAAATGGATGGATCAGTTGACAACGAACAATGGAAGAAACGAACGCACAAGATAGAGAGGAAGTAAAGAAGTTCTAAGATGCAGATTTGAAAAAGTAAAGGACGATCGAATTTTCTGAAGCGTTTAAATACTTTACCTTGGGAATAGAGAAAAACAATGATTACCAGGATGGACGATTGCGTATTCGGCGACTAAAAAGAAGAAAAGGGAAAAAAAATGAAGCGGCTATGGAAATTCAAAATATTTATAAAGACTGATACTGTGCATTTGTAAAGGAGTTGTATACAACGAATGCTTTCCTAAAAACCATAAAAACCAAAAATCTAAGCAGCAGAATGTTCCCTACTTTTCTTCAACATCAAACTATGAAACATTGGGAGCTTCTGTTGATACCAAATTTATTCTGCTGACGTGGACCAATTATGTGAAGACACGTGTCAATCTATATGGCACTCGCAAACATTTTTTGAACAACACCTTGGCTCCGAGGAACTCAACCTCCCCGACCAACTCAAGCTCTCCGAGCAATAAGTGTTCTCCGAGGAACTCTATTATACCGAGCAACTCATGAATACCGAGCTACTTAGGCGGTCCGAGCAGCTTAGGCGGTCTGAGTTGCATCTCGTACAGAGCATTCATATCCGGATAATTAAGAGGATGACTGCGCATTAAATGCTCAATATTATCACACAGACGCACACGCCTATTGGGCATCTATGTATTATTCTTTTATTTGTATCACATCAAGGCTATAAATACATTGTAACCTCCTCATTAGCAGGGCACTCAGAATTTCTTGGTAAACCCATTATCGAGAATTCTGCAAATAGTTAGCAATAACACAAACAATGGACATAGGCCATTCTTTCAAGGTTGAACCACTTTAAAAATCTTTTGTCTTGTTTATTTTTATCTGTGATTAAAGAATTAGGTCAAATCTAGTTTTTTACATCAACAGGGGGGTTCCTTGTTTGGATTTTTCCTCGGCGAGACGTCCCACGCACGAACCGCAGTGTAATGTTGTAAATTGGGGAGAAGTTAGTCCTTAATGCTCATATTTATATCTATATCACCTATCCCGACGATTGACAGTGCCAGGAGTAGTGTAACGGTGGGGTTCCTTGTTTGGATTTCGCTTCGGCAAGACGTCCCACGCATGAAATGTCGTGTACTGTTGAGAATTAGGAATATTAATTAATTAAAATCTGAGTAATAATAATCTGGGTTACATGCATCATGCATTGAGGGCATAATAAATCTCGAGGATCAATACTGCCAGGAGTAGTGTAACGGGGGGTTCCTTGTTTGGATTTCGCCTTGGCGAGACGTCCCACGCACGAAACGCAGTGCCGTATTGAGAATCGGGAGAAGTTTTGTCCTTAGCACTTGATGCTAATAACTCACATATATATGTTTACATGCGAAATGAGGGCATAACTAGAATATATGAAATTCTAGTAAGAGAATGTTGATGTATTGTGATTATGTTAAACTGTGGATGGTTATACAACTTTATATGTTCAAGAAATGAACAAATATAAAGAGAACTATAACATTTAAAATAAAGTAATGTTGTAGATGGAACTTAGCTAAGGGTAGATTGCGAGATAAGTTAGAAAATCTTAATCGTATCTTAATTTTGGGATCTAGTTAGATTTTATTGCCTAATTTATATTTGGGCATTCATTTGGAGACCACGTGCATACGTTTAGTGCGCGCTCTAGTTGAGAGGTGAGTGGGATTTTTATGGAGAGGACGATTCCATTAAATCATGTCATAATGCATTTATAATTATTATGCATTTTAATGCACTTGCTAAAAAATGTTTTTAACTCGGGCTCTGACCCGTTTATATTTTCTCCCTCCATGTATATATTGTATTACTTTAGGCGTTCCTCCGCAAGGACGCCATTGATGTTCTTCCATCCAGTGTTTTCGTGGAGCCGTGGCAGTAGCGGACTATTGCGGCATCTTGTTTAGACGATTCCTATGTTTGATGTATCTAAATTAGGATTCAGTTTGTATCTCGAGTTTATACTCAAGTGTTGTAGATTAACACTTTTACATTTCTTACCTCAGATTATTTGTATTGTTTGTGACCCGACAGCTTATTCGGGTATTTCATTGTAGAGATTTTGTTGTACATTGTATTGTACCCTTTTATATTATTAGAGTTTGCTCTTATCACTCATCATAGTTAGATGTGTATTGCTGGGTATGTTTGCATTATTGGTTTTGTTATTGTTGTTAAATAAAAAGTTTTATATTTTTGGCAATTCGCTTTTAATGATTTCGGGTAGTTAGCCTTATATTATATAGTATTGTGAGTTGATGTTGAGACTGTGCCATCTGAGATACCTGATTTATTATAGTATAGGGCTGGCCACCCGTTATTATTTGGAGCGGGTTGTCACAGATTCCAAACTTCTTGAGCAAGTAGACTATAGCCAAATAGATGATCAAAATCTTCCTCAATTGGCTTGGTGTAACATGAAAATAATAAATGGCATATAATTTAAAAAATCACATTACAACAATGATAATTTATAAATATATATACTTAGGTTTAAAAACATGCCATTGCAAGGCGAGAACCCAAAACAGTCCCCAAATGACCCCGTACAAGGCACGATCACCTCGCATGAGACAAATCTAAGTTGTAGGAAACAACAACATAGTCACAAAACTCCTAGTTTGAGAATATGACGATAATTTCAAAATATCAAGACTTAGGGTAAAAAATATGCAGCTAGAGGAAAAAAAATAAAAAATAGCCTCAAAATTGCCCCGTAAGATACTTGAACATCTCGTATGGGGACAATGTAACTCGTAAGAACTGACCGCATAGTCACGAAACTACCAGTTTGAGATTATGATGATAATTTGAAAATATTAAGACTTCGTCATAAAAACATACCACTAGAGGGCAGAAACCAAAAAAGCCCCCAAACGACCCCTTCAAAGGCACAAACACCTCATACAAGACCAATGTAACTCGCAGTAACTAACTAGGTAATCACAGAAATCTCAATTTGATAATATTACAATAATTTGCAAATATCTAGACATAGGTTAAAAATAAGTCCTTAAAGGGAGAAAACCCAAAACAAACCCCAAACAACCTAGTAAGAGGCACAATCACCTTGCACGAGACCGATGTCACTCGTAGGAATTGAGAGCATAGTCACGGGACTCCCGAATTGAGAATATGATGATAATTGCAAATATATATATATTTAAGGTTAATAACATGTTGTTAGAGGGAGAAAATCCAAAATAACCCCTAAATGGCCCCATGAAAGTCATGAACAACTCCCATAGGACCAATGTAACTTGTAAGAACTAATCGATTAGTCACGGGACTTCTAGTTCGAGAATATGACGATAATTTAAAAATAACTAGACTTAGGCTAAAAAATATACTGTTATAGGGTGAATAACTAAAATAGCCACCAAAACGGCCCCGCAAGAGGCACGACCACCTTGCACTGGACAAATGTAACTCGTAGGAACTGATCGTATAGTCAAAGGACTCCCGATTTGAGAATATGATGATAGTTTTACAAATATCTATAAAGAATTAAAAATATGTTGTTAGACGGCGAAAACCCAAAACAGTCCTTAAACGGCCCCGTAAGAGACACAGACACCTTGCACGGGACAAATATAACTCGAACGAAGTGAACTCATAGTCACGGGACTCTCGGTTTGAGAATATAATGACAATTTGTAAATATTTAGACTTAGGCTTAAAAAAATGTCATTATAGGGCGAAAATCCAAAATAGCCACCAAATAACCCCATAAAAGGCACGATCACCTCCTGCGGGACCAATGTGACTCGTTGGAATTGAGTGGGTAGTCATGCGACTCCCGATGTGATACTATGACTATAATCTAAAAATATTTAGATTAAGGATAAAAATCATGTTGTTAGAGGGAGAAAACCAAAAACAACTCCCAAATGACCTCGTAAGAGGAATGAACATCTCGCATTAGGAATTGACTGCATAATCACGGGACTCTTGATTTGAGAATATTATAATAATTTGACAGTATATATATAGGGATGACATAAAAAATTGAGAATCATTAAACTCTGTTTTAAAAATTTTCATTGTGTCCTACCCCCCCCCCCCATAATAAAAAAACTCCTTGAAGGATTAAATTCAAATTTTTTGGAAAAATTAAATGGTATAAATATCAATGTCTTCTTTGCCTAATTTTTGGATGAGACATTGTATCTTCTTCTATATAAAATAAAATAAATAAAAAGGGATGTGGTATTAAACTAATGATTTGGAGCTTAGCTCCCATTAATTATTAATACTTACTTTAAGACCATATCCAAGTCACTTATGAAAAAATGTTGCTCCAAAATGCTCTAATGGTATTTTTTTTTCTCCTTGAAAAATGAACCAAAGTCCAAAGGAATAAGTAAAAAAAGTCAAGAATGTTCTCACGGCAATCCAACTTGTTGCACGAAGGTTAGAAAAGTAAATAAAAATTACTAAAAATGAGAAAAAAAAACAGTAGAAAAATGAGAATTTTATTAAGGGTTAACCATATTTTGATGTGATAAGGATTCTACTTTTATAATATTTTTTTAATTTCTTTTTATCTTGTTGGTGGAAATTTATCGTGCCCTTAATTTTTTATGAATCATATGTATTAAAATGCCTACAAGAAATTTTCAATAAACATTATAAGAAACTATATAATAAAAAGAAAAAAAATATTATATGCTTTAGATGAGTGGATTAATCATGATCAATTAAAATATCTTAATACAAAAACTAATTATAACTTGGCATCTTACAAGCAGGAAATAAAATTTTGTTAGATACATTTTAAAGTTTAATGTTTGTGTAACATATTCTTATTGTGAAAAGAGACAATTTTTTATAATTCTCCTAAGGCCCAAATTTCTCTTTATCCACCCTAGAATCATCCTCTCACTTATAGAAAATTAACGCATCCCCATCCTAGTGAAAAACTTTTCTAGTGAAATCCTTTTTGTGTTTAAGTTTCTGACAGTTTAGTGTCTCCTTGTACTTATGAAAGTTGACTCTAAAGTACTCTAAAGTACGTGGCCATTAAATGAGTTTCTTATTAAAATATGGTTACTTGGTCAATGATGCAAAAGATCCTTATACTGGGTCAATGGTGTTAAATGTCCTATTTTTCCATATTCGATATTTGTTTAGGAAAAAATTGAAAGATATAAATTTACTATTTCTGTAAAACCTTAATTTTTCGATGAGAAACCCACTTCTCTAGCTCCAAAAATGGTGCTACTAATGCAGGCCAGAAAATAAAAGAAATAGATGAAGAAAGAGAGAAAGGAGAAAATATAAACACTCTGATAAGTATTCCGGTGGTATTCGATAAGCTTCTTCAGTAAACTATTTCGAAAAGTCTCAGGTGGGTGGGGTGGGGTGCGATGGGGGTAGGGATGTGATTAACAGTGAGAAAGAGAGACTAGGGTTATGTATTTATTTCTTTAGGGAGAGTAAGTGGGCTTAAATGGAAATGGGTGAGGGGTACATTTGTCTAAATATATATGTTCTATACTAAAAAAGAACTTGGTGGATTATAGAAAAGTCAACAAAATTTTATGTATCTCTGATCCAACAAATAGGACTAGCCCGTAATAATGCCTAATGCAAATACTTACATATCTTTATAAGTAGTAATCACCACCCGAGCTTCTTGCCAACTTGGGGTGTAGCAATGGCATGATGAGTTTTGTTCCTTATAATTTTGGTTTCTTACATAGAAATGTTAAGGGGACTTTAAAATGTTGCTAGAGTAAACACCCCTCATTTATGTAACAAATTAGTTGAGAGGTTTGGTCAACGTCCACCTGCCCTTATGTTTTTTTCTTATCGAGTGTACATAGTTTTATAAATAAACTTTGTCTAAGACATAATTCCCTACGACAGTTATTTTTAGGGTTTTTTATTTACACCTGCTTATATGTTTCCAACCATTGATTAAGAAAGACTCTTTAATTCAAATCTATGAGATCTAATATTATCCTTAGAAAAGTTTAAACCATGTCCATGTCTCTCGAATGTGGATAACCATACCATTTAAACCTAAGTCACTTAGAACTGTTTTATAAGATTATTATGGGAAAGGCTGTCAACAAATTATATTGACTGTAACCCCAATTAATAATATGACACACACACGATAAAATTATAATGAATAGAAAGACACGAACACGGGAAGATACAATACTTAAGTGGCTCACCAATTTGACTACATCCACTAGTAACTCAGATCAATTAACAAATGGGTTACAAAAATATACACTCCAAATGAAAAATACAATGTGTATTTTTCTATACAGATGTATAACCAAATAATATCTCTACACTGAACTCTATTTTTAGTGTTTGGTGTGTAATTTCTTCATCGAAAAGATTGAATTTATAGCCTTCAAAGTTTGAACCACTTGTTAGACAAACCACTAAAAGTGATAAAAAAAGGAGCAAAAGATAAAAGGAAAAGGAAAAAAGGAAAGAAAACAAGCCACTGAAAGCGGTTAGTTTTCTATCTTCCTATCACCTTTTTCAACAATCTTCACCTTGGCAAAACTTTTACAGGGATGTTAAGCTTTCGACAACTAAAACCTGCCAATTCAACCTTGGCTATATATGCAAATCTCCACTCAAACACTTAACCACATATTATCCAAAATAATTCAAGTATCGTCCAAATGCACTCGAAAGAACCATACACTTGAAGGTGTTCAAATCTAAAGTATCTTGATCAAGTTTAAATAGTGATCAAACTTGATCTCAGTTACAACCTTTTTCAGCATATCTGGGTCATTATCCCTAGTTTGTATCTTATCGAGGAGAATAGTCCCCTCATCCAAAAAAATTCAAATAAAGTGGAAACAAACATTGATGTGCTTTGTCCATGAATAATGGACCTGTTTCATTAGTAAGTAGATAGAACAATAACTATCACAAAACACATCCATGTGATCCTAAAAAATTCCTAAGTATGAAATTAAACCATGAAGGAAAACAGACTCCTTAACTGCATTTGTTGCTTCCATGTACTCTGCCTATGTAGTAGACAAAGCAATTGTAAACTGTAGCGTATACCTTCAACACATCGGCCCTCCATCTACTGTAAACACATAATAAATAGTGGAACAATGTTTTTCCAAATCACCGGTATAATCTAAATCCTCATATCCAAACACATACTCACGAGAACATAAATCCTTCCCAAATATTAAACCTACATCTATAATACCATGGATATATCGTAAGATCCATTTCATAACTTTCTAGTGTAATGTTCTTGGATCATGAACATACCTTCTCACCATATTAATAGCTTGTGAAATATCATGCCTCATACACACTATTATATACATGAAATTTCCCACCGTGTTAGCATAGGGAACATGAGCTATTTGTGAACATTCATCATTTGTCTATTGAGATTCCATGGCACTTAGCTTGAAGTGTGGAGTCAGAGAAGTGCTTATAGGTTTGGTTTTAGAATCCATGCCTAAATGCTCTAATACCTTCTTCAAATACTACTTTTTGTGAAAAATAAACCGTGCCCCTAGAACAATCTCTGATAATCTCCATTATGAGTATTTTCATTACATCGCCTAGATCTGTCATCTCAAATTCATGACTTAACTGAATTTTTAGATTTCTAGATATCCACCTTGCTCTTAGAAGCAATCAACATATCATGAACATGTGAGGGAAAATAAATAAAGGATCCATTACAAAGTTTACAAAAATACACAGAATGGTTATAGTGACTCCTTATGAATTACTGCCCAAACATAAATTGATCAAATTATTTGTAATACTGCCTTGGAATTTGCTTCAAACCATAAAGCAATTTTTTTCAGTTTACTAGCCCAATTCTCTTTACCAGTAATTTTGTACCCTTCTGGTTGAGTTATATAAATTTCCTCCTCTAATTCTCCATGAAGAATGCAGTTTTCACGTCAAATTGTGCTAACTCGAGATCAAATTGCACAAATAATGCTAGCAAAGTACGAATGGGATATTTTTTCACAACTAGGGAATATACCTCATTACAATCAATCCTTTCCTTCTACGCTTAGCCTTTCACCACTAACCTGGCCTTGAATCTTATATTGTCTTTCTATGAGGATCCTTCT
Organism: Sambucus nigra; assembly: GCA_949130495.1. Taxonomy (NCBI): domain Eukaryota; kingdom Viridiplantae; phylum Streptophyta; class Magnoliopsida; order Dipsacales; family Adoxaceae; genus Sambucus; species Sambucus nigra. Next base: position 284,796,227 of record OX422214.1, on the reverse strand, counting down.
TACTTAATGTATACCCATTTGAAAAAAATGGCTTTCTTGTATTTTGAAAGTTGGACCAACTCCCAATTCTGGTTCGTATGAAGAGACTGCATCTCCTCGCCCATTACTTTCTTCCACTATACACTTTTTGAGTTTCTTTCGGGTTCTCTATAAGTAGATGGAATATCATCTTCAACCATGGGTCGTGCATATGAAACCATGTGAGTAGTAAGACATCCAGGCTTCTTCTTTTTATCTTTCTGGTATACTAGCTATAATAGAATCTGGTTACCGAGGAAACTTGTGGGTAAGAGTCTCCACTGCATCCATACTTATCTCATCATCTCCTGAATTTGTGATAAGCCTGGCTGGAACAATTAGAGCCTCAAGCTTCACCTGCTGCGAAACTTCTTTGATTTTCCTATCCCTGTGAGAACTTTTAAACATTGAATATTCATTGAATGTAACATCCTTGCTATTTATGATATTTTTCTCCTCGGGACACCAAGTCTATACTCGTTCACTCCTTCACTTAGTCCCAGAATATGGCTTTCTTGGTTCTAGGATAAAACTTTCTTTTCCTAATAGTAAAATATGCATGGGAGCCAAAAATAGATGAAGAATCATAATTTGTAGTATATCTTTTCCCTTTTTTATCTCTTCCCCTTCAACTTCTCTAAACAACTAGATCATTCTCGTTTTTTAAGTTTTTATTCATCTTTCCTTCTTGAAGTATCTCTTCCCCTTGAACTTCTCTAAACATTTATGTATATATATATAACTGTATCCTTAAATCATTACTACAAATCTTAGAGTCACACATGGCATCTTTATTTAATATTTCCTTAATTAAATTTCTCTCTTTAAAAAATCACAATTTTCAGAATTCTCACAACACACAAAAAAATGACTCTACACCTTCTTTCTTTTTATTCATTAAACCTACTCTAATATATATATATATATATATATATATATATATATATATATATATATATATATATATATTTGTGTGCGTGTGTTTCTCTCTCATTCTCACCCTATGTGCACATGGTTGATTCATCGTACAAACGCGAACCTAAATTTAGACCTGATTATCGTAGGTAATAATTTTGGCTATATATAAGGTCCATGTTTCCAACAATAAAGAAAAAAAAAGCACTTAAAAAAGGTTGGAAATACATGTCTTCTTTTAATGAAGAGGAAACCAAGAACATTCTATCGAGGTTTGGTGCTCCTCCTAACTATGATGTTGTCAACAAGTGTAACACCCCGTGTTTTTAGTAGTTAATTAAATTAATTAATTGGGAAATTCAAGGAAAAATAAAATTTTGGATTTAATTATTCTTAGTACTTAAATATGTTGTTTTTTATATATAAAAATAATGTATTAAGTGGAATTTAAATCGGGATTAAAATTTGGAAATTATATTTTTTTGTATAAAAATCAGGTGAGGATTCGAGCTAAGGAGGATAAAAATAATATTTTTAGAAATTCGACTGTCCGATCGGGCTAAATTATTCACAACAGCTATGTCTCAAGGTTCTCTACAACATACAAAAAATTTAAGCCATTCTGACGGTTTGATCGTCCGTAATAATTTTTCAAGTGTTTGTATTTGATTAGGACTCAAATTATTTTTGGTATATAAACAAAGTAACGGTTTTAGGACTTTTAAAAACACTTTCTTGTAAAACCTAAGAGTAGCAATATCTTCTTTTATATCTTCTTCCTCCCTCGAAACCTTAACTCCATTGGAGAACTATTTTCATATCCAAGTTTTGAAGCTTTAAACCGGGTTTTCTTAAGAACATCTCTTTGCTAATTTTTCGAGAGGAATCCAATCGTGTAGTGATAATTTCTTCATCTTAATCTCAGGCATGAATACTCTATTCTCTTCCTTTGGTATTATGCGTCTTAAGTGTCGCCTAAACCCTTGAACATATTTTTATTTATAAAATCAATTAGTAAATTTATAAAAGAGAGGTGGACACTTAATTTGGGACTGTTTTTATGAAAACTCTTAATAGGATTTAAGCTTTGAAACCCTTGGGTGCGTAGGTTAGATTATTGATTTTCATGGTTTAGGGGATGTAGGTTTTCATGTATATATTATGGGATTAGATATATGTTATATTGGGACACATACACACTAAAAAAATTTAGATGATTTATAAAAGAGAACGATTATATCATATTGAATATCATCGCAAGTTAAATAAATTAATATTATTGAATCGAATGAATTATGTTGAAAACAACGACGGTGCTATTAAATGAATTATTTAAATTAAATTGGGAGCTTTATGATTATATTGTCATGTTGTGTTTATGATTTATGATATTGTGTGAATTATTATTATTCACTTATTCCATTGCGAGGATGAGGGGCTTTGGGGTAGTATATTGTTCACCTTTTTTTATAGTATTTTTACTAGGTATGGGACTAGTGGGTAGACCTTGATTATAATTTATTCTTGCTAGGTATGGGATTAGTTAGTGTAAATTCGTGCAGATTTTATATTTCGGGGTGGGGCACATTTTTATACTTTATCGATGTTCGCTAGCCTAGGTATGAGACTAGGACGTGTTTAATGTTAGAAATCCATCCTATATATATAGTAGGACGTATGTGTACTTTGGGGACCATTAGGTATGGAACTCAAGGGTATTTTAGGGATCTCACATCGATAAATAAGGGTGGGCGAATTTGAGATAATAAATGAATGAGAATTAATGCCTAAGATAATAACGGGTATTAAAATCTAGGCAACATAATGTGTGGAGACCGACAATTTAAACGGGTCATCTTGCGTTTAAGTCATGTCATGTGTGGAACCTTGTCATATTGCGGGATCGATAGTTTAAACGGATCAGCTGGCAATTAACGAGGTTAAGGGTGACACTTTGGTGGATTACCACCCGAGGCGGGAGGACCACTATAATAAAACTGAGAAACATTATGATCGTGAGTTAATTTAATTAAATGAACATAGTGGGACTTATATATTTAAAATTATATTGGTGGAGATTATTGAATTAGAATTTCTAAGGGTAGTTAGTGATTTATATTAATCGTGTTTAATTATCTAGTTTAATTAAAATGTTCTACTGTGATATTTATCTCGTATAATGCTACTGTCTCGATTGAAAGATCCTATTTGAGGGGAGTAGTGTGTATTCATATTCGGAGCTCTGACCTCATGCGTTGACTAACCTTTTCAGGATATGTTTTGGAGAAGCTGCATAGGACCATTTGGAGATTATCCTTTGGTGGTCAGTTAGAGTTATTTATTTTATGCGTATTAGTTTAGTTTATTTTCCTTTCCTTTGTATTTACATTGAGACTCAGTTTATGATTTTGTTGGGCCATTCGGTTCGAAAGTTGCATGGGTTTTATTCAGATATCTCATTATGGAGTCAGTTGGATTTTATTCAGTTTTATACTATTGGATATTAGTTTATTATTTGGAGTTTAGCATGGTTATGGATCTTTTATCGCGCAGTTGGTTATTATTATTTGGGATTGATTAAATTATTTATCTTGTGGATTGTTTTATAAATGTCTCAAATTTTTCACATGCTAAGAATGGTATTTTATTTACTCGCATCGGTCTTAGTTTTGGTGGCGACCGACGCTAAAATTAAGTGGGGTGTGACAGATGGTATCAGAGCATGGTCTTATGGCTCGTAGGATGTGAGTCCACTTATCCTACTTGCTACTGACCTCTGATTCCCTTTATTGATTCGTACTCCTTAAGGTATCAGGTCTAGCATACGTCCTCGATGTGTTTCTTGGAGATATAGAATTTTGTTTTAAGTACGTTGTAGGCATTGAGTTTAGAATTATTAAGATTGATGTGAGGATCCTTAGAGTTGAATTTGGAGACGTTAATTATTTGGAAGATTATTAGTATAACTTTTGGGTATGTCTTATATCGATGCAACGATGTGATTTGATTTGGGGATTTATGTGTTACGAAGATTATTGGAAATAGAATCGAGTGGTGATTTGTGAGAGTGTGTGGTACACCGTTAGTTTAATAGTTATGTGTATATATATATATATATATATATATACAGTGATATATATTAATTTGTTGTTCGAGGGGATAGGTGCCGTGACACCCCGTCTAATTAAATACCGGGTAGCTACTCCTTTATTAAATTAATATAGAATACCCAGTTGGTTCAGTCTTAGCATCACTGTTGAAAACTTTTAATTAATTACTAGCCACCTAATATTTAAAAATAGAGATGCCAAATTTTATTAATTAAGCCAACACTTAAACAAGATTTTATTTAATAAACCATCAATCGCATAACCAATCTCATATAAATGCTCAACGAGATGAAATCAAATAAGTCTGGAGTAAACACTCCGATAATAAAGATGCTAGAGTAAATAATGTCTCAATACAAGAGTCCGAATAAATAATAAACCAAAAACTGAAATACTGAAATACTGAAAGTCTCCAAGTACAACCTCTAAATAAGAATGGGAGACATGCCCTAACTGATACAAATGACTCTGAAGGAATCAAGAATAAAATGAGAGCGTCTACTACCAAGATCCTGTAACTTCCACAGCAGCTACAGCACGTCATCAGAATGGAACTCCTATGCTTGGCGTCCCTGTGGCTGGGCACCTAAAATGTTTTTACAAAACAAAAATAGATTTGGAGGAAAACGGTTCAGAGCCTGATGTGAAAACAGTTTAAAAGTTTAGCAAGCGATTTAAATTATAATTAAACATCACATATTATAAACACGTTAGTTGCGTACTCTCACATGAGTTTCTTACCTCTCAACTACTGTGCATGCCTAATGTATGCATTTACCCCATACTAGTTATGCCACTATCTAACTACTTTATACCACTCCTGCCTTCGCATTCTAACATAGAGTATCTACACGTAACCCCCAAATAAGCCATATTATTAACCCATATTCACATTCATTAAATTACTTATCTCAAGTGCTCATTCAAATATCTTAGTTATTCACATCTACTAAGCAAGTAATGGACCAGTCACAAATACATAAGTATATCACTCTCAGCACATAAATACATATATTGCACCCCTAGGCTAAGCCGCGGTGCTCGCATACCCTGCTATCAAATCCATGTACATCACGTACGTAAGGATCACGTGTTCCAAATCACTCAGGAACCGTCTAAATACAAATCACACATATGGAGGCGAACATAGTTCACATATCCATGGGTCACGCACATACATATGCTCCCATGGTCAGGTGACTTATCAACTCACAAAAAAGTCATTCACAGTACTATGTCCTTAAGATACCAGTCTAATGTAACAACCCTCGCTTTTGGGAGCCCATTTTATATTTATTTACTATGTTGAGTAGTTGAATATATAAATGCTTCATGTGGGTAAGTATTAATTTGATGAAATAAGTTAATATTTACAATTAAGTTGCATAATTACCATGTGTGTAAGTAGTTGTTACCATGTGGTGTTCTATTTTGTCATGAAAAATTAATATGGCAATTTGAATTAAAATGGAATCGGAACTTGAAATGGCTTATAAAATCTCCAAATGATAATTTGGAGGGTGTAGTTAGTTCCGGGAGGTGCGAGACAGTCGAAATGTGTGCCATATTGTATTTTGAGATTTTGGGCACTTTTGACTGGTTTTGGCATATTGCGTATTAGAACTTAACTATTGCGGTATTTTTACTTAAAGGTTGGAGACTTTTAATCTTAAGCCACGTTTTAGTCTTTCCCCAAGTCTTTCATTTCCTCTTATTTGCCCTAAGTGTTCTAGCCCTAGAGTGAGAGAGAGTGAGAGTGGAAGATTGGAGAAAAAAGGGAAATCTTGAAGATTTCTGGTTTGATCTTGCTTTCTTCTTCAACCAAGCCTGATATTGAAGCCCCAAGGCAAGTTTTCTACTTGCTATTATATGGTTTAAGATGAATAATTAGTATGGGTTGATATGTATAGTTTTGGTGTAATATAATTGTGGTTTTTGGTTGGATTTATGGGTATCACCATCTTTGGTAGAGATAGATTGTTGATTGAGGTAGAAAAATTTTATTGGGAGCATTTATGATCTTCTGGTATCATTAAATGTAGTTGGATGATTTTGGGTTGGTTATTGATTTTGGATTTTAGAAGATATTAGGAGAAATGGGTCTAGGTCTGCAATGGCCGGTCGACCGCGTATCCCAGACCGGTCGACCGGGCCTTCGGAGGAGGGCACACTGCTTTCTTTCAAAGGCATGAAATAAGAGCGCGGTCGATCGCGGTTATACCACAGGTCGACCGGTCCATCCGAAAGGAACTTTATGCTTTCTTTCAAAAGCTAAACTTTGAGACGCGGTCGACCGCGGTCTTGGGATCGGTCGACCGGTCCCCTGTTTTCTCAACCAATTTCCTACTTTTATTTTTAATCCTTTTCTTCCTCTAGGAACTTAGGACTCTTCTTGAATGAAACCTTGGCTTTTAGAGTCCTAGTTGAGTTGGTTGTCACCCTAGTGTTGAATGGGTTCACTTGGGGTTAAGTTAGGGGGAAGGGTTGTCCTAAGTGATGTTAAGGCATCACTTTTTTTGGTGCATCCTATAAATAATGGATGGGAATTGTAGGCCCATACTTGGAGACTTTAGGGGCTTATATTGAGATATATAAAACCTTATGTTTGGGAAGTGAATATGATCCCTTGGAGATTTATTCGAGGCATACCCTAGGATGAGTAATGAACTATCCTATGTTAACGGTTTCAAACAAATGAACCATGTAAATGTAAATGAAAATGAAAAGTATGGTTTTTATAGTAAATGCTAATTTACTTAAACACACCTCTCTAAATGCTATCATAAGGGAAGCTCGCGCATGAGGTGATGTTCCTTGACTAGTGAATGCAGGGAGACTATAGTCCTCGGCCATATGCGGGTTTATTATATGTATTTTTCTGCGCTAGTGAAGTAATTCCGGGTGTGGTTATGACTCACTCGCAGGCATATGGCCACTTCCCAACGTGCGTTAGGTACCCAGGCTGCCTTGTTTGATGGGCCCCTGGAAGATGATAGTCATTTAGGGGAGCGCCCAGTGGGGAAACTCGGAGGGGCGGTCTTAGAATCGTTATATGCATAAGAATATAGCTTTTCTAAAACTCAAGTGGGACTTGAGGGTTGTATAATTCCACTAAATGATATTATGACAATTACATTCCTGCTAAGGAATGGGAATTGGAATGAAATAAGAAGATAATGTTAGTATATTCCTGTTAAGGAACTGAACTGGATTAAAGTGGAATTTGGGGAATACAAGATTTTAATTTAGTTTTAATTTAATTTTGTATAATTTCATCTTCTTGCATAGTCTCATTTAATTATGTCATTTTCACTTGTTTTCTTATGATTCATGCTTAGGTTGTTAGAGTGTTGATTCCTATACCCATGTTTTGCTATTCATATATAGCATGCTTTATGTTCATCTGGGAACTATATATAAACCGGGTTCTGACTCTTTCTTTTTCCTCTATGTTGTGCTTGTTATTGTATCCGCTCAGGTGCTCCTCCGCAAGGACGCCCGTGTTGATATTCCTACCCTTTTGCTTTTAAGGAGTTGTATGAAATTGCGGATATTACAGGATGTTTTGTTAGACGCCGTCATTCTTTTGATATCTAGTTCTGATCGGGTCTGTCACTCGGGCGAGTGGCCCAATCTTGTAATTGTATAATGAATGTAAAATATAACATCTAACTGTTGTGATTACTTTTGTGTAGCTGTGAACCGACAGCATATTCGGTTCTTATCTTTATATATTGCGATTTTAGATGTATATTATTTATGTTCTTGGAATTCCATTATTGTTCTAGAATGGGTTGTTTAAATTGTTTTTCTTAACTTACTTTTAAATTGCATAAATTGTTTTGACAACCCGTTTTCTGAATTATTGGGTGGTTTTCTCGGTTACTCTTACTATATCTGTGGTGCTGAGAATGATTTCCGTCCATGATTATCGTATATGTCGGAGTATCGGGCAGGCCACCCCTTATTTTGGAGTGAGGGTTGTCACATCTAAATCCCTGTAATACCCTCTAATTTTATTGATTTTTATTTAAGGGATTAATTAAATTAAATTAGAATTAATTGGAAATTAATCCGGGTATAAATACTAACGAGATGTGAGTTGGTATTTGATTATGATGTAAAAATTTATTATTTCCGAATATGTATGGTGATACATGAGTATTGATAATATTTAAATTGTCACGAGGCAGAAATACGATAATTTGGAAATTTAAATTGGGACGCGCGTGTTAGTCGCGTCAGGAATGTAATTATTTGAATTAAAAAGTGAATTATATTTTTATCAACCGACTGGTCATTTTGAGTGCGCCAACGTGTCCCGAAGGGTCGAAATAGTCAGAAAACATTAGCTGGGGGTTTAGTTTGGGTCCCGAGGCATTTTTGAGCCATACCGGCAACCTAGAAGGGTATTTTGGTAATTTTAAAAATAGGGGAATTAAAACCCACGAATTTTAGAGGTTAATTTTATATTAGAAATAAACCCACCAAGTCCAATATCAGCATTTAACAAGTACTAGGCTACGGGAGTTATAGGGAGAGTGTTAAGAGGTTCCAAAAGAAACCCCTAGCCACCATCACCATCTTTGGGAGAAATCTATAGAGAGAAATAGGAGAATCGGCCTTCATCCGTCAACATCAAATAAGAAAATCTAAGGCAAGTGGTTTAATTACACAATTTTAAGCGAATGTTTCCTCTATGCTTAGGAATGAATATAGGTCTTGTATTGAAAGTTTAATGAAAAACCCATGAAATTGGAGATAGAACTCATAATCTTATATAGGGATTGCATGTAGAATGGTAATGAATGAATTCCGTATCCAAAATGTATCTTTTGATGATTTAAAAACTCGTTTATAAGGAGAAATTGTAGACGTTAAAATTTTGGCTTCATGTTTATAGGATTTAGGATAATGTTTGGGAATTATGATGATTACATGTTAATTTAGGAAGCATTGACCCCAAATATATGTTAGAGGGTGACTTAGGAGGACTAAGAGTAGTTTAAAAACGTTAAACTTAATTGGGATGATCTTAGTGGGGATTTAGAGGAGAGAAATCTGAAGAAAATTGAATTGGAGGAATTTCTCGGCGCAGTCTGCCATCTCGTTAGAAGACCTGCCCAGGTCGTTCGAACGACCTCGTTCGAACGAGCTTCTAACGAGATGACAGTATCCCTTCTAACAAGTTGGTAGTTCATTCGAAGCCTTTCGTTCTAATGACACTCATTCGAATGACCACATTCGAATGAGACTTCTAACGAGTTGAAAGAATGGCCTTTTTGGCCTGATTTTATATCAAATGTCCCGTAGACTTAAGTAATTGAGAATTAACCTTCCCTTATTGACTAGTGGGTATAATTGTGAGAATTGGGGTACGTTGAGGAGTAGAACTTAGAACCTTATAGTAATCCGGATGGCATTTATGCAATAGGAAACGAATACCTAATTACGACGTGAGAAGGGTTGACAACGTTAATATACAAATCGGGGACTTGTAAACGTATAACATTAAATGACAGTATAAGAACGAGAAGCATACCTATATTAACAATTCGAGATATCTAAGATGTGCGAATGCTTAGTATATGTGGTTTTATGGGTAAAACATACCTACCATACTTGTTATCATGGGAGGTCTGTGTTCGATTAGGGCCATCTAATCTTTGTGTGCCTACGGGGGGATTTAGATTGGTACCTCGAGGACATAGGTCAGAGAAGGACTTATTGAGAAGTTAATAAGTCTAGTGATCATGGGAGCGTAGGTATGTGCGTGACCCATGTGATGTGAACTATGTTCGCCTCCATTTTGTGAGATTGTTGATAATTGAGAACAATTCTTGCGAGATTCGGAATGCGTGGTCCTTATGTACGTGATGTACCGGGATTGGATATCAGAGTATGTGTGCACCGTAGCTTAGTCTCGGGGTGCTAGTATTGTATATATATGATGAGAATAATATACTTTTAATTTAAATGAACTGTAATGTATAAATGTCCGTATCTATAATATCAACGTTTTGTAAAAGATAAAATGGAAGATCTCTAGTGATTGGTAGTACTAAAATGGAAAACTGTGTAGAAGAGTAAAACACTATGTTAAAAATAAGATGTCGGGAATTAAATCGTGAATCGTATAGTACCGTTAGATTTTATATTAGACCAGTTAGATACGGGCCTAACTAGATTCGATTACGGATACTTTAGGAGTGCACAGATAGTTGAGAGGTGAGTATTTCATGTGAGAGCACGTCCTAACATGTATTTTGCATTCATTGTTTTATGTCATTAAAACACTTGCTATATTTTAAACTGTTTTCACCATCGGGCTCTGACCCATTTGCTTCCAAATCTATTTTTTTGTAAAACCTTTTAGGTGCCCAGCCACAAGGACACCAAGCATAGGAATTCCATTCAGGTGAAGTACTGTAGCTGTTGTGGAAGTTTAAGGACCTTGACAGTAGACGCCTCCACTTTCGATCTTGATTCTATGTTATCAGATTCTTCTCATTTGTTTGGCAGGTCGCCTCATTTCTTTTAGACACTTTATTTATCCAGTTATATCAGATTTTGGGTTGTAATTAATATAGTGATGCAGACTTAGTTTTGGTTTATTCCTGTATTTGGATTGTTGTGAGGAGTATTCCTCTAGACTCATTACTATTCTATGGTTATTCTATTGTCATTATGTTGTGGTGGTTATGTTAGCAGTTCATAATCTTCTTATTGCATGTTAATCAGATTTAAATAAAAAAATTTACAACTCACTTTTTAAATATTAGGCGACTAGTAATTGTTAAAACGTTTTTCGACAGTGATACTATGAACTGAACCAACTTGGCATTTTGTATTAATTTAATAAAGGAGTAGCTACCCACTATTTAATTAGTCGGGGTGTCACAGGTTGTATCAGAGCATCAGGTTCTAGTGTCCTTAGGATCTGTATGGCTTATTATGTTTCCGCTGAACTTTTTTTAATGTAGAACCCTGTATTTTAGGACTGTTGTATTCTTTTGTGTATGCTTCGCCCTTCAGCTATTTTGAGATAATAAATACGAACTTATAAGAATTTACTCTCATTTCAGATGCCTCTATGACGTGCACAACGAGTTCCTAGGGATGCCCAGCCCGAGCAACAGCCTTCACCAGTTCCGGGCACCATGAATGCCGTAGAGGTTGCAGCCGTTGTAGCCCAAGCAGTAAATGTCGCCCTCGCAGTTGTGCAGCAGGCACCACCTCAGGCGCCGGTAGCCCTGCCAGTTCAGGCTCATGCATTCCTGTCTTCTTGGGAATGCGTTCATAATTCTTTTCAGAAAGCACACGCTCCGGAGTTTGTAGGTAGCTCCGACATTGTTGTGTCCAGTCAGTGGATGAAGGACATTCAAAGGCACTTAAGGATATACGAGTGCATGGATGTTCAGAAGTAGATACTGGCTACTTTCAAGCTAGTAGGATCAGCGTTGCAATGGTGGGAGTCCATTACCACCGTGGAGGAGAGAGATGCCCTTTCTATTCAGGAGTTCTGGGTGCGGTTCGACCGTAAATATTTTCCGTCAACTGTTCACACTGAGATGAGGAGGAAGTTAATAAACCTCAAGTAGGAGGGGAAGACCGTGGCTGAGTATGAGGCTGAATTCACTAATCTATTGAACATTATTCCCGATGATAGTTCGATTGAGGAGAAGAAGATTCAAAAGTTCAAGGATGGATTGACTTGGAGGATCCGACAACACTTGTTGGGAAATATTTCGTTTGCCACTTACTCTAACGTGGTTAACGCAGCACTCCTTCACTGCCAGAATCACTGCTTTTACATGTCTGAGAGTAAGAGATCAGGAGAGTCCATCCATCACGGTAGGACAGGGGGAAATGGTGCCAGCGGGGCATAATCTGTTCAGGGTCAGCACAAGCAGGGTGATCAGGGTTCCCCATAGGGGGATCCTAAGAGATTCAAATTTGGGGGTTTTAGGAACGGTCAGGGAGGTTTCAGACATGGCCATCAGGGTCAGAACGCCCATCAGGGCCAGCAGGGCCAAAATGGTCAGCAGCAGCAGTTTCAGTAGGGCCAGCATGGTCAAGGTAGGAATGGTAACGGCCATCAGGGCCGGGGGCAGCAGGGACAGCGAGGGGGAAACTTCCTAGGGAAGTGTTTCGTTTGTGGCAAGATTGGTCACAAACGCCAGGATTGTCCTGATAGGGGAAGGTCCCCACAGCAGCAATAGTAGGGTGCTCGACACGAGCCACAAAGGCCTATGTTCCCCGCCGCCCTCCTAGCACCACCACAGATGGCAGTATTACCACCCATCCTAGAAGGTCCCAGTCCAGCAGGGACAACTTCAGTATGGGAGAGTGTATCAGCTCCAGTAGGCCGCAGTCCCACAGGATCCACCTTCCATTGAGGATATGTTCTCTATTCAGGGGACTATGGGGCGTATTTTATTTGATACGGGGCCACACATTATTTCATTGCCACGAGATTTTCACGTACTTTGGGGTTGTTAGACACTGCAGAGATCATGGTTACGTGTGTAGATTCACCGTTGAGTAGGGGTTCCGTGATTTCCCTTATTTGTAGAGGTGTGTGTATAGAAATAGGGAGATTTACTTTACCCGCTGATATGCTAGTATTAGAGATGACTGAGTACGATGCGATAGTTGGTATGGATTGTCTGGTTGCGTATCGAGCCATGATTGACTATTTCAGTAGGAGTATTATTTTTTCCATTCCCGGGCAGGAGATGTTTCTATTGGCGATGCCTCGCCCTGAGGGAGGATCGTCCACTCAATTATACTATATAGAGGAGGAGACCTCTAAGGAAGTGGTGATACCACTTGATTCGATTCCAGTCGTTAGAGAGTTCGTTGATGTATTCCAGGATATACCTGGATTACCTCCTAGTAGATAGATAGATTTTGTTATTGATTTGACACCGAGAACTCGACCCATTGCCCCTGCACCGTACCGTATGGCTCCAACGGAGATGAGAGAGCTAAAGGATCAGATAGAGAAGTTGTTGGGTCAGGGGTTTATCCTTAGGAGTACTTCTCCGTGGGGTGCCCCTGTGTTGCTCGTAAAGAAGAGGGATGGATCGTTGAGGTTGTGTGTAGATTATCGGGAGTTGAATAAAGTCACGATACGGAATAAGTATCCGTTGCCCCGAATTGATGACTTATTTGACCAGTTGAGAGGAGCCTTCTTCTTCTCAAAGATTTATTTACGATCGGGATACCATCAGTTGTGTATCAGGGAACAGGACGTCTCGAAGACTGCTTTCTGGACGAGGTATGGTTCCTACGAATTTTGGGTTATGCCTTTTGGCTTGACCAACGCTCCAGCCATGTTTATGGACTTGATGAATAGGGTGTTCAGAGAGTTCCTAGACCAGTTCATTATCGTATTTATTGATGACATCCTGGTTTACTCCCGGACAGAAGAGGAGCACGCCGAGCATTTGAGACAGATTTTACAGACGCTACGTCAGAACGAACTTTATGTAAAGCATGACAAATGTGGATTTTGGCTGAAGGAGGTTCAGTTTCTGGGGCATATCATTTCAGACCGGGGGATATCTATTGATCCGGGGATGGTATGCGTGGTGAGGGAGTGGGGACAGCCCACGACACCGACTGAGATACGTAGTTTCTTGGGCTTAGCAGGATATTACATGAGGTTTATTCGGGGTTTCTCAAAGATAACGGGTCCTTTGACACATCTGACTCGCAAGGCTGTGCCATTCATCTGGAGCGATACATGTCAGTTGACATTTGATGAGTTGAAGGACAAGTTGACCTCAGCGCCTGTGGTAGCGTTGCCCAGACCGGGAGTTGAGTATTTAGTTTACAACGATGCGTCCTTACAAGGACTTGGAGGTGTGCTACAACAGAAAAGTCAGGCCATAGCTTATGCTTCCCGTAAGCTTAATCCTCACGAGATGAATTACCCCACACACGACTTGGAGTTATCGGCAGTCGTATTCGCTCTTCGAATTTGGAGACACTATCTCTAGGGGGAGAAATTGTGACACCCCGCCTAATTAATCCTGGGTGATCAGTCCTAAATCAAGTTAGAATAGGATTCTCATTTGGTTCATTCTTAGCATCACTGTCGTCATATTAGATTACTAACCACCTAAGTGAGAAAAATAGACTGGTGCCATTTTTATCTTTCATTATTTAAACAAAACCCATGAGACAATAAAAACTATAAACAATCACAGATAGCTGAATTTATCATCCACAAGTAAGAATATAATTGACCGAGTAAACAAACGGCCCAAATAATAAATCCCATAAAGACAAGAATAAAATCCCAACAAGTCTAAAAACATTTAAATGGAAAGTGAGCGACATACTCGAATACTAATCACGAACTTCTACATTAAGAATGAAGAATGAGGCGTCTATCAAAACCCTGCAACATCCACATATGCTGCAGCATCGGATTCCTGGAATATAGTCAAGGCTGGCGTCCCTGTGGCTGGACACCTAAAAGGTTTTTAAAAAGTTTTTATAGCAAGGGTTAGTACCCAAAACATTTGAAAACATTTAACAAATGATTAACTTGCAGTGATAAAATAAATATGCATGCTCTTCATATTTTCAGTAAATGTCGCACTCTCTTGAGGACTTCCTTACCCCTTCCTCTAATATACGTTATTAACGCTTTAATTAAATTACCTAGTTATTCATCTCATGACTAGATATTTAACAAAGTGCCTTCATACCCACCCTACTCTAACTGAGTGTGTAGTGATTATGATGCATAAGTTATTAGTAACATCAACTTAACGATATCATTTCCCTTTTTATATTTATATAACTTCTACACTTGTTATACGTGTAAAAATAAAAACTCCCTTTTCATTAATAACCCGTATATAATTAATTATTTCATTATATACTTATAATCATATTTCAGCATTCACATTCACACTGTAATATATAACAATTTGCAACCTCCCGAGCAGAATACTCCCGGAATATAAATTCTATAAAGTGCTAACCCACTAGGTAAACATCACTTAGCCTAGTTATCCCAAGTCAGAATTCTCACACCAACTTGATAAAAATAATATACTGGAGGCGGTCATATTCCTTCCTTGAAAGTGAGTTGTCCCTCACCCATATAACGGACACTATGACCTTGGGAATATACTCACCCTACTCCTCAAGCTAGGGGATTCATCCACTACGCGCAACCTCCCCCTATAGCACTATAGTACAAAATATCTAATCACCGATATTAATAGTACACATCACATATATATACAACCGCCTCCGTATATATATATACATATAAAAGTCCCGGATATATCTTTTGCTAAATCCGTGATATGAGCCTATAAAATTATTAAGAGTTTATGGTCCAACTCTAATTATTAATTAAATTTCACTTTAATTAATTCAGTTATTTTGGTGTCGTCCCCACCATAAATTTGGACTTTACACTCGTAACCCAAAATTTACCCAAGTCAAAATTTCCGACTCTAATTTATTTGCCTCAGACCCTAATTAATTCATCTATAATTAATTAGATTCAACTTATGTATTTAATTTCTCCATAATTATTTACATAGGGGTTTTTATATAAATTTATCCTCTTATATAACAAACTGGCGAAACTGCCAGATTCTGGCGACCGTCGATCGATCGACCCCAGACCGTCGATCGGTCGATCGAACAGGTTTGCGTCTTCCTCGCCCAGGCAGGGCAGCCATGGACGGAGTTACTCAAACCCTAACTCCTTCTAACATGAGTTTTAAACCTTCTTATCACCAGAGTATATTAAAAACCTTATTAGGATTACACAGGAAGCCTACAACAATCATTAATTCGTCCATAAACAACTGATTCATAGATTTGGGGAAAAATCCATTTCTTTTCTTAAGCACATATTACTCCGAATTTCTTCATCTAATTCGTTCTAGTTTAATTGGATATTATCCTAACAAGTATACATCAGTAATCCAATATCAGACATTTCACAACTCCTCATAAATTTCGGCCAAAACAGATTCATGTTTTCTTTTGAATTATCAAAACCCCATGTTTATACCATGAACCCCAAAACGGATTTTTAATTCATAACAGCACACAAATATGAATTTGAAAAACAGATTTAATGCTAATTGCAAGTTATTCACTTACCTTAGGTTTCGTAGTGTCTGAATTTGTGATGGATTCTAAGGTTGAAGATGACCTTGTGGGTATTTTGAGATCCCCAAAATGGCTTGGCTGCTGCTAGGGTTTCCTAACCCTTTAGTTCCTCTTTCTAATTAAGCTCAGCCATCCTAAATTTTCTTTTTATTAGGTTAATAATTCAATTCACGTTTTTTGACTAATGGGCCAAGCCCAAGTGACCAAAATGTCCCCGAGTGGGCCCGACTATGTCTAAAAACGTCCCGTGACCCGTTTACTACCCCCGGGTACACTTTTCCGACTATCTCGGCCCATCCGGACTCAACTGTACATTCAGAATTTGCATCCGAATTAATTTATAAAAAAATACTTATCCCCCACCCAATATAGTCTATACCGACTTCCGGATGTGATAAGTACATACCTCGTCATTAATACTCGAGACGACGTAATTACATTATTACTATTCACTTATTAAATAAGTTTTCCCTAAATATTAACCATTCAATCCCAGATTAATATTTATATATATTTCTATCCTAATTAATTCATTAAATTACAACACACTTAGTAATTTAGGATTTCCGAATTAATTAAATTATAAATGTACCAAAAATACGGGGTGTTACATACTCCCCCCCTTATAAAGGAATTTCGTCCCCGAAATTAGATCGTACCTGCGTTGAAAAGTTCTGGATATTGTTCCCGCATATCCTCCTCTCTCTCCCAGGTAGACTCGTCAACATTGTGATGACCCCACTGTACTCTAACCAATGGAACAACCTTGGATCGTAATTTCCGCTCACTATGATCCAAAATAGCTACCGGCCTTTCCTCATACGAGATGTCTGGCTGTAAGTCGATCTCCTCGAGTGGAATGTGCCAAAAGGCTCTCTCTCTCCTTCGATATTTCTTCAGCGATGCCACATGGAATACATCGTGTATCCTCTGAAGATGTTCTGGTAACCCAAGCTTATACGCCACCGGTCCCACCCTCTCAATAATAGGGAAAGGTCCTACGTATCGCGGTGCTAACTTACCCTTCTTGCCGAACCTCATCACCCCCTTCATTGGGGATACCCGGACTAAAACCTGGTCCCCAACTTCTAGCTCCACATGTCGTCGAGAAGCGTCAGCATAACTCTTTTGCCTGTCCTGAGCTATCCAAATTCTTCCTCGAATCAGCTCTATCTTGGAAGATGTATCTTGAACAATATCCGGCCCCAAGAGTTTGTTGTCCCCCACCTCTAACCAACAAACGGGTGAACGACAAGGTCTCCCGTACAGTGCCTCAAACGGTGCCATGCCAATCGTGAATTGGTAAGATTTGTTATACGCAAACTCTACCAAAGGAAGATATTTCTCCCATCCTCCCCCGAAGTCCAAAATGCACATTCTGAGCATGTCTTCCAGCATCTGGTTAACTCTCTCAGTCTGTCCGTCCGTCTGTGGGTGATACGCTGTACTCAAGCGCAACTCCGTGCTCATTGCCTCCTGAAAGCTCTGCCAAAAGTGGGAGACAAAGATTTTGTCTCGGTCGGATACAATATTTATAGGCACTCCATGCAGCTTAACAATCTCTGCTATGAATAGCTGTGCATAACGCATCATCTCGAAGTCTGTGCGTACCGGTAAAAAGTGGGCCACCTTAGTCAACCGATCCACAATAACCCATATGGAGTCGTGACCCCTCTGCGATACAGGTAACCCTATGATGAAGTCCATGGAGATGCTCTCTCACTTCCACACGGGAATTTCTAACGGCTGTAGCATCCCTGATGGTCTCTGATGGTCAACTTTCACAAGCTGACACGTGGCACATTTCGAAGCAAACTCCGCTATGTCCCGTTTCATTCCTGCCCACCAATACTGCCTCCTCATATCTTGGTACATTTTATCCCCACCGGGATGTACCACAAATTTCAAACCATGGGATTCTGCAATAACAGCGTGCTTCAAATCCTCATCCTCTGGAACCATTAACCTCCCATTAAAGCGTAGGCCGCCTTCTGAGCTAATTGAGTAACCCTCTGCTCCCTCAGCTAACAACTGGCCCACCCTATCCCGGCAAACCTGATCCTCAGCCCGAGCCTTCACAACTCGCATAATGATCTCGGGTGTGATGGATAAAGCTGACATGCAAGCCCTGGCTACGTCATCCTCATATCGAAGCTCTCTCCACTTCGCTTTCCATACCTCTGCTATCTCCCCAGTCGGCCTTCGGCTCAATGCGTCTGCTACCACATTGGCCTTACCAGGATGATACTGAATATCAAATTGGTAGTCCTTCACGAATTCTAGCCACCACCTCTGCCTCATATTCAGATCCTTCTGTGTGAAGAGATACTGAAGAGACTTGTGATCCGTGAATAAAGTAAACTGCTCTCCTAGAAGATAATGCCTCCATATCCTCAAAGCAAAAATGACCGTTGCCAACTCTAGGTCGTGAGTGGGGTAATTCCTCTCGTAGGGATTTAGCTTCCTGGAAGCATAAGCTATAGCCCTTTCCTCCTACTGGAGCACACCCCCAAGACCCCGTAAGGATGCGTCTGTGTAAACCCGATACTCTAACCCTCCCTTTGGCAATGCCAGCACGGGTGAAGATGTCAACTTGTCCTTTAGTTCGTCGAACGCTAATTGACAACTATCATCCCACTTGAAAGGTACCCCTTTCCGAGTCAGATTCGTCAGAGGTCCTGCAATTTTGGAGAATCCCTGAATGAATCGCCTGTAGTAACCGGCCAAACCCAGAAAACTGCGCACCTCGGTCGGTGTCGTGGGCTGTCCCCACTCCCTCACCGCTGACACCTTATTCGGATCCACTGCAATACCCTGATCTGACACGACGTGACCAAGGAACTGTACCTCCCGAAGCCAGAATCCACACTTCCCTAATTTGGCATAGAGTTGATGATCCCTCAGTGTCTGCAAAACCATGCGCAAATGCTCTGCGTGCTCCTCCTCGGTGCGCGAGTAGATTAGGATGTCATCAATGAACACGATGACAAACTGATCTAATTACTCCCTGAAAACCCTGTTCATGAGGTCCATGAACACTGCCGGTGCATTGGTGAGCCCGAAGGGCATCACCCTGAACTCATACGATCCATACCGCGATAAGAAAGCGGTCTTAGGAACATCCTCCTCTCGGATACGCAGTTGATGATACCCTGACCTCAAGTCGACCTTGGAGAAGTAAGACGCCCCTCTCAATTGGTCAAATAAATCATCGATCCGAGGCAACGGATATTTAATCCGTATCGTCACCTTGTTCAGCTCCCTATAATCCACGCACAAGCGGAGTGAACCATCTCGCTTCTTCACAAACAATACCGGCGCACCCCACGGCGATGTACTCCGCCGAATAAAACCCTGACCCAGTAGTTGCTGAATCTGTTCCCTCAATTCCCGCATCTCTGAAGGGGCCATTCGGTAAGGTGCCCGAGCAATCGGTCTCGTCCCCGGAGCCAAATCGATAACAAATTCGATTTCTCTGCTGGGTGATAATCCTGGTATTTCCTGGAATACATCCTCAAAGTCCCTCACTACCGGAATAGAGTCTAAAGGAACTACCACTTCCTGTGAGGTTTCCTCCTCAATGTAATATAGATGAGTGGTCGAGCCTCCCTCTGGGCGAGGCATCGCCACAACAAACATCTCTTGCCCCGGAGTGGCAAAAATAATGCTCCCACCGAAGCAATCAATCATGGCTCTATAGTCAGAGAGCCAATCCATACCGATGATCACATCATGAACATGCATATCTAATACCAACATGTACGCAGGTAATACTAAACCGCCAATCTCTACTCCTACTCCCCGACATATAAAGAATATAAGCGACCCACTCCCCAAAGGTGAGTCGACACACGTAACAGTGCTCTCTGCGGTGGCTAACAACCCTAAAGCCTTCGCGAAATGTGTAGCTATAAAATAATGAGTAGCCCCCATATCAAACAATACCCGACCCATAGTGCCATGGATGGAGAACGTACCCTCAATCGCGGGCGGCGCATGCTGTGCTGGAGGATTGGGAACGTCCCGAACGTTATACACACGTCCGTAGTGCATCTTCCCCTGCTGCTGTGGGGCGGGTGGGGCTATTACTGCTGGCGGCATCTGACCCTGTTGCCCCTGCTGGGCACCCTGCTGCTGGCCTCTGCCCCTCTGCGGGCACTCCCTCTTGAAGTGTCCTGGCTGGCCACAGGAGAAACAACGTTTCTGGTCGTCACCTTGTCGTTGGCCCTACTGGCCCTGACGTTGTTGCCCCGGGTGGCCTCCCCCATTGTTCCCTTGGCCCTGACGGCCCTGAGGAACCTGCTTTTGCTGATTGGGGCCTGGTTGCCCTTATCTGAACCCCTGTCCTCCCGGTCGGAACCCACCAGGCTTAAACTTCTTAGCCTGATTCCGTTGCTGAATGATAACCTGCTGCTGTGTGCCACTTGCCTCACTACTAGTAACCGCCTTGCCCTGCTGGCTCAGCTCACCTGCCTTCTTGTTCCCCTTAGCATGGAAACGATGATCCTGGCAATGTACAAGTGCGGCATTAACGACATCTGTATAAGTCACTAACGCCGGATTCCCAATCAAGTGTTGCCTGATTCTCCAGGCTAGGCCATCCATGAACTTTGACTTCTTCCGCTCCTCATCGCTCAACTCATTTGGCACAAAGTTTGCCAAACGGGTGAACTCCTCCTCATATTCTGCTACTGACCTGTCACCCTATACCAACTCGCTGAATTTCTTTCTCATCTCAGACTCTACTGCTGGAAGGAAGTACTTGCGGTCAAACCGCACCCAGAATTCAAAAATCGACATCAAATCCCGCTCCTCAGCGGTGGTTACGGACTCCCACCACTGTAAGGCTTCCCCCGACAGAGGAAAGGTAGCCAGCATCTGTTTCTGCACCTCTGTACCCTCTAACATGTGCAGATGGCGCTGAATGTTCTTCTTCCAGTCACAAGCCTCGACCACATTGGTGCTACCTCGAAACTCAGGTGGGTGACCCTTCTGAAAGGTCTCCCTCACTCGCTGCCAAGATGGTGGCCCTACTGGAGCCTGAACTGCTGGAGCCAATGGAGGCGGTGCCTGAGGCTATGGAAAATGAGCTGCCATAGCTCGCATCGCTGTCTCGACCGCTTGGACCACTATCACTGCCACCTGAGTGGTAGAAATTAACTCGGGTGGGGGTGGTGGTGGCGGTACCTGTGGCTCCTGGTGAGCCTCCCTCACCTCATCTCTAGCCTCAGCCCTTTCCGCTCTCTGTCTCTTTGGAGGCATCTGAAATAGATTGAATTGTATAAGTACACAATTTATACAAAAACTAATAGCAGGAATACGATATCTCACAAGCGGAAAATATAATCAACAGTCCTAATAATAGGGCTCTATAACAACCGAACGCTACGCTGAAACGTAGAAAGCCGCACAGATCCTAAGGACTCTAGAACCTGAAGCTCTGATACCATCTGTGACACCCCGCCTAATTAATCCCGGGTGATCAGTCCTAAATCAAGTTAGAACAGGATTCTCATTTGGTTCATTCTTAGCATCACTGTCGTCATATTAGATTACTAACCACCTAAGTGAGAAAAATAGACTGGTGCCATTTTTATCTTTCATTATTTAAACAAAACCCATGAGACAATAAAAACTATAAACAATCACAGATAGCTGAATTTATCATCCACAAGTAAGAATATAATTGACCGAGTAAACAAACGGCCCAAATAATAAATCCCATAAAGACAAGAATAAAATCCCAACAAGTCTAAAAACATTTAAATGGAAAGTGAGCGACATACTCGAATACTAATCACGAACTTCTACATTAAGAATGAAGAATGAGGCGTCTATCAAAACCCTGCAACATCCACATATGCTGCAGCATCGGATTCCTGGAATATAGTCAAGGCTGGCGTCCCTGTGGCTGGACACCTAAAAGGTTTTTAAAAAGTTTTTATAGCAAGGGTTAGTACCCAAAACATTTGAAAACATTTAACAAATGATTAACTTGCAGTGATAAAATAAATATGCATGCTCTTCATATTTTCAGTAAATGTCGCACTCTCTTGAGGACTTCCTTACCCCTTCCTCTAATATACGTTATTAACGCTTTAATTAAATTACCTAGTTATTCATCTCATGACTAGATATTTAACAAAGTGCCTTCATACCCACCCTACTCTAACTGAGTGTGTAGTGATTATGATGCATAAGTTATTAGTAACATCAACTTAACGATATCATTTCCCTTTTTATATTTATATAACTTCTACACTTGTTATACGTGTAAAAATAAAAACTCCCTTTTCATTAATAACCCGTATATAATTAATTATTTCATTATATACTTATAATCATATTTCAGCATTCACATTCACACTGTAATATATAACAATTTGCAACCTCCCGAGCAGAATACTCCCGGAATATAAATTCTATAAAGTGCTAACCCACTAGGTAAACATCACGTAGCCTAGTTATCCCAAGTCAGAATTCTCACACCAACTTGATAAAAATAATATACTGGAGGCGGTCATATTCCTTCCCTGAAAGTGAGTTGTCCCTCACCCATATAACGGACGCTATGACCTTGGGAATATACTCACCCTACTCCTCAAGCTAGGGGATTCATCCACTACGCGCAACCTCCCCCTATAGCACTATAGTACAAAATATCTAATCACCGATATTAATAGTACACATCACATATATATACAACCGCCTCCGTATATATATATACATATAAAAGTCCCGGATATATCTTTTGCTAAATCCGTGATATGAGCCTATAAAATTATTAAGAGTTTATGGTCCAACTCTAATTATTAATTCAATTTCACTTTAATTAATTCAGTTATTTTGGTGTCGTCCCCACCATAAATTTGGACTTTACACTCGTAACCCAAAATTTACCCAAGTCAAAATTTCCGACTCTAATTTATTTGCCTCAGACCCTAATTAATTCATCTATAATTAATTAGATTCAACTTATGTATTTAATTTCTCCATAATTATTTAGATAGGGGTTTTTATATAAATTTCTCCTCTTATATAACAAACTGGCGAAACTGCCAGATTCTGGCGACCGTCGATCGATCGACCCCAGACCGTCGATCGATCGATCGAACAGGTCTGCGTCTTCCTCGCCCAGGCAGGGCAGCCATGGACGGAGTTCCTCAAACCATAACTCCTTCTAACATAAGTTTTAAACCTTCTTATCACCAGAGTATATTAAAAACCTTATTAGGATTACGCAGGAAGCCTACAACAATCATTAATTCGTCCATAAACAACTGATTCATAGATTTGGGGAAAAATCCATTTCTTTTCTTAAACACATATTACTCCGAATTTCTTCATCTAATTCGTTCTGTTTTAATTGGATATTATCCTAACAAGTATACATCAGTAATCCAATATCAGACATTTCACAACTCCTCATAAATTTCGGCCAAAACAGATTCATGTTTTCTTTTGAATTATCAAAACCCCATGTTTATACCATGAACCCCAAAACGGATTTTTAATTCATAACAGCACACAAATATGAATTTGAAAAACAGATTTAATGCTAATTGCAAGTTATTCACTTGCCTTAGGTTTCGTAGTGTCTGAATTTGTGATGGATTCCAAGGTTGAAGATGACCTTGTTGGTATTTTGAGATCCCCAAAATGGCTTGGCTGCTGCTAGGGTTTCCTAACCCTTTAGTTCCTCTTTCTAATTAAGCTCAGCCATCCTAAATTTTCTTTTTATTAGGTTAATAATTCAATTCACGTTTTTTGACTAATGGGCCAAGCCCAAGTGACCAAAATGTCCCCGAGTGGGCCCGACTATGTCTAAAAACGTCCCGTGACCCGTTTACTACCCCCGGGTACACTTTTCCGACTATCTCGGCCCATCCGGACTCAACTGTACATTCAGAATTTGCATCCGAATTAATTCATAAAAAAATACTTATCCCCCACCCAATATAGTCTATACCGACTTCCGGATGTGATAAGTACATACCTCATCATTAATACTCGAGACGACGTAATTACATTATTACTATTCACTTAGTAAATAAGTTTTCCCTTAATATTAACCATTCAATCCCAGATTAATATTTATATATATTTCTATCCTAATTAATTCATTAAATTACAACACACTTAGTAATTTAGGATTTCCGAATTAATTAAATTATAAATGTACCAAAAATACGGGGTGTTACAGAAATTTTGGTTGTTCACAGATCACAAGTCCCTACAATACCTCTTCACGCAGAAGGAGATGAATATGCGTCAACGTCGGTGGCTTGAGTTTGTGAAGGATTATCAGTTCGATATCCAGTATCACCCAGGGAAGGCTAACGTGATAGTAGACGCATTGAGCCGTAGGCCAGTAGATAAGGTGGCCGAGGTGTGGAAAGCTAAGTGGAAGGAGTTGGGACACCAGGATGCAGTGGCCCGATCGTTCATGTCTGTGATGACTATTACACCTCAGATTGTTACGAGAGTGGTAAAGGCCTAGGAAAATGACTCGTTCTGTCAGGAGCAGATAGTTCGATTACTAGCATAGGGATACGAGTCATATACCATTAGTTCAGATGGGGGATTACGCTTCAATGGGAGACTGGTCATTCCGGAAGGGGAAGACTTGCGATATGAGGTAATGGCAGAGTCGCACAGCTCACGGTTCGCGGTACACCTTGGTGGGGATAAAAGGTACCAAGACATGAGACGACAGTACTGGTGGAGCGGGATGAAGAGAGATATTATCGTTTTTGTTTCTAAATGTGCCACTTGTCAGCTAGTAAAGGTGGACTATCAGAAACCGGTAGGACTTCTACAGCCGTTAGAGGTTCCGATGTGGATATGGGAGAGCATATCCATGGATTTTATCATGGGGTTACCTACGTCACAGAGGCGTCACGACTCCATATGGGTAATTTTGGACCGGTTGACCAAAGTTGCTCATTTTGTACCCGTATGGACAGATTACACTACGGGACAGTATGCCTAGATTTTCATCGCTGAGATAGTGAGACTTCACGGGGTGCCTCTAAATATCGTGTCTGACCGAGACAAAATATTTTTTTCACGATTTTGGGAGAGTTTCCAGGAGGCCATGGATACGGAGTTGCTGTTTAGTTCGACTTATCACCCGCAGACTGATCGGCAAACGGAGCGGACAAATCAGATGTTAGAGGACATGTTGCGTATGTGCATCTTAAACTTTGGAGGTGGTTGGGAGCAGTACCTTCCACTGGTGGATTTTGCCTATAATAACTCCTACCAGTTCACCATTGGCATGGATCCATTTGAGGCATTGTATGGTTGACCTTATCGTTCCCCAGCATGTTGGTTAGAGGTGGGGGATAACAAAATCCTTGGACCGAAAGTGATTCAGGATACTTCGGCAAGGATAGAGATGATACAGAGTCGCATTCGGGTAGCTCAGGACCGACAGAAGAGCTATGTTGATGCCAAGAGATTCTTCAGAGAATTCAAGGTGGGGCACCAGGTGTTACTCAGAGTATCTCCAATGAAGGGGATCATGCGTTTTGGGAAGAAGGGGAAACTGTCACCAAGGTATGTGGGGCCATTTCCTATCATCGAGCGTATTGGGCCAGTTGCGTATAGACTGGGGTTACCGGAGCACTTGCATATGATTCATGATGTGTTCCATATTTCCTCGCTAAGGAAATATCTCAGGGAAAATTTGGCCCATACTCACATTGCTTTAGAGGACATCGATCTCCAGCCCGATAGTTCCTACGAGGAGGGGCCGATTGCTATTTTGGACCGAAGCGAGCGAAAACTGAGGTCGAAGATAGTACTGTTAGTAAGGGTTTTGTGGCGGCATCATAATGCTGAGGAGTCCACATGGGAGCGCGAGGATGAGATGCGCGAGCGTTATCCGGAGCTATATTCACCAGGTATTCCTTAGTTCCGAATTTCGGGACAAAATTCTATTATTAGGAGGGAAGTATGTAATACCCCGTAATTTTATTGATTTTTATTTAAGGGATTAATTAAATTAAATGAGAATTAATTGGAAATTAATTCGGGCATAAATACTAACGAGATGTGAGTTGGTATTTGATTATGATGTAAAAATTTATTATTTTCGAGTATGTATGGTGATACATGAGTATTGATAATATTTAAATTGTCATGAGGCAGAAATACGACAATTTGGAAATTTAAATTGGGACGCGCGTGTCAGTCGTGTCAGGAATATAATTATTTGAATTAAAAAGTGAATTATATTTTTATTAACTGAATGGTCATTTTGAGTGCGCCAACGTGTTCGGAAGGGTCGAAATAGTCAAAAAACAGTAGCCGGGGGTTTAGTTTGCGTCCCGGGGAGTTTTTGGGCCATACCGGCAACCTAGAACGGTATTTTGGTAATTTTAAAAATAGGGGAATTAAAACCCACGAATTTTAGAGGTTAATTTTATATTATAAATAAACCCACTAAGTCCAATATCATCATTTAACAAGTAGTGGGCTATGGGAGTTATAGGGAGAGTCTTAAGAGGTTCCAAAAGAAACCCATAGCCACCATCACCATCTTTGGGAGAAATCTGTAGAGAGAAATAGGAGAATCAACCTTCATCCTTCAACATCAAATCAGAAAATCTGAGGCAAATGGTTTAATTACATAATTTCAAGCGAATGTTTCCTCCATGCTTAGGATTGAATATAGGTCTTGTATTGAAAGTTTGATGAAAAACTCATGAAATTGGAGATAAAACTCATAATCTTATAAGGATTGCATGTAGAATGGTAATGAATGAATTCCGTATCCAAAATGTATCTTTTGATGATTTAAAAACGGATTTATAAGGAGAAATTGTAGACGTTCAAATTTTGGCTTCATGTTTATAGGGTTTGGGATAATGTTTGGGAATTATGATGATTACATGTTAATTTAGGAAGCATTGACCCCAAATATATGTTTGAGGGTGACTTAGGAGGACTAAGAGTAGTTTAGAAACTTTAAAACTTAATTGGGATGATCTTGGTGGGGATTTAGAGGAGAGAAATCTGAAGAAAAACGAATTGAGGGAATTTCTGGGCGCAGTCTGCCATCTCGTTAGAAGACCTACCCACGTCGTTCGAACGACCTCATTCGAACGAGCTTCTAATGAGATGACAGTATCCCTTCTAACGAGTTGGTAGTTCATTCGAAGCCTTTCGTTTGAAATAAAATCAGGCCAAAAAGGCCATTCTTTCAACTCGTTAGAAGTCTCGTTCGAACGAGGTCGTTCGAACGAGTGTCCCGTAGACTTAAGTAATTGAGAATTAACATTCCCTTATTGACTAGTGGGTATAATTGTGAGAATTGGGGTACGTTGAGGAGTAGAACTTAGAACCTTATAGTAATCCGAATGGCATTTGTGGAATAGGAAACGAATACCTAATTACGACGTGAGAAGGGTTGACAACGTTAATATACAAATCGGGGACTTGTAAATGTATAACATTAAATGACGGTGTAAGAACGAGAAGCATACCTATATTAATAATTTGAGATGTCAAAGATGTACGAATGCTTAGTATATGTGGTTTATGTGTAAAACATACCTTTTTTTGTTCGATTAGGCCCATCTAATCTTTGTGTGCCTACGGGGGGGATTTAGATTGGTACCTCGAGGACATAGGTCAGAGAATGACTTATTAAGAAGTTAATAAGTCTGGTGATCATGGGAGCGTAGGTATGTGCATGACCCATGTGATGTGAACTATGTTCGCCTCCATTTTGTGTGATTGTTGTTAATTGAGAACGATTCCTGAGAGATTCGGAATGTGTGGTCCTTATGTACGAGATGTACCGGGATTGGATAATAGAGTACGTGTGCACCACAGCTTAGTCTCGGGGTGCTAGTATTGTATATTTATGATGAGAATACTATACTGTTAATTGAAATGAACTGTAATGTATAAATGTGAGTATCTATAATATCAACGTTTTGTATAAGATAAAATGGAAGATCTCTAGTGATTAGTAGTACTAAAATGGGAAACTGTGTAGAAGAGTAAAACACTCTGTTAAAAATAAGATGTCGGGAATTAAATCGTGAATCGTATAGTAACGTTAGATTTTATGTTGGACCAGTTAGATACGGGCATAACTAGATTCGATTACGGGTTAGGAGTGCACAGATAGTTGAGAGGTGAGTATTTCATGTGAGAGCACATCCAAACATGTATTTTGCATTCATTGTTTTATGTCATTAAAACACTTGCTATATTTTAAACTGTTTGCACCATCGGGATCTGACCCGTTTGCTTCCAAATCTATTTTTTTGTAAAACCTTTTAGGTGCCCAGCCATAAGGACACCAAGCATAGGAATTCCATTCAGGTGACGTACTGTAGCAGCTGTTGAAGTTACAGAACCTTGACAGTATATGCCTCCAATTTCGATCTTGATTCTATGTTATCAGATTCTTCTCATGTGTTGGGCATGTCGCCCCATTTCTTTTAGACACTTTATTTATCCAGTCATATAAGATTTTGTGTTGTAATTAATATAGTGATGCAGACTTAGTTTTGGTTTATTCCTGTATTTGGATTGTTGTGAGGAGTATTCCTCCAGACTAGGGCTGTGTTTTTTTTCCGAACATTCCGATTTTTCCGATGTCCGATCCGATATTTTCCGATTTTGGAACATATATAAGGTTTCCAATTTCCGATTTTCCGATTTCCGATTTTTCCGAATTAAATTGGATAGGAAATTGGAACTATGTTTTAAATTCCGATTTTTCGATTTTTCCGATCCGATTTTTCCGATATAATTTCCGAATATTTTTTTCGATTAATATTCCGAATATATCTTCCGATTAATATTCCGAATATTTTTTCCGAATATTTTCTATATATATTTTTTTACCTTATAAGTTATATCCTTATGTAATAAGAATGTGTACAATTTAGATTTCCTTTATTTTTTACCTTACCCCATATATTTATATATGCTGTTAGTAGAGAGCAACTAGGGTTGTATGATATCCTTATTAAAATATCTCTCACATCTCTCTCTCTCTCTCTCTCTCTCTCTCTCTCTCTCTCTCTCTCTCTCTCTCGTCTCTCCCCTTTCTCCTCGACGGTGCATATATCTCACCTCTCTCTCTCGACCCAATCTCTATACGGTCGTCCAACCCCTTTCTTCTACTTTCGGCGGCACATATTTGTTTACATCGTCCGACCCTTATAGTCTCGAACATAGGTAAGCCTTTTGTAGTTTATTTTTATCTGTTTATTTTTTTATTTCAACTTATTTACAGATCTGTTTACATCGGTTTATAGGCTCTGTTTACATCTTGTTTACTTCTGTTTATAAGATCGGTTTACATCTTATTTACATCTATTTACATCTTTTTTATTTCATCTACTTATTTTGATCTTGTTTACATCTGATGGGATCGATTCATAGGTTTAATAGGTTTGTTATATTGATCAGTTTATAGGTTTATAGATTTTTTTACATCGATTTGTTATATTGATGGCTGCGGCAGAACAGGAAAAAACTAATTTCTAATTTCTCATACTGTCTTCATGCGGCAGAACAAAAAAAAATACCATATTTCTAATTTCCGAATTTTTCCGATTTTTTTTCCGATTTTCCGATATTTCCGAATTCGGAAACTTTTTTGATTTTTCGAAAAAATTGGATAGGAAATTGGAACAAATATTTTATTTCCGAAAAAAATGGAATTTTTTCCGAAAGGTCATTTTCCGATCCGATCCGGCCGAAACACAGCCCTACTCCAGACTCATTACTATTCTATGGTTATTCTATTGTCATTATGTTGTGGTGGTTATGTTTGCAGTTCATAATCTTCTTATTGCATGTTAATCAGATTTAATAAAAAAAAATTCAACTGACTTTTTAAATATTAGGCGGCTAGTAATTGTTAAAACGTTTTTCGACAGAGATGCTATGAACTGAACCAACTTGACATTTTGTATTAATTTAATAAAGGAGTAGCTACCCGGTATTTAATTAGTCGGGGTGTCACAGGTGGTATCAGAACATCAGGTTCTAGTGTCCTTAGGATCTGTACGGCTTATTATATTTCCACTGAGCTTTCTTTGATGCAGAGCCCTATATTTTAGGACTGTTGTATTCTTTTGTGTATGCTTCGCCCTTAAGCTATTTTGAGATAATAACTGCGAACTTATAAGACTTTACTCTCATTTCAGATGCCTCCACGACGTGCACAGTGAGTTCCTAGGGATGCCCAGCTCGAGCAACAGCCTGCACCAGTTTCGGGCACCATGAATGCCGCAGAGGTTGCAGCCATTGTAGCCCAAGCGGTAAATGCCGCTCTCGTAGTTGTGCAGCAGGCACCACCTCAGGCACTGGTAGCCGCGCCAGTTCAGGCTCATGCATTCTCGTACTCTTGGGTATGCATTCGTAATGCTTTTCAGAAATCACACCCTCCGAGTTTGCAGGTAGCTCCGACGTTGTTGTGTCCAGTCAATGAAGGAAGGACATTCAAAGGCACTTAAGGATATACGAGTGCATGGATGTTCAGAAGAAGATACTGACTACTTTCATGCTAGTAGGATCAGCGTTGCAGTGGTGGGAGTCCATTACCACCGTGGAGGATAAAGACGTCCTTTCTATTCAGAAGTTCTGGGTGCGGTTCGACCGCAAATATTTTATGTCAGCTGTTCACACTGAGATGAGGAGGAAGTTAATGAACCTCAAGAAGGAGGGGAAGACCATGGCCGAGTATGAGGCCGAATTCACTAATATATTGAACATTGTTCCCGATGATATTTTGACTAAGGATAAGAAGATTCAGAAGTTCATGGACGGATTGACTTGGAGGATCCGACAGCACTTGTTGGGAAATCTTTCATTGGCCACTTACTCTAACATGGTTAATGAAGAACTGATTTACTGCCAGGATCACTTCTTTCACATGTCTGAGAGTAAGAGATCAGGAGAGTCCAACCATCATGGCAGGACAGGGGGAAATGGTGCTAGCGGGGCACAATCTGTTCAGGGTCAGCACAGGCAGGGTGATCAGGGTTCCCAACAAGGGGATCCTAAGAGATTCAGATCTGGGGGTTTCAGGAACGGTCAGGGAGGATTCAGACATGGCCATCAGGGTCAGAATGGCCAGCAGGGCCAGAATGGTCAGCAACAGCAGGGCCAACATGGTCAAGGTAGGAATGGTTACGGCCATCAGGGCCGAGGACAGCAGGGACAGCGAGGGGGAAACATCCCGAGGAAGTGTTTTGTTTGTGTCAAGATTGGTCACAAACGACAGGATTGTCCTGATAGGGGCAGGGCCCCACAGCAGCAGTAGTAGGGTGCTCGACACGAGCCACAGAGGCCTATGTTCCCCGCCTCCCTCCCAGCACCACCACAGATGGCAGCATTACCACCCATCCCAGCGGTCCCAGTCCAGCAGGGACAACTTCAGTATGGGAGAGTGTATTAGCTCCAGCAGGCCGCAGTCCCACAGGATCCACCTGCCATTGAGGGTATGTTCTCTATTCAGGGGACTATGGGGCATATTTTATTTGATACGGGGGCCACACATTATTTCATTGCCACAAGATTTGCACGCACTTTGGGGTGTTAGACACTGCAGAGGTCACTGTTACATGTGTAGATTCACCGTTGAGTAGGGGTTCCGTGACTTCCCTTATTTGTAGAGGTGTGGGTATAGAAATAGGGAGATATACTTTACCCGTTGATACGCTAGTATTAGAGATGACTGAGTACGATGCGATAGTTGATATGGATTGGCTAGTTGCGTACCGAGCCATGATTTACTATTTGATTAGGAGTATTATTTTTTCCATTCCCGAGCAGGAGATGTTTCTAGTGGCGATGCCTCGCCCTGAGGGAGGATCATTCACTCATTTGTACTATATAGAAGAGGAGACCTCTAAGGAAGTGGTGATACCACTTGATTCGATTCCAGTCGTTAGAGAGTTCGCTGATGTATTCCAGGATGTACCTGGATTACCTCCTAGTAGAGAGATTGATTTTGTTATTGATTTGACGTCGGGCACTCGGCCCATTGCCCCTGCACCGTACCGTATGGCTCCAACGGAGATGAGAGAGCTAAGGGATCAGATAGAGCAGTTATTGGGTCAGGGGTTTATCCGGAGGAGTACTTCGTCGTGGGGTGCCCCTGTGTTGTTCATAAAGAAGAAGGATGGATCGTTGAGTTTGTGTGTAGATTACCGGGAGTTGAAAAAAGTCACGATACAGAATAAGTATCTGTTGCCCCGAATCGATGACTTATTTGACTAGTTGAGAGGAGCCTGCTTCTTCTCAAAGATTGATTTGCGATCGGGATACCATCAGTTGTGTATCAGGGAATAAGAAGTCTCTAAGACTACTTTCTGGACAAGGTATGGTTCCTACGAATTTCGAGTTATGCCTTTTGGCTTGACCAACGCTCCAGCCATGTTTATGGACTTGATGAATTGGGTGTTCAGAGAGTTCCTAGACCAGTTCGTTATCATCTTTATTGATGACATCCTGGTTTACTCCCAGACATAAGAGGAGCACGCCGAGTATTTGAGACAGATTTTGCAGACGCTACGTCAGAACGAGCTTTATGCAAAGTATGTCAAATGTGGATTTTGTCTGAAGGAGGTTCAGTTTCTGGGGCATATCATTTCAGACTGGGGGATATCTGTTGATCCGGGGAAGGTATCCGCGGTGAGGGAGTGGGGACAGCCCATGACACTGACTGAGATACGTAGTTTCTTGGTCTTAGTAGGATACTACAGGAAGTTTTTTCGAGGTTTCTCAAATATAGCGGGTCCTTTGACACATCGGACTCGCAAGGGTGTGACATTCATCTGGAGCGATGCATGTCAGTTGGCATTCGATGAGCTGAAGGACAAGTTGACCTCAGCGCCTGTGTTAGCGTTGCCCAGATCGGGAGTTGAGTATTTAGTTTACACCGATGCGTCCTTATAAGGACTTGGAGGTGTGCTGCAACAGGAGAGTCAGACCATAGTTTATGCTTCCCGTAAGCTTAAGCATCACGAGAGGAATCACCCCACACAGGACTTGGAGTTAGCGTCAGTCGTATTCGCTCTTCGGATTTGGAGACACTATCTATAGGGGGAGAAATTTCGGTTGTGCACAGATCACAAGTCCCTACAATACCTCTTCACGCAGAAGGAGATGAATATGCGTCAATGACGGTGGCTTGAGTTTGTAAAGGATTATCAGTTCGATATCCAGTATCACCCAGGGAAGGCTAATATGGTAGTAGACGCGTTGAGCCGTAGGCCAGTAGATAAGGTGGCCGAGGTGTGGAAAGCTTAGTGGAAGGAGTTGGGACACCAGGATGCAGTAGCCCGATCGTTCATGTCTGTAATGACTATTACACCTCAGATTGTTACGAGAGTGGTAAAGGCCTAGGCAAATGACTCGTTATGTCAGGAGCAAATAGTTTGATTACTAGCAGAGGGAGCCGAGTCCTATACCATTAGCTCAGACGGGGGATTACGCTTCAATGGGACACTGGTCGTTCCAGAAGGGGATGACTTGCGACACGAGGTAATGGTAGAGTCGCACGGCTCACGGTTTGTGATACACCCTGGTGGGGATAAAATGTACCAAGACATGAGATGACAGTACTGGTGGAGCGGGATGAAGAGAGATATTATCGCGTTTGTTTCTAAATGTGCCACTTGTCAGCTAGTAAAGGTGGACCATTAGAAATCGGTAGGACTTCTACAGCCGTTAGATGTTTCGATGTGGATATAGGAGAGCATATCTATGGATTTTGTCACGGGGTTACCTACATCATAGAGGGGTCACGACTCCATACGGGTAATTGTGGACCGGTTGACCAAAGTTTCTCATTTTCTACCCGTAAGGACAGATTACACTACAGGACAGTATGCCCAGATTTTCATCGCAGAGATAGTGAGACTTCACGGGGTGCCTCTAAATATCGTGTCTGGCCGAGAGAAAATATTTATTTCACGATTTTGGGAGAGTTTCCAGGATGCCATGGGTACGGAGTTGCGGTTGATTACGACTTATCACCCACATACTGATCGGAAAATAGAGCGGACAAATCAGATGTTGGAGGACATGTTGCGTATGTGCATCTTAAACTTTGGAGGTGGTTGGGAGCAGTACCTTCCACTGGTGGAGTTTGCCTATAATAACTCCTACCAGTTCACCATTGGCATGGCTCCATTTGAGGCATTGTATGGTAGACCTTGTCGTTCCCCAGCATGTTGGTTAGAGGCGGGGGATAACAAACTCCTTGGACCGGAAGTGATTCAAGATACTTCGGCAAGGATATAGATGATACGGAGTCGCATTCGGGTAGCTCAGGACCGACATAAGAGCTATGTTGATGCCAAGAGATTCTTCAGAGAATTCAAGGTGGGGAACCAGGTGTTACTCAGAGTATCTCCAATGAAGGGGATCATGCGTTTTGAGAAGAAGGGGAAACTGACACCAAGGTATGTGCGGCCATTTCCTATCATCGAGCGTATTGGTCCAGTTGCATATAGACTGGGGTTATCGGAGCACTTGCATAGGATTCATGATGTGTTCCATATTTCCTCGCTAAGGAAATATCTCAGGGATGATTTGGCCCATACTCACATTGCTTTAGAGGACATCTATCTCCAGCCCGATAGTTCCTACGAGGAGGGGCCTATTGCTATTTTGGACCGAAGCGAGCGGAAACTGAGGCCGAAGATAGTACCGTTAGTACGGGTTTAGTGGCGGCATCATAATGCTGAGGAGTCCACATGGGAGCGCGAGGATGAGATGCGCGAGCGTTATCCAAAGCTATTTTCACCAGGTATTCCTTAGTTCTGAATTTCGGGACGGAATTCTGTTATTAGGGGGAAGTATGTAATACCCCGTAATTTTATTGATTTTTATTTAAGGGGTCAATTAAATTAAATGAGAATTAATTGGAAATTAATTCGGGTATAAATACTAACGAGATGTGAGTTGGTATTTGATTATGATATAAAAATTTATTATTTTCGAGTATGTATGGTGATACATGAGTATTGATAATATTTAAATTGTCACGAGGCAGAAATACGATAATTTGGAAATTTAAATTGGGAGGCGCGTGTTAGTCGTGTCAGGAATGTAATTATTTGAATTAAAAATTGAATTATATTTTTATTAACCGAATGGTCATTTTGAGTGCGCCAACGTGTCCGGAAGGGTCGAAATAGTCAGGAAAACACTAACCGGGGGTTTAGTTTGGGTCTCGGGGCATTTTTGGGCCATACCCGCAACCTAGAAGGGTATTTTGGTAATTTTAAAAATAGGAGAATTAAAACCCACGAATTTTAGAGGTTAATTTTATATTAGAAATAAACCCACTAAGTCCAGTATCAGCATTTAACAAGTAGTGGACTACGGGAGTTATAGGGAGAGTCTTAAGAGGTTCCAAAAGAAACCCCTAGCCACCATCATCATCTTTAGGAGAAATCTGTAAAGAGAAAGAGGAGAATCAGCCTTCATCCTTCAACATCAAATCAAAAAATCTAAGGCAAATGGTTTAATTATATAATTTCAAGGGAATGTTTCCTCCATGCTTAGGATTGAATATAGGTCTTGTTTTGAAAGTTTGATGAAAACCCCATGAAATTGGAGATATAACTCATAATCTTATATACGGATTGCATGTAGAATGGTAATGAATGAATTCCGTATCCAAAATGTATCTTTTGATGATTTAAGAATGGATTTATAAGGAGAAATTGTAGATGTTAAAATTCTGGCTTCATGTTTATAGGGTTTGGGATAATGTTTGGGAATTATGATGATTACATGTTAATTTAGGAAGCATTGACCCCAAATATATGTTAGAGGGTGACTTAGGAGGACTAAGGATAGTTTAAAAATGTTAAAACTTAATTGGGATGATCTTAGTGGGGATTTAGAGGAGAGAAATCTGAAGAAAAACGAATTGGGTGAATTTCTGGGCGTAGTCTGCCATCTCGTTAGAAGACCTACCCAGGTCGTTCGAACGACCTCATTCGAACGAGCTTATAATGAGATGACAGTATCCCTTCTAACTAGTTGGTAGTTCATTCGAAGCCTTTCGTTCGAAATAAAATCAGGCCAAAAAGGCCATTCTGTCAACTCGTTAGAAGTCTCGTTAGAACGAGGTCGTTCGAACGAGTGTCCCGTAGACTTAAGTAATTGGGAATTAACCTTCCCTTATTGACTAGTGGGTATAATTGTGAGAATTGGGGTACGTTGAGGAGTAGAACTTAGAACCTTATAGTAATTCGAATGGCATTTGTGGAATAGGAAACGAATACCTAATTACGACATGAGAAGGGTTAACAACGTTAATATACAAATCAGGGACTTGTAAACGTATAACATTAAATGACGGTGTTAGAACGAGAAGAATACCTATACTAATAATTTGAGATATCTAAGATGTGCGAATGCTTAGTATATGTGGTTTTATGTGTAAAACATACCTACCATACTTGTTATCACGGGAGGTCTGCGTTCGATTAGGGCCATCTAATCTTTGTGTGCCTACGGGGGGATTTAGATTGGTACCTCGAGGACATAGGTCAGAGAAGGACTTATTGAGAAGTTAATAAGTCTGGTGATCATGGGAGCGTAGGTATGTGCGTGACCCATGTGATGTGAACTATGTTCGCCTCCATTTTGTGTGATTGTTGTTAATTGAGAACGATTCCTGAGAGATTCGGAATGCATGGTCCTTATGTACGAGATGTACCGAGATTGGATAGCAGAGTATGTGTGCACCACAACTTAGTCTCGGGGTGCTATTATTGTATATTTATGATGAGAATAATATACTGTTAATTGAAATGAACTGTAATGTATAAATGTGAGTATCTATAATATGAACGTTTTGTAAAAGATAAAAGGGAAGATCTCTAGTGATTAGTAGTACTAAAATGGGAAACTGTGTAGAAGAGTAAAAAACTCTATTAAAAACAAGATGTCGGGAATTAAATCGTGAATCGTATAGTAACGTTAGATTTTATGTTGGACCAGTTAGATACGGGCATAACTAGATTCGATTACGGATGAGGTGAGTATTTCATGTGAGAGCAGGTCCTAACATGTATTATGCATTCATTGTTTTATGTCATTAAAACACTTGCTATATTTTAAACTGTTTTCACCATCGGGCTCTGACCCGTTTGCTTCCAAATCTATTTTTTTGTAGAACCTTTTAGGTGCCCAGCCACAAGGACACCAAGCATAGGAATTCCATTCAGGCGATGTACTGTAGCAGCTGTTGAAGTTACAGAACCTTGACAGTAGACGCCTCCACTTTCGATCTTGATTCTATGTTATCAGATTCTTCTCATCTGTTGGGCATGTCGCCCCATTTCTTTTAGACACTTTATTTATCCAGTCATATCAGATTTTGGGTTGTAATTAATATAGTGATGCAGACTTAGTTTTGGTTTATTCATGTATTTGGATTTTTGTGAGGAGTATTCCTCCAGACTCATTACTATTCTATGGTTATTATATTGTCATTATGTTGTGGTGGTTATGTTAGCAGTTCATAATCTTCTTATTGCATGTTAATCAAATTTAATAAAAAAAATTACAACTCACTTTTTAAATATTAGGCAGCTAGTAATTGTTAAAACGTTTTTCGACAGTGATGCTATGAACTGAACCAACTTGGCATTTTGTATTAATTTAATAAAGGAGTAGCTACCCGGTATTTAATTAGTCGGGGTGTCACAATCCCCCCGAAGGCACACAAGGATAAGAGGATCCTTTTCCATAATAAAACTGACCTCCCGTGATAGCAAGTATGGTAGGTATGTCATGCACATAAGAAATCCATACCCTAGGCATTCACACAACCTAAGTAATCATATAACAGTATAGATATTCACACATTTCATCTAGTTAATCTCATACGTAGAAAATGTACCCCAAATATTACATAATATATTTTCCGTTTGTTAACTCTCTCGTCGTATCAATTTGAGTACTTAAACCTATCTCGAAAGGTTACTAGATCTCTTATTGGTTTCTAATATCATCTCAGTACTTGAAACCCCTCCGCTGCTACTCGTAATCTTATATCATCATTAATTCCCATTATAGTTTCAATTCGAATGGTTTCTAATTGTACCCCACTAGGTAGACCCTCGTAAGAAACGTCATTCAATCCCATAAGTTATAGTATTCTCCGATAATAACTAAGGCCCTATTGACTTTATCTAAGTATCACAAGATTATATTACCCACCCTAATAATCAACATTGGCTTTGGAATAATCCTTAAACCTTAAAGAGAAACAATTTCCAAAAATTAGCATGGGTCGATCGATCGACATTCTTGAGTCGATCGATCGATCAAACAGGTATTAGCCCAGAAATTCTTAACAGTTACGGGTTTGCATCTTTTTACATTTCCTAATCATCATCCCAACATCCAAAACTCATAATTAAATATACTAGTTATCCTACTAACATAGTTACATCATTCCCCACGATTTAGATTCATTAAATCAATTAGTTGGATCAATTTACCCAATTTTCATATAAAAACCTAGTTTTCCTATTTCTTCATGAACATTCCATAATCCAATCAAATTTTGACATTCTTTACCCATAAATCTTAAATTCGTAGTTGTTAACATCTCCAACATAAACCTACATGCAAGTCCTACCCAGATTATGATTTTAAACTATTCAAATCCATTCAATTTTCATTATTTATGAGAAATCTTCAATTCTATAAAAACATGTAAAGTATATGCTTTGAATCTTTGCAAGATAAATCACTTGCCTATAAATCTGATGTTCTGATCCGTTGTCGTTGTTCAACGGCTAGTCCTCTCTTCTTTTCCGATCACAATTCCGTCCAAGTTGGTGGTGGTGGGCGGTGGTTTTGGCTTGGGACTTTTTTGTAACCTCTCCTCTAACTCACGTAGCCCACCTCTTTGTTTTTGGCTGATAATGGCCCTAATGGACTTTCTAATAATATATAAATAAACTAAAAAATTCGTGGGTCTTAATTCCTTAATTTTTAAAATGATCAAAATACCCTCCCGGGTTGCCGATTAGGCCTAAAAATGCCCTGGGACCCAAACTAAACCCCCAGCTAGTGTTTTCGGACTATCTCGAACCTTTCAGACACGTTGGCGCACTCAAAACCTCATACGGATGACATACAAATAAAATACTTTTAAATTCATTAAATTGGGTCCTGACACGACTGACACGTGCGTCCCAACTAAATTACCGAAACTGTCGTATTTTCAACTCACGACATTTTTAATAAATTCAATGATCACATATTACCATAATCACTTAGTAATATTCAACAAAACATAAATAACCAAATACTAACTCTCATCTCGCTAATATTTAAATCTAAATTAATTTTCTAATTAATTATCCCAAATTAATTTAATAAATCCCAAACTAAAAGCAATTCCATTTAATTAACCTCATAATTAAAAGCCATAAAAATACGGGGTATTACAGGTGCGCGTAGGATTGGGTGTATGGGAGCCCAATTATGGCATTCAACGAGTAGGCATATGTGAGCCTTATTTTATGTTTCACAATTTACGTTTGATGTTTATACTTCATCTAATTTCGAGGACGAAATTCCTTTGCTAGTGGGGAAGTATGTAACTCCCCGTGTTTTTAACAGTTAATTAAATTAATTAATTGGGAAATTCGAGAAGAAACAAAATTTTGGATTTAATTATTCTTAGTAATTAAATATGTTGGTTTTTATATCCAAAGTTATGGTTGTAAGTGGAATTTAAATAGGGATTGAAATTTGGAAATTATAAATTTTTGTGTAAAAATCGGGGGAGGATCCGAGCCAAGGAGGATAAAAATAATATTTTTAGAAATTTGACCGTCCAATCGAGCTGAATTGTTCACAGCAATTTCGTCTTGCCGTTCGCTATAACATACTAAAAATTCAAGCCATTCTGACGGTCTAATTGTCCGTAATAATTTTTCGAGTGTTTGATTTTGATTAGGACTCAAATTCTTTTTGGTATATAAACAAAGTGACGGGTTTAGGACTTTAAAAAAAACTTCTTCTAAACCCTAAGAGCAACAATCTCCTCTTTTACACCTTCTTCCTCCTCAAAACCTTAACTCTATTAGAGAGCTATTCTCAATCCAAGTTTTGAAGCTTTAAACCAAGTTTTCTCAAGATTTTTCAAGAACGTCTCTCTGCTAATAGTTCGAGAGGAATCCAACCGTTTAGTCATATTTTCATTATCTTAATCTCACGCATGAATACTCTATTCTCTTTCATTGGTATTATGCGTCTTAAGTCTCGCCTAAACCCTTAATCATGTTTTTTTTATAAAATCAATTAGAAACTTAATTAGACAAAGTGGACATTTAATTTGAGATTATTTTATATGAAATCTTTTAATATGACTTAATCTTTGAAACCCTTGGGTGCGTAGGTTAGATTATTGGATTTTCGAGGTTTGAGGGATGTAGGTTTGCATGTAGAAATTTTGGGATTAGATATATGTTATATTGGGACGTGTATGTAACACCTCAT
Organism: Sambucus nigra; assembly: GCA_949130495.1. NCBI lineage: Eukaryota > Viridiplantae > Streptophyta > Magnoliopsida > Dipsacales > Adoxaceae > Sambucus > Sambucus nigra. Next base: position 284,755,500 of record OX422214.1, on the reverse strand, counting down.
AATTTCTAGGTTATTATTTTTATTTAATTAATTCGATAATTAGTAAATTCACTTCTGTTGTAAATTAATGAAAATTAATTCATGGGAATATTTAAAAGTGAATATATTTAAATAAGTTAACGGGTGAGAGTTAAATTTAGAAATTTATTATGGATGATGATTTTAAGCGCGCAATTGAGTCTGGCGGTGTCAAAATTGCCCAAAATGACTAGTTATATGCATATATTGGGTGCTGTGGCCTAATTAGTCATATGTGAGCTCCATATAGAGAGTATGGACCCGTTTTATAAGGCCCTTATGCAACGCTCCGACCCAAGTTTAACGATTATTAAAAGATTAACCCGATCCGATTCACGCGTTAATTGAGAAGTCAATGAAACACCCTAAAATAATACTTATAGTCTAGTTTTATTACTATTCAACATTACACTTATTAGCATGCGAGTTCAATTTACAATCACTACGTGATATGAACCAAGGGAAGTGCACCAAGGCCAAGTAAACAGAGCCACTAATATAAATGCAAGTAAATGCTTACCTGTATAAAGTGCTAAAAATACGAAATTTCATGAAACCTGCTGTAACAAAAGGAGGGAGTGAGCTGAATGCTCAGAGGGAGCTATAAAAATGCAGAATAGAAACGAACGGCAGAAAAGAATACTCACATGCTACACTAAATGCATATTAAAGTACCTATATATCTACATATATACCTTTGAAAATACATATCCCAATGTATTAAACCATTTTATTCTAAGAACGTCATTCAACCCGTGTATTCTCCTTATCTTTACAACAAATCATTTCCCATCATTATGCTTAAAACTAGCATTCCATCCAATTAACACACAGGGTTAAACAATTAGCAAATTTTTTGGGAAAAATATTTCATTCGCTTTCAAATGTTTATTAACTCACACCAGCGTTATTTTACCATATTATGGGACTTCCATTAAACACGCGCACATACCGTGTTTAAAAAAATACTCATTTTCCTTTTAAATCCCCATATAACACACTCTTTTGTTTCTTATGATTCAAACCTCATTAGGTAGCTTAATCATTATTAAGTCATCTTATTTAACCATCCCATGTTACCACGTGAGCATTAAACTTTTAATGCGTTATTCTTGCATTAATATATCAATGAATCAATGCCATTCATTTATGCCTCTTTCATGAATATTCAATTCATAACTTAGAATTTTCTTTAGGGATTCTGCCGACACACACCCGGCACAACACACGCACACCCACGGTTTCATGAAATTTCACCGCCCGGCACCGAGACCCAAGTAAACTGCAGTTAGTTTGGAGTCTTTCACCACTAGGGACATCATAGCCCTGCTTAATTATTTAACCCGACATCATCCAATATCATTATATTGCCAATGTGTTAGATATTTTTCATATTGTCCATATTAATTTGCCTTCTTCGGGGTAAAGCCAAGGCCTTAGAATTAATCGCCCATTTTCACATTATTCATTTAGGTAAAAAAATCATTATATTCCACTAAAGTCCACTTCTTTTACACATGTTGACCTTACACCGAAAATTATTTCCGTTTAATGACTCATCTCATTCTTTTTACGTACATGTAAAAACACTCTTTAATATTTTTGTTTCTTGAAAATGTTGAACTTTAAGTAAAATGCCAATTTACCCAATTTACATTATAATGTTTTACTTCACTTTTGTTTAAAGTGTTATTTACAAAACACCATTTTTAATCTTCAAACTTAACTCGTAGGCATTGTAGTCTCTATGACACTTTTTAACTTATCACTTTGTCGAAAATAATATTTTTGCACATTACACCCTTTAATACATAAAATCATGATGTTTACATATTAAAGTCTACACGTTTATTTTAAGTTTTAACATTAAAAACTCATTTTAGTCAACATTTTCACATTTGACACTTTACATTTCAAACTTAGCGTTACACACTTTAATTATGACTTTTGTATAAAAACCCATACTTGGTCATTTTATTCACGCTTAGTCTTCTACACTTTCATTACGTACATTTTCAGCCAAAGTTTGCAAGAAAACTACACTTTCACATATTTATATTTTTTACCCCAAAACTTAGTTTAACAAAATAAATAGTACACTTTGTAAATGAAACTCTATTTTCTCAGTTCATAATGATTCATCAACATTAAAATCACTATATTAATCTCATAAAAAGGGCATATACATATAACGTGTTTTTCACATCAAGAAAACCATTTATTCACCTTAAAAACATGATTTTAAAATATTTTATTTCATAACATGTTTGAGAATAATGGGCTGAAAATTATCTGTTTTCAAAACCCATTCAATCCTTAATTTTAAGTGCCCCTTTTTACTCAAAGTCTTAAGAGTTTCACTAATAACTCATTAGTGAACCATAATCATTTTTCTACATTTTTTTCACCCAATAGTTATGAAATAATATTTTGAAATTTATCACTAACTTAAATCTCATAAAAAAATCCAACTCTAATCTTGATTTTTTTATATTAAAACATGGAGTAATCGTCAATAAAGCATGAATGAATATGCAATAAATCATGCTAAAAATATTTCCAACTTTAAACTACTTTGAAGTTATGAGTTTCCCATCTCAAGGTCTTCAATGGAGGAAAATGAATTTTATGGACGATGGGTGACTCCCCTACCTTTATAGGTGGCCTCAAGGGGAGTCACTTTAGCTTCTCTTCCATTCTCCAAACTTGAATCCATGGGTAGCTTAAGCAAGACCCCTTCCAAGCTCACAAAAATCCCTTTTCTAGCTCCCCAAATCCCTTTCAAATGCTCCCACAAGCTGTCCACACCTGAAATGGAGCTTTAATGGAGTTTGTAAATTACTTAAAAGAGGGCCTTACAAGGGGAGGGATTTCTTGTAATAAGCTCCAGGAGCGACGCTGATGTTTGCGCGTTGAGGAAGGTTGATTATCTTGCCCTTGTTGAGAAAATGACTTCCAGAGTTAAGAGTTGGACATTCAGATTTCTCTCTTATGAGGGTAGGGCGGCCCAACTAGTCAAGACTCTCTTGTTTCGTATTCAGGTTACTAGTCTTCTCTCTTCATCCGTCTGCAAAATGAAAAGAAATATGATAACCCTTAAGTGACAATCTTAGAACCCACCTCCCTCTCTTATAACTCACTTATGGGTCTACTTAAAGCCTTGATAAAAATGACAGCCCTTGGATTTCTTAGAAGAGGAATAATGTACTAAACCAAGGTGTCAACAAACTTTGAAAGGGACATCACAAGCCAACCAATCGACATCCAACAAGAAAAACTCATTTGAAAAATGCCCCAAAACACCCATTTACGTCACTTTCCCTCTCTTGAATTTTTTTTTAATTTTTTTAAAAACTTTTATCTTGAGATTCATATTCCTTGCATTTGTTTGACTAAAAAAATCATATTTACAATAGTTGTTTGGCCTCCCAAATTGTCCTATTCAAGGCGCGCAAGAATCGGGACCTCCGCACAAAACATATTTTTTTTGAATTTTTGTTCGCAAGGTAGTATTCCTTATATTTTTATGAGTCTAAATATATGGTCGAAATTTTTTTTTTGACTTACCGATTGTCCAAAATAATTCGCGCAAGTTCACGTCTCACGTGGCGCGTTCTGACGAAAATCCACCTAAAATGGGTATAAATGATTTTTTACGAAGACGTCAAGGAAGAGAAAGTTGCTCAAAATTAAATTTTAAGCCGATCTCGAGATGTTTATAATTTTCTGAGCACTTTTCTTTTTTCACGAAAAACAATTTTAATTTATTTTTTGTTTAATTTTTTACTTTTGACACCATGGTATTTTTATATGTATTTTTTGGACCCTATAAAAGTGGTCATTTCGGTATTTTGGACCGCGATGTATCCTACAAAAATTGCGCAAAGTTACTAATCCTGCGCATCGCGTAACACCCAAATTACCGTATTATTAACCATGGCCGTATCACAATCATTCCTTGGTATTCTTTACATCAAACATAACCAACATACTTACTAGGATTATTAGAACTTAAATACGTATCCAAGCGAACCATGCGACGTGAGAATTGTTTTCCTTAATTACTTTTCGTAATGCGCCACTTTTCGTGCCATTTGGCGTAATTCCCTTACATATTTATTCCTCAAATTTTTCTTTAAATATAATATTTCGATTTTCATTAAATACTTATTTTCTAGGATGGGGTATTACATTCTTCCATCCTTAGAAAATTTCGTCCTCGAAATTCATGGTCATTAACCTTAGAATTTAGTTACCTATAACGAGTTTCCAATTCTAGGGCAACCTCAACACTATGGTCTAAAACCCAATGATTTCTTTTTCATAAATTACATTGCTAACCCAATCATGACTGACACTAAGGTCTTACTACTAATCCCAAGCATGCCTAACTCGTGCTTCGAAACAATCCCTCGAAATAACTGCTATTCCGAAAATATCACGCTACCACTAATGGACTCATCATCATGAATCCTTTCTACGTTTGGATTTACAAGCCTACGTTTCCTCAACAATTTTGGATCATGTCTATCCTAGGTTAATATAAACTCAGTATCAGTAGCCATCACATTATCAATCATGAGACAGTCATTTAATCCCATTGGTCTACCCGATCGATATCTCTTACGAGATCCTTACACTAACCTAGAGTCATACTAGGTATCACAACCCAAATATACACGAGCGATTACATCCTCAATCCGCACAATTCCAATAGAAGTGCAACACTAACATCTAAAGTTTTATCGCGTTCTAATGCTCATAAAATCCTCAAGTCACAACCTCGAAACTCATGACCAAGTCGTAGCTAGCTATGTTGGTCAACTAAACACGTTAACCTAATGCAACCAAATAGCACTTGCAAATTACATGCAACAAATGTGAGACCATGCGTACACTCAAACTAGTGTAGAGCTGTTTGCCTCCTAGGAAGACTGCACTCATATACCATGATGCATCAACCACAATCTTCTTCTCCCGCATCACTACTGAGCTTATACAAGGCACACAAGAATCAAAACTGATCAATAACTTCCCACTACTATGATCAAAGAAGGCACACAGAATGAAATGGATCAGGAGACTGTCACTCCAATTAAAGATCAATCAGATTTCGACAATGGACCGTGCCACACAAAGTAAACCCACAACGTACACTTGAAATTTATAACCCTCGGTGATATTTTCTAAGGTCTTAGCCTTGCGAAATACACTGGCTTGGCCTATTAACCCTTACGGGTCCTAATTGTGAATCATCCATCCTTGTAGAACGAAGGAAGTACGAAAGTGATTCCTTTGGGAAGCTGAAATGCTAGGCTTCTCTCCTGAATACTAATGACAAATTTTCGTCAGTGGCAAGAACAACCATCTGAACGAAATGAAATTACGTTCTTCCAAAGCTTACCGTTATCCATTGAACTATCATACCTAGATCTCCACAATTCCCACATGCAATAGCTAACCTTAGTTCCGAAGATCACTCCTATCAAGTGAAACACGACGCTCACATAATTTTGAACATTCGACTCACGGACCACTACTACGACACCTAACAACATCCTAATTGATCCCAAATCATAACTATACTAATGGCATGTTAATTATTCCAGCATTATCCATGCCTAAGACCTAATTATTTTAAACCATACAGGTAACATACGCATGTGCTATAATCAAGCCTAACACTCCATTGGAGTGTTATTTCTAAAATCATAATGACCGTCATCGTGTTGTAAATTTTCCAAGCGCGAAACCTAGCACGTATCAACCTATTTTTTATATTATCCTCAAAGGTCATATTACCACACCAACTTATAAACAAAGGTCTTGGTACAAACTCCAAATAATACCACAGATTAATATAACCTAGCCATACTACAATCATCAATGATTTACTATTATTACATAAACCTCAATACAACATCGATTTTTCCTAACACTTCATGAGAAAGACACAAATTCAATTATTTCCCAAAATGAACATACATGTCCTAGTGTAATAGTCCTTATGGAAGAATCCTATCATGCATGACAACTGATTACATCCACCAACTCCTAACCTCAAGGCATCAACTCTAGTCACAACATGTGATTCCAAACATAAGGCTATTCCCTCGACATAATAAGGAATATAAAAGTTTCAAGAAGACACACTATTGTTATTGTAACACACAGTACACAATCTTAAGTTCACTATTACTAAGGAATGTTTACCACTCTCATTAATATCTCACTAGATAAACCTTAATATACATCTCTTAGGAATCTTCAATACGAATTCACATTCATACCCATGTTTCTAATACGAATTCTCAATGAGTATTCAACCACGATAACCAAGTTTCCTCAATACGTAAACATCATACTATGTGCTTAATCTACAAGTTAACACAACTATATACCTTCGTAGGATACGGGATGTTGGGATTTGCCTATAAACACCAAGGCCCACACCACGGATGCCACAAGGGATCCTATTCCTCAACACCACATTATCATTTCTAAAACTATAATTTAATACCGCCAAAGTTTGGGCAGGACTCAGTGCATTGGATATTGACTAAGAGGAGGTTCACCCTAAGGACGCCGCAAGAGGTCCTATCCTGGAATCACAATGGTAGTTCTTAATACCAAATCACCAAGATTTTTTTTAGGTTCACTCCTAGGTTAACTCAAATCATCATAATTATCTAAACCCACATTATAATCAATATACCCTAACACCAAGTCCTCAACCAAGGGACCAAATATGTTCTTACCACATAATTGATATTTAGAAACATCACTCAGTCACCCCATCTCCATATATGAAATATACAACCCTTATAGCTAGGTCGAAATGAACACAATTCAACGCTGCCATTACCATTAAGTCTACTCTCATCATAAAATTTATGATACAATACGTCTCACGCAAAAGATCACGGTGTTGCCACTATTCGTCTACATTGACACCATTGAGGCACCAACACATCTACATCAGAAACGTCACAGAACTTGAAAGGTTATTAACTTATCCATTTACTATCTCATAAGATTTTAACATCGTGCTAAGGTCCTTGACGTTTCTATCCCAGATACGATTCGAATCCGTCACTAATCCATCATTACTGGGCCGAACCAATATTGGCGTCGAAATATCCACTACTGACCTCACCACGTCACACTCGAGAGGAACATTGAACCTAAAGATCTGATACCAAGTTGTAAACCCCGACCCGGTCTTAAAGGTTATTAAAAGACTAACCCGATCTGATTCGCTCGATAATTGTGAAGTGCAATAAAACACCCTAAAATAATGTTTCTACTCCAGTTTTATTATTATTTAACGTTACACTTATGATCACGTGAGTTCAATTTACAATCACTACGTGATATGAATCAAGGGAAGTGCCCCAAGTCCAAGTAAATAGAGCCACTAACGCAAATGCAAGTAAATGCTTACCTGTATGACGCGCTCAAAATACGAAATTTCATGCAACCTGTCATAACAAAAGGAGGGAGTAAGCTGAATGCTCAGTGGAAACTATACAAACGTAGCATAGAAACAAACGGTAGAAAAGAATACTCGCACGCTACACTACATGCATATGAAAGTACGTATATATCTACATATATACCTTTGAAAATACATATCCTAATGTATTAAACCGTTTTATTCCAAGAACGTCATTTAACCCGTTTATTCTCCTTATCTTTACAAAAAATCATTTCGCATCATTATGCTTAAAACTAGCATTCCTTCCAATTAAAAAACACGGTTAAACAATTAGCAATTTTCGGGGGAAAATTTTCCATTGTCTTTCAAACATTTATTAACCCCACCAGAGTTACTTTACCATATTATAGGACTTCCATTAAACACACGCACACATCGTGTTTAGAAAAATACTCATTTTCCTTTTAATGCCCCATATAACACACGCTTGTGTTTCTTATGATTTAAACCTCATTAGGTGTCTTAAGCATCATTAAGTCATCTTATTTAACCATCCCATGTTACCACATGAGCATTAAACTTTTAATGCGTTATTCTTGCATTAATAAATCAATGCCATTTTATTTATGCCTCTTTCATGAATATTCAATTCATAACTTAGCATTTTCTTTAGGGATTCTACCGACACACCCCCGTCACAACGAACGCAAACTCACATTTCACGGAATTTCACCCTTCGGCACCGAGCGCCAAGTAAACTACAGTTGGTTTGGGGTCTTTCACAAATAGGGATAGCATAGTCTTGCTTAATTATTTAACCCGACGTCATCCAATATTATTATATTTTCAATGTGTTCGATATTTTTCATATTTTCCACATTAATTTTCCTTTTTCGGGGAAAAGCCAAATCCTTAGACTTAACCGTCCATTTTTCCATTATTCATTTCGGAAAAAAAATCATTATATTCCATTAAAGTCATTTTCTTTTCCACATGTTGACCTTACACCGAAAATTATTATCGTTTAAGGACTCATCTCGTTCTTTCTACATACGTGTCAAAACACACTTTAGCATTTTTGTTTCTTGAAAATGTTGCACTGTTAGTAAATTACCAATTTACATCAAAATGTGTAACTTCACTTTTGTTTAAAGTGTTATTTACACAACACCATTTTTAAGCTTCAAACTTAATGCGTAGGCATTGTAGTCTCTTTGAAACTTTTCAACTTATCACTTTCTTGAAAATCATATTTTTGCACATTACTCCCTTTAATACATAAAATCATGCTTTTTTATATATTAATGTCTACACATTTATTTTAAGTTTTAACATTAAAAACTCATTATAGTCAACATTTTAACATTTGACACTTTACATTTCAAACTTAATGTTACCCAATTTAATTATGACTTTTGTATAAAGACCCATACTAAGTCATTTTATTCACACTTTCATTATTTACATTTTCAGCCAAAGTTTGCAATAAAACTACACTTTCACATATTTACACTTTTAACCCCAAAACTTAGTTTAACAAACTAAATAGTACACTTTGTAAATGAAACTCCATTTTCTCATTTCATAATGATTCATCAACATTAAAATCACTATATTAATCTCATAAAAAGGGCATATACATACAAAGTATTTTTCACATCATGAAAACCATTTATTCACCTTCAAAACATGAGTTCAACATTTTTTATTTCATAAAATGTTTGTGAATAATGGGATGAGAATGATCTATTTTTAAAACCCATTTAATCCTTCATTTTAAGTTCCCCTTTTACTCAAAACCTTAAGAGTGTCACTAATAACCTATTAGTGAACCATAATCATTTTTCTACTTTTTTTCACTCAATAATTGTGAAATAATATTCCAAAATTTATCACTAACTTTAATCTCATAAAAAAACCAAACTCGAATCTTAAAGCAATCATCAACAAAGCATGAATGAATATTTCTACACATTTGAGACCTTAAATATGCAATAAATCATGCTAAAATATTTCCAAATTTAAACTACTTTAAAGTTATGAGTTTTCCACCTCAAGGTCTTCAATGGGGGAAAGTGAATTTTATATGTATTTTTTGGACCTTATAAAGTGGTCATTTCGATACATTGGATCGCAATGCATCCTACCAAAATCACGCAAAGTTACATATCATGCGCATCGCGTACCATCCAAATTACCACATTATTAACCATGACCGTGTCACAATAATTACTTGGTATTTTTTGCATCAAACTTAACCAACATACTTACTACGATAATTATAACATAAATACGCATCCAAGAGAACCATGCGACGTGATATTTTTTCTCCTTAATTACTTTTCGTAATGCGCCACTTATCGTGCCATTTGATGTCACTCCCTTATATATTTATTCCTCAAATTTTTCTTTGAATATAATATTTCGATGATCGATTGATCATATACCTGCCCAATTTTTTGCATGGTTCAACCTACGGGTTTCATATTTCTTTTTTCATCAAAACGAACACAAATCAATCCAAAACTTGTCCTAATTAATATCAAATGATATAGCAAGGTATATGATCAATTTCTAATAATAAAACCACCTAAAATCATCAAATAGTTTGGATTAAATCCTATTATTCCCATAATTTCCATAGGTTATTATTTCTCCAAAAATCATATTAACTCAGAATTCTTCTATCATTTGGAACCCAAAATTCATGTATTAAATCATTTAAACAAAAATAGATTTATTCTATCTAATTTCCATATCAATAACTAATTAAAAAACTCTATAGTTCATCCTTAAATCATATAAATTCATACTTCTTACTTATCCTATCTAGCATGGATATTGTAAGCAATAAAATAAAGCAAGAATTATGCTTGCCTTAATTATGTAGGTCTGAACCTCTGGTGATGATGGTGTAGAATTCCTTCCTTGTTTTCCGATGGTGGTGCTGGTTATAGAAGGTGGTTAATCTTATTTGGCTTGCCCCAAAAGACTCTCCTCCTTCATAAGCAACCTCTTCTTCTCCCAACGAACCTTTCAATTTATCTCACACTAATACCTCTTAAATATTTTGTCATGAAATGAAATGAACCTACGTTTCTCTAATCCATCACCTTTATAATAAGACAAATACAAAAATTACTATTCATCTCCCATATATAATGACTAAAATGCCCCTTCAGGGTGTCCTTTCATCTCCTAATTGACCTAAAGACCCAAATACAATACCTGAATAGACTTTTCTGACTATTTTGACTCTTCTGGATGCAACGACGCACCCAAAACGACCATTTGGCTGAAATAAAATAATGTTTCCTTTTTATTCATTTCATTTAGTCCCGACATATCCCATACCGCGTCCCGACTTAAGTTTCATAATTACCGTATTAGTAAATCATGACAATATAAATAACATCATATTCATATATTACTAAAATATCACTAAGTAATATATAGAATCTTATATTTTAATATCCACAAGAAATATAAAATCCGAATTAATCCGAATTAATTAATTTATAATTAATTACAATTAAAGCCATTAACTTTTAGTTTAACTCATTTTAAAAGTCACTAAAATTACGGGGTATTACATACTTCCCGCCTCATAACGGAATTTCTTCCCAAAAATAAAAAAAATAAGCTTAACTAGTAAGAACAACTTCGGGTATTAATCTCACATGTCATGTAATTTCCATCGTACCGCCTATACAATACATTATCGAATACCCTCATTGATGTTATGCTTCAAGCCTTACCATTTAGTTTTAACTGTCTCAAGTTAAACTTTACCCAATCCTTCCTATACCATCCTCGTGGCAAAAATTTGGGGAGTAGCGGTCCTAAATCATCAAACAACTAAATCCTGAAGTCACAACTTTTACTTTCATTAACCTCAAGAATACTTACTGTGTCACAATTATGGAAAATACTACAATCCAACCATCCAGGGCGCCCATACACCCTATGCGTATACATTCCATCATATGATCTAAATGAATGTGAGTCCTCTATAAGGTTACCCTTAATTAACTAACTACTTAAAATATAATCCGTATCACCATGATTTCCACATTCAGATTTGGCGACTCCATTAGCCTCAAATCATGCTACAACTCATAACTCTCTGATTAATACATATATAATAACAAAGGTTATAAACTCATATCCTAAAGACCTAACTTACTTTGACTCCAAACATTCGTTAGTTTCATGCATGGGGTGCCTTACAGAGTGAAATTCAAACAAGGAACCCCCCTGATACACTACTGCCTAAAATAATCGGTCATCGAAACTCATTAGGTCCTTAGTCTATAGTATATAGCTTCCCAACAAGTTTTATCTATTTACATAAAAATCTACTTATTCACTCTCTTGTCAAAGATAATATGCTCACAATAATGGTCAATCTTGGCCACATATACAACAAGTCAATCCATGCAGATAATCACATCATACTCAATCAAGTCTAAAATAAGTAAATCCCTAGTAAGATCAGACTAATGTTATGACATATAAAAAAGGCGTCCCACTACTCATTGGCGAGTCCACATAAGAAACAGTGCTATTGGCCCAAATCTAATAATCATGTGGTCCACTCAAATCTAATGGCTAAATAAAAGTGAGACCTCCCCTTGTAAAATAGAATTTACCCCATAGTCTCATGGTTAGAAAACATACCCTTATTCGCGGGCGGTGTGTGTTGAATTGCTGTCTGATGAACGTCATACACATGCCCATACTCACCCTGCTGTATTGGAGATAATTGGAATGGGAGGTAATGCTAACACCTGAGATGGTGCTGGGAGAGAGGCTAGTGGAAATACTGGTATTTGTGGTTCTTGACGAGCATTTTGATGCTGAGGAAATTTGTATTTATCAGGACAATCTTGTTGTTTGTGTCCATTCTTGCCGCACGCCAAACATTTACAGTAAACTTTCCCCCATTTTGTCCCTATTGACCCCCGACCTTGCTAGCCATTACCACCTTTCCCTTGGCCCTATTGGGCCTGCTGCTGTCCTCAATGGACCTACTGCCCCTGCCCATTACCTACATGCACAAACCGAAAAACATCCTAATCATAAACGCTTAGCATAGTCCCCTATTTTATGGTCGATTGATCAGATATCAACCCAATTTTATGCATGGTTTATTCCACGGGTTTAATATTTATTTTTTCATCAAAACCAACAGAAATCAATAAAAAACTTCTCTTAATTAATATCAATTCATATAGCAAGGTATATGATCAGTTTCTAATAATCAAACCACCTAAAATCATCAAATAGTTTGGATTAAATCCTATTATTCCTAGATTCCCATAGGTTATTCTTTTTCCAAAAATCATATTAACTCACAATTCTTCTATCATTTGGAACCCAAAATTCATGTGTTAAAATCATTTAAACAGAAAGAGATTTATTCTATCTAATTTCCATATCAAGAAATAATTCAAAAACTCTATAGTTCATCGTTAAATCATGTAAATTCATACTTCTTACTAATCCTATCTAGCATGGATATTGTAAGCAATAAGATAAAACAAGAATTATGCTTGCCTTAATTATGTAGGTCTGAACCTCTAGTGATGATGGTGTAGAATTACTTCCTTATTTTTTGGTGTTGGTGCTGGTTGTAGAAGGGTTTTAATCTCCTTTGGCTTGCCCCAAAAGACTCTCCTCCTTCCTAAGCAACCTCTTCTTATCCCAAGGAACCTTTCACTTTCTCTCACACTAAGACCTCTCAAATATTTTGTGATGAAATGAAATAAACCTACGTTCCTCTAATCCATCACCTTTATAATAAGACAAATCCCAAAAGTACTATTCATGCCCCAAACAAAATGACTTAAAGGCCCCTTCAGGGTGTCCTTTCATCTCCTAACTAACCCAAGACCCAAATACAATACCCGAATAGACTTTTTTGACTATTTTGACTCTTTCGGATGCAATGACGCACTCAAAATGACCATTTGGCTGATATAAAATAATGTTTCCTTTTATTCATTTAAATTAGTCCCGACACGTCCCATACTGTGTCCCGACTTAAGTTTCATAATTAATGTATTAGTAACTCACAACAATATAAATAACATCATACTCATATATTACTAAAATATCATTAAGTAATATACATAATTATTTATTTCAATATCCACAAGTAATATAAAATTCGAATTATTCCTAATTAATTAATTTATAATTTATTCCAATTAATTCCATTAACTTTTAATTTAACTCATTTTAAAAGTCTTTGAAATTACTGGGTATTACAAAGGAATACCCAATAGAGGACCCAGATTAATAATCGAGATCAATGAAATCTCTACCGAGTGATGATGGGTTTACTTAGGACCATTAAGGCGAGTAACCTATCTATTGGATCAGTGGATCCAAAGGGACAGTTGTAGTAGCCAATAGGGTCAAGTCTACCAGGTCCATGAGAAGGACGACCCCGACATGGCTAGCGGGACCAGAAAAGGGGAATGGCACAGTTAGGTTTCTTATGAGTAGGAGAGTAGAAATACTTGGGAGACTCTTGTCCATAGCAAGTTAGGGGACATGAGTGGGATGTTTATTAAGGGTATTTGTTAGAAAAATGTTAGGTTTTGGTTAGAGAGAGGGTGTTATGTCTAATAATCATTGAGCCGGAAGTGTTATGGGAAAATGAAACTACGGGTTTATTTTCGAGATAATTGAGGTCTATTTTGTGTGACGTGAGTGAATCACATGAATATATGAGTACTAAATTCACGTGAGAAACGGATTTAGAGGAGGTATCGTTAATATTATTGGTATGTGTATTTTACCATGGAGTGGAGGGGTACTCTTTGGTTCCACCTGAAAGGAATGGTGGGTGCATTGAGACAATGTAGTTCTTAAGGACTAGCTCCTTTGAGAGGTGGTAATTGAGGTACGGTTTTATCTGGGGTATGAACGGGTTCGTAGTGGCGGGCGATCATAACAAGGCTATCGCGTTTGTTGTTTCAGTGCCGGATGTATATTCTCTTGAGATGTCTCACCTGGAAGAGGGTTGAGCAATATCATAGTGGCAATAGTTAGCTCAGAGAGAATATACATCCGGCAAAGGATGTAGGGTTACCATGGAGCTGAGAGATGTAGCTAGTTATTAATAGTTAGCTCTGAGGGCTTAGTGATAGTACGAGCGCTGTAGTATATGACTCATTTAGAGACGCGGGAGTCTAGGATAGAATTATGAGTATATGGGCAAGGTTTGAGAGTTTCGAGGGTATTCTTTAGGTTCTGTGGAAATCAAGGACTGGCGATGCTGAAAAATTATGCATTGGGGGAAAGTTTCTTTTGGGCTTTACGAGGAAGTGTTATACACATAAGCATGGATAAAATGTCAAAAGTGTGGAGACGTCATTGGATTATAAGTCATTGGATTTAATGATAATTAGCGAACGTGTGGAGAAAATACGTTGGGTGGAAAGCCACTAAGTGATAGGGCTAGTGGAACCGAAAAAAGTGTTACGAAAGAAACACTACGAAGCTTTGTCACCACAAGTTGCTAGGTTGTGCATATTGTTATGTGTTTTGTGTGATTTATTTTAGCCACTCTTGCCATCGCAAGGACCCTTAGGTATAGGACTAAGGGGGTATTTTGAGGATCTCAAATCGATAAAAAAACGGTGGGGTAATATTGAGGAGAATAGAATAGTAATGAGTAAGTCATCGTAAATATTTGGAGGATATAGCCACGTTGATAATGTGGGGGTTGAAATTGAGACAAATATGGTTACGTAAGTGATGATCGGAGGTTTGTGCAATTATGCACGAGATATAGGGTGTATGGACACCCTAGGAGGAGCCAGATCCTCTACTGTGCAGATACTTAGCAAATTCAGGGAGATGACGCAAAGGCAATGATGTGGGGTATATTCTGGATGAATGGGAATAAGTAGCCCCTCGAATTATGGAATAATTAAGCATGGGTGTATTTGGAAGTGACAATGAGTGCATCACAACATATGGTGTGCTATCACTAGGATTTATGAGTGAGACGGATATTAGTGTATGTGTTGGACGTACTAGCCATAATATATATATATATATATATATAAGTACCGTAGGATAATGGGGATTCCCTAGTGTTAACCACATGACGGTGGGGGTTACACGAAGAGGATGGTTGCATTATACGAGATATTTCTACTTTCGAGGATTAATGGAGTAGTGTGGATGTTTCTCTAAGTTTTAACTACGTAACTATAGTTGGGACTATAGTAAATGGCCATTGTAAGACTGGGTGTTAGAAGTAACAGGCTATGAATTACCGTTGCTAGGTATCACCTGAGATAGGGTCTAATGTATATATACTATAATGTATGATAAAATGTGTTGTATGCTAATGTACTAATATTGTTAAAAGTGAAATCTCGGAGAGTAGGGACATCTCTGATGTAATTCTGAGTGGTTGGACTTATTCTCAAGCAGAAAGATATAGCTCGGATTTTACTTTCGCGTAAGGAAACTAGTGATGGTAAGGACGCGGTAGTAGGTGTTGCATTTTTACATAAGAGTGGATATGTATAATTTTATGCTGAGAGATGGGTATTGGGAATGTTATAACTGTGGGATTAAAGTTATATTACGGTTAAGTGTTGGTAAAATATGAGTTTTATTTCGTGTTGTTAAATACGGGCACAGGGTGTATGGGTGCCCTTGTTAATTAATCCGATTGTTAACAATAATTCGCGATTAGAAGTGGGGGAGGATGGGAGTAGTACCTTCCTTTCGTGTAGTTCGCGTATAACAACTCATACCAATTTACTATAGGCATGGCCTCATTTGAGGCATTGTGTGGTAGGCCTTGCTGCTCACTCGCTTGTTGGTTTGAGGTGGGGAAAACAAACTTTTGGGGCCAAAGATGATTTGGGATATTTTCGCTAAGATTGTGTTAATTAGGGGTGTATCCGTATATCCCAAAATAGACAAAAGAGCTACGCGGATGAAAATCGAAAGCATGTAGAGTTAGAGATCGGAGATCAGGTGTTAGTGCGGGTATCCCCTATGAAAGGGGTGGTGAAATTTGGCAAAAAGGGGAAGTTAGCGCCAAGGTATGTGGGCCCTTTCCCCATCATTAAGAGAGTTGGCCCGATAGCATACTGTTTGGGTTTGCCCGATCATCTTTATCGTGTCCACGATGTATTTATTGTTACATCACTGAAGGCATATAGGAGTAGTCCAAGGGAGTTTTGGTATGTCCCACTTGAGGAAATAGATTGGCAGCCCGATATTTCTTACGAGGAGAGGCCAGTAGCAATCTTAGATCGCAGTGAGTGCAAGTTACGATCAAAATTAGTACTGCTTTTCCGGGTTCAGTGGGGTCATCATAGTACTAACGAGTCCACTGGGGAGCGTGAGGAGGATATCCGAGAACAGTGTCCAGAGATATTTACTGTAGGTACGTCCGAATTTTGGGGACGAAATTCCCTTGTAAGGGGGGAAGTATGTAACACCTCATAGTTTTTGGGTTATTATTTTTATTTAATTAATTCGGGTAATTAGTAAATTCACTTGTGTCGCAAATTAATGAAAATTAATTAATGGAAATATTTAAAAGTGAATATATTTAAATAAGTTAATGAGTCCGAGTTAATTTTAGAAATTTATTCCGGATGACGATTTTAAGCTCGTGGTTGAGTCGAGTAGGGTCGAAGTAGCCAAAAATGAGTAGTTATATGCATATATTGGGTGTCGGGGCCAAATTAGTCATATGTGAGCTCCATATAGAGAGTATGGACCCTTTTAATAAGGCCCTTAGGCCAAAAAACGTGAATAGGGTTTTTAACCCCAAATATGTAAGGGTTAGGCAACTAAAATCACATTAGAAGACTAAAAGGGGGAAAAGCTTAAAGGGAGATCCAAAGAGAAGAGGAGCTTGGGAATCTTGGAGATATGGACTCAATTGTAATTCAACACCTTCATTCAAAGCCTTGAATTTTTATTTTGAGGCAAGTGGTTTAAATTGTGATTATTAAATTGCATCTATATGTTCATATTAAAAGAGGAGGAGTCTAATTAAAATTTATGGTTTGCTCTTGAGCATATTGGGGATTTCTTTTTAATGGGAGTTATAGATCTGTAAGGGTTTTTATAGTAGATGAAATTGGTGGTTGAAGTGATGAAATTGTTAGGGGTAGATTTTGTTGTAACAAAAGAATAGATTAGGATGAACCTGGGGACGATTTAATGCAGAAATATGTTCAGAACAGAGGTTGAGAAATTGTTAATGGCAGACTGGATTTTAAGTAGAAGAGAGAGAAGGAGAAATACCAGGGTCATTCGAACGACCTGTTATTTCGTTCGAACGAGATCCACTATCATTCGAACAACAGGGTTCTTCATTCGAACCACCTATAATGTCTGCCAGATTTCTGCAAATTCCCCTGGTTCAGACCTATTGTGTTGGAGATTTACAGTTCCTGCCCTAACTGAATTATGAAATTGAGTATTAAATTAGGGTTAATTTAGGAATACCTAACCTTGAAATTAATTAGACTTGATTGCATGAAATTGGAGATGTAATTTCATGATTTCGCATATTATAATCGTATTGTTTAAGTCATTAGACTTGATTGCACGAAATTGAAGGGTGGATTGAAACTATTAAATTTTGTACGGAGGGATAGAAAGTCCGAGTATACTTGAAAGGGTTACGCCAAAAAATGGGAATTAATTAGTGTGTAATTAATTAAAATGAAGTCGGATTAGACTTAAATGTTTTAGGCTTGGGTATGGGCATAATACTCCGATAGCCTGGATTTCTATATATATGTCGATGTGTAGTCCATATATATATATATATATATATATATATATATATATATGTGTGTGTGTGTGTGTGTGTGTGTGTGTGTGTGTGTATGTGTGTGTGTGTGTGTGTATGTGTGTGTGTGTGTGTGTGAATAATAATAATTATATAGTAAAGCCATATCAATATTAATGCTATCATAGGAGGTTATGCAATGTGGATGAGTCCCTTGACTAGCGAATGCACGGTGAGTATATTCCCCAAGCCATAGGGTCTGTATCGGGAGTGGGACCGTTATGGTATGGAGCGGACACTTCGAGGGGAACTATGATCACCTCCTAAGCGTTTAGTGATAAGATTTATATCCGACATATGTGTGAATGTTGAGATATGATACGTATATATAGTGAAAAATTATATACGGGAAGTTATATATATACATGGTGTGAAATGTATATATAATATAACTTGTGGGAATGATATATGATGTAAAGTGAGAAATGGTGCTTCATGAATGTTAATGTGTATAGTAACTCATAAAAACATACTATATTCAGTTGTGTTATAATAGCGGGGCGGTTAATACAATATTTTGGGTCAAGGCTAGTTATGGGGAGAATGGCTAGGTGCATCATGTATAATTCGTTAGGCGTGCATGATAGTTGAGGGGTGAGGTAAACTCAAGGGAGTGTGTGGCACTAATTTAAATATGGAGGGCATTTTCATTTTTATTTCTTGCATTTAAATACACTTGCTAAATATTTTCAAATGTTTTTGGTTCTAACCCTTGCTATAAAATTATTTTCAAAAACCTTTTAGGTGTCCTATCACAGGGGCGCTAGGCCTGATCCTTCCTACAGAGCACACAGCTGCAGCATATGTGGATTGCTGCGGGATCTTTGTGTAGGCTCTTATCTCATTCTATCTTTAGATAGGGACTTTTTAAGTTGAACTTTTGGGTTTGTACTTCTATATTCAGCATTGGCATGTATCAGTATACTTTTATGCTTGCACTTCGTGGATTGCTTGTAGTCGATGTTGTTCGACAAACTCTTGTACTAACTTTGTGGCATATTTAGTTTATTTCTTGTATTAGTAAATTTGTTTTCCTATTTATGTTGGTTGGTTTTGATTTAATTCATAAGATAAAATTAGACATCAACTTAATTAAAGACTAGGTGATTAGTAATTAAAAAGTTTTTCGATATTGATGCTAAGAATGAACCAGATGTGTTTTCTGTTCAATTTGGGATAGGACTGATCACCCTGTATTTTATTAAGCAGGGTGCCATAGCGTACACACTAAAAAAATAGATGATTTATAAAAGAGAACGATTATATCATATTGAATATCATCGCATGTTAAACAAATTAATATTATTGAATAGAATGAATTATGTTGAAAACAACAACGGTGCTATTAATTGAATTAAATTAAATTGGGACCTTTGTGATTATATTGTCATGTTGTGTTTATGATTTGTGATATTGTGTAGTGGGGACGAGGGGCTTTTGGGTAGTATATTGCTCACCTTATTTATAGGATATTTTCTAGGTATGGTACTAGTGGGTAGACTTTGATTATGATTTATGCTTGTTAGGTATGGGACTAGTTAGTGTAGATTCGTGCGAATTTTATATTTAGGGGTGGGGAATATTTTTATACTTTATCGACGTTATGCTAGCCTATCCATGAGACTAGGAGGTGTTTAATGTTATAAATACATCCGATATATATAATAGGACATATGTGTAATTTAGGGACCTTTAGGTATGGGACTAAGGGGTATTTTAGGGATCTCACATCGATAAATATGGGTGAGGGAATTTGAGATAATAAATGAATGATAATTAATGCCTAAGATGATAACAAATATTAAAATCTGGGTGACATAATGTGTGGGGACCGACAGTTTAAACGAGTCAGCTTGCGTTTATGTCGTGTCGTGCCTGGAACCTTGTCATATTGCAGGATCGACAATTTAAATGAATCAGTTGGCTTTTGACAAGGGGATGTGTGACACTTTGGTGGATTACTAGCCGAGTAGGGAGGACTGCTATAATAAAACGGAGAAACATAAGGATCTTGGATTAATTAAATTAAATTAACATAGTGGGACTTAGATATTTAAAATCATATTGGTGTGGATTACTGAATTAGAATTTCTGAGGGTAGTTAGTGATTTATATTAATCGCGTTTAATTATATCATTTAATTAAAATATTCTATTATGATATTTATCACATATAATCCGATTGTCTGGATTCAACGATCCTATTTGAGGGGAGTAATGTGTATTCATGCTCGGGGCTCTGACCTCGTGCGTTGACTAACCTTTTCAGGATATGTTTTGGAGAAGCTGCAGAGGACCATTTGGATATTATCATTTGGAGGTGTAGATGGAGTTATTTACTTTATGCATATTAGTTTAGTTTAGTTTAGTTTCCTTTCTTTCGTATTTACATTGAGACTCGGTTTATGGTTTTGTTGGGCCATCGGTTCCAAAGTTGTATGGGTTTTATTCAGATATTTCATTATTTATTCAGTTGGAGTTTATTCAATTTTATACTATGGGATATTAGTTTATTATTTGGAGTTTATCTTGGTGATGGATCTTTTATCGCATAGTTGGTTATTATCATTTGTGATTTATTAAATTATTTATCTTGTGGATTGGTTTTTTAAATGTCTCATATCTGTCACATGCTAAGAATGGTATTTTATTTACTCGCACCCAGCTTAGTTTTGGTGGCTGCCGATGCTAGAATTTTGCGAGGTGTGACAACAAGCTTTTTCAAGAAGGCAGGGCTGAGGTATATAGATTTCCATTCATTCTTTAAATGCAAATGTTTTTTTCTCTATTGGTCAAAAAACAAACAGGTGAAGAAATGTGGTGTTTTGTGTTCAAAGATAAGATTTTGAGATGGGGTCTCTAGATAAGAGTTTGAGTCTCAAATGTCATGTTTTTCACAATCTTACCTTTTGATGTATTAAATGGAGTTGACTTAAATTAAAAGAAAATTCCAATTATAAAGTAATACATAATTTTATCTTGAGTTTGGTGAAAAAAAAGTGAGAACGGTGGTGAAATGCTGAGTGTGTTGTTGAGGAGGGAATATGAGCGTGAAAAAAGTCCCCAAAAAGGAGAAGAAACAAAAAATGAGGGAAAAGAAGAAGCACCTTTAATTCATTCATTTATTACATACATTTGAATCTTCTTCTTTCATATAACCAACCGAACAAATCACAATAATTAAAAAAAGGCTCTATTTTATCCCGTGTAGGGTTTTGTGTGTAGGATTCTCTCCTAAATCACATCCACATACATATGTATATATAGGAAATCTAATTGGGTTTTATATTATATTATATTATATTATATTATATTATATTATATTATATTATATTATATTATATTAGTATAATCATAACAATACATACATATATATATATATAGGGAATCTAATTGGTGTTGTATATTGTATTATATTATAGTATTTGGATATATGCAATCAGAGCAGGTGGTGAAACAAGTCCATGTCTTCTTTTTATTTCTTCCTTTCTTTTTATTTCATACCATATAACTTATTTGTTCACATTTATATTTACACATTCTCGTGATGAAATTTATCAAAGATTGATGATATGAAAGGTCTTTACTAAATAAATAAAATAAGGTATTGTTATCCTCTATTTTTTCCTCTTAGATTTTATATGCATTAAACTATGTGTTTCAAAGTATTTATATTTATCTACATTAATAGGTGAAGTGGAGGATTTAAATTCAATAATTGTGGTTTTGATTGATTTCTAAGATACCAAGTTATGATTATGGTTTCTTTCTATACATGTTTTTTTTGCATGTTAAAGGCGTGTTGTTTTGTTCTTTACAGTTTTGAGTTTAGTGTTTGTTATGGTCTATATGGAAACAACATTTAGATTTTGAGATATGTCACACAAAATGGTCTCTAAGAAAATAATTCAAAATTTGAATGTGACATTTTATCATCCTAAAAAATGAAAATTCTTTTTTAGTTGTAAAGACACTTCAAAAAAATAACAGTTTCGATTTCCATTTTTTAATTTACTTTAATTGTGTTTATAAGTAAATATTTTATTGTTCTTGAATTATTATATAAACAATTTTATTACCGGTGGGCAAGCATCGCGTGGCTTACATACTAGTTAATTCTTAAAAGTTGGATTGTTCATTCCATATGCTTATAACAATTCACTCAAAAACTTTGTATCAAGCATATCGTCCCTTCCTCTTCCTCACTTACCCTAATTTATCTTTATGTACTTGTGGTAGTGAATGGAAAAGATCAACGACGGGTTGTGAAGATTCCATTCCTCTCTAGACGGGTCCTTAAAATCCTTTTTTAAATAGTTCTCCCTTAGTTGTTGATAATTAAAAGTGGCTGCCAAAAGGGGAAAAGTTGACTTAACTGTGGGTATCTTCATATCCATTGCATCTTTAGATATTCGTGATATAGAATATGGTGATGAAAATGTTGTATTCGTTCAAGACAATATAATCATTAATGATAGTAATAAAATTCCAAAGAAAAAAATTATTTGTTCCCTTTATTCAGAGCAAGGTAGCAAAGGATTAAACCAAGATGCTGGGATGACCTACCAAGTATCTATTTATCTTTTCTTCTTTAAATTTTCAACAACTTAAAACAATAAATATGATAGCATCTATTTTCTTAGTTTTGTACCAATAATAACAATCCAGGTACTCTATTTTCTTACATTCATTCAAGCTGTTCAACAACACCATTTTTCTAAAATTTCACCGATTTTATTAGATAACTGAAATGGAAACATTCGAAAGGAGATAGGTCATTGTCCATCACTGATGCGCTTGGTTCCTTCTATTGATAGTTGTCGTTGATATTACAGTGAAAAAGAATAGCAAAGTACTTTTAGGTCCATCAGAAACAAATTTTAAACACTAAAGAAACTTTGACAAATTTTAAACACTTAGGTCCACTAATTATCTCTCTTTAAAATTCCACGCTAGTTTCATAACAAGTGGACCTAAAAGTAAATTGTCCTTAAATGTTCAAAAATTGTCAACAAGGGACCTCATTGTAAATTGCCCAAAAAAGAAAGATGTTTGGTTCCCACGTTTGGTTTCCAGCTCTACTAACTCTAAGATGAATTTTCAGATGTATCGGATTTGAAGAAGAGGATTGCATATATATTAATGTATTTTTAATGTTTTATCATGGTGTTTTGCTATTTGGAAATTTTATTTTTTGGCTTAAACTTTTTAACAAGTTATCAAATTTTAGTTGGTTATATAAAGTTTGTATGTTCATTTCATTGTGGTGAAATTATATGTCTAAGTTTATGTGATACAAGAAATAAATTCAATGCGAACATTTTTGTGTATCATTCTCGATGAAATTTTATGTTAAAACGCACCTACGTCTATTTGTTTTCTTACCGTCATTTTTTTTAATTGTTTGTTTATTATGCCAAATTATCGGCTCTAAATATGTTGCCTATGCGATGCTTGATAAAATGCCTATATATAACCTCAAGTTGCCAATGTGCTACCCTAAATGCAAGTGATACAAAATGCAAAGGTACACTCTTTTGAACAAGAGCGTTGGTGTTTTTTTAAGCTACCTCATTCAAATGTTAATGACCACTTCAATGAATTTTTTAAACCCTTTTCAATGTCTCTCAGATTTTTAAACATTATCATAGCTAAATATGTCGAGGGTAATTTGAATATTTGGTTGCTACGAAATATAATTGTTATAGAAGGAAAATGGGAAAGTGTTCAAAATTGTAACACCCCGCTTAAAATAATAACGGGTGGCCAGCCCTATACCATATTAAATCAGGAATTCCAGATGGTCCAGTCTCAACATCAACTGCCGGTACTATATAATATAGGACTAACTACCCGATATCATATAAGCGAGATGTTAAATAAATTAAAACCAGCAACATAACATAACCCACACTACAAAGCCTCTAATAAATAAGAGAAAGATGCAAGAAAGAACTATAAGAAATGAAAGGAATCACTATACATGAATATGCCATAAATAAATAAACCCGAATAAGCTGTCGGGTCACAGCAAATACAATAACTGAAATGGAATGAATATAAACATATATATAAATATCCCTTGGGTACAAACCCGATATACAACATGAATCCTACCTAGAAATTTAAAGAAGTAGGAAGCGGCTACATGAAACATCCCGCAACAGTCCGCACCTGTAACGGCTCCCAAGACTCTGGATAGAAGGTCATTCGGCATCCATGCGGTAGGATACCTGTGGAAATATATATGTATATACAAGAAGGAGGGAAAAGTAAACGGGTCAGAGCCCCGAATGTGTAAAATATTTAGCAAGTGTGTTAACCGTGCATAATAAATATCGGTATACTTAATTTCATAAATAAAGTGAGACCGCACTCTCGTGGAACCCCAACTCACCTCTCATCTAAAGGCGCGCACCTATTCGCGTCGTCAAATTTTTTGGTTAAATTACCCCCATTGATTTTAGGACAACCTAACTTATCAGGCCTAGCCTATATCCACGAGAGCTACCTTCCCGTCATAATCTAATGATCCACCCATTTCTAATCCTATTAGATTATGATTACAACAATTTATGCCATACTAGGCTTAATGAATCCCGATTAATAGTCTTATGAATTATAATCATCATAATTCTTAAAACATTACCCCTATACATATACATATATATATATACATATATATAGGCTAAAAACGTAAGAATTAATATACTTAATAACATGCACATGGAATATTGGCAAAACTTCTCTCTAATCCCAAAATTGTACTACGTTTCGTGCGTGGGGAGTCTCGCAAAGCGAAATCCAAACAAGGAACCGCCCCGTTACACTAGTCCTGACAAGGTCAAGACCAAAGATCCGAGATGCCACCTATGGAATTACTTCTCTCAAATCTCGACATGGCACTGTGTTTCGTGCGTGAGGTGTCTCGCAAAGCGAAATCCAAACAAGGAACCACCTCGTTACACTACTCCTGGGCAATATCGATCCTAGAGATCCATAATCCTCAACATACAAGTTAATACTACTATTACTACTAAATTTCTATAACTACTAAGAAAGAAAGAAAGAAAAGAAAAAAAATAAAAAAAATAAAAAAAATAAAAAAAATAAAAGAACCTCCAATAATATCCTTGGGATGATATAACCGAATAATACCTTATGTGCGATACATCAACCCCCATCAATCTAGTACACCATAATCATCTAAGATGTACTTCATAAAGTCCATATCCTTTCGTCTATAGGATATATATATAAATATATATATATATATATAGGTATTTATTTCTAACCGTATATATCATCATCAATCCAATAGCCAAGTGTACATACTACATATGATGTACAAGGCCATGCACATAATATACCCGGCTATATATATCGCCGATAAACTGCATCAATGCTATCATCTTCCCAGTGCCCGGCTCATGTAGCAATACTGGGGCCACCATGGTGGGACTAAACGACACCCATCTCGTGGTAAACTCACGCACACGACGTCCCGGGAAGCGGTCATAGCTCCAAACCGGCAAAGAGACAAAACATTCCCACTACGTCTCATCCCAAAAATAAATATATATATCATATAATAACACACGGGACGACTATGACCTGGGGAATATCCACACCCTGCTTTTCTAGCCAGGATGCTCACCCTCTACGCGCGCAACTTCCCAATGATAGCCTGAGCGGGGTATGCTTAACCAATTAAGTATATATATCATTTACATGCACAATATATACATCCATATGATCCAATCATATGATCATATATTAAACCATCATATAAGGTTTAAATATCCATACCATGTATATCCATAACATAAATATATCCATATATTCATATCTATATAGATATATATACATATATTCACATATCCTTGTATCGATATATATATAAACTAATTCTCGTTCATATGTATAAGATATATATACCTGGCTATAAGTATACAGAGTCCTCGATATACAAGCCGTCACCACCATTTCCATTAAATTTACCTTGATATGTGAATATAATCCCATACTTGAAACATATTCGATCATTTTCCTATGATGAATAGTCTCCCAAAACCATGTGTATATATCTATACCTATATATATTCAACATTAGGGCTATCACCCAAGAGGTTGCGTAGGAATCCATCACTACACATTTCATCTATATCTTCGAGTACATTAAAGAATCTAGTAATCATTTTGACTATCGGTATACATATAACTAATAGTCTATCAGCCTCAAGCTCATTCTTTCAATCATCAAATAATCTCATTTCCCTCGATTTCGACTATGGTTCAATTACTTTTGTGAATACCCTAGTCTAAGATCTCTCTAAGAGTTCTTAGCCTCACATCACATCTACACCTACTTTTAATCTACAATTAGGATTCTCAATCCCAAAGGGTTTTCCCAAAATCTCTATACGTAACTCCAAATACATACATGGATACATTTCTCCCAAATTACCCTAAGGAGTCCCCAAAACTCTAATGTGTGAGAAACTCCTTATGTGTCTCCAAGAACATATCTCTTTCATCATAAGAGAAGGCCCCAAATCAATAAACCCAACCAAAAAGGGTTTGAATCACTATGGAGAAAATACCATAAAATGCCCTGTTTCCGAATCGATTCGGCCCTATTCTGAATCGATTCGGCCCAGCGAATCGATTCGGCCCCCAAGGAGAATCGATTCGGGTCCAAAGACCTGGGCTTCTGCAATAGGCCGAATCGATTCGGCCTGGGTCCGAATCGATTCGGTCAATGCAGACCTGCCAATTTCACTAAACCGAATCGATTCGCTTAAGGGGGCGAATCGATTCGGACCTGCAAATTTTTGAAGGGTTCTTCTTCTTCATCGAAACCCACGAATTCTAAACCCTAAATTTCAATTTCTAACCATTAAACCTTCATCAATTTATGATTTTAAGCCCATTAATCAACCCAAAGTTGACCCCAACCACTTCTAATCCATTAAATCCCTATTTAAACATTGATTTCAAGATTAAACCTAAAAATCTAGGTTTTGGTATTAATACCCAAAAATCCATTCCTTTAACCCACAAATTATGAAATGAAATACACAAATAGCTATTTAGCAAGATTAAACACTTGCCTCAGATTTGTAGAGGTTGGATAGTCCTCGATGTCGCGGTTGGGCCGGGAATCTCCAAGATTTCTTCCTCTCTCTCTCCCTTCTCTTCTTCTTTCCTTCTTCCTTTCTCTTTCTCTCTTTCTCTAATTGAGAAAGGCTTGATCCGTAAGCCTTAAATCCTTTAAAACAACAAACCCAGTTTTAAATGTTAATACACATTTTAAATGACTCGTTTACTCTAATTCGAGTCAAACTGACTTAAAAATATTCCGGAGCCGAAATAAAACCCAATGACAGTCATTTTGACTATCTCGACCCTTCCGGGATCGATGGCACACTCAAAATCATCATCCGGAATACTTTAAAACGTCCTCTATTTTTTGACTTAAATTCCCAAATTTAAAATTCTCCAATTTAATTAAATTTTATCTTCCCAAAAATTTAGATTTCTCAGTCTCCAAAGTCGTGGGGTGTTACAAAAATCAAGTGGATCGTCTAGCCCGTGCATTGCGCAAGTTTACAGCTATTAGGGGTTCAAATGTTAATTAGTGTTCCTTATCTAAATACGTCTCCCTCCTTCTAAAATTTATACTCCTTTTCGCCTAAATGGATTAATCAAAAATCTCTTTGAAACCAAAAAAATGAATAAATCAAAAGTCTCTTAAAAACTAAAAAGATCCATTCTAGACTCCATTAATTAATCTCTCGATCCAACACAATCTAGATTCAATTAATCTATTTTCATCATTTTCCACTCAAATTACATTACACTATGCTACTAATACTACTACTTCTATATAACTTTTTCTTTATAGAAAAAACGTTTTAAAGAAAGTTTTCCAAATTTAAAATTTATTTTTTATATAAATAAAAAAGGTACGATTCTCATTATAAAAGCATTTTTACGTTGTATTTATAGAAAATACTTTAATTTTTTATTTAGAAATGACATAAATTTTTAAACTAATAACAAATAAAAATATGTATAATTTTTTTTGTGTAAAATACATATAGTTTTTTTCTGAAGTTTTTAAGTTAAAAAATCAAAAAATTGAAATTATTTTTAATATAAAAAAAATTGGTTGTAAAAATATTTTTAACATATTATTTATTCAAAAAACTTCAATTTTGTATCTATAAGTGACAAATAGTTTTTTAAACTAAAAATAAATAAATATGTGCATAATTGTTTTTATATAAAATAGTGAGAATTGTTTTGAATTTTTTATTTTTAAAAATAGTTTTTATATAATAAAAAAATTTAAAAATAATAGTCAAGTTTTATTTATGAAAAAATTAACCTTTTATAATGGTTTTAAAATAAAATATTGAATTTGCGATATAAACTAATTTTATAATTATCATTATATTTGTGTATTGTATATCGCTCGCGTATCGCACGGGTTGTAAGCTAGTCATTCAATATAATATCTACCAATTTCTTAGTAGCTTTTGGAGTTTAGATAGCCTAATTATTGACACTACAAAAATAAGGACAAAAAAACTACATGATCAACAAGTTTGTTTGGTTAAGGACATCATTACTATATATTCAATTTTATTTAGTATTATATGTATCAAACTTGTGTTGTGTATATAAAAAAAATTATAAAAAAAAATTGTAATTTGTATGTGGAATTTTACAATGTATATAAGAATTTGTTTTGTATACACTTGTTAAGTTTATTTATATCTTAAATTATAAGGTATAAATTTACGGCCGAGTGACCTTAATGGCAAAAATTCATATAAGTGAACTAGAATTACAAATATTATTGGCATGTGATTAAAGTGGAAAGTACCCCCAGGTAAAAGAGACTATATATTCAAAGGTTCCTTCAATCTTACATGTAGACCTTTTCATGGGTTCGGCACCCCGCCGAGGCCACCTAGCCTAATCCAAAAAATTTAGGGCTTGGGAAAATAATATAAGCCTGCGGGACTGGGTTAGGATTGAAACAAAAAAAACGTCCAAGTAAAAATCAGGTAGTGCTAGCCCGAAACTTGGCCTAACCCAATTATTTATAGCATAATGTATATTTTTTTCTTTTCTTGTCCTAATTCTCATAGAAGTAAATATCTTTATTCTTGCAATGATTTGTTCATATGTTTTTTACTACAATGAATATAGCAAAAGGTTAAAACTTTAGGGGGTTATATACTTTTATTTTCTGGTTAGTGTTTGTAAACTTTGTAACTTTTATGAAATTTTGAACAACTTAAGACTTTATTTACCCTAAATGCTTTGTTTACTTAATTTTTAAAATATATTTTCATCATTTTACTAAAAATATTATGGCACATAACTGATAAGAAATGGTTTTGAAGATGAGGATGGGTTGGACTTTAAGCCCAAACCTATTAATTTTTTGAGGTTTGGGTTTGGAGAAAATAATATTTGTTCGAGGATAGGTCAGGCAGGGCGGTCTTGGACTTTCGTATAAAAAGTTATTATGAGGTGTCGACCCCCAAACACCAAACGAAAATTAATAATGGTATGTTTTTTTATTTATTCAAATTGATGTCGAACTTTGTCATACCAAATATATATATATATAATATGGGTCTAGAAAATAAGACTATTTCACTCTAGTCCACTGAATAATATTTGGATATTAAGATTCCAAACATTTAGTGTATACATCATGTATTAGCATATACACAAAATTCCACTCTCTCCATGCATACATTACAAAATTTTAGATTTGCATTACAAACAATTACGACTACTTCACAAAAATTCACATATACATTACAGTAAAATAAAAAAGATTCCAATGAAAAGCATTACAATATCACTGTAACTTATATTTAAATATTTGCAACATGTTCCCTCAGACCCTTTGTTGGTTTCTGTGAAAACATTTAACAAACAAAATTATTTAAATTGGTATGTAAAAGAAATAAATAATGAATTCTAATTTTATTATTTATAATTGTAATACGACACTATAATACAGAGTTACATAATTGGAGTAAATATCAACACTATACTAAAATAGATTTATGGTCACAATTTTGGACCGTGACCCGGGCCTATGGGTAACGATTTTGGACCGTGACCATATTGAGGGTGACAAAATGGTGGGTCACGGTCGAGAACTAGGACCACATATTGGGGTCATGGTTAAGTGGGTGACATCAATGTTGATTGGTTGGTCACGATTTTGGATTATGACTCGATCTGTGACCATTAAAGGGACGTTTATTTTGGGTCATGCTAAAAAATCGTGACCTCGAGTGTGACCATTTAAAATTATAAAATATATAGTCGCGGTTATAAAATATATAGTCTCTTAGAGGTAGGAAGGACTAGGCCTTACCCTAATGAGACCAGTTTAGGCTTTTGAAGTACTTCGAACTATGGAATTATTAATAATTTAGTGTTCAAACCAGAGCTCAAGGGCTGGAGAACCCTAGGCGGGTAGACAATCAGACACCTCTAGTATCTCAACATATGTCCTTTTAAACACAATAATATGCACCTCCACAAGTTCCACCACCCCTGGCATAACTATTCCCTTTGGTAAACTAAGTAACTGGCCCACAAAATAGGCAACTGCTTAGGGGAGTGGGAAGGAATGAGATTATGAATCTTATTCATGAGGTCTGTGTACCATTAGCTCGGGAGTCCAAACTGTAGAATACAAAAAATCTTATCCGGATTAGGTAGATAGGATTGAATTAACCAAAGGTTTTTAATTTCTAACTTTCACTCTCTTCTCAGGAGATGGAACTCAATCCATAATAGAACACACTGCTAGGTTCACTAGTTGATGTGTTGATGCTTGGACAAAAGACTATTTGAAGTTGCGATTATTTTCCAGTTCTCTCACTGATGCAACTTTTACATGGTTCATAAGCATGCCACCAAACATGGTTTTTACTTCACAATAAATGAAGGAATTATTCCATGCATAGTTCTTCCAAACTAAGATAGAGGTTTCCATGGTTGACATATCTTGGTTAACTCAAAAGCCTATTGAATAGGCAACTGCATTCATTAACTCGTTCAAAAGGACAAGAAATTAATGCAAAATAGCATTGCCTGAATCAAAATTTGTTAAATTTTCACAAAATGGTTTCGAGTTTAGGCTTGAAAGAAGTTTGCTTCCACTGAGTTTAGATATTGGTAGAACTAACTGTCAAAGTGGCTAGATATGAATCTCTTTTGGAATAGGAATAAGAGAGAAATATCTCTTCCTTCAAAACAAATTATATGGATAATAATTTCAAAATTGATGATTATGAAATCATAGGAAGTGAGACTATAGTATGTGAACATCGGTTTGAAAAGATACTACTGCAGAACCCATGCACTAAAATCAAAAGCATTGATGAAAAATTAATCTTTTGATATTATTAAGGAAGATGAAATATTTGATTTTCTCTTTAAAGTTAGAATGCTAAAACCACCTGGTTATGGTAAAGAACTCGCGAGATAAAAGGGAAAAGTTAATGCAATTGGAATAATGTGTTTTCTCACTCAACTAATGCATT
Organism: Sambucus nigra; assembly: GCA_949130495.1. Lineage (NCBI taxonomy): Eukaryota > Viridiplantae > Streptophyta > Magnoliopsida > Dipsacales > Adoxaceae > Sambucus > Sambucus nigra. The sequence goes on along the minus strand of OX422214.1, from coordinate 284,723,601 downwards.
CCATGTATTTTGTGACATGAAAGAACTAATCAAGTGGGTGAAGATCAACTTCCCTTAAAACGAAGAAATCACAATTGTGATGAATGAACACCCCTTACCTAAGGTGAAAAAGGTGGGAACAAATGTGAAGTCAATCCAAATTCCTAAAAACAAAGGACATTAAAGTTCAAGGTCAAAATGAGGCTGAGCCTATGGTTTCAAATCCTGAAGGCCTTCAAGAACCTAACCAAAAAATATTGAAACACTTGTCCATCAGGTGGGGAGTATTATGCCGAGATGTGCCAAATGGTGGCTCCGAAAGGAAGTATCAGCAAAAAAAGGTGATAAAAATGGGAATAATGGTAAGATAACCAAATTCCCAATATTCGAAGATCAATAAGAGGTCCAAAGAAGGTTCCCTAGACAATCAGACCATTTTTTGGTCCCTTTAACCCTTAAGGGAATGCAAAAATCCCCAGGACCAATCAATACATCAGGTCTTGTGTCAAGGAGGCCAAACCTCACCAGCCTAGGAACAAATTGGGGCCAATAAAAGTTCCAAAGTTTTTTCTAAGTGTGGAGGGGATACCTAATCGGTCGTTGCCCAAGATCCAAATGTTTCACAACAGTTCAATAATATGCCAAATAAATCGAAAGCAATCAAGCCTAAGCAAATGTATATTAGTATGTGGCATATAGGGAAGCAACCCGGGTTAAAGAAAGGAGATCATGAGGTGGTGATCTCTAGGACAAAATAAAGGAGGATTCAGAGAAAGTATAGGTCTTAGAAAGAGGCATCTGAAATTATTCGAATAAGTGGATCCGAAGGGTATGCTGCGTTATCCTCAAAGCAAATTCCAAGGTTTCACAGGGATCCAGAAGAGACCCAAAACTTTTCTGACTTGCTAGCATAAAGTATCAAGGAGTTGGTAAAAAATATGGGCATCGATGAGGGTAGTTTTTTAAAGGAAAACTCTTTGAATGAAGAAGATAAATGAGAAATGATGTTAGTTAATTCCAACACACCTGTTCCAGATGTGGAACAACAATAGTTCATCCAATTTGGCTTTCTTCCTCAGCAAATTCCAGATAACATGTCACTGATCCTTCTAAAGAGGTTTGAAGCTCCAGGAGATAAAGAAGAACCAACCATGGAATTCGATGGGATAAATTAGTCAAAGGTAGACCACTTTAATTTATTCATCTCTCCTCTTGATATAGGATATGGGTTCGAAGAACTTACTAAATATAAGACCAATTGTATCAATCCTTTGTTTATAAAATCTTGGATAAATGTAGTTCATATGAACAAATTTTTAATTAATAATGGTGCAATAGTTACTTCGATGTCACACTCCATGTTATCCAAAATTAATAAAAAAAAACACTAAATTGGTTCAAACTCGAATTATTATTTCCAATTTTGCTAGAGATAAGAAATCTACTAAAGGTGTATTACTCGTTGATAATGAAGTAGAGACGGGAAAATAAAAAATTGGTTTCTTTATTATTGAAGGCAAACCTAACTTTAATGCATTATTAGGGAGGGATCAAACCCACTCTAACAAATATATTTCTTCTTCTATGCACCGTAAATTGTTGCTGATTAAGGAGCATGAACTTAGTGATGGCAATACCTGTAGGGTTTTGACCCTAATAAGGTGAGTGAAAAACCCGATTAAAATAAGAGGGGCAGGTTTGGGTTTAAAAAAAATGTTTATTGAATGGGGCGGGTTTGGGTTTTATAAAAATATACTCAACCCCCCCCCCCCCCCCCATCCCATCGCAGTATAGAACTTAAATTTACTTACATACCCCTTTTATATTAAACTGTTAACACTCCTACCACACACACACACACACACACACATATATATATATAAACTTAGGAAGCCCTATTTTCATTTACCCTAAATTCAAAACACTTTCACGCCACTCTCTCTCTCTCTCTCTAAAACACTCTCACCTGATATGAGACTTTGCCACATCTCGCCAGATCTGAGACTGTTCCATCGACTAATTACGAAATCCATCGACGCACCATAGAAGCCACCAGCGACCCATCCTCCTACACACCATAGAGGCAACAGACAACATCAACGTTTAATAGAGGAAGTTATAGGTATAAATCCTTCATCTAGAAATTCGTTGATTTGTTCAAATAATAGTGCTATATAATAGTGTTAGACATAAAAATAGGGTAAAAAACGGACATTTTAGTGTATGACAGTTATATGTATCTCCCCCCCCCCCCCCCCCCCCCCGACGTGTTCTTAATAAGGTTTTACGCATTAATAATCAACAGTTACATTGTTGATTACATCTTTTAGCATCTTTTATCTTTATATATATTAAATGGGTTTCAAAAAGTTCAAGACATGTTTTTTTTTTAAATGAGTTGATATGTTTTTTGTAGGTACTTTGAATATATTTTGAATGGATTCCATTTTTCTAAACTTTTTTGGTCATGGACTACTTTGTGTGGGTTCTTGTTCTAAAATTTTATATTTAATATTCTTATTCTGAAATTTGTTATATATTTGACACTTATTATTCTTATTGTGAAATTTCTTTATTATCTTTTTTTCAGGTTTGAGTTGATGATGAGGAGGAGATGCAAAATGATGATAGTCAATAGTTGATGTTGTTTGAAACTTATTTTATGGAAGTTGAAGTTAATTGGAACTTATTTTGTAATAGTTGATGTTGTTTCAGACTTAGAAGTTTGGAATTTTAAATTGTGTTATTTGAGACATTTTAATTATTTTGAGACTTTTAAGTTGATGTTGAAGTTTTAGACTACGGAATTGACGTTGAGGCAATGGTACTCAGAGATACATTTTATTTATAATATAATAAAATCAGTTTTTTTAATAAATTTAAAATTTTGGGTTTTAACCCGCATGGCAGGGAGGGTTCTTACCCGTTTAATTATGCGGAGTGGGGATGAGTAAATGGGTTTGGGGTTTAAAATCTTAACCCGTCGCGGGGCGGAGTGGGTTAATATTTTGTTTCGTGGGGCGGGATTGGGTTTTGACAAACCCGCCCCATACCCAACCCGTTTCCATCACTAGATGAACTTATAGAGTAGGTGGAGACTAATCCACTAACCTTTCATCCTAGTTCCAGGTGCATCGAAGCATGGCTCTTCCAAGAGAATGTAGGGCCAGTGAAGGCAACTGCTTTGGTGCCAAAACCACCATAACACTTGGTTCAGAGGAAAGTTAGAATGATCGTGTCTTTGGCCAGATGGGGCCAACTGAAGAAAATAAAGTTATTAATCAATGGTTACTATAACCATCGACATCCGAGAGACCAATGAAAGTTTGTCCATCGTTCTCTACAAGTTTAATGATCTAGATATAAGCACCAATATTGGTGAAAAGAAGACTATAATCTAGGTTGACTATGTCTTAAAAGAAGATATAAAGAATGAAACTTCCCAAAACAGAGGTGAATTAGCATGTTTGCTAGTAGAATATGAAAACATGATGGTGAATCAACTTGCTCCCCTGATCGAAGTAAATCTGGGGATAAAAAAATAAAAGGGTCACTTGTATCAGTGCAAATCTTAGCAAAGAGGACTAGCAACTGTCTATAGGCCTTTTACATCAGTACAAGGATTGTTTTGCTTGGGAATATAATGAGTTATCTGTCCTGGATAAAAAATTGGTGGAGCATAAACTGCCAATCAACGAAGGCTACAAACCTATAAAGCAGCTGCTAAGGAAAATAACTCCAGACATCACAACCAAAATCAAAGAATAAATAGAAAGGCTACTAAAGGCTAGGTTAACTCGAATGGCTAGGTATGTGGAATGGCTCTCTAATATATTGGCGGTAATTAAAAATAATGGAAAATTGAGAGTACGCATTGATTTTAGGAATCTAAATGCATCCACTCCTAAGAATGAATATCCAATGGCAATGGTAGATTTATTGGTTGACAGGTAAATAAGTCATGTAGTTATGTCCATGATGGATGGTCATTCTGGCTATAACCAACTATGCATAGCTGAAGAAGATGTGCATTAGACTTCATTCGAATGTCCAATTAATTTGGGTACTTTTAAATGGATCAATGTGACAATTGGCCCAATGAATCCAGGTTCCACATACCAAAGGGGAATGAACTCAAGGAAGATGATAAAGTGATATGAAGGGTATTGTATTTAGACTATAAGGATTTACGTCAAATTATCAATTATTAGGGATAATTATGGTGTTAAAAGTATGTTAGACAACTGGGGTATCTCTAATTTTTTTAAAGTGTGTGTGTGTGGGAGGGGGGGGGGGGGGGGGGGGGGGGGGACTGAAAGAAAGAAATAAACTTACAAGGATAATAAAGTAATGGGAATTTTTTACTTAAACACCTTGGAATAATATCGTATTTTGATATACCTTCACCTACCCTCCACTCACCAATCAACCCCCGATAAAATAGAACTTTAAAAAAAGATGAAAAATTAGTCATACCCCCCCCCCCCCCCCCCCCAAAAAAAAAAAAAACACGTTACCTACTGTTGAAAACATCTTTTTGTGTATTTTTACTTTCCCCCTCATTATTCAAAAAAATAGCACTAATGTATATTTTAACTCATAGCCCTAATATATTTTAAGGAAAAATTCCTCTTACTTATCCACTTTTAAAGTGTGTGTGGTCGAAATCAAAATGAACGAATAATACCGAATTAAAATTTCTTGTAAAAAAGAGACAAGGATTTCCTTTAATTTCTTGTAATGGGTAAAACAAAGTCTGAGGATTATTTGATAAATTATTTATCAAGTGGATTACACCAAATTTAGTCTTCAATATTAGGTGAATTTATCTAAGTGAGGAAAAACCCCATAACGGGAAAAAACCTCGGGCCAACAGAACGACAAATGTACAGTGGTCGAGTTTCAACTATAAGAAATATACTTATAACCTCATGATGCTATAGCTAACTAAAAACTCTTTCCCATCGTATCCACCGTAGACAGTGCCAATAACTAGAGTACGCTAGACAACCGTGACAATTTTTTGTCTGAAACCAATGTGATCGAGTCCTCATGCCAATCAAAGTCTTCATTAAAAGTTTGAAGAAAACTTTATTCTTTTAGAGTTTAAGAAAAAACTTTGTGTTCCAAGTATTGGAACAAATATGATAAGCCACAAATATATTTCTACTTCCTTGGGTGTGAGATTACTAATGTTTGATGGAAGTTTGAAGATGTTTGGCTAAGAAAAAAATAAACTCACAAATATTTTTGAAATATCAAAAGTATTAAAATCTCTCTAGAAATAATTTGTCAAAGGTTTGTTCAAGTATTGAGAATAAGTAATAAAACTTCAATTGACTTAAATTGGAAATAATATAAATGAAGTTGCCAGGTTATATGTTCTTAGTTTAATTCGTGGAATACACACACGCAATCCAATTTTAAATTAGTTAAGAAGAGATATTCTCCAATTTTAATTTATGTAGCAGATTCACAAGTTCGCAAGAACAAATTTCAATTAATGCAATGAGATTGATAACTTGGTTAATTAAAATAAAATTATTCCAATTTTATCCATTTTATCCTAAGCATTTATCTAGGTGATTTAATAAAGTAAATTGTGAAAATCACAACCACAACGCGCCAATGTACGAGGAAAACCCAAATGGGAAAAACCTCGGACGACTGGGCCTAGACAAAATCGACTACAAAATAGGTTTTACAAGAGACTCAACAGACTTACAGACATTGACTCACTCAAGACAGGCTAATGCGGTCCTCGACCTACGAATTTGTAGTACGAGAAGCTCCAACGCGTTGCTCAACACTCCTTATGTCGCGATATCCACCGAAGTCCAAAACCAACGTCGCCACTAAGCTTGAATGCAGAGATCCACCGCAAACTTACTTGTTGAATGTCAAGATGATTGAAGGGGGTTTGTTTCAAAAGTTGAAAATGGTGTTGGAGATTGATTTTTTTTAAAAGAGGGAAGTTATGGAAAATTCTCTCTAGAGAATATGAAACTTCCTTAGGTTGAGAAACTCATTTTCGTCCATATGATATAACTGAAAAAGTAGTGGACCAAAACAGTTGTTGGAAAACAACTGCTGAAAAATAAGTTAAAAATTTCAGATCTGGAAGAACTCGTTCGAACGAGGTCATTTGAACGACTTATCGTTCGAACGAGTTATCTAACAGAATTCCAGAGTCGAATTAGATAGGTCGTTAGAAATCTCGTTCGAACGATGTTTCTAACAAACTTTTAACGAGTTTCCAGTATAGCCTGGGGAATGTCGTTAGATCCAGGTCGTTCGAACGACCTGGAGAAAAATTCGAACGAGATTTCTATTTTTTCAATAAACTGTTCAAATTAATTTCAAAGATAGTTCTTTATGAAAATTAAATATTTACGAACATTACTCTATATGAAAATTTCTCGTTTATAAAAAAATACTCCAACAAGTAAAATTGATTTTGGTCATATACCTTTTAGAAGAGTGAACATGGAGTGCATATGATGTCGCGTGAACTTTGGATGCAATGCTCGAATCTTTACGGTTGAATAATGCTTGATGAAGAATGACCCAAAATTGTTTTGTCCAATGAAATGTATCCAATATAACAAATGACTCGATTGGAAATTTGTCCTTACAAATCTCCCCCTTTGGCTATTCCAGGACAAAACAAAATAATGAAAAAGAAATAAAAAGACTGAATTTACTAAGCCAACCGTCAAGCCGATTCTAAAGCCCGTCCCAAAATCCTAAAAAAATACAGACTCAATGACACGACTAACGATGCTACAAGATAGTAGGTGATGTATCCTACACACATGAAACAACAAATTCATAAACGCATGGGGAAGTAGAGAATGTAACATATATACAACAATGTGTTAGCATAGGTTATGAATAGTAAATGAACTTCCCTTACACTATGCATATGTTGAATATTAAGAAAGCACTATGCATATGTTGAATATTAAGAAAGTAACTCCACCTAAATTATAAAATCCCATTAATTAATACAACTCCCCCAAAATATGAATTCTCCCCCTAAATATGAATTCCCATTAATTAATATTTCTCCCTCTTTTTGTCCGAAAAAGACAAAGGGATGAATAGCCTGCATGTAAAAAGATAATCGAGAGAACAATAGGCAATAAATACAATAAGAATAATTGACAAAGGAAATAACTGAAAATGCATTAATCAATAAAGGAAATGCCAAATATTCAAGGTGCATACATCATAAGGAAAAAAATCCAAACCAAATGAATTAATACCAGAAAGAAAATATCCACTCATCCTCATAATTACAACGATAAAGAAGATGCAAAACAAAGTAAATCAAGGAGTAGGAGCATCATCATGAGAATCATCGGGGAGGGAGCCGGAATCGGATGAGCCTTCACCTCGGTGCATCTCCATGCGGTGAATGGCATCAAGATGCTCTAACAGAAGAGAGTCCCGACGTGCCAGGGCATCATCTTTGTGCGCTTGAGCCTCCTCCCGGCGAGCTTGTTCCTCTCTGTCCTGCTGCATTGAAACCAAAAGCTCTTACAAAAGTGCCCTGTCTTGACGTCTATCTTCCTGAATCTGCTCAACCAATGAACGAACAAATAAAATATCCTCTGACGCTTCGGGTGCGGGAGCATAGGAAGAAGAGGGTCGATGGATAGAGCGAGAGGGTGCAGGACAACTGGGGTCAGGGTGGGAGGAAGTGGCGGAGTGAAAAGAAGCGGAGGGAGTGAGGGGAGGGGTATCGGGGGGTAAATGACCACGAGACCGGCTGACCTAGGACATGTCAATGGTTTGATATTTGGTGATAGGGACATCGGTGGATAGGCGGGGGCAGCCGACGGCAAGACAAAACCAGGTAATAATAGCCGCAAATGGGAGGGCTTGGCGAGAGAGACTGGAAGGGAGAATCCTAACTGTCCGAATGACACTAAAGATGAAGGCGGGGAGGTCTATGCCAGCCCTAATGCTAATGGCAAACATAAGGTCCACGTGCATTTTGGTTATTTGGGTTGTGTTTGCACGGGGAATAAGACTGGCACACACGATACAATGAAGGACCATAAAATCAGGATGTAAATGTTTATGAAAGATTGTGACAGTTCCGGGAGGGAGGAGCCTAAAAATGGTTCTTATAATGAGGGAAGGGTCAGGAGAGTATCGGATGTCCATGGGAAGGAGGCATTATTGACCCTAGGTAAGGGGATGAGTTGAGCAATGGATTTGGGAGAGACAATAATCTCCCTATTGCGCACTCGATAATAAATGTGAGTCTCCTGATCATGCATCCCAAAATAAAATTCCCGAATGAGATCGGGAAATACAGGGTCCGTGAGTGAGAATAGAGGGTCCCACCCTAAATCAGAAATCCACGAATGCACAACGGTGCCGTGGAGGGATTGGAGATTAACAAGTTTCTCCCGAATAATAAAGCGTGTAGAGAAACCTTGGGTGTGATATAGAGTGTGTGCAATGCGTGACCCCCAACGCAGCCTAAGTTCAGGGATAGATGCATTGGCATTGGACTCCTTATCAGAGGAAGAGGAGCGTTCCTCGAGAGAGTCACGGATGCGACGTGGGCGACGATTACGGGCCATGTGAAACTAGAATGAGACTAGAACCTACCCGAACAAAATTCCAACCAAACCACCAAACACACCAATAATCTAGCAAACCAATCAGTAATAAGCCCATCTGCCAAAAAATAATTAAGATATATTCCATGAAGAGAAAAAAAATGTATTAGAGGAAAACTGATATTTTGTGAAATAGAAATAATTGTTAAGTAAGGGAAATACATTTTAAATGCTCATGGAATGTAGCTTAATAGGACTAAATAGACTGGTCTTAAATACCTAGAGAGAGATACACATATGCATATATGGAATTTGGGAGACAAAGAAATAAAAGGTTTAACAAAACAAAATCCCAAACGCATATATCTATATGAGTGTATATATATATATATATATATATATATATATATATGAGTATAGGCAGATGTATATATATAGTTAGATATAAAGAGAGAAGAAAAGAATGATACCTTGAATAGAAGAGGATAACTGAAGCTCGGTGATCTATAGAGAAAATAGGAGGGCTAAATGAGGGTTAAAGGAGGTGAAATCGTGGGGAAAATGGGTAATGGTGTAAGTGGAAGAGAGAGTAGGAGAGAGGAATAATGGGAGGGGAAAAAGATAAGGGATAGAGGAAGAGAGAGTGGGAGAAAAAATCTGGGAAATGAGGACATGGGGAATCGTGGGTAGGTGGAGAGAGAAAAAAAGGTTGAGGCGGCAGTTTTTGGGGAAGAGAAATTGCAGTTTTTAAAGCCAGGTCGTTCGAACGAGTGATGTCGTTCAAACGATGTATTTCGAATGAAGTTCCAGAAGAGGATTGGGTATTTCATTAGATATCTCGTTAGAAGTTCGTTCAAACGAACTTCTCTTTTAAACGACATTACGAAAAAAGTTCCAGAGAGGAGGTTAGAAATTTCATTAGAAATCTCGTTTGAACGAGAATTTCTGAAAATTCATCTTTTAAAATAAAAATAAAAATAAGATAGTTTTAAAAATAGCATAAGAACAGGAATTGGGAAGGCCAAAAATATGCCAAAACAAGGATTTTAATAGTCCTAGCTTGTGTCAACATATCCAAATAGTGTGAGCGAGAATCTAGGGGTGTGAACAATATGAGTGAGAGTTTTTTTGGCCAAAACAATGTACAAGTGCGGAATTGCAAACAATATATAAGTGCAATATCCACTCATATTAGCCTTGTGTCAAAAGGAAATATTATTGAACACTTAAACACGAATGCAACAAGCATACAAAATAGATGATTCTCTCTCCAATAATGTAACAATGAGAAAGCAATGAATCAATTAAATGTGCATGCCCATTGATCTTAAACTTATATCTCCCATGACCAACAATAGATTGAGACTATTCTTTTTGAAGAATCAATCAAGCTAATTATTTTGTCCTTGGAATTATATATCATTTTCAATGCTTCTATTTTAGGCACACAAGCGAGAATACAAATGGATGCTTTTTATGCAAAAACTTTATGTTTTTCGCAGCCCGAGTTCATTGCTTGAAACGGAAACCAACTGGAAGAATATAATCATTTTTGTTTCAATCCGGGCAATGGATGATCATGCACAATTTCGATTGCTTATAATAGATGTGACAGGATTGAGAAGACAACACCAAATCTCACTTTGCACGTACAATGTGAACAAGATATCCGCAATATTTCGTGAACGGTGTGTGCAAAAAGTCAAAGGTGTGAGGAAATCACAGAAATACATATCATAAATAGACATTTTTGTGCACAAGATAAACAAGGTCTGGATTAACTACTCATCGAAAGCCACATGGACATGAAATAGGATAGTGATCCGAACACATCGAACACAAAACCATATGGACAAAAGTTTGTGAAATCTTTTCTAACCATTCCCATGTTCCTTGAAAATAAGAAAGACGAAAATATTTTTGAGATTTTGAATAAAATATATACAAAATTAATCTAGTTCATAGGTATAAAAATATACAAGAGAAGCAACCTAAACTAGATAAATGACTTCGATCTCAATCAATTGAGCAAACCCCAATTGATTTCCTAAGGTTTTCAAACCTAAGGGCATCTAGAGGTTTAGTAAAGATATCAGCCAATTGTTGATCGGTAGAAACGAAGATTAGAGAAACGATTTTCTCTTCATTCAAGTCACGAATGAAATGTTCACAGATCCTAATAAGCTTGGTTCTAGAGTGTTGAACGGGATTATGAGAAATGTGAATGGCACTAGTATTGTCGCAATAGATAGTCATAGTGCCTTGAGAGATACTGTAATCTTCCAACATTTGTTTCATCCAAATGAGTTGAGTGCAATAACTCTCGGCGCCTATGTATTCGGCCTCCGTCGTGGATAAAAAAATAGAATTTTTTTTCTTGCTCATCTATGAGACAAGTGGACTTCCAAAGTAGAAACAACCGCCAGAGGTACTATTGCATCCATCAACATCTCCTGCCTAATCAGCGTCTGAATATGCCGATAGACAATCATTTGTGTCGAAAGAATACCAAATTCCAAAAGACAGGGTCCCACTAACATAATTGATAATACATTTAATAGCAAGTAAATGAGACTCTTTTGGGGCGTCTTGATAACGGGAACAAACTCCTACACTAAAGGAAATATCCAGATGACTAGCGGTTAGGTAAAGTAAACTACCAATCATACTTGTAAAAAGTGTGTGCTCTACATCCTTTCCTTCGATATCCTTACTAAGTTTAATCGATGAACTCATAACAGTGCGTGCATGTTTACCGGATTCGAGTTTAAATTTCTTAACAAGGTCTTTAGCATACTTAGTTTGGGACAAAAATATGTCACTTTAGAGTTGACGAACTTGAAGACCTATAACGAAAGTAAATTCACCTACCATACTCATCTCAAATTCATTGTGCATTTCTTTTGAAAAAATTTGAGTATGTTTGTCACACGTAGACCCAAACACTATGTCGTCGACATAAACTTGAGAAACTAGGATAGCTTTTTCATCACGATGAACGAAAAGTGTCATATCTACTCCCCCTGTCAAAAAGACACGAGAAAGGAGATAAGAAGTTTGTTTTTCATACCAAGCACGCGGTGCTTGTTTCAAACCATATAGCGCTTTCTTTAGGAAGAAGACATAATTAGTATGCTTTGGGTCTTCGAACCCTTTTGATTGTTCAACATAGACTTCTTCTTGAATAATACCATTTAAAAAGGCACTTTTTACATCCATTTGATATAATTTAAATTGGAGGTAACATGCTAAGGCGAGTAAAAGGCGAACCGATTCTAACCTAGCAACAGGAGAAAATTTTTCTTCAAAGTCAACAACTTCTATTTGGGTGTATCCTTGTGCAACCAATCTAGCTTTATTACGAACAATGACACCATTTTCATCCATTTTATTTTTGAAAATCCATTTGGTGCCAATGACATTTTTATTAGAAGGCCTAGGGACTAATTCCTAAACATCATTTTTCTTAAATTGAAACAGTTCTTCTTCCATAGCATTAATGCAATGTTCATCATTTAATGATTCTTTAAAGTTTTTAGGTTCAATTTTAGAAGTATAGCATAAATAGGTAACTTCATTTTCTAATTACGCCCTAGTCTTGACACCTACCTCGGGATCTCATATAATTTTTGAAGTGTCATGACTTTTACGCACCCAAGGAGTAGGATCCTTTTTCTCAGTAGTTGGAAGAACCAAGTCATTTTGAGATTCAATACTTTCAACATTTGACACAACAACACACTCACATAACAAATCTTCCTCATTATCAATTGATGTGGCCGGAGCATCGTCTTTTATGACAACATTAATTGATTCCATGGCTTTAGAGATACTTAAGTTAAATACTCTAAAGGCTCTATTATTTTGAGAATACCCTAGGAATATACCTTCATCACTCCTTGACTTAAATTTTCCTAGAAGTTCTCTATCTCGAAGAATATAGCACGAACTTCCAAACACTCTAAAGTAGTACAAATTAGGTTTCTTAGCCATCCACAATTCATCTGGTGTTTTGTTAGTGTTAGGACGCAAATAAACCCTATTTACGGTGTGACATGCGGTGTTAACCTCTTCGACCCAAAACCTACGGGGCACATTTCTTCCTATGAGCATAGATCTTGCCATTTATTGAATTGTTCGATTTTTTCTTTCAACTATACCATTTTGTTATGGAGTTCGAACGGCCGAGAATTCATGTTTAATTCCTATTTCATCATAAAAGGCATTCACACCGAATTCCTTGAATTCGGTTCCATTATCACTCCTAAAGCGGTTTATGGTAACACCGTGTTGATTTTTAAGAGTTCTACACTTAACAGTAAGAAAATCAACTGTCTCAGATTTTTCTCTTAGAAAGCCTACAATAGAGTACCTAGAAAAATCATCCACCATTACTAAGATATATCTTTTTCCTCCTATGCTCTCGGTATGAGTGGGACCCATAAGGTCCATGTGTATCAACTCTAAGACATGAGAGGTTGTTATAGAGTTTAACTTCTTATGAGGACTCTTAATTTGATTTCCTAATTGACATGGCCCGTAAATGGTGGAAGTTGGCTTTCTTAGTGGTGGTAAGCCTCGAACTAGCTCTTTTCTCACTAATCTATCAAGATCTCTAAAGTTTACATGACCTAATCTTTGATGCCAAAGATCGGCAGATGAGGCTTTTGCACTATTGCAAACTAAAGATGATTTAGTAATAATTCCATAGCAATTGTCACTAGTTCTAACACCTTGTAAAATATATTCACCCGATTTATCATATACAGTGAACTACGATTGACTAAATTTAACATCAAGATTTTCATCACATAATTGGCTAATACTTACCAAATTAGCCTTAAGACCATCAACATAAAGGACATTTTCAAGTTTAGGAAATCTAGAGATTTCAATAGATCCTCTACCCATGTTTCGAGATTTTCTACCATCCCCAAAGGTGACTTTAGCATCTTTATAGTTTTCAAGAGTGGTAAATAAATATTTATCACCAGTCATATGTCTCGAACAACAACTATCAAAGTACCATTGTGAGGTATTTTGAGCCTTAAAAGCAACATGAGCAACAAAAGCTTTATTGGTGTGATTTTTCTTAACCCAATTTTGAGTTGTTTTCTTTCCTTTGTTGTCTCTAGTGTTATAATTAGAATTATTTCCTTGGACTTTAGAAAACCTAAGAAACTCTTCCATTAGACCTTTAGAAGTATTGACTAGATACTCAACTTGGCTCTTAAGACTATCTAAGGAGCTATAGTGTTGTTTAGAAGAAGTGAAATGAGAGTTCTTTCCAACCTTGTAGCAAAAATCTTTAAGATGACCCCGTTTGTGACAATAAGTGCATACATAGGGTTGTTTTGGACTAGATTTTGAAGATTGCATAGAATGACTTATTTTAGAAACATTAGATTTGGTAACAAACTTAGCTACGAGTTCGGGTTTAACTTTTGATGAATCTCCTTCTTCATATCCTATACCCTTTCTCTCTTGATAAACTTTCTCGTTATATCCTAAAACAAGACCTAGAAATAATTTTCCCATTCTTCTTGAATTATCCTCGAGTGTAACTTTAACTTCACGAGAGGACTTGAGATCTTTTTCAAATTGGGGAATTTTCGCTTCGAGAGATTTTCTAATCTCTAATGACTCATTAAAATATTTGTTGACACCTTCCAAAGAGATAATTAAGTCACATTTTTCTTTACTTATCAAGATAAGCTTCTTAGAGAGAGATATCTTAATTACCTCGAGTTGACTAACTAAAGCCTCCTTCTCCTTCAGGCCTTTCAACTCTTTTTCTAAAGTTAAGACTTTAAAGGTTAATCTTTTGTTGACTTTTTGAATACGAAGAGATTCAGTGTAAAGTTCAGAATAAGCGGATTGAAGTTTACTCTCATCTATTTCACTATCACTCTCTTTGTCATCACTACTAGTAGAATGAGTGGAAACAACCTCAAGATTTTTCTCGGAATTGTCAATATTAAGGTATGACACACTTGAATTACTAGCATGGCTTTCCATAAAGGCAGTGAAGTTATTTCTAGACGGGTTAGAGTCATCAGAGTCTTCTGATTCATTATCACTGTCACTTAGAGTAGCATTGTAAACTGCTTTTTCTTTGCCTTGTCTTTTAAGTTTTGTAGCGCACTCGAATGCTCTATGACCACGTCCCTCACACTCAAAGCATCTATCATAATCATCCTTCTTAAAGTCTTTGTTGAACTTCTTCGGATCCTGATTATTGAATTTTCTATTTCCTTTGTCTTTTTTCTAAAATTTTGGTTTTTCAAATATAGAGTTTTGGCTTTTGAATTTGAGAAGTTTTTTAAATTTTTTAGCAAATAAAGTTATATCATCAGGATCTATATCAGACTCATCAGAATCAGACACATCTACTTTCTTAACTTTTAAGGCAACTCCTTTTTCTTTGCTTTTTTTATCTTTAGGAAACATATCTAGTTCATAAGTTTGAAGATCACCAATAAGTTCTTCAAGTTTTAAAGTATTTAGATTTCCTAATGAATTAAGAACAGTGAATTTAGGAATGAACCGCTTAGGAAGACATCTAAGTATTTTCTTAACAACACGATTTTTAGGTATTTTTTTTACCTAAGTTAAAGCAAGAGTTAACAATATCTTATATACGAGCATAAAACTCATCAAATGCTTTAGTTTCTTTCATGGTGATCGTTTCAAATTGAGTTGTTAAATTTTGAAGTTTTGAAGCTTTAAAAACATTAGTTCCCTCATGAGTAACTTGGAGAATATTCCAAGCTTCCTTTGACGTTTCGCACGTCATTATACGACGGAATTCATCGGGGGACACGACACCAAATAAGGCATTTAAACTTTTAGAGTTGAAGTTACACCATTTTAGTTCTTCCTCACACCACTGCTCAATAGGAGTCAAAATAATTTCATCATTAACAACAATAGTAGGAGGGGACCATCCTCTTTCAATAGTAACCCAAACACGTTCATCAATAGATTTAAGGGAAGATTTCATACGTGCTTTCCAATAGGTGTAATTAGTTCCATTAAACAAAGGTAGTCTATTCGATGAAAAACTATACATATAACCTCTAGGATTCATCTAAATAAGTTATAGAGACTAGCTATGATACCAATTTGAAGTTGCAAGGTTATATGTTCTTAGTTTAATTCGTGGAATACACACACGCAATCTAATTTAAAATTAGCTAAGAAGAGATATTTTCCAATTTTAATTTATGTAGAAGATTCACAAGTTCGCAAGAACAAATTTCAATTAATGCAATGAGATTGATAACTTGGTTAATTAAAATAAAATTATTCCAATTTTATCCATTTTATCCTAAGCATACATCTAGGTGATTTAATAAAGTAAATTATGAAAATCACAACCACAATGCGCCAATGTACGAGGAAAACCCAAATGGAAAAAACCTTGGACTGTTGGCCCTAGACAAAATCACTTACAAAATAGGTTTTACAAGAGACTCAAAAGACTTACAGACATTGACTCACTCAAGATATGCTAATGTCGTCCTCGACCTCCGAATTTGTAGTACGCAAAGCTCCAACACGTTGCTCGACACTCCTCGTGTCGCGGTATCCACCGAAGCCCAAAACCACCATCGCCACTAAGCTTGAATGCAGAGATCCACCACAAACTTGCTTGTTGAATGTCAAGATGATTGAAGGGGTTTTGTTTCAAAAGTTGAAAATGGTGTTAGAGATTAATTTTTCCAAAAAGAGGGAGGTTATGGAAAATGCTCTCAAGAGGATATGAAACTTCATTAGGTTGAGAAACTCATTTTCGTCCATATGATATAACTGAAAAATTAGTGGACCAAAATCGTTGATGGAAAATAACTGCTGAAAAATAAGTTAAAAATTTCAGATTTGGCAGAACTCGTTCGAACGAGGTCGTTCGAATGACTTGTCTTTCGAACGAGTTATCTAACAGAATTCCAGTGTCGAATTAGATAGGTCGTTAGAAATCTCGTTCGAACAAGATCGTTCGAACGACATTTCTAACGAACTTCTAACAAGTTTCCAGTAGAGCCTAGGGAATGTCGTTAGATCCAGGTCGTTCGAACGACCTAGAGAAAACTTCGAACGAGATTTCTATTTTTTTAATAAACTG
Source organism: Sambucus nigra (assembly GCA_949130495.1). Lineage (NCBI taxonomy): Eukaryota > Viridiplantae > Streptophyta > Magnoliopsida > Dipsacales > Adoxaceae > Sambucus > Sambucus nigra. Next base: position 284,706,918 of record OX422214.1, on the reverse strand, counting down.
TTCAAATTAATTTCAAAGATAGTTCTTTATGAAAATTAAATATTTACAAACATTACTCTATATGAAAATTTCTCATTTATAAAAAATACTCCAACACGTAAAATTGATTTTGGTCATATACCTTTTAGAAGAGCGAACATGGCGTGCATATGATGTCGCGTGAACTTTGGATGCAATGCTCGAATCTTTACAGTTGAATAATGCTTGATGAGGAATGACCCAAAATTGTTTTGTCCAACAGAATGTAGCCAATATAACAAATGACTTGATTGAAAATTTGTGCTTACAATAAATGGATATCTCAAGAACCTTTAAACAAGCTGAAAGAAAACCTCTAGTGAATAGTGATTTCAGCATATGTTTTTCTCACTCAAAAACTCATGATTTCATTAAAAGAACCTTTAGTTTGGTTGAAAAAGATGACCACATTAAGTAGCCAACAAGATATAAAGGAACTTGTGGACATAATATTTTAAAGGTTTGGAGTCTTCTTTTCCACACAAAATAGTTAAAACAAAATCTACACAAAAGATGTGGTTGGAAAGGTGATTTGCATAAAGTTCGAGGCCAAATAGTGTTTAAAAAATGCATTAAATTTTTCATCAGAATTATCTCTAGTTATATGCATGATCTTTGTAGCCATAGTGTCATTTCAGTGATGAAATTTCGTGCCATAACGATGCACCTATGATAAGGTCACGCCGATAACCAGATTATTCATCGACTAAGTTTTTATGGCAAAACTCAAAATACCGCCTCAAACACAAACACAAACACTAGTTTAACACATTCTCCAATTTAAGAAAATCCATTTTAAGTTATGTTAAACCATGGGTGTTATATGTCATATAAGTTCATTTACTTTATACTAAATTAGCATTCTCATGAATGTGGAAGTGAATAATGTTAGGATGAAGTTGATGAATTCCTGTGAATAAATGTTAACTTGAAGATTTTAGGAACGACCTCTTGGATTAGAGATGCAAAGTGGATTTTTAACAACGTACTGAGATAAACTAATCTTATGGGGAACTTTGAGTATTATGCATACTCTTACAATATACCTCTTTGTCTATTCCGTGAAAAATAATATAAAAAAAAATATTAAAAATAAATTAATTAAATCTATTACTATGACATGACTCATCCGACAAAAGGAAAAAAATATAGAAAGACACGCTCGAATGAATCGCAAGAGAATCCACAACCATTTGAAACTCTTGTACCTATGTTCTGTTAAACACTTAGCAAACATATCAAAATGCTAATGTGCAATTAAATGACAGTGAAATGGAAGTAATAAGATGAAACAATTGATAAAACAATAATTAACGAATTCATCTAATCACTAAAAGGAACATACTCCATGTTTCTAAAATATATTTATAAGATATGATATATAAAATTTATTTTGTATGACTCTACTTTTACAAATTCATTTCCCACTTTCTTAAACATCTCTGTCTCTAGGAAGAAAGCGCTTTCTCACCCCCCCCCCCCCCCCCCCCCCCCAATCATGGAATTGACAAAGAAAAAGGCAAGAGAATTAAGAAGTGATCTAAAAAAATATAATCCAAAGGAGTGAAACCAATATGCTATAATATCTAATTGAGATAAAAGTTAAAGTATGATATGAACACAAGGTAACAATATATAAGGCAATAATGATAACCATTATAAGAAGTTGCCAAATATATATCACCCAAAATGCTAAAAATCTATGAGAATTAAGAAGTGATCTAAAAAAATATAATCCAAAGGATTGAAACCAATATACCATAATATCTAATTAAGATAAAAGTTAAAATATGATATGAACACAAGGTAACAATATATAAGGCAATAATGATAACCATGATAAGAAGTTGCTAAATAAATATCATCCAAAATGCTAAAAATCTATTATGCCTAACTAAATCTTCCTAAGATGTTATAGCATAAAGTATATTCAAACAAAAAAATTTTGTTCCCCTTTTATCCTACAACTATATTTATTTTGTCACAAATTGATTCTCCCTTGTAATAGAGTTTTCTATCCCTTTAAGAAACTTCTCCCTATTTAATAAAGATGAGGATATTAAGACACCAAATCACTAAGTATACAATTAATGTAGTTATATGATATAATTAGAGTAAATAAATTTAGTGTGCGAAAAGCATGTTTTATATCACAATAAGCACATGGAGATGATAGAAATATGGGATATGAATAACAAGTTGTCATGTATAAGGATACAAATGACCAAAAGTGGCATAATAATCCAAATATATAAACCATCATCAATATTGTAGCCTAAACATTCAAAATGTACTAAACACAAGGTAAGCACAATGAGAAAAAGTATTGGATATAAAGATACAAACTTATGTGATCAATCCTAAAACTCAAAATATAAACATAATTCTAGATACGAAATTATATATCATGTCAAAGAAAGTATCTTATGAAATATGTCTAAGAGAAATCCAAAGGTAGAGCATGTGTAATATAATGATTAACAAACCCCGTGGATATAAGATACGCCTAAAGAAGATACAATCATTTATACTAACATTCTATCAAATGTGAACAAACCAATGAATAATCAAAAATAACATTTGGATGTATCATATATATCCAAATGAAAAAACTATGATATCAACATATATGGTAATTTTGTATCAAAATCAAAGTCAAAGGTAATACAACATATTCAAAGAAGATGAATAAACTACATCACGTCTAAAGTCAATTAAGACTATATAAGAGAAAGTATATACAAAAAATTCATTACTCAACAAAGAGAAAAATCCCCAACCATGCATTTCAAATGAGTATTTTAAGAAACGTACAAGATATACTACATGGTAAAAATGAGAAAAATATGTAGAGCAAATGATAAAATTTTTGTCTTTTAACAACTTTACTCAAATAAATTTTGATAAGAAAAATATAAAGTATTGTGTCCAATGTTCATAATAAAGAAAAGGTTATCCATAAATGGCTACTAACATGTTAAGGGCCTTAACAAAGAACATAGGATTATATCTCGATTATGAAAACAAAAACAAAACATAGAGTTGAAAGAAAATATTTGAATCGTATGTAAAATTTTGTATAACTTTGTCTTTCCTCAAAAAGTGGTTTCTATACAATGTGTAGTGCGGTATAAAGTACAATAAGATGTGATAATGTATTCTCGGTATATAAATTTTCTCAAAGTTTATAAGACTTCAAAGAAAATCGAATGTATCTCATGATGCACGTGTCATATTTTCAAATAAACAAAAAAATTATTAGATAAGCCGTTTTGATATATGCAAATATAGTAATGGAGTATATTATCTAAAAAGGCATAAAAGTGATTGTACTAAAAAATTTAAAAAAAAAATCAAAGAAAATTGTCTAAAACTAGAAAAGAGTATGGTATAGGATTAAAAGATAGACATAAAGCTCATAATCGTAAAACATGTTCCAACAAACTTAGTCAATCATAAAAATAAATAATGAAGTCCTAAGATAATCAATTTAGAGAAATCACAAAATTAAAACTAAGAGGGCATGTAAAGCCTAAGTAAAAAACATAGGCAAACCAAGGATAATAAGCATAAGCAATAAACATATATCCAAGATAAAATGAAAAAACTTTTAATATGAATAGGGATAGATATACATGGATCAATAAAAGATCAAGTAGATGTGATAATCCTGAACATAATATTAGAAACCAAAGCAAAGTATTCTATAAAAGTAAAATATTTTAAAATTAATCAAAATAAGAACAAATCAAGATGATAAACAGCTCACATGGGAGTTATCAAAGATGATATAAATGAAATATAAACTCAAATACGAATAAAAATTACATGCCTAGCATAGGATATATGAAATAACACTCTAAAAAATGCAATGATAAAAAACAAAACAACCTCTAAAGTTTAGAGGTGGAGGGAACCAATTTTGGAATCTTTTTAGTTTTATCTTTAAGTTTATCTTAAATGTTCTTCTTAGAACATACACGAATCACATGAGGAGCCTTGGGTTTAAATGGGACATTAGACATATTTTTTTTTACTTTGCCTCCAAGCTATGATCCTTTTTTCTAAACTATTTTGATTTTTATTAGCCCCATTTTTCTTTTAATGGGTTTTGGTGAAAATTTCTTAGTATAAAAAATCTTTTTACCTTTATTATTGCTCAAAAACATCTTACCACTTTTACCAAGGTAAGGTTGGTTTAAGTGAAAAAAATTCCCTCAAATGACCTATTTTGTGGCAATGACCACATTCAAAACTTATTGTTCTAGCCTTTTGGCTTTTTGTTTTTGGAAAAAACTTTTCCAAATGTTGAACATTATTAACTTGACTTGTAACAAAAATCTCTAAAGAGACATTTCTTATGACAATAAGATCAAAAAAGTCATTCTTAGGTATATTATGATTAAGCATGTGATTTATGTATTCTTATCCTCGAAATAATTGACAACATGTTTCCTTTTATTTTGAAAAATTGTGGGATCATTTTTAATACATGTGATCACATTTGATGATGAAGGTTTGATAAAAAATTTGTCCCCTCATGGAATATCTAATTGTCAAGAATCCAAGTCTTTTTTAAGATGTTTAATATTTTTTAAACACTTGAGATTGGATTCTTCACAAATTTGATATTCCATTTTTAAATTATCTGTTGATACCAAATTTAGTCTGCTAACGTGGACCAATCGCTTGAAGACACGTGTCAACCTACGTGGCAAATACAAATACTTTAGATGAGCAACTCAAGCGCCCCGAGCAACTCAAGCGCCCCGAGAAACTTAAGCGTACCGAGCAACTCAAGCGTACCGAGCAACTTAGCGTGCAGAGCATCCAAATCAAGAGAATCAACAAACAGCTACGCATTAAATGCACATTATTATCATACAGATGTATATGTCTACTAGATAACAATGCATTATCCTTTCATATGTACAACCTCAAGACTATAAATACATTGTAGCCTCCTCATAAGAGAGGGACTTTGGATCTCTTTGTAAACCTATTATCGAGATTCCAAATAAACAGTCAGCAATACAAAAACAGTGGACGTAGTCCATTTTCTTCAGGCTGAACCACTTTAAAAATCCTTTGTCTTATTTGATACCAAATTTAGTCTGCTGACAAGGACCAATCACTTGAAGACACGTGTTAACCTACGTGGAAAATATAAATACTTTAGACGAGCAACTCAAGCGCCCCGAGCAACTCAAGCGTACCGAGCAACATAGTGTGCAGAGCAACATAGCGTGCAGAGCATCCAAATCATGAGAATCAAAAGACAGCTACACATTAAATGCACATTATTATCATACAGATGTATATGTCTACTAGATAACAACGCATTATCCTTTCATATGTACAGCCTCAAGGCTATAAATACATTGTAACCTCCTCAAAAGAGAGGGACTTTGGATCTCTTGGTAAACCTATTATCGAGATTCCAAATGAACAGTCAGCAATACAAAAACAATGGACGTAGGCCATTTTCTTCAGGATGAACCACTTTAAAAATCCTTTGTCTTATTAATTTATTTATATGTGATTGATTAATTAGAGATAATCTAATTTTTTACATCAATAGATTGACACCGTCTGTGGGAAACGACTGTACTATGGATGATAATCGGGAATCCAGTAATCGAAACACTGGGATTCCTCTAAACCCTTCTACTCCACCAAATGTTCAAGATCTGGCAGGCATAATGGCTAATTTAGCCCAAGGGCAAACTACCATGCAAGAAACCATAGGTCAACTTATACAAACTGTTAAAGGCGGAGTTCCGGCCCAATCTGGACAACGAAGTGTTTAGAGAAATACCCATCTTCCATCCTCAAGAACAAGATGAATGCTATTCCCAGAGGTCTCTCAATCTAGACGTACTAACTCATATCGTACTGAAAGATCTAGTGATCCTTTATATCAACCAGGACGAACTTCATCAGTATGAGCTACTGATTCCCACTGAGGTGTCACTTTCATGCCAGAAAGGACTAGTGCTATAGAGAGGTTGAGTAGAGGATCTCCTTTTGATCGATTGGGCCCTAGGAGGAACAGAAGTCCTCCTAGGATTGCGTCGAGGAACTCTCAACGACCATCCGACTTAAGGGAAGGCTCTGCCTAATTGTAACACGACGCTTAAAATAATAACGGGTGGCTAGCCCTATACTACATTAAATCGGGAATTTCAAATGGCTCAGTCTCAATATCAACTATCGGTACTATATAATATAGGACTAACTACCCGATATCATATAAGCGAGATGTTAAAATTGAATAAAATGTGCAACAGACAACAAACCAACACTATAACACTACTAATAAAGGGAAGGAAGATACATAAAAGAACTAAGATAAATGAAATGCTGGAATAAAATGAAATAAATAACTACAACTGAATATACCGCAAGGAAGTAAACCCGAATAAGTTATCGGCTCACAGCCAATACAATGACTGAAATGAAATAAATATACACATCTATAAATATCCCTTGGGTATAAACCACGATATACAACATGAATCCTACCTAGATTTTTAAAGAAGTAGGAAGAGACTACAAGATACATTCCACAACAATCCGCACCTGTCACGGCTCCCAAGACTCTGGATAGGAGGTCATCCGGCATCCATGTGGTAGTACACCTGTAATAATATATATATATATATATATATATATATATATATATATATATATATATATATATATATATATATATATATATATATATATATATATATATATACAGGCAGGAGAGAAAAGTAAACGGGTCAGAGCCCGAGTTGTGAAAAATATTTAGCAAGTGTGTTAACCGTGCATAATAAATATCGGTGCACTTATTTCATAATTAAAAGTGGATTCGCACTCTCGTGAATTCCCAACTCACCTATCATCTAACGGTGCGCACCTATTCGCGTCCTCAAAATTTGTTGTTAAATTACACCAATTATAAGGACAACCTAACATAACATAGGCCCCGCCTATTCCCACGAGATTTGCCTTCCTATCTTAACCCAAGAATCCACCCCTTTTTCTAATCATACTAGATTATGTTTACAAACAATTATGCCATAATAGGCTTAAATGGATTCCGGTTTATAATTTAATTAATTTATAATTCTTAATACGTTACCCATTTATATTTGGGTTGAATCATAAGATTTAATTTCTAATTAACATGCATACAAATTATTATTGACAAAACTTCTCTCCACTCTCAACATTGTACTACGTTTCGTGCGTGGGGTGTCTAGCAAAGCAAAATCCTAACAAGGAACCACCCCGTTACACTACTCCTTGACAACGTTGATCCTAGAGATCCATCATGCCACACATAAATTTTTGATAGAACTTTTCTCCAATCTCAACACTGCACTACGTTTCATGCGTGGGGTGTCTCGCAAAGCAAAATCCAAACAAGGAACCACCCAATTACACTACTCCTTGACAATGTCGATCCTAGAGATCCATAATGCCATACATACCATATAATACTACCACTACTACTAAATTTTAGACTACAATATGAAAACAACTAAAAATATCCAATAAGATCCTTGGGATGATGTAACCGAAATATTCCTTAAATGCGATACATCAACCCCCATCAATCTAGTACACCATAATCATCCATGATGTACTCCACAACGATACCATATCCTTTCATCTATAGGATATATATATATATATATATATATATATTTCATCATCCCTAACCATGACCAAGAGTACATATCATATCTGATGTACAATGTCCATGCACATATAATATACCCGGCTATATATATCGCCGATAAAATTGCATCATGCCATCATCTTCCCAGTGCCCGACTTACGTAGCAATACTGGGGCCACCATGGTGGGACTAAACGACACCCATCTCGTGGTAAACACACGCACACGACATCCCGGGAAGCGGTCATAGCTCCTAACCGGAAATGAGACGAAACATACCCACCACGTCTCATCCCCAAAAAAATGTAAATCACATAATAACACACGGGACGACTATGACCTGGGGAATATCCACACCCTTCTTTTCTAGTCAGGATGCTCACCCTCTGCGCGGAAACTTCCCAATGATAGCATGAGCGGGGTATGCTTAACCACATAAGTATATATCATTCACATGCACAATATATATACATCCATATGATCCAATCATATAAATAAACCATCACTTAAGGTTTAGATATTCACAACATATATATCCAACACATAAATATATCCATATATTCATATTTATATAGATATATACACATATATTCACATATCTTTATATCTATATATACAAACTAATTTTCGTTCATATGTATAAGATTTACATATACACTCGGTTATGAGTATACATAATCCTCAATATACAAGCCGTCACCACAAACTCATTTAATTTACCTAGATATGTGAATACAATCCCTCATTTGAAACATATTCAATCATTTTTCCTATGATGAATAGTCTCCCAAAATCATATGTATATATATCTATATAATAAGGAGTAAAAAATTTTGCACTATTCCATAAGATGACAACTTAATCAGAGGCTGGGATTGAAACACCAAAGCAAGAAATCAAGGGTTGTGATTAAAGATTCTTCTTTTCCTCTTTTATCCCTTTATTATTTGGTTTCCCCCTCTTTTAACACATAATTTCCTTTCCCCCTCTTACTCAAAATTCAAAATAATGGACAAAATGGTAAAATACACGCTTTGGACCTCTTTTACTTTAACCATAGTACACTCCCCCTTCTCTCTCTCTCGATCGATCATGAAGGAACACTTCTCTCTCTTCAGCCCTTCAACCCCCATTTTTACGAATCTTCAGCAGGTAATTTCGATTTGGCATTTTTGGGTTTGAAATCCTTTTCATTTTCATCATTCATCAATGGGCTACTGAATATTCTAACAAAGTTTTATGGGTTTACATCTGAATGGGTTTCCTCTATTTACCTTTGCGTTGTTTCATGGGTTTACACTATTTACATTAGATTTGAATGGATTTACATTTGAATGAGTTTATTCGGTTTACATTCTGTTACTAAGAATAACATAACATTATTTGTATTGGTTTACATGTGTGTGGTCTTTTACTAATAAACAGACCATCTGTTATGTGCGATTTGTTTACATATGTTAGGTTTTGTGTATAGATTTCGGGTTTGTAATATAGGCCTTCGTAATTTAGGGATTTGTAATTTGGGGCTTTGTAATTTATGTTTTTGGATCTAATTGTTTTTTGTGTTTGTTTGTCTATTTATAGATTTTATTGTTTTATATATTTTAGGTATACTCCTTTTCATTTTTATCGCGTGTCTATTTATAGAATTTAGGAATTTTTTTTCAATGAAATGAAATAATATTTTTTGTTACAATTTTATATATTGATAGTGCAGGGAAATAAATCAAGTTTGAGATATTAATACGGTGAAGAGTAACATTGATGTAAAAGACAGTTGTGAAGGGAATTATGTGCATCTATCATTGAAGAAATGGTGAGGTCATTTATACACGTGTAGGTAAACAGTTGTGAAGGGCATTATGTGCATCTATCATTGAAGAAATGGTGAAGCTGTTTATACACGTTTAAGTAGACAGTTGTGAAGGGCATTATGTGCATCTATCATTGAAGAAATGGTGAAGCCATTTATACACGTGTAGGTACTGAGTACGTGATGGTTTTCTACATCCTCTTATGTACAGTACGAGTATGCTCCAAATTAGTCTGCGTCATTAAGATTAATAGTAGGTTATGTTTCTCTTTGCTGAATTCTTTGATTATTTCTTGGTTGTTGAATAGATCCCAATATTAGTTTATGAAGTTTTTGTTAAATTCTCTACCTATTAACTTTTTTTGGGAACTTTGGAAGACTAGGAACAATGATTTTCACGAGGGCATCAAATTCCATTATTGTCTTATCATAGGGAATGTTATTACTGTTAGGCCTATTCAAAATTTATCTTACTATATCAAATTTGAAAATAGTCTAAACTTCCTTGACTCTCACAGCCTAAGCATCGGTTAAAATTTGTTCATTGGATCAAGCCTAAGTATCTTTTACATATGTGGAACTGTTCTCCAGAATAACTATCTTTTATCATTATGATTCTAAATTTCTTCTATAGTGATGCATATTTAATTTTGCTGAAATGAATAGTCTTCCATTTTCCATTCATTGCATTGTAATTGTTATTTAGTAGCTTTGCAATTTGCAATTAGCATAATAGGCTATCATTTTCCATTCATTGATTAAATGAATAATCTATCATTTGCATCATATAGTTTTTTTTAAGTCTTTTTGTTCAACTGTATTGTTATTGAAGTTGATACAAACATAATTTTGCTTATATTATGCTAGAGTAGTTACATTTCCATTTTGAAGTTTTGTTGTACAGACTATTTGGATGCCGAGCCGATTGTCATTCACCATGGACGTCAAATTGGTGTCAGAGTTAAACCTCGCCACTCTTTCAAAATCTGGACCAACATTAGACTCTAAAGTTAAGGTTGTTACCTACACTATGCCATAACTCTAATTTAGTTTTGAATTCTGAGTTTAATTATGTATACATGTACGTTTTACGTACACTATGCCATAACTCTAATGTAGGTTTGAATTCTCAGTTTAATTATGAGTATGTGTGCTTTTGAATTCTCAGTTTACGACTGTTATAGTAACGAACAACAAAATGAGGAACAAGTTCTATTTTAGAAGTTTAAAAATCATTTGATAATAATGACCTTACCTCTTTTGATCAAGAGCCGTTTTGAGTTAATGAAATGAGGAACAAGTTCAACCAACTCTACCATTGCTGAATTCCAGTTTGCTTAGTATCGATCTGATTCGAAGGATACAACCAAGACAAATAAAAAAAGTTCAAAGAAGAGGAAACGATTTAATTCTGATGGAAATGAAAATACTCAAGACAAACAAGCTTACATGAGTGATAACTTTGTAAGAATATGACCTGACCTCAAGTGTAAAAATTATATGCCGATATAATTCTTGGTTCATTAGCAAATCAATATGTAGTGGGAACTTATGGCCTGTATTACTTTTTCTCTTAAAGTGTTACTTTTGTCAGATATAATTCTTGGTTCAATCTGTTATAATTCTTTTCCAGATATAATTGTTTGTCCGATATATGTATTGGTAACTGATATAATTCTTGGTTTAATTTATTATTGATTATTTTTTATTCTGGGGTTTGGACAGTAGGCTGTTCTGATATGTGGACAGTAGGTTGTTTTGATATGCATATGGCCCTTTACGACCTTTGATGTCTATCTCACTAGGTGGTGTGGCATTTTGGTATGAAGAAATTTAGACCAAATGAAGAAAAGAGGGTGAAGATAAAGCAGGTATTAACGTAATTCATTTAAACAGGAAGCTTACCATGCACATAGTAAGAACAACTCATTTGATGCACTATAATGTTATTATAATAGAGTAGTTTTTCAATTTTGACACCTATTGTATTCCTATAACCCATGTCTCATAGTTTAATTGAGATAATTTTCACATCCATTTAGATATTGGGACAAAGGTCTATTGTTTTTCTTTAATTTCCTTAAAATTTCATACTTTGGTTGGGGGAAATAAATTTTTACCATTTTGTGATTACGTATTGTAGAAATTTTCATCGCTTTGCGGTATACATTTTGGGTTCCTTTCAAAATGTAACGTGAAGGTATACACTGTTAGTTTAAGATGCAGGTGCCCTGTTTAAAGTATGCAGGTGCCCTGCTTTCTATTACTTGGCATTTCTCACAATTCTTATTGAGTAGATGTTATGTTGCTTGCTTTAAACAGCATGTGCTACGTATAAAGTAGCAGCAGCGCCCCTCATGAAACATAAATTGTTAAGCCAAGTAACTGTCTCCCTCGGCAAACATTCGCAGTAGTAGCAATAAGCCAGCAACTCCCTCTGACTTGGTATGTTAGGTGATTTTAGTGTATTCTCCTTTTCAATTTAAATATCTATGTTTGTATCCATGTCAGTTACCTATGGTTATCTAAACTAACATATTGTATATAATAGGTATACATTAATACTAACAGTTTTATTGTGCTTGCTGCATATGTTTTTTTTTTCAAATTCTCACATCTGAAAGTTATTAAGGTGGCAGTCCAATATGTCCAAAAAGGAGATATATATTAAATGGCACTTATGGTTGCTCTCGAATATATATATATATATATATATATAAATATGTATAGTGTGTGTGTGTGTGTGTGTGTGTGTTTGTTTGTTTGTTATGAAATTTGAATTCCTATATAGCGGTACCGTGACACCAAACAAAATTAGAAACGTGTTGAGGATCTCTGTTTGGTATGCATATGTCCCACGTTATTAATGTCAGTCATCTATTTTGTTAATCCTTGAATAATTGTTTAGCTTACTGAGAACAATATTTATCCTTGAACAATAATATTGATCTTGAACTGATTTTGATTTGACGGGACAATTGGTGTGGCTTGGCGATGTGATCTTGAATGAATACCTTGCCAAAAACACTGAGATGCTTCAAGGATATTACTGACCATAATGAGAAAGTTCTCATCTTGAGGAAAAATATAGAGATTCATAGATGTTTGTTTCTTTTTTCCCTCACTCAACCTTTAAGATCAACACCACTTTGGTACAAACAAACATAGATTGGAGTAAATTTATTTTTTTTGTATTTATTTCTGTCTAACCGCCTTTTCTGTTTGTTGATTGGTAGAATGCGAGGAACTATTCTTTTACTGTGAGTATAAGGGTAAGTTGCTCTTCACAACGGTACAATTATCAGAAGCAGATAATTGTATCAGGATATCTCTCGGGAATCTCAGGAAGAGTTACAGTTATCATAAGAAGATTAAAGCTATTGTTCGAAATCTGAGATTTAATAATGTGCGCAAATACATTTCTGATGAGTTCCATTATCAACTTAACCAGCAGGCATCTTACAACAACTTACTGGTCCATATATTATTGGATAGAATGGTTTGGCGAAATGTGAACCCTGTTATGTCATGGATGTTCTATGTTTCTTATACAAAGTAGAGGTGCCTAAATAATTTTGGTGTATTGCAGTTTTCACTACAACCAATCTGATCAATCGTAGTCCCAGTTGGGTCTTAAATTGCGTAATTAGGTTTGGATGTTCGGGTGTTACATTTGGTGTTTAGTCACTGTTATCTCCCTCTCTGGGTGTTCTCTGTCTCAGTTTCTTTTATTATTTGTTCTTCATATATGTAATTTTGTAAATAACTAACGCTTGGTTTTTCTTATTTTTGCAGTAGTCATGAAAATGGAGTTCCATTTGATTCATAGTGGTAATTTTGCCCCCTTTTTAATTCACTCACTTGGTAATTTTCTATTTCTCTTGGTTACATGACATCATTTCATGTCTAAAATTATCTACCCTAACATCAATTCACTCACTTGGTTTTTTCCTTTTTTCGAATTGGTATCTCAATAAATGGCAATGTACATTGATGATTGGTATCTCAACAAATGATGATTCATATCACTCTATTTCTTTTATTTCCTTTTGCTTTTTACGATCAGGTAAAGCTACTCTCTAAGCGGTTTTGTCAACAACCCAATTTACTGTCTCCTTATTTTCCACTGTTCTCATTATATATCCATTTCTTCACGTTGATGAATATATAAATCAACCTTAACACTACTCAGTATAGATTTAAAGAAGTCTCTCTGCTATTATCAACTGAGCAGCTATGATGTTCAGAAGTAGCATTGCTTTGGCTTCAATTTTGATAGTTTATGGGTTATCGCATACATGTTTGGCAGGCATTAACATAGGAAGTTTTCCAAAAGTTTTTTTTTGTAACTGCCTCTTATGCTTACCAGTATAAGGGGGCAATGAAGGAAGACCTAAAGGGTCCAATAGTGGGAAAATTTACCCTTTCATTTTATGGAAAATATGATTTAAGAATGCATTGTACTCTCTGTAAAATCCCTATATTGGTTCACTATCATAAATAAGGCATTAATAGTATTTGTACTGACAATACGATTTCTCATTTTTACAGCATTATGAAAGTTGAAAACTACAGTTCCCCTTCAAATTCGGTATATTGCGTACTCCTCTTTGAATTTGATGTTTTTTATTATGCTATTATACATAACCACTACTAATCGTTTTGAAACATAATTTCCCCTAAACTCTTTGTTCATTTACACCGAAAATATATCAATTCTGAAACTATCTGTTGATCTTGGTGTTAGATTTAATTTCTTTTTTTTAAGGTACATCTTTGTTGGAGCGTGTGTGTTCATCTATATGTTTTGATATATATATATATATATATATATGTATGTTGTTATTTATTTTCTATCAATGTGCTTCATATCATATCATAAATTTGTAAGTATTTATGCAGGTCTGTTGCGTAGAAATAATGAAGATCGGATTTGATTATGGTTGTTGATTGGTAAATACTCTACACATATGTACAGTTAATGTGAAATTCACATGTTTGTTTGCATTTCCGAGCAGGTCTGATGTATCCGTATAGACTATATTCCATTTATTTGTTGTTTTATAAAGTATATATTTCTCTTTGTTTGAACACTTTGTTTTATACGCATTCCAACCATCCCCGGTATAACACGGAAACTTATCCATGGAAGAAACTTTGGTGACAATCCCCCATTTTTTCTTGGGTAATTGGATTGTTTGGTTATTTTTTTCTTACATTTTCCATAATTTTGTTTTTTTTCTTCAAGGGGGTCATAGTTTTCTCCTAAGAAAAACGTTAGTCGCATTCCCCCCATTACCTAATATCTTTGCTCTTTAAAGTACTGCTTACGACATGTTTCGTGGCATTAATATGCAAAAGATGGAAGAAATTTATAATGATGTTGGGCTCTTTCCCATGGTTTGTTTATATTTATTATGTCACATCTATTGTGTTCTTAATTTAAATTGTCAGTCACCACTCGATGAATGATGGGCGTGATGACAAACTACATGGTGTTAACTACACAATGTGTGTGTAGGATGCCTAGGAATGGTGTACGGAAGTTCTATACTTTTGTTTTTGCTTCCTTACCTTTAAAAATTCATTCCTTACTTTTTCTTCACTAGATTTTTAAATTTTGGATTAAAAATATATATAAGTTTTGCATTATGAATATTGTGGAATGAACAGGATTGATGGAGGTCCGTGCTCAGATGCTAGCAGATTAAGTTACAGTTTGAGAGATGGATGGAGTTCCGTGCTCAGATGTTCAGGTACTACACCGAAAACATAAAGTGCTTCTTCAATGCCTAGCTTTATTAAGTCAACAATTTGCAAATTAATGTGTAGTATTTATTCTCCAATTGAGATTGAATATATTGGATAATGATAAATGTGTTGTGTATCTGTTGGTGTATCCAAGGTCATGGCTGTAGTTTACATGCCTTTGGACAATGTGGGAATGCGGAACATAAGATCTGATAGCTCAAAACCTTTGTACGATAAATGCTAGGATTATGACAACCAATTAATGAATGTTTGCCGTAACATCCACCTGCCAAAATATTAGTCCAAGTTTGATATCAAATTTAAGTTGTACTTTTAATGAATTTTTGACTGAAATCGTACCATCAGTTGTACTTCTCACCATCAGTTGTGTTCTCGCCTCGCCATCCAATGTAGAAGGCATAATACTTTTAGGAAGTTTTATTAACAATATTTTTGCTGAGACTCGGTAGCCCTTATACCAACATGCTAAAAAGCATACACGCCTAAACACTTAACCGTATAATTAATTGAAATCGTACATGGAGAATTGCATTTTTAAATTATCCATGCTTTAGCCATGTGATTGTACTGCGAGTTCTCAATTATTTGCTATAATCTATCTTCATATTTAACTTGAAGTACATAATGATCCCATATAATGCTCTTATTTGATATTTGACTGGTCTTAGTAATTGGTCAGTTGCCTCACGGATCAACAAACTGGAGTTGTATTTAAGAGTAAGAAAATTGCTTGGGAATCCTCAATTTATTTCCATACTGGGAATCTCAACAGACGGAAGGATTTGTTTTTGTGATTGATATTCAAGATTGCTTGAGTTGATTCTACTTACATATTCAAGATTGCCCGGGCTACAATTATGATTGCTTATGGCCCTAAAGTTTTGAATTGTTGGATTTGATTTAAGTCTCTAATACTACAGTGCTCGAATTATGATACATGAATTGTTTACTTAGGTCCCTTAATTAGTTTAGGATTTATTATATAATGAATTGTAACTTTGTAAAGTATTGATGTTGATGTTGGTGTTCATAGCTGTGACACATCATGTTCATGATTTTGATTGAATCCTAATAAGATTTCTAAACTTGGTCAGTTCCATATTAATAATTTTCTATAGTGGACTATTTATTATTTGTCAAGTAGGGTAGATAGTCCTAGAAATAAATAATATTAAGGCCAATTTTTAAAAAAATTACACTGTTTTGTTTGGGAACAAAATTTTTGTCGTTTTTCAATTATGTACTTTTGAAATTTTTTGTCGTTACACAATTATGTACTTTGAAAATTTCCGCCGTGCCTTCAGGCACGGGCATTCCGCTAGTACATATATATACCACATTAAGGTTATCACCCAAAATTTTGTGTAGGAAGCCGTTACTACACATACCACCTATATCCGAGAGCATATCAATACCTCCAATACAAATTTTGACTAAAGGTATACACCTAACCAAATGTCTACAAACCTCAACTAATTCCAACTTTATTTCAAATGTTGGAATCCCATGTGATTATTTCCACACAATTATGTGTAAACTATCCTGACTAGAATTATACTACCGTTTATTCTAGTTGATAGTACGATCCCAAGCCGTTCCCACTTTTACCTATGGTTTAATTAATCTCATGAACCCTTACTCCCATTGGGTTACCTACTATTCCTTAAGTTAAACATTTCTAAGGATATGTGACCCCTCACTCTCAAAGATTTCTCAACCTCACATCATATTTATACCTTTTTATCTATAATTAGTATTCCCAACCTCAATGAGGTCTCCTCACAATCTCTATATGCAACTCCAATTCATACATGGATACATTTCTTCCAAATTACCCTAAGGAGTCCCCAAAATCATAATATGTGAGAAACTCCTTATGTGTCTCCAAGAACATATCTCTTACATCATAAGAGAAGGCCCCCAAATTAATAAACCCAACCAAAAAGGGTTTGAAATCACTATGGAGAAATTACCTCAAAATGCCCTGTTCTGAATCGATTCGGCCTCCCAGGAGAATCGATTTGAGTCCAAAGACTTGGGCTTCTATCTGAAGCCGAATCGATTCGGCTTGGGTCCGAATCAATTCGGGCCTGCAGATTTTGAAGGGTTCTTCTTATTTAATGAACCCACGAATTTTAAACCCTAAAATTTCTATTTCAACCCCCAAATCTTTATCACAACATGATTCTAAGCCATTAAATCAACCCAAAGTTGATCCCAACCATTTCTACACTTTTAAACCCATATTTAAACATTGATTTAAAGATTTAATCCAAAAATCTAGGTTTTGATATTTATACCCAAAATCATTTCTTTAACCCACAAATTATGAAATTAAATACACAAATGATCTATTTAGCAAGATTAATAACTTGCCTCAAATTTGTAGAGGTTGGATTGTCCTCGACGTCACGATTGGGCCGAAAATCTCCATGCTTTCTTCCTCTCTCTCTTCTTTTATTCTTCTTTCTCTCTTCTTTCTCTTTTCTTTCTATTTCTCTCTTTATCTAAATGAGAAGGCTTGTCCCGTAAGCCTATTATGCCTATAAAACATAAGTCCCAGTTTTAAATGTTAATACACAACTTAAATGACTCGTTTACTCCAATTCGAGTCCAACTGACTTAAAAATATTCCGGAGCCAAAATAAAACCCAATGACAGTCATTTTGACTATTTCGATCCTTCCGGGATCGATGGTACCCTCCAAGTCATCATCCAGAACACTTTGAAATGTCCTTTATTTTTGGACCTTAATTCCCAAATTTTAGAATTCTCCAATTAATTAAATTTTTTTCCCAAAAATTTAATTTCTCAATCTCAAAGATCATGGGGTGTTACAGCAATCACACTTAGAATCCCGTAATGAAAGGTCCGAGGAAGAAAACTCAACGCGATCAGTTGCTCGAACAAATAGGCCTGAGGTGGGAAACGATGCATGGAAAGGCTCTATTCATAGGTTGGAAAACCGATTGGGGGAAATGGCCAAAGCCAAGAATCCTCTACAAATAACTTTTGTCCAAGGGACATCATTCGTACAGGCAATTATAGATTTTCCCACACCATCAAAATTCAAAGCTCCTATGGTGACGCCTAAATACGATGGAAAAACTGACCCTGTCCTTCATATAGAACAATACCAAGATGCTGCCGACATCTATGCGGTTCTAGATGAGATGAGATATAGGTCATTTTCAAGAACTCTCACCGGATTAGCCCAAATATGGTACAATAACCTTCCTCGGGGGAAGATTGCGACTTTCCTTCAATTGGCAGAGCTGTTCATAGGGAATTTCAATTTTGGAGCAAAACCAATTAAACGGGTAGCACACTTACTGAGTGTTAGACAGAAGACAGAAGAAAGTACTAGGGACTACATTACTCGTTTCAATAATGAGAAGATTGAAGTAATTGATTATGAGGAGAAAATAGCAATTACTGCTCTGATGAGTGGCATGTTGCCAGATAAGTTGTACTACACTTTGGCCAAAGATCCGCCTAGGACCATGGCAGAACTAATGGAAAAGGCAGCCAAAATCATGAACACTGAGGAATCCATGGCTGCGAAGAAGAGTACAGACACTAAGGGGACCAAGTTTGAGGCTGGTAAAACCGAGAAGAATGATCAGAAGAACAATGGTGGCAACAGGCAGTCGAAAGGTAAGCAAGCGCTGGAGCAGATAAGGAAGTATGGAAACTATACTCCCTTAAAAGTGGACATAAATCACATTCTGGAGGAGATCAAGAACAGAGAGGAGTTAGCCTGGACAGGGAAAATGAAGGCAGATCCTGACAAACGGGAGAAATTCAAATATTGAAAATTCTACAAAGACCATGGTCATACGACCAAGCGTTGCATAGCACTCCAGAATGAAATTGAAGCACTCATCAGGCGAGGAAAATTGGCTAAGTATGTTGATCGCCAAAATGATGGAAAGACCAACAACCGAGGAAGGCAAAGATCTAAATCTCCTCGTCGAACAAAAGAAGACAAGAAGAGAGATCACGAAGATGATCCAGAAGATGATCTCGACCTTCCTAAAAGACCAAGACAGCCAGAGCGTGAGGTATTTTCAATCCATTTTGGATCATTTGAATATAATGTTATTACAGGTGGAGATGCAGGAGGTGGAGATCTTACTGCGGAGAGGAAAGCTTACCTCAGTGAGTCTCAAGCTTGCTCGTACATACAGCGAATAAATTTGGCTGAAGATGATCGCCCGAGGGAGGTGAATAAGGACAAACTGGTCATTGGTTTCTCTAAAAATGACCTGGCAGGTGTACTATATCCTCATGATGACCCATTGGTGATCAAGATGAGAATGAAGGAAGTGGTGATTTCACGGGTACTGGTGGACAATGGTAGCTCTGCAGACATCATGTTCTACCCATGCTTCAACAGTTTGAATTTAAAGTTAGCCCAGTTGGAGCCCTATCATAGGCCCCTCCTCATTTTTACTGGTGAAAAGGTTTTTCCACTTGGGACGATCAAGTTGGATATGTTTATTGGTACATGGTCTGCTTGTTGAACAGAAAGAGTACACTTTTTCGTAATGGATAAAAATGTCCAATCAGCTTACAATATCATCATGGGAAGGGTAGGTATGAAGAAGTTCGAAGCAGTACCATCTATTGTACATAAATGTTTAAAATTCCTAACTAACTTTGGGGTGGGAGTGGTGAAAGGCGACCAGAAAGTAGCTCGGGAATGCTACTATTCATCTGCTGAACAAGAGGAACGCGAAGAATCCAGAAAGAAAACTACTACTTATCAAGTGGATGAAATAGAACATGCAGAGATTGAAACGTTAGACCCTAGAGATGAGTCTCAGCTCGTGAAAGGTCGGGTCATGGAAGATACCGAAAGTATCATTCTGGACGACGAGCACCCAGAACGAACAACCCAAATTGGTGCGTTATTGGATGTATCGATAAAATAAGAACTGATAGCATTTCTAAGGTACAGAAAACATACTTTTTCATGGAGTTATGAAGACATGCCAGGGATAGATTCGAGTTTCCTGTGCCACGAGCTCAACGTGAACAAGGAGGTCAAGCCAGTGAAGCAGTGAAGAAGTGTGTTTAGCCCTGAAAAGAATCAAGCTATACAGGAAGAAGTGGAGAAATTGAAAAAAGGCTGCTTTATTGAGGACGTCAAATATCCTGACTGGCTAGCAAATGTAGTGATGGTGAAAAAGAAAAATAATAAGTGGAGGATGTGTGTAGACTTCACTGATCGTAATAAGGCATGTCCAAAGGATCATTTTCCTTTGCCTCGAATCGATCAACTGGTGGATGCTACCTCGGGGCATGAATTGTTGAGTTTCATGGATTCTTACTCTAGTTACAACCAGATTAAAATGAAGTCTGAGGACAGGGAAAGTACCTCTGTTATCACCCCAAGGGGAACTTATTTCTTTAATGTTATGCCTTTCGGACTTAAAAATGCAGGAGCGACATATCAGTGGCTGATGAGTAAGGTGTTTGGAGAGAAAATCAGTCATAACATGGAGGTTTATGCCGATGATATGCTGACGAAGAGCAAGAAAGATGCTGATCATCTAGTTGACCTAGGTCAGACCTTTGATCAACTAGAAAAATATCAAATGAAGTTGAACCCCACCAAATGCATATTTGGGGTGCGAGAAGGCATGTTTCTCGGATATATTGTTAACCAACGAGGTATCGAGGCGAACCCTGAAAAGATCAAGGCCCTATTGGGGCTACGATCTCCAACTATGAAGAAGGAAGTGCAAAGCCTCACAGGGCGAGTCGCAGCACTCAACAGGTTTGTGTCACGAGCAACAGACAGATGCCTGCCATTCTTCAAATCCATTCGAAAAACTTTTGAGTGGAATGATGAATGAGAGGAGTCCTTTCAAGAGTTGAAGAAATATTTGGGGACACCTGCATTATTATCTAGACCAGTGATGGGAGAAAGACTGTACTTGTATCTGGTAGTTTCAGAGAATGCAGTTAGCTCGGCGTTGATAAGAGTGGAGGATGGAGTGCAAAAATCGGTCTACTACACCGGCAAGGCTTTCCGAGGAGCAGAGATCAGATATACAAGGTTAGAGAAGTTGGCACTGGCACTAATCGAAGCTAGCAGAAGGATGAGGCCATACTTCCAAGCCCATACTATAGTGGTGTACACTGATATACTATTAAAACAAGCTCTGCATAAACCAGAGAAATCAGGAAGATTGATGTACTAGGCAGTAGAACTCGGGCAATATGACATAGTTTATGATCCTAGATCGTCGCTCAAGAGGCAGGTAGTAGCTGATTTTATCACAGAGTTTACTTATTTTGATACCCCTGAAGAACAGGAGTTTAATACAAACCAACTAGTAGATATTACGGGATCATGAAATTTAACCCCCGACCAACTTCCATTTGTGGACGATCAAGAGAAGATAATCAACGAACAACGAGAAGGGCCGGGGGAGGATAAAAGGAAGTATCAAATATTCCACCAAGGAACTATGTCTGATCAAAAATTTAATAATGAAGTACCTATATGGAATCTGTATGTGGATGACTCTTCGTGTGCCACAGGTAGTAGAGCAGGATTTGTTTTAAACAGTCCTGATGAGATTGATATAGAATATGCTCTACGATTTCAGTTTAAAGCCTCCAATAATGAAGCTGAATATGAGGATATGATCATGGGTCTAAGTTTGGCCAAAACCATGAAGGCAGAGCAGTTCATGGTGTTCAGTGATTTACAATTAATCATAAACCAAATTCTCGGATTGTATGCAGCAAAAGGAGAACTAATGATCAAGTATCATGCAAAGGATATGGAGGTTGTCTCAGCTTTCACCACAGTATAGTTGATTAGAATATCGAGATTGGAGAATGCAAGAGCTGATGTCCTAGCTCGACTAGCATCAGCACCACGCACCGAGCTACGAAGAACAATCCCCATACAAATCCTGGCTGGTCGGAGCATAGATGAAAAGTTGATGATGAACTTCATTGCCCTCGACTTGGGACCATATTGGATGGACCCTGCCAGGGCTTATATTGAATAAGGGACTTTTCCAACCGATAAACTCGCAGTCGAGAAACTGAAGTTTAAAGTTTCTCGTTATGTATTGACCAGTGGCATTTTGTATAGAAGAGGAGTTATAGCAGCACTCCAGAGTGTGTCCATCCCTCCGAAGTTAAGGACTTGATTGAAGAGGTTCACGAAGGGTCCTGCGGAGCTCATGTAGCAGGTCGAATGCTTTTACCGAGGATAACAACACAAGGGTATTACTGGCCAACGATGAGAACTGATTGCGTAGCTTATGCCAAAAAGTGCGATAAATTCCAACGTTTCTCTTCAATCTAAAGAACTCCCTAAGCATTGTTAACACCCATCACGTCCCCTTGGCCATTCACCATGTGGGGGATAGACTTGGTCGGGCCACTTCCAACAACTAGGGGAAGATTCAAATACCTCGTGGTTGTTGTGGATTATTTTACTAAATGGGTGGAAGCTGAGCCTCTCATTGATATGAAATACGACAAAGTCTATCAATTTATTTGGAAGAATATTATTTGCATATATGGTCTCCCACATGCATTCATTACTGACCAATGAACCCAGTTTGACAACAAGGAGTTTGTTGCATATTGTCACCAATCCAATGTACTGAAGATCCACTCTGCATTAGGCCATCCCCAGAGCAATGGGCAAACTGAGGTGACAAACAAAACGCTACTTAATGGTTTAAAAAAATGACTGGATGATGCAAAGGGAAATTGAATTAACGAGCTACACTCTGTGTTGTGGGCTTATCGCACTACACCACGAACAGCAACGGGAGAGTCTCCATACATGTTAACATTTGGAAGTGAGGTTGTCATACCTGCTGAATTGGGTCTACCCACACATAGGGTGCTTAATTTCAATTCTCCTGTCGGTGACTTGATGAGAAGATTAGACCTGGATATGCTCGAAGAAGTTAGGGAAGATGCAACAATCAAGAATGAAGCATATCAACAACGAACATCTTTGTTCTATAACAAAAGAGTGAAGAAGTGTGATTTGAAGGAATGGGATTATGTGCTGAAGAAAGTGATCCAAAATCATAACAAACTGGAAGTCAACTGGCATGGACCTTACAGAGTAACATAAGTTGTTCGTTCAGGGACATACAGAAATGAAACTTTGGAAGGAGAAGAGTTCAAGAATTCATGGAATGCAGAGCATCCGCACAAGTATTATCAATACATAAAATTCCTATGTAACACATTTCTTTCAATATGAATAAAGTGATGTCTCTTCTTTGGTTGAAATTTTTTTGGAATATTAGTGCTACACACTACACAAACCCAAATCTAGAGAGCAACATACCACCAACTCCGGTTGGTCAAAAATTCAATTACCACCAACTCAGGTTGGTCGGCATCTCATTACGACCAACTCAGGTTGGTCGGGAACTCAATACCACCAACTCAGGTTTGTCGGGAACTCATTACCACCAATTTCGATTGGTCGGCAATTCAATTACCACCAACTCAAGTTGGTCGGGAACTCAATACCACCAACTTCGGTTGGTCGGGAACTCAATTACCACCAACTCCAGTTGGTCGGGATCTCATTACCACCAACTCCGGTTGGTCGGTAACTCAATACCACCAACTCCGGTTGGTCGGCATCTCATTACCACCAACTCTGGGTGATCAGTAAATCAATAACCACCAACTCCGGTTGGTCGGCATCTCATTACCACCAACTCTGGTTGGTCGATAAATCAATAACCACCAACTCTGGTTGGTTGGTACCAAACTAGGCAAGAAGATGGATGACCTCCCGAGGAATCCACTGTCTAGGCAACCAGGTAATCCATACGATATTACTACAACTAAGCAGGAACATGGGATGAAAAGCATTCCATTGCTTAGGCCCAAAGAGTGACAAGTCACTATAATCAAACAACAAATGGGATAAGTATGGTGTATATATATACTTATTCACCAACTAACAAACAAGGACATTCTACAAATTATTTAGAAGAAAAATGAAATTGTCAAAGACTAAAAATTTCTTCATTAAAATCAAGTAGATTACCTATAATATGAATTTTGATTTATTACATAAACATATCCTATTCTGTGTGTTTCTTTCCCTCTGCGTTTGAAACAGGTTCTACCTCAGCTGGAGGATCATCTAACACATAAGGGGAATTTATAAAGTTTAGATCTCGCAACATTCTGACATTCATTATGGATGGTCGATCAAGAAAGTGTTCTGGACGAGCTATCTTAAAGTTTGCATGAAGACTGTAATCACCAATATACTTGGAAATAAGGCATCGAGGAATTGCACGAGACAGAATCCAACTAATATCCAGCTTAAAAGGAGGCACGGGCAAATCGAGCACTCCAGGCTCATAATAATCCCATAAGTAGTGTCCTTGCTCCAATTTTAGCACACACATAGCGTTCAACCATCCCTGCTTATACCCCTCATTATTCGACTGTTGCAAATGAGCATCAAGATGATATAAAGCTTCATTATACCCAACCATCCAAAATTCCCTAGGCTGTTTGTGAAATTGATAAGTTAACCTCTCAAGTTGCTCGTGGAGTTTGTTCACCAGAATTTCTTTACTTTCCAGAGCAAAACTTTGATTAGAGAGTTGCTCGGTAAAGTTCAGAATCTTCTTAGACATTTCTTCCAAGGCTTGGATTATTGCCATCAACTGAATGACTTGATTCTCTAAAGCCGACTGAGTTCTCACTTCTTCAATGGTGACCCGAACAACCCTTTTTCGTCCACGAGAAGAAGATCTTGCTCTGCCATGAGTAGATGTGGAAGGTCCAGTTCGTTTCAAAGTTTCTAACTCATCTCGTAAGTTAGCATTTTCTACCTCCAAGAAGAAAAAACCTTCATCATTAATGGGGACCAACGCTCCCGAGGAAGAGGCAATAGATTTGAGTTGTTTTATTTCCTCCTATAAAGCAATGTCCTCCTGCTCCAATAACTTGGCGATATGTCTATGATCTTCAATTTTAAGCTTAAAAACATTATCCTTTTCCTCATAAGTAGAAATAAACTTGTCATATCCCTTGTCAGCACTCAATTGTTGGTACTTTTTCTCATAGCCTTGATGCATAAGTGG
Organism: Sambucus nigra; assembly: GCA_949130495.1. Classification (NCBI taxonomy): domain Eukaryota; kingdom Viridiplantae; phylum Streptophyta; class Magnoliopsida; order Dipsacales; family Adoxaceae; genus Sambucus; species Sambucus nigra. The sequence goes on along the minus strand of OX422214.1, from coordinate 284,681,529 downwards.
AGCAGACTCTTTATACTGTTGTTGGAGTTCCTCGATCGTTCCTTGAAGATCTTCAATTATTTCATAGTAGGCCACATTATTGGCAAAAGCACAATCGAGAAAGCACTTCAGGTATTAATAAGCATCAATTGCTCGTTCAGAGGCATCTGGTCCAAGAATATCAATAATTTGAGCCTCATTAAGGTTTGCATGACCAGTTTTGAAATAATCATTGCATTTCTTCATCAACTCTATATCATGAGCTGATAAGAGTTTCATCCTAGCCACAAACTAGCAAAGGAAAAATGAAAAATAAAATCAACATCAACAATAATGCGAACAGAGGAAGTAAAAGAGAAATTCAAGACAGACAACAGAAGTTTAAATTTATTCATCATGATAAAGGAAAAATATAGTTCAAGGTTACATTCAATAAAACATCAAAACAAAAGACCCGAACAACGTTACACCTTCTCCTTATTTCCTAGGACTTCTTCAATTGGTTTGGATGAAGGGGTTGGTTGCTCGGAGGGCAAGGGTAGCTGCTCGGTAGATGTGCTAGTTGGTTGGACATTCTCAGAAGGTTGAACAATAGAGACCTGCTCTCCTGTCATCATAGAAGATTCATCTGAAGCAACTTCATCTTCCTCTTCTTCTCCAGGAAAGGGAGGTGGGCCATGAGTATGCTGCTGGAACAATTCAGAATTCTAACCAACCTTCAACTCCTTCAAGGCTTCCACCCATCCATCCTTAAAATATTTGACACTGGCATACTCCATTTGAGAAGACATGACAACCAGTCCCTTATTCCAACCCTTGTCCTAACCAGCACTGAAGGATTTTTTAACTGTAGCTTTCCTTGTTACTCTCTCCGAGGAGGTCCTTTCCTTAAGGAGCTCCTCGGCAGAATTCATCTTTTCGTCTACCTCTACCTTATGTTACTCAACATCTTGAAGCTTAGCAACGTTTTCCTCAACAGATTTAAGCTTGAACTCAAGCTCCTTATTATCTTGTTCAGCTTCTTTTAATTTCTTCTCCAACTCTTTGGAGGCCGCCATAGCTTGATCTCTGTTTAGTTCAACATACTTCAATTGCTTCTCCCAAGCATCTTTGTCTTCCTCGTACTTATGACGAGAGTCCCTCAAAGACTAGGTTAGTCTAGCAAAAGCTTCGTCTACCCCACCCGAGGAGTTGGAAGCCGTGATAGCTTCATCTTTCTTCAAAATATTGTTGAAACACGTCACAAGATGAAAAAAAGAAAGAGCTTTAAAGTCAATATATGAACATATTATTAGAAAATAAAGGACGCAGGCTAACAATACTTATTAATTCAATGTGTTGAGCAGCCAGAGTACTAATTCTCTCATGAGAAAAAGTATCTTGAATGATTTGGACTTCTGGGACAGTCCAGGATCTTACTAAGCCCACAGCAGAGCTCGAAGGAACAAGAGCTGGAACACTACCTTCAACATTTGAAGGTTGAAAGATAGCCTCAACTGGTCTCTCAGAATATCTTCTTTTTAATCTCCTCAGAGGAGCAGGAGTTGTCTCTGTTGGTGGAATGACAACAGTCTCACTCGAAGGTGAGATGATAACAATCTTACTCGGAGGCACAGGGGGCTTCTTGCCAGCTTCCTTAGCAGCAATAGAAGCCTCGTCGGTGGTGAAGGCGGACTTGTCAAAAAAGGCAAGAGATTTCCTCTTCTTCATTAGATCAGTAATGGGAATACTCAAGTCAGAAGAATAACCTTCCACACCGGTCTCAGAGGTCGGTACCTGATCAAGATTAACCACCACAGGACGAGGACGAGCAATGAAAGATGAGGTGTAGCTTTTGTATTGCAACAAATAAGAATCAGATCTAATGTGCTCCCCAACAACAGATTGATGCAGGCCCCAGATAAGTTTTAAATGCTTTATATTAACCTCGTTTTTTTTGGAGGTTTTCTTTTACTGTCAACTGTAATAAACAAAATCAAATGTCAGTGGTGCATTTCATCAAATACAAAGAAATCAAGATTTTAAAAATAAAAATAACCTATCCCATTGCCATAAAGCGGACACCTGGGACCTTAATACATGTCATCTCCACTTAATGGAGGGTGTTGCCAATTTTTCATCACAACCCCATGATCGAAATAATCCCTATTGGCATCGGGAAGATTGACAACTAACGCTCTATTCGAAAACCTAGTTTTTAAATAGAAAGTATCGTCATTAATGACCCATCTATAGCAATACATGATTTCTGGAATTCCCAAACGAGTTCTATGAAGTTGATTCAACCTATGTATGCCATTAACCACCCTCCGTGTATTTAGAGCTACTCTTGCATGTACAATATCGAAATATTGGCAAAACTCCAAACACAGGGGATTTAGCGGGAATGAAAAACCACACTCAGCTACAAAAAGATTTGGGAACCTGTGTCCCTCTGCCAAAGAAAGTAAATCACAAGGATAAGAAAGTTCTTCCAAAATAACCCACGAAGGGATTGAAAACTCAGACCAAAATTTGTCTAACGATTCAATAAGATAAACCATGGTGAATAAAGAAAATAAAGAAGAAGGAAGAAAATCTTATAGAGGAAATAGAGATCAGTTGTCAATAAACGATGAAAAGAACGAAGGCGCAAGATAGAGAGAAGATATAGAGTTCAGAGATACAAATTTGAAAAGTGAAAAATGATAATATTTCTATCGCACTTAAATACTTTACCTCGGGAATAGAGAAAAACAATGATTACAAGGAAAGACATTTACATTTCCGGCGGCTAAAAGAAGAAAAAGGCACAAATATCGTTGTGATCGTGAAAATTCAAAATATTTAAAGCTTGATATTATTCACTCAAAAAAGGAACTATATTGAAAATTTTCCTAAAATCCACGAGGATCAATAATCCAAGCAGTTTTTAAGCAAAATGTTCAACACTCTCATTCAACCTCAACTGTGAAACATTGGGGGCTTCTGTTGATACCAAATTTAGTCTGCTGATGTGGGCCAGTCTCTTGAAGACACGTGTCAACCTATGTGGAAAATACAAAAACTTGAGACGAGCAACTCAAACGTACCGAGCAACTTAGCCAGTAGAGCATCCAAATCATGAGAATCAAAAGACAGCTACACATTAAATGCACATTGTTATCATACATATGTTTATGTCTACTAGATAACAACGCATTATCCTTTCATATGTACAGCCTCAAGGCTATAAATAAATTGTAACCTCCTCATAAGAGAGGGACTTTGAATCTCTTGGTAAACCTATTATCGAGATTCCAAATAAACAGTCAGCAATACAAAAATAGTGGACGTAGGCCATTTTCTTCAGACTGAACCACTTTAAAAATCATTTGTCTTATTAATTTATTTATCTGTGATTGATTAATTAGAGATAATCTAATTTTTTACATCAACATTATCCAATGAGATCGTCAAATCATCTTTTTCTTTTTTTAATGTGGAAAAACATCAATCCTCTTCTTTAGGAACATCCTTTTGGTCTTAAACACATCAACGAAATATAGGAGGTCACTAAATTCAACATCAAGGACTTTGATTTTTGAAAAGATCGCATGATCAAGAGCTTCCAAAACTTGGAAAAATTCATTTTCTTCTTTTACAAAAAGAAGCTCATTGAAAATTTCAGTTTTCTATAAGGACATATTTTTATAAGTCCGTTATCAATTAATTATGTCATATACCGCTACACCATCGAAGATCATTCAAGAACATTCAAGCATCAAAGATGGATCCGAATATCAAGTTCTTCATCAAAAAGACTCCATAAAGTTTACTTTGGTAAGGTTATGTTTTTAATACCTTAACTTTCCACTTAGAGCTTTTGGGATATTTTTACAAAATATTTTCTAAGTGTTGGAGCGGACTTTTTTGTTAAAATTTGAGAATGAGTACTTTTTCTAAGTATTGGAACGGACATTGAAATATTATTTTTTGACGCAACAGTCGTTCAAACGACTTTGCACTATCGCTCGAACGACAATGCAATATCGTGCGATGTCGTTCAAACGACACGCATATCTCGTTCACACGAGATTCCTTTCTCATTTGAATGAACTCGAATACCGAGGCGGTGCATTTTTGTATAAATACTCATTAAATGGTTTTGTTTTCATTCATAAGTCCCAGCATTTTGAAAGACAAAAAACCGCGAAACTGTAGAATCCTTTTGACTTCTTTTTTTAAGGTTTAATTCCTTTTTTGTTTTCGATTCACAAAAATTCCATATGCTTTGGTGAATTGTTTTAGTGTTCAAGAACACTCTTTGCTTTTGTTCAACCTCTATGGATAATGCATCTCCATATTTTGATCGGTGGATACCGAGCATAGTCATTTTCCGTGTGGATGAGCCGAAGACGACGAACCGACACCTGGAGGGTATTTCGCTGTCTCTCGTATATTTGAAGATTTACTGAAGGCACTGTGCATTACACACTTGTGGACGATTATTAGGTTGTATTTAAGTCGAAGGTCTTGTGAATTCTTCAAAGTCTTATAAAAGGTTTTACCCGAAAGGGTTTTTTTCCTGAATCGGGCGTCTTTATTTTTTCATGCATGGTTAGAATGATTTATGACATTTAGATGCATGTTTAGGGGTTGATTGAATTTTGTTTAAAAATAGACTCTAATTAAATAAGGTTAACTTGGAAACTTTTGAATTAATTTAAATCGGTATCATACACCGCATTTATTCGTTTACAAATTGGTATGAGAGGAGGTTACTCTAAATTATCGAGTGATCCTGTTTTTTTAAAGTTTTTCCTGATACAACTTCACTTCTCACGTCATCAAATTGGTATCTGAGCAGGTTGAGTTAATTTATCGCGTATTCCTATTTTTTGCAAAATTTGTGTAATATTGATTTAAAAAAAAATAAGTTTTGTGAAAAATCGTAATTTTTTCGATGGAGCACTTATGTAATCGGATGCCTCCCTTTGATGACACGAGTCAAAGTTTTAATGATTTAAATTGTTTGAATTTGACGTTTGCAAAAAGAATTGATGTTTTGGAAAAGGAAAATTCCCGTTTTAAATCCGCAATGGATCTTTTGCAAATGGTTCAAAATCAAAGATATTTTTATCGTGAGAAACTTGTTTCTTTGGACCGAGACTTTAATGATTTAAAATTATCCAAAAAGGAGACTGATGATAGGGTCCTATTTTTATAAAAAGAATTGGAGGATCTTAAAAATTCGATGGTTTGTGTTTGTGCCAAAGATGACAAAAATATATTAATCAATGAGTTTGTGTCATGTGAAGAGACTCTCAGGGAAAAGTTTTCTTTAATTGAGGGGGAAAGAGATATCCTTTTAAAAATCGTTGAAAATTTGAAAAAGAAATCCCTGTCTTTGGAAGAGTCTAATTCTTTGCTTGAGTAAAAAATTTTGCAGTTAAAAAGTAATTTGACAGACTCGAGTGGGTTTGATAGTGATGGTAATGGCTCATCTTGTTTTCATGCTTTTAGTGCTAAAGCCAAAACCATTATTTATTTTAGAGGGTCAATTAATCCCAAGGACGTTGGAAAAGATCACACTTTAGGTAAAATTCCACCCGTTTACACATGTTCACATTGTGGTAGGAAAGGTCACCTTAGGAGATTTTATTTTGATCTTAGAAGAGGTCCTAGGAAGTCGAAGTCTAGTGTTTTGTTGGTTCCCGTGTCAATGTGTCACATCCGTTTTGGTTAGGAATTCACTTTTAGAGGCATTAGATTTTAGACAAGTTGATTACCATTTTCTTGCACATGATTCTTATCTTGCCATATCATATAGATGATTGTCTTCACATGTTTTTCATACCCTAGTTTTTATTTCATGATATATATTTACTAGTGTAATGACATGTACTTTTTGTATAAATTTTTTCTTTTGAAAAATACAAAAAGATTTTATTTTGATAAATTTTTTGAAAAATCCAAAAAGAGTTTTGTATTTTGTTTACACCGTTTATGGATGGACACTTAGGACGACCGAGTCACAACATCATTCCATTTTTTCATGTGACTATTTGATAGTGTTTTGAGACAATATGTCAATTCATCCATGTGCTTTATAATGTTTGGAGTTATTAAGATGTAATTAAATGTTACTTCCTACATGTTTGACTCTTGATTTCCTTTACTGCACATATGCACGAATTTGTTTGATTATTCTGATTGTCTTATCACATGTTGGTTGGGTGTTTTCACTTCAATCCTGTCCTTAAAACGAACCAAGCGGGATAAAACTTGATAAGAAAGTTGTGCATGTAAGAGCCATTTGTGTGTTTTGTTTAAAAATGATGAAGGGATACGAAAGATTATCATTTATCCTTTGCGATTAAGCCACCATTTAAATTGAACCTAAAAAATTGAGGAACTTTATTATCCGGGGTCCAGAAAGGTTTAAAAGAGCCCGAAAAAATTTAAATGAAATAAAAAGAAATTCTTGCCAAAAGGGGCCAATTAGGTTTTTATACCAATTCTCCAAAGTTTGAGAATTTAGTTTATACATCTCTAAAAGAAAATATATATGAGGGAGTTTGGATGGAGAATTAAAACGAGTTTGCACGTCCTTGAAAGTCTTGAAAAAGCATTAAATAGTTTTGGACGTTATTGGGGTGGAAATCACTTTGACTTTGATTTGTTGATTTGCATAAGACGATGTCATCTAAATTCAACAATTTTTACACTTAAGGATAGTTTTAATGTTCATTCGTTAGAAGTACACGTATGCATCGTGCACATATGATTTATTGAGTTGATTTACCAATCGAATGTGTTCACACCCATACATTCCATTTCCTTGACTTGGTTGTTTTATATTTAATCTATGGTGTGATTTTTGGTATCTTATTTTTGTATGAAAATTTTAAAAAATCAAAAATAGTTTGTGAAAGTTTTTGAGACATACCTTTGCATGCGCGTAGTTTGATCCATGTTTGTTATGCATTTTTGTCATGACACTCCATGTTTTGATTGTTTCTTCTTATCAGTCTATTTGGGGACATCATAAAAAGGGGGAGAAAGAATTATCATGTTATGGGGGAGTTTTTTCATTATGGGGGAGATTTGATTTATTCTTATATCATTTAAAACTCGATGTGTCACGAAGGTATTTTCCTTTATCTCATGTGTGTTGGTACAAATATTGAAGATCATTATGTTGCACACCTTGATGAGAAAAGCTTTGAGATTTGATAAAGACTTTTTAAAGAACAGTTTGAGATCTTGCGAATTTATTCATGGGAGGGTAGATTTGTATAGGCAATTTGGTATTTGATAATTTGGATGTTTTTATGTATGTACCGGCATAGACATAGGGGGCAATTTGTAAGGACATATTTTTATAGGACCGTTATCAATTAATTATGTCATATACCGCTACACCATCGAAGGGCATTCAAACATCAAATACGGATCCAAATATCAAGTTCTTCATCAAAAAGACTCCGCGAAGTTTACTTTGGCAAGGTCATGTTTTTAATACCTTAACTTTCCACTTAGACCTTTTGGGATATAATTACAAAATATTTTCTAAGTGTTGGAGCGGACTTTTTCGTCAAAATTTGAGAATGAGTGTTTTTTCTAAGTATAGGAGGGGACATTTAAATATTATTTTTTGACGCAACAGTCGTTCAAACGATTGTATACTTTCGTTCGAATAATAATGCAATGTCACGCGATGTCGTTCAAATGACATGTGTATCTCCTTCGCGCGAGATTCCTTTCTCGTTCGAACGAGCTTGAATACCGAGGCGGCGCATTATTTTATAAATACTCATTAAATGGTTTCATTTTCATTTAGAAGCTCCAACGTTTTGAAAGATAGAAAATTGCGAAACTGCAGAATCCTTTTGACTTCTTCTTTTAGGGTTTAATCCCTTTTAATTTTCAATTCACAAAAATCCCATATGCTTTGGTGAATTGTGTTCATGTTTAAGAACACTCTTTGATTTTGTTCAACATTTGTGGAGAAGGCATATCCATATTTGATCGGTGGATACCGAGCGTAGTCATTCTGCGTGTGGACGAACCGAAGACGACAAACTGACACCTGGAGGGTATTTCGCTGTCTCTCGTATATTTGAAGATTTGCTGAAGGCACCATACATTACAAACTTGTGAGAAATTATCGGTTTGTATATAAGTCAAAGGTCCTGTGAATTCTTCAAACTTTTATAAAAGGTTTTACCCGAAAGGGTTTCTTTCCTGAATCGGTCGTCTTCATTTTTTCATACATGGTTAGAATGATTTATGACATTTAGGTGCATGTTTAGGCGTTGATTTAATTTTGTTTTAAAATAGACTCTAATTAAATAAGGTTTACTTGGAAACTTGCGAATTAATTTAAATTGGTATCACACACCGCATTTAGTTGTTTACATTTTCTCATTTTCAAGGGGTTTGATATTTTCTAATAATATATCCCTTTAAATGATCAACCAGGAAGAGAAATCATTTTCTCTTTTCTTAACGACCTTTTCATCATTTAATCTTTTATCTTGGAAGATAGAATCATATTATTTTCAATAATCTTTTGGATTCTATGAAAATTTTATCATAAGAAGTTTGGAGAGTATCTTATTCACAATTATTAAAACTACTACTAATATATTCATCATTAATGTTTGACATGTATTTATTCAAGAATTTGGACGAGATCATAAGTTCGGCAAAAGCATGGCAATAAGGTGGACCAATTAAATCAGGAATAATATCGCGCATGCTAATATCCATCTTTACGCACTTTAGATATACCTCAAGGTGATTAAATCTAAAACAATGATATCTAACTCTGATACCAGTTCAGAGTATGTGTGCTCAAAATTGATATAGACGAAGAGCGCCAAATTTGTCACAACCCCAACCACAAATTAGTAGTTGGGAACGAGTGTCTTGACATGCCACCAAGGCAACAAATATTCTGATTTAATTGTTTCCTTAAATAAATACAATGAAAATATGATCACATGCTTATGAATTGTAAATTACTGAAAGTAAAGGAATTACATCATCAGAGCTTTCTAAAGGAAACTTCATATATATTAAAAGTAAGAACGAGTTACAAACTTAAGAGAAAAAATTAAAACTTATTACAAGAGAACCAGGCATGCTCTAAATAAACATTTTACAAAAAGAGCTCTAAAAGATAAATCTTCAACATAGTCCTTTTTCGTTCCGTCCGTGAACCTAAACGTTTCCTGAAAAATGGTTATTTATACAACATCAGCTAAAAGCCGAATGAGGTTCAATATCCAAACATTCTAGGGTTTTCAAAAAATAGATACCTATTCAAGTCAAAAGAGAATGCATATACATATATGGATAGGAACTTGCAGTAAATAGATATATATTTTGAAATGAAAGTATATGTATCACAATTGGATAGCTCAGAATAAGACGAATGCAATAAATCAAATGTGATGTCATTTTCTATCAATCATATCATTTTGATGGCCAAGTACGCTCTAATACCGTATTCTTCTACCGTATTATTTCCCAGTAGTTGAGGGTCAATCGAACTTGTTCGTTATAACGCCTTATTTAAGACACACCAGCGATAACCCATGTGGGAAGGTCAATAAGTAAAACAGGTCCCTTAGACCGAATCTTATTTTCAATATTCAATATCATTTTTCAAAACTCTTTTTAATCGGTATGTCTATATGGATAAATATAAACATATGACAAGGAGTCAATCATCGGTATCAGATGAATTTTGAGAATAAAAAGCAGTTCACAAAATATATATAGTTTTCATAATATCATATAATTAAAATACGCAAGGAATCTCATAGAGTCATCACCTAAAATAAAGGCTCGAAAATGTTGATATTGAGTCTTGGATCATAAGTAAATCTAATAAATACCATAAATGTTTACTTACGTATTCTAAATAAAGCCCAATTATAAATATTGTGTTTGAATCCTAAACTAACTTGCTGAAAAAGGTTACTAAAATGATTTCTCAATTTTTAATATTCATTCATCGTATTTAAAGAATTAAATTCATAGTTCTTCCTAATCAGTCAGTTCCCAGTAGAGATGGAGGGTCACAGGGGAACCACTTAATACCATCTCATCTACACAAAATATTTTTGAATTTATTCCCAGTAGAGATGGAGGGTCACAGGGGCACCACTTAAATACCATCTCATCTAGACAGAACTTCACCGGTCCTGACTTTGGAATTACTTTAATGGGATTCCATAATAACGACCAATTTCTTTATCATTTTTTAAAGGCGTATAATTTCAAACAAGTTTACACATATTGAAAATAAAATCAACTTGGACTTCTTCCAAATTTTAAGTTTTGATTAGTAAATCCTTTAGTGTATTTTACGAGCATAACTACTAAGTAAAGCTATAAAATAATAAATTAAAATTATAAAGATGCATTATAACATTAAGCTTACCTTAAGATTAATATCCCTAAGAACTTTTTCTTAAACATCTCCACGCTTTCTCTCACTACTTCTCTCTATAATTCTCAAAGAATTTGGTGTGAGTTTTAAATGATATCAAAGGCCCTATTTATAGCTTTCCAAAGATATCACGGCGTTGACACGTGTCCATGTTGACCAAGTTTTTACAACGGCTAGTCAGCTTTAACGTGTCGCGTAACGGAGGCATCTTGCAGTCTTATTTCACTGGACTGCGACACGTGTTTTAGCTTCTCCTATAACGACGACACATTTTTTGGCTTCTCCTCTAATGACGACATGTGTATGGTGTAGGTGTCAAAACCAAGCACGAGGTCTCGAGCACGAGGTCTCGAGCACGAGGTGGAAAGGTATTAAGGGTATAAGGGTTATTTTACACCTGAAGGGCATTTTGGTAATTTCACACCATATATTTTCAATATTTCTTAATGGTCCCAGAAAATATTTTATTTGCAAAAAAGATCCTTTTTTATTTTCATTTTGGTCCCTAAAACTTTCGTAATTAAAATCAAATCCCTAAAGTTTCAGAAAATCACATTTTCTACCCCAAAACTTATCACTTAGCTTAGGATGTGCCATAAAATTTCATTTTGACCCATTTTACAGTTGATTCATCAAATTTAAAAACGGACTTTGTCATATTAAGAATCCAGAATATCACATTTGCAATATTATAACATTTTCAAATAGCAAGTAAGACGCAATAGTAGAAATGATTATATGTATTGGCATAAAAAATGGGGTCATTACAAAATTAATATTTCTTGTCAAAAAGAGACAAGGTTTTCCTTTAATTTCTTATTATGGATAAAACAAAACCTAACGTCAATGTGTTATATTATTTACCAAATAGATTTTTAAAAAATATATTAAATATTAGGTGATTTAATCTAAGTGCAAAGGAGGTAAACAATATATCATAACACCAAGGCGTAAGAGGAACAATCCATAGGGGAAAGAATCTCTATCTGATACGACAACAAATGTACAATGGTAGAGTTTTACAACTAGAACAAATAAACATACAAACTCATGAATCTATAACCGATTAGACACCATTCCCACTATATCCTCCATAGAAAGCACAAACAAGTGGAGTACGCTACACAATCATGACAATTTTTTGGTCTACAACGTCAAGCCCTTGTGCTAATAAAAGTCTTTGTTTAAAGTTTAAAACAAACTTTGTTGTTTTAGATTTTGAAGAAATTTTTTTTGTTCTTACTATTAGAACAAATATTAGAAGCCAAAAATGTATTTCTACTTCCTAGGATGTGATATTCCTAAAGGTTGATGGAAGTTTTAAAATGTTTGGCTAGTCAAAAATAAACTCACAACTACTTTTAAAATATCAAAAGTATTAAATTCTCTCAAGAAATAATTTGTCAAAAGTTTGTTCGAGTATGAGAACAAGTAATAAAACTTCAAATGAATTCAATTGGAAATAACAAAATTGGAGGTCTCAAGAATATTTAAAGAAGCTTGAAGAAAAACTCTAGTGAATAGTGATTTTCAGCATATGTTTTTCCCACTCAAAAGCTCAAGCTTTCATAAAAATAACCTCTATTTTGATTTGAGAAGAAGACGACATTAAGTATACAATAAGATCTAAAAAACTTGTGGACATAAAATTTCATAGGTCTGAACGATTCTTATCCACACACAACAATCAAAGGCAAATCTGCACAAAAGATATGGTTGTGAAGGTGATTTGTACAAAGTTCGAGGACAAATAGTGTTTAAAAAGCGCATCAGATTTTTCATCGTATTTATTGCTAGTGATACGTGTGACCTATGTCACCGCAGTGTCACTGTAGCGACAAAATTTCTCGTTGCAGTGATGCACCTACGATGAGTTCACGCCAATGACCAGATTTTTTATCGACTGAGTTTTTTCACATAGCGCTTCATAGCAGTGACCCAAGACAAATTTTTTAAGATATTTTAAAATGGAAACAATTCCTTTAAATATACATTATGCCCTTTTCAAAGTATGTTTATATAATAAAAGTTTATGTCATATGTATACAAAAAAACTCAAAACACGACCTCTAATACACACACTAATTTAACACATTTTCCCATTTAAGAAAATCCATTTTAAGTCATGTTAAATCATGGTTGTTCTATGTCATGTAAGTCTATTTACCTTATTTTAAATTGTCTCATGAAGGTAGAAGTGAATGTTTTCGGGACGACGTTGACGAAGTCTCGTGAATATATATTGACTTGAAGCTTTCTGGAAGGATTTCTTGGACTAGAAACAATAAGTGGGTTTTAATCAACGGAATAAGAGAACCTAATCCTATTGGGAACTATGAGTATTATGCATACTCTTACGTACTTTATCTTCTTCCCAAAACGTAATTCTTAACCCTAATTTAAACAACGTAAACATTACAAAAAATGAAAACTATATCAAATGTACTCACACATTAAATTGACTCGATTTGTTCATTTTCTCCTGCCCGAAATGGGTATAAACCCATTTAGTTTCTTCTTTGAATTGATTTAAACAAAGAAAGGATTTTATATATATCATGGATTTGATTGGAGTTCTCTACAAAATCCCTTTTTCTATCAAAATCAATATGGTAACCAGGATTTTGGGGATTTCAATAGTGAAGAATGGTTTTGTTGCCATGGATGACAAGTCTTGCAATCGAGGTTTGGGGTGCTTGTTTCAAAATAGGTGTCAATAATGGGTGCGATGAGGTGGCGGTGGTAGTGCCAGTGGTGGCTCGTCAGTGGTTGTGGAATTTAATATAACATTAGACGACACATAATTTATGTAGAATGTTGAATTAGAAGTATTTTGTAGTATTTAAATTTTCTACAATCTTTTAGGTAACAAAATATAAGATTAGGGTTTTGTATAAGGTACAATGTAAATTCCTTCGACGTTATTTTAATTAATGTTTAGTCCAAGCTTTTTATTTTCTTCCAAAAACTCCCTCGCCGTATAAATATTCACAAACATTATTTCTTCTCTTACCTTAAACTTTAAGAAAAATAGATAAGGAACTTTTTGAAAAATAAAAAAATAAGTTGGAATAAATACAAAATGTTCTTAGATCCTAGGTATTAAGCATTAATTTTCATTTTCTTATATTTGGGGAAGAAGGTGAAGTGGGGAATGAGGTATTTTTTCTTTAAAATATTATGATGTAAAGTCAAAATATACGTTGCTGCGATTTTTTGATAAGGTTATTTTGTCGAGATATTATGAGGGGGGAGTAAAAATACATAAAAGGGAGTTTTTTTATTTGATTTTTGGGGCTTATGACAAATTTTTCATGTTTGGAGGGGTTATGTTAAAATATGGAAATACTGTCGAGGGTTAAGTAAAACAAAAGACCAAATTAATTATTTAGTAAACCCTTTCCCCCAATGAAATTTTTTCTCTCTTCTTCTTAGAGTTTTTCTTTACCCCTCTAAAATTCTGTTCGTTTCAATCTAACATTAATCCCTTTTTTTGTTTCCACCCAAGATTTTGTTGAGGTCTCTCTCCCTCTAGGCCTGTCAACGGGTCGGAGCCGGGTCGGGTTTAGGGATATCCACATCCGTGTAATCGGGTCTTCATCGGGTTCGGGTCCGGGTTCGGGTCCGGGTTCGGGTCTTCATCGGGTCTATAATATTAGATCCAGACCCGGATCCGTTCGGGTCTTCGAGTCTCGGGTTCGGGTCCGGATCTAACCAAATATATACATTTATTTTATATTATCCTCCTTCTATATTTTTTTAATCTTAAATTAAAATATTTTGTAATGTATTATAGAATATTATTAGTATAAATAAAACTGTAAGGACACAAATTTCCAATTGAGTCCATATGTAGTTTTGGCTCAATTCCGGACAAAAACATTTATTCATAGGATAGTATTTAATTGTAATATTCTCAAGCCTATGAAGTATGTGTTGAAGACGTAGCGGCAAAGAATTAAAGCTTCATCAAAATGCCAGTTTGCGTGCCTCGTTTCTACGTCATCAACTAAGGTTCCATGCTCCCAAGGAATGAATGTAATTATATTTATATAGGAGCTTGGAACAATATTTATTGGGTGTTAGGTTTAATAAAAAACCATGTTTTACTTTCAGAATAATTTCATTGAAACTTTAAAATAAAGTACACAAAGTTTCTGGGCCAAAAATTGAATTTATCAAAAATTTCTGGAAGTCGTTCGAAGTCTCGTTCGAACGAGTTTTTCGTTCGAACCAGGTTTCGTTCGAACGAGTTTGCCAACGAACCTAAACTGGTCAGTCGTTCGATATGTCGTTCGAACGAGTTTTTCGTTTGAACCAGGTTTCGTTCGAACGAGTTTGCCAACGAACCTAAATTGGTCAGTCGTTCGATATGTCGTTCGAACGAGTTTGGTCGTTCTAACGAGATATCTAACAAGTTTCTAACGAGCCCAGTCTGGTCGCTCGTTAGAAGTCTCGTTCGAACGAGAGTCAAGTTCGTTCGAACGAGATGCCAGGCGGGAACAGTTTTGAGCAGTTTTTGGCAGTTTTCACCCCATTTCCCCACTTGTTTCTTAACTGATTTTTTAAGGCTTTATTAAGGACGGGAATCATTTTTGAAGGTGTATCTTTTTCATACCATACAAACTACTAGAGAGTGTTTTGATAGAAAATTTGTTTAAGGAAAAAGATCAAGTTTTGAGTGTTATTCTTTAATGAAAAAATCCTACACACTCTAGTGTTTACACCCAATAGTTGTTTATCCAAGTTCTATATACATATCTTTACTTGGAGTTTTGGCACCGGTTTTCTCTACCGAATTGAAAAAGAGACGTTTCGGGTTTCCTTCTACATCCCATCAAAAAGAAGAAGAAGTTTGTTGCGGTATTACTCACTTGGAGAAAGGCTCCAAGCTTGGGTGACGGTGACCATACAAAGTCCTATCGGTGGATTCCGAGATCGCGGTGGAGCTCCGTGGTTGTCCGCTAGGAAGAGGTTTCTACAAGAAGGAGCAACAAGGCTTGAGAGGGTTCGAGTCGAGGATGTAAGTCTTTTGTCTTGTAATTGTAATTCCAAATCTAGTGGACTTGTGGCTAGGGCCGTCCGAGGTTTTTTCCCGTCTTGGGTTTTTCCTCGTACATCGCGGCGTAGTGTGATATTGTTTATTTTATCTTGCATCATAATGTAGAATCCATGCTTTAGGTTTAATTCAAGATAAAATCTGGTTTAATTATCACACTCATTTAATTTGGGACTAAATTAAATTTTGGGTAAATTTGGTTTATTCAAGTCATTTGCTAAAATTGGTTTCGCCTAACTTTGGATAATTGTAAATTATGACTTAGGCAAATTCTAGGACTTGGATTAACTTATTTTAATTTGTTTTGAAGAAATTAAAATTTGACTTGAGTATTTTTAGTTGAACCATCATATCTTTCAACGCTTCCGCATCCTCCAATGAGTTTTTTATACAAAGGAAATTAACTTTGATTTTAAATTGAAAAAATCAACATCCGGGAATTACTTAGCCTTTCAAATTGGTATCAGAGCCAAAAGCGATAAATTATTTCGTTAAGATCTTTCTATTTTTTGGCTGTAATGGATTTTCCCCCATTTTCAAAATTTCCTATTTTCGATGGTTTAAACTACGCGTATTGGAAAGCGCGAATGAGATCTGCACTAAAATCTATCGACGAGAGAGTTTGGATGTCTGTTGTCCTCCAACCTATTTAGTTGAAAATGAACGTGTTATCAAACCCGCCGATAGATGGACTGAAAATGAGTTTAAACATGCTAACTTTAATTCCCGAGGTTTAAATGCCTTATTTAGCGCTGTCGCACCGGATGAATTCCGACGTATTATGACGTGTGAAACCGCTAAAGAAGCTTGGGATATTTTACAATTAACTCATGAAGGAACTAGTGTCGTTAAAGCTTCAAAACTCCAAAACCTCACCACTCAATTTGAAACTATCAAAATGGATGAAAAAGAAACTTTTGATAAATTTTATGCTAGACTTTCGGATATTGTAAATTCATCCTTTAACTTGGGAGAGAAATTACCTGACGACCGTGTTGTAAAGAAAATTTTGAGGTCCCTACCCGATAGATTTATTCCTAAAGTGACCGTTTTAAATTATTTACCCACTTTAGCCTCTACGAAATTAAAAGAGCTTGTAGGTGATTTACAAACCTATGAACTAGATATGTTTCGCTCTAAAACTGAAAAGAAAATTGAAAAGGGTGTTGCTTTAAAAGCCCGAAAAGAGGTCAAACAAGTAGTAGAGAGCGATAGTGAAAGTGACTCGGAAGATATGGCTTTGTTTGCTCGCAAATTTATAAAATTTCTTAAATTTAATAAAGATAAATTTAAAAATGATTTTAAGAAATTTGATACTTCTAAACATGATAAAAGCGAGAAGATTTCTAAAGCCGAGAGGATCCCTAAACCTAGTAATTACAATTTAGATAGGGACGAGTCTAACAAGTGTTTTGGTTGTGAAGGTTATGTCCATCGAGCTTATGAGTGCCACACTAAACTAAGGAAAGAGGGTAAACGACCCACTGCATATAATGCAACCCTTAGTGATAGTGATAAGGAAGAAAAGCCCGATTCCCCCACTAAGAAAAATTTTGTGGCTTTTATGGCTAGTCATGTGAGTGATTGTGACAACTCATCGATTGATGAAACGATAGAATATGCCACTTCTAAGGTCATTGTACATGATTCTCTTGTTTTTGATGATAGTGAGAGTGAAGAAGAAAGAGAGAGTGAAAATGAAGAAGAGGTTGATGTGAGTGAACTTCAAAATGCTTTTCATGAATTATATAAAGAATCTATTAATTTGAAAAGAACTAATTTGAAGTTAGAAGCTAGTTTACAAGAGAGTGTCAAGGTCATTGATGAAAATGTTTTAATAGAAGACCTTAGGACACATGTGAGGACTCTTCAAGAGAAGCTTGATTATGTAGAAGGCGAAAGAGATAGCCTTAGGGGTTTAATGGAATCCTTGAAAAAGGAGCTTCTTGTTTTTGAAGAGCGAAATGTTTTACTAGAATCTAACATTGCAGAATTGGAAAATAAATTAAAAGATTCTAGTAATGTCAAATTTGATTTGGAATGTCGTTCAGAAAAACTAGATAAAATGTTAGGAACGGTCCAAATTAAAAATGACACTTGTGGTTTAGGCTTCAATCCTTGTAATGAATCTACTCATAATGCCCAAACCAATGTTTTAGGAGAATCAACTAGGAATACTTTTAAAGATCACTCCTAAAGTAAATCTTTTCGACATGTTCTCACTTGTACACATTGTGGTCGACAAGGTCATCTTAGGAAATTTTGTTTAGATCTTAAACAAATTCCTAGAAAATCCCATAGTAAAGTAACCACGGTAGTTAAAGCTCCTACACCCCAAGATAGTCATGCTTCATTAATTTGGGTTAGGAAATCCGACTTGGTTGCCTTACAAAATAGGGATTTTGATTCTCATTTACTTTCACATGCTTCCTCCCTTGCTAAATCTAAAGGATGAATGTGTTAGTTTTTGCATACTTTAGCTTTTGTAATTCATGCTATATTCACATGCTAAAATGTATGCTTGTTTAGTCATTTTCTAGTCATTACTTTATTTCATATCACATACTAGATATTATGACTTGTTTATCTTTTTGTATTATATTTTGTGTTTGAATTAATTGAAAAATATAAAAAGATTCTTGTTTATCATTTGTGTTTTATTTATTTCATTTAAGCTTAATGAAAAATACAAATGATTTTTGTTTATCCTTTTGAGTATATATTTTTTTTGATTAAAAATGTTAAAAACTCAAAAAAAAATTTGTTTTGTGTGTATTTTTGTTTGACACACTTTATGTGGCATATATTTGTGTTTGAATCCCATCATTTACGCTCCCATGTGGCTAGAACTTTTGGTTTAGATTTTCAATCCTTAAAATGTTCTTTACCATGTTTTATATGGAGTAGTTGGACTTTGTATTGATTAAATGGATTCTATTTTCATATGCCTCTTTTCACACATGCACGAGCTCTTTTGAAATCTTAATGTCACATGTTACATTTGAGCTTTTTTTTGAGGTGTTCTCCTATCAATCTAGTCATCTACATATCTATGACCTAGGAGGACTAGTGCATGTCAAAATCCGTTGCATGTGAGATTTGTGTGAAAAATGAAAACATGATAAATTAATATATGCACGGGGAAGGGCTCCGAAAGGATGAATTAAATCCTTTGCGATAGTAAGCCACCGTTGATTGGATCTAAAAGAAATACGTGATCCAAAGGCCTAAAAACAGAATATTTGGCATTAAACAGAAAGTAATTGCCAAGGCCTATGTTTGTTTGATATATTCATTCAAAAACAAAAGAATATATATGCTCATTGAGGGAGAATTGGATGGTATATCAACGGTTTGCACAATGTCCGTTTATCCTAGTTGTCTTTAATGTCATGACTCTATTTGGTTTGTAGAATCATCATCATGCTAGGCTTGTATGCATTGTGTATGTTTGTTCATTGAGTTCAATCTATATTATCACATGAGGTGATATCTCAATGTGATGAAGTTTACAATCAAATGAGAACTCCGTGAACGTTTCTTAAGTGTTTGGGTCTAAATTTAATTGTTGCTAGTACACACCCCTACACTTCCGTTTCCATATGACACATTTTTGCCATACGAGTGTGCAAACTTATTGTATTTTGTGTCAGGTGTGTGTTTATATCTATATATATATATATGCAAGTGCTCTATTGGTATATTTTTCGTATTCATATATATGATATTTATTTGTCTTTGCCTTGCTTTTATTGCCCATATGCTTTCAAGTCTTTTCACTTTAAGCTTCCACATGTTGTTTATTAGTTCTTTATCCTTTGCCTATTCCCGAACAAAAAGGGGGAGAATGATGATAGGGGGAGAAATGGTATTTAATCCTATTATTATCGCATCTTAGTTTGGGGGAGATTTATCTTAGGGGGAGACGTCTTTCTAAGTAAATGTCATTGTTTGATAAAGGGGAGAATTATTTTAGGGGGAGTAATTAATTAATTGCGATTAATATATTTTGATATTCCCTATGCATTTGATGAGTTTGCTTAAGTGCGCAGGTATTCTACTAAAGCGGCAACTTTAAAAGGCAAAGTGTTTAATCCTTGGGTTGAGTCAAGATTGGGCGGGTTATGTTTTGAGTCTAGTGAGCTTGACGGCCCTTTTAGGATTTTTTGTTTTGGTTTTTGTCCCGGAATAGCCAAAGGGGGAGATTTGTAAGGACACAAATTTCCAATTGAGTCCATATGTAGTTTTGGCTCAATTCCTGACAAAAACATTTATTCATAGGATAGTATTTAATTGTAATATTCTCAAGCCTATGAAGTATGTGTTGAAGACATAGCGGCAAAGAATTTAAAGCTTCATCAAAATGCCGGTTTGCGTGCCTCGTTTCTACGTCATCAATTAAGGTTCCATGCTCCCAAGGTATGAATGTAATTATATTTATATAGGAGCTTGGAACAATATTTATTGGGTGTTAGGTTTAATAAAAAACCATGTTTTACTTTCAGAATAATTTAATTGAAACTTTAAAATAAAGTACACAAAGTTTCTGGGCCAAAAATTGAATTTATCAAAAATTTCTGGAAGGCGTTCGAATGAGTTTTTCGATCGAACGAGGTTTCGTTCGAACGAGTTTGCCAACGAACCTAAACTGGTCAGTCGTTCGATATGTCGTTCGAACGAGGTTTCGTTCGAACGAGTTTGCCAACGAACCTAAACTGGTCAGTCGTTCGATATGTCGTTCGAACGAGTTTGGTCGTTCTAACGAGATATCTAACGAGCCCAGTCTGGTCGCTCGTTAGAAGTCTCGTTCGAACGAGAGTCAAGTTCATTCGAACGAGATGCCAAGCGGGAACAGTTTTGAGCAGTTTTTGGCAGTTTTCCCCCTATTTCCCCACTTGTTTCTTAACTGATTTTTTAAGGCTTTATTAAGGACGGGAATCATTTTTTAAGGTGTATCTTTTTCATACCATACAAACTCCTAGAGAGTGTTTTGATAGAAAATTTGTTTAAGGAAAAAGATCAAGTTTTGAGTGTTATTCTTTAATGAAAAAATCCTACACACTCTAGTGTTTACACCTAATAGTTGTTTATCCAAGTTCTATATACATATCTTTACTTGGAGTTTTGGCACCGGTTTTCTCTACCGAATTGAAAAAGAGACGTTTCGGGTTTCCTTCTACATCCCATCACAAAGAAGAAGAAGTTTGTTGCGGTATTACTCACTTAGAGAAAGGCTCCAAGCTTGGGTGACGGTGACCATACAAAGTTTATCGGTGGATTCCGAGATCGCGGTGGAGCTCCGTGGTTGTCCGCTAGGAAGAGGTTTCTACAAGAAGGAGCAACAAGTCTTGAGAGGGTTCGAGTCGAGGATGTAAGTCTTTTGTCTTATAATTGTAATTCCAAATCTAGTGGACTTGTGGCTAGGGTCGTCCGAGGTTTTTTTCCGTCTTGGATTTTTCCTCGTACATCGCGGCGTAGTGTGATATTGTTTATTTTATCTTGCATCATAATGTAGAATCCATGCTTTAGGTTTAATTCAAGATAAAATCTGGTTTAATTATCACACTCATTTAATTTGGGACTAAATTAAATTTTGGGTAAATTTGGTTTATTCAAGTCATTTGCTAAAATTGGTTTCGCCTAACTTTGGATAATTGTAAATTATGACTTAGGCAAATTCTAGGACTTGGATTAACTTATTTTAATTTGTTTTGAAGAAATTAAAATTTGACTTGAGTATTTTTAGTTGAACCATCATATCTTTCAACGCTTCCGCATCCTCCATTGAGTTTTTTATACAAAGGAAATTAACTTTGATTTTAAATTGAGAAAATCAACATCCGGGAATTACTTAGCCTTTCAAAAACATATATTATTTATATTTATTATATACATAAATATATATTTATATATATATATTACTTACATGTTATATTGATAAGATTTACTTATAAATATATATAAATTTATAGTATATGTATATACATTTAAAAAAATAATAATGTACAATTCGGATCGGGTCCGGGTCTTGTATAAGATCCAGACCCTACCCGTTTAATAAACGGTCTTCGGGTCTCGGGTCCAAAAAAATATGCTCAGACCCTATTATACGGATCGGGTCCGAATCGGGTCCGGGTCCGGGTCCAGACCCGTCCCATTGACAGGCCTATCTCCCCCCATCATTATTTTTTTTCCCCACGGTAAACCTAGACTTCTTACCTCCCCCACCCCCTTATTTCTCTTTTGTGAATTTCAACCCTTGAATTTTTCTCTCTAAATAAGATAATCCATTTACTCTTATCTCACCCCCGCCAGTTCTCTTGCTCTTGTGCTATGGAAACAAAGATTCGGGTTTTAATAACTAGAACCTCCAATATTTACGTTCTCTCACTAGACGATAACCTTACTTCCATAGAGAGTGACTCCCATTGTAATGATCATTGACATGATTCCATTACACAAAACCCTAAATAAGGTTGGAGTTAGTAATATACTTGATGGATCTTGGAAAACTCAAAAAGGTTTCTCCGTAAGAGCATAGGGAAAGAACACCTGCTTATTTAAATTTGTTGATGCTAGGGATATACAAAAAGTAAAGAGAATACATACGACTCCATGTGGAAATTGACATATTCAAACCTCTGAAGAAAGATATAATAATCAAGAGATATGGCTTTGCTCCAGTGTGAGTTCCATTCAAGTTTTAAGGGCTTTCTTTATTCTTTTACGTCTGTGGACATTTATGTCATGAAAAGGATAAATTTTGTTATGATAAAAAAGAAAACATGGGAGGAGTTCAATATGTGCCTCGTCTTAGATACTCCAATGAGAGAGAGAAACAATTTTAAAGGGTTTTTGCCAGTACCTTCGTCAACAAAGAAGGTATATTGATGAAAAAACCCAAGGTAAATGATAGAAGAATATTAACCGATAACCTGGAACCACATATAGGTCATGAAAAGGGGACACGTGCGAGCAACGAGGGAGTCAAGGATGAGGACATAGTGGTTGATAACTTTGTGCATTCAGTAGGAATTTCTATGGATAACGGTCACTCTCTGCCATGTGGCAATGTGATACACACATCACTAATTACTAAGGTGATAGAAGTGCTAGAAATTCCATGTGTTTCTAATTATTCATCCGGCATGCCCACATAGGTAAGCCCCAGTACTTATGCATTCACGCCTGAATATATCTATAGTCCCACAACTTTCTCAGCTCATTGAAAATAAATGGAAAATATTTTGTTTGAACAACCCACACTTAAGGCCCATTCAAAGTATTATGTCATTTAGGCCTAAGTATATTGTCACTGAGCCTCATAAGTAGACTAGCCCATTTGACGACCTAACTTAAACCCCACATAATACAAGCAATGAGGTCCAAACTCAGGAAATAACAAAAAACTCTACCCATCAGCCCACGCCCTTCCTTTTACTAAACCACCTAGACAGTCTTAAAAAAGATAAAAATATCCCCATCACTCAGTCTAAACTCCAGGAATTCAGGGAGTGATTAATTAAAGGGGCTTTAACGGTCTAGTCCTTGGACTAGTAATTTTAGACAAAAAAATCAGGCCCAACAAATTTTAAACGATTAGGTCCAACATATAAATACTCCGAAATTAAAACAAACACGCACTATTCAGAAAACGAAGAGCCATTCAGAAAACGAAGCGCCAAAAACATTGTATTCTCTCTTGTATCAATCGTACCGTCTCTTCGATCAAAACCCCAAGACGATTCTATTTCTCAATCAAATTTTGGTCAACAACAACATATAAATACTCCTGATCGAAGCTCTAGAAACTCTCTTCAATCAAAACCCTAACTCTCTTCAATCAAAACCCTAGCTCTCTTCTTTCAAAACCTAATCGTTGAAGTTCTACATTTTACATTCTAAATCAAATTCTTCCAAACAGCACTAACAAGTATGTATACATTCTCTTATCACATTTTTGTCCTTGTGTATTTTGTGTTCTCATATATATAAATTTGTAGACATATGGACTGATGAAATCACATTCTTCTTTTTCATGCGTATTATTCATCATATATTTAGAATGTATTCATCATATAGACTGATGAAATCAAACATTGTATTCATCATATGGATTGGAATATGTACATGTACAAGCCCTGTGTTGCGTGTACTATGTGTATTTTGCGTGTACTTTTTAAAAGTACACGCAAAATTAACAGAGTACACGCACATTGAAAATGAATTTCTCAATTCATTATGCGTGTACTTTTATGTTTTATACGTGTACTCTATAGAATATCTACATGTACAAGCCCTGTGTTGCGTGTACTATGTGTATTTTGCGTGTACTTTTATAAAGTACACGCAAAATATACATAGTACACGCACATTGAAATTGTATTTCTCAATTCATTATGCGTGTACTTTTATGTTTTATACGTTTACTCTATAGAATATTAATTTCAAATTCATATTTCATCAATCCTATGTTATTTTGGTCTGCGCCAGCGGCATTTGATTTATTTTCCATGAGTTTTTAAGAAGTATTATTATTTTGTTAATATTTAAGAGTGTTTTTTGTCCAATAGCCAGCTGCATTTGAATCCAATGTCCATGTACACGAACATTGAAATTCAATTTGTTCAATCCAGTGTCCATGTACTAATGTGTATTATGAGTGTATTATTTTGTATTGTTGTGTTATTGTTTAGGAATCGTACGATCAAGCATGTTCAACTACAAAACTACTGCTTGCACGTTCGAAGATCTTAACAATACAAAACCTTTCACATTGACAGTGAATAGTACTAATAAAGACGAAATTCGTTTTCTCCTTCGCATTAACGATAGAGCTAAAAGGTTACTTGGTTTCTACTACTACTATGAAGACATTTACTGCACTTTTGATGTGGAACAGCTTCAAGTAACTGAATCGAAAGCGAAGGATTTAGCTAAACGAATTGAGCAGTATTGCTTAAGGGGTTTTGATAATGTTGGAGCTTTTAGCATTCAACTATTGTATCACTTCTTTACTGAATATGTTAGGAGTAGAGAATCTTGATTTTTCACTTGTCGAACAACCTCTGTTAGGTATTACCATGAAACTGACGATATATATTATCGCCTTTAGCATGTATTTTGATGAGACTTGTATAAATTGTTTGTGAGAATATTGCATTTACTTTTGTTAAATACGCTTGTATTTTATTGTTTTAGTCTATTTTTTTATTCTAATTCGCATGTATTTTATTTTTTGTACATATAATTATAGGTTAGTAATTTAAATTTTGTTTATAGATCAATATAATGGGGATGAAGATGAAAGCAAGAAGAGGAAAGAAACAAAAAAGAGCAGTTCTGATGATAGTTCTTCATTCAGTTCCAGTTCCAGTTCTAGTGTGGCATTGAAAGCTAAACGTCCTGCAAAGAAGAATGACCAATATCGGTCAAATATTGTTAGCTTTCTCCATGATTTGCATCAGATTAAAGATAAAATAAACAATATCCATATTGAACTTCTTAAGAAGACTCCATTTTGGGAGCTTTTCAATGCCTACTACAGTGAGAAAGTAGTAGAAGTGGACCACAAGAAGACGAATAAAAATATTTTATCAATTATCGAGTTGTACAATACGAAAACTAAAAGTTTTCGTATGAAGAGCAGTATTCCAATAATGCCAATAGATATAAGTGAAATATTTGGCATACCCCTTGTGGAGGGTTTAAAATCAATAGAACTGAAAAAGGGACCGAATACTGCTAAAAAATCTGGATTACAAGCACGATACTTCTTAAAAAGAATAGGAAAGTCAGAAATTTTGAATGGTTTGAAGAAATCAGTTGAATTGGAGACAGATGAAGGAATTGCTGATTTTGTTAAAATTGTGTGTCTCCACTTCTTGAAATATCCAACTCAAACTTCACCCTTGGAGAATTTTGGTTGAAATACATTGAAAATATTGAGGAAATGAATAAATATGATTGGGCATCTGCTGTGCATGAGTTTCTGATACATTCACTTGACAAATCAGCAAGTTCAAAACCTAGCACAGTTACTAGATGTGTCATTTTCCTACTGGTGAGCAAAAAAACATTTTGATATTTCAAAATTTACATAGCAATACTCACGTGTAGTTTCAAAATACACGTGAAAATAAACGTGTATTTTCAAAATACACTTGAAAATAAAAGTGTATTATCAAAATACACGTGAAAAATTCACGTGTATTTTGAAAGTACACGTTTATTTTCACGTGTATTTTCAAAATACACCTGGATTTTTCACCTGTATTTTGATAATACACGTTTATTTTCAAGTGTATTTTGAAAGTACACTTGATATTCCTGATATTTCAAAATTTACATACCAATACTTACCTGTACTTTGAAAATATTACTTGTATTTTCAAAATACATGTGATATTTTCTCTTGTTCTTTCAAAATACAATTGATATTTAACGTGTATTTTGAAAATACATGTCTTACATCACGTTTATTTTGAAAATACACGCTAAATATCAATTGTATTTTGAAAATACACGTTTTATATCATGTGAAAGGACACTTGTATTTTACAAAGTACACGTGTACTATGTTTTGTAAATATAACCAGTGTACTCTCAAAATACTCTTGTTATATCTTCTGTCAAGTACACGTATTAAATTCATTTTATTTTTTGTATGATCTCAGCATTGGGCATGTGAGAAATTTGAAATCATTTCTCCTGTTGAAGAATATAAAGAAAATACTCCAAAATTCCTGAAGTGGAAGTTGTCGTCTTTGAAACAATGGTTTGTGAAGAATGACATCGCAACAGCAACTTTGAAGCAGGCTACAAGTAAACCAGCTTCTAAGGACTGTCCTGTACAAAGGGAATCTCAGTTTGAAGGGCCAAGTTACTCTTTGAACATATCTACAGAAAGTCCTATACATGCTGATTCATCATCAAACAATGTTGCTGAAGATATTGATGACAATGAGTTTTCACATGGTTGGAATATTCTCCATAAAAACATTGTGACTCCAAAGAAAAAGAAGGAAAAAGATCAACCAAAGGTTAATTTGGAGGAACAAATTGTTGTTTTGAAAAGGGAGTTGTTGGAAAAAAATAACCACCTATCTAAAGCAGCTGTAGACATTAATGTTGCACTTGAGAAGGTGACCTCTTTGGAGGTGGAGAGTGCCATTTTGAATGTACAGTTGCAGGTAGATCATGATTCACTTTTTGAAACCCATGAGGAAGTGAAGAACTTCAAGGTGGAGAATTCCAACCTTTTGAAGGAAAAAGAGTTATTAAATAAGTTAGAGGTAGAAAATGCCCAACTAGTTGAGTAAAACAATTCTTTAAAAGAAAAGCTTGATCAAGTCACAATGAGTGACTCGGATAGAATTAAAGAATTGGATGAATCATTTAAAAAACAGGTAGAATCAACACGAATTTTAGAACAAAAGAATGGATATTTGTCTCTGACTAATGAAGATCTGAAAAGAAAGTATGATGATACATTGCAACAATGGAAAGATGCTGACTTAGAAAAGATGACTTTGAGGCAGAATCTTGAGGAGTCATAGTGGAAAAGAACTCAATAGGTACTTTTGAATGCAGAGTACACCCAGTTTTCCTCTAAAGTACACGCAGTTTTCCTAAAGTACACGTTTAAAATACACGCAGGTTTCTCAAAGTACACGTAGTTTTCTCAAAGTACACGCAGTTTTCTCAAAGTACACGCAGTTTTATTTCATAATATTTTAATGAAGTTTTATTTGATATTAGATATAATGAAGAGTACATGCATTATTTTATTAAAAATAATGCATTGTTTAAAATGTAACATTTTTTTTGTATTACAGGAAAACAATAATAAAATCCTTAATGACGAAATTTCGGAGTTGAAGAAAATGCTTGAAGAATCAGAATTGAAAAAAACTGACCAGGTATCTATAAAATACAATAGATATTTATTACACGCTACACTTTCTTAATTTTATTATAAATTTTAGGTATATTATAAATTTTATAAAGTACACGTATTTTATAATACACGCGTGTACTTTATAAAATACATGCACTTTTATATAATACACGCGTGTATTATATAAAATACACGTAAGTGAAAATCAATCATTGTTTCAAAAAATGCTAACAATCCAACATTCCATGTTAAATATATTAGGAAAACATTAATAAACAACTCCTTGACGAGATTTCGAGTTTAAAGATTGAATTAGCCTCACAGAAAGTTGAGGGCAGCCCCAAAATATCCAAAAGCAAAGGACCTCTTACTAGAGGTCAGATGAAAAGAAAAGCTGACGGCGAAACAGAAAAGCTTGAACCAATGAAGAAACTAAAAGAGTCAAAGCTTAGAAAAGGCTCTACAACAATAGCTGAAAAAATGAAGGAAACTCGCGTCAAGCTTGAAGCAATCGAAGCATATAAATATCTCGATGAAGCTTCGAAGAAAAAGATGAAGAGTTTATTAAAATTGCTGAGCCAGGGTAAAGTTTATTGTTTTATGATTTATCACTTCGCTAATTTATATTTTTTTTGGTGCAAAAGAATAAGGTTATTATTATTATACTAATGTTTTATTGATTATATAAAATGCAGGGAGTTTATTTTCCAAGGGATGGTTTCGTATGTCCCATGGGAAGATTTACTTGAAGCCCTCAAAAATCAAGAAATTTCAAGCCAAGTATGTAGTCCAAATATTAGACATCCATTAAATTTCAACATTATTATTTCCTCACCATTTTATATTGTGTGAAACAGATAATACTTGCCTTTTGCGAAGTATTGAGATTAAAATTGTCAGAGGAAGGGCTCTCCTACTCACACACTTTTTCTGATTATTGTTGGGTAAGTACAAATAAACTGAAAGTTTTGATAAACAATATTTCAGTTTTTTTTATTAACACTTGTCTATAATGTTTATTCAGATAGAAGCTTGTAGAACAAACGGAGTCAATAAGAAGGGGGAATTATACAAGGATTTATTTGAATACTTAGGCAGTTGTAATAATTTTTTCATTGTACTTAGACATAGTATAGGACATTTCAAATTATTTCTGATATACACTAAAGAAAATAAGTGGTCCACATGGATCCCATCCGACCGAATGACACGGAAAAGAACACAACATTCTTCGATGATGCAAAAAAATTGGTTAGTGCCTAAACTTAATTAGTAATGTTACTTGTACTTATATTATACACTTGTACACGTGCATTATATAATGCGTGTACTTGGTATTAGTTGTACATAATTACCTAGATTATCAAAGTACACGCATCATATTTTAAAATACACGTGAAATGAACCAATACAAGTTACATGTACTTTAATATTATGCGTGTACTTTTAACTCATTAGGCAAAGTACACGCATCATATAATAAAATACACGTGATATTTTAAAATAAAATATGCGTGTACTTTAATATTATGCGTGTACTTTTAACACATTAGGCAAAGTACACCCATCATATTTTAAAATACACGTGATATGGAAAAAAAAATATGCGTGTACTTTTATATGATGGGTGTACATTTCACTCTTTCATCTTCATATACTCTTTTATTTGTATACACTAAATATTTGTCTTCTTAACAGTTTTCTGTCTTCCAAAAATCACTGTCCGAATTGAAGACTGAAGCAGAACAATGAAAAACAATGGTTACAAAATTCAGAGGAAATTTGAGGAAGGCACCCCAAATGAGTTTACAATGGATGATGATCCATTGACAGAGCAAGAAAGAAGGACTATAGATTTCTTGTTGCAAAGTGATCTCAAATTTGAACTAATAAGAGATCACAAATGCCCTAAACAATATAATGGGTAAGAAAAACTTCATTTCTAAAAATTACTAATTTGTATCCTTTCAAAAAATTTCATCACATCATTCTAATTTTTATATTTGTTTTATTATAATTTCAGGGTTGACTGTGGGGTGTTCTGCATGTACTATATTGAGCAAATAAGCAGAAACAAAGAAATGCAAAAATTCTTTCAAGACCCTGACATGCTAAAACAAAGAGCATATGTACTCAAGGAAATTCTTCTGTCAAAATATTTCTTCCCCCGAAATGGGAAAAAAACATCTATAAATTGTGATTCAAATTCAAAACATATATTTGTAATTTGTTTTGTGTTATATTGGTTATTGTTTACAATATTTATTACACCAAAATGATTTTTTCCCACTGGCGCGGACCACAATCCACGTAAGGTTTAGACAAACAATGCATCTGATTGTTATGAAACAATGTAAAATTAGTTTTCACGAAAAATACAAGTCATAATTACTAAGTACAATTAATTATCCAAAGTACACGCATTTTCACTAAAGTACACGCAATGGTTAATATAATAATTATTTATTATTTTAATTGAAAACTACTTTGAAGAATTCATTAAGGACACAATAACCAAAATCAATTTATTAAGCTCAACTACTCACTTCCCAACTACTTCTGGTCAAGAAATAAATAACTTTCACTTTTTCCTATAAAAGAGTAATATTTGTTCCTTTCTTAACCATTACATCTAGGGTAAAGATTACATAATGGCTATTCCAGCAGAAAACTTGCGAGAAACTCTTGAGAGAGATGAAAGAAATAAAAAAAAAAGGCAAATTGAGGAAAATATTTCCTCATATGAAACTGCCTTTGAGCAGTTTCAAACATATGTGAGGGAAGGCTATTCTGGACTTTCACCCAATCCCATAGATTTATTTGATGTGGATGAGGACCCTCCTCAAACACATGAAGAACTCATTTATTTCTATACACAAGAAGTTCCCCTAAAAATCGCAAAGCTGAAGGAGAAGAAGGCTCTCCATGAAGGCCTTGTAGCTGTCATAGAAGAAGAAATTCGACACTGGTCGAATTTCATTGACTCTCTCCCTGACACCCTGGATGCCTTTGACAAACATCCCTACTAGAAGCCCTGTTTAGTTTTTTCAGTTTTCTTTATTTGAAAAATTGTACTTTATTTTTTTATTTTTAATAAAAATTTTATTTCTTTCATGAATGTGTTCTGAGTTATGTCATACACCCAATCTAGTAAAGTACACGTGAACCCTTATAAACATGATCACGTGTTTTGTTAAAAAATTTAACATTAATAACATTTCATCAAAAAAAATTATATAAATGCATGTACTCTATATATTACACGTGTACAATACAAAGTACACGTGTAATATATAAAGTACACGCCTATTGAAATACTGGTATAATAATGCGTGTACTCAAGACATTATATAAATGCGTGTACTCTATATATTACACGTGTACTTTATAAAGTACATTCATAGTCTATAAAGTACAAGCAGATTGAAATCTCTATATACTCTAAAATGCAAAACAAGACATTTATTATGCTTTGCAATTAGCCTATCCACGTGGCACATCATTTATTGATAATTATTACTGACAAGTGGCATTGGGTAATTATTACTCAACTATCTTAAAGGTGTCTCTATTTGTGAATCTGTCTCTTTGATTTCCAACGAACTCAGTTACGCTTTTCAAGTATTTGACTTCCTCAAAAGTGACAACTCTTCATTTCCAACGTACTTCTCTCTTCCTCTTTTCATCCCTCTTTGTAATGAAAAATAAAGTGGAATGGTTATATGTCTCACTACCCTTTGAAAACGTGAAGCTTGCAGCTGTAAAGTTCCAATCCCATGGGTCTAAAGGGTCTCCAAAGAGGAATTTCTCCAGCGATAGGTTCTAAAGGACTGCTACTGATGGGTCTTAAAACAAATAAGGAAAATGTTACTGGTATTGATTGTTTGTCTTATTCCAATTTAAGACTAATGCATTATGGCCATTGATATAATCATAATAAACATTAAGAAGGATTTTTTACAATCAACCATATGATTTTTTTTTACATTATGGCCATTGATATAATCACAATAAACATTAAGAAGAATTTTTTTACAATTAACATTGATGTTGGTCCAATTTATAATAGAAAATGTAGTTATTTAATCATCGAGCATTAGAAACATATGTACTACATAGTGCATTATATTGTTGTAATGGTTTTTCGAAATGATATTTTTTTAAATTATAATATTTTATATCACCACATGTTGTAATTAAATAACTACAAGTTGTATTTTTAATTAAAACCTCGCTCTTCAATGCAAATGTAAATAAGAAGGATATTTTTGTTACAAATTTTTTAGATATATATTTTCTTATGTTTCGTACATTGCGCCTCTCTCGCGCATCGCGCGGGCTTACAACTAGTACTTGTATAATAATGACGCTGGCGCGGACCATAATACCCATAGGAGTTTAAGAATATGAGTGACCCAAATATCTTTTATAAAGTACAAGCAGATTGTGATGTCAAAAACCATTTTCGAAATAGTACATGCATTTATATACGTCTACTAGATAAAATTACTTGCAGAATACATAAAATACACTTATATTGAATTAGATTTTTGTCATATCAATATGCGTGTAGTTTTCTAAAACATGCATGTACAATTATATTTAAATGCGTGTACTTTAATTATCAATGCGTGTACTTCATAAAGTACACGCACATTTCATCAAGTACACGCACATTATATTTATGTTATGCGTGTACTTCATGCATGTACATTAAGTAAAGTACACGTATGCTTTTATAAAGTACACGTATATTGAATTAGATTTTTGTCATATCAATATGCGTGTAGTTTTCTAAAACATGCATGTACAATTATATTTAAATGCGTGTACTTTAATTATCAATGCGTGTACTTCATAAAGTACACGCACATTTCATCAAGTACACGCACATTATATTTATATTATGCGTGTACTTCATGCATGTACATTAAGTAAAGTACACGCATGCTTTTATAAAGTACACGCATATTGAACTGACCATCCACAACTGCTAAATGGGACCAATTATGAATATAAAAGTCAAATGGGATTAGGACAAACAAAACTTTCACAAATGGGACTATTGCTAAAATACCTAAAATTTCTTTGGACATCAAAATGCGCGTGTATTGTACATAACATGAGTATACAAAGGTAAAGTACACGTGAACACAAGGAATAATGATCATGTATGTTTTATGAAAAATATGTGTACAGCAACACACAAAAAAAACTAAAGAGTGAGACTTAAAAATAAATTACATTCATTTATGTGAAACAAATGGTTTATTAATTAATTTATTCAATCAAATGGTTAAAATGAATGAATTCAACAATTTTAAAAATAGTCAAATGGGTTCCTTACAAGTAGACCTGTAATGATCCGTTTTACTACACCTCGAGCAAGTAACTTCCCTTATTGTGATCTCACCAGAAGACTTTATTCTCTTATTTCTTGGCCTGCCTGTCGGTCTCTTAGTCATTGGTGGAAGGATAGATGAATTTTCAGGAATAGGAATATTTAAGGAAATCAAATCAGGAAGAGGAACTATAGGTATCGAGTATGATTTTCTGTAGAAAGATACCTTATAGTACTCCTCAATATAATCATAAATACTGGTCCCTTTCCTCTGCACAACACAAACAGCATGAGAACATGGAAAACATCTAATCTGCCAACTCTTACAAGAACAAGTCCTTTCTCCTAAGTCAACTGTTGCTCGCACTTCTGAATGAACTTCAAATACATTTTGACTTGAGCGACTAATAGTCCAATGTCGGCTTTTATTCCAATTTTCATTCAGTAACTTTTGAAAAAAAGGACATAGCTCATTTGCCCAAGTGTCAGACTCAACAAGTTTGTTTGCATTGAAATTCATAATCTTCACTCTCAATTTATCAAGCATATTCATTACTGGTAAATGCCTTTCCTCCAATATCCATGAATTGAATGACTCCACAACACTAGATGCCATGTCACCATACCGTTTACCAGGGAAATATGCACAGGACCAATTCTCGGGAGGCAAACTATCAATGAAATCGGCAATAGCAGCTCCTCCTTCCTTCTTCAATGCTTCAATATTCTTGTGAAATACATCTACTGAGACAGCATATGCACAAGACGAAAAATCTTTAACAATTTTCTTTCGAAATCCAGCATAATTCCCACGAATTTTCTTTTTTATATTCCCTTGTAAATGATGTATACAGTAGGAATGTGCAGACAACGGGAAGGCCCTCGAAACAGCTTCAAGTAATCCATTGTTTCGATCTGATATAAATGTTATGTTTCGATATTGCTCAACTACTGCACTATGCAAATTGACTAGAAACCACATCCAGTTATCTTCGGTTTCGAAATCAACAACAGCATATGCAACAGGAAAAAGTCCTGAAATTTAAAAATATATTAAAATTAAAATAAATAACATATCCATGTACAATACTTTGTATATTGATGCTACTCGCGCAGACCCTAAAACACATGGGAAATATATTGTGTTTAATCTAAATTGTTTGTAAATAACAAGACAAAGCATAAAAATGTACCGTACACATGATAAAATGCACGTTTACTTTCCAATCTTTTGCTTGGCTTTATTATTAACAAGACTAACATCAACATACACGCATAAAAATGTAAAGTACAGGTGAACTAAACAAAAACATTCAAAGGTACTTTACATTTTTAACATTTACTTTGCTTTATTATTTCTAAATAACAACACCTATTATCAAAGTACACGCATAAAAATGAAAAGTACACGTGAAATAAAGAAAAACATTCACGTGTACTTGACATGTAAAATGCGTGTACTTTAGTTTGTATTCAACTTAACATCATCATCAAAGTATACGCATAAAAATGAAAAGTACACGTGAAATTAAGAAAAACATTCACGTGTAGTTGACATGTAAAATGCGTGTACTTTACTTATTACTAGACATAAAGTCATCATTATCAAAGTACACGCATAAAAATGAAAAGTACACGTGACATTAACAAAAACATTCACGTGTAATTTACATGCACTATGCGTGTACTTTACTTAGTATTACACATAATAAGACATATCATGACAATACACGTAGAAAAATGAAAAGTACACGTGAACTAAAACAAAGACCTTCAAAGGTATTTTATATTTGTATGCTTGTATTTTGATGTTATGGAATGGAACAAACAAAATTTCAATGCAATACACAAAATAAAATATTTAAAATTCATTTACCATTGTTCCCATTCCTTGCAGTAGCTGATAGTATTGTTCCACGGTAACGGCTCTTCAAAAAGGCACCATCAAGAAATAAAACAGGTCTGCAGTATTGAAATCCATAAATACATTCTCTAAACATTACAAATATTCTCTTGAATTTTTTACTCTCATGTTCCACGTCAAGGATGCAATGCGACCCAGGATTATACTGCAATAGAAGGTCACGATAATTATTCATTAATCCATAAGAAACCTTTTCATCACCATGTATATCAACAGCAGCCATCTCTTTCGCACGCCATGCATGTTGATAAGCTATATCAAGACCATAATTCTTCTTCATATCTCTAACTACATCAATTGGTCTCAACAGCGGGTTATCTCTAAGATCATTAGCTACCAATGTTGAAACCAACTTGGAGGCTATCATTTTGGCTGACGGACTACAAAAGACACCTCTACATCTATGCTCATTATTCATTGAACGTATGTAAAAGTATCCATTTATTGTAGATAATGAAGCATGAATTCTCCATATGCAATTCTCAGTAGTCTTTTTAGAGCATTCAGCCATCACTCGAGTTTTATCATTCTTCAAATACACATACTTGAACCCAACCTCAACGGCATACTTTCGCAATTTATCCCGAAATTCCACTACACCTCCTTCAAAACACTGCTGCTCATGACTTATATAAGTCTTCCAATCATTCGAAAAATAGACTTTCGACTTACTTGACTCCACACCTCCAAGATAAAAGTCATTTTCAATGCAACTATTAAAATCATTTTTAATGCCTGATGATAAAGACTCTAACCTCTGTGTATTTGTATCACCACTGTCAACCCTCTCAGACCTTGTATTACTGCAGTCAACCCCTTCAAAAATTCGATTAGAGCAGTCAACCTGTTCACGACATGTATTACATGGAAATGGTAATGAATCAATGACATATATCCAAATGAAATTAGCTTTCACGATCAATTGGGACCGCAACATACAACAAACATCGTTGTCACAAACCAACAGGAACCGACATTCATCACCAAATGAATACCTCAATGAAAAACTCCCACTTCTCAAATTAGTAAACCTAATACACAACTCATTGCATATGAAATCTAATGAGCTATCTTCAAATATTTCAATACAAGCCATATTATCCAAATAACAACACCTTGCTATTACACTACTTACCATAATGTCCTGCAGTAAAACAGAGACGAAAAACATTTACTTCAAGATCAACAATTCTAAAAATGTGTGCAATAATTTAATGCATGAAATATAAAAATATTTATTTATAATTAATATAAACTTACAGGCACTTTTTAAAAACCTATACAGGAAGCAATAAACCACAAACATATTATCAAATATCAATCACGTGTACTTTATAAACATTGCGTGTACTTTGAAAACTGATATCGAACTGGTTGATTCCGCTAGCGCGGACCTATATCAATAAGTGATTCAATACCAAATGAAAATCAAGGACTCTTAAAATTACAATGAAACATCAATAATATTCATTCATCACATTCAACTAAGAATTACAAATATTGATAAATATAACTTATTTATTAAGAATCCAAACATAAATGCATAAAAAACACAAATTAAAAACATATACATATATAACGTATAAAAAGCTATTCAATCACATGAATGAATATTACAATGAGTCTCTTGAATTAAAACAAAGGACATATACTTATTGTAATCGATCGAAAATAGAAAAATCAACTGCTGATAAAGATAAACTTATAAATGATAAAACCAAGTGATACAAGTAGAATCGAATAAGAACACTGTAATCGATTATAGGACAGACGATCAAAGCATAAGATTGATGTTATTTTCGATTTTAGAGAATAGTCGTTAGTTGCAGAGAAAACTCCAATAGACGATTAGGTTTATGATTTTTTTAAATTGGGGGTATTTATATGTTGGACCTAATCGTTTAAAATTTAGTTCACCGGTTTTTTTGTCTAAAATTGTTAGTCCAAGGACTAGACCGTAAAAACCTTTTAATTAAAAGACTTGAGTCCCTTTCTCGTAAGAGGAAAATGGCAGAGTCCATGAAGGATTGTGTAAAGGAAAAAATGTAAAAACTCAATTCTATGGGAAAGATGATTTAGTAGTAAACCACCAATAATTCAAAACTAAAAATGAAAAAAATAGGCAAATAATGAGCCAAACGTTATGCTCACAAAATAAGGCCAAGAAGGGAGTTAAATTTCCTTCAAAATGTGGTTGGGTGGGTGGATATTCTAATCAAGTTTGGTGAGGTTATATATTACTCTTTGGAAGTTGGATTGGTTGTGGTGGTTGACCCAAATTAGCCACAAGCTCAGTGTTAGTTATTTGTTAGAAGTTACAGAGAGTGGGGCAACCCCGAAATTTTTTTATGTTTAAGGATTTTATAGGATCCTATCACCCCTCCATCTTATTTGTAAGAGGTTATGTAATCCGGGTCTGTGAATAAATGGAACAGGTGAGGTGTGATCCACTCCAGTTGACTCTGCCTCCAAGGTCTTCAAAGTTTGAAGAGCAACTCCCTATAAAACATTCCTCTGCAAGTAAAAATTAATTAAAAAATAGAACCATTCTCCACAAGAAGATGAAATTCACAACTTGGAGAGAGAAATATCCTGAGAACGATGGCTATCAAGGTGGGAGTGAAAAAACAAGCACCCAGCACTTAGAGAGAGAGCAGGGAGAGAATACTAGGTAGTCTGGTGTGATTTTGATAGAGTAACGGTATAACTTGAGTTTCTTATTTTCTTTTGGCCTCACCAATGGGACTATTTATAGGTGAATATTGATGTTGGTTTACACCTCTTGGGCACTAAAAACAAGAGGGAAAACTTAG
The DNA here is from genome assembly GCA_949130495.1 of Sambucus nigra. NCBI lineage: Eukaryota > Viridiplantae > Streptophyta > Magnoliopsida > Dipsacales > Adoxaceae > Sambucus > Sambucus nigra. Next base: position 284,644,088 of record OX422214.1, on the reverse strand, counting down.
AGGGACAAGGTCTGCAATGTACTTTTTATCCCTACTGGGTCTGCAACCGCCTGTCCCCTCTGACAGATGACACCTAGTATAAACCAAAGTCAAAAAGAAAATATGTCTCTTAATGGTGACAAAATATTTTATTTAGTAAATATCTTTTCAAATAGTAACTTATGGTACAAACTTTGTAAACTTGAGAGTGGCCTCCAGGACCACCCTCTCTAAATCATTTCGTAAAAGTTCATTTTTATGAGAAGCCTCTTGACTGCTCACTTAAATTATGACTAAGTGTTAGTTGTGTAAATACTTGAGTGGATCTTAGGGTCTCTCTACTATTATTCTCTCTATATTAAAGTGTTAATTGGTTGAGCTTGCTCAACAAACCTTGTTCTTCATGCACCAAGCCAAAACTCCCAAGAGATCCCAGCTGGCCTCTTTGAGCACTGCTTGCTCAACTAAGATACCTGTTCAAGAAAGTAAATATTAGTACTTTGTTATTTTCTGGGTAACAAATCTTGGGGAGGAGGCCACTCTAGGTGGACCTCCTCACCTTATTCATTTTTTTGTAGTATGGCATTTGGGGTAGAGGGGCCACTCAAGATGGACCTCCTCGCCCTTCCTCTATTTCTACGATATATTAATTAGAAACATATGGGGTTGCTCTTAATGACTACCCTTGCCTTGGAATTTTTCTATGGCCTCACTTATTTGGATAAATTTCCCATGGTGCCCTCTCAAACTTTCCTTTTTCTATGGCTTGAGTCTTCGGATGAGGGGCTGCTCATGGCGAGCCCTCCTCGTCCAATACAATTATTTATGGCTTTCATCTTGTGACGAGGGGCTTCTCGTGATGATACATCCTGGCCTTTTTTAACCTTCTTTGTAGTTTGAGTATTGGGACGAAGGTTGCTCGTGATTCCCTCCTCGTCTAAGCCAATTACATGTGGCTTTCATCTTGGGATGAGGGGATTCTCATGATGATCCATCCTCATCGTTATTCACCTTCTTCGTAGTTTGAGTCTTGTGTTGAGGGGCTGATCGTGGTGATCCCTTCTCATCCTTGATTCATTTCTGTGACTTGAGTTTTAGAATGTGGGGTCCCTCGTAGTGAGACCTTCCTCGTCCAATTGACCATTGATTTTGACTTCAACATCTTTTGGAGGGGGTTGCTTGTGATGATCCCCCTATCCATTGCCTTCTTTTTATAGCTTCAAAATTAGGATCATGCCCCCTTATCTAAAACTTTTATTGATAATTTTGTCCAGAAGCACCCCTTTTATATGGGCCTGCTTGCCAATGTATTTCCTTAAATGGGTGAACACCCCTCTACATTAGTCCCCTCATAATAAAAACTTTGTGTTGGGTAGACCAAAGGATTTTGTACACAATGATTCACTTTATCTTGGAATGCGAAACATTTATTTCAATCCCATCATGGCACTCTTGGCATTAAATAGGCCTATCACATCATCCCACATTACGTATCTCATGTCGAAAGAGAAGAAGCATCCGATCATTTAGGGAATGATTTGCTCCTTTTTTGATTGGCAAGAGAATGTGGACCTAATGGGGTATAAAAGTCTCTTTTAAACATTTCTTCCCTTTTACCTCACCATTTAATTTAAACTGAAATTTTAGAGAGAGGGAGAGAGAGAGAAAGATAAAAACTTTGTCTTCGTAACTTCCATCGTAATCTTCCTTTCTTTACTAAGAAAAAAGAATTCTTCTTCCTCTCGAAACCCTAGTTTTTTTGTTCCCACCACCACTAGCGAGGTGCTAGTGGGTGTGGTGCCAATTTCTGTCACTGTCTCTAAGATTTTGGCCACCTGAGCCACCCACCATCACATCCACCATTTTGGATTTTTCCATCCCCACCTTGGGCGTCTAGTTTGCTAGGATATCTACTAAAGGGAGTCCCTTGTACATCACCTATTCCAAATAACAAAAGTAATACTTGGTCACTTTCTCCAATAGGTACTTTGGCCTCTATCATCTTTCCCCCTTATTTTGGTGCTCAAGAGACCTTGATGTCCTCCTTTTGCCAATTTCGAGCAGGAGTTTGTAAAGAAGATAAATGAGCAATCCCTTATGGGTTTGAGTGATTCCTCTGACCTTCTTATTGTTTTACCTGGTTCTATTCTTTGGGTCATAGTGGACAGGCATGATTTTTCCCGTTCAAACATTGAGATTAAGGTCTATGGAGGTGCCACTGAGGAGTGGGATCTTTGGGTGGACTATGTCTTGTACACCCCCTCGCACAAGGCTATTATCGAGGGGTTGGGTCTTCTAACCACTATCAATAGTCTTAACTTGTGATCCATTGCCAAACATGCCAACACCATTACTTTATTGGCTTTTCTTTGTATTAGGGATTCACACACTTTTATTACTAGCTGGGGTGAGTTTACTATTAGCATGGAAGATATTTGCGAGCTGCTCGCCCTGCCTTACTTGGGAGGACAAGTGTTCATTGATGGTTTCGAGGATAAGATTGAGTAGAGTATGGTGGAAGAGCTCAACTCAGCCCTGGGTGAGTGATCTAAATATGTTTTCATTAATCAAACTGAGGCTAATAAACATTCCTTTACCAAATGACAAAGGTACTGGTTCAAGTACTTCGAGAAGCTACCCAAGGGAGAGAGTTTGAGCAGGGACTTAAAAAGTCTAGAGGATGCAAAAAATTAAATCCACTTCACACTTGGCAAATTTTTTTTATCACTTTCCTTAGTAGATTCATTTTTCTAGGGAGACCAGATGACTCCCATCATGAGCTTCTTTTCAAGCTAATTGTGAGACTTGCTCGAGGGAGGGCAATCCCCTTTGCAGCTCTAATATTAGGATACTTTTATACTTGGTTAGATCATGCTCATGTAGACGTCGAGAGATCTTGTGGATGACATGATGCCATTAAATTTTCCAACATCTTCATCGTTATGTCGTTTTTATTTGAAAGACTTTATAACTTTTCCCCATAGGCAAGAGATTTCCATATTAATGTTGCTCATGCTACGAGGTGGCACAAGAGGGTCCCTAAGGCCTCCCTATGGTCTTTGATAGATAATATTGATGAGTTTTGCTTCAGGCCTTACTGTAAGATAGTGGGTGGCACTTAAATTCGAGCTCCTTCTCATCCACTGGTGGTACCTTTTACTGCCCTGCTAACGCAAAGTATGTTTCCACTTGCCCTCATATTTAGGTAGTTGTTATGATTTTCCATGTATTTTTCCTTTTTTGACTGAACTAGTCCAGGGTGTGGAGTTCTACCACTCTGAGAAGGTGAGAAGGCAGTTTGGCTATTACTAGGGTGTTCAATCTCCTTACTATCCTTTGAGCACCTCCCCCTTCGATCTATACCTGGAGGCTTTTGCTAATTTTTCTTTTGAGTAGGTGGTTCATAGAGTAAGACCTATGGGGGTTTTATTTGTGCCCTTTCGAGATAACCTTCCTTCCTTCACCCTTTCTTGCTTTACACTCTGGCAGAGGAAGGTCATCCTTATTTAAAATTATGTGAAGGACATCCCTTATGACACCATCTCCCCTAAGCTCCCCAATAATGATAAGTATTTGGGCAAGAGGACCCAAAATATGTTATGGCACCGCAACACCATTTCTAAAAACCCCTTCGAACAAGTCACCCCAATATTGGTGACACCCCTACTCGAGGAATCTATCTATTCGAAACATCCTCAGTCCCAAATAACCAAGTTCAAGGGTAAGGGCAAAGAAAAGTCCCCAATTGCTTCTAAGGGGAAGAAGCCTGATGTGTATGTTTCCAACTTTATACCAGACATTACTGCTCTCCCTCCTGCTACTACTACGACTACTATTGCCCCTACTTCACCACTACCACCACCACCACCACTACTCGCGCTAATAAATACTGGGGGAGACGGAATAAAAATAAAGTTGGTGTTGAGGCTGTTTATCCCTCTCCTACACCATACCAAGGATCTTATATTGATGACCTTAGATTGGAGGAGACATACAGGACTGTTTATGAACACAGTTATGAAGCCTTTGGATTTTCTTTTAAGGATCCTCATGCTACTTCTATTCCTATTGTCTAAGGTATTATATCTTACTCCTCTTTACTTAGTGAAACTGGCTTTCATAGGGTTTCACTTACTGGTTCCCATTTTCATTCATTTGAATAGGAACTAGTTGATTATAGAAGCACTCCTTCCTATGATGATGGCAGGTCTTCTTCAAATGATATGAGTGCCATTTCCCCTTTTGACAAACGCGATCCTAACACTTATACTTATTTTCTAGTTTCGAGAGAGTCCTCTAGGGAGGAAATCATGATATATTCTCCTTCGACATGTACCCCTACAACTAGGCATCTCTCGTATGGGCAGGTCACACACCCAACTATAGTAAGTCTTGTCTCTTAACCTCTCTTCTCATAAATTTTACCTAGCTAACATTTATGTCCTCTATTTAAGGCATCTTTATTCTTATGGTATCTATGGGTTTCTTCTGTTTCAGCGAGTGATCCTTCGCCTCCACCTCTTGCCCGAGCACCCTTTCCCAGGGAGAGGAATTCCATGTTGGTGTCTTCTTTGGGTCTGGATAGAGATGTACATTACTTCCTCCCTATTCAACTTATTACCTTTTTATTTTATTCTTACTAAATCATTACTAACAAATATTATTTTTTTGTTTGAAGTTATCATCGGTATTTCCTACCACTATGAGGACCTCTCCCGCATCTTCTTATTTTGTCCCGATAAGAACTAGCCTTTCTAATTATTATGACATGTTGTATTCTTTGGACATATCTTGATGTTTTTCTCTCTATGTGTCTACAGGTGACCATTCCTTCTAGCCATTCCCTACATCCTGCTTTAGCTGTGATGAGTGGCTCTTCTGTCGAGCTTCCGAAGGTATTTTAGACTCGTAACTTTTGCCATCTTTCTCTTTTTTCTACCATTTTCTAGGTATTATTGATTATATCTTCATCCGTGTTGTCTTTGACTTTATTCCTTGTATTGTTTATCTCCACATAGCCTTTCCTCTACTGAGGGAATGACACCTCTTACTGACATAATTGTCATGGGTCTGTCACCTTCCAAGAGGATCCCTATCTACCAAGTTCTCATGCCTATGGATAATAAGCCTCACATCCATCCTATACTATCTCAATCAATCTTCACCATTGCTTCTAGTGAGCCTATCTCAAAGACCATCGCTTCCTCCCAGGTATTTCTTATTCTTATTAAGTTCATCTTTTTCTTTATATGTATTTGCTTCTAATAACTATGTGATGATTATGCCACCACAACTTCTGTTGTAGTTGCACCTTCAGTCATTTTTCGTCCTTCTTCCTTAGAGGGAATTTAAGTACACCTATTTTTCAATCTTTCATCTCTTGATTCTCTTTACTTTATCCTTGAGATTTCATTCCCATGTCTTGATTTTGCTAGTTCATGTTTTAGTTAAACAGTGTTACTACCTCATCATCCGTTTCTTCGGTTGCTCCTCTGATGGCCCCTACGGCTGTGGAGGCTCCTATTTCCCTTATCTCCATCAGAGGAATCATCATAGAACGTCTCACAGTACTTACTTTAACTTGACTTTACTTTCTCTCTATATTTTCTTCACTACTATAGGCAACCTGTCAGCTCTTACACCTTTCCTTTATTCGCTGGTCAGTGCTAGTAAGACTTCTTCATCCATGGCACCCATGGTGAGTGTCGTAGAGGCAGCTCCCGCGACACCACCTGTAAGTCTTCCCTTGATTTCCACATAAATGACCACACATGTATCAAGAATTTTTAATATAAGAGTAGTTATTTATGTGCTCTCTTTTTACTTACAGATTCTCCACTCTCTCTTGCCTATAGAGCAGCGTAGATGAAGTCCCCTTATCTAAGGGGTCTGTTCCTAGTTCTCCAAGAATTACTTCACTGGTGTGCTAATCCTTGCACCCGTGTTTCTTTCTACTTGTCATTCTTTCCTTTTCTTACATCCCTAAGAACTTTGGAGATTTTTCAAACATATCTGTAGATTTGGTCCCTTTATCTGCAGGACCTATATTTGAGTTCTTAGTTTAACAATGCATCAGTTTCTGCATATGAAGAGACTCTATCTAGCATCCTGAAAGAGGCAACTCCAGCTTATATGACAGTATTTTATTTTATTTATTCTATTGACTTGCATTTTTTATTCAATACTTTATTGACACTTCCCTGCTTCATCATCTCCCAGGTCAGTGTCACTCCTATTCCTTCCATTGAAGGATCTATGGTTGGTGTCTCAGAGGAAAAGGAGAGCTCCCATGTAACACTTGGTCCACTTAGGCTCACCCTCACACCCTTGTTCCTTTGTTTTCAGGTTAGTGAGGTGGCCATCCCTAGTTCTGCGGGACATATCGTGAGTATTTTACTACGGACTCTTCAGGTATCATACTACCATACCTAATTTTTTTAACTATTAAGTTAGAATTTTTCCATTTCTTTTTAACCAAATAAGTATTGATAGTAACTCTACCTATCTCCTGTTAGGCTGGTGTTCAGGCTCACGTGGTGCCTCTTCGATTTGGCGGAAGCATACTAATCCCTCTGGGGTATGGGGTAAGATTTCCAGTATCTTTTTTTATTTAGGTAGAGATATTCAAATGTCTATCCTTCTTTCTTTCTTTGTGACTCATCTCTTTTTGTTTCTCCTTTTTCAGGATTCGATCGGTGAGCCTGCTGAGGCAATAGGTGAGGCAGAGTAGAGCTCCGAGACTGCTTGCTCAAATGGTGATGTTGGCTCTGGAGAGGATTCTTTTCCTCCTATTTTGGAGTTATACTCCTCGAATATGGGCTACAATGATATTGAGGTAGAGGATCATGGGATTTTATTGAGTGCTATATCGCGTTCAGAGCTTCCTTTGAGGTTTCGAAATCACGAGCGAGAGGTGCTAGACATGATCTTAGAGCACCATCCTGAGACTTTTACGTCTCAGAGTGTGCTCAACATTTACAGCCTCACAGTCTTCAATTTGAAGTCTCTCGCTGGTCATCCTCATTATTTCCTACTGACCTATCTACTTCGCCTACTGACCTGACCAGCACCAGGACTTCATTATTTCTCCAGGCCCTTCATGATCTCCAGAGATTTTATCATTTTTAGTTGGATTGGCTTGACATTGCGGTTCATCATTTTTTTATTGTCCCATTCAGGAAGATGATGAGATTCAATACATCTAGGCAATTTAGGGTTCAACAGCGTCAGGCTGAGGCTACTGGGATTAAAGGCCAGATTCGGTCACTTCAATCCAAGCTGGCCAAGCTTGAGGCTGGTAACACTGAGGACGAGGCCAGGATGAATAGGCTGGAGGAGCAGTTCATTAAGAAGGCAAGTCCTTCTTACACAGACATGCACTCACGGCAAGACTTGCTTTTTGTTTTATCTAGTGGATAGTTTATGTCGCTATGTAGACTTTTCCTTGTATTTTTTTTCTTTCCTTTCATTTACATTAAGATCTTGCTTGAAATTAATGAAAATTATTAGTTTATTTCCCTTTTGTCTTTCATTCCTTACCTCTGTTATGCTTCTGGCATCTCCTTACTGTGATATGCTCTATTTACTATGAGCATTTTGTCAATTTAAATTGCTCCATATACTATGGAGTACTTGCATAAATTTGGGCAAGTTATACTTTTATAGTTAGCCCTTCTAACTGTGGGGGTACTTGCATATTATCTGAGCAAGTCAATATTTTAGAGTTTCCCCTTCTAACGATGGCGTACTTGCATGTTATCTGAGCAAGTTGATATTTTTAGAGCTGCCCCTTATAACTGTGGGGTACTTGCATATTATCTGAGCAAGTTAATATTTTAGAGCTCTAATTGTGGGGTAGTTTGCTATACACATTCATTTCTTAGGGAATAACTGGGGGAAAGGGTTAGTCTTTCTCCTCCCCACAAATTTTAAATAAAATTTCTCAAAGACCATAAGTAAATAAAATAGTCATTTACTTATACTAAAATTTACCCCTCGTCTGCGGGGTCCATGTTCCACTATTTTTCTTAGGAACCTCTTTTTATCATTTAGAAAAATAACAAGTTGAAGAAACGCTTTAGGGTTAAAATCTTGTTTACAAGATAAATAACAAACTATTATAAGTTGTGTAAACTCCGAATAAAATTTTTGGACAAAACACTTTTCGAAAAACACAAAATGTGTTATAAAAGATTTTCTGAATATATGGATTAAATTTGATAGTTGGTTACTGAGAGTGTGCTTTTGTTCAAACAAAGAAATTATTTAATTAAACTCAGTTTTTGAATTAAATTCTAAAACATGCATCTAGGTGTCATTGAAGATAATATAATATTGTGAGAACATTCAATCACAAACAAACACACAAATGAGGAAAAATCCCCCAAAGGGGAAAAACCTTTCATTTTCACTATAATTTGTAAAGAACGGTTTACACGGGTTACACCAAAAATAAGAGTGACATACGAAATACCCTCAGGTGTCAGTTTCGATGTCGTCAGCTAGAATTTCCGGCAAGAACTCTAGATGTGCAGCAATGGAAAAGAGTCGGCTTCTCCACAAGTTACTCCAGATGAGTAAAAATGATCATTTGAAGGTTTAAAGATTCACACACATATATAGGAATGGTTTTGTGAATAAAAAGGGCACGAAACCTTAAAAACTTGAAGTCTATTTTCTGGGTTCTAAATCGCAGAAACGTGTATATAAAAGACTTGGAAAAAAGTGCAGAATGGGCACACATATTTATACGAAAATTGAGGAGGAACCATCGCTCGAACGACATAGGCATGTCACTCGAATGAGATCGCGCGACATGGTCATGTCGCTTGAACAACAGAGCGATGTCGCTCGAACGATCTCGATGACCAAAAAATTCCACTTCTACACTTGGAAAAATTTATGCTTTTGTGTTAAAAAACAAATCAGACTTCGAAAAATATTTTCTAAAAATTTCCCAAATATTTATGCAAATATTAAAACTTCCAATAAACCATTTTACCAATAATGAGAAGTGGAGTAGTGGGAACGGTTGAGCAGCACGTCGCATGAAGCATGATGCACGTGTGAAGATGGTGGATACATGGATTCGGAACAAGGTCGTCGTGGATGATAGTGTTGACGTTCCGAATGTAGCGGTATTATACATACATGCTATGATCTAAGACAAATAGAAAATTCCTAGATTCTACCCCGGACATTTATAAAATTATGTGCTTACAGTTACCTTCTTTTTAATTTTTATTAAACATCTACTAAAGTTACCATGCAGTCCCAATCACAATAACATTTAAAATATCTCAATTTTCTAGGTCCGGTTTAACGGTGGCTTAGATTTCGCAAAGGCCAAATGAGAACCTTTCGCAGCCCTTCCCCGTTTTAAAATACCACACAATCTCACCAAATGGTTTTTACATGCATTCTAATCTTGTCAAGTTTTATCGCATATGGTTCGTTGTATAGACAGAATTGAGATGGAAACACTCAAGCTAATATGTGATAGACAAGTACAATAATCAAATAAAGCCATGCATGTGTGCAATAAAGGAGATAAGGAGACAAACATGTAGAAATATATCACTAATCACATCTCAAGGACTCCAAACAATGTAATGCACATTGATTAAATGATGTAGCGTCTTAAATCACTATTACACAGTGACGTGAAAAATGGAAATGGATGTTATAACTCGTCTATCTTAAATGCTCATCCATAAGAGGTGTAAACAAAAATAGAAAAATCTTTTTTTTCTTTTCTAAATTTTTTATAAAAATAAACTTTTTTTTCGATTTTAAAAAAAAATATAAAAAAATGAAAAATACAAATACAAATGATACAAAATAGCAAAAGGAATCGTATGATATGAACATGAAAATGCATCATATCCTAGACAAGGACCAATCCCCTCAGTCAACTGTGAAAATACCTAAAGCCTTCCTAAAACTCTCATATCTAAGGGCATCTAAAGGCTTCATCAGAATATCAGCTAACTGGAGGTCGGTAGACACATAACTTAGGGATACGACCTTCTCCTCAACTAACTCATGGATGAAGTGCTTGCGTATCCTAATGTGTATAGCGCTCGTGTTATCACAGGAGATGGTCATGGTGTCCTATGATATTCCATAATCCTCCAGCATTTGCTTCATCTACAGAAGTTGTGTCCAGTAACTTTCGGCGGCTATGTACTCAGCCTCCATAGTAGACAAAGAGATGGAGTTTTTCTTCTTGCTCAACCACAAGACAAGAGTAGAACCAAAGAAGAAACACCCACCAAAAGTGATCATATATCCATATGCATCTCCAGCCCAGTCAGCATTCGAGTATGCGGACAAATGGTCAGTGGTATCAAAGGAATATCAAATGCCATGGGAGAGAGTCCCACTCACGTATTTGATAATACGTTTAAGATCGAGTAAGTGTGAATCTTTAGGAGACACCTGATATCGCGCATAAACTCCAACACTAAAGGTGATGTCGGAACGACTAGCAATTAGGTAAATAAGACTGCCTATCATACTCCGATACAACGTTTGCTTAATGTGCTTGCCTGAAGTGCCCTTATTAAGATTTGTAGATTTACTCATAGGTGTACGTGCGTTCTTAGCGGAGTCCAAACCAAATTTCTTAACTAGGTTTATATCATACTTGGATTGGGAGATGAACATCCCATCCTCTAGCTGACGAACCATGAGACCATGTAAGAAAGTAAGCTCGCCTAACATGCTCATCTCAAACTCACTTTTCATTTCCTCCTCAAAGTGGTGATCATGCTGGGAGCACGTGGACCCAAAGTCTATGTCGTCCACATAGACCTGGGCAACCAAAATAGCATCGCCATCTCTTCTGATGAATAACGTCACATCAACTACCCCTCTCTTGAATCCACGAGTTAAGAAATAAGAAGTAAGCCTCTTGTACCAAGCACGGGGTGCTTGCTTCAAACCATACAAGGATTTTCCTAGATAGTAGACGTGTTCATGGTGCGTAGGGTCTTAAACCCCTTTTGGTTATTCCACAAAAACCTCCTCCCGTAGAATTCCATTGAGAAAGGCACTATTGGCATCCATCTGATATAGCTTGAAGCGCAGATGACATACTATGGTTAGCAGTAAACAGACGGACTTAAGCCTCGCAACAGGAGCGAATTTCTCATCAAAGTCTACACCCTATATCTGTGTGTAGCCTTGAGTAACCAACCTAGCCTTATTTTTGACAATGGTATCAGTCTCATCCATCTTATTTTTGAAAATCCACTTTGTACCTATCACATTAGTCTCACTAGGTCGGGAGACTAATTCCCAGACATCATTCTTTCTAAATTGAAGCAACTCATCCTACATTGCAGAGATTAAATGTTCATCCTGGAGTGCTTCTTTATAGTTCTTGGGCTTGACTTTAGATGTGTGGCAGACATGGCTAACAACATTCTCTAGTTGAGCAAGACTCTTGACCCCTAGGGTGGGATATCCTAGGATAGAAGTAGGATCACGACTCTTGCGAACCCAAGCAGGTGTATCCCTTGAACAGGAGTAGGGTCCACCCTGGATGTGGGAGACACAATGGGATCATTAAAAGGGAGTGTGTCATCCTCACTCAAATGGGTGAAGTCAACAGACGTCGATGGTTCGTCATCTTGCACAGTAACATTTATTGACTCCATCACCTTAGAGCACTTCAGGTTAAAAACCCGGTACGCTATATTATTTGATGAATATCCTAGCAATATTCCCTCATCGCTTCGGGATTCAAACTTTCCTAATTTCTCTCTATCCCGTAGGATGTAGCATTTACTCCCAAAAATACGAAATATGCAAGGTTAGGCTTCATTCCAGTCCACAATTCATGGGGCGTTTTAAGTGTGTGTGTACAAAGGTAAACCCTATTCACCGTATGGCATGCAGTAGACACTGCCTCTGCCCAAAATCTCCTAGAAACTTTACGACGTAGAAGCATAGATATAGCCATTTCTTGAATCGTCATGTTCTTTCTCTCAACAATCTCATTTTGCTAAGGAGTATTCACAGTAGAAAACTCATGTTTGATTCCTAGGCTATCACAGTAAATATATACTTTTTTCTCTGTAAATTCAGTGTCGTTGTCACTACACATTCTATTGATAGTGACACCGTGTTGGTTTTGTTAGATACGACACTTGGTTATCAGAAACTCAACAACATCTAATTTTTCTCTCAGAAATCCCACGATAGCCTTTTGTTTGCCCTTGTCAATGTTGGTTCTAGTCGAGTTTTTAGAAGTATCCACTGACGGAAGGGAAATCCATTGGAATTCTTCCATTAAACTCTGAGATGTGGCGACTAGGAACTCAACCTGCTCTCTAAGGCTCTAGAAATCACTAGTAGCAGGTGGCGGAGTAGTAGTACATCATGTCCGACCCAAACTATAACAAAACTCCTTGAGGTGGCCCTTTCTTTTGTAGTAGGTACAAAAGTACACAGTCTTAGGCTGACCTTGTTTTTTTTTCTTGGTCTAATTCTCCTTAGTGGTTTTTAACGATGGTCATAAGGAGTTCTAGTAAACTTAGGAACTGGTCCAGGTGCTTTTTGGGACGTGGAGGCACCATCAAAACCTATTCCCTACTTTTCACCAACACCTAAAGCGGGACCGAGGAGCATCTTTCCAGATCTTTCCTCAATTTGAACCTTGACTTTCCGTGCTCTCTCAAGATCATGAGTAAGATGGGATTCAAGTTTCTTCTGAGTTTCCAGGGAGTAATTGAGATCACTCGTAAGACTAGCCACTTTATTAGTCAAGTCCCCTTTTTCTTTATCAAAATAACTTTCTCTCTCTCTCCAAACAATCTCTCTCTTTCTCTAAAGTGACTTTCTCTCTCAACACATGCAGACTCTCTTTCTCTCAAGGTAGTGCAAGTGGAGGACTCTTTCTCTCTCTCTCTCTCTCTCTCTCTCTCTCTCTCTCTCTCACACACACACACACACACACACACATACACACTTCTTCTAAATCTTCCTCTAATGTGGTGATCCTATTAACTAACGCTTTGTTACACTTTTTGGTTTTAAATGACTCAGTATATAACTCAGCGTAGGCGCGTTGAAGATCACTCTCGCTCTCACTTGCAGCATCCTCCCCCTCACTCACTTCCTTCTCACTATCGAGGTGTCCCTATGAAGTAGATTCCTCATCTTCGTGAGGAGCACTAGAGGTACTACATGACTATCCATGAATGCGGTGAAGTTACACTCATGGGATGACTCGTCTTCAGAGTCCACCGACTCGACCTCACTGTCGTCACTAAGGGTAGCGTTAAGGATAGCTTTGCCCTTTTCGTTGGCAAGTCTGTTCAGCCTAGTAGCACACTCAAAAGCTCTATGACCCTTACCGTCAAACTCATAACATCTCTCACCATCTTTCTTAGGAGGGACTTTAAAAAAAAAAATCATTTTTATTTTCAAACTTATTTATCTCAAAATTCTTTTTATCTTTGAAATTTCCATTTTTCTTGAAATTGAAAATTTTCTTGATTTTTTTTTCAAACAAGGCCAAATCATCTAAATCAAGGTCACACTCAAAATCTGGCTTTTCTTTCTCCCTTTTTCTAGATGACTCTACTCTCTTTCTTGCCGGCCCCTCACTCTTCCTATCCTTGAAAACGATAAGACCCCAATTTAAAAAGTTCGTCTTTCAATTAAATATGATTAATTTCCTAACACGTGCGGAAGAGAGATAGTTCAACTAAACAACTACATAAACTAAAAAATTAATTTCTTCACAAATTAAAACTAAAGTAAAACAAATTTTAATTTTCTCAAAATTAAAATTATAGTAAAAATAAAATTTGTGAATTTTTATTTTAAGCCCAAAAATCAATTTAATACAAGTCCTAGAAATTTGCCTAACAATAAATATTCATTTTGCAATTTAGACTAAATCAAATTTTATCCAATAAAATTAATGACTTGAATTAAATTAATATTTACCCAAATTAAATTAGCACCAAATTAAATATATCAATTTTATCTTTTTACCTAAGCACTCATCTAATGTGATATTGCCAAAGATAAAATAAGTAAACAACCACTACGCCGCGATGTACGAGGAAAAACTCACAACGGGAAAAAACCTCGGACGACCCTAGCCTTAAGTCCACTAAGTAAGGTTTTGTGATTGCAAGATAGATGACTTACACAACTCAACTTGACTCCATCCAAGCCCCTAACGCGTCTTCTTGCAACTACCTCCGTTTAGTCGACAATCCCTGAGTCCACCGGAACCTTGGAATCCAACAATGAGGCCTTTGGAACAACCGTCAACCCGCACCCGAAGCCTTTCTCCGAGTGCGAATGCCGCAGCAACAAACAAGTCTTCTTATTTGTGGGATGTAGAAGTAAACCCAAACAACTCTTCAAATGGTAGAGTAGAACCCGGTGCCAAACAAACTCCAAGAAAGATATATATATGTAGGGACTTGGATAAACTAAAATGGGTGTAAACAAAAGTGTTTAAGAATTTTCTTAAAAAACAAAAGTTCATAACTTGAACCTTTTCATGGGGAAATTGAACACCCAAAAACACTCTCTAGGAGATGGTAGAGTATGAAAAAGTTGTTTTAAAAAGGTTGGTTCTCGTACTTAGTAATTCTATCAAAAATTAGAGCGGAAAAAGTAGTGGGAACAAGGAGAAAACTGCGAAAAACTGCCAACTGTTCCCGCCAAACTCGTTCGAACGACTTTTTCGTTCAAACGACTTTACTAACGATGTTCCAGTGAGAAAAAGGAAATCTCGTTAGAAGTCTTGTTCGAACTACCAAGGAATCTCGTTCGAACGAGATTCTAGTTCGTTCGAACGACATGTCAGAAAATGCAATATTCTTTATAAGCCCAAAACATTTTATGAAAAGTTCTAAAAAAAAATATTTTCTTAGTAAAACAAAGTCGTTAAAAATAGTTATAAAAAATTTATAAAATACACCCAATAAATTTCCAAGATCCTATATATATAGATATATAAAATGCATCCATACCTTAGGAGCATTGGAATCAATGTTGTTGACGTAGAAACAAGGCATAATAAACCCTTATATGATGAAGCTTTATAATCTTGGCCACTACGGCTTCAACTAACACGTCATAGGATTGGATGGATACACTTGAACACTATCCTATGACTTAATTTTTTTTTTTAGAATTGAGCAAACACAACATTAAGACTCAATCGGATACTTGTGTCCTTACAATCCTGGGCTTTAAGTGCAATTACCTTATATTTTGGTTTAACAGACTTAGGAAACATGTCAATTTCAAAGGTTTGTAAGTCTTTAACCAATTCCTATAATTTAAGTGTGTTTAAATTACCCATAGAATTTAGCACAGTGACTTCAGGGATAAAACGCTTAGGTAGTGATCTTAGAATATTTTTAACAACTCTAGCATTAGGAATGTGTTCACCAAGATCAAAGCTAGTGTTTATAATATCAGATAATCTAGCATAAAATTCATCAAAACATTGAAACTCAAGCATGGTGATAGTTCGAAATTGAGTTGTTATGTTTTGCAATTTTGATTCTTTCACAACATTAGTTCCTTCATGAGTAAGCTTTAAAAGATCCCATGCCTCTTTTGATGTGGTACACATCATTATCCACCAGAACTCGTCAGGTTTGACGGATCCATAAATAGCACTAAGACCCTTAGAGTTAAAACATGACCATTTAAATTCATCTTCAGTCCATTCAGTCACATATTTTAAATTTGACACGTTGTCAATAGTGATGGAGGAAGGTGTCCACCCTCTTTCAACCAAAATCCAAACTCTTTCATCTATAGAGTTTAGAGTAGATTTCATACGAGCTTTCCAGTAAGCATAATTAGTCCCGTAAAAAACTGGCATTTTATTATATAATTTCCCCATTTTGAACACGCCCTTTTTCAAAAATTACTTTTTTTTAAATTGATATCTCAGAAACCTTTTGCGAAAAATTACACGGTATAATTGTGTAATTAGCTCTGATACCAATTTGAGAGTGCGCTTTTTTCCAAATAAAGAAATTATTTAATTAAACTCAATTTTTCAATTAAATCCTAAAACATGCATCAGGTGTGATTGAAGACAATATAATCATGCAAGAACATTCAATCACAAACAAACACACAAATGAGGAAAAATCCCCCAAAGGGCTAATAGATTTTATTTTCACTATAATTTGTAAAGAACGGTTTACACTGAAAACAACAGTGACATACAAAATACCCTCAAGTGTCGGTTTCGATGTTGTCGGCTGGAATTTCCCCCAAGAACTCCAGATGTACAGCAATGGAAAAGAGTCGGCTTCTCCATAAGTTACTCCAGACGAGTAAAAACAATCCTTTGAAGGTTTAAAGATTCACACACATATATATGAATGGTTTTTAGAATAATAAGGCCATGAAACCTTAAAAACTTGAAGTCTATTTTCTGAGATGTAAATCGCAGAAACGTGTATGTAAAAGACTTGGAAAAATATGTAGAATGGGCACACATATTTATACGAAAATTGATGCATGGCCATCATTCTAACGACATAGGCATGTCGCCCGAAGAAGATCGCGCGACATGCTCATGTCGCTTGAACGATAGAGCGATGTCGTTTGAACGAGCTCGACGACCAAAAAAGCCCGCTTCTACACTTGGAATTTTTTTTTCTTTTGTGTTAAAAACAAATCACACTTCGAAAAATATTTTCTAAAAATTTCCCAAATATTTATACAAATATTAAAAACTCTAATAAACCATTTTACCAATAATGCGAAGTGGAGTAGTGGGAACGGTTGAGTAGCATGTCGCATAAAGCATGATGCACATGTGAAGATGGTGGATGCATGGATTTGGAACAAGGCCGTCGTGGATGATCGTGTTGACGTGCCAAATGTAGCAGTATCAGACATACAGACTCTGATCTAGGACAAATAGAAAATTCCTAAATTCTACCCCGGACATTTATAAACTTATGTCATTACACTTACCTTCTTTTTAATTTTTAATAAACATCTACTAAAGTTACCATACAGTCCTAATAATAACAACAATTAAGAACATTAAAAGAAATAGACACATGAATTATTAACGTGGTAAAACCCTTAAATAGGGGAAACATCCACGGTTCCCTCTACAGCACAAAACAAAAATACACTAGAATAAAAAATCAAGTAACAACACTTAAGCAAACCACAAATATCCTAACCTAAATTCAGAATGTACCTACATGAGATTCTACACTCCAAAGGTAATCTGAATTGGACTGATCTCTTCTTGCTACTTATTTGCTTTTTCTTTGATCTCCTTCTCTTTGAATTCTGATTCCAGCAACTCTTTCAAAATCCATGATTCTTAAACAAAACTGCATTATCTAAGTGTTCGTGTGAGATAGTGTTTGTGATGTTCTACTACATGCAAACATGATACTCACCCTCTCGGGATTATACAAACAATCCTAACAAATTACAACAGTTCTAAAATGATAGGTTATTTGTGAATCTTGATTTTTCAAGCCAAGACTTCTTGATCTTTTATTTATCCACAGATATCAACGATACCTTGCTTAGAAGATGGTTCAAGGTATTAAACAATTTTAGAATTTTAAAAATATTTTTGAAATTGTAAACCTCCAATTGAGATCCAAACTAGACTTGAAGTCTACTTTATTAAAACAGATTCAGACTTAACATGCAGAGACTGATTCATCAATTTTTGACAAAAAACTTCTTTTTAAATCTATGCCTTAAAACTTTAGGAAGAGTTCTTTGTCTTCTTATTATTTTTGTACACATGTATTTTGTAATGCATAAAATAGAAAACTAGAAACACACACAACTCAGTATATCTGAAAATATTTTGAAACTAAAAGTTTCTATTTCAAAATTCGTTGAAATAGAATAAATCTACAATACTAGATCTAAAAAAAGAAACAAAAACCGAACATGAGATGTTCTCTTTTAGAAAAACTCAGTTTCAACAATGAAACTTAAGTCTCTCTTAGAGATGAGTTTTGAGAGAAACATAGACATGAAGAGGTCTTCAAACAAAAACAAAACACCACAAAACACAGAAATCCTAGAAGGATATAACTCTAAAAAAGATGGGTTTTCAGGTGTATGGGACTTATAATTTTGGTGTTTGGTTTGGGAGAAAACACTTAGAGGTTTGAACTACGAAGAAACTAAGGTTTTTTCTTTCTAATTTCTCTCTATTCTTTCCCTCTCATCTGATTTCTCTCTCTTCTCTCTTTACTCTCTCTTTTCTCTCAGATTTAACGAAATGGCGAAAGTCTTAAAATGTTGAGGCTTGGGTCCTTTTTATACTAACAAAGGAATGATCCAAAACATCGACCTCAATCCTATGGTTGGGATTGAGTCTTGACCAATTGACTTTAATCCAACGGTGCAACACTAGCGGTGGGTTAAATGTACAATGATTGGTTTAAACTGGTTTCACAAGGATTGAGTCACGACGCATGCAGTACATTGATAACGTTGATTCAAGGGCTGCGAATATGTACGCATTTTGTGTCTAACAAAAAACACAAATCCAAACGATAGGCTATGAACACGTGTACGAACCAGATGAATGCAAAAACGTGTGTTTTAAAATAATTACAAAGGTGACCTTGAATTCTCTAGTGTTTTTTGATTCTACCCAGGCAAAATAATCATGAAACAAAATAAGTTTCTGAAATTCAAATTTTACCCACAACACTTTTAAAAACAATTTTTAATTAACTCAAAAATCATTTAAAAATTATTTAAAAATTATATAAAATGATTTAAGTTGAATTATATTGATTTTAAAATGACTTGAAGTGTTGAAGAACCATTAAAGGAAATAGGTGATATGAATAATGCGTAGTGTGTGTCCTATTTGTGGTTTTAAGGATATAAATAACTTCCCTTTCTTGATTCTCTTGGACATGATATCTTCTTTGAGTTTGAACCTTTGAGGAGATGGAGTTCTCATAAAATCTAACCTATTTTGTCAATATATCCAAACTAGTTGGAACTCCTATATGTATACTCAAGTAAGTCAATATATAGTGTGTTCTCAATATCCCCCTTTGGATATTAGAGAAAAAATTCCCTTGAGTATTTAGAACTCGTGGGTCAAAATAAAAAGAAATCCTATGTTTTCTATACAAAAAGTCTAACTACCCATTACCATCCTAGAATCTAAAATAAGGTAAAAAAAACATCACTCAACTATATACAGACCAATACCCTAAAAAATAGTAACAAGATATACAAGGGATCTGAAATGCCTGTAACAAAATAAACACTAGATTAGCATATTAATTGAGTTAGAATTAGGAATATATAGTAGAATCTCTGAGCAATACTCAAGATTTTCTCCCCCAATTTTTCTCAAATATACAAGGGGATAAATCACAAAAGCAAAGCAAAGACTAATTGAGAGTTATCATGCCTATAGTTGTGCACAAATATGTAATACCCCGTACTTTTGGCTATATTTATTTTTGGGATTAATTAATTAAATGCGTATTAATTGGAAATTAATCCGGGTTATAAATAATAACGAGATGCGAGTTGGTATTTGATTATGTGCATACATGTTTTTATATGAATATTGAATTATGAAAAATTTGTCGTGACATTTATATACGACATTTTAGAAATTTTGTTGAGACGTGTGTGACCGCCGCGTCATGGTATATTATGTTAATTATAAAAGTGAATTTAAATTCTATAAACCGTATGGTCGTTTTGAGTGCGCCAACGCGTCCGGAAGGGTCGAGATAGTCAGAAAACACTAGCCGGGGGTGTAGTTTGGGTCCCGGGGTATTTTTAGGCCATACCGGCAACTTAAAGGGTATTTTGGTAATTTTGTATTTTGAGGAATTAAAAGTGACGAAAATTGGGAGTTTTAATCTGATGTGGATTTAACCCACTAACCAACCCATATTAACCCATTAAGCTATGGAGGTTATCATTTAGGTTTCCAACTTTCCCAAAGAAAACCCTAGCCACCCTAGCCACCTTTGGAGAAGAAGCTTGGAGAAAGAGAGAGAGAGGGAATTCTACATAAATCTTCACCAAACCAACACCAAGATCAGAAATCGAATCAAGGCAAGTGATTTAAATTACATTCTTTATGCAGTGAATGCTTCCTCCATGTTAGAAATCTTGATAATCTATCTTAATTAAGAGTTAAAGGAAAACCCATGAAATTGGAAGTTATTAGCTTAATTTTGGGTATAGCATGTAGAAACGTTTCTTGAAGATTGAATTCAGAGATTTCATTTTTATGTAGTGTAAAAACGGATTAAATTATGGGATTTGATGATGATAAAAATCTAGGGTTCATGTTCTTGAAAAATTGGGGAAAAGTATAGAATCTTGTGATTTAATGATGTTTAGGATGCATTAATGCCTTAAAAGATGTTAGTATATGACCTTAGCATGTTTTAGGATGATTAGAGAACTTAAAACAGTGTTGGAACGAACTTTGGAAAAGATTTGAGAAGTAAGAAAGGTGAAAAACGAAATTTAGAGAAATCTGGGACGAAACTGGCAGGTCGTTAGAAGCCCCTCCCCAGGTCGTTCGAACGAACTCGTTCGAACGAGCTTCTAACGAGTTGACCAGTCGCTTCTAACGAAAGGGAACTTCGTTCGATAATCTCGTTCAAACGAGATATCGTTAGAAGGTACAGTTCGTTCGAACGAACTGGATCTCGTTCGAACAGTCTCGTTCGAACGAGACTTCTAACGAGCCGACAGTGGAACCTCGTTCGAAGAGCCTCATTCGAACGAGACTTCTAACGAGTTGACAGTTTGGGCCTTTTTGGCCTGATTCAATTTTTGGAGTCCCGTAAACTTGTTCGAGGATATAGATAACCTTCCTTTGATGATGTATGGATAGATTTGGGACTTTTGGGTTATTATGAGGAGTAAATTATATACGAGTGATTTAAATCAATGAACCGTTTGGGTTAAGACGTGAGTGTCTACTACGACGTGAGAATAGATTATAGCGCGTATGATTATTAATCGGAATCGTATAAAGTGTGTAAATTATATATTGGTACTAGAATGAGAATAGTACTACAATTAAACTACGGGATTACTAAGATGTGTGTTTACTTAGTATTGGTGTATGAATTGTGTGTATGACATACCAACCATAGTTTCTATCACGGAAGGTTTGCGTTCGCTTAGGGCCCTCTAATCCTTGTGTTGCCCGAATTTAGACTGGTTACCTTGATGAACATAGGTCATAGAAAGACTTATTGGGATATTAATAAGTCCGCTGATCGTGGGAGCGTAGGTATGTGCGTGACCCATGTGATGTGACTGTGTTCGCCTCCATTATTTGTGATGTTGTTATCTGTGAACTATTCCTGAGAGATTCAGAATATGTAATCCTTATGTACGTGATGTACCGGGATGGATAGCAGAGTATGTGTGCACCACAGCTTAGTTCTTGGGGTGCTTGTATTGTATATTTATGTTGTGATTAATATACACTTAATTAATGGGAACCTTCATGTTAATGTTATGAATATAATTACGATATTGTTTCGAGAAACATAACGGGTTAGCTGATAGTGAAATATATTGCATATTGAGCATCTGAGTTTACGTTAATCCCTATTTAATTACGAGTGTTAATATGTTAATAGAACCGAGTAATATGGGTAGGACCTATGACAGTCTAGCTAGATATGATGTCACTTAGCTAGTGGTTTGTGTCGTTGTAGATGGGTACTTACGTTAGGAGTGCACAGTTAGACGAGAGGTGAGAATATCATGTGAGTGCACGTCCTAACATGTACTTTGCATTTAATGTTTTAAATGTTTTTAAAGCACTTGCAGGTTTTTAAAATATAACTCCACATTCGGGCTCTGACCCGTTTGCTTTCAAATCTACTTTTCTTGTAAAACCATTTTAGGTGCCCAGCCATAAGGACACCATGCATAGGATACTCATTCAGGTAACGAGCTGTAGCTGTTTGTGGAAGCTACATGGATTTGCTTGTAGACGCCTCTATCACTTGGATTCCAGATTCATTATCTATCAGTTGTAGGGCATGTTGCCCATTTCTATTAGAGTTACATTTCCATTACAATTTTCAGACTTTGGCATGTATTGTTTTAGTATTCGGTTTATTTATTTCAGTTGTGGGATTTGTAGTGAGGAGTTTTCCTCCAGACTTTATTTACATTATGTGATGGTTATTCTTTTTACTTCAGTATGGTGGATGGTGTTATTATTCTTTTTTACACTTGTTGCATGTTAATCAGACTTTAAATAAAATTTGGCACTTACTTTTTAAATACTAGGTGGTTAGTAATAATAAAAATGTTTTCGACAGTGATGCTATTAACTGAGACAACTTGGCATTTTGAATTAATTTAATAAAGGAGTAGCTACCCGGTATTTAATTAGTCGGGGTGTCACAGGTGGTATCAAAGCATCAGTTTCTAGTGTCCTTTAGGATCTGACGGCTTATTATGTTTCCGCTAAGCTTCTTTGATATAGAGCCTATATTTTAGGACTGTTGTACTCTTTTTGTGTATGCTTCGTTCTTCAGCTATTTTAAGTTTATAAACAGCGAACTTATAAACTTTGTTCTTATTTCAGATGCCTCCACGACGTGCACGACGAGTTCCCAGGGATGCAACGCCCGAACCCCAGCCCGCTCTAGTTCAGGGCATGATGAACGCCGCTGAGGTTGCAGCTATAGTAGCCCAAGCGATAAATGCCGCAATTGCCGTTGTTCAGCAGGCACCACCTCAGGTGCCAGTTGCCGCGCCAGCACAGGCAAATGCATTCCCATCTGCTTGGGAGCGTTTACATGACGCTTTTCAGAAAGCGCATCCGCTAGATTTTGCAGGTAGCTCAGATGTGGTAGTCTCGAGCCAGTGGAGGAAGGATATGCAGAGGCACTTAAGGATGTATGAGTGCACGGACGTCCAGAAGCAGGTGCTAGCTACTTTCAATCTAGTTGGATCTGCACTGCAGTGGTGGGAGTCTATTACCACCGTGGAGGAGAGGGATACTCTCACTATTCAGGACTTCTGGGTGCGGTTTGATCGCAAGTACTTTCCGTCGGCTGTTCACATGGAAATGAGGAGGAAATTGATGAGTCTGAAGCAGGAGGGTAAGACTGTGGCCGAGTATGAGGCCGAGTTCACGAATCTGTTGAATATCGTTCCAGATGAGATACCAACAGAGAAGAAGAAGATTGAGAAGTTCACCGACGGGTTGACTTGGAGGATCCGTCAGCATCTGTTGGGGAACCTTTCGTTGGCCACGTATTCTGATGTGGTTAACGCTGCTTTGTTACACTGCCAGGACCACCGCTTTCATATGGCTGAGGGCAAGAGGTCGGGAGAGTCTAGGCATCAGGGCAGGACTAGAGGACATGGTGCCGGTGGGGCACAATCTGTCCAGGGGCAGAGACAGGGTGAGCAGGGTGAGCAGCAGGGGGATCAGAAGAGGTTCCGATCAGGGAACTACAGGCAGGGACATGGAGGTTTTCGTCAGGGCCATCAGGGTCCAAACGACCATCAGGGCCAACAGGGGCAGAATGGGCAGCAGTTTCACCAGGGCTAGCAGAGCCAAGGGAGGAACGGTAAAGGCCACCAGGGCTGGGGACAGCAGGGGCAGAGAGGAGGGAACTTCCCAGGGAAGTGCTTTGTTTGTGGCAAGACTGGCCATAAGCGACAGGATTGTCCTGATAGGGGCAGGGCCCCACAGCAGCAGGAGCAGGGTGCTCGCCAGGAGCCACAGAGGCCTATGTTTCCCGCCGCTCTTCCCGCACCGCCACAGATGGCAGCATTGCCACCCATTCCAGCAGTCCGAGTCCAGCAGGGGCAGCTACAGTATGGACGTGTCTACAACGTCCACCAGGCTGCAGTTCCACAGGCACCGCCCGCGATTGAGGGTATGTTTCCTATCCATGGCACTATGGGTCGGGTATTGTTTGATACGGGGGCTACACACTGTTTTATAGCTACACACTTCGCGAAAGCTTTAGGATTGTTAGCTACGGCAGAGAGCACAGTGACGTGTGTCGACTCACCATTGGGGAGTGGGTCACTTATTTTCTTTATATGCCGGGGAGTGGGGGTAGAGATTGGTGGTTTGGTATTACCTGCAGACATGTTAGTTTTAGATATGCATGTTCACGATGTGATTATTGGTATGGATTGGCTCGTAGCTTATAGGGCCATGATTGATTGCTTCAGAGGGAGCATTGTTTTTGCCATTCCGGGGCAACAGATGTTTGTAGTGGCGATGCCTCGCCCAGAGGGAGGATCGACCGCTCATCTGTATTACATTGAGGAGGATACCTCTAAGGAGGTAGCGATTCCTTTAGATTCTATCCCAGTAGTCAGGGAGTATTCAGATGTGTTTCTGGAGATACCAGGTTTACCCCCCAGTCGAGAGATAGACTTTGTTATAGATTTGCTACCAGGTACGAGACCTATAGCACGTGCACCGTACCGTATGGCTCCAGCTGAGATGAGGGAGTTACGGGATCAGATAGAGCAGCTGTTAGGTCAGGGATTTATTCACAGGAGTACCTCACCTTGGGGCGCTCCAGTTCTGTTTGTGAAGAAGAGGGACGGTTCACTGAGATTGTGTGTGGACTATCGAGAGTTGAATAAGGTCACGATACGGAATAAGTATCCGTTGCCTCGAATCGATGACTTATTCGACCAGTTGAGAGGAGCTTCTTTCTTCTCGAAGATTGATTTGAGATCGGGATACAATCAGTTGAGTATCAGGGAGGAAGATGTCTCGAAGACTGCGTTCTTGTCGAGATATGGTTCTTACGAGTTTTGGGTTATGCCTTTCGGCTTGACCAACGCTCCAGCTGTGTTTATAGACTTGATGAACAGAGTGTTCAGGGATTTCCTAGATCAGTTTGTCATTGTCTTCATCGATGATATTCTGGTTTACTCCCAGACAGAGGAGGAGCACGCCGAGCATTTGAGGCAAGTTTTGCAGACACTTCGCCAGAACGAGTTGTATGCAAAATATGAGAAGTGCGGGTTTTTGCTGAAGGAAGTCCAAGTTTTGGGACACATTATTTCCGACCGGGGAATATCCGTTGATCTGGGGAAAGTATCAGCAGTGAGGGAGTGGGGACAACCCACGACACCGACTGAGATTCGTAGTTTCTTGGGTCTAGCAGGATACTACAGGAGGTTTATTCGGGGCTTCTCAGAGATAGCAGGTCCTTTGACACATCTGACTCGTAAGGGTGTGCCATACATCTGGAGTGACGCCTGTCAGTTGGCATTCGATGAATTGAAGGACAAATTGACCTCAGCACCTGTGTTAGCATTGCCGAGACCGGGAGTTGACTATTTGGT
This sequence comes from Sambucus nigra, assembly GCA_949130495.1. Lineage (NCBI taxonomy): Eukaryota > Viridiplantae > Streptophyta > Magnoliopsida > Dipsacales > Adoxaceae > Sambucus > Sambucus nigra. The sequence goes on along the minus strand of OX422214.1, from coordinate 284,618,756 downwards.
TTACACCGACGCGTCTCTACAAGGACTTGGAGGTGTATTGCAGCAGGAGAGACAGGCCATAGCTTATGCTTCCCGTAAGCTTAAGCCTCATGAGAAGAATTACCCCACGCATGATTTGGAGTTGGCGGCAGTGGTATTTGCCCTACGAATTTGGAGGCACTATCTTTTGGGGGAGAAGTTCCAACTGTTCACGGACCACAAGTCCCTACAGTACCTGTTCACGCAGAAGGAATTGAATATGCGGCAGCGTAGGTGGCTTGAGTTTGTGAAAGACTACCAGTTCGACATCCAGTATCACCCGGGAAAGGCTAACGTGGTAGCAGACCCGTTGAGCCGTAGGCCAGCAGATGAGGTGGCAGAGGTGTGGAAGGCTAAGTGGAAGGAATTGAGACACCAGGATGCAGTGGCCCGATCTTTCATGTCTGTGATGACCGTTACATCGCAGATTGTCAAGAAGGTAGTATGAGCACAGGCTAATGACTCGTTCTGTCAGGAGTAGATAGTTCGATTACTAGCAGAGGGAGCCGAGTCCTATACTGTCAGCTCAGACGGGGGATTATGTTTCAATGGGAGATTGGTAGTCCCGGAAGGGGAGGAATTGCGACACGACGTGATGGCAGATTCGTACGGCTCACGGTTCGCGGTAGATCACGTAGGGGACAAAATGTACCAAGACATAAGACGCCAGTATTGGTGGAGCGGTATGAAGAGAGATATCGCTGAGTTTGTTTCGAAATGCTCCACTTGTCATCTTGTAAAAGTGGATCATCAAAGACAAGCAGGACTGCTACAGCCGTTGGAGGTCCCAGTGTGGGTGTGGGAGAGCATATCCATGGACTTTATCATGGGGTTGCCTACGTCGCAGAGAGGTCACGACTCCGTTTGGGTAATTGTGGACAGGTTGTCCAATGTCGCTCACTTTTTACCCGTAAGGACTGACTACACTACGGGACAGTATGCCCAGCTCTTCATTTCAGAGATTGTGAGACTTCACGGTGTGCCCCTAAATATCGTGTCTGACAGAGACAAGATATTTGTTTTGAGGTTTTGGGAGAGTTTCCAGGAGGCCATGGGCACGGAATTTCGGTTGAGTACGGCTTATCATCCGCAGACTGATGGGCAGACCGAGCGCACAAATCATATGTTGGAGGGCATGCTGCGCATGTGCATCATTGACTTCGGGGGTGGATGGGAGCAGTACCTTCCACTGGTGGAGTTTGCTTACAACAACTCCTATCAGTTCATTATTGGCATGGCTCCTTTTGAGGCATTGTATGGTAGGCCTTGTCGTTCCCCAGCATGTTGGTTAGAGGTGGGAGACAACAAACTACTTAGGCCGGAAGTGATTCAGGATACTTCAGCAAGGATTGAGTTGATTCGGAGTCGCATTCGGGTAGCTCAAGACAGGCAGAAGAGTTATGCTGATGCGAAGAGGTTTTTCAGAGAGTTCCAAGTGGGGGACCAGGTTTTTCTCAGAGTGTCTCCTATGAAGGGGATTATGCGTTTCGGGAAGAAGGGGAAGTTGGCACCGAGGTATGTGGGGCCGTTTCCCATTATTGAGCGGATCGGACCGGTTGCGTATAGACTTGGGTTACCGGAGCATTTGCATCGGATTCACGATGTGTTCCATATTTCCTCGCTGAGGAAATACCTTAGAGATAATTTTGCTCATTCTCACATTTCTGTGGAGGACATCGATCTCCAGCCGGATAGCTCCTACGAGGAGGGGCCGATTGCTATTTTGGACCGAAGCAAGAGGAAACTGCGATCAAAGATAGTTCCTTTAATGCGTGTTCAGTGGCGACATCACAATGTCGAGGAGTCCACATGGGAGCGCGAGGATGAGATGCGCGAACGTTATTCAGAGTTGTTTTTAGCAGGTACTTTCTAGTTTCGAATTTCGGGACGAAATTCAGTTATTAGGGGGGAAGTATGTAATACCCCGTACTTTTGGCTATATTTATTTTTGGGATTAACTAATTAAATGCGTATTAATTGGAAATTAATCCGGGTTATAAATACTAACGAGATGCGATTTGGTATTTGATTATGTGCATACATGTTTTTATATGAATATTGAATTATGAAAAATTTATCGTGAGATTTATATACGACATTTTAGAAATTTTGTTGAGACGCGTGTGACCGCCGCGTCATGGTATATTATATTAATTATAAAAGTGAATTTAAATTCTATAAACCGTATGGTCATTTTGAGTGCGCCAACGCGTCCGGAAGGGTCGAGATAGTCAGAAAACACTAGCCGGAGGTGTAGTTTGGGTCCCGGGGTATTTTTAGGCCATACTGGCAACTTAAAGGGTATTTTGGTAATTTTGTATTTTGAGGAATTAAAAGTGACGAAAATTGGGAGTTTTAATCTGATGTGGATTTAACCCACTAAACCCACTAACCAACCCATATTAACCCATTAAGCTATGGAGGTTATCATTTAGGTTTCCAACTTTCCCAAAGAAAACCCTAGCCACCATAGCCACCTTTGGAGAAGAAGCTTGGAGAAAGAGAGAGAGAGGGAATTCTACAGAAATCTTCACCAAATCAACACCAAGATCAGAAATTGAATCAAGGCAAGTGATTTAAATTACATTCTTTATGCAGTGAATGCTTCCTCCATGTTAGAAATCTTGATAATCTATCTTAATTAAGAGTTAAAGGAAAACCCATGAAATTGGAAGTTATTAGCTTAATTTTGGGTATAGGTTTGCATGTAGAAACGTTGCTTGAAGATTGAATTCAGAGATTTCATTTTTATGTAGTGTAAAAACGGGTTAAATTCTGGGATTTGATGATGATAAAAATCTAGGGTTCATGTTCTTGAAAAATTGGGGAAAAGTATAGAATCTTGTGATTTAGTGATGTTTAGGATGCATTAATGCCTTAAAAGATGTTAGTATATGACCTTAGCATGTTTTAGTATGATTAGAGAACTTAAAATAGTGTTGGAACGAACTTTGGAAAAGATTTGAGGAGTAAGAAAGGTGAAAAACAAAATTTAGAGAAATCTGGGACGAAACTGGCAGGTCGTTAGAAGCCCCTCCCCAGGTCGTTCGAACGAACTCGTTCGAACGAGCTTCTAACAAGTTGACCAGTCGCTTCTAACGAAAGGGAACTTCGTTCGATAATCTCGTTCGAACGAGATATCGTTAGAAGGTACAGTTCGTTCGAACGAACTGGATCTCGTTCGAACGAGACTTCTAACGAGCCGACAGTGGAACCTCGTTCGAACAGCCTCGTTCGAACGAGACTTCTAACGAGTTGACAGTTTGGGCCTTTTTGGCCTGTTTCGATTTTTGGAGTCCCGTAAACTTGTTCGAGGATATAGATAACCTTCCTTTGATGATGTATGGATAGATTTGGGACTTTTGGGTTATTATGAGGAGTAAATTATATACGAGTGATTAAAATCAATGAACCGTTTGGGTTGAGACGTGAGTGTCTACTACGACGTGAGAATAGATTATAGCGCGTATGATTATTAATCGGAATCGTATAATGTGTGTAAATTATATATTGGTACTAGAATGAGAATAGTACTACAATTAAACTACGGGATTACTAAGATGTGTGTTTACTTAGTATTGGTATATGAATTGTGTGTATGACATACCTACCATACTTGCTATCACGGGAGGTTTGCGTTCGCTTAGGGCCCTCTAATCCTTATGTTTCCCGGATTTAGACTGGTTACCTTGATGAACATAGGTGATAGGAGGACTTATTGGGATATTAATAAGTCCGTTGATCGTGGGAGCGTAGGTATGTGCGTGACCCATGTGATGTGACTGTGTTCGCCTCCATTATTTGTGATGTTGTTATCTGTGAACTATTCCTAAGAGATTCGGAATATGTAATCCTTATGTACGTGATGTACCGGTATGGATAGCAGAGTATGTGTGCACCACAGCTTAGTTCTCGGGGTGCTTGTATTGTATATTTATGCTGTGATTAATATACACTTAATTAATGGGAACCTTCATGTTAATTTTATGAATATAATTACGGTATTGTTTCGAGAAACATAACGGGTTAGCTGATAGTGAAATATATTGCATATTGAGCATCTGAGTTTACGTTAATCCCTATTTAATTACGAGTGTTAATATGTTAATAGAACCGAGTAATATGGGTAGGACCTATGACAGTCTAGCTAGATATCATGTCACTTAGCTAGTGGTTTGTGTCGTTGTAGATGGGTACTTACGTTAGGAGTGCACAGTTAGACGATAGGTGAGAATATCATGTGAGTGCACGTCCTAACATGTACTTTGGTTTTAAATGTTTTTAAAGCACTTGCAGGTTTTTAAAATATAACTCCACATTCGGGATCTGACCCGTTTGCTTTCAAATCTACTTTTCTTGTAAAACCATTTTAGGTGCCCAGCCACAAGGACACCATGCATAGGATACTCATTCAGGTAACGAGCTGTAGCTGTTTGTGGAAACTACATGGATTTGCTTGTAGACGCCTCTATCACTTGGATTCCAGATTCATTATCTATCAGTTGTAGGGCATGTTGCCCATTTCTATTAGAGTTACATTTCCATTACAGTTTTCAGACTTTGGCATGTATTGTTTTAGTATTCGATTTATTTATTTCAGTTGTGCGATTTGTAGTGAGGAGTTTTCCTCCAGACTTTATTTACATTATGTGATGGTTATTCTTTTTACTTCAGTATGGTGGATGGTGTTATTATTCTTTTTTACACTTGTTGCATGTTAATCAGACTTTAAATAAAATTTGGCACTTACTTTTTAAATACTAGGTGGTTAGTAATAATAAAAATGTTTTCGACAGTGATGTTATTAACTGAGCCAACTTGGCATTTTGAATTAATTTAATAAAGGAGTAGCTACCTGGTATTTAATTAGTCGGGATGTCCCAAAATATTCAAATCGAATGTTATCTAATGGTTGGGTAAAGAGATCTGTGAGCTGCTTTTGAGTGTTCAGATATTCAATAATTAGATCTTTGGATTCGACAAGGTCACGGATAAAGTGATGTCTAATTTTAATATGCTTAGTTCGTTAGTGCATTATCGGATTTTTTGAAATATTAATGGCACTTTGATTATCAGAAAACATTTTTAGTTATTTTTCTGTGAGACCGTAATCACTAAGCATCTGTCTAATCCATAGTAACTGATCACAACAACTACAAGTTATTATATATTCAGATTCGGCACTAGATAATGAAATACAATTCTGCTTCTTACATGACCACCCTACGATATTATTACCTATATAGTAGTAAGCACCAGAAGTGCTCTTACTATCGTTCGAACACCCAGCCCAATCTGCATCAGTGTATCCTACAATAAAACTAGTTGTATAATTTGTGTACGAAATACTAAATTTTAAAGTACCCTTAATATATTTAATAATCCTTTTTACACTTAATAAGTGAGATTCTTTAGGGTTACTTTGATATCTAACACAGATATACATGGCAAAGGATATGTCGGGTCGAGACGCGATAAGATACATCAAACTCCCATTCATACTTCTATAAAGAGTGGTATCAACATTCTTCCCAATATCATCCTTAGAAAGTCTAGTTGAAGTACTCATGGGGGTTCTAGAAGATTTGGCATTATCTAAGCCTAATTTTTAACTAAATCTGTAGCATTCTTAGATTGAGAAATAAAAAGACCATCACTGCACTGTTTGACTTGTAAACCCAAAAAATATAGTAGTTCACCCATTAAAGACATATGAAATTCAGTATGCATGATATTAGAGAAGTTCTCTACTTGTGTAGGATATGTGGAATCGAAAATAATATCGGCCACATATACTTGGGCGATTAAGACATGTTTATTTTCCTTTCTAATGGATAAAATTATGAGACACTAAAAAGGTAGACAATCTCTCACACCAAGCTCTAGGAGCTTGTTTCAAACCGTATAAGGCTTTCTTAAGTCTAAAGACATGGTTAGGGTGTACAGGATCAAAAAATCCTTTGGGCTGTTCTAAGTATACTTCTTCAGATAGAATTACATTTAAGAAAGCGGATTTAACATCCATTTGGAATAATTTGAATTACATATGACAAGAGATGGCAAGAAGGAAACGGACTGATTCTAGACGAGTGACAAGTGGAAAGGTTTCGACAAACTCAATTCCCTCAACCTGGAAGTATCCTTGCGCAACCAACCTAGCTTTATTTCTAATGACCTCCCCATTTTCATCAGTTTTGTTTTAAAAAATTCATCTTGTGCCAATAACCTTCGAATCTTTTGGTCTAGGAACAAGATTCCACACATCGTGACTCTTAAATTGGATTGTTTCTTCTTGCATAGCATTTATCCAAAATGAGTCAGTAAGGGGATCATTAGCATTTTTATGTTCCTCAAGAGAAATAAAATAATAAAATTGTGCCACTTGTCAAAGTTGGGATCTAGTTCTAACTGGTTCTGAATGATTACCGACAATAATTTCAGTTGGATGATCTATAAAAACCCAAGTGTGTACAGAGGGACTCTCAGGTGGAAATGAATCAGTATCACCTTGAGGATCAGTGGGTTTTATAGTTGAAAACACGCAAAGCCCTACTATTTTGGAAATATCCAAAAAAAAATCCTTTTTATCCCCGGGTATCAAATTTTGAAAGTTGTTCTCTATCTTTGTAGATATAGTAGATACTACTGAAGGTTTTAAAATATTTTAAATTTGGCTTTTTGTGGAACCATAACTCATAAGAGTATCTTTGGAATTTTTTCTGAGGTAGATACGATCAATAATCTGACATGCAGTTTGGACAACTTCTACCCAAAAATATCTAGGGAGATTCCTAGCATGTAATATAACCCTAGCCATTTCTTGTAAAGTCCTATTCTTATGTTCAGTTATACCATTCTCATGCGGGATTTTGGGAGCGCTAAACTCATGTTTATAGCCATTAGCTATGCAATACTCAGAAATTCTAGATTCCTTGAACTCTCCACCTCTATCACTCCTAATTCGATATATCTAGGTATCCTTCTCATTCTCAATTTTTAAGATGATTCTTAAGAATTCATGAAGGTATCGGGTTTTCGTTTCATAAAAGCTACCCAAGTATATCTCGAATAGTCGTCCACTATAACTAGGATGTAAGATTTTCCACAGAAACTAACAGTTCTTGAGGGACCCATGAGGTCCATGTGGATAATCTATCGGGGTTTAGTAGTAAGGACATCTTTAACTTTCTTGTGAGGGGATTTACTTATTTTTCCTTATTGACAAGATCCACATACATGATTAAAAGAATTTTTAATTTTAGGAAAACCTCTAACTATCTCTTGGGAACTCAATCTTTTAAGGTTATCGTAATTTGTGCGTACCAACCTATTAACCCATAGATCAGAATCCTCTAATATGGAAACATTATAATTTTCAGAATTGGGGATTACTGTGTAACATTTTTCGGGTTTGTTTCCTATTAAAATACGATTACTTTTTCCATCAATAATTTTGCAATCATTTTTAGAGAAGGTAACTGAGTGATTGGAGTCACAAAATTGTGATATACCTAAGAGATTGGCTTTCAGGCCTTTAACTAAGAGAACATCATTCAATTCAGGAATCCCTTTCTCACTCAATGTTCCCTTACCTATGATCTAAGATGAAACACCATCTCCAAACATGACACTACCTCTAAGGGAGTCTATCTTGTTCTTTAATTTGGTTTTATCCCCAGTCATATGTTTAGATCATCCATAGTACAAATATCATCCAGTTGAAGTGCTTTGTGCCTTTAAAGAACAAATGACAATGTTGCACTTGAGCTGGGGTAGTAGATCATCTTTTCTAATCCAAATAGGCTTAGTGTTAAAAATTTCGTGACCTTTTGATTTGGAAAAGGTTTGAGGGGTATTTCTAAATGATTTTTTCTTAGTCTTGGATCCTCCCTTTTCTTTTTAGAGTTAGAGTTATTTGTGGCATGTCTATGAAGTACATAAGTATTTCTTGATTTCCTTAAATAGTAAAAGTTTTGATAGGTGGGAGTGTGCAACCTTTTCTGGAAACACTCATCAAAAGTATGGCCGAAAATATCGCAGTAGGATCTAAACTGATGAGTATAGGACTTGAATTTCTTGCTAAAGTCTTTGAAAATTGGATTGGATCTATTGGGTATAGTAGTCCAGTCGTCATTAGGTTTTGGTTTCTGTCTTTTGTCTCTGGCAGAAGGGCAAAAGTATTTTTCCTGACTATTCAGTTTCAACTGTTGATTGTACTGATTATATGTTGTTCGAGAGACATCGAGACTAGGTTCACCTTTTTGAACATTTTGAAAAGTTTGGCCTTGTTTTATAAAAGTAACATTTTTAGGAGAAACTTTGGTCTTACTTGTATGCACTATTTCTCCAAATCCTAGGCCAGACTTATCTTTAGAGTCAAATTTGCTTACAGTAACAATTTTTTCATAAGACTTAGTTTGTGTTTCAAAGTGTTGGCATTTTTAAAAGCACATTTGAAACCTTTTGCTTTGACTCTTCTAGTTCAATAAGGGTTGCCTTGTATTTTTGTTCAAATTCATGGTTTTTTTAATCAAAGAATTTATTCTCAAGGTGTAATTCTCAATCTCAGTCTCATGAGCAACACGTTGGGAAGTATAATATTCAGTGTTCTTCCTAATGGTTTGGTTAAGTAAATCGATACGCTCACTTATGGTTTTTATCATTTTTTCTAGGCGAGCACTCTTTTTAACTATTTTAGTGTATAACTCATGTAAATCAGGCAGGTCATCATCAGACTCACTATGTGCATCGTGAAGTGTCTCCTATGTTTTTAGTAGTTTTTTTACTCACGCACACGTTCAATTCGTCGTCAACATTCTCACTTTAACTCACACACAATCTTTCTGCAGTAACAGGAATAGAATTATCAGCAAGATCATTAACAACATCAACAGGCACATCAAGTTCATGAGCATGCAAGATTGTATCATCATTATATATTATCTTAGCAAAAAAAGACATGCGGTACTCATTTATCTAGGTTGACTCGGTTTCATCCTCATTAGAATCACTAGAGTCGTCCCATTTCTTACACATATTGGCCTTACTATTGTTATTAAAACTAGTTGGACATTTACTAGCATAGTGACCAAGTTTACCACAACGATGACACTTAATATCTTTTATGTCAGATTTAGGTCTGTTAGGGTCATAATTCCTCCTATTGTCATAGGTGTGTTTGGTATTGTCTCTGTCATGAGGTCTATGAGATTTATTACCTTGATAATTTGATTTGCCTTATTTAGAGACTACAACATTTCTGAATTTAAAAATCTTTTTGAAATCCTCACTCATAAGAGCTATTTCATTGCCAAGGTTTTCCAAATCACAGTTTTCAAGATAGTTAGTGTCAAAATCTATAGTGTTCAATTTAGGAAATATCAATTTAAAAGAAAACACAACATTTGAACTAGAGGCTTTATTAGTCTGTCTGGCCAATTGCTTTTTGAAGTCTAGTTCCAATTCTACAGTCCTCAGTTTACTACAAAGTAATTCAGGAGTCATATTAGGGTCATTCATTTCCTCAATAGCATATCTTTCGTTATCAAATTTAGATGGCAATGACCTAAGAATCTTTGAAACAATATCCTTTCTACTATAGGTTATACTATTTGCATGAAGTTTTGTAAAAATATCAGTTAACCTTATGTAGAAATCGTCAAAGGATCCATTGTCATTAATAAGCAGGGTGTTATATTGCTAAATGAGCATTTGAGTTTTTCTAGCTTTGACACATTCATCACCCTTATGAGCAATGACTAAAGTGTCCCATGCCTCTTTATAAGTAGAACATATGAATATTCTTTTGAATTCATGTTCGTTTATGGACATAAAGATGGCATTCTTTCATTTGTTATTATCTAGAGACAATTTTTTTTCTCTTCCTTAGTAAATTCACTGAGAACTTTCTTAACCCTTGTTAGATAAGTGGATGAAGTAGGTTTAGTAGGATGTTCAAACCCTGTTTCAATCATTTCCTCGACTTCATCACCCAGGTTTCCTTGAATGAAAGTAGTCATTCTTACTTTCTAACACGAAAAATTATTTCCATCAAAGAGTGGTGGTCTGGATAGGTTACCTAACTTCTCGATTTTTTCTTCCATATTCAAAAAAAATTCAGAAAAGAAGTTTCAAAAATAATTTCTCAAGTTTCAGGATCACAAAAGGTGTTCCTTCTCTGATACCAGTTCAAGAAATGCTTTAGGGTTAAAAGCTTATTTACAATATTAATAACAAATTCTTGTAAGTTGTGTAAACTCCGAGTAAACGTTTTGGGCAAAACTCTTTTTAAAAAACACAAGATGTGCTATAAAATATTTTCTGAATATATGGATTAAATTTGATAGTTGGTTATCGTCTTTTTATTTTTTAATAAACATCTACTAAAGTTACCATGAAGTCCCAATCACAACAACAGTTAAGAACATTCGAAGAAATAGACACACGGATTTTTAACGCGGTAAAACCCTTAAATAAGGGAAACATCCACGGTGCCCTCTACGGCACAAAACAAAAATCCACTAGAATAAAGAATCAAGCTACAACACTTAAGCAAACCACAAAGATCCTAACCTAAGTTCAGAATGTACCTACATGAGATTCTCCACTCCAAAGGTAATCTGAATTGGACTGATCTTTTCTTTCTACCTCTTTGCTTTTTCCTTAATCTCCTTCTCTTTGAATTATGATTCTAGTAACTCTTTCAAAATCCAAGATTCTCAAACAGAACCGCGGTGCCTAATTGTTCGTGTGACATAGTGTTTGTGAAGTGCTACTGCATCCAAACATGCTACTCACCATCTCAAGATTATATAAATAATCCTAACAAATTACAACAATTTTAAAATGATAGGTTATTTTTGAATCTTGATTTTTCAATCAAATTTTTTTTATCTTTTATTTATCCATATATCTCAAGGATACCTTGCTCAGAAGACGGTTCAAGGTCTTAAATAATTTTTTTATTTTGAAAATATTTTTGAAATTATAAACCTCCAATTGAGATCCAAACTAGACTAGAAGTCTAGTTTATTAAAACAGATTCAGACTTAACATGCAGAGACAGATTCAACAATTTTTGGCATAAAACTTCTTTTCAAATCTATGCATTAAAACATTAGGAAGAGTTTGTTGTGTTTTTTTTTATTTTTGTACATATGTATTTCATAAAACATGAAATAGAAAACTAGAAACACATACAACTTATTAGATCTGAAAATATTTTGAAACTAAAAGTTTTTATTTCAAAATTCGTTGAAACGGAATAGATATGCAATACTAGATCTAAAATGAGAAACAAAAAATAGAACGGGAGGTGTTCTCTTTTAGAAAAACTCAGTTTCAACAATGAAACTTAAGTCTCTCTTAGAGATGAGTTCTGAGATAATCACAGATATGAAGAGGTCTTCAAACGAAAACACAACACTGCAAAACACAGAAACCCTAGAAGGATCTAACTCTAAAAAAGATGGCTTTTCAGGTGTATGGGACTTTTAAGTTCGATGTTTGGTTTGGGAGAAAACACTTAGAGGTTTGAACTATGAAGAAAGTAGGGTTTCTTCTTTCTAATCTATCTCTTTTCTTTCCCTCTCTTCTCCTTTCTCTCTCCTCTCTCTCTTTTCTCTCAGATTTAACGAAATGGCAAAAGTCTCAAAATGCTGAGGCTTGGGTCCTTTTTATTCTAACAGAGGAAGGATCCAAAACATCGACCTCAATCCTATGGTTGGGATTGAGTCTTAGCCAATTGACTTTAATACAACGGTGCAACACTAGTGGTGGGTTAAGTGTACAATGATTGGTTTGAACTGGTTTCACAAGGATTGAGTCATGACACATGCAGTACGTTGATAATGTTGATCCAAGGGTTGCAAATGTGTACGTGTTTTGTGTCTAACAAAAAACACAAATCCAATCGATAGGCTACCAACACGTGTACGAACCAGATGAATGCAAAAATGCATGTCTGAAAATAATTACAAAGGCGACCTTGAATTCTCTATACCTTTTGGATTCTACCCAGGCAAATAATCAGCAAACAAAATAAGTTTTTGAAATTCAAATTTTACCCACAACACTTTTAAAAACAATTTTTAATTAATTCAAAAATCATTTGAAAATTATTTAAAAATTATATAAAATGATTGATGTTGAATTATATTGATTTTAAAATGACTTGAAGTGTTGAACCATTAGAGTAAATAGGTGATATGAATAATGCATAGTTTGTATCCTATTTGTGGTTTTAAGGATAGAAATAACTTCCCTTTGTTGATTCTCTTGGACAGGATTTCTTCTTTGAGTTTGAACCTTTGAGGAGATGGAGTTCTCATAAAATCTAACCTATTTTGTCAAGATATCCAAACTAGTTGGAACTCCTATATATGTATACTCAAGTAAGTCAATATATAGTGTGTTCTCACAAGTTTAGAGAGGGGGGTAGACCCCCTTCTCCACATTTTTTGGGAATTGTTCAAATATCATTTTTCTTGAAAACCAAGGTTAGAACTTATTCTCTATGCCATAAATCAATTATGAAATAATATATATATATATATATATATATATATATATATATATATATATATATATATATTATTACTACTAGTAGAACAACGTCCTGGTCCATTCTGTTGGTGATGACTTTTCTCAATATACTTTTCCATTGGGATGGATGTACCCCAAAGAATAATGAGAAAGTTCCTTTTGTCATGGACCCTCTTCTAGTCTAGTAGGAAGTATTACTATTAAAAAATAGTTGTTCTGGTGCAACCACCTCATATAACATGTAGATAAACAATACAAAAGTCATAATGTAATGACCAAAAATAATTGTTATTTATTTATTTCCTATTGCATACTGCTTACAAAACTTTGCTCTATCCACTTTACGAAAAAAAAAACTTTTCTTGTATTAGAGCAAGACATTCAGACTTTTCTAAAGAAATGAATTTTAATAAAACTAGGCATATTATTTTTTTAGCCACTTATAGTTAATAGATTGAAGGAAATCACTCTCAGGTTCCGATATGTGATAATAACCCGACTTTCCCACCCCCTCACCACGAAAGCACCTTCCTAGCTAGGTTTGAACTTTGATGTTAACATGCTGTGGAGATGGTGAGTGGATGCACATATGACCAAGTCCCCTACTTGAAATGACCTAGACTTAACCAAGTTCTTATAAGCCCTAGACAGCTATTGGGTGTAGACCTTGAAGTTCTCCTTAGCCTTGTCTATGTGCTCGTCTATTGACTCTAACTACACATACCGAGGGTCTGGAATGAGGCCATTGCTTAAAAAAACCCTAGATGAGGGTACTGCTAGCTCCACCAGGAGGACATACGAACTAGCGATAATGGATAAAAACTCGTCGGCTTCCTCTTTAAAGTTTTGTAAGCCCAAAGCACCATTGATAGTTTTTCATACCACGCTCCCGGTATATCCACCAACATCTTCTTCAGAATGTTGATCAGAGTCTTATTGGTGGCCTCTTCTTGGCCATTTCCCTTTGGGTAGGAGATACTTGAGTTGTTGTGCATGATCTTGTATTTGTCAGTAAGGAGTCTTATCTCCTTACACACAAATTTCCTCCCATTATTTGTTAGGATCATTTTAGGGATTCCAAACCTGCATATGATATATTCCCTTATGAATTGGGTCACAACTTGGGGAGTCACCCTCTTTAGGGGAATTTCCTCTGACCACTTGGTGTACAACTCTGTGTCCTTAAGGATGAAGGCATTCCCTTGAGAGGCTAGGGTGATCTTTACCACTAGGTTGAAGTCTCATATATGAAAGGGATAAGGAGTTGCTAAGTTTTGCAGACTGGCTGAAGGGTCATTTACCATGTTGTCATATACTTGGCAAGATATGCACTTCTTCACATAACCGATGGAGTCAGCCTCCATAGTTGGCAAGTATTACGCCAACGTCATCAGTTGACCATGTAGCTTGGCAGCTCCCATATGGGAGGGCTCATGAGCTTCCTTCAGCACTCTCTCCACATCTTATTTGGCTATACAATTCAATTTTTTCTCATTGTATCTCTTCCTCTAGAGCTCCCCTTCTACTATATATAAGCGGGACACTTTCTTTCGAAGATAAATATCATCTTCTCTCTCCACTAGAAACTCACCAAATTTCAAATACGCTATGTAGGGTTGCCTCTAATCTTCAAAGTCCTCAACAAAGTTAGCTTATGTTGGCTGGTCAAATTGGGTTTGTCACTTTAAACAACCCTGATATAGATGAGCAGCCACCGTGGTCATGGTGGTCCAGTAATAACCACCCTCTCTATAACCGGTGATAAGAGGGATATCAATATCCATGCAATGTTTCTCATGCATTGTTGCTAATATCTCTATAGCTTCCTCTTCTCCTACACATATTGATAAGAACCCACCGAGGATCTTGTGATAAAGTGTTCCTTGCAGTAGGAGGTAGTTCGTCAGCTCTAACATCTTCATTATTCCTTCTCTTATTTTTAACTATTTCACAACTAGACACCTCCAATATTATGGCTCGTCATTTAGAAATAAAAGCCTCACTGTGGCAAGTATCATTCTTCATTATACCATGATGGTTGCTTTCGGCTCGTCCATTTCTAATTTTTAAGCTATCATATCTAGCGCGTCGGGGTGTCTTTTCATTGTTCACGCACGTCTCCGAATGGTTAGTTTTAGGAACTGGCCAAATAGCTTCTCGATGATGGATCTATACGGTGCTAAGTTGGCATGCTTGAGGAATAACTCCCCATTAACTTATTTTACCATCGGGTTAGCATCCTCTCGTTTACACATCACTTTGATGCCTCTTCATAGCGCCTCCAGCAATCCCAGAATTAGGGCCTCCTACTCAGCCTCATTATTCGAGCATTTGAAATCTAGCTTGAAGGAGAGAGTGACATTTTCCTTATAATTTGAGAGGATAATACCTTCACCCTTGTTCCTTATGCACAAAATCCATCAAACTTCGTCTTCCACTCCTTCATTATTTTTGCAAAAAAATGCTTGGAAATTTTATCCATGTAGTTTTTCACTATGAGGATCAAAATTTTGGCTTGGGAAGTGGGCCAACATATCTACTATTGCTTGACTTTTAATGGCTTTTGGCACCACACACTTCAAATCATATATTAATATAATTAATAACCAACATGTTGTTCTCCCTACCAAGACCGTTCGCGCCAAAAGGTACTTAATAGGATCACGCTTAGTGACATTATGAACTGTAAAGGATAGCAAGTAGTGTCTCAACTTTTAGTCTAGAAAGGCCAAAGTGAGGCAGTCTCTCTCAATATTAGTATACCTGGATTCTATGTCTGAAATTACCCTTGAAAAGTAGTACACTATCCTCTCTACCCCTTACTTCTCTTGGGCGAGTAAGGTTCCTATAGATCTTTATGTTAAAGTGAGGTAGAACAACATTGGTGCCCCGCCTCCGACAGTATCATCGTAAATGAAGAGGCTAAAATTTCTTTGAATTTCTCAAAGTCCTTCTGCTCCTCTCCCTAAATCCACTTAGCTTTTTCCTTCAGCATGGGCAAATGGGTGGGTCACCACCGCTAGTGCACGTATTAATCTTCTTAGGTAGGACACCTTTCCTAAGAAGATCTTGAGTTGCCATTGAATTTAGGGTGGTGGCATAATCACAATGGCCTTCTTTTTTTCCTCATCGACCTGCACCACTTTTCGATTTACTACAAATCCTAAAAAAAATCCTGTAGTGACCCCAAAGCCACACTTCGAGGGATTCATTATCATCTTGTATCTATTGCATCTTTCAAATACCCACCTTAGGTCTTGGATATCCTTACTTTCTTTGACTTCACATCTAGGTCATCCACATAGAATTCCAATACATGATGAAATAAGTCATGAATGATGTCCATCATAGTTTGCTGATAGGTGGCCCCTACATTATTCAATCCAAATGGCATGATCGTGTAGTGCAAATTTCTCGATGGCGTGTGGAAGGCAGTCTTCTCTGCGTCCATTCGGCCCATCTTAATCTGATTATAATCGACATACATTTCCATGAAACTGTACATCTCATGACTCGAGGTATCATTTACTAGGTTGTCTATACATGGCAAAGGAAACTCATCTTTGGGGCATGCCTGGTTCAAGTTGCCAAAATCAATGAAAATCCACTTTTATCTTTCTTTGCCACCGGCACAATGCTAGAAATCCACACAGGGTGTTAGATGGGTTAGATGAAGTATGTGCCAAAAATTTCTCCACTTTTTCTTTTATCTTAATGTCTAGCTCAGTTTTGTATATATGAGTGTCCTGCCTAACTGGGAAATCTTTAGGAAGGACATTTAGCTTATGAGACTTCACATCCGGGTCTATCCCAGGCATTTCTATATATTTCCAAGAAAACATGTTGGAGAATTTCTGGAGCAAGCTAATGAACTCCTCCCTGAGTTTTGGGTTCAACCCTTTGGAGATTATAATGGGTATACTCTCACCTCTTAAATTACAAAGTTAATCACTTTTAGCTCTTGTAGTTGTTATTTTGGTGCATCTTACATACACTCAGGAGCTTCTTCTAGCTCCTCAATGTGCTCAATAATGTGGGAGTCATCTACCATAAAACATTCTGATTCTGGGTCGATGCTCTCATCCTAGAACGTCACCCACTCAGCCCATTACAAATGATATATAGCTTTCCCGTTCGAAAGGACGAACTTCTTGTATGTTTGAGATGGATTGACTACCTCATCTACCTTCCTTTTTCCTTTCTCCATCTATGGGATCACTATATGACACAATCGACCATGGATAGATTTTCTTGGCTGCTCATCCCCTCCAGTCACTGCACCCACTCTAAATTTCTTACTAAACTTCTTGTCTCTTCATCAAGCTTAGTGTAGAATGCTTCATCCACTAGATGGTCCTTCTCAGTACGTAATAGCTTCTAAATTTCTTTGATTAGGTTCTTAGTACCTCGAACGTTGCCTTTGGCACATTGATGATATGTGGAGGTCACTATGCTATGAGTGTGCATCCACTCACCCTATGAGCTGTAGGTAACTTGTATTGGCATTGATGACATGAAATTTAATGTGGGAACTGAAGTTCCCCAACTTAATACCCACATTCACATATTCAAATGATTGCAAGCCTGCGTTATCAAATCCTAAAATTACCAACGGCACAAACACTATATTTTCTTAAGATATCCCTATCTCATATAACGTGTTGATTGGCATGATGTTGATGGATGATCCTCCATCCATAAATGCCTTGGGTAAAGAAATTCCATTGATTATGGTTGTCACATAGAGCGGGCAGTTGTGAAAATATGGCATTTTCTTATCTGGTTCAAAGAGTACCACTTCAGAAGTGTATTGCTTAATCAGTTGCTCAATGGGTCCCCGCGTTGTTTCATTGCTTCCAAAACCTTCCTTGTGATGACTAACATGGTATCATACTTCACTCCTATCCGTTCGAATAACCATTTGAACTTGGGGATTCCTACTATAGCTTCACACTCGGAGTCCAAGTGTACCTCGTAAGTTTGAGCATTTCAGACATATTCTTCCTCAGATGTTCCTCATTCATCCAGGGTGAGGATGACATATACTTTACACACTAGAGGATTTACTTGATCACCCCTCGCATTCAGCCTATTGTTGATTAGGATTGAAGAACCATTCCTCACACATTTTTTCTTTCTCAATTTTTTATTCAGTATGAAATTCTAGTCCTTCCAACTTCTCATATATCTTCTCATTACCTTCCCACTCCAACATGTCTCGATATGTTGCTTCATCATATGCTAACACCATATTAACAGCATCATAATAATGTGATGTAAGTGGGTTCTCATTGACATCTACAGGAGGTATTTATAAGTATCATTGGTCACCTTCTCACCAATCATCCTCCGCAGATAGAAATAGTCTTTGGTGGAATGTTGTACTCCTTGATGCAACTCATAATACATGGAATTAGATTTGTTGGGACTTCCCTATTTGAATGAGGGGGACCTGCTATCCCGTCTCGTACCAATGTATGATAATAGTCTATTATTTCTACCATGCTACAAGGCAATAGTGGTGGGACATCATCATCAAATTTCCTCTTGCCAACTGGGTTATTGCCTTTAGATTCGAGGCCCCCATCTTTCCCTTTAAACCTCCATCTACATAATTAACCATTTTCCTCTTAGAGTCTTGAAATCTTCCAGAAATCAAAGGCACTTGCGTCCTCCAACTTGAAGGTATAGGCTTAATTATCATGGATATGTTACTAGAAACCCGGGTGAACTCCTAAAAGTCCCATATCTGGTCTCATTGACCAAATAAATCTTATACTCTTCCAGAAGCCCCTTGGGATATATTTTCAACAACCTTACATTTACCACATCTGCATGTACATCTAGTGCCCTCTCGTAAAAAGGCTCAATATATTGCATCAGCTCTTCATTGGGCTTTTGCACCTCCCGAGTCAGGTGTCTCAACGTGAATTGATCATCTGCCATAAAAAACTTTTGAAAGAATTTCATATGCATTTCCTCCCATCTGGGAATGCTTTTGGGCGCCAGGTGGGAGTACCATGTGTAGTCATTCACTATAAGAGTTTTATAGAACTCCCTTAACTTCAGATTCTTATATTCCCATGCACTCCTAGGTACACAACAAATCTTTTCACATGCCCTCTTGGATTTTCTCCTTTTCCATTGAATTCGATGAATTTTGGTGGAACATAACCCTCTAGGTATGGTTTCTCATTCACAATTTATGGGTATGGGTTCTCCAACTCCTCATACAGGTGAGAAGTTTCCCTTTGAGAGGAGGAGAGTAGGTTCTTCACTTCCTATATGGTAATAGTTTTGGAGGGAGACTCCTCTAAATTCACATTTTCTACTGCTGGGGAACTCAACGATATCATGACTTGCTCCGACACCACCTTTCGTGGAAAATCCACCTCTACTATCACTATTGCTGCAACAGTTGTCCCTCCAGAGGGGGATGTTGCTCATGTTACACAACTTTCACTCGAACTTTCCAAATACACATTATTTTGTTTCAAAGACTGAAAGAACATTCTAATAAAATTAATACTTGCCAATAGAGTTATTGCTTCTTCACTAGACTGCCCTCCTTGAGGAGAAGGTGCTCTAACACCGATCATTACCCCCTCCTCTTGGGTGCTCTGGTCACTCTGAACTCCATTTTCGACTGGAGTGTATTAAAAAATTAGCCTCTTAGAAACGTTAAAACCTTCTTTGTCCATGAAAGTGAGGATGCCTCCCCAGCGAAGTCGCCAAATGTAAGAGGGTAGTGTAACCCAGGTCTGTGAATAAATGGAACGGGTGACGAGTGACCCACTCCAATGGACTCTGCCTCTAATGTCTTTAAAGTTTCAAGAGCCGCTTCTGGTAAAACCTTCCTTTTTCGATAAAAATGTAGTCAAAACTAGAACCACTCCCTGAAATAAGATGAGCTTCATAAGAAATATTAGTAACTTGGAGAGAGAAATCTCCTGAGAACGATGGTTGTTAAGGTGGGAGTGAAGAAAAAGAACTTAGCACTTAGAGAGAGAGCATGCATAGATAACTAAGTGGATGGTGTGATTTTGATAGAGTACTGGTATGACGTGAGTTTATTATCTTCTTTTGACCTCACTAATGGTCCTATTTATAGGTGAATACTGAGGTTGGTTTAGGTCTTTTGGGAACAGAAAATAAGAGGGATAACTTAGAGGGACAAGGTCTGCAATGTACCTTTTGTCCCTACTGGGTCTACAGCTACATGTCTCCTCTAATAGACAACACCTGGTGTAAACCAAAGTCAAAAAGAAAATATGTATCCTAATGATGAGAAAAAGTTTTATTTGGTAAATATCTTTTCAAATGGTAACTTATTGTATAAACTTTGTAAACTTGAGAGTGGCCTCCAGGACCACCCTCTCTAAAATCATTTTCTACAAGTTCATTTCTTTTGTGCAAACTCTTGACTACTCACTTCAATTATGACTAAGTGTGAGTAATGTAAGTACTTGAGTGACTAATATAGTCTCTCTACTAGTATTCTCTCTATCATAAAGTTCTAAGTGGTTGAGCTTGCTCAACAAACCTTATTACTCAGCCACCAAGCCAAAACTCCTAGGAGATCCTAACTGACCTCTTTGAGCCCTGCTTGCTTAACTAGGCTACCTGTTCAAGAAGTACATATTAGTACTTTTTTATTTTCTAGGTAACAAATCTTAGGTAGGAGGCCACTATTGGTTAACCTCCTCACCCTGTGCCTTTTCCTGTAATACGGCATTTGGGGTAGAGGGGCCATTATAGGTGGACCTTCTCACCCTTCCTCTATTTCTGTGATATGTTAATTGACACAGAGGGGGTTACCCATAACGAGTCCCCTTGCCTTGGCCTTTTTCTGTGGCCTTAAATATTTGGAGAGTCTGCTCGTGGTGAGCCCTCTCAAACTTGCCTTTTTCTATGGCTTGAGTCTTGGAATGAGAGGCTACTCGTGGTGAGCTTTCCTCGTCTAAGCCAATTATCTGTGGCTTTCATCTTGGGAAGAGGGGCTTCTCGTGATGATCCATCCTCTCCCTTATTCACCTTCTTTGTAGTTTGAGTCTTGGGATGAGGGGCTTCTCATGGTGATCCTTCCTTGTCCAATCTAATTATATGTGTCTTTCATCTTAGGACTTGCTCGTGATGAGCCTTCCTCACCCGTGTTCACCTTCTTTGTAGTTTGAGTCTTGGGACAAGGAGCTGCTCGTGGTGATCCTTCTTCGTCCTTGATTCATTTTTGTGACTTGAGTTTTGGAATGGTGCGTCCCTCGTGGTGAGCCCTTCCTCGTCCACTTGACCTTTGATTTTGACTTCAACATCTTTTGGAGGGGATTTCTCGTGATGAGGCCCCTCGCTATTTCCTTCTTTCTGTAGATTCAAACTTGGGACTAGGCCCCTATGCTCTAAAACTTTTATTGGTAATTTTGGGTAGAAGTACCCCCTGCATATGGGCTACTTGCCAGTGTATTTCCTCAAATGGGTGAACACCCCCTCTATAGTATTCTTTATAGGAACAAAAAATAAAGTTTTTAAACTTAAAAAAAATTAGAAGCATTATCAAATTCTTAGTATAAGGACCCAGTTAAAATTTCAGGTGGATGAGCTCTTTGGTGGGATGATAATGTCGAAATGGGAATATTATCTAAATTTCAAAATATCATCGACACACCTTTCTTTAGGAGGGACACTAGTTTGGGTTGGAGATATTCTTTAGTGTCTGAATACCCCAATGATGATAATAGACTTCTAGTATGGTCAACACTTAAGAACATAGTTGAGGTTATGAATGACCTTTGGTTAGAGTAGGCGACCTTAATTTAATTGGGAGATATTGGGAAAATGTGTTGGGGATTGGAGGGCAACCGAAAGAAAATTAAAGAATTCACTAAAATTATTTATTGGTACAAAGTGAAGGATTTTGATTTCAAGGGCCCCAAATTCTCATGGAATAATGGCGGAATTGTCAAAGGGAATGTAAAGGAGAAAGTTGATCGAGTCTTGGTGAAAGTTGAATGGAGGTAACTCTCCCTAGATGTCCAAGTCACACACGAAAGAATAAAGGGGTTCGATCATTTCCCCCTCATCTTAAACATTGACCTAATAAAGAAAAGATTCCCTTGGAGATTCAAATTTTAATCCATGTGGGTTTGTTCTCATTTATGTTATGAAACCATAGTCGAAGAGTGGAGCGAAAAAGTTATGGGCTCCAATATGTATAAAATGATTTCTAAACTGAAATAAGTTTCCAAACTCCTTATTTAATGGTGGAAATATTCTTTTGGAAACATTAAAAATAATCTCAAATCTCGTAATGACCAAATTTCTCCAATCCAAATCAGTTCGAACCCTTTAGAAAGTAGGGTTATTAAAAATGCCCTCTTAAATAGAATGAATGATATTCTCAAAAAGGAAGAACAACATTGGCACCAAAGATCTAGAGTAAAGTGGCTAAAATATGGATATCAAAACACAAAGTTCTTTCATTCAACGTAGGCAAAGTAATCATCTCCTAATGATTAAATGGGAGGATGGTTCATAAATTGACGCTGAAGATGAGATAAAGGCACAAGATCGTGACCATTTTTCAACTTTTTATACTAGTCAAGGTGTAAGTGTTCAAGAAGAAATGGTTGTTGTTGTGGAAGAAGTAGTCTCTAAGGACATGAATATTATCATGTGCGAGCATATCACAGAGGCAGAACTGCACACGAATGTGATTTATCTTGAAGCAACCAAAGCTCCCAGACCCGATGGCTACCCAGGCCTATTTTTCCAATAATATTGTAATATCATTAAGGATGATGTATTTAAAGAAGTCCAAAGTTTCTTTTAATGTACGTTTTTTCTTAATGAGACAAATTTGGTGCTTATTTCTAAAGTCCAAGTCCCTGAAACCCTTAATAAATACTGCCCCATCAGCCTATACAACTTTTCATACAAAATTATCTCGAAAACTCTATACAACATTCTCAAGGCTTTCCTCCCCATATTATTTCACCAAACCAAGTTGCTTCCCTAAGAGGCTAATTGAAGACAACATCATTGTAGCACATGAGGCTTTCCACCACTTAAAAGTAATTTAGAAAGGTTCTAGAGAAGAATTAGCTCTCAAAATTAACCAAAATAAATCCGATGTCCGCATAGAATATTTGAGACAAAATGGGTTTTTGCAAAAAAACGGGTGCATCATATCGTGCATTGTGTGAGCAGAGACTCTTTCTTTGGTTTCATAAATGGGGAGTCAGTGTGCCAAATTCTCCCACAATGAGATTTGAGACAAGGATGCTATATATCTCAATACATCTTTTTGTGTGTTCAGGATCTTATATCCTACCTCTTTTCTATATCTCTCCAAACTAATTAAATTTTTGAGGATTAAGATCCATAAACATTATACTCCTCTCTCTCATCTCTTCTTTGCTGAAGATTTAATATTTTTCCTTATAGACTCTTTGGAAGAATGAAAGTTTTTACTGATATTTTAAAGGCTTATGGGTCAGTGTCAGGGCAACAAGTCAATCTTATTAAATCTGGAGTTTTCTTCTCCTCTAACAATAGAGAAGAGAAAAAATACAAGATAAAAAACTTTCTTAAAATTGAGACCCTGTACCCCGAATCTAAATACTTGGGCCAGCTGTTTGGAGGTAAATTTGAAAATACTTCATTTTCTTATATTTTTTAGAGGGCTTCTCATAAACTTTAAGGATAGAAACAACAACTTCTCTCTCAAGGGGAAAGAGAGGTTTTTATAAAAGTTGTGATTCAATTGATCCTTGGTTATGCTATGTTATGCACTCTCTTACCTAATAATATGTGAAAAAAAATTGAGGCAATTATCCATAGGTTCTGGTGGGGGTTTCGAGAACAAAAGAAAAATACAATAGAAAAAATATGATATTATTTGTACCCTCAAAACCTATGGTGGTATTGGATTATTAGACTTGAAGAGTTTTAATCTTGCTCTCCAAACAAAACAAGCCTAGAGATTAATCAAAGAGCCTGATACTAGGTGGGCAAAAGTTCTCAATGCTCTTTTTTTCCCTTGTGGTTATTTTTTATCAATAAAGAAGGGATCCAGGCCTTCATAGCTTTAGGCCAACCATATTTATAATAAAGATCTCATTATGAGAGGGACTCGATATAAAGTGGGTAATGACAATCAAATTAATAACTGGGAAGATAATTGGGTTATGAATCTTGTCTCTTTCAATATCTCTCCCCTAAATTGAGTGACTCCCCAGAATCTAAAGTTGTTAACTTAACCTGCCCAAGAACCAATAGTTGGAAAAGGAAAGGCTTTTGATCTTGTTCAGCCAACAAGGTATTGAAGCCATTACGTGTGCTCTCTAAAAACAAATAATATGAGTTAGTATGGTATTACAATAATTATGGTGTTTACTCTGTTAAATCAAACTATGTTAGGGCAGAACAAATGAAAAGAAAGAGATCAATTCTACGTCATTCATTATCCTTCTATCCTAGTGCTAAATTGTGGAAATGCATATGGAGAAGGAACCACCCCCCCCCCCCCCCTAAACTCAAGCACTTCATATGGAAAGTCTACAATAATACCCTTTCTACTAGAGATAACTTGTTTATGAGAAAATATGTAGTTTCCCCCATATGACTAATTTGCAACAAAGAACCTCCGGATGTTGAGCGTTTGTGGTTGAGGTGTAAAGCTATGGGTGAGTATTGAGAAAAAGTGGGATGGAAGATATATATCTTGATGGCCACTCAATTATCAAATAGTTAAATGAGATAGCCATAAAAGTCTTGATGTTTTAAGAGAGCTTTCGTTTTATGCTTGAAAAATATGAGTTGAAAGAAATAATTTTTTTTAATGATGAACCCACAACCCTAGAATTAGTCAACTTGCTAATAAAGATAAGTTTTATTTGTTGGTCTCCAACTAGGGGTGTGCACGGGTCGGTTCGGTTCGGTTTTGGGCCGCAATCCAAACCGAACCGATCGGTTCGGTTTTGGAAAGGGTTAAACCGAAACCGAACCAACAATGAAAAAAATCGTCGGTTTCGGTTTATGTCGGTTTCGGTTCGGTTCGGTTTCGGTTCGATTTTGGTTAGTTTTCGATTTTGGTCGGTTTTTTTTTTTGGTGGTTTTCGGTTTTGGCCGGTTAATTGATTTTGCATATAAAATATAAGTTTTTTAATATAAATATTGATATCGGTTCGGTTCGGTTCGGTTCGGTTCGGTTCGGTTTTTTCCATGGCTAGACCACCAACCGAACTCACATGGTCGGTTTTTTAATTCCTTAAACCGTAAACCGAACCGGGCTAAAAAAAACCGCCGGTTTTGGTTCGGTTTGGGCCGGTTCGGTTCGGTTTTCGAGCCGGTCGGTTTTTTTGAACACCCCTATCTCCACCTGATATTGGATTTTTGAAATTTAATGTGATGGGGGTTTTGCTAATTCCAATTATCCAACTTTCATTGGAGAGTTTGTTATTTAAAAATGCACTTTTAATTTACATTTACAAAAATATTGCATTTTTAAATATATTTATAAAAATATTGCACTTCATAAATTTGTGATTGACAACCTCATTTTTATCATGAATTCGTTGTTGTCAATCGTGAATTTAGGTTGGATTAATTTAATGCTAATTATTTATGAGGTATTAGTAATAAATCTTAATTAACGGTTGATAACAATGAATTCAAGATAAAAACGTGGATGTCAACTGCAATTTCTCTCTCTAACCCACTTTTCCTTCTCTTAACAAGTACTCTTCCCTCTTTTGTTTAAAAGGCCCAACACATAAATATGGGTTATAATCATCTTCTCTCACCATCCCATTTATGCTCCATAATTAAAATTTCTCAGGAGAATCATTGGAAGTTATAAACCATTGGACGTTACACACCACACTTACATATCTTTTTCTATCCTCTTAACCCAATCTTCTTTTATCTTTAAACTTTCTCTCTATCATTTCAAGCACACTTTAAATGTGTACTTATACAAATATAATTAAAATGAAACTAACAATATTTCCTAATAAAGTGATATATATATATATATATATATATATATATATATATATAACCAATAGTGAATGTATGCACCATTTTTAGTGTTGTTTATTGTGAAGTTCCTTCATAGTAAGATGTGAGAAGAACAAAAAACATTTAAAGGGGTGCAAATGGTTCAAATGGGTTTTGCAAAAAAATAGTGAGATGTTCTTTCTTTTTTATTTTATGGTTAAGATGGGTTCGCAAAAAAATAAAAAAGTTCACATGGTGTTTTCTTTTATATTTCGAATGATTCAGATTTGTTTGGCAAAGCAAGTTGTGTTTTTTTATAATCGTTCAAATGGATTTTGTCAAAACAATTAATTATTCCTTGATCTCAAACGTAACTTATTTGATACTCTACATGATACAAATCTACCGGTCAGGTTACATATAGCAACAACATCTTAGAAATTTATCAAGGGGGCATCATATTCTAGAATACCTTCTAGATGTGGATTCCTACGGGGTATGATCTCGAATATACTCACACAATCATTGCCCAACTTACAGGTTTTATTTGTCAGATATAAAATGGGATCGCACAAATCGACAAATCAAAGAAATGATAATGCAAATACTCTAATTCTCATAATCCTCATGATTTAGAGTCTATGCATCCTAAGCAGACTATGAGATTTTACAAGTCTAATCTAGTCAGTACCTAGACTTTAATTTTAGTGTTGGTAATGTTCAATACATCCATTATGTACTGGTACAATCCTTCTTTAACAATCATACAAGTTCCTGAACCATTAGACAGGTTCCCATAGCCACGATAGACTACTAGGATTTCACTTACAGTTTTAACAATATTATATTACTCCTCTTATCTAAACTGTAAATTATTTAACGTACTAGAACTAGAATTAAGGCATTTGGTGACCACACCAGAATTCCTACTAAGTCTGATTGTCTGGCATAAATAATATATTTACAAACAAATATAAGGTGTTCATACTAACATGATTCTCATTTCAAAATAAGGACAATAAAGTACCTTTAATATTAAAAAAAAAATTCTTTACATGGTTTAACTAATAAAAACCTAGAAATCTCCCACTTCTTCTTAAACCCATGTGGACATACGTCTAACACCCATTCCCCCCACATGACTGTTAAAAGTCTTAACTGGTAAGATCTTTGTAAAAGGTTCATTTAGGTTGTCTTATGATATAATCTTGGTCACATTGAAGTCTCATCTCCTCATTATCTCCCGAGTCAGGTGATATTTACGTTCTATGTGTTTAGTCCTCTTATGGGTCATGGGTTCTTTTGCATTTAAAACTATCTCGCTGTAGACACCCCATTCTATTACCCCTAACTCTCATTAGGTCCCTAGTACCTACCTTCATCACCACGAACCTAGACCATACCCCGAGTACTGACCTAGAAGCCATCGGGCACTCCCAGGCTACGTTTGACCAAAAAGTCAAACTCTTCAGCTTGAACAAGTCTAAATGAATCTTTGAAGGTCACTAAAATCCATTTCCAATGGTCTGTCCCGTGCACAATTCCGACTTATCATGCGGACGAACGATCCGTTTGTGTCCGGAACTTGATCCAGAGGCCACCGGGCGCTCCCGGGCACTGTTTGACCTAAGACAACTCGTCAGCTAGATCGAGGCTGAATGAATCTTCGAAGGGTACTGAAACCCCTTTCCAATGGTCCGCTCCGTGCCCAATTCTGACTTACTATGCGGACTAACGATCCGTTTGACTCCAATAGATCACCGAATGCTTCCAGGGCCCAGTTGACCAAAGCCAACTCCCCAAACTGGGTCAAACTCTTTGTAATATCTAAGTAAATCTCCTAACCTTTCCAACAGTCGACCCCGTATGTGATTCGGACTTACCATGCGGACGAACGATCCGTTTGCGTCCGAATGATTCCCTATCCAATGGATCGACAAACATTTCCAAGCCATATTTGACCCAAAGTCAACTCCCTAACTCGGGAGATGTCCAAAAGACTTTCAAAGGTCTCTGAATTACCTTTCCAACGGTCTACCTTGAGCATGATTCTAACCAACGGTTTGCCCTCGGCAGCCAATTTTTTGAAAAGGCCTTAAACACACTGCCAAATGGCAGGTTCCAGAACCTGCCTATTGGCATGACGATCGGCAATGACCTGGACCTATAAAAGGAGGCCTTCACCTCATTTGTAAGGAGATCCAGATCTGATAAAAATCTCTCTCAGCGAATCCCAAAAACCTCTCTCGAAGACAACGCGATTTCAACATCCAAATCCCTTTCTAAATTCCACTTTTCATCACCCTTTTCATCAAACTTGATGAATTAGCCACTCTCCATCATCATCCAAGTGTAAGGGCTGCTCTCCAACATTAAAGATCAAGCTCAATATCTTCAAGAAGGTCCAACTTTCTCAACTTTCTCTTCAAATTCCCTTAAATTCACAATAACTTGTTTTATTACTTAGCACTTTTATTATTTCATCTCACACATCCTAATATACTTTTTATTTAGTATTATTGCACATCTCTTATTTTCATATAAATAAAACCCAAAAAATAAGAAAAAGAGTTTGCTCATAAATTCCAAATAGGGATTCTCATACTTTTCTCACACTTTTCTCACAACGAAAAAACTTTTTCTACACACACACACTCTCACAAATAAAAGTTCCCCCATTTGGATTTATGGGATAAACCCCACCCCTCGTTTTGTATGCGAACTATGTGGACTTTGATGCCTTCATAGGCTACGTAGGCATCTCGGGGTAAAACCCGAGACTCGAGTCCTATTCTCACTTTCTCTCTCATGCTCTATCTTCTTTAATCCAATTTTCTTATATTCTATACACTTGTTCTTAGTGACATATTACTCCATATGCGTTATCGTTCTGTTATAATGATGCAAGGTTAATCGTGTAAATCTTATTTTTTAATATTATTTTTATACCTTCCTACAGATGACTCGCTTTATCTCTTCCATGATACAACTCGAGGATTCCTATCTCCACTATATATATACACATGCACACATATCACAGGGAAAATAAAAAGGGGAAATAGCAAACATCCATGAGAGACCGAAAGGGCGGAATGGGTGCCTAACACCTTTCCATTTCGTAACTTAGCCTCCGAACCCTTCTCGAATAATTTTGGTTTCGTATGCACCAGTATGTCTTTGGATGTCGTCCTTCAAGATGGCTTCCCCTTTTTCTTTTGTCTGTTTTGAGTAAAATAGACTGGAGACTCTAAATCTCTCTACATTTTTACACCTCATCTCAAACGACGCCTACCGAAGCGCTCCCGAGAGGGATGTGCGGGACCCGAGGATCCTTCCTTTACGCGCTCGCCCACGGTGAGGCTCAGGGATGGCCACAGTCGCGACTCTGCTGGGGATATGTATGTTTTGAGGCCTTGACTCTATTTACATGAATGTTATATTTTTTTTTATATTTCCCCTATATCGACATGTTCCCCCTTTTCATGTGTATCCCATGCCTATGCTTCTGTTCACACACTTGTAGAAAATTCTCCATGTACACTTCACACCACGTGCACCTAGGATCACATATATCCATATGTTGTACACATCACCCATTCATACTTGGTGTACCTTTGGTACTTGTACTTTTCTCCCTATTTGGCATAATCAAGAAAAGCCTTCTCATCATAAGATACTAATAAGAGAATCATGCATGATTCACACGACATCACCAAAGAGCATTGTTATTGAACAAATTTTACCCAGTAACTGGAAGGTCACTTCGTGATGGGCGCTGGTCCGGCAGGGCACAGTTAGCCTAAGCAATATGACTCTCACCTTCCATTGGCCAAGTACCTTCGACGTTTATCGAATGGTTCCCCGCATCGTACCGCTTGAGCGAAGTCATAACGGGAGGTATATCACACGGAATTCGTTCACGTACGCCGAGTATATCAAATTTGATCTCACATGTACCATCCCCACGAGGTATATAGTGAGGCAATTTACGTACACTCGGGTATATCAAATGGCTTGTCCACACGTACCGATTGCCCGCAAGAGCAAGACGTATATCGTGGAAGTCATGCCAAGGGGGGAACCCATGCTGATTCACCCAACCAATTACATACCCACATATATGTGTCAAACCTAGGACCCACTTTAGATTGTCAGTTTTAACCCAAAACTCTGCTGAAATTCCAGGTCGGCATGACGCCCAAATTTTTGAGCATTTTTAAAATGGGACCCTGTCCATGATCCTGGTTACAAGTCCAACCGTAGCTTCTCATATATTAAAAACCTGTAATACCCCGCATTTTTATCGATATTTATTTATGGGATTAATTAAATTAAATGTGAATTAATTGAGAATTAATCCGGATAAAATACTAACGAGATGTGAGTTTGTATTTGATTATAACGTGTATATATGGCAATATATGAATATTGAAAATATTGAAATTGTCGCGAGATAGAAAAACGGCAATTTGGAAATTTTGTTGGAATGCGTGTGACAGTCGCGTCAGGAATGTAATTATTTAAATTAAAAAGTGGATTTTATTTTTATCAACCATATGGTCATTTTGAGTGCGCCAACGTGTCCGGAAGGGTCGAAATAGTCAGAAAACACTAGTCGGGGGTTTAGTTTGGGTCCCGGGGCATTATTGGGCCATACCGGCAATTTAAAAGGGTATTTTGGTAATTTTGAAATATTAGGATAATTAACCAACGAATTTTGGGAGTTAGATAATAGGATATTTAGTGACCCACTAAGCCATTACCAGCACTTAACCAACTAAAGGGCTACGGGAGTTATAGGAGAGGTTAGGAGAAGTTCCCAAAAGAGAAACACAACCTCTATCTTCAACCTTCAACCTTGGGAGAGAAAGAGAGAGACCAACCTTCATCAATTCAACAGCAAATTCAGAGAATAATCCGAGGCAAGTGGTTTAATTACGTTAATTTCAAGCGAATGCTTCTTCCATGCTTAGAAATTGATATATTTGCATTTTATTGGGAGATTTATAAAAACCCATGAAATTGGAGTTATAAATTCAGATTTGATATAGGTTTGCATGTAGATTTGTTATTGGGGGATTGGACTAAAAGAATTATTACTTTTTATGTTACAAAAACGGATTTATTTATGGAAATTGAAGACTTTAAATTTCTAGGGTTCACGTTCATAAGGTTTGGGAAAAATTGGGGAGTTATGATAATTAGATGATGTTTAGGAAGATTTGGCCCTATATAAATGTTAAGTTATGACCTATGAATGTTTAGTGTGGATTAGAAATCTTAAAATAATGTTGGGACGATTTTTATATGGTATTAGAGGTGAAGAAAGTAGAGAAAAATGAGATAGGAAAATTCTGGGCTCGAAAGTGGCATCTCGTTAGAAGACCTGCCCAGGTCGTTCGAACGAGCTCGTTCGAACGAGCTTCTAACGAGGTGACAGTTTGCCTTCTAACGAGTGGGATGTTCGTTCGATGCCTTTCGTTCGAACGAGATCTCGTTAGATGCCCCTTTTGTTCGAACGAACTCTCGTTCGAACGACCTCTTTCGAACAAGACGTCTAACGGGTTGACAGTTTGGCCTGATTTGATTTCTAGTGTCCCGTAACCTTGTTTAATTGTAGAGATGACATTCCCTTAATGACTAATTGAGATAGTTGGGGTATTTGGGATATATTGAGGAGAAAACCTAGAAGTGTGAGTGGAACCAAATAATATTTGTGGATTAGGACGCGGGTGACTAATCACGTTGTGAGAATAATTTATGAATTAAATACATACGAACCGAACATATGAAAGGTGTAAAACTATAAGTTGGTATGAGAATGAGAAGTATACCACTAATAAATTATGGTAATTACTAAGATGTGTGCATGCTTAGTATATCTATATGATTTTATGTGTATGACATACCTACCATACTTGCTATCACGGGAGGTTTACGTTCGATTAGGGCCATCTAATCCTTGTGTGCCCGGATTTAGATTGGTACCTAGAGAACATAGTTCAAGAGAATGACTTATTTATGAGGTAATAAGACAGTTGACTATGGAGGCTAGGTATGTACGTGACCCATGGATATGTTGAATTATGTTCGCCTCCATTTTTGTGTGTGGTGCTTATTATAACAATTCCTGAGAGATTCCGAATTTGTAATCCTTATGTATGTGATGTACCGGGATGGATAGCAGAGTATGTGTGCACCACAGCTTAGCCTTGGGGTGCTTATATTGTATAATTATGATGTGCATAATACGGTTAAATGAAAAGGAATTTGTATGTTTAATTGCGAGTATAATTGTAGTAACGTCTTGATAAAGATAAAAAGGGATAACCTGCTGTGAAATCTTTTGCTAATAATTGAGAATCCGAGTTTAAGTAAGGCTACCTATCTAAGTGATGACGTTGGGAATTTATATTATGAATCGAGTAGAAAGGTTAGAACTTATGTCGGTTTAGTTAGATATGAGAATCACTTGAATGAGTACGGTACGTTAGGAGTGCACAATTAGTCGAGAGGTGAGTAGTTCATGTGAGAGAACGTCCTAACATGTATTTTGCATTCATTGATTTAATGTTATTAAAGCACTTGTTGTTTTTAAAATACTCTCCACTTTCGGGCTCTGACCCGTTTGCTTTCAAATCTACTTTTTGTAAAAACCTTTTTAGGTGCCCAGCCACAAGGACACCATGCATAGAAATTCTATTCAGGTGACGAGCTGTAGCTATTGTGCAAGTTATAAGGCCTTGATATTAGACGCCTCATTTTCTCGTCTTGACTCCATATTCAGTTCCACCATTTGTAGGGCATGTCGCTCATTTCTATTAGAGATATTTTATATTTCAGTTATTCAAAATGTGGATTGTAATTAATTCAGGATTTAGACTTGTTTTATTATTTCAGTTGTGGGATTTTTGTGAGGAGTATTTCCTCCAGACTTATCATTATTTGTTGGTGATTCTATTTCTTATTTATGGTTAATGGTTACGTTAATCTTTCATAATTCTTTTATTGCATGTTAATGAGATTTAATTTAAAAATTGACAACTTACTTTTTAAATACTAGGTGGTTAGTAATTATTAAATGTTTTCGACAGTGATGCTATTAACTGAACCAACTTGGCATTTTGAATTAATTTAATAAAGGAGTAGCTACCCGGTATTTAATTAGTCGGGGTGTCATAGGTGGTATCAGAGCATCAGGTTCTTGTGTCCTTTAGGATCTGTACGGCTTATTATGTTTTCGCTGAGCTATCTTTGATATAGAGCCCTATGTTTGGGATTGTTGATTCCTTTAGTAAAATTTCGCTCTCCTGCTATGATGTATATGATAGCGAATCGTATTGCGATCGGGTGTATTCGTGTGCTGAACAATGTAGTACGTCAGGTGAAGACAGTTGGGTGAATAGCACGAGGCAAATATATATTGAGGTTAATTGATTTATTTAAAGAAGGATGACCGTAGTTGAAGTCACCGATATTATGGGAAGAAAGTTCTGGATGATATAGAAGGCTAAGGTGCTACTTGAGACTTCCGGGTACAACTATAGTAGAAATGGGGTCAAATTAGACACATCCAACAAGGTTGGAATGGGAGAGAAAGAGTTAGGTGTAACATTGAAGAGAACTAGCAGTAGGAATACTCGAAAGGCGAAGACGGCATGTGCTAGACGAACGAACGCAATGAATCCAAAGGCTTGGACATATGTCAGGATATGACCAATTGAGAGTGAAAATTTGGAGAAATTTTTCCTTCACTCATAAGAGAGGAGATTCAATGGTGAGAAACAAGCAACCCACTTAAAAGTGGAATGTGATGTCGAGAGGGTGTACACATATGGTTTGACCATAAGTTCCTTCATCAGATATTCAGGTTGAAAGACGAATGTTATTCTGAACTCACATAGGAGGACCAAATAGGGGTCAACTTGTGAGGAGAAATTTAATGTTGTAGCGAACCTTACACCGGGTGGAGAAGGTGGTATATAGAAGAGGATGTTAAAGGGAGAATCTACATACAAGAAGAATTGTTAGCTCTTATGGGGAATTCTGCTTGGATGATAAATACAGATAGTAATTATATCGCGTGGTGTAAATTTGGAGGTAAATGTTCCCTTGGGTAGGGAGATACAAAAATCAAAAAAAAAATTTAGAATAAGACTGGGAAAATGGTGTTGGAGAAACACAACAAGGAGGACGACCCAATAGAGAAACCAGTTAAAATGATTCGGATAGCTGAATTACTACCGGGCAAGGGTGATTTCAGTGAGAGATGTAGAAATTAGTAGCGTGTTCCTTAGGGCCATCAAAACTAAGGGAACAATGGAGATAGTCTTCAGAGCTGAGACTACCAACGTCCGAGAAAAGGACCACTTTAACATGGTCAGGGTGACCGGAAATAAGTGGAGTATGTGTAGAGGTACTTTGTGGGAGTGAAAACCCGTGCGTTATAAAAAAATTTCCCGATACAAGAGTAGGGATCAAGGTATTGTGCCTGGCGAGGGCAACAGTTATTGAAATATCCGGTTTGGGACAGACATGTGTGGTAAGTCCAGGAACCATTTGGGCAGCCGGGACGATTATTAGGATAGAAGTATGAGTTATATCCTCAGACGAGGATGCATGTTATTTGTGGCATGAATGAGTTACTACATTTGTTACAATTGTATTTTCACTTGAGAGTCGAGTTTAGTGAGTGTATCAGTAAGTTTATTATATATAAGAACATTCTCCCTGATAGTGTGGGGTCACTTTTATTGTCATCCGCGGAGGATGAATGAGTATATTAATAGCAGTTTATACTTTATCGAAATTACTCGTTTTAGTGTTGTGTTACACGAGTATGATATGATCTTAATTATTGTTTAATATATATATGATTGTACCGATAGTGTGCCGGTGTTACAAGTTTATCGAAGTTACTACCTTGGGGTAGAATGTTTTGGTTCTGGAGAGGCCCCATGTGTGAGAGGGCCGGGCTCAAAATTGTACTATTGTAGATATGTATATATATATGTTGTGATTTCAAAGTATAATGGTCTCGGACATTTAATCCCAGTATGCGTAGGGATTTCATTATTATGAGTCGTATGTAATTGATTTACTAGTCAACAAAGAGTTAGTTGGTTTTTATAATTAACGATAGAGAGGTCGTAACAAAAAGAGTGCATTGTTTTATCACCCGTTAGAAATTTGGAAGTTTATACTCATAGTTGTGTGTTTGGGGATGGGAATTTGAGGGTCTCAAAATGTCTCGCATGTTGTATATGAAATGTGATTTCCATCACTGTAAAGAGAAAAGTGTATTTCAGAAGGAGTTCCTTGTTTATGTACAATTGCGATCGGAGATGTAACTTTGTTGTTAAGAGACGGGAGTATAGGGGTACATATTATGGACAGTGCTTAACGGATTCCGATGACCAACAATGTTAGGTAGTAGTGTATCGGGGGGGTTCCTTGTTTGGATTTCGCTTTGCGAGACACCCCACGCATGAAACTTACCGTAAGGTTGGTAGTAAGGAGATGTGTGGTCATTCGTTCATGATTTGGATACCTCAATCGTTATGGAAGTAAGTAGTTATAACTGGAAGTAACAAGGAGTAAATTATGATATAAGGTCAGTAAAACCAGTGGTGGGGTGAAGAAGTACTGAAAATTTTGATTTTATTTCGACAGGTTGAAGGATGCATTGAGGTTAAGAAGTATTTAGGATTTCTAATTCAGAAGCGATTGAGAACGCCCAAGTGGTATAGAACCGTTGTATTTACAGTGACAATAAAGACTTTGGGATTTGTATGAAGCGTATATAATGTTTAAAAACCATATGGCTGGGTTATAAGGGGCGTAGACATCTTGATTTGCTAAAGTGTAAATCAAAGGAAGAGGGAACATAGACGGGTGAGATTATTACTTATGAGATTAAACGTCATAACAAAAGGTGTAAGTGAATATCATGTGTAGTCAGTGTAGCACATTCAAATTTGGAGGAAAGGCAGTAGAAAGCCATTTAATAAAAGGATATCTCTTGAGAAGGCGAATAAATTATTATGAGCAATTTGGAGTAGAGTTCCGATCAATCGAATGTTGAGGGTGACTCAAGAGTAATTAGAGTGAGAATGTTAATAAGGTATAATGAGTCCGGATTTTCACAAAGAGGTGAGAAAGTGTAAGGATCAAAGCTTTGGCATACGCCAAGAGAAGCAGAGGATCGTTAAGTATCACTTAACGGGAAGGAACATTTACAAGAAAGTCAGCACTTAAAGGGGTGTAGTAAGTAGTATAACGGTTGGGTGTTAGATGATTAACCAATTAATTTTGTATCCAACCGATGATACCAGGGATGGAAGAGTCAAGTTAGTAAATTCCTTGAGGGGTAACAAATTCCTTCAAATACGTGAGTCATGTTGTTCAGAGGGAGACAAATTGTTATATACTTGAAAGACTTACACTATTAGATAGTGAACACGCCGGTACGTGGTTCGACGTAGTATTATTTTGAACTGGGATGAAATCCCCGAAATCCACATTTAGGTGGAGTGACAATAAGTAGTGGGAAATAATGATTCAAACTGAGGGTTGTATCACCTATAACCCGAGGTGCAGGCGCAAGGTGACTAAACGACTGATGGATTGTATGAAAGAAACTTTGGATTCATTACGATATTTTCAATTCCAAATCAGGTATAACTAGTGAGGTATATTGTAGTCATGAGGAGGAGATATTACCTAATGGTAGAGTTGGGGGAAAATCACCCGTATCTATTTATGGTGGACAAGGTGCTTACAAAGGTTTGTGTGACACCAACAGGCTGAAGTGGTTTTTCCCTTGTGTAAAAGTCAAACGTCGGGATATTTCAAGGAATGGACATGCGTAGTCAGATGTGTTATTGATACATCCCAGGATGGGAGTTTGGAGTTTTGATAAACGTGGGAGTTAGTAGTGAGGTGCGGACTCACAATACTAATAAAAATAATGCGGCTAATGATGTATAGGCTATTTTTATTCGAACGTTGTTTAATAAGAGCACAACATGAGGTGCATTTATCGAAGATTATCCTGATAAGGTATCAAGTATGTAAAACAAGCTTGTTGTGAACAAGGGCTTTAGTGATTGGGATTTTTTTATATTCTGTTTGGAATACAAGAGGGTACCGAATTTTTCCAGGTATGCCTTATTTTTCCGAATTTCGGGACGAAATTCTGTTATTAGGGGGGAAGTATGTAATACCCCGCATTTTTACCGATATTTATTTATGGGATTAATTAAATTAAATGTGAATTAATTGAGAATTAATCCGGATAAAATACTAACGAGATGTGAGTTGGTATTTGATTATAACGTGTATATATGGCAATATATGAATATTGAAAATATTGAAATTATCGCGAGATAGAAAAACGACAATTTGGAAATTTTGTTGGGACGCGTGTGACAGTCGCGTCAGGAATGTAATTATTTAAATTAAAAAGTGGATTTTATTTTTATCAACTGTATGGTCATTTTGAGTGGGCCAACGTGTCCGGAAGGGTTGAAATAGTCAGAAAACACTAGCCGGGGGTTTAGTTTGGGTCCCGGAGCATTATTGGGCCATACCGGCAATTTAAAAGGGTATTTTGGTAATTTTGAAATATTAGGATAATTAACCAACGAATTTTGGGAGTTAAATATTAGGATATTTAGTGACCCACTAAGCCATTACCAGCACTTAACCAACTAAAGGGCTACGGGAGTTATAGGAGAGGTTAGGAGAAGTTCTCAAAAGAGAAACACAACCTCCATCTTCAACCATCAACCTTGGGAGAGAAAGAGAGAGACCAACCTTCATCAATTCAACAGAAAATTCAGAGAATAACCCGAGGCAAGTGGTTTAATTACGTTAATTTCAAGCGAATGCTTCTTCCAAGCTTAGAAATTGATATATTTGCATTTTATTGGGAGATTTATAAAAACCCATGAAATTGGAGTTATAAATTCAGATTTGATATAGGTTTGCATGTAGATTTGTTATTGGGGGATTGGACTAAAAGAATTATTACTTTTTATGTTACAAAAACGGATTTATTTATGGAAATTGAAGACTTTAAATTTCTAGGGTTCACGTTCATAAGGTTTGGGAAAAATTGGGGAGTTATGATAATTAGATGACGTTTAGGAAGATTTGGCCCTATATAAATGTTAAGTTATGACCTATGAATGTTTAGTGTGGATTAGAAACCTTAAAAAACTGTTGGGATGATTTTTATATGGGATTAGAGGTGAAGAAAGTAGAGAAAAAAGAGATAGGAAAATTCTGAGCTCGAAACTGGCATCTCGGTAGAAGACCTGCCCAGGTCGTTCGAACGAGCTTCTAACGAGGTGACAGTTTGCCTTCTAATGAGTGGGATGTTCGTTCGATGCCTTTCATTCGAACGAGATCTCGTTAGATGCCCCTTTCGTTCGAACTAACTCTCGTTCGAACGAGACTTCTAACGAGTTGATAGTTTGGCCTTTTTGGCCTGATTTGATTTCTAGTGTCCCATAACCTTGTTTAATTATAGAGATGACATTCCCTTGATGACTAATTGAGATAGTTTGGGTATTTGGGATATATTGTGGAGTAAAACCTAGAAGTGTGAGTGGAACCAAATAATATTTGTGGATTAGGGCGCGAGTGACTAATCACGTTGTGAGAATAATTGATGAATTAAATATATACGAACCAAACATATGAAAGGTGTAAAACTATAAGTTGGTATGAGAATGAGAAGTATACCACTAATAAATGATGGTAATTACTAAGATGTGTGCATGCTTAATATTTGTATATGATTTTATGTGTATGACATACCTACCATATTTGCTATCACGGGAGGTTTACGTTCGCTTAGGGCCATCTAATCCTTGTGTGCCCGGATTTAGATTGGTACCCAGAGGACATAGTTCAAGAGAATGACTTATTTGTGAGTTAATAAGACAGATGACTATGGAGCGTAGGTATATACGTGACCCATGGATATGTTGAATTATGTTCGCCTCCATTTTTGTGTGTGGTGCTTATTATAACAATTCCTGAGAGATTCGGAATTTGTAATCCTTATGTACGTGATGTACCGGGATGGATAGCAGAGTATATGTGCACCACAGCGTAGCCTCGGGGTGCTTATATTGTATAATTATGATGTGCATAATACGGTTAAATGAAAAGGAATTTTTATGTTTAATTGCGAGTATAATTGTAGTAACGTCTTGATAAAGATAAAAAGGGATACCCTGCTGTGAAATGTTTTGCTAATAATTGAGAATCCGAGTTTAAGTAAGGCTACCTATCTAAGTGATGACGTTGGGAATTTATATTATGAATCGAGTAGAAAGGTTAGAACTTATGTCGGTTTAGTTAGATATGAGAATCACTTGAATGGGTACGGTACGTTAGGAGTGCACAATTAGTCGAGAGGTGAGTAGTTCATGTGAGAGCACGTCCTAACATGTATTTTGCATTCATTGTTTTAATGTTATTAAAGCACTTGCTGTTTTTAAAATACTCTCCACTTTCGGGCTCTGACCCGTTTGCTTTCAAATCTACTTTTTGTAAAAACCTTTTTAGGTGCCCATCCACAAGGACACCATGCATAGGAATTCTATTCAGGTGTCGAGATGTAGCTGTTGTGGAAGTTACAGGGCCTTGATATTAGACGCCTCATTTTCTAGTCTTGACTCCATATTCAGTTCCACCATTTGTAGGGCATGTCGCCCATTTCTATTAAAGATATTTTATATTTTAGTTATTCAAATTGTGGATTGTAATTAATTCAGGATTTAGACTTGTTTTATTATTTCAGTTGTGGGATTGTTGTGAGGAGTATTTCCTCCAGACTTATCATTATTTGTTGGTGATTCTATTTCTTCTTTATGGTAAATGGTTACGTTACTCTTTCATAATTCTTTTATTGCATGTTAATCAGATTTAATTTAAAAATTGACAACTTACTTTTTAAATACTTGGTGGTTAGTAATTATTAAATGTTTTCGACAGTGATGCTATTAACTGAACTAACTTGGCATTTTGAATTAATTTAATAAAGGAGTAGCTACCCGGTATTTAATTATTCGGGGTGTCACAAAATCCCACTTTTCCAGGCTCGGGTCCCGTCCGGCATTGCATTTAGGATAATTAAATACAAGTGAGAACATAATAATCGTAATAATCAGGCTGAGTTCCGTCTCCAAAAACATTTCTCCCTTCTTTATCAAAAATCCAAAAATAGTTTCTTCTCTTTTTCTCAAAAAGAAATCCCATTCTACGCCTTCTCAGGTCAATCGCAAGCCCTTGGCCTTGCTCCCTATTAGCTTCGGTCTTCAGTCAAATCACCCCAGAGTTTCATCTGTTCCTCTACTACTTCTTCTGAGTCCAAAATCCATCCACTTTCCATGGAGAATAAAGATCAAGTACCAGTCATACAGTCAGATCTGACGAAAGTCCTTGCTTATCTTGTGTCAAAGATTGACAACCTCCAACTTGAGGTCCGAGAGATGCAACGAAACCAGGTTCCTATTCCTCAAGAGCCCGAGGCCCTATTCCCTCGTGCTATGGATCCGCCCAAGCCTATCTGGGTTCCTGAAGAATATCAACACGATCCACGTGCCCTCCTGTCAACGGGTCACTGCCTGCCCAGTTTTCGATGCCAAACATTGCCCAGCCTGTGGCTAACCTGCCTATGGTCATTGATCCAAAAGAGAAGGAGTTGAATAAAGTCAAAGAGGATCTCAAGATGCTCACCAGGAAGTTTGACCAAGTCAGAATGTCTGGTAATTACATAGACTACACCCACATGTCTCCTTATCCAAAAGTGAGGTTACCCGAGAAGTTCAAGATGCCAAATATCGAGAATTTCGGAGGGAGTGGACCCCCTATTGTTCATCTTCGCAGTTATCATCGTTCCATGACTCTACTAGGGACTTCTGAAGAAGTGATGGACCAATTGTTTCAGAAAAAATTGAAGGATAGTTCCCTCCGATGGTTTTTGTCTCTCGAGGAATCTAGAATCCGTAGTTGGGAGGATGTAGCCCGAGAATTCATATCGCAGAACAAATACAATGAAGATCTTGAGGTCACTCGTCGTGATTTAGAGTTGCTCAAATAGAACCCTGGGGAATCAGTCATTAACTTCATAACCCGGTGGAGGGAGTAGGAAGCTACCATGACCAATCGGCCATCTGAGGAAGAACAGGTCAACATAGTGAAGAATAACTTCTTACCCCATGTTTGAGCGACGATGGGAGGACAATACTATCCCCAATTCCGAGCACTCAGAGAAGCGGGGTTAGAAATCGAGGAAAGCCTTGTTAAAAAAGAGGTTGAACCGAAGAAGGTGTCCGGACAGTTAACCCATAGAAAGTATGACAAGCCTGCCAGTGCTACAGTCTCAACCATCAATAACATCTCTCAACCAAGCACATCATGGTAACCATAAAGCCACCCTGCCCCCATTCAAAGGGAATACACTGAGATCTATGCTCCCCTCTTCAAAGTTTACCAAGCCCTGTTAATCCGAAACCTCATCAAACCCTTGGATCCCCGTCCATTGCCAAATCCACTCCCAAGAAACTTTAAGGCCGATGCTCATTGCGCCTTTCACCAAACTGCTAGCCATACCACCGACCAATGCTTTCACCTCGGAAACATAATCCAAGATCTCATTGATCGGGGTACCATCGCCCCACCATCCAATCCTAAGCCAAACACTACTCACAATCCACTCCCAAATCATGACAATGCCATCTTCTTAGAAGAAAACCCATATTTTGATCCCTCAACTCAAATCACACACATATACTCTCCTAAACCTCTTCAAATTTGCCCATATTTACTCCTACACCCTACTAGCCTCACTGATCAGGCACTGTCACTCCCTACCAGAGCATGCATCACTGTCCGTACCCGTTGTGAAAATGGAAATATGGAAATCTCAGAAGTGTTAAACCAACTGCTAGAGTTCGGGCTGAAATTTCCCTCACAGATGGTCATCGATTGCCAAAGGTTCAGTACACTATTCTTCGAAGCACGGAAATGGGCCCAAGATTTAGACAAATGGGTGGTACCAACTGATGAAGTCAACCTAGATGATGTTGTCCAGATTATGGCAAACCAACAACATTTGTGGTATCGTCGATTTACTTGATACTTTGAAGCTACAAGGGAACTTGGTCCCTTCAACCATACATATCCCCTCGGAATGGGAAGACATGTATAAAGAAGCCGTTAAAGTTATGGAATGCATTGACTTTACATGGAAAGACAGAATTGTTGCCACCAGATGGGGGGAAGAATTCGAAGATTCGAATGAAGAACAAGCTTCAGGAAGAACTGGTAGCCGATATATGTGGGATGATATCATTTAAAGAACTCGGAGAAATAAACAGGGTAAAAGAATAACCTGAGATTGATGAGGAAACGGGATTCATGTTCTTACCTTCTTCAGTATATCACATGATCAGATCAGGGAGACATTACCAGGTTCCAAGCTCACTACCAACAAATGACAAGGGGAAGGGCGTTGAAAATCTTCCTATGCCAGAGATGACCATTGAGGAGAGCAAGATGCTCGATCAACGAAAGAAAACTCAAGCTAACATCACTCTATGGGGGATTTTCATGTGTTCCCAGCTGCA
Organism: Sambucus nigra; assembly: GCA_949130495.1. Taxonomy (NCBI): domain Eukaryota; kingdom Viridiplantae; phylum Streptophyta; class Magnoliopsida; order Dipsacales; family Adoxaceae; genus Sambucus; species Sambucus nigra. The sequence continues at coordinate 284,576,556 of OX422214.1, read as the reverse complement.
CAGAAATGCTTTAATCAAGCTGCTCACTGGACCCACAGTTTATCCTTCTACCACACCAGAAGAAGTGACAAATATGGTTAGATCCTTGACCTCTAATCGAATGCTATCATTTTCTGAAGAAAAAATCCCCAGAATTGGGCCGAATCACAATTATGCACTCAACATCTCCGTCGAAGTTATGGGGAAGTCCATGCCACTCTCTCTGGTCGATAACGGATCCGCCTTGAATGCCTGCCCACTGAGAACCTTCAAGTGTTTTGGCATGAAAGAAAGCAACCTCGCTCCAAACTCCACCGCTGTACGTGCCTACGACAATACCCATCGGGAGGTGATGGGATCCATAAAACTTGTAATAGGGGATGGCCCTATAAACCCTGTCATTGAATTCCAAGTCATAGACATCCCAGCTTGTTTCAACCTATTGCTCGGACAACCCTGGATCCACAATATTAAGGGTGTGTCTTCCTCACTCCATCAGAAATTGATGTTCTTCGTTGATGAGTGAGTCATCAGCATTTTGGGTGACGAAAAAAATGTCGAGGGTGCAAGCACCAGCAGTCCAATCCTTGAGATACAGCATGGGTAAAATGATACGCTCCTATCAGGATTCCTAGTTGACCACTCCAACTCTCGGAAAGGGACGATTTCAAAGAAAGGGTTTATCCAGAATATGACCCTCATGGAAATGTCAATGTGATTCAGATGTTCAGAAATATGAACTTCATCCCCGGACTGGGGCTAGGGCAAAGGCAGCAAGGGATACTTGATCCCATCGAACTAAAGAAATCTTTCCCTCCTTATGGTTTGGGGTATCAACCATCAGAACCAGATCTCAGAATGATCTACGAGTCTCGACTAAAGAGAGGATTAGACTTCATCCAAACTATCCCAGGAGACTCCTTGAATGGATGATTCTTCAAAGAAGGCGAAGACTTACCCTTTTGTAGTTTTCCACAACCATGGTATGACCACACATATAAGAAGATGAAGCTTGGAATGGAGATCTTTTTCCAAGATAGCTACCCATAGGACGAAAGTTTCTAACACCAAGTACAACCTCTCATCAAAGATATCGAAGAGACTGAGGAAAGTGATTTCGAAGATTCCGTCAACATACAGACGCTGGGGCTGGCACTCTGTATGGTTCATTCAGGCACTACATCAATGGATCCATCCCATCTGATTAAAGTTGTTGATACACCCCTCCTCAACTGGCATGCTGCGCCAGTTCTTCCTCAAGAAATCTCCCTTAACCCCAATGCTTACCCTATTTCCTCTTATGTTGTCTATCCTTGTTCAAATGTAATCAAGACCTCTTTTAATAAGGTTCTCAATGTTGTTTTTTCTATCAATGAAATAAATGAAGATTTTGAGTATCTTGTTGTGCCTTACATTAATTATTTGGATTCTAATTGAACTTTTGATGATGATGATTTTGCAAATGAACAATTCTTAACTGATCTAAATAAGGTTAATAATAAATAACATAACCGCGTTCAAGTTAATGAAGAATAGACTATTGTTATTAATCTCGGTTCTAGTAGCCAACTGCGCGAGATTAGGACAAGGGCCACCCTTGAAGAGCATGATTCCGCATAACTCGAAGAATTGCTAAAGCAATTCATGGATGTCTTCGCATGGTCCTATGATGATATGCTCGGCATTGATCCTGAAATAGCTCAGCACGAGACCCCCACTCTCCCCAATTACAAGCCGGTTAAATAAAAATTAAGAAAGCTCCGCAACGAATGGTCGCTCAAGGTCAAAGAAGAGGTGGTCAAACAGTTGAATGTGGGCTTCATTCGTGTGATCGAATATCCCACATGGCTAGCCAATATAGTACCTGTACCGAAATTAGGAGGGAAGGTTCGAATGTGTTTGGACTAACGAGATTTAAACAAAGCTTCTCCAAAGGATGATTATCCGCTACCCAATATCAACACGATCGTGGAAAACACATCCAGTCATGCTCTCAAGTCATTCGTCGATGGGTTTGTCGGATATAACCAAATCAAGATTCACCTAGACCACGAAGAAAAAACTGCACTCATCACCCCATGGGGAACCTTTTGCTACACCGTTATGCCATTTGGTCTCAAGAATGCTGGGGCTACCTACCAAAGGGTTGCCACAACCATCCTGAATGATCTGATTCACAAAGAAGTCAAGTTTTATGTGGATGATATGATTATCAAGTCCAAAACTAGAGAAGGTCAAGTTCCCTCTCTTCGGAAGTTCTTCGAATGATTGCGATGATATCAGATGAGACTCAATCCACAAAAATGTGTCTTCAATGTTATAAAGGGAAAAATCTTGGGATTCATGATCAGTGAGAAGGGGATAGAAGAAGATCCTGCAAAGATGAAGGCCATACTTGAAATGCCACCGCCCCGAACAGAGAAAGAAGTCTGAGATTTTCTTAGGAAATTATAATATATCGGTCGGTTCATCAGCCAGCTAACCTCCATCTGTGAACCGATCTTCAAGCTCCTCCGAAAGGATTCAACCAAGGTTTGGAATGAGGACTATCAAGAAGCTTTTGACCGAATCAAATAATATCTGACCCAACCTCCAGTGCTCATGCCACTACAGCCTAGTCTCCCTTCGCTCTTATACCTAACCATAACCGACACTGCAGCTGGGACTTTGCTAGCCCAATGCCTTGAAGACTCTAGCAAAAAAAGAACCATCTATTATGCCAGTCGTAAATTGATCAGGTACGAGGTCAACTGCACTACTTTGGAAAAGGCGTGTGCTGCACTTGTCTGGGTCACCCAAAAGTTGCGACACTATATGCTCTCCTTCCCCATCAAACTTGTATCCCAAATGGATCCCATCAACTACCTGCTTGAGAAACCCGCCTTATCCATTCGAATGGCCCGATGGTTGATGCTCCTAATCGAGTTCGATATCGTGTATGTCATTCAAAAAGACATTAAAGGAAGAGCCATCTCTAACTACCTCGCTGATTACCCCGTAGAAGAAGCAGATGTCTAGATCTCCGAATTCCCAGATGAAAATATCATCTACACCGCTCAAGACCACCTTCGATGGAAAATGTTCTTTGACAGTGCTACCAAAAAAAATAGATAGGGCGTTGGGATACTTCTGATCTCCCCTAATGACTCCCACACTCCCATCGCCATCAAATTGGATTTCCCTTGCACTAACAACATGACAGAATACGAGGCATGCACAGTAGGCCTCAAAATTTCTCCCAAGAAAGGTAGTTAATACCTTGATGTCTATGGGGACTCTACCCTCATCATCGGTCAAGTTCTCAGAAAGTGGAAAGTCAAGGATGAAAAGCTCCAACCCGTTCATGCCCACTTAGAAGAGTTAGCCTCCCGATTCCTAGATATCACCTTCCATTACCTACCTCAAGCAAAGAATAACCTAGCCGATGCTCTCGCTACTTTAGCCTCCATGGTCGACATACCCGAAGGAATAATAATGACCCCCTTCCTAGTTCAAAAGAAAGACAAACTAACCCACTGCTACCATATTGAGCTTGTCTCCACAGAAGATCTCGAACTAGCCGATTGCTGGTACTATGATATCTAGTGCCTCCTCCAACATGGTAGGAATCCTGAGGGTTCCAGCAAGAAAGACCGAACAACCCTCCGAAAACTGGCCGCCCAGTACATCATCTGTCATAATGCTCTACTGAAGATAAACTTCGATGGAACTCATCTACACTGTATCGCAGGGGCTGAGATTAAGAAGATAATGCAGAAGATCCATGATGAGGAATGTGGGCCCCATATGAAAGGCCACATGCTTGCCAAGAAGATAATCCGACAGGGCTACTATTAGACCACTATGGTCCAAGATTGCACCGCCTATGTCCAGAGATGCCTCAAATTCCAACAGTTCTCCAATCTTCAACACCTGCCTCCGTGAGAATTATACAATATGACCTCTCCCTGGACGTTCTCCACCTGGGGTGTCGATATCATAGGGAAGGTTACACCAAAGACTTCAAATGAACATGAATTCATCCTAGTTGCCATTTATTACTTCACCAAATGGGTCGAAGCTGAGTCATATGCAGTATTGAACGCCAAGAAACTGGCCAAATTCCTCAAGTAAAAGATTATCTGCCGATATGGGGTCCCACACGAGTTAGTGTCAGATAACGGGTTACACTTCGAAGCAGAAGTCAAAGAAGTAGTCAACGAGTAAGATATTCAAAGACGCAAATCTTCTCCCTACCGACCTCATACCAATGGTGCAGTTGAAGCCGCCAATAAGAACCTCAAAGCCATTATTAGCAAGATGACCGAAAGCTGTAGGGATTGGGCCGACCGGATCCCGTACGCCCTCTAGGGCTATCGAACCTCAATCTGAACCTCTACTTTGTATACCCCTTACTCTCTGGTCTACGGCATGGAAACAGTCCTACCTGTGGAGTTGGAAATACCCTCGCTACGCGTCATGCTCGAAAGCAAAGTTAGCGAAGAAGACTGGTGTCGAAGCCGTCTCGACGAGCTGACCCTCCTAGATAAAAGGAGATTGAAATCTCTTTACCATATACAAAGATACCATCACTGAATAGCGCGATCATTTAATAAGAGAGTCAAGGACCGCGGTGTCCGATAAGGGGATTTAGCCTTCAAGGAGATAATAGAACCCATCTGGGACCCCGGAGGGAAATCCAAGCCCAATTAGAGCGGCCCCTATATTGTGAAGAAAATTTTATCCGGAGGTGCCACCATGCTCACTGACCTAGATGGGGAGGAGATGGCTCGTCCAGTCAACCTGGACTGTCTCAAGAAATTCTACCCGTAGTCCGAAATCTCGACGCGCTACGACTCTTCTCATCTCCCTTCTATTTTTTAAAAAAAATCTCTTCATTTCCCTCTACCCAGAACTACGTGGGCCTGATCCTCTGCAAAAAACCACTTTTCAATAAAAATAAAAAAAATTCAAAAAACCCTAGAGGTACGTAGACAGCTCCTACATCTTACAGGAGCACGACCCTTTCTTTTTCACAAAATACTATTCTTTTCTTATCTCCGAGAACGACAGTTCATTCTAATAAATACTTGAACAAAAGGATTATGTATGCCTTAGCGATTGGTATAGATAATTCAAAAATACAAAATTCATCGAAAGGCACAGTTGGATTATCAGAAACTTGCTTATTTCATTAATAAGAAATTACAGCACAGATTACATAAGAAAAGGAACGGATAACTCCCTTCCCCCTACTGCCATAAAAAGGCAAATAAAATCCCCACATATATTCCCTATTACACAAATAAACTCTCCAAGAGTCCTACCCACATATACCAGAGGAGCCTGCACCCTCATCATCTACATCCTGGGGTCCCCAAATTTCCCCTGCCTGAACAGAGTGCTGTAAACACTCCATGGATCGATAAGCTTGAATCAGCTTCGAAAAAATCACAACAATCCCTTCCATAGTGTTAAATAAAACAAACCACATTTGTCCAATCTCCACTGCCAACATCTTGCTAACTACTCTCCTCCATAACCACTTCATATAATCCCCGGGGACATGCCAAACTCTCCCAACAAACTGAGAGGGAAGGGTCAATGGACGCTGATTATCCCACCGAGATCCAGCAACAGACGCAGGCGCTCGGTCAAAATGTCTACCAGAAAGAAATTTAGTGTTCGAGGTGGCATGACCTGTGCCCATCCATATTGGAGCAGAAGACGCCCAGGGAAATAAAAAGAGGTCTGTCTGAGACCAACCATCCGCACATATGAGTACTCTCCTAGCTCTAGAACAGGCTGCAACTTCCCCCACTAAGGCATTGACAAAAATAGATTCTAGTCCCCATTCTCCACAAACCAGTTTTCCCAGCACTCAATAGCCAAGCCAACGCTAAAGAAGTAACGTGAAAAGAAGTTGGGTACAACCGATAAAGGATACTCTGGAGGGGCCACCAAGCGGAGTCTTTCAGACAACCACATGAACAACATCATGGGGCTACCCCTCGGAAAGTCAGAACGACCTTCTCGCTAGGCATTCAGACCATTTAGCATCTCCTACAGTATCACCACCGTAGGATTGTGGTGGTATGACATCCACGAAGTAATGGCTTCAAGTTACGGGTCCACCAGCAGTTCCCCGGTCACCAACAGCAATTTTGAAACCAGGCCTAGAGCAACGGCTCCAGCATCACCAACTTCCCGCAAATGCACAGACTGCAGCACCACCGGGAGGGAGATCATTCCTCCATCAACCATTGATCTGGCCACCGAAGGTGAAATATGAAAAAGCCCGGCTAATAAATCCTTGGGAGAACGAGAAAATTCAGGCAAAGCCGCAACAACACTGGGATTTATACCCAGCATGGAAAAAAATTCCTCGTAGGTAGGACAAACTTCATCCAACCCAAAGCGGAATACATGGTCTTCGGGGTACCAAAATTTTACTGCCGCCATCCGCATGTTCCATTCAATAGACCGATTGCGCCACAAGGAGACTCGACGCATGTTGAAAGTATCATAGTCGACATTATAAGAGCACATTGCTTCCAAGGCTTCGAGGTAGTTAGCAAACTCAATTCTACCAGGGAGAGCCATCTTTCAAGGCTAAGAGATAGTGGACAAGTAAGTAAGAATGCGAAGGTGTGATGAAAACACTCCACCCTTACCCCTTTTTGTACTTGAGAACCCTCACAAGATACATAATCCCTGCAGAAATCGGAGGGAATCCTACCTCACAAAATACAATAAGTTGAGAGGGTACCAATCAAAGCATTGAATTGATGGTACTGGACTGATCTGTCGATAGTTATGACAGGGTGCTTGTCGATCGGCAACCCCCCATTTTTAGAAATTTCCCTTTTTTCTTGTTTTGTCAAATCAGAAAACTCAATAAAAATAAATTGATATTCTCAACAGAATTTCAAAATCCCTATTCCTCTTTATATAATTTCCCCTTTTAATTAAAACATTCCTTCAAGAATTCCAAAAATACTCCTTTTTACAGTATCAGCAGCAAAGTAAAAAGCACATGTACATGCATTCATTCATCATTAATAAGAGATAATAAAAAACTTCATTGCATTGCATCTATTTTGTTTTCCGTGTGACTTCAATTTTGCAGGAAATAAAAAGAAAAAGAAAAAAACACCGGGACTCATACCGAACCCACATTCTCTCTCTCTCTCTCTCTCTCTCTCTCTCACCTACCTTTATCTCTATGAGCTTCCACCCCTGCGACGTGCTCTCTTTCCCCTATGGAGAGACGAAGCACCGTCACTACCCGAGCCAGAGTCCTCTCCAGACGAAGCAGATGGCACCAAGCAAGAAGAAACAGGAACGGCATCTCGAATATAGGTAGTCGCCGAAGATATCTAGTCTCTGATGTCCCTTAGCCAAGTGGTCGACACTCGGACTTGCTCCAAGAAAAAGGCAAAATCAGTATCAAAGCAGAGATGACCAAAATAGAAAAGAAATAAAGAGAAGGATAGAAAGGTATGCCACCGGTCGGAGGACCTCCTCTGTCAAACCCAACTCCTCCGGATCCATCGCATGAGGACGATGCAGCATAGGCACTATCCCTCCATCAGCCCGCCGGATGTTGTATTAAGGAGTGTGCAACCGCATAAAAGGTGTATGGACACAAATTTCCAATTGAGTCCTTTGTTGTTTTGGCTCAATTCCGGACAAAAATATTTGAGTCATAGGATAGAGTTCAAATTTATCCATTCAAGCCTATGACGTGTTTGTTGAAGACGTAGCAGCCAAGATATTAAAGCTTCATCAAATGTCATGTGTGTTGTGCCTTGTTTCTACGTCATCAACATGGTTCCATTGCTCGTAAGGTATGAATGCATTTTAATATATATATATATATATATATATATAGGAGTTTGGAACATTATTTATTGGGAGTATTTTAGAAATTTATTTTGGGTGTTAGTACTTTTTTGTTAAACTTTTTTTGAATTCATAGTTCTAAATATTTTGTTCTCGGACACCTTTCAATAGAAAAATCATATCAAATCCAAATAAAATCAGAAAAATATGAAATTGGCGGCCACGCGTTCATATCAAAATTATCTAGAACCATGGTCTGAGAACTCATTAGATAGGTCGTTCGAACGACCTCGTTCGAATGAGAAGTCATTTGAACCAGTTTTCAAACGAGATTTTTTTTTTGTTTTGTCTCTTCGTTAGAAGTCTCGTTCGAATGAGATTTCTAACGAAAAAATAGCGAGAACAGTTTTAAGCCAGTTTTTTCCACTTTTCCACTACTTTGCCCCACTTCCTTTTTTACATACTTCTTAAGTGCGGGAACTAACTTTTTGTAGACAACTTTTTCACATTCTAAGAGTCTTTTGAGAGCAAAACTTTTAAGAAAAAGTTCCATGTTTTGTGTTTGATTTTTATGGATTAAATTCATCAAAAAACACATACACACCCATTTGTTTAGTTTATTCCAAGTACCTATTGATATATCATTGCTTAGAGAGTTTTGGCATATGGTTTTCTCTACACCAACAAGAAGAGAGTTTGGGTTCTTCTCTACCCCAAAAAGGAGAAAGTTTATTGTGATGTTCTCACTCGAAGAAAGGTTTCGCGTGTGGGTTGACGGTGACCATAGCCCCATCGGTGGAGTCCGAGACTGTGGAGGAGTCCACGGTTATTCACTAGGCGGAGGTTGAAGACCAAGGAGCGCGTCAAGTCTTGGATGGACTCAAGTCAGTTTGTGTAAGTCCTCTTGTGTCGAGTCTTTGTAAAAATTACCATACTTAGTGAATTCGTGGCTAGGGCCATCCGAGGTTTTTTCCATTTGGGTTTTCCTCGTACATCGGTGCGTCCTGTGATATTGTTTAATTTTATCTTGCTTAAATCACGTAGATGCATGCTTAGGTAATTCAAGATAAAATTTGATTGAATTATCACACTTATGTTCTTTGGTGTTAAAATATATTTGGGTGAAATTGAAATTAATTCAATTCAAAGATAATTTATTTTGGTAAAATTTGGTTTGGCCTAGTTTGCCAAATGGATTATTCTTGTTACTCAAATTTCTAGGACTTGAATTGAAATATTTGGTTTAAGTGAAAAATCAACTTGTGTGGATTTAATCTTATTTCACTTGGTTTAATTTTAATTTAAAAAGAAATTAAAGTTTGTGATTTTGTTTTTTTTAATTGAACCATCATCTTCGCTTTCGCAAATCTAAAAAGGAAATTATTACTTTTTGGAGTATAAAAAGGATTTAAATTAAAATTTGGGGGCCTATCGCACTTGAAAATTGGTATCAGAGCCAAAACGATAAATTACTTCGTTAAGATCCTTTAATTATTTTTGGCTAAAATGGAATTTTCCCCATTTTCTAAATTTCCTATTTTCGATGGTTCTAACTACGCGTATTGGAAAGCGCGTATGAAATCGATACTTAAATCTATCGATGAGAGGGTTTGGTTATCTGTAGTTAACGGGTGGTCTCCACCAACTCATTTAGTAGATAATGTACATGTTCCCAAACCGACCGATAGATGGAGTGAGTGTGAATTTAAATTATCAAATTTTAATTCTAGTGGTTTAAACGCCTTGTTTAGTGCTGTCACACCGGATGAATTCCGACGCATTATGACGTGTGAGACCGCTAAAGAAGCGTGGGATATTTTAAAACTCACTCATGAAGGTACAAGTGTCGTAAAAGCTTCAAAACTCCAAAACCTCGCCACTCAATTTGAAACCATCAAAATGAACGATAAAGAAACTTTTGATGAATTTTATGCTAGACTTTCCGATATTGTCAATTCATTTTTTAATTTGGGAGAGAAAATACCTGAAAACCGAGTAGTAAAGAAAATTTTAAGGTCCTTACTCGATAGATTTATTCCAAAAGTGACCATTTTAAATTCTTTACCAACTTTAGCCTCTACGAAATTAGAAGATCTCGTATGTGATTTACAAACCTATGAACTGGACATGTTTCCCTCTAAAATCGAAAAGACAATTGAAAAGGGCATTGCTTTAAAAGCCCGGAAAGAGGAAAAACAAGTAGTAGAGAGCGAGAGAGATAGTGACTCGGAAGATATGGCCTTGTTTGCCAGAAAGTTTTGAAAATTTCTTAAATTGAATAAAGATAAATTTAAAAATAATTTTAAGAAATTTGAAAAATCTACGCATGACAAATTCGAGAAGATCGCTAAAACTATTAATGAAAATTTAAATAGGGACGAGTCAAATAGGTGTTTTGGTTGTGAAGGGTATGTCCATAGGGCTTTTGAGTGCCCCACTAAACTAAGGAGAGAGGGTAAGCAACCAAAGTCTTTTAATGCAACCCTTAGTGATAGTGATAATGAAGAGGGACCCGATTCCTCCTCTAAGCCCAAAATTGTGGCTTTTATGGCTAGTCATCTGAGTGATAGTGAGCATTCTTTTATTGATGAAATTTTAACTCATGACCCTTCCAAGGTCAAAGTTTATGATTCCCTTGTCTTTGATGGTAGTCAGAGTGGAGAAGAAAAAGAAAATGAAAGTGAAGAGGAGGTTGATGTGAGTGAACTTCAAAATGCTTTTCAAGAACTTTATAAAGAATCTATTAAATTAAAAAGAGATAATTTGAAGTTAGAAGCGAGTCTAAGAGAGCGTGTCAAGGTCGTTGATTATAGGACACGAGAGAGAACTCTTCGAAAGAAGCTTGAATATGTAGAAGGCGAAAGAGATAGCCTTAGAGGTTTAATGGTGTCAATGAAAAAGGAGCTTCTCGAGTTTTAAGAGAGAAATGTTTTATTAGAGTCTAACATTTTAGAATTAAAAAATAAATAAAAGACTCTAGGAAAGTCAAATTTGATTTGGAGTGTCGTTCGGAGAAACTAGATAAAATTTTAGGAATGGTACAAATTAAAAATGACACTTGTGGTTTAGGCTTCGATAGTTGTAATGAATCTTCTTATAAATCAAAAACCAATGTTTTAAGACAATCACCTAGGAAAACCTTTAGAGATCAATCCTTAGGTAACAATTTTTGACTTGTTTTTACTTGTACACATTGTGGTCGAAAAGGTCATCTTAGGAAATTTTGCTTTGATCTTAAACTAGGTCCTAGAAAAACCCAACATAAAGCAACCGAGGTAGCCAATATTCCTATGCCCCGACATATTCATTCGTCATTAGTTTGGGTTAGGAGATCCAACTTGGTAGCTTTATAAGATAGGGTATTTGATTCTCAGTTACTTTCACATGCTTCCTCCCTTACAAATCTAAAGGTTGAATACTTTATTTGCATACTTTAGCTTTCTGCTTCATGTTATAGAACCCATGCTAATTGTATGCTTGTTTAGTCATTTTCTAGTTATTACTTTATTTCATATCTCATGCTAGAAATCATGACTTGTTTATCTTTTTTTTATTATATCTCCTTCATGTTTGTTTTCTTTAAATGAAAAATACAAAAAGATTTTTGTTTATCATTTGTGTTTTACCTTTTAGTAATTTAGGCTTAATGAAAAATATAAATGATTTTTTTTTTGTCTTTTGAGTATATATTTTTATTTTTGGTTAAAAATTTGAAAAACTCAAAAAGATTTTAGTTTGTGTGTATTTTAGTTTGACACACTTATGTGGCATACACTTGTGTTAGAATCCCATCTTTTTCGCTCCCACGTGGCTACAACTTTTGGTTTAAATTGTCATTCCTTATTATGTTCTTTACCATGCCTACATGGAGTAGTTGGATGTTGTGTTGCTTAAATGGATTCTATTTTTATATGCCTCAATTCACATATGCACGAGCTCATTTGAAATTTTAACTTCATATGTATATTTGAGCTTTGCGAGGTGTTCTCTTACCAATATTGTCATCTACATATTTGTGACCTAGGAGGACTAGTGCATGTCAAAATCCGTTGCACGTGAGATTTGTGTGAAAAATAAAAAATGATAAATATAAATGTGCGCGGGGGAGGGCTCCGAAAGGATTTAATATCCTTTACGAATAGTAAGCCACCATTTGTTTGGACCTAAAAGAAATACATGGTTCAAAGACCTAAAAATAAAATTATGGCATTAAAAATAAAATATTTGCCAAGGCCTATGTTTGATTGATATATTCATTCAAAAATAATATATGCTTATTGAGGGAGATTGGATGGTATATCAACGGTTTGCACACTGTCTATTTATCCTAGTTGCACTTTCAATGTCATGACTCTAATGGTTTGTAGAATCATCAACATACTACACTTGTATGCATTGTGTATGTTTGTTCATTGAGTTCAATTTATATTGTCACATGAGGTTATATTCAAATGTGATGAAGTTTGCAATCAATTGAGAACTTCGTGAACATGTTTTAAGTGATTGGGTCTAAATTTAATTGTTTCTAGTTCACACCTCAACACTTCCGTTTCCATATGACACATTTTTGCCATACGAGTGTAAAAAACTTATTGTGTTTTGTGTCATTTTGGTGTTTATATCTATATGTGTGTAATTATGCTTAGTTTGAATATATTGTGTATACATATATATGATATTGTGTTTGTTTTGGGTCTTTGCCTTGCTTTTCTAGTCCATCTATGCTTTAATTCATAATTGATATCCATCTTGCTGCATTCTTTGTTGATATCACATGCTTAATACTTTATATATCATATTGGTATCATTTTATTGCATCCTAGTTGGTATCCGATGTTAATTGTTGGATTAGTTGAATTTTAGTTGCCTATGTGCTTTAATGTTCTCATCACTTTATGCACTAATACATGTTTAGCTTGTTATCCCATTTTATTTATCCCTTATTTAGTTTAAGGGGTGTATATGCTTTAATAGGGGGAGATAAGTTAAGTTTTGATTCTTTAGCCTTTGTCTATTCCTGAACAAAAAGGGGGAGAATGATAGGGGGAGAAATGGTATCTAAACCTATCGTATCTTAGTTTAGGGAGATTTATCTTAGGGGGAGACGTCTTTCTAAGTAGGTCATTTGTTTGATAAAAGGGGAGAACTCATTTAGGGGGAGTATTTATTTTTGCATTTAATACATTGATATTCCCTATGCGTTTGATAGTTTGCTTAAGTGTGCAGGAATTATTCTAAATGGCAACGTTCATCATCGGTCAAAGATATTGATCCTTTGGTTGATTGAGTCAAGCATTGTATTTTTATTTTGGGTGGGATATTTTTTAGTTTAGTAGAGCTTGACGGCCCTTTAGGATTTTTGTTTGGTTTTTTTCCCGGAATAGCCAAAGGGGGAGATTTGTAAGGACACAAATTTCCAATTGAGTCTTTTGTAGTTTTGGCTCAATTCCGGACAAAAACATTTGAGTCATAGGATAGAGTTCAAGTTTATCCATTCAAGCCTATGACGTGTTTGTTGAAGACGTAGCGGCCAAGATATTAAAGCTTCATCAAATGTCGTGTGTGTTGTGCCTCATTTCTACGTCATCAACATGGTTCCATTGCTCCTAAGGTATGAATGCATTTTAATATATATATATAGGAGCTTGGAACATTATTTATTGGGTGTATTTTAGAAATTTATTTTAGGTGTTAGTATTTTTTTTGTTAAACTTTTTTTGAATTCATAGTTCTAAATATTTTGTTCTCGGACACCTTTCAGTAGAAAAATCATATCAAATCCAAAAAAAATCAGAAAAATATGAAACTGGAGGCCACGCGTTCATATCGAAATTATCTAGAACTATGGCATGAGAACTCATTAGATAGGTCGTTCGAACGAGAAGTTGTTCAAACTAGTTTTCAAACGAGATTTTTTGTTCGTTCTGTCTCTTCGTTAGAAGTCTCGTTCGAACGACATTTCTAATGAAAAAACAGCGGGAACAGTTTTAAGCCAGTCTTTTCCACTACTTTGCCCCACTTTCTTTTTGACATACTTCTTAAGTGCGGGAACTAACTTTTTGTAGATAACTTTTTCACATTCGAAGAGTCTTTTGAGAGAAAAAGTTCCATGTTTTGTGTTTGATTTTTATGGAATAAATTAATCAAAAAACACATACACACCCATTTGTTTAGTTTATTCCAAGTACCTATTGATATATCATTGCTTGGAGAGTTTTGGCACCTGGTTTTCTCTACACCAACAAGAAGAGAGTTTGGGTTCTTCTCTACCCCAAAAAGGAGAAAAGTTTATTGCGGTGTTCTCACTCGAAGAAAGGCTTCGCGTGTGGGTTGACGGTGACCATAGCCCCATCGATGGAGTTCGAGACTGTGGAGGAGCCCACGGTTATTCACTAGGCGGAGGTTGAAGACCAAGTAGGGCGTCAAGGCTTGGACATACTCAAGTCAGTTTGTGTAAGTCCTCTTGTGTCGAGTCTTTGTAAAAAATACCATACTTAATGAATTCGTGGCTAGGTCCATCCGAGGTTTTTCCCATTTGGGTTTTCCTCGTACATCGGCGCGTCGTGTGATATTGTTTAATTTTATCTTGCTGAAATCATGTAGATGCATGCTTAGGTAATTCAAGATAAATTTGATTTAATTATCACACTTATGTTCTTTGGTGTTAAAATATATTTGGGTGAAATTGAAATTAATTTAATTCAATGATAATTTATATTGGTAAAATTTGGTTTGGCCTAATTTGCAAAATGGATTATTCTTGTTAGGCAAATTTCTAGGACTTGAATTGAAATATTTGGTTTAAGTGAAAAATCAACTTGTGTGGATTTAATCTTATTTCACTTGGTTTAAGTTTAATTTGAAAAGAAATTAAAGTTTGTGATTTTGTTTTTTTTAATTGAACCATCATCTTCGCTTCCGCATATCTAAAAAGGAAATTATTACTTTTTGGAGTATAAAAAGGTTTTAAATTAAAATTTGGGGGCCTATCGTACTTGCGAAAGGAACCTCTGAGGTCACTGCCGCCGCAGATGCCGTCGGACAGCCGCCAGTGTGGGAAGATCCCACCGCCCGACTCGAACCCGCAAGAAGGAAAGGCAGGGCATCATATATGATGGGCGCCATCAACCAGCTCATCACAAAGTCCATATAGTCATATGGCGCGGTCATATCAGTGTACAATAAGTAGGACTCGCCGATCCTCGCATCCTCCGACAGCAATCTCTCCCGCCTCATAGACGTAGGAGGCTACGTAGGTGGCACAACCACCTCCTCCTCAACAATCTGGTGAACCACCCTCTCCCCGAGATACCAGGAATGGCCGAACTCATGCGCCAGCAAATGCCTCATCTGCGCGTTCACCCCGGTCGTCCTCGTATCCTGAATGGTTGTCCCCCAGGGATAAAAGGTCACCTGAAAATCTCCAAGTAGGCATAAATCAATACAAGATCAGAAGGCACAAAAACCAAGACTGAAAATGGAAACAGTCTTACCCTACCACTGGTCAGGTCATTTAAGACCTGACGCGCCGCCTCCAGAGAGAGAGATCCCTTCGACGGCCGATTGGCCTTACGCCATTGATACAATTGGCAAGAGTCCCCAATAGTGTCATCCTTCAGAGCGATCAGCGGGGTATTGCACCCAATCACATCATAAAACCATGTCTGTCAAAGATAAGAATTCACAAAAAAAAGACACGTAAGGAAAATGCGAATGCATGAAAGGAAAATGCGAATGCATGAAAAGAAATGCGCAAACTGAAGAATACCTCAAGAAGGTAAGTGGCTCCAGTCAAGGTCTGCCGGCAGCACCGGCTAAATGCATCCAGAGAAGAGTAAAGGGTCGCCAAAGTCAGACTCCCCCAATCATAGAAAGGGATGTACGAAAACATCCTCAGGTACGACAAGAACCACAAATGGACTACGTCGCCGCTCGACGCCACCATTAAACCTCCCAACACCAACAAAATAAATAATTGGGCCATCTGCCTCACTTGCAGCCCTTCTTCCACATCAATCACCCTGCCCAACAGAACATCCTTCAGTAAGGACAGCCGGATAGAATCCCCAAAAACTATCCTCCCTAAATCACGTACTGCCTCTGATCTCACCCGCAAAGAGAGATCCACCTCTGTCTGCTCTCCATTATAATCCAGCCCCAACAGCTGTTGCCCGTCTATGGGAGTCACACTCATCTCCTCGAAGCCGAAATGGAAGGTGTGGGTAGTATCCCACCACCTCTCCCCCAAAGCGCACAGGACCGCTATTGAACGAGGCGTCTCGTCCAGAGTAGATGCCAACCTCCCAAAACCCGCTGATGATATGCACCACAGGTGGGAGATGCTCCCAGACATCCCTGAGCCCCGTCGTCTCGCGGGCGCGCATGTTCTTCAAAGAAATATCAGATTGGAAAAAAAGTAAAAATCTCATCCGAAGTCAAGAAAGGAAGGAAAATTACCAAAAAGAAAGGAATGCCAAAGGTCGGGTTACTTACATAACTGCCAGGATTCACTCTCGAAGAGCGATGACACGATGGCTCTCGCAGCAAAGTCCACTCATCCGCAACAGGCTCAAACGCATTAAAGGAGTTCTCACTCCCCAAAGCAACGGTCAAACACTCCCTGTGGACTACGATGCTCACAAAAGTGGCCATTTCTTGAAGATCGGAATCCTAGAACGATTTGCAGAGAAATTAAAGAAATATAGAAAGAAAAGAAGCTGTGAAAAAATCAAGGGATTCTCCCCCTTTATATAGGATGCCAAACACCATGCCGATCGGCACTGTCCCCAACCATACCGATCGGCACTGGCTCCTTACCTTATCGAGGCAGTCCTAAAGTCTGTGCCACTGCCGAATGGCACCCCTCATACCATGCCGACCGGCACCCCCATTAAATTTAGTACAGAAAGCCCCAAAAATCCTCAAAAAAATCCTAAAAATCCCACGAAGGATTTAGAACATTTTCACCAGGAAAATTTCCCATTCCCTTAAGCGGAACCCCTCTTTCCCAGTAAAATCCTCAAAAACCAAGTGAATATCCTCTCGGAAAAGCTCCGGAGGATCTCTAAGGATCGCTTGATCCCTTCCCCAGCAGAGTTTTTACAGCACCAAAATGGGTTGTTCCCCCCTGCGAGGCCTCCTAAAGAAACAAAATCTTCCCCACCTATCAGCTCCCCAGCTCAGATCAAAATCACAAGGCACTTTCTCCAGCAGAATCAAATCTTTATCCACTCTTAAGTCAGAACTGACCTCGATCTTGGAATGTCACCTGAGTTCGGTCAGAATTGACCTCGATCCTCGGTCGTCACCACTCTTAGGTCATAATTGACCTCGGTCTTGTATAGTCACCTGAGTTAGGTCAGAATTGACCTCGGTCCTCGGTTGTCACCACTCTTAGGTCAAAATTGACCTCGATCTTGGGTCGTCACCAGAGTAAGGTCAAAATTGACCTCGATCCTCGGTCGTCACCACTCTTAGGTCAGAATTGACATCGAACTTGCACCGTCACCAGAGTTAGGTCAGAATTGACATCTGTCCTCGATCGTCACCACTCTTTGGTCAGAATTGACCTCGATCTTGGAACGTCCCCTGAGTTCGGTTAGAATTGACCTAGATCCTCGGTCGTCACCACTCTTAGGTCAAAATTGACCTCGGTCTTGTATCGTCACCTGAGTTGGGTCACCATTGACCTCGGTCCTCGGTCGTCGCCATTCTTAAGTCAAAATTGACCTCAGTCTTGGATCATCACCTGAGTTAGGTCAGAATTGGTATCGATCCTTGATCGTCACCACTCTTAGATCATAATTGACCTCGGTCTTGGATCATCACCTGAATTATGTCAGAATTGACCTCGGTCCACGGTCGTCACCACTTTAAGGTCAAAAATGGCCTCGGTCCTCGATTGTCACCACTATTAGGTCAGAATTAACCCCGATCTTGGATTGCCACCTAAGTTAGGTCATAATTGACCTCGAACCTTGATCGTCACCACTCTTAGGTCAGAATTGACCTAGGTTATTAGATATTCACCCTAAGCCCACAGAATTGGCTTTGACCCGCATAATCGGTCACCCTCATCACTTAAGCCTGCTGATTTGGATTTGACCCACAAAATTGGTCATCCCCTAACATCACTCCATGTCCTCAGAATATACCTAAACCTTTGATCATCATTTAAACCATCCCCATCACACCCCTTAGTTCCTCAGAATTGGCCTCGACCCTTTGAATGGACCATACTCCATCAAAAGCATCATGTGGTGTCTATTCGATGGTTATCATTTATTCCAAACTCACCTAATGAGGGGCTCTGTAGACACCCCATTATGTTACCCCTAACTCTCCTTAGGTTCCTAGTACCTCCCTTCATCACCACCAACCCAGGCCATACCCCGAGTACTAACCTAGAAGCCATCGGGCACTCCTAGGCTCCGTTTGACAAAAAATTCAAACTCTTAAGCCTGACCAAGCCTGAATGAATCTTCGAAGGGCACTTAAAATCCCTTTCCAATGGTTCATCCTGTGCACAATTTTGACTTACCATGCGGACGAACGATCCGTTTGCGTCCGAAACTTGATTCAGAGGCCACCGGGTGCTCCTGGGCTCTATTTGACCTAATTCAACTCTTTAGCTCGACAAAGGCTGAATAAATCTTCGAAGGGTACTGAAACCCCTTTCCAATGGTCTACTCCGTGCATAATTCTGACTTACTATGTGGACAAACGATCCGTTTGACTCCAAGAGGTCACTGAATGCTTCCAGGGCCCGGTTGACCAAAGTCAACTCCCCATACCGGGTCAAACTCTTTGGAATGTTGAAGTACATCTCCTAACCGTTTGCGTCTGAACGATTCCCTGTCCAATGGATCGACAAATGCTTCCAATCCATATTTGACCCAAAGTTAACTCCCGAACTTGAGAGTGGTCCAAAGTACTTTCAAATGTATCTGAATTACCTTTCCAACGATCTACTCTGTGCGTGATTCTAACCAACGGTTTGCCCTCAGCAGCCAATTTTCTGAAAAGACCTGAAACACACTCGTAATGGCAGGTTCCAGACCCTGCTTATCGGCAGGTGCCGATAGGCAGGACTAGGTCTATGCCGATCGATAGTGACCTGGGCCTATAAAATGAGGCCTTCACCTCATTTTCAAGGAGAGCCAGATCTGATAAAAATCACTCTCAGCGAATCCCAAAAACCTCTCTCGAAGATAGCGCGATTTCAACATCCAAATACCTTTCTAACTTCCACTTTTCATCATCCTTTTCATCAAACTTGATGAATTAGCCACTTTCCATCATCATCCAAGTGCAATGGCTGCTCTCCAACATTCAAGATCAAACTCAAGATCTTCAAGAAGGTCCAACTTTCTCTTCAAATTCCCTTAAATTCTTAATAACTTGTTTTATTACTTAGCACTTTTATTATCTCTTCTCACACATCCTAATATACTTTTTATTTAGTATTATTGCACATCTCTTATTGTCATATAAATAAAACCCAAAAAATAAGAAAAAAAGGCTTTGCTCATAAATTCCAAATAGGGATTCTCATACTTTTCTCACACTTTTCTCACAACTAAAACACTTTTTCTACACACACACACACAGACTCACAAATAAGAGATCCCCCATTTGGATTTATGGTATAAACCCCACCCCTCGTTTTGTATGCGAACTACATGGACTTTGATGCCTTTATAGGCTACGTAGGCATCTCGGGGTAAAACCTGAGACTCGAGTCCTATTCTCACATTCTCTCTCATTCTCTATCTTTTCTAAATCCAATTTTCTTATATTCTATACACTTGTTCTTAGTGACGTATTACTCCATATATGTTATCGTTCCGTTGTAATGATCAACATAAGGGTAATTGCGTAAATCTTATTTTCTAATATTATTTTTATACCTTCCTATGGATGAATAACTTTATCTCTTCCAAAATACAAGTCGAGGATTCCTATCTCCACTATATATATACACATCCACACATATCACGGGGAAAATAAAAAAGGAAAATAGCAAACATCCATGAGAGACCGAAAGGGCGGAATGGGTGCCTAACACCTTCCCATTTCATAACTTAGCCTCCGAACCCTTCTTGAATAATTTTGGTTTCGTATGCACCAGTATGTTTTTGAATGCCGTCCTTAGGGATGGCTTCCCCTTTTTCTTTTGTCTATTTTGATTAAAATAGACTGGAAACTCTAAATCTCTCTACATTTTTACACCTCATTTCAAACGACGTCGGCCGAAGTGCTCCCAAAAGGGATGCGCGGGACTCGAGGATCCTTCCTTCACGTGCCCTCCCACGGCGAGAATTGGGGATGGCCACACTCACTATTATCATAATAAAGTGTAATAGAATATTTAATTGGGAAGTTCCTGATCCAAACAACCTCTTTGCTACCTCTGAAGCGGCAACATATTCAGCTTCCATGGTAGAACTAACAATAGATTATTGCTTGATACTCCTCTAAATTATGACTCCACCTCCCATGGTAAATAGATATTTGGAGGTTGACTTTCTGGAATCGTTATATTATTGGAAATTTGAGTTAGTGTAACTTATAGGTGTAAAATTATTTGTTAAGTAAACCATCACATAGTCTCTAGTCCTTTCCAGGTACTTGAGGATGTGCTTTACCGCAGTCTAGTACTCCTCACTAGGATTAGACTACAATGTAGTGACCATGCCAATGGCATAGTAGAAATATTATCTAGTAGACAACATAGAATACATGAGACTTCCCATAGACGAAGCATAGGTATGTTCCTCATCATCTCTATCTGATTAGGTGTTTGTGGACACTTATTCGTAGATAAATAAAGTCCATGACTGAAAGGAATAAATTCTTTCTTAGAATCCTTAATACTAAACTTTGTGAGAACTAAGTCGATATAAGTGGCTTGGGATAAGCCTAACATCATGTTCTTCTGATCTCATAAAAATTTAATCCTCAGGATGTGACTAAATTCTCCTAAGTCCTTCATATTGAATTTACTAGATAAACACACGCTCATGCTAAACAATACACTCACATCGTTCTTGATTAGGATAAAATCATCTGCATACAGTACTAGAAATACCACCAGGTTTTTGTCATTCTTCTTATACATACAGTTCTCATTCGTACATTGATCGAAACCATATGATTTGACTGCCTGATCAAATCGAATGTTCCAAGACCTTGAAGCTTTCTTAAGTCCATAAATGAATTTCTTAATCTAGGAAACTTTTCTCTCTTGACTTCGTATTATGAACCTCTCGGGCTTCTTCATATAGATGAACTCGTCAAGACTACCATTAAAGAACTCAGTCTTAACATCCTTTTGAGAAATTTCAAAATCAAAATATGTCGCAATGGATTAGATAATATAGATAGACTTAAGGATAACTACCGGTGATAAGGTTTTCTCATAGTCAATCCATTCTTTTTTAGTAAACCATATTTGCTGCAATTCTTTTCTTGAAGGCTTCCACCTTCCCATCTACCCATCTCTTCTTCTTGTAGATCCACTATCACCCTATGGGTTCTATCCCTTCAGGAAATTCTACAAGTTCATAAACTTTATTTGAATACATCGAATTCATCTCGACATTCATATCCTTAAGCAAAAGCTCAAAATCTTTATCTTGGTTTGCTTCGTAGTTACCAGGATCTAGTTCATGCTCCCTTAGGATCTCACCTAAGTGTTCTCCCAAATACACTAACCTATCAGGTTGATGTTTGACTCTCCCGTTATGCTATGACACTAGTGGTGTTTTCATGTTAGTAATACTACTGCTACCACTAGGTAGTGTATTATCAATGCCAGGTTTTACTTCACCTTGTACTAGTGGTTCTAAAGAAATTGGCTTGTTATTTACTCTTAGCTCTTGTAATAATAGATTACTCTTGGGTTTGTAGTCAATCATATAATCCTCTTCTAGGAACTAGACAATAGTGTTAATAATGACCTCCCTATCCTTAGGATCATAGAATTGACCATTTTTTGTTGATTTAGGGTAACCTATAAAAATTACATACCTTCGTCATTGATTCTAACTTACCCGGCTCCTTCCTCAGCACATGTGTTGGGAAATCCCATATTAGAACATTTCCTAGACTCGACTTACGCTCATTCCAAAGTTTCATGGGTGTTGTTGAGAAGGATTTAGATGGAACCAAGTTCAATAAATAGGTAGTTATCTCTAATGCATAAAACCTAAAGGAATATGGAAGGTCTGAATAACTCATCATGTATCTAACCATGTCCAAAAGAATAATGTTCCACTTTTTTATTACACGATTATGCTATGGAGTGTCAGGTGAAAACAATTGGGGGGTGATACCAAACTCCAACAGGTGAGTCATAAACTCTTATAAAAGGTATTACCATCCACGATCACATTGTAGAGTTTGGATAAGCTCATCGTGATTACACTCCACCTCAGCCTTATACACTTTAAACTTGTTAAATGCTTCATACTTATGATGTATAAGGTATACGTATCCAAATATAGAGTAATCATCTACAAAATTGCTGAAATACTCAAAAAACCCTCTTTTTTGGATAGTCACAAGGCCACGCAAATTAGTATGAACCAATCCTAACACATCATTGGGTCTATAGGATTTGGTCATAAAGGAACTCTTAGTCATCTCAACTTTCAAATACTATTTATAAATTGGGCACTTCTAATAAGCTTAATTGTCCATTTGAAACTGGTCTTTAAATTATATTTAGATTGATATGACTTAGGCTTAAGTGATATATATAATCATAGTCTCATTATTATGACACCCTGGAATCCAATGAACAATTAGTCTCATCCTACAGACGAGACCACACTTCAGTCTATACTTAGTATAATATGGTAGCCAACCAATATAGTCTCATCTCATAGTGGATAGCAATCTCTCTCGTACCAATGTGAAGGTATCGGCCTCAGACCACACTCGTGTTATGAGCCATCAAACTTAAAGTCATTGATGGTGCTTAGATTCAGCACCACCAGATAAGTGATGATGAGCTCAAATAGTAGTAACCATGGCAGCCATAGAGATGTATATGTATAAGTGTGTAAGTGTGTATAAGGAGATGAGTATAAGAGGAATAAGATAATGATGTATAGTGGTTCAGCCAATTAGGCCTATATCCACTGTGAGTGTGTGATCCACTAAGTATGGGCACTAATGGCCTTGGATACAATGCACATAAGCTCACTTTCTCTCTCTACTGTGTGTATAAGCAGACTTTTTGCTAGGGTTACCATTTTCGATCCTCCCCTTGTAGGGTTGTAGGTGACAAGTATATATAGGTCCTGGGGAGTGTAGTGTACCCCCCAAGTATGCATGGTGCATGTGAATGATGATCTAGACAATCTCCTATTGACACCTGTAGATGTCAAATGATGACATAATATTCCCTCAAGTGAGGGGGTGATATGGTGGAGGGTCATCCCCTTGAAGGGTCGTTTGAGCCTGGTGGAGGTTCGGCCGCTTGAAGGGTCGTCTGGGCCTGATGGAGGGTTGGCCCCTTGAAGGGTAGCCTAGGCCTGATGAGGGGTCGGCCCTTGGAGGGTCGTCTGGGCCTGATGAGGGGTCGGCCCCTTGAAGGGTCGTCTGGGCCTGATGAGGGGTCGACCCCTTGGAGGGTCGTCTGGGCCTAATGAGGGGTCACGAGACCATCTTGGGCGCGCCTATGTTGGAGGGAGCCCTCAGCCTAGCCAAGGGTATATATGGGTATATCAATCACCCCCAGCCCTTAGCCATAGATGATGTCGGTATGGTTGAGGGATAATGTTGCTTTTGAGACAAGTGTATGGTCTGTTTGATGAGTGACACATGTCAAGCTGTTGTGACATCTAGGCAGGTACTCATTGTAGTTTCTATTTCCAAGGCGTGGAGGTTGCACACTTTGCTTGGGGCTTTGTGCCCTAATGATGCACTCCTCGTGGACTGTGCTCTGCATTGGTTAGTGGGCCCACTCATTAGTAAGGTATTTAAACATATTTTGAAGTTTCTCTTTCTTCTTCTTCTTTTTCACGCCTGAACTCTCTCTCTCCCTCTAGCCTCCAGCTTTCTAGCCATTTCTGCAACTTCGACGTTTCGAGTTTGGCAGTTCTACTATTTCTTTAGAGGTAACTCCTTTGCCCTAGTGCCCTCTTTATCTTCATTTTTGTTTGCTTTCTTACTTTAGGGTCGTAGGGTTGGATTTCCCTTAGTTTGTTTCATAATTTTTCCGGCATCTTCTCTGGCAACTGGTTCTTGAGTGTTCTTGATCAAAACCTTTGATTTCTTTGGTTTTGATCTAAAAGTCCAACCTGGTCAACTGTGAGATTATTTGTTATTGGCAAAGCCAAATCCTTCTAAGTGCAGGGTCTTCCCCTTAATGCTTAGGAGGCTTTATAATTTAGCTGAAGAATTCCCTTCCCTGAGAGAAATTATTTGTTCAGATCAGATGAATAGAGGAAGAGGAGGAGAGAAGACAAGGGGCTAGCCCTAATTGGGTATGACCTGTCTTCCTCATTCCTCTATCCACAATTAGACCATCTGAGTCTTGTGGGTCGTCCTACCGTCCAGCCAAGAGTTATTCAGGAGAGATGGATGAGAGAGCGTCGTCGCCAACTGGCGTTGGACCTTCTGGGAGAAGAGATACGTCTGATCTAAGCCCAGGCCGACGGGACGAGGGTATGGTTACTTACGAGGCTGTCCCAGTGACAACTCTATCCCCACATGCTTTCCAGATGGCTTTTCCTCATGGGCCTCTGACAGGTGATGAGGCCGAGGGAGAGGGGACTGAGGATTGTGAGGACTCAAATGTTGACCCTGTTAACACATCTCATGCCTCGTCCTATATTTCCTCAGTCAGGGATCGTGACCTCCTTCTATGGAGGAATGCATACGGTGTCCCCCCCCCCCCAACATATCCATGAGGGTTCCCTTTGAGTCTGAGAGGGTCTTTGAGGGTGAAGAGGGAGAGATTGTGGTATATGAACAAATGTTTAAGGTCGGTGTCAGACTCCCTCTACATCCTGCCGTTATAGATATCTTGTCATCCCTCGGCGTTGCCCCCTCTCAGCTTCCTCCCAATTCCTGGAGGACAATCCTTGGCTACATCTCCCTATGGAAAAATGCCTTTACTGACGAGACTTCCTCCGACGTGTTCTTGGCTTGCTATAATATCACTTCCTCGTCCAAAAAGCATGGGTACTATCACTTGGGGGGAGGAGGTCTGATAAAAAACTTCTCCACGTGGTACAAACCTCTAATCACGACTGGAAGTAGAGATTTTTCTTCATTTCTAGAGAGTGGGAATTTTCCGCCGAGGCGCAACATTTGGATGATGGTCCGAGGGTTCCCAGAAGATGGTCTAATCCCTCGATGAAGGCCAGGTCAGATCCCGGACTAAGTCTGGATGAGAAAGATATAGTTGAATATCTGAGGGAACGAGGGAAAGGGGCTGAAATTGCAAAGTTTGAAGATCTGATGACCCCTAAGTTCCTCAAGGAAGCTGGCCTGAGGGTCGGCCCCCTGATAGAGCTATGTGAGTTATATTATTTTTTCCCATTCTTTACTTTTTGCAAGTGTTTCATCTTTGCCTTTGCAATTTTCTGACGTGTCGTCCTCCTTTCAGATCGTCCTTCTGGTATATCTGATCAACTTTGGGAAATGATTGCCCCTAGTTTACTATCAGGCTTGGGCAAGAAGAAGGGCAAGGAGCCTCAGCAAGCTCCGAGGAAGACGCAGACCGTGGGGCCGACACCTGCTGAGTCGACCTCCGATAGACAAAAGAGGAAAGATCCTAAAGTCCCTGTCGACCCTCGGCCAGATTCACGGACGAGGGCAAGGGTTGAGGAGTCTGAGGGGACCGCCTATTCTTCCAGTATGGGGGCCTTCTGGTCCCAGAACTTGGCATTTCTGAAGGCTGAGACATCTTCTCTGATTACCAACCTGAAGGCGGCCAAGGCGTCCATGTTTTCTGCCCCCTCGGCTGCTGACTATGAGTTTTTACTGAAGATGCCCCTGGCGAATGTGTATGACTATGGTCTGCACACCCTAGCTCAGGTATTTGTTCTCACTTCATTCCCTTGACTGTATTCTTTCACAAACTATTTTCTCGGCCTCTTAACGAGTTTCTTTTTCTTATGCAGTCTATCTGTGCTTTTACCTCGGCCACTAAGTGGATGGATGAGAATCAAGCAAAATTCCATGAAGCTCAGAGGGCTATTCAGCACGAGGCTGATCTACAGTCAGAGCTTGAGACTGTAAGGGCTGAGTTAGAGAGTGCCAGGACTGAGCATGCGAGGATCCTGGATGAGCTGACGAGGTAGCATGATGCAGACATGGCGGCCAAGCACTTTCTTACAAAGGAGAGGGACGAGGCCTTGACCAACTTGGGGGTTCAGCACAAGGCCGATCTTGAGGCGGCTGTCAAGAAAGTCGAGGCCGATGCTGTGGAGGCCTACAAACTCTCGGAGGAGTTTTAGGGCTTCGTCCTTGAATACTTAGAGAGGGGAATTAGGATGGCCTATCGGTGGGTCGTCCTTAAGTTTGCCGATGCAGTATCTTCTGTCCGCCCCTCCATCGAAGCAGTCCAACTGGACGACCCTTTGATTGCTGATGCCTTGGCCCAGGTGGAATCTCAAGTGCCAGTTGAGGGTACTGGCACGTCTGAAGATCAGCCTGTTTTGGTCATCGAAGAAACTTCTCTTGTCGATGTTAAGGCCTTGCCCTCCGATGCTGCTCAATAGGGTGGCTGTTTGTAGCCAATACCCCCTTGATGTATCTTATTTTTGTAGAACAAACATCAATTTGTAATACTTTATTTATATTATCATCTCTCTTGTTGTCTTCCATAGTCGTCTCTTGTGTGATTTGTATTGTGAATTTTTTATATTAATAGTATCGCTAACTCCTCCCTCATCTTTCTTGAGGGTGAAGGAGGGGTCGTCCCCAACGTTCACACTCATTATAGACGACGGTGATTTCCACCAATTTTAATTTATGAGGTTAATAAAGTCCTCCCTCGTCTTTCTTGAGGGCAATGGTGGGGTCGTCCCCACCATTGACCCTCATTATATCCGAGGGTTGTAATTACCAAACTACTGGTTTTTAAGTCCTCCCTCGTCTTTATTGAGGGTAAGGGTGGGGTCGTCCCCACCATTGACCCTCATTATATCTGAGGGTTGTAATTACCAAACTAATGGTTTTTAAATCTTCCCTCGTCTTTCTTGAGGGCAATGGCGGGGTCGTCTCCGCCATTGACCCCCATTATAGCCGAGGGTTGTAATTACCAAATTAATGGTTTTAATTAAGTCCTCCCTCGTCTTTCTTGAGGGAAATGGTGGGGTCGTCCCCACCATTGACCCTCATTATAGCTGAGGGTTGTAATTACCAAACTAATGGTTTTTAAGTCCTCCCTCATTTTTCTTGAGGGCAATGGTGGGGTTGTCCCCGTCATTGACCCTCATTATAGCCGAGGGTTGTAATTACCAAATTAATGGTTTTAAGATCCTCACTCGTCTTTCTTGAGGGCAATGGTGGGGTCGTCCCCACCATTGACCCTCATTATAGCCGAGGGTTGTAATTACCAAACTAATGGTTTTCAAATCCTCCCTCGTCTTTCTTGAGGGCAATGGTGGGGTCGTCCCCACCATTGACCCTCATTATAACCGAGGGTTGTTTTTACCAAATTAATGGTTTGCAAGTCCTCCCTCGTCTTTCTTGAGGGCAATCGTGGGGTCGTCCCCGCCATTGACCCACATTATAGCCGAGGGTTGTAATTACCAAATTAATGGTTTTAATTAAGTCCTCCCTCGTCTTTCTTGAGGGCAATGGTTGGGTCGTCCCCGCCATTGACCCTCCTTATAGCCGAGGGTTGTAATTACCAAATTAATGGTTTTAATTTGGTTTTCCCTCGTCTTTCTTGAGGGCAATGGTGGGGTCGTCCCCGCTGTTGACCCTCATTATAGCCGAGGGTTGTAATTACCAAATTAATGGTTTTAATTTGGTTTTAATTATCTCCTCCCTCGTCTTTCTTGAGGGAAATGGTGGGGTCGTCCCCACCATTGACCCTCATTGTAGCCGAGGGTTGTTTCCCAAAGATGATCCCATGCGTACTAGAACTGACAAACACAAGATGAGAGGAAACACTGATATTTCTCATTAATTTTCGAAGTGTTCTGCTGGAGCAATGCTCATTACAATTATGGTCCGTCAGGATATTACAACACTACTGATAGTATTTTTTTCAAATGATCTGCATTCGAGGGGTTGGAAAAGGGTTCCCCTTCTAGGTTTTCTAGTCTATAGGTCCCTAGGACAACTTCGTCGATGACCCTATAGGGGCCGTGCCAATTAGGATGGAGCTTGTTGGCTTCTGCCAAGTCTTTTTGAGGACTAAGTCCCCCACTGAAATTGGTCTCTATTTCACTGTCTGATTGTAAAACCTTGCAGTCCTCTGCTGGTAGGCGGCTTGCCTTATCTCGGCGTCTTCCCTCCTTTCCTCAATCAGGTCTAAGTCAAGTCTCCTCTCTTCCGTATTTCTCTGGGGGTCTTACATTTGGACCCTATGAGTAGGAAACCCAATCTCAGTGGGGATGATGGCCTCTGAGCCATAAGCTAGCATGAATGGGGTCTCTCCGATAGAGGTCTTTGTCGTCATCTTGTAGGCCCATAGTACAGCATATAACTCTTCAACCCATCTTCCTTTTGCCTCCTCAAGTCTCTTCTTGATCCCGTCTAGGATCATCCTATTTGTAACTTATGTTTGCCCATTAGCTTGAGGTCGGCCTGGGGTAGAGAAGAATTGTTTGATACTCACCCTTTCACAGTACTTCTGTAGAGATGTATTCTTGAATTGAGTCCCGTTATCCGAGATGAGGGTATTTGGGAGACCATATCTGCATATAATGTTTCTCCATATAAACTGGAAGGTCTTCTACTCTGTGATCATTACCATCGGCTCCGCCTCCACCCATTTAGAAAAATAGTCAATGGCCACAATGAGGAACCGATAGTTATTGATGGCCCTAGGCAAGGGTCCTACTAGGTCAATCCCCCACACTGTAAATGGCCACGGGGATGTAATGGAAGTAAGAGGCTGATGGGGTTGGTGAGGGATGGTGGCAAATCTTTGGCATTTGTCATGCTTTTTTACATATGTCGTGGCATCTTTCCCCAAAGTCGGCCACCAGTACCCTTGGGTGATCACCCTCTTCGCTAAGGACCTGCCCCCAATGTGGATTGAACATGACCCCTCATGCACGTCTTGAAAAATGCGTGGGACTTCATATGGATGTACACACCTAAGTAAGGGGATCAAAACCCCTTTTTGTACAAGGTGTCCCCAATGATAGTGAACTTTGCGGTTCTGTGCCTCAACTTCTTCCTTTCTTGCCTTGCTTCTGGCATCTCTCCCTCTTTAATGTATCTGATCAGAGGGTCCATCCATGAAGATTCCTGAGAAACATTCAGGCAATTGCTAAGTGCTCCCTCGGCATCTTTAATAGTTGGTCGAAGAAAAATTTCCACTGGGACTATCCTCCTGATGTCTGTCCAAGTTGCTGAGGCCATCCAGGCAAGTACATCGGCCTGGCCATTGTCATGCCTAGGTATCCTCTTCAATTTCACTTCTCTGAAGCTCTTCAGTAATGACATTACTTTCTCAAGATACTTGGCCATCCGCTCGTCCTTGGCCTCGTAGGCTCCTAGTATCTGATTCACTACTAGCCTTGAATCACTATGGACCAAAATCTGGCCGACACTAAGGGACTTGGCCAAGGAGAGCCCTACTATTAGAGCCTCATATTTGGCCTCATTGTTGGAGGCTTTAAAGTTGAACCTCAGTGCGTACTCA
Source organism: Sambucus nigra (assembly GCA_949130495.1). Lineage (NCBI taxonomy): Eukaryota > Viridiplantae > Streptophyta > Magnoliopsida > Dipsacales > Adoxaceae > Sambucus > Sambucus nigra. The sequence goes on along the minus strand of OX422214.1, from coordinate 284,546,906 downwards.
ATGTTTGTGCCATCGGGTACTGACACTACAAGTCCAGCTCCACTTTTGCTGTCGCAGGAGGACCCGTCAATGAAGAGGCTCCACACAGTATCCTCTGAAAAATTTCCCTCCATGAGGGATGTCTGTCTAAAGAGATATCTTCCCTCCTCGTTTTCGACCGCTTTTTCTTTGGCGGTGCTTGTTTCAGCCTTATCTACGGATATGTCGTCGAGTCTTCCCTGTAGGGTATCTATTTTCTCGAGGCTCTTATCCTCGGCTTCATAATTTTCCCAAGTAAACTCGGCCATGAAATTCGCCAGTGCTTGCCCCTAATGGCCATCCTAGGTTGATACACAATGTCAAACTCCCCCAGCTCTATAGCCGAGGCCATTAACCTACCTCATTTTTCTGGCTTGTATAGGACCTGCCTAAGAGGAGAGTCAGTGAGGATGACCATTGTATGGGACTGGAAGTATAGCTTCATCTTCCTTGAGGCATGGATCAAGGCGTAGGATAACTTCTCCATCTTAGGGTATCTTTGCTTTGCCCCCTGATGTGCCTTACTGTTGAAATACACTAGCCTCTGTACCCCATCTTCCTCTCTGACGATTGTTGCGCTAATGGCTGACTCAGAGACAACTAGATACATATAGAGTCGTTCACCCTGCACTGATCGTGACAACAGCAAGAGGGACCCTAGGTATGACTTTAGCTCCCTAAAAGCCTCATCACACTCTTCACTCCATTCGAATGCCTTTATGAGGATCTTGAAGAATGGTAAACACTTGTCTGTGGCTCTGGATACAAACCCATTCAAAGCAGCCACTCGCCTCGTGAGCCTCTGAACGTCTTTGATGATCTTGGGGGTCTTCATTTCCAGGAAGGCCTTTATTTTCTCAGGGGTGTCCTCGATGCCTCTTGGGTTGATAATGAACCCCAAGAATTTCCCTGCTCTGACACCGAAGACACATTTGGTCGGGTTGAGCTTCATCTGGTATTTTTCCATCGTATTAAAGTTCCTCTCCAGGTCAACCACATGATCCTCTACCTTCAGGCTCTTAGTCAGCATGTCATCTACATAGACCTCCATAGATTTCCCAACTTGGTCTTCAAACATTTTATTTACAAGTCGTTGATACGTTGCCCCTGCATTCTTCAGACCAAAGGGCATGACCATACAACAGTATGTCCCCTTGCCGGTAATGAAGGCTATTTTCTCCGAGTCTTCAGGGTCCATGAAGATCTGGTTATACCCTGAATAGGCATCCATGAAGCTCATGAGCTCATGAACTGCGGTAGCGTCTACCATCTAGTCAATACGGGGGAGAGGGAAGTTGTCTTTGGGACAATGATTATTGAGGTCGGTGAAATCCACACACATTTTCCACTTCCCGTTGGCCTTTGGGACAATGACTGCGTTGGACAGCCATTCGGGGTAGATGACCTCTCTGATAAACTCCGCATCTTCTAATTTTTTGACCTCATCCCTTATGACCTCATACTTCTCTCTAGAGTAAATTCTCCTCTTCTTCTTCACCGTCTTCGCTCCCTCTACCACGTTGAGCTTGTGGCACATGATTTCAGGGTCGATCCCTGACATATCTGCATTACTCCATGCAAAGACACTTTGTCTTCTCCTCAACAATTTAATGAGGTCTTCCTTGATATTTGGCTTCAGAGACTTGCCGACTTGGACGGTTTTTTCCGGGTCATCCTCATTGAGGATGATGGATTCTACCTCTTCCACGGCCTCTCCTTCCTTCAGCTTCGTCTCGTCTCTGGGGTCTAGGGTATCAATATTATAAGTGGTTGTAGCCTTCTTGTGTGCCTCTCTTTCTTCAGCGGAGTTGTAATAACATTCTTGAGCTATCGTCTGGTCTCCCTGAACTTCCCCCACCCCGTAAGGGGTTGGAAATTTTATCATCTGATGGACCGTAGATGGCACAGCTTCGAACCCCTTGAGGGCTACCCGTCCCAGTATAATATTGTAGGCCGAAAAGACATGTTCATCCATCACAAAGAAGCTGACCTTCTTTGTAATCCATATCGGCCACTCGTCCCCCATCCTGACATCAGCTTATACACTCTGAGGGGATGAACCTTTTCTCCACTGAACCCAATCAATGGGTGATGGTATGGGATGATTCTAGCACGGTTGAGACCTAAAGCTTTGAAGCATGGCCAAAACATCACGTCTACAGATGAGCCCCCATCTACCGGGATCCTCGGCACCTCGCATTTGTGCACCCTAGTAGTGATGACGAGAGGGTCATCATGTGGGGCTAAGAGGCCTTTAAAGTCCATTCTTGAGAACCCCACTATTAGAGTATCCATGTCAACCCTTTTTTTTTCTGGCTTCGCCTCTAGAGAGGTTGAGTGTATTGTCTTCGTCACTGCCTTGGCCTCAGCCACATGGGCCTTCCTGTCGGCGACCTCTGACCCTCCTCCTGCTAGACCCATGGAGATCATTCCCACTCCAAGCGAGATCATATTAAGCCTCTTGACAGGGCCTTGGTTGTCTCTCGACGGGAGGTCAGGGTCATCCTCATCGTCAGAAGGGTCATCCCTTTTTTTTGAGGACCTTCTCTACATGCATTGCCTCTTGAAGGAACCTTTATCACCTTTGTCACTTTTATCAGAAGGGTCGTCCCCTCGGCCCCTTTTGAAGGCACCTTTGTCAACGTATTTCCCGAGCTTCCCTTCTTTCAGCATCTTCTCAATATCATCTTTCAGAGTAAAGCATTTGTCTGTCACGTGGCCATGGTCTTGGTGAAATTCACACCACAGGTTTTTGTTCCTCTTGTTGGGGGTTGCCCTCAACTTCTCAGGCCACTTCAGGGATCGGTCACTCTTTATCTCATTGAGAATATGATCGCAGCTGACCGTTAGAGGGGTGTAACCAGCGAACTTGTCGTCCGTAGACCTCTTCTTCCCCTCTTTATTCTTCTTAGGGTACTTACCCCCACTAGCGCCTCCTTTTTTGTCTTCGTATTTTGCGGCCATCGCCTCTTCGGCGTTCATCACCTTTCCTGCTGTTGACAGCAATTCAGCCATCGTCCTCGGAGGGTCTTCAGCAAGCTTTCATAACAGCTTCCCCTTTTGGAGTCCTCCAATCAGGGATGTCATAGCTATGCTCTCCTCACAGTCTTCCACCTCCAACTTTTCTTTGTTGAATCTGGCTATGTAGTCTCTTAGATTCTCATTCTTCCCCAGCTTAACATAGAGTAGGTGTGTGGTCTTCTTCTGTGGCCTCACCCCAAAGCAAAAGTTATGGATGAACCGGTCTGCCAGCTGATTAAAGTTTTCAATGGAATTTTTTGAAAGAGACATATACCAGACATGTGCAGCCCCCGTCAGAGTACCATAGAAGGCACGACACCTTATCTCATCTGAGATAGAGTATATGTCTACCGCTGATTGATACATCTCAATAGGGTGGACAGGGTTGGTACTCTCGTTATATCTTGGGGTGACCGTAGGTGGCTTAAACTTTGATGGCGTAGGGAAGTTGACTATCTTCGCCACAAAGGGATAGCCTATGGAGTATCCTCTATGAAGAGGGTCCCGGCTTTTCACAATATCACCAATCTTATCCTCCAGCCGCTGGATTGAGTCATTCCAGGGCCTCGTAGGGTCGGCTTGGCCGATGTTATCCCCCGCCGCCTCTTTAAGGTGGACGGAGGGTTCTGTGGCGGCAGGCCTGTGTCGGCTATTTACTTCCCCCTGACCATCATCTCGTCCTAGGGGTCGGCCATCTGCTGCCTCCCTTCTGGACCTCGTAGCGCTCCTTGATCTGGACAATTTTTCCCGCAGGTTATTTACTGGGCCCAGCCTCTCAAAGGCCGACCCCCTGCTCAAGCGATCAAAAGCAGATCCTCTTGGGCGATCATCAGGATTTGGTCTCCCGCACTTCCCTCTACTCTCCTGGAGAGGTCGTACAGTATTGTTGGAGACCTCATATGGTTCCCAGCATTCTATGGGGGCCTCCTCTCCCTCAAGATCGTCATACATGTCCTCAGGGCAAGGGTTTCCTTACCTCCCTAGGCATAAACGTCGGGAGTCAGCAACATCCCTACGCCGCTGAGGGGGTGGCAGGTCTTTGCATGGTGCATGGGGTGGTCCCCTGGCCTCATGCTGCCCTGGAGTCGCTACCGGAGTAATCATCTCAGGCAAGACTCCTGGTGGTCTTAGTATGTTCTGGCTTAGAGCTGTGAACTTCTCTTGCATTAGAGACTTCAAGGCTGCCGCCACATCAGCCATCTCTGACTGAGGTGATGGCTGACTGGAACTGGGTCCAACTCCACTCTCCGGTGGAGGGAGTGGTGGTGGTGGCATCTCTAGTGCCATGTGTTTGAGCTATGAAAAGTTAAACTGGAAAAAGGACTGGTGATCTTGAGAACCTTAATGGTCTTTTAATGGTGAAACATCTCCTCTTAGGGGGAGAGCTGGTTCACCACCAGAGTGCCCAGTGAGGTCAAGCTGAACAAAGGAATAGATGTCTTATCTTTCCCACAGACGGCGCCAAACTGATGGTGCTTAGATTCAGCACCACCAGATAAGTGATGATGAGCTCAAACAGTAGTAACCATGGCAACCATATAGATGTATATGTATAAGTGTGTAAGTGTGTATAAGGAGATGAGTATAAGAGGAATAAGATAATGATGTATAGTGGTTCAGCCAATTAGGCCTACATCCACTATGAGTGTGTGATCTACTAAGTATGGGCACTAATGGCCTTGGATACAATGCACATAAGCTCACTTTCTCTCTCTACTGTGTGTATAACCAGAGTTTTTACTAGGGTTACCATTTTCGATCCTCCCCTTGTAGGGTTGTAGATGACAAGTATATATAGGTCCTGGGGAGTGTAGTGTACCCCCCAAGTATGCATGTTGCATGTGAATGATGATCTAGCCAATCTCCTATTGACACCTGTAGATGCCAAATGATGACATAATATTCCCTCACGTGAGGGGGTAATATGGTTATAACGGTCTTCCACGCGCCATGTGAGCCTCACGCGCACTGTTTCACGCATCTCCCAAACCACGCGTTGTGATGATGTCACCCTCAGCCTATGATACGAGGCCGAGGGCAAAGTTCCTTCTGGTAGTGAGTCTGGCCTAGTTTAGGCCTCATACTGTCGTAACCTCGGAGGGTCGTCCGAGCCTGGTGAGGGGTCGACCCCTTGAAGGGTCGTCTGAGCCTCGTGGAGGGTCGGCCCCTTGAAGGGCCATTTGAGCCTGGTGGAGGGTCGGCCCCTTGAAGGTTCATCTGGTCCTGATCGAGGGTCGGCCCCTCGAAGGGTCGCCTAGGCCTGATGAGGGGTCGGCCCTTGGAGGGTCATCTGGGCCTGATGAGGGGTCGACCCCTTGAAGGGTCGTCTGGTCCTGATGAGGGGTCGACCCCTTGAAGGGTCGTCTGGGACTAATGAGGGGTCGGCCCCTTGAAGGTTCGTCTGGACCATGATGAGGGGTCGACCCCTTGGAGGGTCATCTGGGCTTGTGAGGGGTCGGCCCTTAGAGGGTAGTCTGGTCCTGATGAGGGGTCACGAGACCATCTTGGGCGCGCCTATGTTGGATGGCACCCTCGGCCTAGCCGAGGGTATATATGGGTATATCAGTCATGGTATAGATGTGTCGGACACAAACGACCACCATGTCTTATCTCGAGATTAACATGGAACGAGGCACCACACATAGTCTCAATCAGGACGATACCTCCAAGTATCATCTTAAATGATACCTCATGCAAATATGTTTATCCAGTCGTGGAAGCATTACAAGAATATTTCAATCATATCTACACAAAACCAATATTTGAGATCAACAACCCAAGTGAGGGAATATTGAGACATGATGGCCTTGCTTTATGTACAAATAGTTAGCACTCTCCCATAGGCCATAACCTTCATTGGGTGTGGGACACGTGATGGGGGTGACACTGCGCATACCCCAGCTTATAAAATTCACACTGTGTCTTCATTATTTGGATCGACTCTTGAAAACCCTACGGTTACTCTAGAGCATTAACTTTAGAGAGAGGGAGAGAGGGGGAGAGAGAGAGAGAGAGAGAGAGAGCGAGAGAGATTATATTGTGCTATTAATAGCTTGTTATGCCTTGTTCTAGTGAAAACACACTCATACTTTTTACAATGTACGTATGTCAATGACCAAACCACTTAAACCCTTATGTTATCCTCCGTTTCTCTCATCTCTTCTGTTAAATTATCTTCCGTTCTTTGTTTCATTACATTTGTGTAATACCTACATCTAGGATGAATCCATTGTATGATCTCAGTATCATTAATTTGGCATCATATATGGGAACGTGTTTATTATTCTCATCATCGGATTGGATTCCTATCTCAACTCTATTTATGATTTAAGTCCACCATTATTGGATCTGAATCACCATTAAAAGGTCTTGGGTAGAGAAGTTCATCAGCTTCATATTTGATTCATCCTATTTTTGGGTTTTTGCACTCTTGTTATTGTTGTTTGATTCCTTGGATCGATTTTATCTTTCGATCCTACATCAAATGTTGGGGTTGGTTCTAGCCAACTGCCTCCTCAGTCTGATATGGATGATGTAGTGACAACTTGAGATCTCTAGTATCTAGTCATCATCCTATACAACACCAGTTGTTGGCGTTCAGCTAAGATATAATGAGTCAGATCCTAAAGGACCCAATCGTGAATCTTATCACACTGGCTTCCATGAGAGGGTATGCACCACTAGCATCCATGGGACCATACTCATCTCCATCCAAAGAGGTTTAGTACGGCATAAGGAAAAAAGAGATTGATGATCCCCGTCGTCTCTGCCTTGGCAAGGAGGTGCAAGGAAGACTTGAGGAAGTGGGTACGAGAATAAGCACAACTAGGACTATGGTGAAATGTATGTGTAGGAGGGTAGTGAGACTGGGGTCTATGAATAACTGGAAAGGGTGAGGCGTGACCCACTCCAATGGACGATGTTTATAAGGTTCTTAAGAACTTCTAGATTAACTTCTAATAAAACCTTCTCCTTTTTGTAAAAATGGAACTCAAACTGGAGCTCCCTCCTTTCAAGAAGATTAACTTCACAACAATAATGGTAACTTTTCTCAAGAGAAACTCCTGAGAGAGATGGCTATCAGTGGGTAGTGAATAAATAAGCACTCAACACTTAGATAAACAGCAGGGAGAGAATAATAGGAGATTATGGTGTGATTTTGACAGAATAACGGTGCTATTGATTTTTTCTATCATGTCTTGACCTTGACCAGGGGTCCAATTTATACTTTGGAACTAGGGATGAGTTGGCACTTTTGGGCGCCAAAACTAAGAGGGTTGGTGAGGGACAAGGTCTGCAGTGTACCATTTGTCCCTACATGTGTGCATCAGCCTTCCCCCTTAGACAGGTTCCACCTAGTACAAACCAAAGTAAAAAAGGAAATATGTCTACGCTAGATGACAAAATATTTGATTTTGTAAATATCCTTTGAAACAGTAACTTGTGGTACAAGCTTTGTAATCTTGATAGAGGAGGCCTCGAGAACCTCCTCCTCTAAAACTATCAATTTTGAGAGGGAGGCCTTGAGGACCCCTCTCCTCTAAAATCATTTTTCTTGAGAGGGGCCTTGAAGACCCTCTCTTCTAAGAAAATCATTTTGTAAAAGTTCATTTCTTATGAGAATCCTTTTGGAAGATCACTTCACTTCTGAGTAAGTGTGAGATGTGTGTGGTCTTGAGTGACTCCTGGATTCTTCCTACTAGTATTCTCTCAATCCTAAAGTGATAAGTGGTTGAGCTTACTCAATAATCCTTGTTCCTCAGTCGCCAAGACAAAAATTTCAAGAGATCCTAACTAGCCTTTTTGAGTTATGCATGCTCAACTAGGTTACCTGTATAAGAAAGTAAGTTTTAGTACTTTTGCTCTTTTAAGGAATGACTTTTCATGATGAGGTTTTGCTCATGGTACCCACTCTTTGATCCTGGATTATTTTTTAGAAGCTGAGGGGGATGACCATGAGGGTCCCTCACCCTAAATGTGTTCTTGCACTTGTGGGAGGGGAACCTTGAGCGTTATGTGGCCAAATGTTTTCTAGAAGTTGAGTTACCCTGGGGGTTCCTCAACTAATATAGATTTTCTATCGTCGAGGGACCCTGGGGTTCCTTCACTAAGATGGATTTTCTGCGATTGAGGGACCCTAGGGGTTCCTTCACCAATATGGATTTTCTGCGATTGAGGGACACTAGGGGTTCCTTCACCAATATGATTTTTTTGCGATTGAGGGACCCTGGGATTTCCTTCACCAGTATGAATTATCTACAGTCAGGGGACCCTAGGGGTTCCTTCACCAGTATGATTTTTTTATGATTGAGGGACCCTTGGGGTTCCTTCACCAATATGATTTTTTTGTGATTTAGGAACCTAGGGGTTCCTTCACCAATATGAATTTTCTGCAGTTGAGGGACCCTGGGAGTTCCTTCACCAATATGGATTCTCTATAGTCGAGGGACCCTAGGGGTTCCTTCACCAATATGAATTTTCTACGATTGAGGGGACCTAGGGGTTCCTCAACCTCATATTTCCTGGAGACTAAGGAGGGTGTATTTGAGGGACCCTTACCCTAAAGTATAGTGCTCAATATTTAAACACCCTTCAATATTATCCCCTCATGTAAAGTGTTTTGTGTTGGGCAGACCAAAAGGCTTTGTACGCCATAAATTCAATTTTCAATTTTGAGGGACCCTAGGGTTCCTTCATCATTCCCCCTAGGGTCATTAAATGCCATGTCACTTCATCCCAAGTTTTGTAGATGAGGCCACTTATGGTTGACCTCCTTATTTGGGTATCAAATTGGGCATATGGGTTGCTCGCGGTGATCCCCTCGTCCTTGGCCTTTTTATGTAGCCTTTTATCTTATTTAGAGGGGTTACTCATAGTGAGCCCCTCGTTCTTGGCCTTCTTTTGTGGCCTTTTATGCTTTTTAGAGGGGTTGCTCATGATGAGCCTCTCGTCCTTGGCCTTTTTATGTGACCTTCTATCTTGGGTAGAGGGGTATCTCAAAGTGAGCCCCATTATCTTTGGTCTTTGTTCTGTGGCCTTATATGTTATTTAGAGATATTGATCACAGTGAGCCCCTCATCCTTGGCCTTTTTTTGTGTCCTTCTATCTTGAGTAGAGGGGTTACTCACGGTGAGCCCCTCGCACTTGTCCTTTTTATGTGGCCTTTTATCTTGGATAGAGGCGTTATTCACTGTGAGTCCCCTCGTCCAAGTTTTACACCTCGTTAATGGACACTCAAGGTGGATCCCCTTGCTTTAAATATTTTCTTACTTACTTGGGTAATAGGAGACCCTCTAGGTGGACTCACTCCCCCTTAGCTATTCCAGAATAGCAGCTGACACCCCTCTACATTAGTCCCCTCGTACAAAAATCATTGTGTTGGGTAGACCAAAGGGTTTTGTATGAAACAATCACTTCATCTTGGAATGCAAAAGTTTCATGCCTTTACATCATTACACTATTAAATTTAGAGTGACCCCCAAGGTCCCTAGTGGTGGACTTCCTCATCCTTAGTCATTTTCTTTTTTGCATCGATTTTGGGGGGAGGGGATACTCTAAGTGAATCCCCTCACCCTAAATCATTTTACCTTGTGTCTAGTTTATGCAGTGAGGGGGGGAGCCCTTGGGGTAGACCCTCATGTTTATATGTTTGTCTTTGGCAGATGGGTCACTTATCCTGGACTCCCTCACCCTAGGTTTTCCTCTTTGTATTTGACTTTGGCAAAAGGGAGTCGCTCTAAGTGAACTCCCTTGCCATAAAATGCTCGTACCTTTTATTGTAGCTGAGGGGCCACTTGTGGTTGACCCCCTGACCACCAGCTATTTTGTAACATTTCTCTTGGTCGAGGGGCCACTCTTGGTGGACTCCCTTGGTATAAACTATTTCTTGTTGTAATCTTGACTGAGGGGCTATTTGTGGTGGACTCTTTCATCCTCAAATTGTTAATTGTGTTGGTCTTGGTAGAGGGGACACTCGAAGTGGACCCCTCGCCATAATTTATTTCTTGTATTGATCTTGGTAAAGGCTAGCACTCGTGATGGAGCCCTCACCCTGAGTCATTTTCTGTAGTATCAAGTTTGAGAAGAGGGGCCACTCAAGGTGGATCCCCTCGCCCTAGGCTATTTTCTTTCAAACTTGCAATCTTGGGAAGGTGGTGCCACTCTAAGTGGATCCCCACGCTCCAGGCTATTTAACTCTTTATTCACTGGCTTGAGGACTTCTCAATATTAGCCCCCTTGTGCAGAAGTGTCTTGTAGTGTCGAGAGACTTGTTCACAAAATATCATAATCAAGATTTCACTCTTTGTTCACTGGCTTGAGGACTTATCATCATTACCCCCCCCCCCCCAAGCAGAATACAGGTTAATAGTATGAGCGCTCCTATGCCCTGGGAGCCCTAGGTAATAAATTATCGTACCTTTTATTTATACTTGCTCAAGACTATGGGTGCTCCTATTCCCTTGGATCCTGAGGTAATAAACTTTCGTGCCTTTGTTACTATTTTGTTCATACTTGACACTTGCTCGACTTCTCTGGTTGATGCTATGAGCGCTCTGGGGCCCTTAGAGCTTTAGGTACTAAACTGTCGTACCTTATATTTATACTCGGCATTTGCTCAAGATTGTGAGCGCTCCGATGCCCTTGGACCCTGAGGTACTAAACTATCGTACCTTATATTTATACTTGACACTTGTTCAAGAGTGTGAGCGCCCCGGTGCCCTTGGAGCCTTAGGTACTAAACTGACGTACCTTATATTTATACTTGGCACTTGCTCAAGACTGTAATTGCTCTGGTGCCCTTGGAGCCTTAAGTACTAAATTGTCGTACCTTATATTTATACTTGGCACTTGCTCAAGATTGTGAGCTCTCCAATGCCCTTGGAGACTTAGGTACGAAATTGCCATACCTTATATTCATACTAGGAACTTACTCAAGACTGTGAGCGCACCGGTGCCCTTGGAGCCTTAGGTACCAAACTATCGTACCTCATAATATTACTTGGTACTTGCTCAATACTATGAGCGGTCTTATTACCTTGGATCCCGAGGTACTAAACTATCGTACCTTTTGTTTATACTTGGCATTTGCTCATTACTGCGAGCGTTCATACGCCCTTGGAGCCTTAAGTACTAAACTATCGTACCTTTTATTTATACTTTCACTTTCTCAATACTGTGAGTTGCTATATTTTCTATGAGAACTTCAAGACTGAACTTCCCCCGTAGTCTGTGGGGTACTTGCCTATGATCTGAGAAAGTTATCATTTTAGAGCTACCCCTATAACTGTGAGGTACTTGCATATGATATGAGCAAGTTATCATTTCAGAGTCATCCTCCTCTAACCGTGGGGTAGTTACATATGAGTTGAGTAAATAGAAATTTTGAAGCTACCCCTCTAGCTATAGGGTACTTACATATAGTTAAGCAGGTTAAAATTTTTAATCTACCCCTTTAACTGCGGGGTATTTGCATATGAGTTGAGAAAGTTAAAATTTGGAAGTTACCCCTCTAGCTGAGGAGTACTTGTGTGGCAATCCCCGATCCTCGCCGCGGGCGGGCGAGTGAAGGAGGATCCTCGGGTACCGTGCATCCCTCTCGGGAGTGCTTCGGCCGGCGTCGTTTGAGATGAGGTGTAAAAATGTAGAGAGATTTAGAGTCGCCAGTCTATTATACTCAAAACAGACAATAGGAAAAGGGGAAGCCATACCGAAGGACGGTATTCAAAGACATACTGGTGCATATGAAACCAAAATGATTCGAGAAGGGTTGAGAGGCTAAGTTACGAAATGGGAAGGTGTTAGGCACCCATTTCGCCCTTTCGGTCTCTCATGGATGTTTGCTATTTTTCCTTTTTATTTTCCCCATGATATGTATGCATGTGTATATATATAGTGGAGATAGGAATCCTCGACTTGTATCATGGGAGAGATAAAGCGACTCATCCGTAGGAAGGTATAAAAATTATATTAGAAAATAAGATTTACGCGATTACTCTTACATTGATCGTTATAATGGAACGATAATGCATATGGAGTGATACGTCACGAAGAACAAGTATATAGAATATAAAAAAATTGGATTTAGAGAAGATAGAAAATGATAGAGAAAGTGAAAGTAGGACTCGAGTCTCGGGTTTTAGCCTGTGATGCCTACGTAGCCTATAAAGGCATCAAAGTCCACGTAGTTCGCATACAAAACGAGGGGTAGGGTTTATCCCATAAATCCAAATGGGGGATCTCTTATTTATGAGTGTGTGTGTGTGTGTAGAAAAAGTGTTTTAGTTGTGAGAAAAGTGTGAGAAAAATATGAGAATCCCTATTTGGAAATATTAGCAAACACCCTTTTTCTTACTTTTTTGGGTTTTATTTATATGAAAATAAGAGGTGTGCAATAATACTAAATAAAAAGTATATTAGGATGTGTGAGATGAGATAATAAAAGTGCTAGGTAAAAAAATAAGTTATTGCGAATTTAAGAGAATTTGAAAAGAAAGTTGAGAAAGTTGGACCTTCTTGAAGATCTTGAGCTTGATCTTGAATGTTGGAGAGCATACCTTGCACTTGGATGATGATGGAGAGTGTCTAACTCACCACGTTTGATGAAAAGGTTGATGAAAAGTGGAAGTTAGAAAGGGATTTGGATGTTGAAATCGCGTTGTCTTCAGAGAGGTTTTTGGGATTCGCTGAGAGCGATTTTTAGCAGATCTGGGATCCCCTTGAAATTGAGGTGAAGGCCTCCTTTTATAAGCCCAGGTCACTGCCGATCGGCATAGACCTGTTCCTGCCTATCGGCAGGTGCCGATAGGCAGGGTCTAGAACTTTCCATTTGGTAGTATGTTTCACTCCTTTTTGGAAAATTGGTTGCCGAGGGCAAACCGTTGGTCAGAATCGCACACGGGGTGAATCATTGGAAAGGTAATTCAGAGACCTTTGAAAGTCCTTTGTACCGCTCCTGGGTTTGGGAGTTTACATTGGGTCAAATATGGATCGAAAGTGTTTGTCGATCCATTGGATGGGGAATCGTTCGAACGCAAATAGATCGTTTATCCGCATGGTAAGTCCGAATCGCACACGAGGTGGACCATTGGAAAGTTTAGGAGATGTAATTTGACATTACAAAGAGTTTAACCCAGTTTGGGGAGTTGACTTTGGTCAATCGGGCCCTAAAAGCATTCGGTGACCTCTTAGAGTCAAAAGGATTGTTCGTCCGCATGGTAAGTCGGAATCGTGCACGGAGCAGGCCATTGGAAAGGGGTTTCAGTTCCCTTCAAAGATTCATTCAGTCTTGGTTAAGATGAAGAGTTGACTCAGGTCAAACAGAGCCCGGGAGCACCCGGTGGCCTCTAAAGCAAGTTACGGACGCAAACGAATCGTTCGTCCTCATAGTAAGTCAGAATTATGCACGGAGCGGACCATTGGAAATGGGTTTTAGTGCCCTATGAATATTCATTCAGTCTCGCTCGAGCTGAAGATTTTGACTTTTTGGTCAAACGGAGCCTGGGAGTGCTCGATGGATTCTTGGTCAGTACTCGGGGTATGACTTGGGTTTGTAGTGATGAAGGGAGGTACTAAGGACCTAAGGAGAGTTAGGGGGTAACAGAATGGGGTGTCTACAGAGCCACTTGATGGGTGAGTTTAGAACAAATGATAACCCTCGAATAGACACCACATGATGCTTTTGAGGGAGTATGATCGATTCAGAGGGTTGAGGCCGATTCTGGGGATGTGAGGGGTGTGCTGGGGATGGTTTGAATGACGATCAAAGGTTTAGGCCTATTCTGAGGACCTGAAGTGATGCTGGGGGATGACCAATTTTATGGGTTAAAGACAAATCTGCGGGCTTAAGTGATGAGGGTGACCAATTTTATGGGTCAAAGCCAATTATGTGGGCTTCGGGTGAAGACCTAATAACCTAGGTCAATTCTGACCTAAGAGTGGTGACGACTAAGGACCAATGTCAATTCTGACCTAACTCAGGTGACGATCCAAAACCGCAGTCAATTCTGACCTAAGAGTGGTGATGACCGAGGATCGAGGTCATTTCTGACCTAACTCGGGTAACGATCCAAGATCGAGGTCAATTCTAACCTAAGAGTGGTGACGATCGAGGACCGAGGTCAATTCTGACCTAACTCAGGTGACGATCCAAGACCAAGGTCAATTCTGACCTAAGTGTGGTGACGACCGAGGACCGAGGTCATTTCTAACCTAACTCAGGTGACGATCCAAGATTGAGGTCAATTCTGACCTAAGAAAGGTGACAACCAAGGACCGAGATCAATTCTGACCTAACTCAGGTAACGATCCAAGAACGAGGTCAATTCTGACCTAAAAGGGGTGACGACCGTTGATCGAGGCCATTTCTGACCTAACTAATGTGATGATCCAAGATCGAGGTCAATTCTGACCTAAGAGTGGTGAGGACTGAGGATCGAGGTCAATTCTGACCTAACTCAGGTGATGATCCAAGACCGAGGTCAATTCTAACCTAAGAGTGGTGACGACCAAGGACCGAGGTCAATTCTGACCTAACTCAGGTGACGATCCAAGATCGAGGTCAATTTTGACCTAAGAGTGGATAAATATTGGATTTTGATTCTACTAGAGAAAGTGCTTTATGATTTTGATCTGAGCTGGGGAGCTAATAGCTGGGGAGGCTTTTGTTTCTTTAGGAGGCCTCGCAGGGCGGAACAACCAATTTTGGTGCTGTAAAAACTCCGCTGGGGAAGTGATCAAGCGATCCTTAGAGATCCTTCAGGGCTTTTTTGAGAGGAGATTCACTTGGTTTTTCAGGATTTCGTTAGGAATGCGGGGTTTTACTTGAGGGAATGCGACATTTTCCTGGTGAAAATGTTCTAAATCCTTCCTGGGATTTTTAGGAATTTTTCGAGGATTTTTCGGTGCTTTCTGGTATTCTCTGGGAATTTTTGTGCAAAATTTAAGGGGGGTGCCAGTCGGCATGGTATGAGGGGTGCCATTCGGTAGTGGCACGAGCTTTTGGACAACCTCGGGAAGGTAAGGAGTCAGTGTCGATCGGTATAGTTGGGGTCAGTGCCAATCGACATGACGTTTGGCATCCTATATAAAGGAGGAGATTCCCTTCATTTTTCACAGCTTCTTTGTTTTCTCTCTTTCTGTAATTTCTCCGCAAATCGTTCTAACATTCCGATCTTCAAGAAATGGTCGCTTTTGCGAGCACTGCAGTCCACAGGGAGTGGTTGACCATTGATGACTGAGCGAATGTGGAGTGGAGGGCCAGGGCGTCTCTTGCTTTAGGGAGTGAGAACTCCTTTGATGCGTTTAAGCCTGTTGTAGATGAGAAGACTTTGCTACGAGAGTCGTCGCATCATCGCTCTTCAACAGTGAATCCTGACGGTTATGTAAGTAACCCGACCTTTGGCATTCCTTTCTTTTTGGTGATTTTTCTTTCTTTCTTGACGTCTGATGATATTTATTTCCTTTTTTTCAGTGTGATATTTCTTTAAAGAACATGCGCGCCCACGGGATGACGGGGGTGAGGGATGTCTGGGAGGATCTCCCACCTGTGGTGCGTTGGGTGGTATCATCAGCGAGTTTTGGGAGGTTAGCATCTGCGCTAGATGATACGCCTCATTTGGCAGTGGTCCTGTGGACTTTTGGGGAGAGGTGGTGGGATACTACTCACACCTTCCATTTCGAATTTAGGGAGATGACTGTGACTCCCATAGATGTGCAGCAGCTGTTGGGGTTGGATTGTGATGGAGAGAAGATAGACGTGGATCGCTCTTTGCGGGTGAGATCGGAGGTAGTGCGTGCGGCACTTGGTGATGTAAGGAGGATAGTTTCTGGGGATTCTATATGGCTGTCCCTGCTGAAGGATGTCATATTGGGTAGGGTGATTGCTGTTGAGGATGGGCTGTAATAGAGGCAGATGGCCCCGTTATTTATTTTTCTGGTGTTGGGAAGTTTTATGGCGGCGGCGAGCGGCGACATCGTCCCTTTATGGTTCTTGTCGTACTTGAGGATGTTTTCGAACATCCCTTTCTATGATTGGGGGAGTCTGACTTTAGCGACCCTTTACTCTTCTCTAGATGCATTCATTCGGTGCTGCCGGCAGACCTTTACTGGAGCCACGTACCTTCTAGAGGTATTCTTCAGTTTGCGCATTTCTTTTCATGCATTCGCATTTTCCTTTAATGCATTCGCATTTTCTTTATGCATCTCTTTTTGTTTGTGAATTCTTATCTTTGACAGTCGTGGTTTTATGAGGTGATTGGGTGCAATACCCCGCTAATCGCTCTGAAGGACGACACTGTTGGGGACTCCTGCCGATTGTATCAATGGCATAAGGACAATCAGCAGTCGAAGGGATCTCTCTCTGGAGGCGGTGCATCAGGTCTTGAATGACTTGACTAGTGGTAGGGTAAGACTCTTTCCATTTTCAGTCTTGGTTTTTTGTCCTTCTGATCTTGTATTGATTTATGCATGCTTGGAGATTTTCAGGTGACCTTTTATCCCTGGGGGACAGCCATTCAGGATGAGGGGACGACCGGGGTGAACGCGCAGATGAAGCGTTTGCTGGCGCATGAGTTTGGACATTCATGTTATCTCAGGGAGAGGGTGGTTTGCCAGATTACTGAGGAGGCGGTGGTGGTGCCACCTACGCAGCCTCTTACGTCTATGAGGAGGGAGCGACTACTGTTAGAGGATGCGAGGATCGCGGTAATGATCGGCGAGTTCTACTTATTGTACACTGATACGGCTGCGCCGTATGACTATATGGACTTTGTGATGAGCTGGTTGATGTCACCCAGCATATATGATGCCCTACCTTTCCTTCCTGCGGGTTCGAGTCGGGTGGTGGGATCTTCCCAAAGTGGCGGCAGTCCGACGGCATCTACGGCAGCGGAGACCTTGGAGCTTCCTTTTGTGAGATTACATACTCCTATGTACAACATTCGGTGGGCTGATGGAGGGATGGTGCCTATCCTGCATCGTCCTCATGCGATGGATCCGGAGGAGTTGGGTTTGACAAAGGAGGTCCTCCGACCTACGGTATACCTTTATGTCCTTCTCTTTCTTTCTTTTCTGTTTTGGTCATCTCTGCTTTGATACTGATTTTTCCTTTTTCTTGCAGCAAGTCCGAGTGTCGACCAATTGGCTAAGAGACATCACAGACTGGATATCTTCGGCGACTGCCCATATTTGGGATGTGTTTCCTGTTCCTTCTTTCTTGGTGACATCTGCTTCGTCCGGAGAAGACTCTGGCTCGGGTAGTGGTGGTGCATCATATTACCGTAGGGGAAAAAGAGAACGCTGCAGGGGTGGAAGCTCTTAGAGAGAAAGGTAGGTGAGAGAGAGAGAGAAAATGTGGGTTTGGGCTGAGTCCCGTTGTTTTTCCTTTTTCTTTTTATTTCCTGCAAAATTGACGTAAAACAGAAAATAAATAGATTCAATGCAATAGAGTTTTTTATTATCTTTTATTAATGATGAATGAATGCATGCACATGCGCTTTTTACTTTGCTGCTGAGACTGTAAAAAGGAGTATTTTTGGAATTTTTGAAGGAATGTTTTTAATTAAAAGGGGAATTTATATAAGGAGGGAAAGGGCTTTTGAAATTATGTTGAGAATATCAATTTATTTTTATTAAGTTTTCTGGTTTTACAAAAGAGGAAAAAGGGAAATTTCTAAAAATATGGGGGTTTTCGATCGGCAAGCACCCTGTCCTGCCTAGCGACAGCTCATTCTAGTCCCATCAATTCAAAGCTTTAATTGGTACCATCTTCAGTCTTTTGTATTTTTTGGGGTAGGATTCCCTTCGATTTATGTAGGGATTATGTCTCTTGTAAGGGTTCTCAAGTATATAAAGGGGTAAGGGTGGAGTGTTTTCATCACACCTTCGCATTATTACTTACTTGCCCACTATCTATTAGCCTTGCAAGATGGTTCTCCCTGGTAGCATTGAGTTTTCTAACTACCTCGAAGCCTTGTAAGAAATGTGCTCTTATAATGTCAAGTATGATGCTTTCAACATGCGTCGAGTCTCCTTGTGGCGCAATCGGCCTATTGAGTGGAACATGCTGATGGCGGTGGTATAATTCTGGTACCCCGAAGACCATGTATTTCGCTTTGGGTTTGATGAAGTTTGTCCTAATCATGAGGAATTTTCTGCCATGCTGGGTATAAATCCCAGTGTTGCTGCAGCTTTGCCCGAATTTTCCCGTTCTTCCAGGGATTTGTTGGCCGGGTTTCTTCATATTTCTCCTTCGGCGGTTAGATCACTGGTTGCTGGAGGAATGATCTCCCTCGAGGAGGTGTTGTAGTTTGTGCATTTGCGGGAAGTAGGTGATGTTGTCTATGCTGGAGCCGTTGCTCTGGGCCTGGTTTCAAAATTGCTGCTAGTAACTGGGGAACTACTGGTGGACCCGCAACTTGCAGCCATTACTTCGTGGATGTCATACCGTCGCAATCCTGCGGCAGTGATACTGGCAGAGACTTTGGATGCCTGGAGAGAAGGTCGTTCTGACTTTCTGAGGGGTAGCCCCATGATGATGTTCATGTGGTTGTCTAAAAGACTCCACTTAGTGGCCCTTACAGAGTATCCTTTGTCGGTTGTACCCAATTTCTTTTCGTGTTACTTCTTCAGCGTTGGCTTGGATATTGAGAGTTGGGAGAAATGGTTTATGGAGAATGGGGACCGGAATCTGTATTGGTCAGTGCCTTGGAGTGGGCAGTAGCTGCCTGTTCTAGAGCTAGGAGAGTACTCATATATGTGGCTGGTTGGTCTCAGACAGACCTCTTTTGATTTCCTTTGGTGGCTTCTGTGCCAATTTGGTTGGGCATAGGACGTGCCACCTTGGATCGCAAATTTCTTTTCGGTGGAATATTTGACTGAGCGTCTGCGCGTGCGACTTGGCTCCTTGTGGGAAAATCAGTGTCCGTCGACCCGTCCCTCTCAGTCTGTTGGGAGAGTTTAGCATGTCCCTGGGTATTATATGAAGTCGTTGTGGAGGAGAGTAGTCAGCAAAATGTTGGTAGTGGAGACTGAACAAAGGTGGTTTGTTTTACTCAACACCATGGAAGGGGGGTGTTGTGGTTTTTTCGAAGATTGTTCAGGCTTATCGGTCCCTGGAGTGTTTACGGCACCCTGTTCAAGAAGGGGAAATTTGGGGATCCCGGGATATAAATGATGAGGGTGTAGGCTCCTCTGGTAGTTGTGGGTAGGACTCTTGGAGAGTTTATTTGTATAATAGGGAATAGATGTGGGGATTTTATTTGTCTTTTTATGGCAGTAGGGGGAAGGGAGTTATCCGTTCCTTTTCTTATGTAATTTGTGCTATAATTTCTTATTAATGAAATAATCAAGTTTCTGATCATCCAGCTGTGCCTTTCGATGAATTTTGTAATTTTTAATTATCTATACCGATCGCTAAGGCATACATAATCCTTTTGTTCAAGTATTTATTAGAATGAACTATCATTCTCGGAGATAAGAAAAGAACATTATTTTGTGAAAAAGAAAGGGTCGTGCTCCTATAAGATGTATGAGCTGCCTACGTACCTCTGGGGATTTTGAAAAAAAAATTCTTGAAAAATGGTTTTTTTGCAGAGGATCAGGCCCACATTGTTCTGGGTAGAGGCAAATGAATAGAGTTTTTTTTTATTTTTAGAATAGAAGGAAGATGAGAAGAGTCCTAGAACGCCGAGATTCCAGACTAGGGGGAGAATTTCTTGAGACGGTCCAGGTTGACTGGACGAGCCATCTCCTCCCCATCTAGGTCAGTGAGCATGGAGGCACCGCCGGGTAAGATTTTCTCCACAATGTAGGGGCCGCTCCAATTGGGCTTGAATTTCCCTCTGGGGTCCCATATGGGTTCTATTATCTCCTTGAGGGCTAAATCCCCTTCCCGGACATCGCGGTCTTTTACTCTCTTATTGAATGATCGCGCTATTTGGCGATGGTACCCCTGTATGTGGTAAAGAGCTTTTAATCTCCTTTCATCTAGGAGGGTCAGTTCGTCAAGACGGCTTTGGCACCAGTCTTCTTCGCTAACTTTGCTTTCGAGCATGACGCGTAGCAAGGGTATTTCCAACTCCACAGGTAGGATTGCTTCCATGACGTAGACCATAGAGTAAGGGGTATCCCCAATAGAGGTTCGAATTGAGTTTCGATAGCCCCAGAGTGCGTACGGGATCCGGTCGGTCCAATCCCTACAGCTTCTGGTCATCTTGCTAATGATGGCTTTGAGGTTCTTGTTGGCGGATTCAACTGCACCATTGGTCTGAGGTTGGTAGGGAGAAGATTTGTGTCTCTGAATCCCGTACTCGTTGACTATTTCTGTGACTTCTGCTTCGAACTGCAACCTGTTATCTGACACTAACTCGTGCGGGAACCCATATCGGTAGATGATATTTTTCTCGAGGAATTTGGCCACTTTTTTGGGTTCAATATTGTGTATGACTTAGCTTCGACCCATTTGGTGAAGTAATTAATGGAAACTACGATGAATTCATGTCCGTTTGAAGCCTTTGGTGTAACCTTCCCTATGATGTCAACACCCCATTGGAGAATAGCCAGGGAGAGGTCATGTTGTATAATTCTCGCGGAGGTAGGTGTTAAAGATTGGATAACTGTTGGCATTCGATGCATCTCCGGACATAGGCGGTGAAATCTTGGGACATGGTGGTCTAGTAGTATCCCTGTCGGATGATCTTCTTGGCAAGCATGTAACTGTTCATGTGGGTCCCGTATTCCTCGCTGTCGATCTTCCACATTATCTTCTTAATCTCAGCCCTTGTGGTACAATCTAGATGAGTTCCATCGAAGTTCCTCTTGAGTAGAGCTTTATGACAGATGATGTACTAGGCTTCCAGTCTTTGGAGAGTCATTCGATCTTTCTTTTTGGAACCCTCGGGATACTTACCATGTTTGAGGAGGCACCAGATATCATAGCACCAGTAGTCGGCTAGTTCGAGATCTTCGGTGGAGACAAGCTCAATATGGTAGCAGTGGGTTGGTTTATCTTGCTTTTGAACTAGGAATGGGGTCATTGTTATTCCTTCGGGCATGTCAACCATAGAGGCTAAGGTGGAGAGAGCATCAGCTAGGTTATTCTTTTCTCGAGGTAGGTAATGGAAGGTGATATCTTGAAATCAGGAGGCTAACTCTTCTAAGTGGGCATGGAAGGGTTAGATCTTTTCGTCTTTGACTTTCCACTTTCTGAGCACTTGATCGATGATAAGAGCAGAATCCCCGTAGACCTCAAGGTATTGAATACCTTTCTTGAGAGAAACTTTGAGGCCTACTGTGCATACCTCGTATTCCGTCATGTTATTGGTCCAAGGGAAATCAAATTTGATGGTGATGGGATTGTGGGAGTCATCTCGGGCGATCAGAAGTATCCCAATGCCATATCCCTTTTTGTTGGAAGCACCATCAAAGAACATTTGCCATCGAAAGTTGTCTTGAGCAGTGCAGAGGATATTTTCATCTGGGAATTCGGAGATCCAGACATCTGCTTCTTCTACGGGGTAATCAACGAGGTAGTCAGAGATGTCTCTTCCTTTAATGTCTTTCTGTGTGATGTACATGATATCAAACTCGATTAGGAGCATCAACCATTGGGACATTCGACTAGATAAGGAAGGTTTCTCAAGAAGGTATTTGATGGGATCCATTCGGGATATAAGTTTGATGGGGAAGTCAAGCATGTAGTGTCGTAAATTTTGGGTAACCCAGACAAGTGCGGTACACGCCTTTTCTAAATCAATGTAGTTGACCTTGTACCCGGCCAATTTGGGACTGGAACAATAGATGGCTCTTTATTTACGGGAGTCTTCAAGGTATTGGGCTAGCAAATACCTAGCTGCAGTGTCGGTTATGGTTAGGTATAGGAGCAAAGGGAGATTAGGCTATGGTGGCGTGAGCACTGGAGGTTGGTCCAGATATTGTTTGATTCGGTCAAAATCTTCTTAGCAAGCCTCGTTCCAAATCTTGGTTGAATCCTTTCGGAGGAGCTTGAAGATCGGTTCACAAATGGAGGTTAGCCGGCTGATGAACTGGCTGATATATTGCAATTTCCCTAGAAAACCTTGAACTTCTTTCTCTGGTCGGGGCAGTGGCATCTCAAGTATGGTCTTCGGCTTTGCAGGATCTACTTCTATCCCCTTCTCACTGACCATGAATCACAAGAGTTTTCCCTTTGCAACGCCGAAGACACATTTCTGTGGATTGAGTCTCATCTGATACCGTCGCAGTCGCTCGAAGAACTTCCGGAGAGCGGGAACATGACCTTCTCTAGTTTTGGACTTAATAATCATATCATCCATATAAACCTCGACTTCTTTATGAATTAGATCATCCAGGATGGTTGTGGCAGCCCTTTGGTAGGTAGCCCCAGCATTCTTGATACCAAATGGTATAACTATGTAGCAAAAGGTTCCCCAAGGGGTGATGAATACAGTTTTTTCTTGGTGGTCTGAGTGCATCTTGATTTGGTTATATCCGACAAACCCATCGACGAATGACTTGAGAGCATGACTGGCTGTGTTTTCCACGATCATGTCAATATTGGGTGGCGGATAATCATCTTTTGGAGAAGCTTTGTTTAAATCTCGATAGTCTACACACATTCGAACCCTCCCTCCTGATTTTGGCACAGGTACTATGTTGACTAGCCATGTGGGATATTCGATCACACGAATAAAGCCCACGTTCAACTGTTTGACCACCTATTCTTTGACCTTAAGTGACCATTCGGTGCGGATCTTTCTTAATTTTTATTTAACCTGCATGTAATCGGGGAGAGTGGGGATCTCGTGCTGAGCTATTTCAGGATCAATACCGGGCATATCATCATAGTACCATGCGAAGACATCCACAAATTCCTTTAGCAATTCTTCGAGTTATGCGCGCTCATGCTCGTCAAGGGTGGCCCCTATCCTAATCTCGTGCAGTTGGCTACTAGAACCGAGATTAATAACAACAGTCTCTTCTTCATTCACTTGAAGGCGGTTATGTTGTTTATTATTAACTTTATTTAGAAAATCGTAAAAGGTGAAGTCTTCGCCTTTTTTGATGAATCATCCATTCAAGGAGTCTCCTGGGATAGTTTGGATGAAGTCTAATCTTCTCTTTGGTTGAGATTGGTGAATCATTCTGATCTCTTATTCTGATGGTTGATACCCTAAGCCACAAGGATGGAAAGATTTCTTCAGTTCGATGGGCTCAAGTATCCCTTACTGCCTTTACCCTAGCCCCAGTTCGGGCATGAAGTGCATGTTTCTGAACATCTGAATCACATTGACATTACCATGAGGGTCATATTCTGGACAAACCCTTTCTTTGAAACCGTCCCCTGTCGGGAGTAGGAGTGGCTCAACTCAGAATCTTGATAGGATCATATCATTTGACTTGTGTTGTATCTCAAGGATTGGACTGTTGGTGCTTGCACCCTCAACATTTTCTTCATCGCCTAAAATTGTGATGACTCACCCGTCGGTGAAGAACTTCAATTTCTAATGGAGTGAGGAAGACACACCCTTGATATTGTGGAGACATGGTCGTCTGGGCAACAGGTTGAAACAAACTGGGATGTCTATGACTTGGAATTCAATGAGAGGGTTTATAGGGCCAACCCCTATTATAAGTTTTATGGATCCCATAACCTCCCGGAGGGTATTATCGTAGGCACGTACGGCGGCATAGGTTGGAGCGAGGTCGCTTTCTTTCAGGCCTAAACACTTGAAGGTTTTCAGTGGGCAGACATTCAAGGCGGATCCGTTATCGACAAGAGATAGTGGCACGACCTTCCCCATAACTTCGACGGAGATGTTGAGTGCATGATTGTGATTTGGCCCAATTCTGGGGATTTTTTCTTCAGAAAATGATAGCATTCGGGTAGAGGTCAAGGATCTAGCCATATTTACCGCTTCTTCTCGTGTGGTAGAAGGAGGAATTATGGGTCCAGTGAGCAGCTTGATTAAACCATTTATGTGCAGCTGGGAAGACATGAAAATCCCCCATAGAGTGATGTTAGCTTGAGTTTTCTTTAGTTGATCGAGCATCTTGCTCTCCTCAATGGTCATCTCTGACATAGGAAGATTTTCAACGCCCTTCCCCTCGTCATTTGCTGGTAGTGAGCTTGGAACCTGGTAATGTCTCCCTGATCTGGTCATGTGATTTACTGATGAAGGTAAGAACATGAATCCCGTTTCCTCATCAATCTCAGGTTATTCTGTCACCCTGTTTATTTCTCCGAGGAGTTCTTCAAATGATATCATCCCACATATGTCGGCTACTGGGCCAGTTCTTCCTTAAGCTTGTTCCTCACTCGAATCTTCAAATTCTTCCCCCCATCTGGTGGCAACAATTCTTTCTTTCCATGTAAAGTCTATGCATTCCACAACCTCAACGGATCTTTCATATAGGTCTTCCCATTTTATGGGGATATGTATGGTTGAAGGGACCAAGCGCCCTTGTAGCTTCAAAATGTCAAGTAACCCGGTGATACTACAAATGATGTTGGTTTGCTTTAATAATTCTGCCATAATCTGGACAAAATCATCTAGGCTGACTTCATCGGTTGGTACCACCCACTTATCTGAATCTCTGGCCCATTTTCATGCTTCCAAGAACAGTGTACTAAACCTTTGGCAATCGATGACCATCTGTGAGGGCAATTTCAGCCCGAACTCTAGGAGTTGGTTTAACACCTCTGACAATTCCATATTTCCATTTTCAAAACGGGTACGGATAGTGATGCATGCTCTGGTAAGGAGTGGCAGTGCCTGATCAGCGAGGTTAGTAGGGTGTAGGAGGGAAAATGGGCAAATGTGAAGAGATTTAGGAGAGTATATGGGTGTGATTTGAGTTGAGGGATCAAAATCTGGGTTTTCTTCTAAGAAGATAGCATTGGAATGATTTGGGAGTGGATTGTGAGTAGTGCTTGGCTTAGGATTGGCTGGTGGGGCGATGGTACCCCGGTCAATGAGATCTTGGATTATGTTTCGGAGGTGAAAGCATTGGTCGATGGTATGGCCAGCCATTTGGTGAAAGGCGCAATGAGCGTCGGCCTTGAAGTTTTTTGGGAGTGGATTTGGCAATGGATGGGGATCCAAGGGTTTGATGAGGTTTTGGGTTAACAGGGCTTGGTAAACTTTGGAGAGGGGAGGATGGAGCTCAGTGTATTCCCTTCGAATGGGGGCAGGGCGGCTTTTTGGTGCCCATGATGTGGTTGGTTGAGAGATGTTGTTGATGGTTGAGACTGTAGCACTGGCAAGCTTGTCATACTTTCTAGGGGTGAATTGTTCGGACACCTTCGGTTCAACCTCTGTTTTAACAAGGCTTTCCTCGATTTCTACTCCCGCTTCTCTGAGAGCTCAAAAGTGGGGATAATATTTTCCTTCCATCGTTGCTCGGACATAGGGCAAGAAGTTCTTCTTCACTATGTTGACCTGTTCTTCCTCAGATGGCTTATTGGTCATGGTAGCTGCTTGCTCCCTCCATTGAGTTATGAAGTTACTGACTTATTCCCAAGGGTTCTATTTGAAAATCTCTAAATCACGATGGGTGACCTCAATATCTTCGTTGTATTTGTACTGCGATATGAATTCTCGGGCCACATCCTCCCAGCTACGAATTCTGGATTCCTCGAGAGACAAAAACCATCGAAGGGAACTATCCTTCAAAGTTTGCTGAAATAATTGGGCCATCACTTCTTCAGAAACCCCTAGTAGAGTAATGGAACGATGATAACTGTGAAGTTGAACAATCGGGGGTCCACTCCCTCCGAACTTCTCGATATTTGGCATCTTGAACTTATCGGGTAACCTCGCTTTAGGATAAGGAGACATGTGGGTGTCGTTTATGTAATTCCCTGAGATTTTGACTTGGTCGAACTTCTTGGTGGTCATCTTGAGATCCTCTTTGACTTTATTCAACTCCTCCTCTTTTGGATCAACGACCATAGGCAGGTTAGACATAGGTTGGGCAATGTTTGGCATCGAACGCTGGGCAGGCGGTGACCCATTAACAGGAGGGGCACGTGGAGCATGTTGATATTCTTTAGCAATCCAGATAGGCTCGGGTGGACCCATAACACGAGGGAATAGGTCCTCGAGCTCTTGCGGAATAGGAACCTGGTTTCGTTGCATCTTTCGAACCTCAGTTTGGAGGTTGTCAATCTTGGACACGAGTTGAGCTAGGACTGCTGTCAGATTCGGTTGTATGACTGGTACTTGATCTGTATTCTCCATAAAAAGTGGATCAATTTTGAACTTAGAAGAAGTAGTAGAGGAACGGATGAAACTACGGGACTGAAGACCGAAGCTAATAGGGAGTGAGGCCAAGGGCTTGTGATTGACCTGAGAAGGCGTAGAATGGGATTTATTTTTTAGAAAAAATGGAAGAAACTATTTTTGGATTTTTGATAATTAAGGGAGAAATGTTTTTGGAGACGGAACTCAGCATGATTATTACGATTATTATGTTCTCACTTGTATTTAATTCTCCTAAATGCAATGCTGGACGGGACCCGAGCCTGGAAAAGTGGGGTTTTGAATATATGCAAAGCTACGATTGGACTTATAACTAGGCTCATGGACAGGGTCCCGTTTTAAAAATGCATGAAAATTTGGGCGGCATGCCGACCCAAAATTTCGGCAGAGTTTTGGGTTGAAACCGGTAATCTAAAGTGCGTGTCCTAGGTTTGACACCTATATACGGGAATGCAGTTGGTTAGATGAATCAGAATGGGTTCCCCCCTTTGGCGTGACTTCCACGATATACATCTTGCTCTTGCGGGTAATCGGTACGTGTGGACAAGCCATTTGATATACCTAAGTGTACGTGAATTGCCTCACTATATACCTCATGGGGACGGTACGTGTGAGAGAGAATTCGATATACTCGGCGTATGTGAATGAATTCCCTATGATATACCTCCCGTCATGACTTAGGTAAAGAAGTACGATGCGGGGGAACCGTTTGATATACGTAAAAGGTCCTTGGCCAATGGAAGGTGAGAGTCATATCGCTTAGGCTAACTTCGCCCAGGCGGACTAGCGCCCATCATGAAGTGACCCTCCAGTTACTGGGTAAAATTTGGTCAGTAAGAATGCTCTTTGTTGATGTCGTGAGAATCATGCATTCTCTTATTACTATTTTATGATGAGAATGCTTTTCTTGATTATGCAAAACAGGGAGCAAAGTACAAGTACCAAAGGTACACCAAGTATGGATGGGTGATGTGTGCAACATGTGGATATATGTGATCCTAGGTGCACGTGGTGTGAAGTGTACATGGAGAATTTTCTACAAGTGTGTGAACTGAAGCATAGGCATGGGATACACATGAAAAGGAGGAACATGCAGATATAGGGGAAATATAAAGAAATATAACATCCATGTAAATAGAGTCAAGCCCTCATAACTAACATATTTCCAGTAGAGTCGCCATTGTAGCCATCCTCGATCTTTTTTGAGGGCGGGCATGTGAAGAAAGGATCCTCGGGTCCTGCACATCCCTCTCGGGAGCGCTTCGGTTGGCGTCGTTTGAGATGAGGTGTAAAAATGTAGAGATATTTAGAGTCGCCAGCCTATTTTACTCAAAACAGACAAAAGAAAAAGGGGAAGCCATCCCGAAGGACGGCATCCAAAGACATACTGGTGCATACGAAACCAAAATGATTCGAGAAGGGTTCGAAGGCTAAGTTACGAAATGGGAAGGTGTTAGGCACCGATTTTGCCCTTTCGGTCTCTCATGGATGTTTGTTATTTTCCCTTTTTATTTTCCCCGTGATATGTGTGCATGTGTATATATATAGTGGAGATAGGAATCCTCGACTTGTATCATGGAAGAGATAAAGCGAGTCATCTGTAGGGAGGTATAAAAATAATATTAGAAAATAAGATTTACACGATTACCCTTGCGTTGATCGTTATAACGGAACGATAACGCGTATGGAGTAATACGTCACTAAGAACAAGTGTACAGAATATAAGAAAATGGGATTTAGAGAATGAGAGAGAAAGTGAGAACAGGACTCGAGTCTCGGGTTTTACCCCGAGATGCCTATGTAGCCTATAAAGGCATCAAAGTCCACGTAGTTCGCATAAAAACCGAGGGGTGGGGTTTATCCCATAAATCCAAATGGGGGATCGCTTATTTGTGAATGTGTGTGTGTAGAAGAAATGTTTTAGTTGTGAGAAAAGTGTGAGAAAAATATGAGAATCCCATTTGGAATTTATTAGCAAACACCCTTTTTCTAATTTTTTTGGGTTTTATTTATATGAAAATAAGAGGTGTGTAATAATACTAAATAAAAAGTATATTAGGATGTGTGAGATGAGATAATAAAAGTGCTAGGTAATAAAACAAGTTATTGTGAATTTAAGAGAATTTGAAGAGAAAGTTGAGAAAGTTGGACCTTCTTGAAGATCTTGAGCTTGATCTTGAATGTTGGAGAGCATACCTTGCACTTGGATGATGATGGAGAGTGTCTAATTCACCAAGTTTGATGAAAAGTGGAAGTTAGAAAGGGATTTGGATGTTGAAATCGCGCTGTCTTCGAGAGAGGTTTTTGGGATTCGCTGAGAGCGATTTTTGGCAGATCTGGTATCCCCTTGAAATTGAGGTGAAGGCCTCCTTTTATAGGCCCAGGTCACTGCCGATCGGCATAGACCTGGTCCTGCCGATAGTCAGGGTCTAGAACTTTCCATTTGGTAGTGTATTTCACTCCTTTTTCGAAAATTGGCTGCCGAGGGCAAACCGTTGGTCAGAATCGCACACGGGGTGAATCATTGGAAAGGTAATTCAGAGACCTTTGAAAGTCCTTTGTACCGCTCCTGGGTTTGGGAGTTTACATTGGGTCAAATATGGCTCGGAAGCATTTTTCGGTCCATTGGACGGGGAATCATTTGGACACAAACGGATCGTTTGTCCGCATGGTATGTCTGAATCGTGCACAGGGCGGACCATTGGAAAGGTTAGGAGATCTACTTCAACATTCTAAAGAGTTTAACCCTTTTTGGGGAGTTGACTTTTGTCCATCGGGCCCTAGAAGCATTCAGTGACCTCTTGGAGTCAAATGGATCGTTCGTCCGCATGGTAAGTCGAAATCGCGCACGGAGGTGACCATTGGAAAGGGGTTTCAGTTCCCTTCGAAGATTCATTCAGTCTCAGTTGAGCTGAAGAGTTGACTCGGGACAAACAGAGCCCTGGAGTGCCCGGTGGCCTCTGGATCATGTTTCGGATGCAAACGGATCGTTCGTCCGCATAGTAAGTAGGAATCGCGCACGGAGCAGACCATTAAAAAGGGGTTTTAGTACCCTTCGAAGATTCATTCAGTCTCAGTCAAGCTGAAGAGTTTGACTTTTTGGTCAAACGGAGCCTGGGAGTGCCCAATGGCTTCTAGGTCAGTACTCGGGGTATGACCTGGGTTTGTAGTGATGAAGGGAGGTAGTAGGGACCTAAGGAGAGTTAGGGGTAACATAATGGGGTGTCATATACCTGAGAAAGTTAAAATTTTGAAGCTACCCCTATAATTTCGGGGTACTTACATATGACTGAGCAAGTCGAAAATTTTGAAGCTACCCCTCTAACTGTAGGGTACTTGCATATGAGCTGAGTTCACCTCTAACTACGGGGTACTTGCATATAACTGAGAATGTCATATTTTTAAAGCTTCCCCTCTAACTACGAGGTACTTACATATAAATGAGCAAGTTATAATTTTGAAGTTGCCCCTCTAACTGTGGGGTACTTCCATATAACTGAGCAAGTTAAAATTTGGAAGTTGCTCTTATAGCTGTGGGGAACTTGCATATAACTGAGCAAGTTCAAATTTTGAAGCTACCCCTCTAACTGTGGGTTAATTTCATATAGATGACCAAGTCCTGAATTTTTTTAGGCTTCCCCTCTAACTGTGGTGTACTTTCATATTTATACTTGGCACCTTCTCAATACCGTGAGCTCTCTGTTTCCCGTGGAGCCTAAGGTACCAAACTGTCGTACCTTTTTATATATTTTAATTTATACTTTTGCAAATACTCTTTTCATTATCACACCTGTTGTCTTATTTTTTAGGTGGAGAAATAATAACAAGTAAAAATACACTAGGAGGCACAATGGCCTAGTAAGAAAGAGTTACGTTTTATAAGCATTAAACTTTGCTAAGAAGGTATAGTTGATACCTCATACATTAGGCTGCTAGAATTTTTCCTTCACACTAAGTAAGAATGCTCGTGAACATGTTGGAGTCAAGTATATTTCCATAAAGTCAATTTAAGTCTTGAATTTTTTTATCAAGGCTTCATATATCTACTTGCTAACCCCTTTCTCGAGTCCAAACATCCAATAAAAAATTTTGATTTTTAAAACTAGTAAAATGATTATGTCTATTGGGCCAACCACCTATATGGGTCTCTCGCGGTTGTTAGAAATGAAGGAGGGTTCCTCGCAAGTTGTTGAGGAGGCATCCCTAATTTCGAGCTCCTCATCTATAGTCGTGGCCTTGAGGAGTTCCTCAGGATCTCCATTGGACGAGGTGGGTTTCTCGATTATTTCTCTGCCAATGATGGGTTCCTCGCCCGCTGCTTCCATAAATGAGGGTTTCTCAACTAATTTAATCGCGACGCTGGGTTACTCGTATGTTCCTTCAACAGTCAAGAGTTGCTTCATATTTCTTCGCCAAAGATGGGTTCTTCCCCTGCTACTTCCGTAATTAAGGGTTTCTCGACTACTCTAATCGTGGCACTAGGTTACTCACTGATGATGCTTGGATTTAGCACCACCGGATAAGTGATAGTGAGCTCAAACAGTAGCAGCCATGGCAGCCATAGAGATGTATAAGTGTATAAGTATGTAGAAGGGGATGAGTATAAGAGGAATTAGGACAATGATGTATAGTGGTTCAGCCAATTTGGCCTACATCCACTGTGAGTGTGTGATCCACTAAGTATGGGCACTAATGGCCTTGGATACAATGCACATAACCCTCTCTCTCTCTCAACTGTGTGTACAAGCAGAGTTTTAGCTAGGGCTACTGTTCATGGATCGATCCCTTGTAGGGTTGTAGGTGACAAGTATATATAGGTCTTGGGGGGTGTAGTGTACCCCCCAAGTATGCATGGTGCATGTGAATGATGATTTAGCCAATCCCCTGTTGACACCTGTAGATGCCAAATGATGGCATAATATTCCCTCACGTGAGGGTGTGATTTTGTTATAATGGTCTGCCACGTGTCATATGAGCCTCACGCACACTATTCCACGCATCTCCCAAACCACGCGCTGTCATGATATCACCCTCGGCCTATGAGCCGAGGCCGAGGGCAAAGTTTCTTTCGGTAGTGAGCCTGGCCCAATTCTGGCCTCGTACTGTCGGCCCCTCGTACTGTCGTCTGGGGCCTGGTAGAGGGTCGGCCCCTCGTACTGTCATCTGGGGCCTGGTAGAGGGTCGGCCCCTCGTACTGTCGTCTGGGGCCTGGTAGAGGGTCGGCCCCTCGTACTGTCATCTGGAGCCTGGATGGAGGGTCGGCCCCTCGTGCTGTCGTCTGAAGCCTGGGCGAAGGGTCGTCAAGAGATTGGTGAAGGGTCGTCCCCTCGTACTGTCGTCCGTATTGGAGGCAATCCTCATCTAAGCCGAGGATATAAACGGGTATATCAATCACCCCCCAGCCCTTAGCCATAGGTGCTGCTGAGATAGCTGAGGGACAGTGTTTTAAATGAGATGCATGTATGATCAGTTAGATGAGTGACACCTGGGCAGATACTCATTGCTGTTTCAGTTCCCAAGGTCATGGCGGCTGCGCAGTGCACTTGGGGCCTTGTGCCCTAATTATACCTTTCTTGGTAAACGGTTCCACTCATTACCAAAGTATTTAAGAGATTTTCAAACTCTCTCTCCTTCTTCTTCTTCTTCTTCACGCCCAAGCCTTTTCTCTGTCTAGAACCAGTTCACATTGCCATTTGCAGCCTCCAATTTGTCAGGTCTCAGCAGCATTTTTTGCCCTCGTTATCAGGTACTCTCCTTTATTAAGCGTTTTCCTTTGCCTTCATTTCTACTTGATTTTCTAGGGTTGTGGGGCTGCATTCTCTTTAGGTTGTCCCATAACCTTTTTCGGCGTCTTTTCCGGTAAATGGTTCTTGGTTGTTCTTGACAAAACCCATTGAGTTCCTTTGTTTAATCCGAAAGTCAATCCTGGTCAATTTCCCACTTGTTTGTAGCTAAGTTAGTCAAGTCTAGTGTAATTTCTCCAAGTGTAGAGTCTTCCCTTTAATGCCTAGGAGGCTTTACAACTTAGTGTCTGAATTCCCATCTTTGAGAGAGAAACTCTTTACCGAGATCAGACGAATAGAGGAGGAGGAAGAGAGGAGATGAGGGACCGACCCTAATTGGGTACGACCCATCTTTTCCATTCCTCTTGCCACCATAAGACCATCTGAACCATTTGAGTCTTGTGGGTCGTCATCTCGTCCAGTCGAGACTCCCAAACCAAGTGAGATGGACGAGAGAGCACCCTCGCCAACTGGTGCTGGAATTTCTGGTAGGAGGGACATATCTGACCTTAGCCCAGGCCGAGAGGCCGAGGGTACGGCCCCCTCTGAGGCTGTCCCTGTGATAACCCTGTCCCCCAATGCCTTCCAAGTGGTTTTTCCTCAGGGTCCTCCTGCAGGTGATGGGGGGGAAGGGAATGAGGACGAGGACGACGATACAGATGACGAGGTTGATACCTCCCATGCCTCGTCCTTTATCTCCTCAGTTAGGGATAGAGACCTTTTGATATGGAGGCATATTTACGGAGTGCCCTCTGGGGTAACTATGAGGGTTCCCTCTGATTCTGAGAGAGTTTTTGATTGTGAAGAGGGAGAGGTTGCAGTCTATGAACAAATGTTCAAGGTTGGAGTCAGGCTCCCTCTGCACCCTGCCATTGCAGATATTCTGTTTGCCCTTGGCGTATCCCCCTCTCAACTTCCTCCCAACTCTTGGAGGACGATCTTGGGCTATATTTCCTTGTGGAAGAATGCCTTTACCGACGAGCCCTCGGCTGACCTATTTCTGGGCTGCTACAACATCACCTCCTCGTCCAAGCAGCCTGGATATTATCACCTGGGGGCAAGGAGGTCTGAGAAGAAACTCCTCCATGTGGCACAAACTTCCAACCATGATTGGAAGAAGAGGTTTTTCTTTATCTCCGAGGAGTGGGAGCCCGTTGCCGATAGTCCGAGGGTCCCCAGGAAGTGGTCTAACCCCTCCATGAAGGCCAGGTCAGACCCTGGACTTAGTCTGGAGGAGAAGGATATCGTAGATTATCTGAGAGGACGAGGGAGAGAGGGTGAGTTTGCCAAATTTAAAGACTTGATGACCCCTCGGTTCCTTAAAGAAGCTGGTCTGAGGGTCGGCCCTCTGACTGAACTATGTGAGTTATACTAAACATTTCCTATTCTTTGCTTTTTTTCCAAGTGTTTCCTCTTTAGATCTGCACTTTTCTAACGTATCGTCCTCTTATCAGATCGTCCTGCAGGTACACCAGACTATCTTTGGGAAATGACGGCTCCCAGCTTACTGTCTGGATTGGCCAAGAAGAAGGAGAAGGAGCCTCAGCAGGCCCCGAGGAAGACAAAGGCCACTGGGCCGACAATGGTGGAGCCGACCACTGACAGTCATAAAAGGAAGGAGTCTGAGGCCCCTGTTGAGCATCGGTCGGATCCTCGGACAAGGGCCAGGTTCGAAGCCTCTGAGGGGACGACCTCTTCATCGAGCATGGGGGATTTCTGGTCCCAAAACCTGGCACATCTGAGGGCCTACCCCTTGTCACTGATCACAAACTTGAGGGCAGCAAAGGCCTCAATGTTCACTGCTCCCTCGGCCTCTGACTATGAGTTCTTAGCAAAGATGCCTCCTACTAAAGTGTACGACTATGGTCTGCACTCCCTTGCACAGGTATTGGTCATGACCCACCTCTTTAATTTCATTCTTGCACTAACTGTTCCCTCGGCCCCTCTTGATATCTGTTCATTTTTTGTGCAGTCTGTTTGTGCCCTCACCTCAGCCACCAAGTGGATGGCCGAGAATCAGGTGAAGTTCCATGAGGCTGAAAGGGCTATTCAGCATGAGGCTGATCTTCAGTCTGAGCTTGACACTGCAAGGGCCGAGTTGGAATGTTCCAGGACTGAGCATGCAAGGATCCTGGACGAGCTGACGAGGCAGCACGACGAGGACATTAAGGCCAGGGACTTGCTTCTCAAGGAAAAGGACGAGGCCTTGACCAACATGGAGGCCAAGTACAAAGCTGACCTTGAACTAGCCATTATGAAAGTCGAGGCCGATGCTGTTGAGGCTTACAAGGTTTCTGATGAGTTTCAGGGCTTCGGCCTTGAATATTTGGAAAGAGGAATCAGGACTGCCTGTCGATGGGTCATCCTCAGGTTTGGCGACGTCGTGTCCTCGGTTCGTCCTTCACTGGAGGGTGTTCAACTAGACGATCCCCTAATTGCCGAGGCTCTCAACCAAGTGGAGGGGGTCGGCACTTCTGAAGATCATTCAGTTCTGGTTATTGAGGAGACCACTCCTGTAGATGTTGAGGCTCTGCCCTCTGACATTGTCCCTTAGGGTGGCTGTCTGTAGCCCACACCCTCATAATGTACCTATTATTTTTGTACTCTTTTCTGTAAAACGCTTGGATATTTTGTATAACACTTTTATTAATACCATCGTCTTCTTCTACTATCTTCCATATTTGCTGCTTT
The DNA here is from genome assembly GCA_949130495.1 of Sambucus nigra. NCBI lineage: Eukaryota > Viridiplantae > Streptophyta > Magnoliopsida > Dipsacales > Adoxaceae > Sambucus > Sambucus nigra. Next base: position 284,512,135 of record OX422214.1, on the reverse strand, counting down.
TATGGTTTGCTGTCTTTGTTAATGCCACTAACCTTTCCCTCGTCTTTTTTTAGGACAGTGGTGGGGTCGTCCCCTCCACTGGTCCTCATTATAGCCGAGGGATTAAATTACCAAACATGATTTTAACAAAGTCTACCCTCGTCTTTCTTGAGGACAGTGGCGGGGTCGTCCCCTCCACTGGCCCTCATTATAGCCGAGGGTTCAACTTACCAAATTAATGGTTTTTAACAGTCTACCCTCGTCTTTCTTGAGGACAGTGGTGGGGTCGTCCCCTCCACTGGCCCTCATTATAGCCGAGGGTTCAACTTACCAAATTAATGGTTTTTAACAATGTCTACCCTCGTCTTTCTTGAGGACAGTGGTGGGGTCGTCCCCTCCACTGGCCCTCATTATAGCCGAGGGTTCAACTTACCAAATTAATAGTTTTTAACAATGTCTATCCTCGTCTTTCTTAAGGACAGTGGTGGGGTCGTCCCCTCCACTGGCCCTCATTATAGCCGAGGGTTCAACTTACCAAATTAATGGTTTTTAACAATGTCTACCCTCGTCTTTCTTGAGGACAGTGGTGGGGTCGTCCCCTCCACTGGCCCTCATTATAGCCGAGGGTGGTTCTCTGTAGATGTTTCCATGCGTGCTAGAACTGACAACCACAGGATGAGGGAAACACTGATATTTCTCATTAATTTTCCAAAGTGTTCTATTGGAGCAACTCTCATTACAATTATGGTCTATCAAGACCTTACAACACTACTGATAGTATTTCTTCAAATGATCTGCATTCCAGGGGTTGGAAAAAGGCTCCCCCTCTAGGTTTTCTAGTCTGTAGGTCCCAGGGACGACTTCATCGATGACCCTATATGGGCCATGCCAATTAGGATGGAGCTTGTTGGGCTTTTGCCAAGTCTTCTTGAGGACCAAGTCCCCCACTGCAATAGGCCTCTGATTGTAAAACCTTGCGGTCCTCTGCTGGTATGCAGCCTGCCTTAACTCCGCGTCCTCCCTCCTTTCCTCAATCAGGTCCAAGTCGAGTCTTCTCTCTTCCGCATTTCCCTGGGGGTCGTACATTTGTACCCTATGAGTAGGAAACTCAATTTCAGTGGGGATGACGACTTCTGAGGCATAAGCTAGCATGAATGGGGTCTCCCCGGTAGAAGTCCTCACTGTCGTCCTATATGCCCACAGTACGGCATATAACTCCTCGACCCATCTTCCTTTTGCCTCCTTAAGCCTCTTCTTGATTCCATCTAGGATTGTCCTGTTTGTTACTTCGGTTTGCCCATTGGCCTGAGGTCGTCCTGGGGTGGAGAAAAATTGTTTGATACTTACCCTCTCACAGTATTTCTGTGAAGAGGCATTCTTAAACTGAGTCCCGTTATCTGAAATGAGGGTGTTGGGCAGACCATATCTGCATATCACATTTTTCCAGATGAACTGGAAGGTCCTCTGCTTTGTAATTGTGACCATCGGTTCGGCCTCTACCCACTTTGAGAAGTAGTCAATCGCTACAATGAGGAACCTATAGTTATTGAATGCTCTTGGTAAGGGCCCTACCAGGTCAATCCCCCACACTGCGAACGACCACGGAGATGTAATGGAGGTAAGAGGCTGATGGGTTTGATGAGGGATGGTAGCAAATCTTTGGCATTTATCACACTTTTTTACGTATGCTGTGGCGTCTTTCCCCAAGGTCGGCCACCAGTAGCCTTGGGTGATCACCCTCTTCGCTAAGGATCTGCCCCCGACGTGGCTTGAGCACGATCCTTCGTGCACATCTTGCAAAATGGAAGGGACTTCTGAGGGATGCACACTCCTAAGTAAGGGGAGCAAAAACCCCTTTTTGTACAAGGTGTCTCCGATGACAGTGAATTTTGCAGCCCTGTACCTCAGCTTCTTCCTCTCCTGCCTTGCTTCTGGCATCTCACCCTCTTTAATGTATCTGATCAGGGGGTCCATCCACGAAGCTTCTTGAGAAACATTTAGGCAATTACTGAGTGTTCCCTCGGCGTCCTCAATAGTTGGTCGAAGCAAAATTTCTACTGGGACCGTCCTCCTGATGTCTGTTCTTGTTGTCGAGGCCAACCTAGCAAGGGCATCAGCACGGCCATTGTCGAGCCTAGGTACCCTCCTTAATTTCACTTCTCTGAAGCCCTTCAGTAATGACCTCACCTTCTCAAGGTACCTAGCCATCCTCTCGTCCTTAGCCTCGTAGGCTCCTAGTATCTGATTCACCACTAGCCTTGAATCACTATGGACCAGAATCTGGCCGACACTAAGAGACTTGTCCAAGGAGAGGCCTGCTACTAAGGCCTCATATTCAGCCTCGTTGTTGGAGGCTTTGAAGTTGAACCTCAGGGCGTATTCAACGTCTGTGCCATCGGGTGTTGATAGTATCAGTCCAGCCCCACTTCCACTGTCACAGGAGGACACATCAACGAAGAGGCTCCACAGAGTCTTTCCCTCTGAAAAATTTCCCTCAGAGAGGGACCCCTGTCTAAAGATGTATTTTCCCTATTCGTTTTCAGTCGCTTTCTTTCTAGCAGTGCTTGTCTCGGCCCTATCTGCGGGTGTGTCGGCGGGTCTGCCTTCTGTATCTGTCTTCCCGAGGGTCTCACCTTCGACCTCATCATCTTCCCAAGTGAACTCAGCCACGAAGTTTGCCAATGCCTGCCCCTTAATGGCAGTCCTAGGTTGATACACAATGTCAAACTCCCCCAGCTCTATAGCCCAGGCCATCAACCTACCTGATTTTTCTGGCTTGTGTAGGACCTGCCTAAGAGGAGAGTCGATGAGGATGACCATTGTATGGGACTGGAAGTACGGCTTCATCTTCCTCGAGGCATGGATCAAGGCGTAGGCTAGCTTCTCCATCCTCGGGTATCTTTGCTCTGCCCCCTGGAGTGCCTTGCTGTTAAAATACACAGGCTTCTGTATCCCGTCTTCGTCTCTCACAATGGCTGCACTGATGGCCGACTCTGAGACGGTGAGATACACATAAAGTCGTTCTCCCTGGACGGGTCGTGATAGCAGCAAGGGAGACCCTAAGTACGAATTTAGGTCCCTGAAAGCCTCATCACACTCTTCACTCAAGTCGAAGGCCTTCCTAAGGGTCTTGAAGAATGGCAAACACTTGTTTGTGGCCCTAGACACGAACCTGTTCAAGGCAGCAACTCTCCATGTGAGCCTCTGAACGTCTTTAATGGACTTGGGGGTCTTCATTTCAACAAGGGCCTTTATCTTTTCAGGATTGCACTCGATGCCTCTTTGGTTGACAATGAACCCCAAGAACTTCCCTGCTCCGACCCCGAAGACACACTTGGCCGGATTAAGTTTCATCTGGTATTTGTCCATCGTATTAAATGTCCTCTCCAGGTCTGCTACATGGTCCTCTGCCTTCAGACTCTTCGTCAGCATGTCATCTACGTAGACCTCCATAGACTTCCCAATTTGGTCCTCAAACATTTTATTTACGAGGCGCTAGTATGTTGCCCCCGCATTTTTGAGGCCAAAAGGCATGACCCTGTAACAGTATGTCCCCTTGTCAGTGATGAAGGCGGTCCTCTCCGAGTCTTCAGGGTTCATGAAAATCTGGTTATACCCTGAGTAGGCATCCATGAAGCTCATGAGCTCATGGCTTGTGGTAGTTTCTACCATCTGGTCGATGCGGGGGAGAGGGAAGCTGTCTTTGGGACAATGCTTGTTAAGGTCTGTGAAGTCCACGCACATTATCCACTTGTCGTTGGCCTTTGGGACAATGACTGCATTGGACAACCATTCAGGGTAGATCACCTCTCTGATAAATTCAGCGTCTTCTAATTTTTTGACCTCGTCCCTGATGACCTCATATTTTTCTCTGGAGTAAATTCTCCTTTTCTGCTTTACCGGCTTCACTCCCTCTACCACATTAAGCTTGTGGCACATGATTTCAGGGTCGATCCCCGGCATATCTACATGACTCCACGCGAAGACGCTTCGTCTTCTCCTTAACAGTTTGATGAGGTCTTCCTTGATATTGGGCTTCAGAGACTTGTCGACTTGGACGGTTTTTCCCGGGTCATCCTCATCGAGGATGATGGGTTCTACCTCCTCGGTGGCCTCTCCTCTTTTGAGCTTCGTCTCGTCCCTGGGGTCTAGGGTATCAATGTTGTAAGGGGTTGTAGCCCTCTTGTGTGCCTCCCTTTCTTCGGCGGAGTTGTAGTAACATTCTCTCGCTGCCGTCTGGTCTCCCTGAACTTCCCCCACCCCGTAAGGGGTTGGAAATTTGATCATCTGATGAACTGTAGAGGGCACGGCTTCAAACCCCTTGAGGGACACACGCCCCAGTATGATGTTGTAGGCCGAAAACACCTGCTCATCCATCACAAAGAAGCTGACATTCTTGGTGAGCCATCTCGGCCACTCGTCCCCCATCCTCACATCGGCATCATATACCCCAAGGGGGTGAACCTTTTCCCCACTGAACCCAATCAATGGATGATGGTAGGGGACGAGTCTAGCACGGCTGAGACCCAAGGCTTTGAAGCATGGCCAAAACATCACATCTGCAGAACTACCCCCATCTACCAAGATCCTCGGCACTTCGCATCCGTGCACCCTGGTAGTGATGACGAGAGGGTCATCGTGTGGGGCCAAGAGGTCTCTGAAGTCCATTCTTGAAAATCCCACTATCAGTGTCCATATTAACCTTCTTCCATTTTTCTGACTTGACCTCCAGGGAAGTCGCGTGTACCGTCTTCGTCACTGCCTTGGCCTCAGCCACATGGGCCTTCCTATCGGAGACCTCAGACCCTCCTCCTGCAAGTCCCCCAGAGATCATTCCCACTCCGAGAGAGATCATATTAAGCCTCTTGACAGGGCCATGGTCGTCTCTCGGAGGGAGGTCAGGGTCGTCCTCATCATCAGAGGGGTCGTCCCCTCTTTTTTGAGGACCTTCTCTGCATGCGTCGCCTCGCTTCTTTCTGTGGTCGTCCCCTCGGCCCCTCTTGAAGGAGCCTTTGTCGACGTACTTTCTGAGCTTCCCTTCCTTCAGCATCTTCTCAATCTCGTCTTTCAGAGCAAAGCATTTATCCGTTACGTGGCCGTGGTCTTGGTGAAATTCACACCACAGGTTCTTATTCCTCTTGCCGGGGGCTGCCCTCAGTTTCTCAGGCTACTTCAGCGACCGGTCACTCTTTATCTCATTGAGAATCTGTTCACAGCTGACCATCAGAGGAGTGTACCCAGCAAACTTGTCATCCGCGGATCTCTTCTTCCCCTCTTTGTTCTTCCTTGGGTATTTACTCCCACTTGCACCTCCTCTTTCGTCCTCATATTTTGCAGCCATCGCCTCTTCGGCGTTCATCACCTTTCCTGCTGTTGACAATAGCTCAGCCATCATCCTCGGAGGGTCCTCAGCAAGCTTCCATAACAGCTTCCCCTTTTGGAGTCCTCCAATCAGGGCTGTCATAGCTATGCTCTCCTCATAGTCTTCCACCTCCAGCTTCTCCTTATTGAATCTGGATATATAGTCCCTCAGACTCTCACTCTTCCCCTGCTTGACATAGAGCAGGTGGGTGGTCTTCTTCTGTGGCCTCACCCCAAAGCAGAAATTATGGATGAACAGGTCTGCCAACTGCTTAAAGTTTCCAATGGAATTTTTTGGAAGAGATGTGTACCAGACATGCGCAGCCCCTGTCAGGGTACCAGAAAAGGCACGACACCTCATCTCATCTGAGATAGAGTATATGTCTGCCGCCGACTGATACATCTCCACGTGGTGGATGGGGTTGGTGCTCCCGTCATACCTTGGGGTGACCATAGGTGGATTGAACTTTGACGGCGTGGGGAAGTTGACTATCTTTGCCACAAAGGGTGAGCCTATGGTGTATCCCCTCTGAAGAGGGTCTCGACTCTTCAATATATCACCAATCTTATCCTCTAACCGCTTGATTGAGTCATTCCAGGGCCTCACAGGGTCGGCCTGGCCGATGTTATCCCCTGCTGCCTCTCCGAGGTGGACGGAGGGTTCTGCTGCAGCAGGCCTGTGTCGAATGTTCACTTCCCTTTGGTCGTCATCTCGTCCTCGGGGTCGGCCATCTGCTGCCTCCCTCCTGGATCTTGCAGCACTCCTTGGCCTGGACAACTGTTCTCGCAGGTCATTTACTGGGCCTAGCCTCTAGAAGGCCGACCCCCTGCTCAAGCGATCAAAAGCAGAGCCTCTTGGGCGATCATCAGGGTTTGGTCTCCCGCACTTTCCCCTACTGTCTTGGAGGGGTCGCACAGTGTTGTTGGAGACCTCGTAAGGTTCCCAGCACTCTATAACAGCCTCCTCTCCCTCCAGATCTCCATACCTATCCTCAGGGCAAGGGTTTTCTTGCCTCCCCAGGCGTAGACGCCGGGGGTCAGCAACATCCCTACGTCGCTGAGGGGGTGGCAGGTCTTTGCGTGGTGCCTGGGGTGGTCCCCTGGCCTCATGCTGCCCTGGAGCTGCTGCCGGAGTAATCATCTCAGGCGAAACCCCTGGTTCTCTTAGTATGTTCTGGCTTAGAGCTGTGAACTGCTCCTGTATCATCCGCTGGCTTGCTGCCAGAGACTTTCGGGCTACCGCCACATCAGCCATCTCAGACTGAGGCGGAGGCTGACTGGAACTGGGTCTTCCCCCCTCATCCGGCGGGGGAAGTGGTGGCGGTGGCATCTCAGGTGCCATGTGCTTGAGCTATGAAAAGTTGAACTGAAGAAAATACTGGTGAGCTTGGGAACCTTAATGGGTCTCTTTCAATGGTGAAACACCTCCTCTCAGGGGGAGTGTTGGTTCACCACCAGAGTGCCAGTGAGGTCAAGCTGTATAAGGAAAGAGATGTCTTCTCGTTCCCACAGACGGCGCCAAACTGATGATGCTTGGATTTAGCACCACCAGATAAGTGATAGTGAGCTCAAACAGTAGCAGCCATGGCAGCCATAGAGATGTATAAGTGTATAAGTATGTAGAAGGGGATGAGTATAAGAGGAATTAGGACAATGATGTATAGTGGTTCAGCTAATTTGGCCTACATCGACTGTGAGTGTGTGATCCACTAAGTCTGGGCACTAATGGCCTTGGATACAATGCACATAACCCTCTCTCTCTCTCAACTGTGTGTACAAGCAGAGTTTTAGCTAGGGCTACTGTTCATGGATTGATCCCTTATAGGGTTGTAGGTGACAAGTATATATAAGTCTTGGGGGGTGTAGTGTACCCCCCAAGTATGCATGGTGCATGTGAATGATGATCTAGCCAATCCCCTGTTGACACCTGTAGATGCCAGATGATGGCATAATATTCCCTCACGTGAGGGTGTGATTTTGTTATAACGGTCTGCCACGTGTCATATGAGCCTCACGCGTACTGTTCCACGCGTCTTCCAAACCACGCGATCTCATGATATCACCCTCGGCCTATGAGCCTAGGCCGAGGGCAAAGTTTCTTTCGGTAGTGAGCCTGGCCCAATTCTGGCCTCGTACTGTCGGCCCCTCGTACTGTCGTCTGGGGCCTGGTAGAGGGTCGGCCCCTCGTACTGTCGTCTGGAGCCTGGTAGAGGGTCGGCCCCATGTACTGTCATTTGGGGCCTGGATGGAGGGTCGGCCCCTCGTGCTGTCGTCTCAATTATTAGTTTGGGACCGAGGGGTTCCTCGTCGAAAACTTTCATAGTGAGGGGTTCCTCGTCGGAAACTTTCATAGTGAGGGGACCCTCGTGTGAGGCATTGATCATGAGGGGTATCTTATCTACCATTTTGACCTTGAAGGGTCCCTCACAGCACCCTGTAGGAATGACCGAGGGTTCCTCGTGAACACCGTTGGTCGATGTGGGTTCCTTGCCTGAAGTGATTGTGGCAACTTTGGGTTCCTCGACAACATTTGTACCTACGAGGGGTTATTCGTAACCAGAAAGTATTGGCATGGGTTCTACATTTCAGTGTTCCTCACGACCACCAAGGGCTGGCTTAGGTTCCTCGCATAGGCTTTTTGTAACTATGGGTGCTTCTCCTGAGGTATTGATCATGGGGGGATCCTCGACCGTTAGTTTGGAACCAAGAAATTCCTCGTCTGGGTTCTATATGTGGATTTCATGCCTCTGAGGGTTCCTCGTGAGCGCTTCTACCAACGGAGGATTCCTCGCAAGCGCTACTGCCGTTAGAGGGTTCTTAAATTATGTCTCCACCAATGATGGGTTCCTCGTTTGATCCTTTAATAGTCAACGGTTCCTTTATTATTTCTCTGCCAATGATGGATTCTTAGCCCACTTCTTCCATAACCGAGGGTTTCTCGACTACTTTAATCACGACTTTGGGCTCCTCGCCTGTTCTTTCAACAGTCAAGGGTTCCTCGATGGTCAATTTGGGACCGAGGGGTTCCTCATTGGAAATTTTCACTGTGGGGGGAACCCTCGTGTAAGGCTTTGACCATGAGGGGTATCCCACCTATTGTCGCGGCCCTGATGGTTCCTCAAAAATTGAGGGTTCCTTGCGACCACCACAAATCGAGGTGGGTTCCTTGTCTACAATGCTTGTGGCGGTGGGTTCCTCATTCACCACTTCAAGTTCCTCACTTTTGAGGCTGGATGAATTTGGTTCCTCATCCGAGGCTCTGGTGATGACAAGTTACTCATGAACACTGTTGTATGAAATGGATTCCTCGCGATCACCGTTGGTCGAGGTGGGTTCCTCGAACCCAAATGGGGCCCTCACCTACTGTTGCAACATTTAAGGTTTTTTTGCCTACCATTCTGATATTGGTGAGGGACTTTGGCCTCTATCGATGTGCATCCCATTTTTTTCTTGCTTATATTGTGCAGCTTCCTTACCTCTGAGAGGAGGATAGAAACTTCCTCACCTCCTCCATGGTAATAGCCTTGGAGGGTGACTACTTCAAACTCATGCTCTTGGCTGCTGGTGATCCTGATGGTGCCATGACCTGCTCCGGTACCACCTTCCGTGGTAGAATTGTCTCTATCGGAATTGCAACTCGAGTGGCTACCCTTTCAGAGGGGGTAGCTGCTGCCGTTACACAGCCTTGAACCAAACTCGATAGGTCTATATTATTATGCATCAAGAAGTTAAAAAACATGGTCATGAGACTTATACCTTTCATTGGCGGGTGAGTTGGTCTGCCCTGCCTGAGGAGCATGTGTCTTTTCTCCGATCGCCACCACATTTTTCCTGAGTGGTCTGGTCACTTTGAGTTCCATTATTGTCATAAAAACTAGTTGCTTAGAAATTTTGAAACCTTCTTTGTCCATGAAAGTGAGTATACCTCCCCACCGGAGTTGCCAAAACTAGGAGGGTAGTGATACTAGGGTCTATGAATAACTAGAAAGGGTGAGGCGTGACCCAATCCAATGTACGTTGTTTGTAAGGTTCTCAAGAACTTCTCGAGCAGCTTCTGATAAAACCTTCTCCTTTTGGTAAAAATGGAACTCAAACTATAGCTCCCTCCCTGCAAGAAGATTAACTTCACAATAATAATGGTAACTTTTCTGAAGAGAAACTCCTAAGAGTGATGGATGTCAGTGGGGAGTGAAGAAACAAGCAGTCATCACTTAATGAGAGAGCAGGGAGACAATACTAGGAAGTTCTGGTGTGATTTTGACAGAGTATCAGTGCTATTGAGTTTTTCTATCATGTCTTGACCATGCCCAGGGGTCCTATTTGTACTTAGTCACTAGGGCTGAGTTGGCACTTTTAGGCGCCAAAACTTAGAGGGTTGGTGAGGGATAAGGTCTGTATTGTACCATTTGTACCTACATGTGTACAGAAGCCAGTCCCCTCAGACAGGTGCCACCTATTGCAAACCAAAGTCAGAAAGCAAATATGTCTATGCTAGATGACAAAATATCTGATTTTATAGATATCCTTTGAAATGGTAACTTGTGCTACATGCTTTGTAAACTTGAGAGAGGAGGACTCGGGGACCTTCTCCTTTAAAATTGTCAATCGTGAGGCGGAGGCCTTGAGGACCCCTCTCCTCTAAAATCATTTTTCTTGAGAGGGGACTTGAAGACCCTCTCTTCTAAGAAAATCATTTTGTAAAAGTTCATTTCTTGTGAGTAGCCCTTTGGCTTCTCACTTCACTTGTGACTATGTGTGAGATGTGTATGGTATTGAGTGACTCCTAGGGTCTTCCTACTATTATTCTCTCAATCCTAAAGTGCTAAGTGGTTGAGCTTTCTCAACAAACCTTGTTCATCAACCACCAAGCCAAAACTCCCAAGAGATCCTAATTGGCCTATTTGAGACCTGCCTTCTCAACTAGGCTAGATGTGTAAGAAAGTAATTTAGTACTTTTGTTCTTTTAAGGAATGACTTTTCATGATGAGGTTTTGCTCATGGTAGCCACTCCCTCATCTTGGATTATTTTCTAAAAGATGAGGGGGAGGACCATGAGGGTCCCTCGCCCCAGGTTTTGGTTGAGGACCCTGAGGGTTCCTCACCCAAATGTGTTCTTGCAATTAAGGGAGGGGAACCTTGAGGGTTTTGTGACCAAATGTTTTCTCGAGGTTGAGGTACCATGGGGGTTCTTCAACCAATATGGATTTTATGTCATTGAGGGACCCTGGGGGTTCCTTCACCAATATGGATTTTCTACGATTAAGATACCCCGAGGTTTCCTTCACCAATCTTCTGGTTCCTTTACCAATATGAATTTTCAATGGTTGAGGTACCTTGGGGGTTTCTTCACCAATATGGATTTTCTACTGTTGAGGGACACTGTGGGTTCCTTCACCGATATAATTTTTTTGCGATCAAGGGACCTTGGGGATTCCTTGACCAATATGAATTTTCTACAGTCGAGGGACCCTAGGGGTTCCTTCACCAATATGAATTTTTTATGGTTTATGGACCCTTGGGGTTCCTCAGCCAATATTATTTTTTTGCGGTTGAGGGACCTTAGGTGTTCCTTCACCAATATGGATTCTCTGCAGTTGAGGTACCCTAGGGGTTCCTTCCCCAATATGATTTTTCTACTATTGAGGGACCCTGGGGGTTCTTTCACCAATATGAATTTTCTGCGATTGAGGTACCCTGGGGTTCCTTCACCAATATGATTTTTTTACGGTTGAGGGGCCCTGGGGTTTCCATGACCAATATGAATTTTCTGCGATTGAGGGACCTTGGGGTTCCTCAACCTCATATTTCTTGGAGACTAAGGAGGGGGTATTCGAAGAACCCTCACCCTAAAATATAGTGGTCAATCTTGAAACACCCTCATCTCTATCCAAAGAGGTTTTGTACGGCATAAGGAAAAAAGAGATTCATGATCCCCGTCGTCTCTGCCTTGGAAAGGAGGTAAAAAGTAGACTTAAGGAACTGGCGTACGAGAAGAAGCACAACTGGTACTATGGTGAAATGTATGAGATGACACACATCATATTGACTAGGTAAAATTCTTTCGATTACTTACCAAGGTAAAAGTGTTCAATATACTCCTCAGATTTAACACAAAAATAGTGACATCACAAGACTTAGTAAGGGGTCAACATTTGATAGTCTCAGATCAAAAGGGAGTTATAGATAAGACATTATCCCAAATATAATATATAGGAAAAGGATCGTTGATCATCTCCGCCAAGCTCATCGAAAGAACCATCCAGACCAAAGGGAATGTCGAGAGGTAAATAGCACAAAAAGGAATTCAAACAGTGGATCCACCTACAGAGTAATCTCGAGAGTGGAAGGGTCAGGGGAAATGTGGTTGTAGATGAGAAATCTTGGACTAGATCGATCCAAAGGCTTGAGGTTAAGACCAGTTGCCTAAGAAAAAGTCTAGACCCCAGTCACAGGGGATATATGGAGGGTTCTCCGTTCGTACGAACATTATTAGCTATTCGACATCTGAAAAGTTCAAACCACCAGTGGTGATTCCCATATATGATTGGAGCACTAATTTGGTTCATCACATAGAAATGTACCAATCGACTGTCGATATCTACACCACTCTAGATGAGATAAGTTGCCAAGCATTTTCTATCACTCTCACTGGTGCTGCCCAGTATCGTATTTCGGTCTATCAAGAGGAAGGTTGTAAAGTTTCAAACAACTATTTGAATAATTTATCCACAACTTTTGTTTGGCGTGAATCCTAAAAATGTGTGACTCATTCATTGAACATAAGGAAATGGAAGAATGATCCATTGAGATATTTAATATCTTGGTTCAATTGATAGAAATTGGAGGTTAAGGATTATGATGAAAACATTGCGATTATAGACCTCATTGGTGGGATCTAACCAGGAAAACTCTATTAATACCTCTCCAAAATCCATGACAGAACTTCTGGCTAAGGCTGGGAGAATCATGAATGCGAAGGAGGACATGTCGGCCAAGAGACAAGACTAAAAGGGGTTAGGCAGCAACAAATTTGGACAAAGCCGATATTAAGAAGTTAAATGATGACAATTTTGTAAAGTACGCCCCACTTGCTATTATTACTGATCTCATTTTGAATGAGATCAAAGACGATAAAGAACTTAGTTGGTCTGAGAAACTGATGGTTATAACCACAAAAGAGACAACATAAAGTATTGTGAGTTCCACCAGGATTATGGTTGAATAACAAATAAATGTTATTCTATAAAAGATGAGATTGAGAGGCTAATGAAATAGGGGAAAATGTGAAAGTTTGTTGATAAGAAAAGAATACAAGACGATAGCAGGAAGATATAGTCTTCAGTAAGGCATGACAAGATGAAGAAGGAACAAGTTCAAGTGAATCGGAATGAAAAAGTGGCAAATGATGAGGAGAAAGAGGGCCCAAATCTCCTAGCAAAGCCCAAAGGAGCCGAAGGTAATTTCCACATGATTTCATTTTATGTTAAAATTATCTTAGGTGGAATAATAGGTTGAGTAACAGAGCTAGATGATAAAAATTCACACGTAATCGATGCTAAAGTTGGTCCAAAAAGAATGGATGTTAACCTAGAAGAGTCCTATGGAAAACTAGGCAAGTAGAAGAAGGTGAACATTAAGAGTCCCATGGTAGGGTTCTCTAGGCTGGATTTCAAAGGAATTACAAACCTTCATGAAGACCCACTCGTTGTCAGCACATGCATCCATGGCTATAATGTCTCTTGTATCCTGGTTGACGGGAGAAGCTAAGTTGATGTTTTGTTCTATGACTTCTTTAAAGGTCTAAAAACTCAACTAGAAGATACGCGTCTCATACCATCATCAACTGATTGGATTTATAGGTGATGGATGTCTACACGGGTACCTAGCCGGGATGTCTAACAAGAAGAATAAACTTTTTTATAATGGATGAGAAAGTTTTCGCAGCTACAATATCATTTTAGAAGGGTACCATTGAAGTCGTGCCTTCCACTATACAGCAGATGATGAAATTCCTGACTCCTACGGGTAGGGGAAGTTAATGGTGATCAAGTGGAAGCATGTGAGTGTTATTTTTCCTTAGTCTTGGAGATAAAAGCCCATACGAGGAAAACCACCTCTTACAATAATGATACCCATGATCCAAGATATGAACAAAAATTGAAAAGGGGAAAGCCGACGGAAGATGTAGAAACCATCGCCCTCAATGAGGAAGAACTGAAAAAAACCATCCAAATTGGCGTGTCCCTTGAACCTTCCTTAAATAAAGAACTGGTTGAATTATTACGAAAGATGCAAAGAGTCTTTGCATGGATTCATAATGACATATCGGGGATTAACCTCGATTTCATCTGTTATAAATTTGATCTTGATGATAAGGTAAAACCAATGAAGCAAAGAAGGTGAACTTTTGCTCGAGACAAACATGAAGTAATCCAGGATGAAGTAAAAAATTTGCAGATAGAAAACTTCATTAAAGAGTTCCAATATCCAGAGTGGCTACTAAATGTTGTTATGGTACCAAAACAGAACGACAAGTGGAAAATGTGTGTAGACTTTATAGGTCTGAGCAAGACGGGTCCCAAAGATTGTTTTCCCTTGCCTGTAATTAATCAAATGGTGGATTCCATGATCGAGCATAAACTTATGAGCTTCATGGATGCCTATTCAAGTTATAACCAGATCTCGATATTTTAAGGTGATGTCGAGAAGGAATTTTTCATCACAAATAATTGGACCTAGTTTTATAAAGTAATGTCTTTCAGCCTGAAAAATACAGGTGCCACTTATTATAGACTTGTCAACAAAATCTTCAATTATTAAGTTGACAAGACGATAGAGGTGTAAGTTGACGACATGTTGATAAAAATTATAGAGACCGAGAATCATGTAAAGACTATAGAAAGAACTTTTGACACCATGGACCGTTGCATGATGAAGTTGAATCCAACCAAGTGTGTCTTCGATGCCGGCACAAGAACGATTTTAGGTTCATAGTCAACCAAAGGGGCATTGATACCAACCCACCCAAGATAAAGGCATTGATTGACATGAAAACCCCAATAAACATGATGGACATTCAAAGAGTGACAAGTAGAGTTGTGGTGCATGATAATTTTGTCTCGAAAGCAACCGACAAATGCCTACCTTTTTTCAAAATCTTACGAAAACTATTTATGTGGGATGAAGAGTGAGAAAGAGAATTCAAGGAACTTAAAGCCTAATTAGGCTCACCAAAATTTTTGTCTCGGACCATTCAAAAGGAGAAAATGTATTTGTATCCGGTTGTCTCAGAATTGGTAATTAGTGCGTCGATCGTCTGAGACGACAATGAGACCAGAAGCAAGTATACTATAATAGTAAACCATTACAAGGGGATGAGATGAGATACCCAAAGATGGAGAAACTTTCATACGCCTTAATACATGCTTGGAGAAAAACTAATCCTTTCTTCTAAGCTCATATAATGGTAATACTTACCAATATAACTCTTCGACAAGCCATTTATAAACTTGATAAATTGGGAAAGCTAATGGCATGGTAGGTTGAGATGGGCAAGTTTGATATCATCTATCATCAAAGAAATACAATCATGGGGTGTGTTTTGGAAGATTTTGTAGAAGAGTTCACTTAAAAATCGATCGATAAGACCAAAGTTGGAATACAATTTCATAGACCAGAATAAGTTGAAAGCACGGAATGAACTGTCGAGACTGTGGAAGCCGACAACGTAGTTGGTGTTCCAAAAATGCATTTATTGCTAAAAAATGGTGTCCTTAATGAAGGCCAATTCTAGTCAGATATGCATGTATGGAGTTTGTTTGTTGATGACTCATCTTGTAAAGCTGGTAGTGGGGTCGGGTTAATTTTTTTAGCCCCAAACGAGACCGATATCGAGTATGCGTTGAGGTTCAATTTCAAAGCATCCAATATTTAGGTCGAGTACGTAGTCTTCCTATCATAACTTCCTCTTCCAAAGGCACTAGGTGTCATAAAACTTATCACCCACATCTATTCATAACTAGTAGTGAACCAGATTTTGGGAATCTATAAGGAAAAATGAGAAAATGTCATAATAACTACAAAGAGTGAAGATAGTACTTGCAAGTTTTTCAGAGATTAAAAGTAAAAAGTATTCTGAGAAGTGAGAACGAAAAAATCAGTTTCCCTTGCAAGGCTTTCTTTAACTACAAAATTTGAGATTTGAATAACCATTACAATCGAGATCTTCCACAAGCCAACCATCGACTGTGAGGAGGCCTATAGCACAAAATGTTTCAACTTGAACTTGGGACTGTCTTATATGGATCCAATTATTAAGTACTTGAGAAATAGAAAGCTCCCAAAGGGTAAGGACAAAATAAGAAAGGTACACTACCCAGTCACGAAATTCACCATCATAGGGAATGTGTTGTACTAAAGGGGGGTTATTTTCTCCCAATCTTGGGATTTGTGCATTCGACGAAGGTAAGTTATGTGCTCAGAAATGTTTATGAGGGTAAATGTGAAAGCCATGTTGGAGGAATGTCATTGGCAAAGAGAATTATAACGCGAGACTGCTATTGGATGGACTTGGCTAAAGATGTAGTCAATCATGTTCTTAAATGTCATAAATGCTAAATCATTGCCAATATACCTCATCATCCATTATCTCATATCTCATCCGTATGGCCCTTTGCAATATGGGGGGGTCTATTTGTTCCACCCACTAACGAGGGCTAATGGAACTTTTGCTTACTTATCGTCACGATTGATTATTTTTCAAAGTGGGTAGAGGCAGAGGCTATGCTAACTATCACTGGAAAAAATGCTTCAGATTTATTTGAAGAAATATCCTCTACCGATATTGACTCCCAAACAATCTGACATCAGAAAATGAAAGAAAATTCAAGAATAAGTCCCTGAATGCCTACTATATTAGAGTTGGCATAAAGCACCTCTTCTTGGCACCAGGCCAACCTTAAGAAAATTGGAAAACCGAGGTGACAACCCAGATGATACTTTATAGAAAAAAGAAAAAGTTAGAAATTTCTAAAGGAAAGTGGGTTAATGATTTGCATATCTTCCTATTGGTGTAACAGACCACTAAGAGGATGCTAACAGGAGAAACGTCTTTTATGCTATCATATGCATCGGAAACATCATCCCAACTTAAATTGGGTTGCTAAGTGATAGAGTCCAGACATACGATCCATAGAACAACTTGTAAGAGAGAGACTTGATTTAGACCTTACTGGAGAGTGCCGAGAAGACGCGTATATACGAGAATCAACCTATCAATAGAGAGACATAAAGTTCTTCAACAAAAGGGTAGGATCTCATTCGATTAAAGTTGGTGATCTCGTACTAAAAAAGGTGATCTAGAAAGCTAACAAACTTCATCCAAATTGGCATGGGTCTTACAAAGTCACAGAAGAAGTATTTCCAGGTACCTATGATCTAAAAAGTTTTGAAGGAGAACCAAGGAGAACCATTCGCAAATCTGTAGAATGCTAATCATCTAAAGAAATATTATCATTGAAGAAACTATGTAATAGCTTAAGAGAATTTTCATCAAATTTAACTGAATATTGTTATGAGAAATATGAATGAAATGAAGTGTTGTCTCATATTGTGCAAATTTTATTTCTGGTTATCGTATACTCTTGAAATATATATCTCGGTCGTACGAGAATACTTGGAGTCTCATCTCCTAGGCATGTCTCGATATATACCCTGAGAGGTGTGGCACTTAATATCATTATTTTGGGGTGAAAGATAAATGAAATATCTCTCTTGATGGTATAATAATGCTTGGAGTCTCATCTCCTAAACATGTCTCAATATAAACCCTAAGAGGTGGGAAAATTACGTCATTATTTTATGTTGACACTTAACATCATTATTTTATGGTGAAAGAAAAATAAAATCTCTCTCTCGGTGGTATGAGAATGCTTGGAGTCTCATCTCCTAAGCATGTATCAATATAAACCCTGAGAGGCGGGAAATTAGCATCATTATCTTATGGTGACACTTAACATGATATCATTATTTTATGGTGAAAGAAAAATGAAATATATCTCTTAGCAGTATGAGAATATGTGGAGTCTCGTCTCCTAAGTATGTCTAAATATAAACCTTAAGAGGTGGAAAAATTAACATCATTATTTTATGATGAGACTTAACATCATCATTCTATGGTGAAAATGAAACATCGATGTTATATGGTAAGAAAAATTTTAAAAAATAGATGTACGTAGACATAACGATGAAAATAAAGTAGAGCATATCATTATCATTCACATATCAGCCAAAAACACTTCAATAGAGGGCCAAATGGTTAACATTGTTAAATTACCAAAATGTGGGACCAGATTAAGGTTTACACAAAATTGGGCATCAGAGACCATAGACGATAGCCCAAAAAACAGAAATAAAATAAGTTAGGTCTCGATCGCCAAGTCACAAGTATTTGTAACTTCAGTGACGTCGACTCCTCTTAAACAGTGGTGGCATCTTGATCATCAACTTGATTCTCTTCTTCAGTAATTTGAGTCATCTCATTACCTTCAACATCGGCCTCAATAGTCTTTTAATTGTCTCCCTCTGCATGAATCTCCTCTAAAGCAGCAATGGTCTCAAGATCAGAAAAACTCAGGGAGTTAAAAATCTTGGCCACTTCGGGGTATTTGGTGACGAGGTCAGAAAATTAAGTGACCACCCATCTATAATTTGACTTGGACCCCTTCTCCAAGTATTGGATAGCGTAGCCGGAGAACCCCTCTGACTCCTTGAACTTTTCCATGGCTACCTCATAACTATTCCTTAGAATATCCTTTTCGGACTCATCCCTATACTTCAAGATTTCCTTATTATTTTCCTCAAAGCAACAAGATGAGTTTGTTGCAGTCTCGAAGCTTTAGCATATCTTCTTCGTTATAGGCCTTTTGTTCATCTATCTTTTTCTATATATCGGCCAGTTTATTCTCGCCGTACTCAACCAATTCGATTTATGGCTCGGACTCCATAACCCACTGATGAATTTGCTAAAGAGCAATGACAAACTATAATAAGGTAGATATCATAAATAAAAGTCAGTACGCGATGAGAAACCAGTTTGATTATTTCCATTTTTCTGTCACGATTGTGGGTCGCGGCCAAAGTTTGCGACCAATTTGTCGCGGACTTGGGTCGCGACCATTTTTTTAATTTTTTGTTGTCACCGTTGTGGGTCGCGGACTTGGGCCGCCACCAATTTGTCGTGGTCGTGGGTCACGGACGAGGTTTGCGACCCATCATGGCATGGGTCACGACCCAAGTCCGCGACCATTTGTTATGACCTCCTGCAGGTCGTAACCATTTTTTGGTCACGGACTTGGGTCGCGACCCATGAAATTGGTCACACCTAAAATGGTCATGGCCCAAGTCCACGACCTACAGTCTTGGTCAGGGATTTTGGCCATGACCAATCGCCAGTTTTGGTGAAGTGAACACTTTCTAAAAAATATGATGTAAAATTGTTACCTGAGTGACCCTATGAAGACAGCAGTTGGAAACTCTGGTGTTTCTCTGAGCATCAAAGAACCGATTGTTGCAATGAGGAATAACTAACGAGATGATCTCCTCGGCCTTTGTTTGTCTCCCAAGAAGAGACTTCGGATTAAAGGCGAGTTTATCAAGACGCATGACAATCAACACATCTAAAAAATGGGAACATTCGAAGTAGCAGGTCATCTAGGAGGTTTGGTATTATTTTGATATTGAGAGACACCCCCTGAACGATTGACCTCTTTCCTTTTTCGCGAGCCCCCTACATTTAGGCCAGCACTTGTGGCTTTTTTCTTAGGAGTTGTCGTTTTCTTAGTCCAGTCCTTTAATTTGTCCAAAATATTTCCAGTTATGAAGCTTCCATTTCTTAAACGTGGTCAATATTATTCTCAGGATGATCTGCAAAATGAAAAAAAAAATCAAGTGTCAGTATCTTCTAAAAATTTAGGCGACAATAAAAGTAGTAAAAATTCAAATTGCAGATAATATTACGAAGACACTTTAATGGGGATGACCACATTCTAAAAAATTTAAGTATCTCACGTTGATCATCTCCTCAAAAAGTATGAGACCATTAAACCCTCTTAGCTAGTCAATCCTCTCTATGTTAAGCATACTCAGTCCAGGGTCATCTTCAGTTGAGACTGTAAACTTATCATATTTTTGGGGCACCTTGATTTCCCTCTGCACTAACGACTCATCATCGCCAAACTCTCACAAGATCAATATGAAAAAATACTGAGACTTGCAGTCATGGTTGGAAGTCTGATTCACATGTAATAGTTTTCGGTCTGGATTTCGAGCGATGAAGTGGTAATAGCAAGGATTAAATTTTGTGGTAACAGTTGAATATCATGCTCGAAATAAGTCTGGGGGAAAATCCTCCTCCTAGACAGGCCGCTAGAGAATGACTGACCCCACAACAATCCTCTAAGCAGTAGGAGTTAGTAGGACTGAGGCAACACCGATAGTAGAAAGAATACCCACAATTCCTTCCCAAAGGGAAGTCAAAAGCCTACTTTGAAAATTTTCTCATAAATGGCAATCACATTGCCATTCTTAAGGTCATAATCCCTCTCGTCCTCGGTCATAAATATCATATGTATTATTGGGTAAATACCGTACAAGTGTCACTATATAATAAAATCAGTCTCTTGGACATCACTCTTATAAGACTAGGCTACACTTTTGTCAACCTAAAAAAATTCATCCTCAATAACAGGCACCTTGCCACATTGGTCTCGGCCTAAAAAAGCTTCCTCAATCATTTCAATTAAGGGGTGGGGCGTCATAAGGGGTGGAGGAATGTTATCTCCAGTCTCGTCATCATAAATATCATAGATTGGGGGCTCAATATCCCTATATTAATGAGACGAGGTACTAGGATGACCTCTGTTACTTGATTCAACAAAGTGGGTTATCTTGGCCAAGAGAGAATGAGCAACAGTCACTCTCATGGCCTCATCAAAGGAATCAAAGTTTTTGTGTCAACAAAATGGTTTGAACTCTTGGACTGGCTATAACCTTTGGAGGATGACATACTATCACTACTAATGACGACAACACTTAGAGAATTAACATCAAGTGTGGTGTCTTGTTTGGAAAATTTATTCAAACATAAGGGATGAGTTACTATTGCTAGAGGTGCCAGAGTCATAGGTATTAAATGGACTCCTATGCGATGAGATCTATCTCAGTTGAATTCGACCTCGTCCTCTTCCCTCTCTCGGCGAACACAGTCGTGAAGGCGATGAATCTCAAGCCAATCTCTTATAAATTTCGATGCATTCACAAACTTCTACTAAAAAGGTTCCTAAGGTTTGGAAGATCAAAAAGGGAAAAAGAATCATTTTTGGTGAAGAACACCAAACCCAAAAATGATCACTCTAAATTGTAAATGTCTTTGGAAAGTGTCAAACCCTACCATACCTCACCGAAAAACCCTAATTCCTAATTAAAACCTAAGTATAAACCTAGCACAACCAGTGAACTACTAGAATTCCCTATAATCAACACCACATAACCTCCACAGGGGGAGGTCTAAATAGCATAGAATTTCCAAAAAATGAATGAAAGAAATTAAAGTAAAATAACAATGAAAGCTAGGAAGGAGGGATTCAGAGTTACCTAAAAGAAGAAGGTGATCGGAGACCGATGGAACAGGTCGGAGAAGCTGATCTAAAAAAAAGGAAAAGGAGGTAGAATCCTATATAGAGAGAGAGATTTATTTTTCTCTCGTTTGAAGGTTTTGAAAAATGGTAGAAGTGAGATAGAAGCCCGCCCAAATAAAACTTCAACTCTCAAAATGGGCAATGATGACGTAGGATTTTTTAGGCTTGGCATGACGTGAGGGTTGCGCACATGGGCCAAAAGAGCCTTGAATAGCACATCCAACCTCTTCGAAATCATACCACATCTGACATAGCCAAGGGGTTACCAACATATGGCAAATATATCATAATGGGAAGTGACACGAGAGCATGTGGGGGAAATATGACCGTTGCGTCTGATGTTATAAAGGTTTTGTCCCTAAGGTACTACTAATAGCCAATATACAACTAGGCCACGAAATTCGTGACCTTCAATACATTCATCATGACAAGACGAGACACTAAGGAGAGTAGTCTTGAAGCCAATTAGGACCAAGATTAAATATCATCCTCCTACTAATGACGAAGGCTAAGGTCTAAGGGTAATTGATATACATAAGCATAGTCTCGTTATTACGACATCATTGCATCTAACAAACCATTAGTCTCATCCTACAGACAAGACCAGACTTTCATCTATACTTGGTATACCATGGTATCCAACCACTACAATCTCTTCTCATATTGGATACCAATCTCTCTCGTACCAGTGGAAAGGTGTTGTCCTCAGATGACACTTGTGTTATGTGCCATCAGACTCAAGGTCAATGGATAAGTGTATCGAGCACAGACCACCATCCTCTCTCATCTCAGCTTTCATTATGGAACTAGGCACTACAATAGTCTCTAACGGACCTATATCTCTTAGTATCATCTCGAAGGACACCTCCTGCAAATATGTTCATCCAGGCATGGAAAGCATGACATGGATATTTCAGTCATATCTACATAAAACCGTTATTGTAGATGAACATCCCACATGAGGGAATATTGAGACCTGATGACCTTATTTTATAAATATACGTATAGCACTCTCTAATAAGTCATGCCCTCATTTGGTTGTGGGACACGTTCCGAGGGTGACACTGCACACCCCCGGTCTATAAAAGTCACGCTATGTCTTCTTCATTTGGATCGACTCCTGGAAACCCTACTTTTACTCTGCAGATTTAACTCTAGAGAGAGCATGTATTGTGTAATTAATGACAAGTGATGCCCTATTCTAATGAAAACATGCTCATAATTTGTCCAGTGGATGTAGGCCAAAGGCTGGACCCATTAAACCCTTGTATTGCTTATCAATTATTGTTTTATTACATTTGTGCAACACCTACATTCAAGGTGAATCCATTATATGATTGAGGGATCATCAATATGTGCCACATATATGTTTGGTTCAATTTAGAAGATTCCCTTCTCGTTAGGTATATTGCATTTGTGTTGCTCACTTTGGTATTAAGCAGCAATGGCAAGATAACTTTAATAACATATAAATCATTTTCAAGAGTGACACAAGAGATAAAATATAATACATGCTTAATGAAAACATTATGATTAAAAAAAACCAATAAACCATCCTTAATCAACATTAAAATTGAAATCAAGTTTCATTTAATCTACGACCAATTAAAATAATTATTTACAGTCAAATGTCAATATTTTCCAGAACTTAAATAAATAGAACCAACTGCTGCAATTGACGTCTTTCCATAGTCTCCAATGAATAGAAATACATCCCCTTCATTGAGTTCCCTTGTTACCTAGAACCCCTTTAAATAATTGAAAACATGGTCGGTGGATCCCGAATCTACACACCATATATTCATAGAACTTTCCACAAAACATGTTTCAATTACAAGGGAGAAATTATTGTTTATGTTTTTCCCTTGCTTAGCCAAGAATACTGGGCATTTCTTCTTCCAATGTCCTAACTTCTTACTTATGTAACACTTGCCCTTAGGGTGTTTATCCATAACTCGAGGTTTAGCTATTGCCCTAGAAGGTTGTGCCTAAAATTTCCCCTTGTTATTTTTCTTTCAATGAGAAACCGAATAGGAAGAAGAAATTTTCTCAACAACCACTGTCACACCCTTATTCTTGATGATATTCTCAGTTTCCTAGATGTTAACGCAAAAATTATCCATCTACGAGGACCAATCAGAAAAGGACACATGTCATCCTACGTGGCAATATTCGACACCCGAGGAGAGTTGGTCGGCATCCGAGGAGAGTTGGTCGGCACCCGAGGAGTGTTAGTCGGCACCCGAGGAGAGTCGGTCAGTACCCGAGCAGAATTAGTCGGCACCCGAGGAGAGTTGGTCGGCTCCCGAGGAGATTTAGTCGGCACTCGAGAAGAGTTGGTCGGCATACCAACCAGGAAGATCAAGGGATAACTATGCATTTAATGTGCATTAATGAAGATGACAGCGCATTTAATGAGCCTTAATGTACATTTATACTGTATTGATAGATGACAACACATAGCATACCAAGCAATTCAACAATTAGATTCATTGAATGTAGACATAATGTATAAATGTCTACATACAATGAATTCCTTTATCTTCCATCACTATAAATACATGTATTCCCTTAGCAAAAAGGAGGGAGAGATCCGACAAGGATGAGAGACACCATACACAAGATCCACACCTTTTTCTCTCTACACCACATTTTGCTATTGTAAACCCCTGGGAATAAAATAACAGTGGACGTAGGCTTTTCCTTATAGCCGAACCACTTTAAAAATCTTTGTCTCTCATGTGCTTGATTGGATTGCTTTTATCTATTTATCTGTGATCATAAAAATGGGATTCGGTCCAGTTTTTTACATCAACAGATTGGCGCCGTCTGTGGGAACGTGTTACAAGCATTGTTCTCCATCAAAAGCTAAGTTTTTATTTTCTATATGATTCAATCATGATTTTTATGTTTATATACATAAATTAATTGTCCAATTTTTATTTGCAAAATATTGCATATCATGATTTTAAAATCATAACTGTTAGATTAATTCTTATTTAGAAATCTGAAAAATAGTAGATTTCATAAATCATAACTTTTGCTTGATTCTCAAGTTTTAATTTTATATCATGGAATAAATATTTTAAATGATTAAATATACCAATATATACGATGATGATAAGATTTGATAATTTTCTTTGTTGATTTTGAAATAATTTGTGAAAGATCTTTGATGACTATTCAAATTCCCATTATATTTTTGTTCAAATCATGATTCTCATATGTTTATATCCATAAACTTATAGATCAAAGCAATTATATATTGTGCATACATCTTTTAATTCAATCATGATTTTATATTCACAAATTGTTGAATCTAATTTTACAAATCTGGATAAATGTACATTTCATAATCACAAAGTTTGAGAAATTTGTGTACATATTATATTATTTCTTCTTTAAGGAGATAAAATAATTTTTCTATATTTATAAATATCTTTTATATGAGTATATACAAATTTGATTCATTTGGAAATCTTTTAATTTAGTCATAATTTTTATATGCATTAACTGTAGTTGGTCGACGAGGATAAAATATTCCAAACTGTACCAAGTATGGTTGGTCGGGGATAAAAACCCATTAACTGTAGTTGGTCGACGAGGATAAAATATTCCAAACTGTACCAAGTATGGTTGGTCGGGGATAAAAACCCATTAACTATAGTTGGTCGACGAGGAGAAAATATTCCAAACTGTACCAAGTATGGTTGGTCGGGGATAAAAACCCATTAACTGTAGTTGGTCGACGAGGATAAAATATTCCAAACTGTACCAAGTATGGTTGGTCGGGGATAAAAACCCATTAACTATAGTTGGTCGACGAGGATAAAATATTCTAAACTGTACCAAGTATGGTTGGTCGGGGATAAAAACCCATTAACTGTAGTTGGTCGACGAGGATAAAATATTCCAAATTATACCAAGTATGGTTGGTCGGGGATAAAAACCCATTAACTGTAGTTGGTCGACGAGGAGAAAATATTCCAAACTGTACCAAGTATGGTTTGTCGGGGATAAAAACCCATTAACTGTAGTTGGTCGACGAGGATAAAATATTCCAAACTGTACCAAGTATGGTTGGTCGGGGATAAAAACCCATTAACTGTAGTTGGTCGACGAGGAGAAAATATTCCAAACTGTACCAAGTATGGTTGGTCGGGGATAAAAACCCATTAACTGTAGTTGGTCGACGAGGAGAAAATATTCCAAACTGTACCAAGTATGGTTGGTTGGGGATAAAAACCCATTAACTGTAGTTGGTCGACGAGGATAAAATATTCCAAACTGTACCAAGTATGGTTGGTCGGGGATAAAAACCCATTAACTGTAGTTGGTCGACGAGGATAAAATATTCCAAACTGTACCAAGTATGTTTGGTCGGGGATTAAAACCCACTAACTGTAGTTGGTCGACGAGGAGAATTTATCGACCTTGGTTGGTCGGACACATTTTATGAAAAAGACAAAAATTTACCAAGTATGGTGAGTTGGGGATAAACTCTCACTAACTATAATTGGTCGACGACCACAATTTAACAACCTTGGTTGGTTGGAAAAATTTTAAACATTTTTATACTCATTACTTTATTATTAAGTGATCGAGCAACATTTTTTATACTTGTAACTTTTTAATTATTACTGAATTGGTCAACAAACAACACAATATTATTATCTTTTTAACAGATATGCGTAAATGTAAAGTGTTTGATATTTACAAGACAATAGCAATTAAGATTTGCAAACAAAAATGAAAGTCTTTCATTAAAATCAAAAACAAAATACATCAGGAATGAAATACAAATTTATTACATCAATATTCCCATTCTATTGGTTTCTTCCCCTCTGCTTTTGAAACAGGTTCCTCGCCAGAAGGTGGATCATTTAAAGCAAGAGGAGAATTTATGATGTTAAGATCTTTGAGAATCCTGATATTCATCACGGATGGTCGATCTAGGAGGTGCTCGATAAAGTATTTGTTCATTTGGGGGCTTCTATTACAGATATATTTGTTCATTTGGTGGCACATTCTTATAACATCATGCAGTCGAGCACCAAATTCAACTTCACAAACTCACACGGAGGCGTATTCAGAAGTTCAGGAGGTGCATTCAGAAGTTCAGGAGGCATATTCAGGAGTTATTATGCACATACTATTGAAGTTCAGAAGTCAAATTTAGCATCTACAGCACTGAGATCTTTACTACTACTGTCCCGACTAACATTAAAGAAGAAGTTGTATGAAAATATTTCGAAGTCCACCACTAGCTTGGTACTAATCAGATTGAGGAGTTGGGTTCAAAAGCTAGTATGTTACTCAACAATGTATTCAGAGGATCATAAATCAGAAGAATCAAGCACGTGAAGTTAGCACTCAGTTGCTCGGCACAAGAGGCAGTTGGTCGGCTAGCAAACCAATCAACATACTTGAAGATTATGATAAGCTACAAGCTGCATACTATGGCATGGCTGCATCCAAATTCCCAGGGGTAATACATTGCACACGGAGTTCCTCAAAAGAAAGATTAGCAATCGTCGATCAGCCTGCATCATATGTTGTCAACGAGATAATGCACTTTATGTTGAACAAATCAAGAAGGTAGATCAAGAATTTCACGAGCACCGAGCAACACTGCAGAATAAATACTCCATCC
Organism: Sambucus nigra; assembly: GCA_949130495.1. NCBI lineage: Eukaryota > Viridiplantae > Streptophyta > Magnoliopsida > Dipsacales > Adoxaceae > Sambucus > Sambucus nigra. Next base: position 284,485,447 of record OX422214.1, on the reverse strand, counting down.
TTTCAAGTAAACCATCAAGCATGGAGCATTGGGGTATTATGTTAACGCAAAAATTCTCCATCTACGAGGACCAATCATAAAAGGACACATGTCATCCTACGTGGCAATATTCGACACCCGAGGAGAGTTGGTCGGCATCCGAGGAGAGTTGGTCGGCACCCGAGGAGTGTTAGTCGGCACCCGAGGAGAGTTGGTCAGTACTCGAGGAAAATTAGTCGGCACCCGAGGAGATTTGGTCGGCACCCGAGGAGAGTTAGTCGGCACCCGAGGAGAGTTGGTCGGCATACCAACCAGGAAGATCAAGGGATAACTATGCATTTAATGTGCATTAATGAAGATGACAGCACATTTAATGAGCCTTAATGTACATTTATACTGTATTAATAGATGACAACACATAGCATACCAAGCAATTCAACAATTAGATTCGTTGAATGTAGACATAATGTATAAATGTCTACATACAATGAATCTCTTTATCTTCCATCACTATAAATACATGTATTCCCTTAGCAAAAAGGAGGGAGAGATCCGACAAGGATGAGAGACACCATACACAAGATCCACACATTTTTCTCTCCACACCACATTGTGCTATTGTAAACCCCTGGGAATAAAATAACAGTGGACGTAGGCTTTTCCTTATAGCCGAACCACTTTAAAAATCTTTGTCTCTCATATGCTTGATTGGATTTCTTTTATCTATTTATCTGTGATCATAAAAATGGGATTCGGTCCAGTTTTTTACATCAACACTAGAGTTCTTTAATCAGTTGAAGCAAGGAATAATCCATTTTGTTCATAGTATATTTGAGGCAAAAAAAATTATAGGACTCAGGCAATGACTGGAGAACAAAATTGGCCAAGGTTTTCCCATCGATCTCGAACCCTAGGACCTCCAGTTCCCATAATGTGGATATCATCTTTAGAAAATGGTCCCAGACTAGCGTACCCTCAATCATCTTAGTGTTAACCAACATTTCCATGGAATCCAGCTTGACAGTATTATTTTGATCCTCAAACATGTCTTTGAGGTATTAAATCATGTTAACAGAGCTCTCAATATGTTGATGTCAGTATTGTAGCACATTAGTCATAAAATGCCAATATATAGCAATGGACCATCTGATCAACCTTTTGCTACTTTAGATAAGAACGATACTCCTCTTTATAAGCCCCCTCATCTGGTTTGGCAGAGCAAGGTTGGGTCAAAACAAACTTGTAATCCTCTGAAGTGAAGACAATGTCTAAATTCCTTTTCCATTCAATAAAATTCCTTCTAGCAAGTTTGTTCTCTTTTAGGATAGAAGCATATGGGTTGAATGAAGAGCTCGTGTTTTGAAAATGAGAATCGCATTTGAAAGAAAGTTCAAATTCATAGTATAAATAAAACTTTTGCCGTCATCTGTCAATTTAAAAAGAATCATGTTGGCATTTTAATTTCTTACGAGGTAAACTTTCTAATTGGGAGCTTAAATTACATCATAATAAATTAAAAAGACCTTTCGTCATTTAATTATATAATCCGGAAAATTTAGGAATCTTTTTTTAAATATAATTAAAATTAAATAACCGATATTTTTTGGTCCCACGATTAATAACAGTGACTCCATTGGGGATATATCATTACTGGTGTTTATGTGTATAGAATTGGTTCATTTATTTAAAATTAAATTTGTACGTAGCTTCCCCGTTGGGGGATCGAACATGCTCATTGTTAATTTTAAAAAAATATTGCTTAAGAATCATAAAATACCATGATGTCGTGATATACTCCCTCCATTGGGGAGGAAAGGCAATGCCAACACATGGAGCAATCACATCACTATTTTAAAATACCAATGGAGACCGCAGGATTTGTTTGCAAAGCCCTCTCCCATTTAATGTTTAAAAAAATAGACAGTGTGTTTGAAAAATATATTCAATTCTATTTATCTTAATTAAATCCACAATAATATCCTAATTTTCTTCGTTCAAAACTAAATTAACCAGTTTTCTTATTTTAATTTAAAATCTCATCATGATGTGGTTTGGTACAAAACTAAATAACGACATCACTATTTAAACAAAATTTTGAGTCAGCATTTAATTGTACAACATATTAATTATATGATATAATTCCAAATTTAAAAGAATATACAATTTTATTTTCCATAAAATATGGTCTGGTCTGATCGCATAAGCATGTTGTTCATAAACATAGTGGCCACTAATTAACGCAATTATAGTAATAATTATAAACATGCAAATAAGATGGAAGACATATAAAAACACATGTATAAATGAATTATATAACTAATTCCCTTCCATCATGGCCTAAACAAATCATGTCCAGAATCTCCTCTGCCCCGATGAATGTCTCCCGAGAAGAATTCTTCAAAAACTGAAATCTGGTAAATCTGGCAAAAACCGTTTGAACGGCCAGTAATAGAGTCGTTCGCAAGGAACCGTTCGAACGGAGTCGTACGCAATTCATCCGTCATTCACAATTCATTCGTGATTCGAAGAACACCATGCGAATGGTGCAATCTACAACCATTCAGACCGATCACACTATGAAACTTTTGAATCATCTCTTTTTAGATTTGAATCTCTTTGGTCTTGATGTGTATGATGATCAATGATCATTTACATTACAATATGTCTCCAGAAACATAAATACATATATGTAATCATCTATTTACAAATCGATTACATAATTAAAAGAAAAATCTAATTGATTACAACCCAGTCAAATCTTTGCAAAAATTAACTACGAATAAACCCACCGTACGATCCAATCAATAAAAACAAATTTCTAATGACCATGATGGAGGGCTAAAATCAAAACACCCATTCAGAAACAAGTTAGTACAATATTCATACATTCCCATGCATATATCATACAGACTAGGGGTTTTTTTATTGACATCATGCTCTTCTGATGTTTAGGTAGATATCCTTATCCATGGAGCTTTGATACCAATTGAAAGGATTGATTTAAAAATATTTTCCAATGATCTTGGATTATTCGTGGAATAAAAAAATAAAAAGCATATAAAACTAGGTTTTAAGGAAAAACATAAGGTTTCGATTCGCCTTTGTGGAGCGTTTCTAATGATCTTGAAATGAAGTCAATTTGGAGAAGATGGATGATTAATCAACATTTGATCTTCCAATGTATGATCCCTTAAATGACTGAGAAAAGTGGTCTTCTCCCTGGAAAGCAAGCCTTGAAAAATTTTCAAGAGAATTTTTCTCTCTCCTTATTTGCTCTCTCTAACCCGATTTCAATTGTGTTGCATACTACCCTACCTCCTTAGTTAACTCCCACTTATCCTCTTCAACCCAAAAACGTGGTAGAAGGAGTTGGACCAAGTATGGACTTCTTCAAAAGATCCTAAATAGGTGCCTTTCATAAATTAAGGGGTATTAGTGACAAAATACAATTCTAGGATAAAAAAGAATTAGGGACTACATTGGGAACCTAAGGTAAATAATTAAAGGTTGTTTCCAAATAAAAAATAAAATTCCAAATGAAAACCCCAAAATTTATTTATTTTCATTTAACTATAATTAATTCCTGTAAATAATTACAATTGCACTCCAATTTAATTATCTAAAAAATCCACACAATAAAAAGGCCTTTGTCTACAAAGTTATATAGTACATAATATGACTCCCCACGTTAAGTATACAATACCCACTAGGTGAAATCATTGCTAATCAATTTACATCAACATCTTATTTATTCGTTAATCTCAAACTTAACTTATTTGATACTCTTATAAATATAAATCAATTGGCCAAGTTTACTGTAAGAAATAAAATTTTATAAGATTCTTAAAGGGGATCACATTCCAAAATACTTTCTAGACTTAGATTCGTACTCGGATATACTCATTCAAACATTTCCCAACTTACAAGGTTTATTAGCTCGATATTTAATCAGATCGCATCCATCAGCAAATCAAATAAGTGATCATGTAAATACTCCAATCCTCGAGGAAAAAAGTCTATGCACTCTAAGCAGACTCTGAGATTTTACAATTCTAATCAAGTTAGTAACTAGTCTTTAATCTCAGCATTACTCATGTTCAACACATTCCTGAGGTACCAGTACAATCCTCCTTGAACTATCAGACAAGTTCTTGAATCATCAGACAGGTTCCCTAACCAAGACAGACTACTAGGATTATACTCACAGTTTTATCTATAGGATGTGAGTCATCCTATCTAAACTGTGAATTATTCAATTATACTAGAACTGAAATTAAGGTCTATTGTGCTTATACAAGAATTCCTACTAAGTATGATTATAAATAATATATTTACGAACAAATATAAGGTGTTCCTATTAACATGATTCTCATTTCAAAATAAGCTCAAGCCAATACCTTTATTAAAAAATAATAAATATCTTTACATTGTTTAATGAATAAAAAAGGGGATAGGAATCCTTAATTATAGGAATTGTAAATTCTTGGAAACCTGAATTCATTTTCATTGTTTGGTTCAAACAATAATTTTTTTTCCCTGTCATCTAAAACTCCTTTCTCATATTTTATTTGACAAAAAATCTGAAGGAATACATATCAATTAATAAAAATACCCTTCTACTTGATTTTAGTGTGTAAGTGAACGAGTGTGTGGTAAGTGTGTTTGTGTGTGCAAGTATTGAGAGTGCATGTGTCTGTGTGAATGTGTTCTGAGAGTGTGTGAGAGAGAATATGCGTGTTTGTGTGTGGGGAAGGATAATATTGTATGTGAGAGAGGGTGTCTGTGAGTTTATGTGAGGGGTGATTTTATCTCACCACAAAAGTAACTAAAAATCCTCGGGATTATAGCATTCCTCTCATTTTAGAGGGTAAAGGAGAATTATAATTTTATGACAATTCTATGTTTTTCCAAATTCAACCATGCATTATAATTCTAAAAAAATAAATTTTAAACCTCCTAAAAAAATTTCCAGAACCTCGAAGGAAAAGAGCCCCTAATGTCACTATTAAAAATGAGAACTCGTTGAGCTTTGTATTAATGAGGTTGTCCCACCGTCGGAGATTTCAACCACTATTTTTTACATTTGTCATAAGTCTCTATCATTCTCATAGTCCCTAGATGAATATGCTACTTGCTGTCCCAAAACTCTCAAGAGGCTTGTTGCCTTTGATTCTTTCTTTAAACTGTCTTTGTGACTTAGGCCTTTTTTATTGAACAAAAAAATTGTCTAATAAACTTAAATTTATTATAGAATAAGGAGGAAGGAAACTGCTCGTCACTTACCATCATGATCATTAATTATTTATCTATATATACTACATATCCCCCATTGAAACTAAGAACCACATAACATTAAAAAATAGAGATTCCCATCCTATAAAATTACATAAGTCAAATGACTAACGGATATACCCTTAAAATAAGAAATTAGTCCATATTCAAACCCCATGTCTCTGCTACCTCTCATTATAAAAGAAACCCACACTCATTTAGCGTTAGCCTTAGCCCTAGCCCTAGCCCTAGCCTCAGCCTGGGAAACAAAATAGCCAAAAACTTGGCTCAAGTGGTTGTAATAGTGGTCCATTTTCCTGCCCAATGTCATCTCAACAAACTCCTCCATCTCTCCTCCCTCATATCCTTCTACCAAATCCCTGTCCACTTTGTCGCCTCCGCCACCCACAACTACCAGGCCAAAGTCCGCACCACTGCCTTCAACCTTCTCAACATTACCCAAATTCATTTCCACGAATTCCCGACCCCTCATTTTCTATCTCCTCCCCCTAGCCCCGACACGGAAAACAAATTCCCCTCACACCTCCAACCCTCATTTGAATCCTTTTTGCATCTACGCAAACCTGTCGCTGCACTAATTAATGAAATTTCCCCTATGGCTAAAAGAGTTGAAGTCATCCATGATGGTCTTATGGCTTATATTGTTCAAGATGCTGATTCGATCCCAAATGTCGAGTCGTATGTTTTTTACTGTATTTCTCCTTTTGCTCGATTCTTCAGCGGATGGAAACTCGTGGAAAAACCTATCCAATTAAAACCATAACTAAAAGAACTAATTTTACCTTCATACAACGATGTTACACCTCTGAGATGATGAATTTCTTTACTTTTCAATATGAGTTTTTGGAAAATAGATCCAGGGATATTTACAACATCTGTCGGTTAATAGAAGGTGCATACATAAATTTATTGTCAAAAAACCAAGTTAGTGGAAACAAGAAACAATGGGCAAGTGGGCCATTAAGTTGGTGAAAATAAATGAAATGGCAAACTCTAATAGGAGCCATAAATGTTTGGAGTGTCTCGATAAACAAGCTCCAAAATCCGTTATATATGTTTCTTTTAGGACGACAATTACAATGGCAGGTGAGCAGATTGAAGAGCTTGCAATTGGGTTAGAGAAAAGTGAACAAAAGTTCATATGGGTTTTTAGAGATGTAGATAAAGGAGATGTACTTATTGGGGAAGTTATGAGAGTTGAGCTTCCAAAAGGGAATGGAGAGAGGGTTTTAGGTGTTGGAATGTTAGTGAGAGATTGGGCCCCGCGGGGGGAAATTTTGGCGCACTGAGCCATTGTAGATGGAACTCGAGTATGGAGAGTATTAGTAATGGGGTGCCTTTATTGTCTTGGATGATGCACTCTGACCAACCAATGAATGTTGTTATGGTGACGCAAATATGGATAGTTGGTTTGGTTATAAAAGAATGGAGTGAACATGAAGAGTTGGTGAGTTTGTCAAAAATTGAGAAGTTTGTGAAGATATTGATAGTATCGGAGGAAGGGGATGAGATACGAAAGAGAACCAACGAGTTAGGTGGGACCATTCGACAATCAAAAGATGAAGCTGGTGTTCCTCTCATGGACATGGACTATTTTTCTCATATTAGTAAATAGGTTTTTTTGAACTGTGGGTTATAATGTTGTTTTCTTGAATAAGAATGTCGTTGATGTTAGATATGAATAGTCACTAATTACAAGGGCTTGACAGTAGAATGGTAATAAGGTATATATACGTAATGTTAATAGTCTAGGGGTCCATTTGGTAGAAAAGTGTGAATTGAGTTGGAATGGCAAAATTTGTCTTGTGGCAAATTTTGATCTGGAAAATATAATTTTATGCTGTTTGATTGACTATTTTTGCATGCTGGCAAATCTGTTATTTGTCTTCTTTTTATGTTTGATAGACACATTTTGCCTACTAGAATACATTTATTTGCCTACTTATGTTGTTTAATAGCTATAATTTGGGTTGTTAAATAAAAACTTTTCCATGCTATATTTGCCTTATTTTGTAGTATTGTTATATAATTAATGACAAATAAAATAGTTTATACCATTAACTATTTTATTTAACAATCATGAATAACAAAAAACATAAACGAAAATTCCATAATAACATTAATACAAACTTTTCTTTATTAATAATAATTGAAAACCTCTTTGAAAATAAAATGCATTACATCATATCGCATTCCCATGCCCCATCTTGATTCCAAACGTGATTTGAAACATAAAAAAACATATAAAGGTTACATATTGTTATCGTTTATAATTCCCAGTCAACCACGGAACACAGCATAAGGCATTCACATCCCCCATCAACATGTTAGGTAGATGATGCATTAAATCCATGTCTGAATCTAAACCTTTGTAATCCAAGAGTTTCGAATTTGATTCATACATTGGATCGTCATGTTCAGATTTATCAAATGTTTAGCATGCCACCGTTCTAGCGTTTTCTACATTTGTGCGATTTCGCATTGAAATTAATGAATACATTTTTCATTATCTTTGTTTGGATCTTTGCAATATGTTGGCGATTTTGCATGTGGCACGGGTAAACCATGCCAGTGACAGTAGCACTCCAAATCTCAACGTCTATCAAATAACCTAGGCCATTTCAAATGATCATCCTATGGAATATTTCCTTTTGTCGGCGCTAACCATTTCATCACATGATTAACATCGCCTAAAGAATGGAGTGTGCATATAAGGATTTTTTTAAAAACCCTTTTCTCGCCAAACCAACTACCTTCATGGGGATTTTGGTAGATCTCTGGGTTAGTTAACACTTGTTAAACATTACTGTGCGTTTCCTCAACATGTTCATCACAAAATGATGTTGATGCTTTAGACTTACACTTTCTCTTTTTGATCTGTTGCATCCGGCTTACCCCCCTATTGAGAGGTAATCACATCGCACCACTCTTTTAGGCGGTGGTGACTAGTTATAATACGTAAGTTTTTGCCCGGATAGAGTTTTAATGGGAACATGGGTTAAGAAGGATGAATCTTCATTAAGTATGTAGACATGGTTATGCATTTTGAAGTTTATGATATGAGGAAGTATAACTAGTGTTGTGGTATATATGTATGACAAAATGAACTCGTCAGTTACTGATGCTCTAACTAATAAATAGACTATTTATTTATAAGGTGGAAAATGGATGAATAAATGTTTAAAATATTATCGAATAGTGTGACATCAAAAGAAACTTTTCTCGCTGTAAAATAATGAATGAGAAAGATAATGTATGGTCAAATCGTGTCTGATTTTTTGTAAAGTAATGACTGATAAAGATATGTCTAATATAGTGTGTGGGTAAGACGGTTGTCAAATCCAATAATGACATATTTTGAGACATAAACGAAAATGCCAAAATTCCATTAATACCATAATTAGCATTACGACCACATAAAAAGACGTAATGTGCTAGCCCATTAAGTTTAAATCCAAAATACATAATGTGCTAATTAACAAAAAGGTCACTACCTAAAGAAAGGATGTTTACACAACATTAGATCCGATAGTAACTACCCACAATTTTTATGCAAAACATTACATTAGCTATGAACTGAAGTGACCAAGGGAGATTACAGAGCTTGTTGCAAGCCCATGTACATGAAAAGGGAGTCAAAGAAACCCATAAAGACTCGGTCTAGTCCATTGTCGGCCTCAAACATTGACATCATGACCATGATATTCTCATCGTCCATATCCATACCTATTAGCCTTTCAAGAATACCCTGCTACTTCACGTGAGACTGAGAGTCCATGGTAACTTGAAGCTCCATTGTGGTGGTAATTTGGTTCAGCGATTCAACAATAATAGTGAGTGCTTAGGCACATTCGTCCTGATGGTTTACACGATGACGATGAGACTTTGTTTTAGGTGCCTAACCCTTGCTCTTCATGGTGTTCCCAACTGATGTTTGGGTGTAAGTCTCTTGCCCAGTGATCGTTTGCATATCGGCCTCTTGTCCAGGGTTTTTTTGAGTCTCGGTCTCCATGTACAGTTCGTCATTTACATAAAATTCTACTTCTACTTCTTCTGTCACTAAAAAAGAAAATGATCATTAATAAAATACCGATAAAACATCGACTTAAATATATGCACTACACATAGTAATGTAAAATTATGTGTACCATTCATGGGTGAGAACTGATCTACGCCTGATATAGCATTATCACACATAGATTTTCATTGCCAAAGATTATTTGGAGCTCGTCGTAGTACATACATTTCTTTCCTCTCATCCTACCAGCATCTGGTTTACCCTATAATAACCATATTTGATAAGTAATTGTTTGATATATAAGAAGTATTTTTAAGGAGTAAATTACATTATAAATTGTCGTACTCACCACAATGTAGTCAGCCCATACACTTGCATCTGCCGTTATGCCTTTACTATATATGTCGTAACCGAAACCACTAACCTGTAACAGCTCTTGAAATTTAACTTAATCCTTTTTCAATGTTTTCAATCTTCATCTGACATTATTTTCTGCCATGTGTATATGACATCCGTCTTCAATAATATCTATTAAAATTTTATCTGGGTGGTTATGAATCCATTATCAACCCTCTGATGCCCCCCGATCACCTGGGCACAAAGAGAATGGATTAGGAAACCATTCATTAGCTCGCTCCATCACAGATGGGATTTCTTTTGATTTCCTTCGACTTGATGAGATCGCACATCAACTCGCACCACATTGGTCCTACGTGGTTTTGGTGGGGGAAGCGGAGAGAAGTTTTGGTTCTGCATGCCTGTTAAGCATAACAAAAATAGTTTTTAAAAAATTGTATAGAACCATCATAGGTACTGTTGATACCATTTTTAATCTGCTGACTTAGACCAACCATAAGAAGACACGTGGCTATCTACATGGAAACAACAAGCACTTCCGAGATGATCATACGCTCCGAGGAACTCTTATGCTCCGAGGAACAAGACCTCTCCGAGGAACTCTTATGCTCCGAGGAACAGGACCTCTCCGAGGAACTCATTAGCACCGAGAAGCTCAGGCGGTCCGAGCTACTCAGGCAGTCCAAGCTGCATCTCGAATAAAGCATTAATAGCTGGATAACCAACAGTTCAACTGGTTCATTAAATGCTTATCATTCAGACGCACACGCAAAGAGGGCATTAAATGTATTACCCTTTCATATGTATATCATCAAATGTATTACCCTTTCACATTACAGCCTCAGGGCTATAAATACATTGTACAATCCTCATTGTAAGGGATCTGATCTCGAATTCAAACTTTGGGATCCAAAATAGAATTTCTTGTAATCGAGAATTTCCAAACACTCAGCAATAAAATAACAGTGGACGTAGGCCATTCTTATAAGGCTGAACCACTTTAAAAATCTTTTGTCTCATTTATTTATCTGTGATTGAATTATTAGAGTGATCTAATTTTTTACACCAACAGATTGGCGTCGTCTGTGGGAAACGACTGGTAAAATTATTTTCTCATAAAAAACAATCCATTACCAATGGCTGATATACCTGAATCCAGTAATCGAAACACTGGAACCCCTCCAAATCCATCTGCTCCACCAATTATTCCAGATCTGACTGGAATGATGGAGAATCTGGCTCAGGGCCAGACCGTCATGCAAGAAAGGATGCGATAACTCATCCAAAACCTTCATGGCGGTGCGCCAGCCCGTTCCGGATCATGAAGCATTCAAAGAAATATCCGTGCGCCTTCTGTGCGTACTAGGCGTACTAACTCATATCGCAATGAGGAATCTGAAGATTTTTATTATCAACCTGGACGAACTTCGTCAATGCGAGCCACAGATACTGAACAACGTGTCACCCTCTCCCCAGAAAGGGACAGTGCATTGGAAAGATTAAGTAGGGCCTCTCCTTTTGATCGATTAGGCCCTAGGAGGAACAAAAGTCCTCTTAATGCAGCGTCGAGGAACTTTCGACGACCATCAGATTTAAGGGAAGGATCTACCCAGTTGCTCGTCAAGATGGATCCGCTGACCGACCAACTGCTCGTCAAGATAAATCCCAGGAAGCCACTTCAACACGATCAGTTGCTCGAACCAATAGGCCCGAGGAAGGGTATGATGCATGGAAAGGATCTATTCAAAGGCTGGAGAATAGATTAGGGGAAATGGCTAAGGCTAAGAACCCTCTACAACGAACCTTTGTTCGAGGAACACCTTTTGTCCAGGACATTGTTGATTTTCCAACACCTTCAAAGTTCAAAGCACCTGTGGTGACTCCCAAGTATGATGGGAAGACTGACCGTGTCCTTTATATAGAACAATATCAAGCTGCTGCCGACATATATGCTGTCCCAGACGAGATGAGATGCAGGGTATTCTCGAGAACTCTTACCGGATCTGCTCAGATATGGTATAATAATCTTCCTCGGGGTAAGATTTCAACTTTTCTTCAACTGGCCGAGTTATTCATTGGGAATTTCTGCTTCGGAGCAAAGCCAGTTAAACGAGTAGAACATCTGTTAAGTGTTAGACAAAAAGCGGGTGAGATTATTAGAGACTATATAACTCGTTTTAATAACGAGAAGCTCGAAGTCATTGATTATGAGGAGAAGACAGCGATTACTGCTTTGATGAGTGGACTGATGCTAAACAAGTTGTACTACACTTTGGCCAAAGACCCACCTCGAACCATGTCGGACCTGATGGGAAAAGCGTCCAAGATTATGAATGCCGAGGAGGCTATGTCTGCGAAGAAGAATATGGACTCCAAAGAAACCAAGGGGGAAGGTGATAAAGCTAAGAAGAAAGAGCATAAGAACAATGGTGGTGACAAACATTCCAAAAGTAGGTCGTCATGGGAGGTCTTGAAGAAATTTGATAATTACACACCTTTGAAGGCAAATATCAACCACGTCCTGGAAGAAATTAAGAACAGCGAGGAGTTAAACTGGCCAAAGAAAATGAAGTCAGACCCTGACACGAGGAATAGGGAGAAATATTGCGAGTTCCATAAGGATCATGGCCATATGACCAAAAATTGCATAGCTCTTCAGAACGAGATTGAAACACTCATCCGACGAGGAACGCTAGCAAAGTACGTAGGTCGGGGAGGCAAAAGAAGAAACAACGACCGAACTAGAGAGAGATCTATATCTCCTCGTCGAGCAGAGGAGAAAAAGAAGAGAAACCATGAAGATGATCCAGATGATGACCCCGATCTTCCCAAGAAACCAAGGCATCTAGAACGAGAGGTATTTTCAATACGCTTTGGGTCATTTGATTATAATATCATTACAGGAGGAGATGCAGGAGGAGGAGACCTTACTGCAGAAAGAAAAGCTTACCTCGGAGAGGCTCAAGCTTGCTCGTACATTCAGGGAATAAATTTAGCTGAGGAAGATCGCCCGAGAAAGGTGAACAAAGAAAAATTGGTCATTGGGTTTTCGAAGAATGATCTTGCAGGAGTCTTATATCCTCATGACGACCCACTAGTGATCAAAATGAGAATGAAGGAGGTAATGATTTCAAGAGTACTGGTCGATAATGGTAGCTCGACAGACATCATGTTCTACTCGTGTTTCGATAGTTTAAATTTAAAGTTATCTCAACTGGAGCCTTACCACAGACCACTCATCGGTTTTGCTGGCGAGAAAGTGTTTCCACTTGGGACGATCAAGTTGGATATATTCATTGGTACGTGGCCTGCTTGTCGGACAGAAAGAATACGCTTTTTCGTGATGGATAAAAATGTCCAGTCATCGTACAATATCATCATGGGAAGAGTAGGATTGAAGAAGTTCAAGGTTGTACCATCTACAGTGCACCAATGCCTAAAATTTCCAACAAACTTTGGAGTAGGAGTTATGAAAGGTGATCAGAAAGTAGCTCGGGAGTGCTATTATTCATCCGCCGAGCAAGATGAATTGGAAGAATCAAAGAAAAAGACAACTACTTATCAAGTGGATGAAGGTGCAGAAATTGAAACCTTGGATCCTCGGGATGAGTCGCAACTCGTGAAGGGTCAAGTGGTGGAAGCTACTGAAAATATCATTCTGGACGACGAACACCCTGAACGAACTACTCAAATAGGTTCATCATTGGAAGCCTTACTAAAACAGGAATTGATAACTTTCCTTAGAAGCAGAAGACAAACTTTTTCCTGGAGTCATGAAGATATGCCTGGGATTGACCCAAACTTCTTATGTCATGAGCTCAATGTGAATAAGGAGATCAAGCCTGTGAAGCAGAGAAGAAGAGTATTCAGTCCCGAGAAGAATCAAGCTATACAGGAGGAAGTCGAGAAGCTCCAGAAAGCTTGTTTCATTGAAGATGTTAAATATCCAGATTGGTTAGCCAATGTGGTGATGGTAAAGAAGAAAAACAACAAGTGGAGGATGTGTGTGGACTTCACCGACCTCAACAAAGTATGCCCAAAGGATCACTTTCCATTGCCCCGAATTGATCAATTGGTGGATGCTACCTCGGGACACGAGTTGCTGAGCTTCATGGATGCTTATTCTGGCTACAATCAAATTAAAATGAAACCTGGGGACAGGGAAAGTTCTTCTTTTATTACCCCTAGGGGAACTTATTGTTATAATGTTATGCCTTTTGGTTTAAAAAATGCAGGTGCGACATATCAGAGGCTGATGAACAAAGTCTTTGATGAACAAATCAATGACAATATGGAAGTCTATGTTGACGATATGCTGACAAAAAGCAAGAAAGTTGCCAATCATCTAGTTGACTTAAGCCAGACTTTTGATCAACTATATATATATCAAATGAAGTTGAACCCGACGAAGTGCGTCTTTGGAGTACGAGAAGGCATGTTTCTCGGGTACATTGTCAATCAGCGAGGCATTGAAGCAAATCCTGAAAAGATCAAAGCTCTATTAGGGCTGCGATCTCCAACAAAGAAGAAGGAAGTACAGAGTCTCACTGGACGAGTAGCAGCACTCAATAGATTTGTGTCACGAGCAACTGACAGATGTCTCCCATTCTTTAAGACACTCAGAAAGACTTTTGAGTGGAATGACGAATGTGAGAAGGCTTTTCAAGACTTGAAGAAATACTTGGGAGCACCCCCACTATTGTCCAGGCCGGTGATGGGAGAGAAATTCTATTTGTACCTTGCAGTATCCGAGAATGCAGCTAGCTCGGCGTTGATCAGAGTGGAGAATGGAGTACAAAAGCCAATTTACTACACGAGTAAGGCCTTCCGAGGAGCAGAGATCAGATATCCAAGGCTGGAGAAATTGGCACTGGCGCTGATTGAGGCGAGTAGGAGAATGAGGCCATATTTCCAGGCTCATACCATAGTAGTATATACCGATATGCCATTGAGACAAGCCCTTCATAAGCCAGAAAAATAAGGGATATTGATGTACTGGGCAATAGAGCTCGGAGAATATGATATAATTTATGAACCCAGATCATCACTAAAAGGGCAAGCTGTAGCAGATTTCATAGCGGAGTTCACCTATCCTGATACCCCCGAGGAGCAGAAGTTGCTCGCTGGTCAACCTGTGGATGTTACAGGATCAACAAACACAATCCCAGACCAATTCTGATTGGTAAAAGGGCGTGTGGATGTTACAGGATATGATGCAGAGATAGTTGGGAGGACTCCAGACGAGGAACAAGAATTGCTCGCTGATCAACCTGTGGATGTTACAGGATCAACAAACACTGGCTCAGACCAACTCCGATTGGTAAAAGGGCAAGTGGATGTTACGAGGTCATTAAATTCGAGCTCAGACCAACTCCGGTTGGTAAAAGGGCAAGAAGAAATGATCGACGAGGAGCGAGAAAAGTCTGGGGAAGATGAAAAGAAGCAGCAAATATTCACCAAGGAACTCTGACTGATCAAAAATTTGAAGACGAGTTACCTATATGGAGGCTATATGTAGATGGCTCATCTTGCACTGCAGGATGTGGCGCGGGGATAGTTCTGAGCACTCCGGACGAGATCGACATGGAATACTACTTGAGTTTCCAATTCAAAGCTTCCAACAATGAGGCTGAATATGAGGCCATGATTGCAGGGCTTAATTTGGCAAAAACCATGGAGGCACAACAGGTGGTGATTTTCAGTGACTCTCAATTGATTGTAAACCAAATGATGGGAGTATATGCAGTTAGAGGAGAATTAATGATTAGATATCATGAAAAGGCAAAGGAGTTGCTGTCAGAATTTACCGCTATTCAGCGGGTCAGAATACCAAGAATGGAGAATGCGAGAGCAGATGCCTTAGCTCGACTATCATCAGCTACTCGCACCGAGCTACGACGAACAATCCCAATTGAAGTGTTGGCTGGTCAGAGTATAGATGAAGATCAGACGATGAACTTTATCACCCTTGATTTAGGTCCATCTTGGATGGATCCCATCAGGGCGTATATCGAGGAGGGAGAAGTGCCAATTGACAAGCTCGCAGCCAAGAAATTGAAGTTTAAAGATGCTCGGTATGTACTAACTAATGGTGTTTTGTATAGACGAGTAATAATGGCAGGTTTGCAGAGATGTGTACATCCCTTCGAGGTGAAAGACTTAATTTAAGAAATCCATGAAGGGTCTTGTGGAGCACACGTAGCAGGTCGGACGCTTTTACAAAGGGTGATGACACAAGGATACTACTGGCCGACGATGAGGGCTGATTGCATAGCCTACGCCAAGAAATGTGACAAGAGCCAGCGCTTTTCCTCCATCCGAAGAACTCCACAAGCATTATTAACACCCATAACTTCCTCTTGGCCATTTGTCATGTGGGGAATTGATTTGGTTGGACCACTGCCAACGACCCTAGGAAGGTTCAAGTACCTCGTCGTCGCAGTGAATTATTTTACTAAGTGGGTAGAAGTTGAGCCACTCATTGATATGACGTACGAGAAGGTGTACCAATTTGTTTGGAAGAACATCATTTGTCGATATGGTCTCCCTAATGCCTTCATCACAGACCATGGAACACAATTTGATAACGAGGAGTTTACCGCCTATTGTCATCAATCAAACATTTTGAAGGTTCATTCAGCACCAGGCCATCCTCAAAACAATGGACAAACTGGAGTGACAAACAGAAAGCTGTTGAACGGTTTGAAGAAAAGATTGGATGCTGCGAAAGCGAATTGGATCAACGAGTTACAATCAGTACTCTGGGCTTACCGAACTACTCCCTGAGTAGCAACTGGAGAATCACCATACATGCTGGCGTTTGGAAGTGAAGCTGTCATACCTGCCGAGTTGGGTCTCCCAACACACAGGGTACTGAATTTCAATTCCCCTGTCAGCGATTTAATGAGAAGACTGGATTTAGACATGCTCGAGGAGGTTAGAGAAGAAGCAGCCATTAGAAATGCTGCTTACCAGCAGCGAACGGCTTTGTTTAACAACAAGAGGGTGAAGAAGTGCGACCTGAAAGAAGGAGACTATGTGCTGAAGAAAGTAGTTCAAAAGCATAACAAACTGGAGACAAACTGGCATGGACCATACCGAGTTACAGAAGTTATTCGACCAGGAACTTATCGAATAGCCACTTTAGAAGGCGAGGAGTTTAAGAAAGCATGGAATGCAGAGCATCTGCGCAAGTATTATCAGTGATGTATATGTAACGCAGTTTCCATCAGTCTCTCTGTTTATTGAAAAAAATTCGGGGAATACTAGTGCTATGCACTACTCGGCACTCGGCAGACTACTCAAGAAAATATTCCAAACTGTACCAACTTAGTTGGTCGACGAGGAGAAAATATTCCAAACTGTACCAACTTAATTGGTCGACGAGGAGAAATATTCCTAAAAATGCCAACCTGTTTGGCTAGGAAACGAAATATTCCAAACTCTACCAACTTAGTTGGTCGACGAGGAGAAATATTCCTAAAAATGCCAACCTGTTTGGCTAGGAAACAAAATATTCCAAACTGTACCAACTTAGTTGGTCGACGAGGAGAAATATTCCTAAAAATGCCAACCTGTTTGGCTAGGAAACGAAATATTCCAAACTGTACCAACATAGTTGGTCGATGAGGAGAAAATATTCCAAACTTTACCAACATAGTTGGTCGACGAGGAGAATTTATCGACTTTGGTTAGTCGGACACATTTTATGAAAAAGACAGAAATTTACCAAGTATGGTTAGTCGGGGATAAACTCTCACTAACTATAATTGGTCGACTAGCACAATTTAACAACCTTGGTTGGTTGGAAAAATTTTAAACATTTTATACTCATTACTTTATTATTAAGTGATCGAGCAACATTACTGATACTTGTAACTTTTTATTACTAAGTTGGTCGATGAACAATACAATATTATTATCTTTTTAACAAAGAGATACATGAGTATAAAGTATTTGATAACTACAAGATAATAGCAAATGAGATTTGCAAGCAAGAATGAAAGTCTTTTATTAAATTCAAAATAGATTACAAGTTACATTGATAATAAAATGAAAATTACATTGATATGTATACTAACTGTTACATCAAAAATTCCTATTCTATTGGTCTTTTTCCCTCAGCTTTCGATACAGGTTCCTCGCCAGCAGGCGGATCATTTAAAGACTGAGGAGAATTGATGAAGTTCAAATCCTTCAGCATCTTGACGTTCATCACAGAAGGTCGATCTAGAAGATGCTCGGGACGAGATACCTCAAATTGAGAATGTAAATTATAGTCACCGAGGTATTTTGCAATTAAGCTCCGAGGAATGGCACGAGCTGGGATCCATTCCATGTCCAAATTATACGGTGGCACAGGCAAGTCGAGCAACCCGGGATCATGGTAGTCCCATAGATAGTGTCCTTGTTCGAGCTTCAGCATACCTAAGGCGTTCAGCCAGCCTTTCTTGTAGCCCTCATTATTGGCATTCTGGATACGGTCGTCCAAGTGAAATAATGCTTCGTTGTATCCAGCCATCCAAAACTCCCTGGGCTGTTTGTGGAATTGATACGTTAGCCTTTCAAGCTTCTCGTGGAGACTATTGACAAAAAGCTCATTAGTCTCCAACACTGATATCTTTGCAGAGAGGTATTTTTCCAGGTCTCGAATCTTCTTTGACATATCAGATAACGCCTGGTTCTTTGCCTTTAGTTGGAAGGCCTGGTTCTCTAAGGCAGACGCTGTCCTCTGTTCCTAGACAAGAACCCGAACTGCTCTTCCTCGACCCCGAGAAGCTCTTGCTCGTCCCCGAGGAGATGTGGAAGTGCCCGACCTCCTCAAGGTGTCCAACTCTTGCCTCAATTTGGCATTCTCAACCTCTAAAAATGAAAATCCCTCGTCAGTCACTGGGATTATAGGTGTTGAAGAAGAGGCTGCAGACTTCAACTGTGCTAGCTCTTTCTGTTAATTGTTATTCTCTTGCTCCAACAGCTCGGCAATCTGTCTACATGCTTTAACTTCACCCTTTAGGGTTCTCTCCCTGACATCGTACCAAGCGATGAGCTTCTCGTAGTCCTTCTCGGCTGATACCTCTTCTCATACCCTTCATGCAATAGGGCAGTTGATTCCTTGTACTGATTCTGAAGGTCTTCTAGGGTACATTGAAGATCCTCGATCATTTCATAGTAAGCCACATTATTGGCCACAGCTCGGTCAAGTAAGCACTTCAGGTACTGATAAGCTTCGACTGCTTGTTCTGAAGCATCATGACCAAGGATGTCGATAACTTCTGATGCACTCAGGTCTGTGTGACCATCCTTATAATATTCATTACATTGCTGCATCAGCTTTGTATCATTGGCAGATAGCAGATCCATCCTGGCCAGAAACTAGCAGAGAAAGAAAAGGCAATCATCAAAAAGAAGATCAAGACAGAGTACAAATAGAAAAGAGACAATCGTATGGAAGAAAGAACTCATGTTTTATTAGATCATGAAATTTGAAGTTACAAGTTTTGAGTTACATTTGACAAACAAAAAAGAAAAATAGAAAGAGAAAACCGAACAACACTACACCTTTTCCTTATCTCCCAAAACCTTCTCGGGAGGTTGGGAAGAGGAGGCGGGTTGCTCAGAGGGAACTGTGACTTGTTCGGAGAGCACCAGCTGTTGCTCGGAAGAAGAAACTCCTTGCTCGACAGCATGCTGACTGGTTAGGGCATGTTCTCCCACTACCATTGAAGACTCCTCAGAGGTAGCTTCGTCCTCTTCTAATTATTCTGGAGTAGGAGGGGGACCAGGGATGTATCTCTGGAAGAGCTCGGATGACTCATCGACCTTCAATTCCTGAAGGGCAGCAACCCATCCGTCCCTGAAATACTTTACACTGCCATAATCCACTTGAGAGACCATGGCAGCACATCCCTTATCCCAACCTTTGTCCCAGCCAGAGCTGAAGGACTTCTTCACGGCATCTTTCCTTTTGGCCTTCTCCAAGGCAAGCTTCTCGGACAGCAAAACATCAGCAGCCTTCAGTTTTTGTTCAACTTCCTCCTTCTGCCGAGTTACTTCCTGGAGTTGGACCAACCTCTCCTCAGCAGCCTTGAGTTTATTTTCAAACTCCTCGGCAATCTTGAGCTTCACATCGAGCTCTTTGTTAGCCTTATCCAAGGCATTCACTTTCCTCTCCAAATCCCTGGAGGCCTCAGCAACCCGAGTTTTCTCCTGCTCGGAGGAAGCAAGTTTCTTCTCCCAGACTGATTTATTAGTATCGTACCTCTGACGAGATTCCTCCAAAGACTTGGTAGCTTCTTCCAGAGCTCCCTCCACACTGGACGAGGAGCAAGAAGCTTTGATTGCTTCATCCTTATTAAGGATTATGTTGAGGCAGCTCGTCAACTGTAAACAAAAAGAGAAAGAAAAGTCAGAAACAAAAATGAGAAATAACAAAGGAAAATATGAAAAGTTCAAAGTAAAGGTACTTACTGAAGCAAGATGACGAGCAGCCAAATAAGTAACCATATCCCGGGTAAGGTTATCTTCATTACCTTGCACCTCGGGAATGGTCAAGGACTTTACCGAGCTCATGTCAGAGCTCGGGGGAACAGATGTGGGAACCTTAGTCCCAGCAGTAGGGGGCTGAATGGTGGTGTCAGCCAAATTGACCGAGGAGCTCTTCTTCAGCCTCCTCGGGGGAACAGGTACAACCAAGGAAGAATCCTTGGTCGGTGATATCACGATCACCTTTCCAGGAGCAGCAGAGCTGCTCGGAGCCACTGCGGTCTTATCAGCAACCTTCTCGAAGACTTTAGCAGGAGCAGCTGGAGGATCTGCACCAGTCTTCTTTGTCCCCTCATTTGGGACATCAATCTTAATCTTTTTTACCTCCCCAGAGTCGGAGGCAGTTTTCTCAAACAGAGCAGGAGTCCTTTTCTTCTTCATCCTTTCGCTCAACGGAACGTGAGATTCTGGCGAAGAACTTGCAGAGGGTGGTACTGGCCCTGCTTCACTGATCACTAGACGAGCAGTGAAAGAAGTTGTATAGCTCTTGTATTGGAGCAGATAGGAGGCTGATCGAATGTGCTCGTCAGCAACCCTTTGATGTAGACCCCAGATAAGTCCTAAATGCCTTATATTGACATCTGTTTCTTTTGGTCACTTTCTCTTGCTATCAACTGCAAATAAACATATATTTTTATCAGTAACATATTTTATCAAACATGAAACAAACATGATTTCAAGATAAATAAAATAAAATAAGTATAACCTATCCCATTGCCATAAGGAGGGCATCTGGGACCCTGGTAAACTTCATCTCCGGTTAAAGGAGGGTGTTGCCAATTTTTTATAACAACCCCGTGTTCAAAATAATCCTTGTTGGCATCAGGGAGATTGACTACTAAGGCCCTATTTATAAACCTAGTTTTCAAATAATAAATATTATCATTAACTGCCCATCTATAGCAGTACATGATTTCTGGAATTCCTATACGAGTTCTATGCACTTGATTTAATTTATGCACCCCATTAACTATTCTCCATGTGTTGGGGGCTATTCGTGCAGGAACAACATCAAAGTACTGACAAAATTCCAGACACAGAGGATTTGGTGGAAAAGAAAATCCACACTCAGCAAAAAAGAGACTGGGGAACCAATGTCCCTCAGCCAAATTGAAATAGTTGTAAGGCTCAGAAAGCTCTTCCAAGACGACCCAAGAGGGAATGAAAAAATCAGAACGAAATTTCTCAAGAGACTCAACAGGATAAACCATGGTGAATAAAGAAATAAAGATGAAGGAAGAAGATCTTACAGGAAAATATTAGAGCTGATGACGACAGACGATGGAAGAGATGAATACACAAGAGAGTAGAAGACGATGAAAAACTCTAAGATGAAAATTTGAAAAGATAGAAGACGATGGAAGTCTCTGTGAAGTTTAAATACCTTGCCTTGGGAACTGGCGTAGTAATGATTATAAAAAGGACGATTACGTTATCGGCGGCTAAAAAGGCATTAAATATTGGCGCGGGAATCAAAGCGAACAACAGCGGCTAAAAAGGCGAAAAGTGACGCGGGAAACGAAGCGAGAAGAAAAGTCCAAAAAGCATGATTCTACGAATTGAGATGGAGAAATAAATACAAGGGAGATGATCCTAAGAATCAGGAAGAACTATTTAAAGCTACCGTATTCCGAGAAAGAATGGTCCATATTCCTCAAATTTTGAACTACGAAACATTGGGGGCTTCTGTTGATACCAAATTTAATCTGCTAACTTGGACCAACCATATGAAGACACGTGGCTATCTACATGGCAACAACAAGCACTTCCGAGATGATCATACGCTCCCAGGAACTCTTATGCTCCGAGGAACAAGACCTCTCCGAGGAACTCTTATGCTCCGAGGAACAGGACCTCTCCGAGGAACTCATTAGCACCGATAAGCTCAGGCGGTCCGAGCTACTCAGGCGGTCCGAGCTGCATCTCGAACAAAGCATTAATAGTTGGATAACCAATAGTTCAACTGGTTCATTAAATGCTTATCATTCAGACGCACACGCAAAGAGGGCATTAAATGTATTACCCTTTCATATGTATATCATTAAATGTATTACCCTTTCACATTACAGCCTCAGGGCTATAAATACATTGTACAATCCTCATTGTAAGGTATCTGATCCTGAATTCAAACTTTGGGATCCAAAACAGAATTTCTTGTAATCAAGAATTTCCAAACACTCAGCAATAAAATAACAGTGGACGTAGGCCATTCTTATAAGGCTGAACCACTTTAAAAATCTTTTGTCTCATTTATTTATCTGTGATTGAATTATTAGAGTGATCTAATTTTTTACATCAAAAGGTACCATATAGCAGTTCATATAGCAAAAAATTGTAGCATCGTATACTACTGATAGCAGTTCATATGAAAAGTAGTTCATATAGCAGTTCATAATGCAACTGAAAAGTAGTTCATAAAGTAGTTCATATGAAAAGTAATTCATATAGAAATTCATATGGTATCAATTCATAATGCTACTGATGCTAAAAATTCAAAATGAAAAGTAGTTGTATACAAGTGTTGAAAAGTAGCATCGTAGTAGTATACCGAAAAGAAAATTCAGTACCAAATGAAAAGTAGGCAGTGTATACTGATTTCCATTTGATGTTGATATAAAAGGTATCAAATTCCATATAGCAGGTACCAAATTCCATATGCTAATATACCAAATGAAAAGTAGGCAATTCCATAAAGTAGGTGATCGAGTGGAAAAATCGAGTGTCCGAGTAATACGCTAGTCATTGTTATCGTCTTCCAACCTCAATACAAAAACCTAAACTTTAACTACACTCTTGCGGAGTATAGTGGTGAGTCTGGGTATCGAATCCTCATGTAGTTAGGACGTGTGAACGTGACGACAAAGGTAAGGTAGTTTAATCCTAAAGTTGATGTTAAAAGAAAAGAAAGGAAAAAGATGATTGATTTTTGGATTTTATCTATGAATTAACTAAATTCAATTAAATTAACCTATGCATGCAAAATTAACTAACTAAGAAAGAATTAATTTGAATGAAGAAATGGGTTAAGAATACACTCCCCCAAACCCTAGTGTGTATGCCAGTACAAAATTAGTCATAAATTAGATAATTGATCAGACCCAGTCTTTAGTACTCCAAAGCATTACATATATGAGGTTCAAGCCCGCATCATACATAATCAAAGAATGTGTAAAGAAGTGTCGCAATAGTTCACACGCTTTGCATCCTAAAGCACCCCGGTTACCTAGGGCAAACGAGGTAAAAAGTTCTACAATGGTTGTGAAACTATATAACACGATCTAATCACTTATTTAATTTAGAGGACAAATTTTATATCTATGCATACCACATCGGGTTGGGTTCATGGATTCCCACCCTTAAAAACTTAGCTAGACGTGGCTTTATGAGAAGAAAACAAATTCATAACTACGCATGGAATTATATAGCTAAGAAACATTGTTTCAAAAGAAAATTGCAAAACAATTGAGAATTGAATTGAAAATAAAATTGAGAATAAATAAGAGAATGGAAATTGATATCTGGATTGAAGATTGAAACTTGTAATCAGCACTAGGGAAAAGAGATGAACTTAAATCCGGAATACTCCTTGTTCAACTAGGGTTTTTTTAAGAATATGAAATTGTCTACCAAAGAAAAAGAATTGAAAAGGCACTCTAAAAAGGATTCCCCTTTGGAAGGATGTAGGGTTTGGACTTTTATAACACCAACCAGCACGATTTGACAGCTATTAGCGATGAGATGTACGTGATATTTCAAGATTTTCACCTCTTCAGCTCTAAATTAAATTTCAGAATTTTAACAGCCGGACCGGTCCTGCTATCATCGGATCGGTTTGGTTCCATCCGGATCGGTTCTTTTTTTATTTGTCCGGACCGGTCCTGTACCAGATCGGTTCTTTTTTTATTTTCCCGGACCGGTACTGTACCGGATGGGTTCTTTTTTTATTTGTCCGGACTGATCCTGTTTTTCTGGTCAATTCCTCTTCATTATCTCGCAACTTCAAAACCTCGTAACTTCTTCACCGTATCTCGGATTGAGGTGTCATTTTTTCCAGTGTTCTTGTAATTGGAATCTATTCAACTTTCCAATTGGACCCAGTGGAGTAAGGCTGCAAAATTACAAAAATGCCCTTGAACTTCACATTTCGTGCTTTCTTTCACTATTTTGAGTTCTCCTTCGCACTAACTTGCATGAAATACCTATAAAGCACATGAGAAATACACAAAACACGAAATTCTTGCCAAAAGAGGTTAGTAGCATAAATACGAGACAAATCCAAGCTATTTACACTGCACAGGATCATAAAATTACCGAAATTAAGGGGATAAATGTGAAGAATATGTGCCTAATCACACCCCCTAACTTAGAACTTGCGCGTCCCGAGCAATGTAAATGAATCTAACCAAAATTCCACTCTTGAAAATTCTTTTATTAAAATAAAATTCCACTTTCGCTGGCAAGCAATTGCATTGAGCATATGCAATAAGCCTTTAAACCCCTAGGTTACCCCAGTAGGACGAGTTTTGTCTCGTGAGGGTTTGCAATGAATATACCCACAAAATTCTTTATTGGCCCAAATAAATATCAAAATACTTAAAAATTATAAAATTTAAACTTTTCGAAAAATAATCACCATAAATTCATATTCAAATGTCTTAAACCATAGTGTGTGTGTGCAAAGCCAGAAATTAAACCTCAAATTTCCACCGATTGAGCATTATGTTACTTTTCGAAAATTTGTTTTGATTCAAATTCTTACGGATGCACTCAAAAACGAATCACTCAGATTGTGGTTGTTTTCTCTCGGTATGCATGATATAAATAGTAAATATAATGGACACAAATTCACACATACAAAATTGAAAAGAAGGAAATATATGGTGAAAATATCTCATCATCGGAATACAGTTATTCGGAAACGGGAAACATCATTTCTTAATCACATCATATTTTATCTCTTTTATTATCTTTTCATGTTTTAGCTCTCCATGCAGTAATTAATTTCGCTATTCGGACCATTCGGACTAGGTTAGGACTTTTCGGGTTAAAAAGTGTAAAGGGCAAGAAAAGAAAAATAGCAAGAAAAAAAAAAGAAAAAAATGAAAATTGAAAAAGAAAGAGAAAAATGAGAAAATGCCCGAAAAAGCACTTTGGACTTACTCGATGAATTTCCAAATTTTCACAATTCCGGGCTATTTGGGTTTTTTGGGTTTTATCAAACGAAAAGGAAATATTTTATTAGGCTCAAAGTGGGTTGCAAAGGGATAATTTTTCACAACGTTTTATGGCTAAAATTTTTGAGTAAACAAAAGAGGGTCTACTTCATTGTCCAAATTGCTAATCACATTACCATATGCATCTCGAGACTAATTAAGTGTAGAGATATATTTAGCATGAATTTCGAGACAACATTTCACACATTTCCCATAACCGATCAAAACAAATGATTGAGATCATCAACGACTTATTAAAACGCTGAAAAAGACTTTGAGTTAATCATAAACTCGGATTGATTTAAAAAACTCATAAAAAATTGAAAGGCTCGAAATCTCGCCGGGTTTGATCAATCTCCACACTTATTCGTTAAGTCGTCAATTTTCAATTTCCATCTTCGGTCAATTTTCGGCTTAGTGCATTTGAGATTTAATAATTTGAGACTTTAAATAGAATAAAGGTGATATTTTTGAAAATTTTAAATTCCAAATTTTATTTTTTTTTGAAGAAAAATATTTTTGGATTTTTTTTCAAAATTTTTCAATTATTTTTTTTTTTGAAATTTTCTAAAAAAACACACTTGGAAAAAACATGTGATCGAATCAATGAATCTAAACTATAAACGGGAAGAATATCCCATACCTCCTAACTAAAATGTTGCATTGTCCTCAATGCGAATCAAGAACACAACATAAAGAGAGGAAAAGAAAGATATTACCCAAATGGAGCGATCCCCGATGAGTGCGAATCCATTGAATCTACAAAACATGTTAGAATCAAGCATAGCAAAAGAATAACTAAAACTCTAACTAATTACTCTAAACTATAAAAAAAAGGAAAAAGAAAAGGCCAATTATGTACAACCTACGATTTGAAATTCTAATAAGTTATACACTAGAAGTCGAAAAATTTGAGGGTCCATCCAAAATACAATTTGACTTTGAGGGATTAATGGTGTATCCTCACTAGAAAGCATGCCTCCGGAAAAATAAGAATTCCGTTTGAACAACAGAAGGCATGTGCAAAGCGAAAGAAATGAATCACCACCTATTAAAAAATTTAGGGGATAATGAAGGATTTGGGTGCATAGGGGGATAAGTACCATTGGAATCCAAGAAAAATAATATCACCTCCCATAGATTTTTCGATTAGTAAGGGAAGGGGAGCACACAAATAGAAAGAGTCCATCTTGAAAAATAATTTAAGCATAGACTCCTTGTCCTCAAAATATTCTCCCCCCAAAATTTTCAACTGGATCTGGTGGAGTGACACATCTAAGTGTATGGCCCATAAGATGAAGCATCTCAAAAAAAAATTCCCATACAAGAATCGGATCAACATCCTCAAGACATTCATCCAGTTCTTGTGATGGATTTAATGGTTCGATAATAGTGGGTACACAAGGAGACAAATGATCTTCAACCTCAGTAGATTTTGCAATATTTATAAGAGGTTGATATTCAAAAGAACTTGGATCACTCTCAATGATTTCATCCTCAAAAGTGTTAGGTGAAGCGTAAGTCGCGACCTTCTCTAAGTTGTCCAAATAATCATTAAACTCCTTGCATGTTTCTCTAATTTTCAACTCTGTAGCAGCAAGGTCATCAGATTGCTTTTTGATAATAATCAAGAGTTCTTCCAAAGTAGGCTTGGTTCTAGCACCTCGGATTCCTCATTTAGTTGAAAACATTCTTCAACTTCAAAAATATCGAAAGAAAAATCCTCATTGGGTTCAAATAATGCATCTAACTCTTGCTCCCAATAACGATTTTTTTCCCAATATTGTTTTTCAAGTCTTTTTTCTTCAAGCAATTCGTTTTGATAAATTTGGATGGCCTTAGCACTGGGCTTGTATTTATGAGACTCGTCTTTAGTGATATTGATCCAATGTTCATAAGTCTTGCGCGCCTCCTCCTCACTATTATCATAACAATTAAAGCCACCAAAAGAGTTAAAGTAAGACATTTCAAATTGGGCAATTAAAAGACGTGACAACCATATTTCTTTCTTCCTTTTTTTTGAAGGTCAAATTCGGGATTAAAGAACCTAACCTAAAGTCTACCTAATTCCCCGGCAACGGCGCCATTTTAATCGAGTGGAAAAACTGAGCGTCCGTGTAATATGCTCGTCATTGTTATCGACTTCCAACCTCAATACAAAAAAACCTAAACTTTAACTACACTCTTGCGGAGTATAGTGGTGAGTCTGGGTATCGAATCCACAGGGAGTTAGGACATGTGAACGTGACGACAAAGGTAAGGTAGTTTAATCCTAAAGTTGATGTTAAAACAAAAGAAAAGAAAAAGATGATTGATTTTTGGATTTTATCTATGAATTAACTAAATTCAATTAAATTAACCTATGCATGCAAAATTAACTAACTAAGAAGGAATTAATATGAATGAAAAAATGGGTTAAGAATACACTCCCCCAAACCCTAGTGTGTATGCCAGTACAAAATTAGTCATAAATTAGATAATTGATCAGACCCAGTCTTTAGTACTCCAAAGCATTACATATATGAGGTTTAACCCGCATTATACATAATCAAAGAATGTGTAAAGCAGTGTCGCAATAGTTCACGCGCTTTTCATCCTTAAGCACCCCGGTTACCTAGGGCAAACGAGGTCAAAAGGTCTACAATGGTTGTGAAACTATACAACACGATCTAATCACTTATTTAATTTAGAGGACAAATTTTATATCTATGCATACCACATCGGGTTGGGTTCATGCATCCCCACCCTTAAAAACATTGCTAGACATGGTTTTATGAGAAGAAAACAAATTCGTAATTATGCATGGAATTATGTATCTAAGAAACATTGTTTCAAAAGAAAATTGCAAAACAATTGAGAATTGAATTGAAAATAAAATTGAGAATAAAGAAGAGAATGGAAATTGATACTTGGATTGAAGATTGAGACTTGTAATCAGCACTAGGGAAAAGAGATGAACTTAAATCCAGAATACTCCTTGTTCCTCAAACTTACAAACTAGGGTTTTTCTAAGATTATGAAATTGTCTACCAAAAAAAAAGAAGTGAAAAGTCACTCTAAAAAGGACTCCCCTTTGGAAGGATGTAGGGTTTGGCCTTTTATAACACCAACCAACACGATTTGACAGCGAATAGCGATGAGCTATACGAGATATTCCAAGATTTGCACATCTTCAGCTCTAAATTAAATTTCATAATTTTAACAGCCAGACCGGTCCTATTATCATCGGATCGGTTTGGTTCCATCCAGATCGGTTCTTTTTTTATTTGTCCGGACCGATCCTGTTTTTCTGGTCAATTTCTCTTCATTATCTTGCAACTTCAAAACCTCGTAAATTCTTCACCGTATCTCGGATTGAGGTGCCATTTTTTCCAGTGTTCTTTTAATTGGAATCTCTTCAACTTTCCAATTGGACCCACCTCTGGACTAAGGCTGCAAAATTACAAAAATGCCCTTGAACTTCACATTTCGTGCTTTCTTTCACTATTTTGAGTTCTCCTTCGCACTAACTTGCATGAAATACCTATAAAGCACATGAGAAATAGAAAAAACATGAAATAGTTACCAAAAGAGGTTAGTAGCATAAATACGAGACAAATCCAAGCTATTTACACTGCACGGGATCATAAAAATACCAAAATTAAGGAGATAAATGTGAAGAATATGTGCCTAATCAGTAGGTACCAAATTCCATATGCTGATATACCAAATGAAAAGTAGGCAGTTCCATATAGTAGGTACCATGTAGTAAATTCAGTACCATATGATGTTGATATACTGATTTCAGTAGCGTATAACCATATATAGCAGCACATAAACATTACATAGCAGTACCATATAATGAAAATTCATCACCATCTAGAAGCATGTAGAAGCAGTACAGTTAATTCATACATTTCAGAAGTAGTTCCATTTGCAGTCCAATGTAGAAGTAGTTTCATTTGCGGTAGCTCATATAGTTAATTCATACATTTCAGAATCATAATGACATAAAGTCATAACATCCATAATGATTATTACATAAACATATAATATCCGAATTAAATTCTGAAAATATCCCTAAAAATTACATACCATTTCATTACATAATACATTCCAACAAAAACAACATTACGTAATCCATTACACACCCTTACATTACAACAAAAGTAATGAAAATACTAGAAGCAATGAGCAGCAACATAGTTAGAACTTGAAGTTTCTTCAGTCACCAAGGTAGACATAATGTCATGTTCATGGCAACTATGAGGTTCTCGTACAAGAAGTGGCACTTGAACAGATATACTCGACGCGGGTTATTCGCTATGCAGATGAATGATCACATAGTTACTATCCATGCCTTCAATAAACGACTTGGTCCATCTTAAAAAATTTTGACATCGGGAATAAGTGTAATACAATCGACTCTGGTTGTGGTTTTAGTCAGTCAATGTAACCTTCACTTTAGATATAACGCCACTGAAGCATTTCTTTATTTCATACCATAGAAGGAGTTCACTTTGATTTTATGATGTCATATTTGAAATATCCACTTACCTAAAATTTTAAAACACGGAAATTATATGCGTAGTATAAAGTTTTAGCGTGAAATATCCATCTACCTAAACTTAGCCATCATAATATAAAGTATCAGCATGATTCTCATCGTATCCTTCCCACATCAAATTAGCCATTGCATTTCTTTTCTCGGTCCATGCACTCTCAGTTGTGAACGTCACATGCTCATTCATTGATGTTTCTGGCACATTTAGGGGAGGAGTAGTAATGTCATCATCATCACTTTCCTCGTACCCCATGCATTCATCCACAACATCAACAATCCTCAAGAAATTATGAAGGGCACAACAATCTTTGCTTGAATTTCAATAGCGTGGAATGGTTGATGCCTTAGATATGCAAATCTTTTTTCCAATAACCCAATTGATCTCTCCCCTAAATTTCGAAGAGATGAATGCCTAAAATTAAATAACTCCTTACTATTCTCAGGACGTTGCCCATCAACGTCCTTATGATGGTAACGAGTCTTTGGATACAGGGAAAGAAAACCAAGTACCAACGGGAAACCAACATCTGCGAGATAGTATTTACCTACGCATAATTTAATAATAAATGTTACTAAAACCTATTTTTATATTTACTAACAACATCAATGGAAGTCAATCTCATGTTTCAACACACCCAATGGAATGGTCAACTTATGACATTGATGTTGTATCGCACTTCGAAGTAAGCGACCATCATGCGATGATCCCGCCCAACCAGTGGCGACACAAGAGAATCGCATGTCAAATGTAAATGCAACCAAAACATTTTAAGAAATTGCCCCTTTCCTATTACGATACCTTGCTTGGTCAGCAGTAAGAACTAAAGAAGATATGTGCGTACCATCAATTGCACCTATGGCATCCTAAACCGGTTGAAATGAATTTAGTACGGGGAAAGTCGTTGCTAAATAAATCAAATTAATTAATGAAACCATCATAACCTCAAAGTAATGATACTACGGTAGATCCTTACTGTTGTCGTAAGGGGAATTTAAAGGGATGGCATTAGTAATGACGTCATTAGACAAATCAAGACATTCTCGTAAAACTCTATAGAAGTAGTAACAAATGGCTTGACCAGATCTGAAGAAAGTCAACGAGTCAAAAACATATCGCTCATTATGTCCCACCGTGTTAGGGAACATGGAAACTTGTTCCTCAACCTTAATTGATCGATTGTCACTTAGTTCATATGTGCGTAGTCTAGTACAAAGTCTTTCGAATGAGGCTATGTTCATCCAAAGTTGTGCATGGCATACCAGATCATTCATTTTAAATAAATGATATAATGCAATATCGCGATCAGCATCCCAGTTCCTATGGGGAGCCCTAGGAAGGAGATGTCACAACTCCTCTTATATTGAAAAATTGCAATTGCTCGCATCACCAGGATTCAGAACAACCCTCGTTGGTGTCACAGCCGCTTTGAAACATTGCTCGGCATTGAGTTATTAAAATCCTATACCAACCAAAATTAAATAATGCTTTATGGCCATTTTAGTTAACGTCTACTTTTTCACCATGACTATATATTTGATAATATAGATTTATAAAACCCAACATCATAGAAGGAAAGCAATATACCTAATGACAAGCTTTCTGAAGAATTTGTTTCTGAACAAACCTGTTATTTGCACAAGAACTTTACTAAATTAATTTATAATCATATTATAAAATCCACAACAAAAATAAGCAGTGCTACTTTTATATCTAGGGTTTCTTAATCAACACAATTATTATGAATCAACTAACGAATACAGGGAAAACATAAAAAAATAGAAAAAATAGAAATATTTAATGAGCAAGAAAGAAAATGAAACAAAAATTGAAACACCTATTTTCGATCATCAAAAAATACCGGGTGAAAAGAAAAAAAATTGACAAAATAGAAAAAAGAACTATTTTGGAGTTATTTGCATAAGAACTTTACGAAATTAAATTATAATCATATTATAAATCCACAACAAAAATAAGAAGTGCTACTTTTATAATTAGGGTTTCTTAATCAACACAACTATTATGGATCATCTAATGTAAACAGGGAAAAAAAAAAAAAAAAAGTGAGGAAAAAAATGCATTGAACAATAAAAATGAAACAAAAATTGAAAACCCTGTTTTGGATCATCCAAAAATTCAGGGTGAAAAGAAAAAAATTGAAAAATAGAA
Organism: Sambucus nigra; assembly: GCA_949130495.1. Taxonomy (NCBI): domain Eukaryota; kingdom Viridiplantae; phylum Streptophyta; class Magnoliopsida; order Dipsacales; family Adoxaceae; genus Sambucus; species Sambucus nigra. Next base: position 284,453,336 of record OX422214.1, on the reverse strand, counting down.
AAAATAACTATTTTGGAGTCATCCCTATGTACAGGGGATAACAGAAATGTATGTAATAGCAAAAGAAATAAAAATAATGGGAGCATCTGCTAATATCTCCCACCCACAAATCTTGAAGAAAAATGGGACCATTTACATACAGAAAAAAGCCCTCGTACTGCAATCTATATAAATGGGAGCATCTATATACAAAAAAAATAGCCCTCGAACTGCTATCAGACACACAGAACCAAGCGTTGGAAAAAATGAAAAAAATTGAACTGCTCCAAAAATAGCCCTCAAGCATCTACATAACGAAGCGTTGGATGTATGATGAAAATAAATACAACAAAAAATGGGGAAAAGGGATGAAGAACTAACCGGGGTTCCAAATTGCAGTTCTATGGTGGTTATTACCCTTACCATGGTAGAAGAAGACTTCATCCACCAACTTTCCCATCACTTCCTCAGGTTGGCCTCAGTTAAAACAATTGGCTAATTTTTTATTACCAACCATTCATTTCTTTGGGGGGTGTTGTTAAAGAATTAGTTTCCTCCTATTTCGACCAAATAAGTTCAAGTGATCAGAAAAGTGGAAATCTATTCCTACCCAATTTAACCCTATCAAACGACAAATAGTGGAATTGAGGGTGAAATTAGACATTTGCCAAGGCAAAAAAACTCTATCAAATGGACCCTACATTGAATCCAATGGGGGTATTGGCAACTTTCACAAGCGTTTTGACTCGGGAGAAGTGTAACCAGGTATGTTGGTAATGAGAAGGAGAGGAAGGTACCAGTATTGAATTCTTTGTGATATATATATATATATATATATATATATATATATATATAGGATCCCTCTATTCCCACTCCACTAAACAATTCCCCTACTCCACTCCCATCTTCAAAGACCAAAATACCCTTATACATTAACTTTTTCATTCATTCAAAATTCACATTTATATCCAAAATTTATATTCACTTTCTTATCCCAACTAAAACAAACATTTTATTTATTTTTTATCAAAGTTTTATGTGTATTAAAAAATTTTTTTTATAAAAACTGCTTATAATGAAAAAAAAATGTTTTTGTTTTATAAAAAAATATTTTAACTTTTTATAACTGTTTTAAAAAATAAAAAAATCATTTCCACTATCTTAAAAACATTAATTGATGCCTTTAAAAATAAAAATAAAAATCATTTCCATTATCTTAAAAATATTTTTTTACAAAAATAAAATATTTTGGCTGTTAAAAATATTTCTTTTATATATGATGATGAAACTTTGGTTCGCCACACATATATATTATTTATGCACCGTATAAATACTACAGATCCATCTATTATCACTCCACCCCAAACTTCCACCACTCCACTTTTATGTTCAAAGACTAAAATAGATGGATAATTCCATTAATTTTTTTTCATTAATTCAAAATTCACATTTATATTCAAAACTTATATCCACTTTTTTATCCCAACTAAAACAAACATTTTGTTTATTTATTAACAGAGTTTTATTTATATTAAACATTGTTTATTATAGAAAACTGTTTTTTCTTTAAATTGCATAACAAATGGTCTCTACTTTTTATAACTCTTTTTAAAAATAAAAAGCCATTTCCACTGTCTTAAATAAATTAACTATTGTTTTTGAAAATTGTTTATAAAAACTAAAACAATGTTCTATATAATATAAAAATATTTTTTTTAATAAAATAAATTGTCTTAGTTATTAAAAATCGATCTTATATATATATAAAAGTATACATTTTATTTAACAACGTAAACAAAAATCTATTTTTTTTACGTTGTTAAATAAAATGTATACTTTTTTTATATATAAAAGACCGATTTTTAATAGCTAGAACAATCTATTTTTGTAAAAAAATTATGTTTTATATTATATAGAACATTGTTTTAGTTTTTATAAACAATTTTCAAAAACAATAGTTAATTTTTATAAGACAGTTGAATTGGTTTTTTATTTTTAAAAACAGTTATAAAAAGTAGAAACCATTTGTTATGCAATTTAAAAAAAAAGGTTTTCTACAATAAACAATGTTTGATATAAGTAAAACTCGGTTAATAAATAAATAAAATGTATGCTTTAGTTGGGATAAAAAAGTGGATATAAGTTTTGGATATAAATGTGCATTTTGGATTAATGAAAAAAAATAATGGAATTATCCATCTATTTTCATAAAAGTGGAGTGGTGGAAGTTTGGGGTGGAGTGGGAATAGATGGATCCGTAGTATTTATACGGTGCATAAATAATATATTTTTGTGGCGAACCAAAGTTTCATCATCATATATAAAAGAAAGATTTTTAACAGCTAAAATATTTTATTTTTGTAAAAAAATGTTTTTAAGATAGTGGAAATGATTTTTTTTTATTTTTATAGGAAGCAATTAATGTTTTTAAGATAGTGGAAATGATTTTTTTATTTTTTAAAATAGTTATAAAAAGTTAAAATATTTTTATATATAATTTAAAACAAAAACATTTTTTTTTCATTATAAGTAGTTTTTATAAAAAAAATAATTTTTAATACAATTAAAACTTTGATAAAAAATAAATAAAATGTTTGTTTTAGTTGGGATAAGAAAGTGAATATAAATTTTGGATAAAAATGTGAATTTTGAATTAATGAAACAAAATTAATGAATAAGGATATTTTGGTCTTTGAACATGAGAGTGGAGTGGGGGAATTGTTTGGTGGAGTGGGAATAGAGGGATTCTATATATATATATATATGTATATAATAAAGGAGCATGATTTTTAAAAATTTTGTCAAAATATCTTTACTTTTTTTATGCATGACATTTTTCTCTTTCATGCCCATACATGAAATGTCATGCTAAAAGTTTTTTTTTTGTGTGTGTGTGTTATATATATACTATTATAAATACTATTATAAATACATGTATTTTTTAAATACGTGTAAATTTATATTTTTTTATTAAATATTTTCCCCATTTTTTAAAACTATTTTTTATTAATTTTTTAAATATTTTTTTCTTTTTTTAATTTATATTTTTTCTCTATTTTTTTTATTTTTTCCCTATTTTTTTTTAACTATTTTTATTTTTAATTTTTTTTTCTCAATTTTTTTTTTTTATCACGGGGGCAAATTTATCGCCGTGCCCTCGGGCACGGGCATCCACTAGTATGCTCCTGTGCGGACTAATTCGCATTTTAAGAATGCGGCCCGGACATGTGTCACCTAACGGTGCGCCCATAAATTATCGCCTAAATTATAGGCACACTCTCTCTCTTTTTTGGGCTCACCGCCAGGTGACACATGTCCGGTCCGCATTCTTAAAATGCGGAATAGTCCGCACAAGAGCAGGACTGTATATATATATATATATATATATATATATATATATATATATATATATATATATATATATATATATATAGAGAGAGAGAGAGAGAGAGAGAGACTCATGTGCACATTAAGTTTGCACATCATTTTTTTAAAATAGTAAAAAAATATTTTTGAGTTGATTTTTTTGTGTGATTTAAACATTTCAACGGACCCATGTAAAAAAAATCAGCAAAAAAAAACTTTTTTTACTATTTTTAAAAAATCAGTCAAACTTTCGTTGCTTTTAAGAAAGCTGCGAAAGTTTGACCGATTATTTAAAAATAGCAAAAAAAAAAAAATTGAACTGATTTTTTTTACATGGATCCGTTGAAATGTTTAAATATCACATAAACAAAACAACTCAAAAATATATTTTTTAATGCTTTTAAAAAATTGGTGTGCACCAGCACTATGCAAACTTAGTGTGCACAGGAGTCTACCTCTCTCTCTCTCTCTCTCTCTCTCTCTCTCTCTCTCTCTCTATATATATATATATATATATATATATATATATATATATATATATATGTGTGTGTGTGCTAGTCAATATTGGAGAATTCGCAAACATGCTTATAGTTTGAACTATATAAATTACTAGATGTATAATTTAATGGGGAAATATTTAATTAAAAAAGATATGGCAGAGTCATTCTGATGTAAAAAACATACACAGGAATATAATTCAACACCATCAAAAAGATAAAGAACTCTCCCAATAATACTAACTTGAAATGAGATCATTACATCATGTATATATGTATGTATGTATATATATATATATATATATCCCTAATGGTCTTGGGGACCAACCCCAATGGCCCTACACTAGCTATGCAATATTAATAAAATAAATATTATTGGGGTATTTATTAAATGCACTCCAAAATAATCTATCCGTACATTTTATTATGATCTTTTGTGGTACTTTTTAACTTTTGTTGATACTTTATGACGCGCTAGGAGTGCAATTAACCATACCCTATTTTTTTAACATAATCTAAAAGTAAACAACTACAATTATATATTTTTTTGGGGCTGGATTGCATGCGCATGTGTTCCATCACTTGCATCGAATTCCTTTCGTTAAATTAAGGAGGGAAAGTTGAAATATTTTTTAAGCTCACCACATTCTTCTTTAATCCCAGCATTTCATATTACTAATTCTTCTACCTTTTAACATAGCATACGGATCCTCACTGTTGATACCAAAATTAATATGCTGATGTGGACAAATAATAAGAAGACACGTGTCAATCTACGTGGCACAATAGCAACGAGGAAGATTGTTTCCCCGACCGACATACTCACTCCGAGCAACAAGTATACTCCGAGGAACGCCAGTCTTCCGAGGAACACCAACCCTTCGAGGAACTCTTATCTTCCGAGGAACTCTTGGACGATGAGCAATTAAGGCGGTTCGAGCTGCATCTCGACCACAACATTAATTGCCAGATAATCAACAGTTCAACTATTTATTGAATGCTTATCATCTTGAGGCGCACGTTTGAAGAACATTAAATGAATTACCCTTTTATATGTGTATCATTTAATATAACACCCTTTCATGTACAGCCTAAAGGCTATAAATACCTTGTATCACCCTCGTTCAAAGGGACCGGAATTTCTTGATAGCACTTGTAATCGAGAATTCCTAAACACTCAGCAATAACATAACAGTGGATGTAGGCCATTCATATAAGGCTGAACCACTTTAAAATCTTGTGTCTTATTTATTTATCTGTGATTAAATAATTAGAGTAATCTAGTTTTTTACATCAACAGATTGGCGCCGTCTGTGGGAATCGATTGTTATTATCGTTTTTCACCAAAAATCATTCATCATCAATGGCGGATAATCCAGAATCCAGTAATCGAAACGCTGGAAATGCTGGAAATCCTCCAAATCCCTCTGCACCTCCAGATCTGGCCGGGATTATGACGAATCTGGCTCAAGGACAAACCGCCATGCAAGAAACAATGAGGCAACTCATACAAACCCTTCATGGCGGTGCACCTGCACATTCAGGACAGCGAAGTGGTCAGAGGCAAACTTATTTACTTTCTTCACGATCCAGGCGTACTAAGTCATATCGTAATGAGGAGTCTGATGATTTCTCTTATCAACCTGGGCGAACTTCGTCAATAACGGCTACAGATACTGATCAACGTATCACTCTCTCTCCAGAAAGACCTAGTGCCTTAGAAAGACTGAGTAGGGTGTCTCCTTTCAGTCGATTAGGCCCTAGGAGGAATAGGATTCCACCTAAGACCATGTCGAGGAGTTTTCGACAACCATCAGATCTAAGAGAAGGATTAGCACAATCACGACCAGTTGCTCGTCAAGATAGATCTCGGGAGTCTACTTCAGAACGATCTATTGCTCGAACCAATAGTCCCGAGGAAGGAAATGAAGCGTGGAAAGGATCCCTTCAGTGGTTGGAGGATAGATTGGGAGAAATGGCTAAGGCGAAGAATCCCCTACAACGAACTTTTGTTCAAGGGACACCTTTTGTCCAGGCCATTGTGAATTTTCCTACACCGTCAAAGTTTAAAGCACCAGTAGTGACCCCCAAATATGATGGAAAGACAGATCCTGTTCTTCATATAGAGCAATATCAAGCTGCCGCCGATATCTATGCTGTCCCCGACGAGATGAGATGCAGAGCGTTCTCAGGAAATCTTACTGGAGCTGCCCAGATATGGTACAACAATCTTCCTCGGGGAAAGATTTCAACTTTCTTTCAGTTGGCCGAGTTGTTCATCGGCAATTTCTGTTTTGGAGAAAAGCCAGTAAAACGAGTAGCACACTTGTTAAGTGTTAGACAAAAATCTGGTGAGAGTACTAGAGATTACATAACTCGTTTCAATAACGAGAAGCTGGAAGTCATAGATTACGAGGAGAAGACAGCAATCACCGCCTTGATGAGTGGGTTGTTGCCTAATAAGTTGTATTACACCTTGGCGAAAGATCCACCTAAAAATATGTCAGAGTTGATGGCAAAAGTGGCCAAAATCATGAATGCCGAGGAAGCTATGGCTGCAAAGAAGAATATGGATAAAGACACCAAGGTGGACGTCGACAAGTCTAAAAATAAAGAGCATAAGGGCAATGGCGGTGACAAGCGTTCCAGAAATAATAAGTCATCATGGGAAGTCCTAAAGAAATTCGATAATTATACTCCCTTGAAAATGGGTATTAATCATGTCTTGGAAGAAATCAAGAATAGCGAGGAGGTAAAGTGGCCGAAGAAATTGAGGTCAGATCCTGATGCGAGGAACAGGGATAAATATTGCGAGTTCCACAAAGATCATGGCCATATGACTAAAAATTGTATAGCTCTTCAGAACGAGATTGAAACACTCATCCGAAGAGGAAAGCTAGCAAAGTATGTTGATCGGGGAGGTGAAAGAAGAAATAATGATCGAACTAGAGAAAGATCTAGATCTCCTCGTCGAGCAGAGGAGAAAAAGAAGAGAGGCCATGAAGATGATGCCGAGGATGACCTCGATCTTCCCAAGAAACCAAGGCAGCCAGAACGAGAGGTATTTTCCATACGTTTTGGGTCATTTGATTGTAATGTTATTACAGGAGGAGATGCAGGAGGAGGAGATCTTACTGCAGAAAGAAAAGCTTACCTCGGAGAGGCACAAGCTTTCTCGTACATTCAGCGAATAAATTTGGTCGAGGAGGATCGTCCGAGGAAGGTAAACAAAGAGAAGCTGGTTATTGGCTTTTCAAAAAATGACCTGGCAGGTGTTCTTTACCCTCACGACGACCCTTTGGTAATCAAAATGAGGATGAAAGAAGTAGTGATTTCAAGGGTGCTGGTAGACAATGGCAGTTCGGCAGACATCATGTACTATTCATGCTTTGACAGTTTAAATTTGAAATTATCTCAATTGGAGCCTTATCACAGACCTCTTCTGGGTTTTGCTGGAGAGAAAGTTTTTCCACTTGGGACGATCAAGTTGGATATTTTCATTGGAACTTGGCCTGCTTGTCGAACAGAGAGAATACGCTTCTTTGTGATGGATAAGAATGTGCAGTCAGCCTACAACATCATCATGGGAAGAGTTGGTTTGAAGAAGTTCGAAGCAGTCCCATCTACAGTACATCAATGTTTAAAATTCCCAACAAATTTCGGAGTGGGAGTGGTGAAAGGTGATCAAAAAGTAGCTCGAGAATGCTATTACTCATCTGCCGAGCAAGAGGAGCTTGAAGAGTCAAGGAAAAAGACTACTACTTACCAGGTGGATGAAATTACAGAAATTGAAACACTTGATCCGAGAGATGAATCCCAACTTGTAAAAGGACAGGTGGTAGAATCTACAGAAAATGTTATTCTGGACGACGAACACCCTGAACGAGTAACCCAGATAGGTTCGTCGTTGGATGCTTCAATAAAACAGGAGTTGATAACTTTCTTGAAAAACAGAAAGAAAACTTTTGCATGGAGTCATGAAGACATGCCAGGAATAGATCCAAACTTCTTATGTCATGAGCTCAATGTGAATAAGGAGATCAAGCCTGTAAAGCAGAGAAGAAGGGTATTTAGCCCCGAGAAGAATCAAGCTATTCAAAAGGAGGTCGACAAGATCCAGAAAGCCCAATTCATTGAAGATGTGAAGTATCCGGACTGGTTGGCAAATGTGGTGATGGTAAAGAAGAAAAATAATAAATAGAGAATGTGTGTTGATTTCACTGATCTCAACAAGGCCTGCCCAAACGATCACTTCCCATTGCCCGGAATTGACCAACTAGTGGATGCTACCTCGGGGCACGAGCTGCTCAGCTTCATGGATGCTTACTCTGGTTACAACCAGATCAAAATGAAACCTGAAGACAGGGAAAGCACTTCTTTTATTACCCCTAGGGGAACTTATTGTTATAATGTTATGCCTTTTGGTTTGAAAAATGCAGGAGCGACATATCAACGGCTGATGAACAAGGTTTTTGCCGAGCAAATCAGTTGCAACATGGAAGTCTATGTCGACGATATGATGATAAAGAGCAAGAAAGCTGCTGAGCATCTAGTTGACTTAGGTCAGACCTTTGATCAACTGGATAAATACCAGATGAAGCCCAACCCGACGAAGTGCACCTTTGGAGTACGAGAAGGAATGTTCCTCGGGTACATCGTCAACCAGCGAGGCATTGAGGCAAATCCAGCAAAGATCAAAGCTCTTTTAGGGTTGTGATCTCCAACGACGAAGAAAGAAGTGCAGAGTCTTACAGGACGAGTTGCAGCGCTCAATAGATTTGTATCTCGAGCAACTGATAGGTGCCTTCCATTCTTCAAAACACTCCGAAAAACTTTCGAGTGGAATGATGAATGTGAAAAAGCCTTTCAAGACTTAAAGAAATATCTAGGAACACCTCCATTGCTGTCCAGACCAGTGATGGGAGAAAAGTTATACTTATACCTGGCAGTATCAGAAAATGCAGTCAGCTCGGCATTAATCAGATTGGAGAATGGAATCCAGAAGCCAATTTATTACACAAGTAAGGCTTTCCGAGGTGCAGAGATCAGGTACCCAAAGTTAGAAAAATTAGCATTGGCATTAATTGAGGCAAGTAGAAGAATGAGGCCATATTTCCAGGCCCATACCATCATCGTGTATACCGATATGCCATTAAGACAAGCCCTTCATAAGCTAGAAAAGTCAGGAAGACTGATGTACTGGGAAATAGAGCTCGGTGAATATGATATTGTGTATGAACCCAGATCATCCTTAAAAGGGAAAGCTGTAGCAGACTTTATAGCAGAATATACATATCCTGATACCCCCGAGGAACAAAAGTTGCTCACTAACCAACCTGTGGATGTTACAGGATCAACAGACATAAGTCCATACCAACTCCGGTTGGTAAAAGGGCTTGTGGATGTAGAAAGATCATCAAATTCAAACCCAGACCAACTCCGGTTGGTAAAAGGGCGAGAAGAGATGGTCGACGAGGAGCGAAAAATACCAGGGGAGGATGAAACAAAACGGCAAATATTTCACCGAGGAACGCTGTTAGATAAGAATTTTGAAGACGAGTTACCTACGTGGAGATTGTATGTAGATGGGTCATCTTGTACAACAGGTTGTGGAGCAGGGATTGTTTTGAACACCCCAGACGAGATTGACGTGGAATATGCCTTACGATTCCAATTCAAATCTTCCAATAATGAGGCTGAGTATGAAGCCTTGATAGCAGGTCTTAATTTAGCAAAGATTATGGAAGCGCAACAAGTGATGGTATTCAGTGATTCTCAATTTATTGTGAATCAGATGATGGGAACGTATACAGTTAAAGGAGAATTAATAGTCAAGTATCATGAAAAGGCGATGGAGTTGTTAGCAGAATTTGATGCCATTCAGTTGATCAGAATACCAAGAATGGAGAATGCACAAGCAGATACACTGGCCCGACTAGCATCAGCTACTCGTACCGAGTTACGAAGAACGATACCAATTGAGGTGTTAGAAAGTCGAAGCATAGATGAAGGCCTGACGATGAATGTTATTTCCCTTGATTTAGGACCATCTTGGATGGATCCCATCAGGTCATATGTTGAGGAAGCAGAATTACCGGAGGATAAGATCGCTGCCAAGAAATTGAAGTTTAAAGCTGCTCGGTATGTACTAACTAATGGTGTTTTGTATAGACGAGGAATTATGGAAGGTTTGCAAAGATGTGTACATCCTTTCGAGGTGAAAGAATTGATTGAAGAAATCCATGAAGGGTCCTGTGGAGCCCATGTAGCAGGTCGAACACTTTTGCAAAGGGTGATGACGTAAGGATACTACTGGCCAACGATGAGGGCTGATTGTATAGCCTATGCTAAGAAATGTGATAAATGCCAACGTTTTTCTTCCATCCAACGTACTCCACAAGCATCACCCATAACTTCCCCTTGGCCATTTGCCATGTGGGGAATTGATTTAGTTGGACCACTACCAACGACCCGAGGAAGATTCAAGTACCTCGTCGTCGCAGTGGATTATTTTACTAAGTGGGTAGAAGCTGAGCCTCTGATTGATATGACATACGAGAAGGTGTACCAATTCGTTTGGAAGAATATCATCTGCCGATATGGTCTCCCTCATGCCTTCATCACAGACCATGGAATACAGTTTGATAACGAGGAGTTTGCCGCCTATTGTCATCAGTCAAACATTTTGAAGGTTCATTCAGCACCAGGCCATCCTCAAAGAAATGGACAGACTGAAGTGACGAACAGGACATTATTAAATGGTTTGAAGAAGAGGTTAAGTGAGGCTAAAGCTAATTGGATTAATGAGATACAATCAGTATTATGGGCTTACCGAACAACTCCCCGAGCAGCAACTGGAGAATCACCATATATGCTGGCGTTTGGAAGTGAGGCTGTAATACCTGCTAAGTTGGGTCTCCTAACACACAGAGTGATGAATTTCAATTCCCCAGTCAATGACTTGATGAGAAGATTAGATTTAGACATGCTCGAGGAGGTTAGAGAAGAAGCAGCCATTAGGAATGCAGCATATCAACAACGAACAGCTCTGTTCTACAACAAGAGGGTGAAGAAATGCGATTTAAAAGAAGGAGATTACGTGATAAAGAAGGTCATTCAGAAGCACAATAAATTGGAAGCAAATTGGCATGGACCTTATCGAGTTACAGAAGTTGTTCGACCAGGAACTTACCGAATAGCAACTCTAGAAGGAGAGGAATTCAAGAATGCATGGAATGCTGAACACCTACGCAAGTATTATCAGTAATGTAAAATGTAAAGCAGTTCTATCAATATGAATAAAACGATGATGTTTCACCATCTTCTCTCCTTTTATTGAAAGTTTTTCGGGGAATACTAGTGTACAACACTACGCTGCTCGACAGCAAAAAGAAGACGATAGTTCAGACCCACGACCAACTCCGGTTGGTAAAATGGCGAGAACAAACTATACTCCTTTGGTTAGGAGGCATACACTAGCGTGATCAACACCGGTTGGTAAAATAACTAGTGGAGATAGTTCGAGCGTGATCAACTTCGGTTGGTAAAATAGCGAGAACAAACTATACTCCTTTGGTTAGGAGGCATACACTAGCGTGATCAACTCCGGTTGGTAAAATAACTAGTGGACATGATAGTTCGAGCGTGATCAACTTTGGTTGGTGAAATAGCGAGAACAAACTATACTCCTTTGGATAGGAGGCGTACACTGATGTGATCAATTTCGGTTGGTAAAAGAGTTAGTGGATATGATAGTTCAAACCCATGACCAACTCCGGTTGGTAAAACGGCAAGAACAACATTCTTAAAAATGCCAATCTCGGTTGGCTTGAAAACAAAATATGCTCTCAAATGCCAACTTATGTTGGTCGGGAGGTAAGATTATTACAGAAAATATAAAAGTTCCTCGAAGAATATAATATTCCAAACTGAACCAAGTATGGTTGGTCGGGGATAAAAATAACTAACTGTAGTTGGTCGACGAGGATAAAATTATCGACCTTGGTTGGTCGGACACATTTTATGAAAAAATTATCAAGTATGGTTAGTCGGGGATAAAAACTCTCACTAATTATAATTGGTCGACGAGCACAATTTAATAATCTTGGTTGGTTGGAAAAATTTTAAACATTTTTATACTCATTACTTTATTATTAAGTGATCGAGCAACATTTTTGATACTTGTAACCTTTTATTACTAGATTGGTCGATGAACCACAAAGTATTGTTATGCAATCACAAATATAAAAGTGTTAGACAAGTACAAAACAATAGCAACACAGATTTGCAAACAGAAAATGAAAGTCTTTCATTAAAATTGAAAACGAATTACAAATTACATGTATACTAACTATTACATTGAAATCCCTATTCTATTGGTTTCTTTCCTTCAGCTTTTGAAATAGGTTCCTCGCCAGCAGGAGGATCATTTAAGGTCTGAGGAGAATTGATAAAATTCAAGTCCTTCAACATTCTAACATTCATTACTGAAGGTGTGTCCAAAAGATGCTCGGGACGAGATACCTCGATCTGAGAATGAAGATTGTAATCACCGAGGTATTGTGCATTTAAGCTCCGAGGAATGGCACCAGCTGGGATCCATTTCTTGTCCAAATTAAACGGTGTCACAGGCAGGTCAAGCACCCCGGGGTCATAATAGTCCCACAAGTAATGTCCTTGTTCAAGTTTCAACACGCATAAGGAATTCAACCAGCCTTGTTTATAGCCCTCATTAGTGGAATTCTGGATACGAGCATCTAAATGGAATAATGCCTCGTTGTACCCAGCCATCCAAAATTCCCTGGGTTGCTTATGGAATTGGAAGGTCAGTCTCTCCAACTGCTCGTGAAGGCTTTTTGCAAAAATGTCCTTATTCTCTAAAGCAGACTTCGTCACAGTAAGTTGATCCTCCAAAGTTAGGATTTTCTTGGACATTTCAGACAAAGCCCGATCTTTGGCATTCAGTTGGTACGCTTGGGTTTCCAATGTTGACAGAGTACGAGCTTCTTCAATACTACGAGGAGTTCTTGATCGACCCCGAGCAGCTGGAGTACTTCGTTCTTCGACAACATCCTGGGCAACTCTTTCTCGCCCACGAGAACCTCTTCCTCGTCCCCGAGTAGAAGTAGAAGTACCAGATCTTCGCAATACATCCAACTCTTGCCTTAATTTGGCATTCTCAACCTCTAAGAAGGAAAATCCCTCATCGGTCACTGGGATTACCGTTGTTGAATAAGAGGTTGCAGACTTATATTGTGCTAGTTCTTTCTGCAAATTATTATTTTCTTGCTCCAGCAGTTCAGCAATTTGTCTACAAGCTTTAACTTCTCCCTTTAGGGTCCTCTCCCTGACATCATACCCAGCAAGGAGTTTGTCGTAGCCCTTCTCGGCAGAAAGCTGTTGATATTTCTTTTCATACCCCTCATATAACAAGGCATTTGACTCCTTGTACTGAGTCTGAAGATCTTCTAGAGTATATTGGAGCTCCTCGATCATATCATAGTAGGCCACGTTATTGGCCACAGCTCGATCAAGTAAGCCCTTCAGATATTGATAAGCTTCTACTGCCTGCTCTGAAGCACCATGGCCAAGGATGTCGGCAACTTCTGATGCACTGAGGTCTGTGTGACCAGATTTATAATACTCATGGCATTGCTGCATCAACTTTGTGTCATTAGCAGACAAAAGATCCATCCTGGCCAGAAACTAACAGAGAAAGAAAAAGAAGATCAAGACAGAGTGCAGATAAAGAAGAGACAATCATATGGAAGAAAATAACTCAAATTTTATTAGATCATAAGGCAAAGTTACAAAGATCTGAGATACAAAGTACAAGTAAAAGAAAAACAGAAAGAAAATACCGAACAACTTCACACCTTTTCCTTATCTCCCAAGACTTTCTCGGGAGGCTGGGACGAGGAGCTTGGTTGCTCGGTGGAGATAATGAGTTGGTCGGCGGGAGCTAGAACTTGTTCTGGAGGAGCTGGCAAAGATGAAAGCTCCTCGTCAGCAGGCTGGGTAAGGATGATATCACCCACTATCAATGAAGATTCTTCTGAGGCAGCTTCGTCCCCTTCTTCATCCTCGATGGCTGGGGGAGGACCAGGGAGATGTTGTTGAAATAGCTCGGAGTCCTCGCTCACCTTCAATTCTTACAAAGCCGCAACCCAGCCATCTCGGAAGTATTTCAAACTTCCATATTTCACTTGAGTCATCATAGCAGCTACTCGCTTATTCCACCCTTTGTCCCAACCTGTGCTGAAAGACTTCTTTATTGCCTTCTTTTTTTTCATTTTCTCCGAGGAGAGCTTCTCGGATAGAAAGTCCTCGAAGGCTTTCAGCTTGGCCTCCAACTCCTCCTTTTGACAATTTGCTTCGCGCAGAAGGGTCAGCTCTTCCTCAGCTGATTTCAGCTTATTTTCAAGCTCCCCAAATGTGGTGAGCTTCTCGGAGTATTTCTTATTTTCCCTCTCCAAGTCCTTCACTTTATTTCCCAACTGCACCTTCTCTACTTCAGATGCAGCCAGTTTCTTCTCCCATTCACCTTTATCCTCGTCGTACTTCTGACGGGATTCCTTCAGAGATTGGGCCAAACCCTGAAATGCATCCTCTACTCCAGACGAGGAGCTTGAAGCCTTGAGTGCTTCATCTTTCTTCACAATGGTCTTAAAGCAACTCACCAGCTGAAAAAAGAAGGTAGTGATGAGTTAGTGCCGAGATACATATATTGATAGAAGGAAATAAGAATTCAAGATAAGAAGAAACTTACTGAAGCGATGTGACGAGTAGCTAGGGATGTCAGCATATCCCTAGTCATGTTTTCCTCGATGCCTTGGACTTCAGGAATAATCCAAGTCTTTACCGAGCTCATTACAGAGCTCGGGGGAATAATGGTTGGAACACCAGCTCCACTAGTTTGGAGCTGGGGAATGACTTCAGAAAAACTAATCGAGGAAGACTTCTTCAATCTCCTCGGTGTCTTCTCAACAACCTCAACCAAAGAAGAATTTTTGGTTGGAGAGATAGTGATTACTTCCACTGGCGCATTCTTCTGTACAGGAGCCACTGGGGGCTTCTCGACGACCTTCTGAGGAGCAGCAGAAGGGGAAGCATCAACTTTCTTTGTCCCCTTTGGGACATCGACTTTGCTTCTCTTTCCATCTCCAGCAGAGGAGGTCTCTTCAAAGAGAGCAAGAACTCTTCTCTTGCCCATCTTCTGACTCAAAGGAATGTGAGAGTCTGGTGAAGAGTCTTCAGAAGCTGGCAATGGTTCGCTAATGCTAGCCACAGGATGAGCAGTATAAGAGGATGTATAGCACCTGTACTACAGCAAGTATGAAGCAGACCAAATGTGCTCGTCTGCAACCTTCTGATGCAAACTCCACATATGTTTTAAATGCTTGATATTAACTTCTGTTTCTTTTGGAGTTTTTCTCTTGCTGTCAACTGCAAATAAAAACATAGTGAAATATCAGTCATATATTTTGTCAAACACAATGAAATCATAATTTCAAAAAACAAAATAAGATGAAAATAACCTATCCCATTGCCATATGGAGGGCATTTGGGACCCTCATATACTTCGTCTCCAACCAGAGGGGCATGTTGCCAATTTTTTACAACTACTCCATGTTCAAAATAATCCATGTTGGCATCAGGGAGGTTGACTACTAGAGCCCTATTCAAAAATCTAGTTTTTAAATAATAAACATTGTCTAAAACAGCCCATCTATAACAATACATAATCTCAGGAATTCCTATACGAGTTCCATGAGTTTGATTTAACCTATACACCCCATTAACTATTCTCCAGGTGTTGGGGGCTATTTTTGTAGGGACAACGTCGAAATACTGACAGAACTCTAAGCATAAAGGGTTTGGTGGAAAAGAAAATCCACATTCGGTAATAAAGAGTCTAGGGAACCAATGTCCCTCAGCCAAATCAAAATAACTTGAAGGCTCAGAAAGAACCTCCAAAATTACCCAAGATGGAATAGAGAAATCAGAACGAAATTTCTCAAGAGACTCAATAATGTAAACCATGATGAATAAAAGAAGAAGGAAGAAGAGCTTACAGGGAAAAAGGAGATCTGTTGACAAACAAACGAAGAAAAGGATGGACGCACAGGAGAGAGAAAAACTATAGAAAACTCGAAAGCAGAAATTGAAAAGGTAGAAGACGATGGGATTGCTTCTGAAGCTTAAATACTTTGCCTTGGGAAACGGCGAAAGAAATGATTACAAAAAGGAAACTATTACGCTACCGGCGGCTAAAAGGACAAAAAGGGCACGAAGATCGAAGCGCCTATAAAAATGCAAAAAGGTGGATTCTGCGAATTTGGAAGGAAATTCAAATATGAAGAAAAGGCTCCTAAAACCCAGGAAGGTCATTTAATATCGCCATATACCGAGAAAGAATGTTCCATACTCCTCAAAGTTCGAAATATGAAACATTGGGGGCTTCGGTTGATACCAAAATTAATATGCTGACGTGGACGAATAATAAGAAGACACGTGTCAATCTACGTGGCACAATAGCAACGAGGAAGATTGTTTCCCCGACCGACATACTCACTCCGAGCAACAAGTATACTCCGAGGAACGCCAGTCTTCCGAGGAACACCAACCCTCCGAGGAACTCTTATCTTCCGAGGAACTCCAATGCTCTGAGGAACTCTTGGACGATGAGCAACTAAGGCGGTTCGAGCTGCATCTCGACCACAGCATTAATTGCCAGATAATCAACAGTTTAACTATTCATTGAATTCTTATCATCTTGACGCGCACGTTTGAAGAACATTAAATGAATTACCCTTTCATATGTGTATCATTTAATGTAACACCCTTTCATGTACAGCCTAAGGGCTATAAATACCTTGTATCACCCTCATTCAAAGGGACCGAAATTTCTTGATAGCACTTGTAATCGAGAATTCCTAAACACTCAGCAATAACATAACAGTGGACGTAGGCCATTCATATAAGGCTGAACCACTTTAAAATCTTTTGTCTTATTTATTTATCTGTGATTAAATAATTAGAGTAATCTAGTTTTTTACATCAACACTCACCTAGGGTCAAGTTTGGCAGTCTTAAGAATAGAACTCTAACCTTGCATCGTGGTTATTAACCCTCTTTAATACTTTTCATTTTTTACTACACCTTTCACTGTTCAAAACTCTAAGGGAAAATACTAAAGAAATTCCACATTTCTTAGCCAACATCAAAATCTTCTTCGAACCATTAACTTACTATGTTGATGGTTCCAGTATGATTTTGTTGAAGTTAAACATTAAATATCACCATCTGAAAGGGAAAATTATGAAAGAAACATTGAAGAGATTTAACTGACTTATCATAAGGATCAAGAATTTCATAGAAATTACACATATGACCAAGCATAAATTCTTCTGAATTTAGCCCCTTTAGTTAGTGAATTTGATATCTCGAACAAAGTAATTGAATCGTTTTTATTCCATATCATTGCCATTGACTATTTCTAACAAGTATCCCGAGTTTCGTGTGTTTCTTATGGATTTTACAGGAATTTAGTGCAAGAAAAGAAATAAAGAAACCGGAAGAAAGGAAAAGAACAAAGGAAGAAAAGTCAAAGGGCAAGAGCGTAAATTTATACCCAGAGTTCGGATTCGACGCCTAAAGGAAAGTTTAAGATCTTGATTTCACAAGAGCATCGAAAGAAACAACACTCAAATCAGAACTCGAGATCAAAAGTTATGGCCAGTCAAAGATGGAAAGAAAAAGTCAACATTGAAGAAACTCGGACCGATCCGGTATATTTCGGACCGATCCGAAATGCCACCATTCTAGTAGACCCCGGATGGATGCCAAACCGATGATAGGAGAACCGATCCAATGGGATCCGGACCGATCCGGTGGAAATAAAAAAGAACCGATCTGGTTGTTGAAAAACGGACCGATCCAATGGTATCCGGACCGGTCCGGTTGTGCAAAATCCTGGCATTAATTATGTGCATATCTTAGAGAATCTTGCACAACTCATCGATTTTAGTTGTCAATTCATTCTAGTTGGTGCTATAAAATACCAAACCCTCCATCATTCCAAAGGGAGTCGAATTAGAGAGAGAGAGTCAGAATTTAGAAAATCTTTTTAGTTTTCTTTGGTAGAAGTTTTCATAAACCCTAGTTTGTAAGGTTGAGGAAGAAGAAATTTTCTGGATTCAAGTTTATTTTCTTTTCCTGTTGCTGAATACAAGTATAAAATTTCCATTCTCTTATTTATTCTCTATTTTATTTCCAATTCAATTCTAAATTGTTTTGCAAATTGTTAACAATGTTTGTTAGATCCATAATTCCATGTATGAATTTGTTTTCTAGTAAAATCATGTCTAGCTAAATTTTCAAGGGTTAGGGTATATGAACTCATTCTGAGGTAAATTATCCATGTAGAAAATAGAGGGTAAATTAAATATTGGTCGAATCGTGTATGGAAATTATGCGAACATAGACGATCTTTTAATCTCTCTTGCCCTAGGTACTTGGGATGTTTAAGAAAGCTATGCAAGTGTAATTGTCCATTCACCACTTTGTATTTACCTTTGATTTCATATGATGCGGGCTAGATCCTTCATATATGTAATGCTTAGGATCTATAAAGATTGGATTTAGTCAAAATTTATAATTTACAATTCTAGTATTCTATACGGTAATTTGCTAAGGTTTGAGGGATTGTACTCCACCCTATTTTCTCTCATTTTCAAATCTAATTTCTTTACAATTCTTAGTGTCTTTGAGCACATTCTATTTCATCACCAATTGGAAATTTACAACCATAAACCATCTTTCCTTTTCTTTGGAGGAATCATTTCAAGGTTAAATAACTACGCTACTCAAAAGTGCCAATTTTTTATCCCTGTGGATACGATCCCGACTTGTCGGATTATTACTAACGCGACAGGCTTGCACTTGAGCCTAGATAGAACTCCTTTCTGAGACAAATTCTTTGTCGCGTCAAGTTTTTGGCGCCATTGCCGGGGATCGTCAATTGGTAAAGTTTAGGAAAGTGATTTTAATCCTAAGGTGATTGCCATTTAAAAAAAAAATCATCTCATCTCTTATGCGATTATATGCAGAATTCAATTCCCACCCAAGTTCACGAAAATCCTATTGCCAAAGCAAATTCTGAAAATTCTCACACCACCGATTCTCCTCACTTTTGGGTTCCACCTCCTTCGCCTAATAATTCAATCACAAGTCGCTCCTTGAGTCAAACACCGAGTGTTAATTCTGAATCTTTTGGTAGCAATATGTTTGTGCACGATAGTGTTGGTGTTGGTGCTGGAGAGGAAGAAATACCATATCTTCCCATGAAGGATCTTTTATTTCCAGAGCGAACTGTTACCCCTGGTTGCATTTTACTCCCGTATAATGCCGATCAGTTCCACTTTCGAAATGGTATGATTCAAATTCTTCCCACATTTCACGAGATGGATTCTGAAAAACCATATCTCCATATTAGAGAGTTCGAAGAAGCATGTGAGATGTTTGGTGATCAAACTTGCCCACAAGATGTTATCCGGTTAAAGCTTTTCCCTTTTTCCTTTAAGGATAAAGCCAAGACTTGGTTATGGTCGCTACCACCGAATTCTGTTTTATCCTGGAGAGATATGAAAACCAAGTTTCTCTCCAAGTTCTTTCCACAACATAAAGCCAATTCTGTCAAAGCTCAAATACAAGATTTTCGACAAAATGAGAATGAGGCTTTTGACAAGTGTTGGGAGAGATTTCAGGATTTAGTTAGTGCTTGCCCACATCATGGATTCGAAAAACATCATCTTATTTCATTTTTCCATCAAGGGCTTACTTTAGCATCTAAACAACTTGTTCAGACAATGTGCGAAAACCCTTTTTGGGAGTTAGACTCGAGCGATGCTGAGGCTCATCTGAAATATGTAGTGGAGACTAAACAAACATGGGATGTTTCTGACCCCAATAGTCAAAATAAAAATTGATAAGTGTCCAACTTGTCTGCTGCGTCCGGTATTTATCACTTGGACAAGGACACTGTGTTAGATCGTAAATTTGACCAATTGGAAAAGAATTTCAGAGACATGTTTGAAGTGCGATTAAGAGAAGTAGTTGGACCCGTGCAAGTAGGAAAGGAGAAAGTGTGTGCCATTTGTTCTGCTGGTCATTCCACCAAAGGATGTCCTACCATCCCTGCATACAAGGCAATGCACACTGAATAAGTCGAGGCGATAGGAGGGTTTCGCAGAAATTTTAATGCACCTCAAGGGAATGCATATAATCAATCTTGGAGGAATCATCTTGGTTTCAACTATGGACAACCACAAGGGGGGATGATGCCCAATCCACATGTGACTTTACCACCACCCCCTCCTCAATTTCAGCAAATGTCTCCTCCGATACAACCTCCTATGTAGGTACCACCTCCTGGTCCGTATGTCACTCCACATAGGCGATACCTTGAGGATAATCTGAATCAATTCATCCAATCTCAAAAGGAGAGCAATGCTAAGTATGATCGAATGTTCACAAAAATTCATACTAGCATCTCTAGATTGCAATCTGCAGTGAATACTCAGGAGAAGGTTAAATTCCCAGCTCAAGGCCAAAGACCCCCTCTTCAAGGACAAACCACGATTAGCTCCACATCATCGGATTTGCCAGAACAATGTCAAGCTGTCACTACTCTCCATAGTGGTCGCGTAATTGATCTAGCGCTAACACTTTCCAAGGAATCTAAAGCTAAAGAAGCTTCAGAATCTAAGGAGACTCCATTGCATATGGAAGATAAAGATGAAGGAGTTGAACCTGAAGTTGAAGTAAAACTGCCCACTGCTGCTCCATTTCCTCAACGCTTAGCACCACCCAAAAAAGGGTATTCGCGTACAAAAGTGTTAGATGTTTTGAAGCAAGTAAAGTTGAACTTGCCGTTTCTGGATGCTATCCAACAAATTCCAGCATATGCCAAGGTTATCAAAGATCTTTTGACTATCAAACGATGGCTTAAGGTGAAGAAGAACATTTTCTTGGCACAAAATGTGAGCTCGGTCCTTCTTAATGACCTTCCACCAAAATTCAAGGATCCCGGTGCACCTACAATTTCGCGTGTCATAGGAGAGAGTAGAGTTGAAAAAGCATTGCTTGATTTAGGTGCAAGTGTGAACATCCTTCCATACTCTATCTATAAGCAGTTTTATTTAGGTAATCTAAAACCTACCCGAATCACTCTACAGTTAGTTGATCGAACAGTGAAAGTTCCTCGTGGGGTTGTGGAAGACGTGATAGTTCAAGTGGACACATTTTACTTCCCTATTGATTTTGTCATTTGGGACACGAGGCATTCTCCCCATGCGAGAAATCATGTTCCCATAATTTTGGTCCGTCCATTTTTAGCTACTGCTAATGCTTTGATCAATACACAGAATGGCCAAATGCAACTTACTTTTGGGAACATGACTCTCGAGACCAATATTTTCCATGTCGCTAACCAAATGGGTGATGAGGATGAAATTCATGAGGTTGATCTTATTAAAGAAGTGGTGGATGAGCACATCGAGAAGATCATAGGGAAAGATGCACTGAAAGTTTGTTTAGTGCAAGGTGTTGAGAATAAGAGTTCTTATATTGAGTTTGAGCGTGAGGTGGAAGAGTTGGGAACTTGGTTACAAGAAGAAGTGAGTTTTGAGAAGTTAAGAGATGTTGACTGGATTTCTAGATTTGAAGAATTATCCCCGAGGGAGTCACTTATGATCCCCTCTGAAAATCGATTTCCTAGTCTTGAGTTAAAGAAACTACCCTCTCATGTAAAATATGCTTTTCTGGGAGATGATGATACATTCCCTATTGTTGTTTCTTCCAGTTTAAAAAAAGAACAAGAGGGCATGTTGTTGAATGTGTTGCGGAGGCATAGAATTGCGTTTGGTTGGACTATAGCAGATTTGAAATGTATAAGTCCATTGATTTGTACCCATAAAATTCATCTCGAGGAGGAGGTGAAGCCCTCGCGCGAGATGCAAAGGCGACTAAACCCAACCATGAAAGATGTAGTTCGAGCGGAAATCATCAAATTGCTAGATGCTAGGATTATCTATCCCATTTCCGATAGTAAATGGGTGAGACCAATTCAGTTCGTTCCCAAAAAGTCGGGTATGATCATGGTTGAAAATGCTAAGGGAGAATTAATACCTCAACGCACCACCACCGGGTGGCGTGTTTACATTGACTACCGAAAGCTCAATGCCGAAACCAGAAAATACCATTTTCCCTTGTCGTTCATCGACCAAGTGATTGAACGAGTGGCGGGCCATCCTTAATATTGTTTCCTAGATGGGTATTCTGGTTATAATCAGATTGAAGTGGATGTACTTGATCAAGAAAAGATGACTTTTACATGTCCGTTTGGTACGTTTGCCTACAAACGTATGCCTTTTGGGCTATGTAATGTGCCAGCAACTTTTCAAAGGTGCATGCTAAGTCTCTTTAGCTACATGATAGAAAAAGGTCTTGAGGTTTTCATGGACGATTTCAGCGTTTTCGGTCCATCTTTCGACCAATGCTTAGCTAATCTTGAAAGAGTTCTATTCCGGTGTGTGAAAAAAGACTCAGTCCTCAATTAGAAAAAATGCCATTTTATGGTCACCGAGAGCGTAGTTTTAGGCCACATAGTCTCATCTAGGGGAATTGAGGTTTATCGAGCAAAAATATAAGTAATAGCTGAGTTACCCTCGCCAAAATCGCTTAAAGATGTGAGGTCCTTCTTAGGCCATGCTGGATTTTATAGGAGATTTATCAAAGACTTTAGCACCATCGATATACCTTTGAGTAATCTTCTCATGAAGGACACTCCATTTGAATGGAGTAAAGCATGCCAAGAAGCTTTTGATAAACTCAAAAGCATGCTAATTTCTGCTCCTATCATGCAAGATCCTGATTGGTCACTCCCATTTGAGCTTATGTGTGATGCAAGTGATTACGCGATTGGGGATGTTCTTGGATAAAGAAAAGATAAGAAAGCTCATGTTATTTACTATGCTAGTAGGACATTGTCTGTCCCCCAGCTTAACTACTCCACTACGGAGAAAGAATTACTAGCAGTTGTTTTTGCTCTCGATAAATTCCGATCTTACATTATTGGGTCACCCATCATTTGCTTAACTGATCACTTGGCTCTCAAATATCTTCTGACCATAAAAGATGCCAAACCGCATCTAATAAGGTAGATCTTACTCTTACAGGAGTTTAATCTCTCGATTCAAGATAAGAAAGGAGTAAAAAACGTCGTTGCTGACCATTTGTCACACCTCTCGTCCGACGTACCTATTGATCCCATTCCCATAGACGAGTATTTTCCGGATGAAAATATATTCGCTACTTCTTCTCTCCCCTGGTTTGCGGATATAGTCAATTACCTTGTCACTGGAGTTGTTCCCTCCAATTGGACTCCGTAAGATAGAAGGAAGTTCATTACCTGGTCACGCATATTCTTTTATGATGATCCATACTTATTCAAGTATTGTGTTGATCAAATCATCCGAAAATGTGTACCTGGTGAAGAAATTCAAGGGGTAATTCGATTTGGTCATACGGAAGCATGTGGCGGTAATTTTTCCAAAAATAAAATTGCTGCGAAAATCTTGCAAAGCGGTCTTTATTGGCCCACCATCTTTCGGGATGTGAATACATTTTGCAAAGCATGCGATAGATGCCAAAGAATGGGAGCTATTACTCGCCGTGACATGATTCCATTGACCCCAATACTTGTCTTGGAGTTGTTTGATTGCTGGGGTATTGACTTCATGGGGCCCTTTTCCCCTTCTTTTGGCTTTCTATACATCCTCGTCGCAGTAGACTACGTCTCAAAATGGGTAGAGGCCATAGCTACAAGGACGAATGACAATAAGGTGGTGATAAAATTCATTCAAGAAAACATACGTTCTCGATTCGGAGTTCCTAAGGCTATAATCAGTGATAATGGTACTCATTTTTGCAATAGGCCGGTGGAAAAGCTAATGCGAAAGTATGGAGTCGTCCATAAAGTTGGAACGACTTATCACCCTCAATCGAATTGCCAGGCCGAGCTCACCAATCGAGAAATCAAGAGTATCTTGGAAAAGACAGTCGAACCTAATAGGAAAGATTGGTCTCTCAGATTGAATAATGCGCTCTGGGCTTATAGAACTGCATATAATAATCCCCTTGGGATGTCCCCATTTCGTTTTTTATATGGAAAGCCTTGTCATCTTCCGTTTGAAATTGAACACAAAGCGTATTGGGCTATCAAAAGGGTGAACTTCAACATGGAAAAAGCCTGCGAAACACGTAAACTTTAGTTGAACGAGTTGGAAGAAATACGCAATGATGCGTATGAAAGTGCTAAAATATCTAAAGAACGAATGAAACAAGCTCACGACAGAATCATCTGACGTAAGGAGTTTCATTCGGGACAAAAAGTATTTCTCTACAACTCAAGGTTGCACTTGTTTCCCAAAAAATTGCGGTCACGATGGTCAGGTCCATTCATTGTTAAGGAAGTATTCCCCCATGGAGCTGTTGAACTAGAGGATCAAAAAGGGGGAAACACATTCAAGGTTAACGGGCATCATCTGAAGCCATATTTGGAAGCGGTCGTCATGGAAGCCGACACAATCTGGTTGTCGGACCCCATTTATGGGGATTGACTGAAAAAGAAAGGTGAGGTCGTCGCACCCCCGACATGTATGGGGTGAATGTTGTGTATAGTCGTCATAGGATGTTAGGATGTTAGAAAGTCATAGATATGTGTCATTACCGGAGAAGGGAATCCAATCCATGTCTCAGGAGTGTTACAGGTTTCGGTGAGAGTTTTGAGAGTTTTAAAGTTCAATTGCATTGAAGGAAGCGTTGGAGTGGAGAAATCATGATAAAAGTGACAACGGAAGAAAAGAAGGGGAATTTCTGGAATTTCAATAGACCGAATCGGTCCGGCCCTGAATAAAAAGAACTGATCCGGTATAATCGGACCGGTTCGGTTTAAACCCGGATCGATCCGATCATCTGCAGTCGCGCTCCTTCCCGAGGTTAAAACCTCTTCAATCCACACCTCATTCCTTCCCCCAATCCCTTCCTCTCCCCAAAAATTCATCTTAAGGATGTCGATATTGTTCCCCCGAAAGATCTTATCAACTTGCCCAAGCCACTTGGGTAAGAATCCCGCACTCGAAGTGACAAGCAAATTCAGTTGATCTGTGCGCATCGAGGTGACAGTGATACCTCGAGTGATGATGCTGATGAGGAGGACGAGGACGTTCCTGATGAAGATGTTGAGATGGAAGAAGGTGAAGAGGAAGAGTATGATGAAACTGTTGATCCGGATTATGTTCCAGTTGGTATGGGTCTGACCGAGCGCGTTGTTTCTCTTGAAACGCGTTTTGATGGGTTTATGACCTCATACCAACGGGACACCAGTATGATGCTGCGTATGCAGGCTGATCTTTATCGCCTCCAGTTGGGTCCCGACGACCCCCTTCCTGCATACTTTTATGATCCATATGACCCCACTGCCCCGGTAGCTCCCGCCCCCCACCAGCCCCGTAGGCAGCCCCATTTCTCCGGTTATGTTGTATTAGTTTGTGGTGTCCTATTTTTTTTCTTTTGCTCACACAGTTGTGTTGTACTATACAGTTGTGTTATGGTATTTTCTTGTTTTATTTATCGCACTCCTTATTTCGTCCTATTTCGCTTTATCGTCCATTTGATTGAGGACAATGCAAATGACTAAGTTAGGGGGGATGATAAGTGCGTATTCATAAAACTTCGCATATATATATATATATATAAAGCCAAAAATATTTTTGTTCAAAATAAATAAAAATTGGAATTTAAATTGATCAAAAATGTCACTTTTATTCCATTTAAAGTCTCAAATTCTTAACAATCAAAATGCACTAAGCCAAAATTGACCGAAGATGGAAATTGAAAGAAAATTGACGACTTAACGAATAAGTGTGGAGATTGATCAAGCCCGGTGAGATTTTGAGCCTTTCAATTTTTTATGAGTTTTTAAATCAATCCTAGTTTATGATTAACTCAAAGTTCTTTTCAGCATTTTAATAAGTCGTTGATGATCTCAATCCTTTGTTTTGATCGGTTATGGGAAATGTGTCAAATGTTGTCTCGAAATTCGTGCTAAATATATCTCTAAACTTAATTAATCTCGAGATGCATATGGTAATGTGATTAGCAATTTGGACAATGAAGTAGGCCCTCATTTGTTACCCAAAAATATTAGCCATAAAAAGTTGTGAAAAACAAAATTATCCCTTTGCAACCCATTTTGAGCCTAATAAAATATTTCCCTTTCGTTTGATAACCCGAAAAAACCAAATAGCCCGTAATTGTGAAAATTGAGAAAATTCATCAAGTAAGTCCAAATTGTGCAATAAAAAGGGGCAAGAGAAAAACAAAAAAAAATGCTCAACAGAAAAAAAAAAAAAAAGAAAAAAAATAGAAAGAAAAAAGAAGAGAAAAAAAATGAAAATAGAAAAAGAAAGAGAAAAATGAGCAAATGCCCGAAAAAGCACTAATGGACGTCATAAGGACATTTTCCAATTCCGAACATTCCGTCCATTCTCATTTTACCCTTTACACCTTAAACCCAAAAAGTCCTAACCGAGTCTGAATGGAGAAATTAATTACTGCATGGAGAGCTAAGATACAAAAAGATAATCTGAGAGATTAAATGGTGTGAAATAGAGATGATGTTTCCCGTTTCCTAATAACTGTACTCCGATGAAGAGATCTTTTTACCATATATGTCCTTATTTTCAATTTTGTATGCATGAATTTGTGTCCATTATATTTACTCTTTATATCATGCATACCGAGAGAAAATAGCCACAATCCGAGTGATTCGTTTGTGAGTGCATCCGTAGGAATTTGAATCAAAACGAATTTTCGAAAAGTAACGTAATGCTCAATCGATGGAAATTTGAGGTTTAATTTCTGGCTTTGAACACACACACTATGGTTTGAGACATTTGAATATGAATTTGTGGTGAGTATTTTTCGAAAAGTTTAAATTGTACAATTTTTAAGTATTTTGATATTTATTGGAGTCAATAAAGAATTTTGTGGGTGTATTCACTGCAAACCCTCACGAGACAAAACTCGTCCTACTAGGGTAACCTAGGGGTTTAAAGGCTTTTTGCATATGCTCAATGCAATCGCATGCCTGCGAAAGTGGAATTTTAAAGTAATTCTCATAAATAGAACTTTGGGTAGCTTCATTTACATTGCCCGGGACATGCAAAGTCCTAAGTTAGGGGGATTTGACCAAGCATAAATTCTTCTGAATTTAGCCCCTTAAGTTAGTGATTTTGATATCTCGAACAAAGTAATTGAATCGTTTTTATTCGATATCATTGACATTGACTATTTCCCGAGTTTCATGTATTTCTTATGGATTTTACAGGAATTTAGTGCAAGAAAAGAAATAAAGAAACCGGAAGAAAGGAAAAGAACAAAGGAAGAAAAGTCAAAGGGAAAAAGCGTAAATTTATACCCGGAGTTCGGATTCGACGCCTAAAGTAAAGTTGAAGATGTTGATTTCACAAGAGCATCGGAAGAAACGACACTCAAATTGGAACTCGAGATCAAAAGTTATGTCCAGTCAAAAATGGAAAGAAAAAGTCAACATTGAAGAAACTCGGACCGATCCGGTATATTTCGGACCGATCCGAAATGCCACCATTCCAGTAGGCCCCGAATGGATGCCAAATCGATGATAGGAGAACCGATCCGATGGGATCCGGACCGATCCGGTGGAAATAAAAAAGAACCGATCCGGTTGTTGAAAAACAGACCGATCCGATGGTATCCGGACCGGTCCGGTTGTGCGAAATCCTGGCATTAATTATGTGCATATCTTAGAGAATCTTGCAAAACTCATCGATTTTAGCTGTCAATTCGTGCTAGTTGGTGCTATAAAAGATCAAGCTCTCCATCATTCCAAAGGGAGTCGAATTAGAGAGAGTCAAAACTTAGAAAATCTTTTTAGTTTTCTTTGGTCGAAGTTTTCATAAACCCTAGTTTGTAAGGTTGAGAAAGAAGAAATTTTCTGGATTCAAGTTCATTTTCTTTTCCTGTTGCTGAATACAAGTATAAAATTTCCATTCTCTTATTTATTCTCTATTTTATTTTCAATTCAATTCTCAATTGTTTTGCAAATTGTTAACAATGTTTGTTAGATCCATAATTCCATGTATGAATTTGTTTTCTAGTAAAATCATGTCTAGCTAAATTTTCAAGGGTTGGGGTATATGAACTCATTCCGAGGTAAATTATCCATGTAGAAAATAGAGGGTAAATTAAATATTGGCCGAATCGCGTATGGAAATTATGCGAACATAGCCGATCTTTTAATCTCTCTTGCCCTAGGTACTTGGGATGTTTAAGAATGCTATGCAAGTGTAATTGTCCATTCACCACTTTGTATTTACCTTTGATTTCATATGATGCGGGCTAGATCCTTCATATATGTAATGCTTAGGATCTATAAAGATTGGATTTAGTTAAAATTTTCAATTTACAATTCTAGTATTCTATACGGTAATTTGCTAAGGTTTGGGGGATTGTACTCGACCCTATTTTCTCTCATTTTCAAATCTAATTTCTTTACAATTCTTAGTGTCTTTAAGCACATTCTATTTCATCACCAATTGGAAATTTACAACCATAAATCATCTTTCCTTTTCTTTGGAGGAATCATTTCAAGGTTAAATAACTATTCCTACGCTACTCAAAAGTGCCAATTTTTTATCCCTGTGGATACGATCCCGACTTGACGGATTATTACTAACGCGACAGGCTTGCACTTGAGCCTAGATAAAACTCCTTTCTGAGAAAAATTCTTTGTCGCGTCAACATATAACAGTAACTTAATAGAATCAAAGTACCACAGTAAAAATATATCATCCGGTAACAAATGATCACAAACAAACAAAAAGAGAGAACATGCATAGCATACAAATGGTATTCATATGCACACAATGCAATATGCATTGCAATTTCTCAATAATTAACTATGCCATGTGCATATAGTTTAAGCTCATAGACAATTGTGATTATAATTATGGTGACATTAAATAGAACTCTTCTCAACTGCACTTACTCACAAGTTCGTCCACATGGAAGAGAGTTAAGGAAGAACAGGAATTTCCACTATGTTGAAGGAAAAGAAACGGACACGTCCATGCTCAACATGATAGAATTTCAGAGGAATGTCATTGCAATGGCTCTCAAGGTCCTCAATCCCTTGTTTGGATGGTGGATGACCACTAGAAGAAATAGTAAATCACCATTAAATTCGATAATGAAATAAAATATAACAGTTTAATATGGGTTTGGGAGAGGGGAAAGGGAGAAGCTGAAGTGACATGCATATTGATGTAAATAGAGAGTACGAGGTGCTATTAATATTCATATTAATATTCAGTAGTTGTGTTTTTTATTTCACCATCCTTAGACCAATGCCCTCTACCTAGGGCGGCAATGGAAATAAGAAAAAGTTGAGGGGGCAAGGACTTTGCCACCTGAATTTAAAATTCAGCCAACCAAACTTACAACCAAAATTACTCTGTTAATTGTATAGGTAGAAATAATATTCTCTAGTGAATCATTAATAATTGCCTTTTTTGTACTTTAATCGTGTTTCCCTAGCACACTACCCAGGATTGTAATTAGTGATTTAAGCCACCTTGTTTACCATTGTATATACTCACTTACTATTTTTAATTACCACCTAATATAATAATCACAGTAAAAAAATACCTAAAATAATTGCAACCTAACATTAATTAATCACAGACAGTTAGAAGAAAAATCAAAATTCTAGATTATAATCAATGTGCGCTACAACTTTCCCATAAATCCCACGGAATATAACAAATTGCAGGGGGAAATGTCATTTTTAATTACAGGCTCCATAGTTAAACAAATGATTTTTCATCTGTGATGACCATGCATACTTATCATAACTTGTTCTGTTTTATCTATGAGTAAAAACACATATGCTTCTCTTCATGCAGAAGAACGCACAAATGTGTTTTACATGCCACTTTTGATGCATGTGACAATCATTGTAAAATAAAGACATTCTTCATTAGAATGGTAAAAGGTCAAGAATACTACTGATGTAAGGCAGCATAAGACATGTTGCTCATGTAGTTTTTTTCTTTGCATTTAGTCCTAATTTATTATGCTATATTGATTTTGGCCCCATTATTTTCACTTTTTGGACTTTGACCCTAAAAGCATCATATATACACTTTCATGACGCTTTGTATGAATATTTTATGACTCTTTATGAGTATTTATAACACATTTTCAAGTCAAAATCCAAGATGTGAAAACAGTGGAGGTTAAACAATGTAGCAACATAATTAGAGGCCAAAGCCAAATAACCATAAGTTAACACATATGACATGCCCAAAAGTATATATGTGTGTGTGTGTGTGTGTGTGTGTGTGTGTGTGTGCAAGCGTGTACACTTAAATACAGTAATGCTCTAATAAGGATCGTGTTTTTCACCCCTAGAAACATCTTTATGCATTTAATGACCAGGAGAGAGAATATACAACTAAGGGTGAAAAAAATAGTCCTTACATTAGATACTTATAGGATCATTTCCATACTCAGACATTTACATTCTAATTAGTATAATCACATTCTTATGAAGGAGATAACTCAAATTACCTGGTTAGGCAGATCACAAAACTTGGATTCCAGGAGAAGACTTCTTAAACTTGTTAAGAGGGTAAACATCAAGCAATGGTCTCGCTTCATTAATCTGCATTTTTTCGAATTTTTTCATGACGAAACATTTTTCTTCATATCCCTCGTTTATAATCCCATCAACTTCTGCCGAGCATTTAACAGAAATCAGCTTACTTTTCACACTCTTCATAGACCAAGGGACATCATGCCGACCGATAATGTAACCAAGAGATTTCAAGTGCCTATAGACCTCAAGGACTCATATCAATATCCACCTTTTCTTTCTGCAACCTTCTTATATATATCTTCCAGAGAAATGCATTTATCGCTATCATCCACAATATGCAACGCCCCTAATTTAGCTAAAAATCTATAATAAAAGTAATCAAGATTGATCATTCAATAAAACTAGGGTAGTCGAATTTCATATTATCTATTTATTTGACTTAGGATGTGTTTGATAGAACAAATTTGCCTTGGAAAAATTTTCCACCTACCTAGAATGTATGACTTGTTAAAGCATGAAAAATTGTACTTTCCAATTTTCATTTTCTTACCTCTTTGCTACCAATGAAACTCTTCATTGGTTTAGGTTAAATAAACTCATTCTTTTCCAGCGTCTTACACAACAAAAATCAAACACATAAAAAGCAAATTTTAGCGTTGAAAATTTCCATAGAAAAAATTTTCTTTTACATATTTTCTATCAAAGACACCCTTAAATCATATATAGTACCGATGCCTACCATAATTGAAGATTATTTAGCTAATACTCCCTCCTTCCCAATTCAAGATCTTTATTTTTCATTTTTGTATGTCACAAATTAAGAGTCTAGTTTGAAAATAACTCAACTCAACAAAGCCTTTTCCCAATTATTTGGGGTCGGCTACATGAATCTTATTTTTTCATTCCATTATGTCCAGTGCAATATCTTCGGTTAAACCACATGTCATCATGTCCTTTTTTATAATATCCCACCAAGTCAATTTAGGCATACCTCTACCCCTTGTGTTACCATCAATACTAACTAAATCACTCTTCCTTACAGGAGCATCCATTGGTCTACGCTTGACGTGTCCAAACCATCTAAGTCTATTTTCTCTCAATTTATCTTATATCGGAGCTATTTATTCATTTTTAATTTTATCCTTTCGAGTTTTACCACAAATCCATCTTAGTATTCGCATCTCCGCCACACTCATTTTCTGCACATTTTGTTTCTTGATTGCCCAACACTCTGTCTCATATAACATCGCGGGTCTAATGGCCGTCCTATAAAATTTACCTTTTAACTTCAAAGCTATACGCCTATCACACAAAATGCCGGTAGCACTTCTCCACTTAACCCAGCCTGCTCTAATCTTATGAGTAACATCATCACTAATATCTCCATCTTTTTGAATAATCGATCCTAAATAACAAAAATGATCATTTTAGGTATCTTTTGACCCTCCAATTTCACCACATCTCCATTTGTCCTCCTATTACTATTAAAATTGCACTCCACATATTTTGTTTTAGTTCTGCTTATATTAAATCCTCTTGTTTCTAAAGTTTCTCTCTATAATTCCAACCTAGCATTAATCCCCGTCTTAGTCTCATCCACTAAAACAATATCATCTGCAAATAGCATACACCATGGTACTTCATCTTGTATTTGTCCAGTCAACTCATCCATAACAAGAGCAAAGAGATAAGGACTTAATGCTGAACCTTGGTGTAAGCCTACCGTAATTGAAAATTCACTACTTTTCTCGGTTGATGTTCTTATTGTAGTCATCGCACCATCATACATATCCTTTATCACATCAATATATCTGCGAGTCACTGCTGTTTTATGTAGAACCCGCCATATTATATCTCTGGGTAACCTATCATACGCCTTCTCCAAATCTATAAAAATCATATGAAGATCCTTCTTTTTCTCCCTATACCTCTCCATTAATATCCTCAATAAATATATTGCTTCCATTATTGACCTCCCAGGCATAAACCCAAATTGATTCTCAGATACTTTTGTCTTTAATCTCAATTTATATCCAATCACTCTCTCCTAAAGATTCATTGTATGACTCATTAACTTAATACCACGATAATTTGAACAACTTTGTATGTCCCCTTTATTTTTATAAATAGGTACTAAAACACTTCTTCTCCATTCATCGGGCATCCTATTAGTCATTAAAATTCTATTGAATAATTGTAAGCCATGATACTCCATCATCCCCTAAGCACTTCCAAACCTCAATAGGGATACCATCTGATCCTAAAGCCTTCCATGTTTTCATCTTTTTAGAGCAATTCTGACCCCTGTTGTCCTAATTCTGTGAAAAAATATATTTTCTCGAGTCTCCCTAAGTTCCTCTATATCTAATAAACTCTCATTATCTCCATTTAATAACCTCTCAAAGTAGTTTTTCCATCTTTCCATAATTTCATCATCTTTGACCAGGACTCTCGAATTATCACTTTTAATACACTTAACGTTATTAAAATCTTTTGTTTTCCTATCCCTAAGTTTAGCAAGCTTGTAAATACTTTTTTCCCCTTCTTATGTACCTAATTTTGTATAAAGATCATCATACGCTTTGAACTTAGCATCCCTTACCACTTTCTTAACTTCCTTTTTAGCCCATTTATATTTCTCAAAATTTTCTTCATTTCTATTTGTTTGTCATGTTTTAAACCACTCCCTTTTGATTTTTACTATATTTTGTACTTATTCATTCCACCACCAAGTTTATTTAGACTGTGGCCCCTTGCCTTTTGATTCTCCAAGAATTTCTTTTGATATTCTCCTAATGCATGTAGCCATCTTATCCACATTATGTTAGTCTCTTCTTCAGTATTCCTTGTTGCTTCATTTAATAATTTATCTTTAAATAGTTCTAATTTCTCTCCTTTTAAGTTCCACCACCTAGTTCGTGGGTTAATCTTCACTTTTAGCACTCGTGATTGATTTTTAATATTTATATCCAACACCGTTATCCTATGTTGTGAGGTTATGCTCTCTCATAGGATAACCTTACAATCTTTACACGTTAATCGGTCTTCTTTTCTAGTAATGAAAAAATCTATTTGGCACTTATGCATTCCACTTTTATAAGTTATTAAGTGTTCAAGACTCTTTTTAAAACATGTATTTACTAATACAAAATCATAATCCATCGCAAAATCTAAGATAGACTCTCCCCCGTCGTTCCTATCTCCAAAACCATATCCTCCATGCACTATCTCATATCCTACACGATCTTCTCCTACATGGCCATTAAAATCTCCCCCTATATAGATTTTCTCACCTACGGGTATTTCTTGAATTAGTTCATCCATTTGTTCCCAAAATTGTACTTTAGTGTGCTCATCTAATCCTACTTGAGGTGCGTAAGCACTAACAATATTAATTATGTTTTCACCTAATACCAATTTTACAAGTATAAGTCTATCACCTTTCCTAATAACGGTTACAATATCGTCCTTAAAGTTCTTATCTACTATTATTCCAACTCCGTTCATATTTCTATATTTTCCTGTATAATAAAATTTAAATCATGTATTTTCTATTTATCTAGCTTTCTCGCCGACCCATTTAGTTTCTTGTAAACAAGTTATGTTAACTTTTCTTCTTACCATGGTATCTACCAAGTCCATCCTTTTTCCTGTCATAGTCCCTATGTTCCAAGTCGCTAACCTAAGTCTAGTATCTTGGACTAGCTTCTTTACCCGCACACGTCCATCTTACTGCAGAAACCCTTACGTATTTATCGTCACATCCGGACGCCGATGCGACGCCCTTGCCTATTTTTTGAGACACCCGGTGGTAGGCGCAACGCCCCTTGCCTATTTTTCAAGGCACCCGGTGGCAGGCGCAACGCATCGCTTAAGGGGAATGCCCTAGCATTAGCACATATATTCATAGGATTCATGTTCATAAGGATCTGACAAAGTTTTACGTTGGCTGTCAGCTACCTAATGCAACCCTTCTCCTTTATCCGGGCTTGGGACCGGCAGTGTAAAAAAATAAAAAGTTAAGCACAACACAGGCGGAGTTTCTAGTTTGAAAATAAATGAACCAAATCCCACGATATTAAGCAAAAGTATTAATTTTGGCCATTAATTATGTCAGAAGTCATTTTTTTCTCAAAAATATTGACTTTCAAACGTGGATTCTTAATTTAGGATGGAGGGAGCGATATTTTCCTTTAGTTGAGGCACTTCTAACATAATCTTCATGTTTTGCTAAACTCTGAAATGTACATTTTTTTTGGTATTTTCACTATAGTGTACATGAGAATTAATTAACATATTTTATCAAAATTGTATGGCGGAGCTGAACTTCTTATTTTCAGTCTTATTCATGGAAATCATGACTGATGGAAAGATTCATGCCTCTAACTCAATTACTGGCTCAGAACAGTTGAACATTTTATTTTTCTCGAAGGAAAACGGGGCAAATGCTTAGGGAAAATAAATTCATACTTGCTGCAAACTATCAACCAGAGCAACTGGAATAATCAAGATTTTTAATTTTAACTCTCTACGATTTTCTCTTAAAGACCTAAATGCACCGGAAGTCTATATACACCTGCACAAAAAAATATGTATAAAAATAAATGTTTCTCTATCTATTCCATCTCATATTATAAGCACTCGTAATAATTCAATGATTAAAAGAGAGGGCCAAAAGCCTTACATAAAAATAAGCTAACTAGAGTCCTAATCATACAAAAGAAATAAAGACAAACTAGGAAACATCTAAAGATGACCACATCCCTAAATAAACTCCTCAAATCTCTCCTAAATATATCTAAGAACCATCAATTATATTATAAATAAATTATAGAAGATTTTCATTACCCTAATGATCCCTAATCACGCCATTCTCCCCCACTTGAGATGGCTTGGCCTAGAGTGTGGGAACACAGAATTACATAACTGGATAAAGTTCAACACAAACCACATACTCCCCACGCGAGAAGAGAATGTTACACGAATAAAACCTCTGTATAGACTAACAAAAGCACAATCGCAAGATACAAAAGCCCCACACTAAGGTCTAAGCACATGAATTCTGCCCCAGAACTTGCAACCATGAATAATTGCATATTGGACCATCAAAGAAGGAAGAATGTACCATGCCTTGGGCAGAGCAATTGCAACAAACATCTTCAATGAGAAATTAGGTACACAACCATAGAATATGCAATAGGCCATATTCCAGAAAGCATCATACAACTAAAAATCATATTCAACCTCATAAGAAGAAACATAACCATACAAAGAATCCTCACTTTGGGAAGAAATCCCAAGCACAAAACAACACCGTATTCTTGTACTTTGTACGCGTCATCAAGCAATTATCACTAAAAACAATTCAGAATTCTCCAATGTTAAAATGAACCTAGACTTCTTGTCATATATCATAAAAATCCCCAATCTCTAGGACTTGATTGGTCCGTGTAACCAAAATATCCATTCAAAAGAATCACCAAGAGCATACTAGACACTTACCACATACTCCTCAATTTGACAATTTTCCTCAATTCTTTCCCTAACATTAGAATAAGACGATTTGTTCCTTCCTCAAACAAAAACAAATAATTAACGGTAGTGACATGGAACTTGGCCATCTCGGTTAAATACTCCTTGTATATAAGCTTAACATCCTTGTACTCTGTCCTCAAACTCTTGATTTCCTTATTACACTCGGATACATTCAGGTGGCCCTCTTAGTACCGAGTGTTAAACTGTAAAGTAAAAGCACCCTTTCTCAGACTTTTTCCTAGGAGCTCACTTTCGGCGTCTCTTGTTTTTGTCCATTCATTCTGCACAACTTGCTCCATCTTGTCTCCGCCGTGGCTTATATTCGGGATGAAATTCAGTAGAACAAAACACACCAAACACCAACAACAGAGTTGAATGTAGAGAGATTATTTGAATATACATCTATATAGAAAAATTCACATTATATTTTTCATATGGAGTGCATTTGTGAGAGTTCTCTTTTGTAACCCATTTGTCACGTCATCTGAGTTATTAACACGTAGTCAAATTAGTGAACCACTTAAATATTGTGTCTTCCTGCGTGTCTTTCTACTCATTATACTTTTATTGTGTGTATGTTGTATTATTATTTGAGATCACAGCCAATATCATTTGTTGACATGCTTCTACACAAAAAATTAGAGCCAAGGGCCTTTAATCTAGGCATTTTGATATTTTTTTGGGTGGATAAATAACCATATGTATAGTACTATTCTCCCGACACTATTCATACGATTACTATTCACAACCCGGAAAAAAATTAATTTGGAATTTTTCGTCCACATTTTTTGTGATTGTTATCGTTTGAAAGATAGCAACTGGAAAATTTGGCGTAGAAAAAATCGATGGGCAAAGAAACTTTAGCATGTGGCAATGTGAAGTTATGAATATCTTAGTCCAAAAAGAGCTAAAAATTGCTCTTGGAGAAATGCCTTAAGTCATGAACGAGGGTGATTGGAACAAAGTTAACCGCAAGGCTTTTGGTCATATTTGCCTTTATCTCGATAAAAAAAAATCCTTATATGTGCAAGACCTCGCTCGGCACCAAAACTGGAGGACAAGTACATGACGAAAAGCATAGAAAATTGATTCTATTTAAAGAAGAAACTCTTCCGGTTCCAGTACGCATAAGGTATTTCAATGTCTGAGAATTTGAACAATTTTAACAAAATTATTGCTGATTTACAAAATTTCGATGTTGAAATTGATGATGAGTATAAAGCACTGCTAGTGCTAAATCCTCTACCAGATTCGTATGAACATCTCTCATTACCACGCTATTGTATGAGAAGGAGGAAATAAAATATGTTGACGTCTTAGATACTTAAATGAACAATGAGGTTCGTAAGAAGGATAAGGAGGTATATAGATACTCAACATCTGAAGCATTGACAGTTCATGGTAGGGAAAATAAAAGAAAATATGGTAGCCGTGGAAGATCTCAATCTGAATCGAGAGGTGGAGCATCAACTTCAGGACAAAGATAAATGTGCCTTTTGTCACCAAAATGGGCAATGGAAGAAATATTGTCCTAAATTAAAGAATGACATGAATTATCAAGCGGCCTATAAAAGTCTATAAATAAAGTGGTGAAGTCCATTTTAGCTAAATCTAAATATAACCCAAATTATGTATCTGCCTATAAATAAACTAAAAAAGAAAATAGACTAAATAACAAAGAAACTAAGTTGAAAAAAGGGTACACACCTCGAGACTGAGCTATTTGTGGTGGTGGGGTAGTTATAGCGGAGATGGGTTGTTGGGCAGTTGCGAAGATCTGACAATAGAGAGGGGTTGTTGGGGGCTGAGAGGCTAGCCGAGGGACAGAGAGAGATCTTGGAATCTGAGAGAGGTCGGAAAGGGAGAGAGAGTTTAAAATAGAAAATCGGCATTTATATGAAAAGATAAGTGCGTAAGGCTATAAAAAAATTCAAAAAATCTATGTTTTTAATCCTGAACTTGCAATAACCTCATTAACTTTACCTCCAAATTTATATATATTTTTTTTTAAATCTCGGTAATTTTTTAGGGAATTATTAGAAAGGCCCCCATCCCTGCTCGCCCCTTAATGGATCTACCCTGTCTTTAATTAAAGTATATGTTATAAACTATTCAAGAAGGTACCGACCAGAGGAAATTACTTTCATGTAGTTTTGTAATAAATTGAAGATACAAACATGAGTGGAGTTCATTATTTGCTTTGAAAAGTTGTAAGTTTAGTTTTCAGCGTATTGGAAAAAAGGAGAAAAAATCTCTAGAAAAAGATCTCTCGTATTTTTCTTTGCTTAGAATTGTATATGAAGGGATTTATTTCACTATAATGAGGAAAGGAGTGGCATGTAAATTCAAAGAAAAACCTTAGACCATATCAAAGTATATTGGTTATTTTATAAAATTTGTGTTTGTCAAGATAGAAACACTCCAAACTCAAAGTTTGGTGTGTGTAGTCTTGGATGTCAATGAGCTAGGTATGGGGCGGGTTTGTTAAAATCCTAACTCTTTCCGAGAGAAAAAAAAATTAAATCGAACGCGCCCCGTAACTCACGAAGATTTTGTTAAGTCCCGAGCCGTTTAAATATAAACCCACTTAATCCCCTTGCCCCACCCCATATATATTAAACGGTTCAAAAACAGTTTGGGGTGAGTTTAAACCCGCATTTTTCACTTTTTCTGAAAAATATTATTGTTATATAACACATAACAATAAAGAGTTTATGTAATAATTTCTCAAACAAATAATGCAACCACCTTTTACATCCAACATTTAATGTAAACAAAATATAAAATAAATACAAAGTCAAGCAAAGAAACTAGTACATACAACAAAATAAGTGAAATGTCTCAAATGCACTCCTCAAAGTGTCAATTATTATAAAATGACACAATTAAAATATCCAACATTTTTTTAAATAACACAACTATCAATTGACATTGCCAGCATATCACCATTCCAATATATTCCTCATCAGCTACTCAAACCTGGAAAAAAAACACATTTTTAAAACATATTTATAAAACTTAAGTGAATAAAATAGTTTTATAAAATAAATTTTAATACTTAGTTTAAATAATACCATTAACTCTTCATCATATCATTAAACCTTCATCGGATCAGACTCCTCATCACAAATTGTAGGCCTTGAATTCACAGTAGAAGCCTCATCTAGAAAAAATACAAAAGTAAAATATTCAATTAAGGAAACATTTCTTACATATTATTAGATAACAAATCTATAAAAAAATAATACCTTATAATCCTATTCCATAACCAATCTTGGGTACACACCAACATCTCTAAAAACCGTATTAAGTTGACTACGGAGAGGTCTCACCATTCGACCACGTTTGTGAAATATCGATTCGAGGTCACGGTTGATAACCGAATAACCAATATATCTCGGGCAATTGGTTGTAATATGGGATGCCAAACACCATTCGCTTTTCACAAATTTAAAATGCCAAAATCCGGTATCAACTAACATTATAATAACTGTCAACTAATTTTAAAAAAACAAAGACATTAACATTATACTAACTGTCAATGACAAATAAAATGTTAACTAATTTTAAAAAAATGTCCCATTTGTCTATTGTTTATTAGTGTAATTCATCAAGCTTGTTTATATCAAAATTTCTTAGCACAACATGGTCACAGGCAAGTAAAAAAATCAAATGAACAACAAAATTAATAGATTGCAACCACAAATAGAGAACGCGTACACAAACTATATTTTTAAGGAGAACACAAAAATAGAACATACCCACTAGGATCTCAAGTTGGCGATGAAGACGATGGAGGTTGGTGATGATAGAGGTCTCAGGTCAGTGCTGGTAAGCTGAAGGTCGGCAACAATGGAGATAGCTAGTCCTAGAGGAGATGGATGTCGGCAATGGTCATAGATGATGGAGGCTAGAAGTTGAGGCCGATATGGTCAGCACATTACATGACGTTGAGAGAGAAAAAGGGGGAGGAGTTTGAGAGTGAAATAAAGGGAGGAGGTCGGTGCAGGTGTGAGCTTCGGAGAATGAGAGGGAGCCCTTTTTTGTGTGTAAATGTTAGTAGTGTTAGGATCTTATTAGTTTATATATATAGGTGGTTGGGAAGTGTAAATAATATAACTAGTAAGGGTGTTTAAATAAATGTATAAAATAAAGGGGCGGGTCAATCTTATATATACAAAACCCAAACCCACCCCTAATTGTCAAAACGAGTTTTAAAACCCGTCCCATTAGGGTCGGTTCGGGAATCCTACGGTTAGGTTAAATTGCCATCCCTATGTGTAGGCACCCCATTCTACTCCACAAGGATGATCACACACCAAAGCCTCTCAAAATCCCAAAGACTAAGCCAAACTCATTAGAACAGTCCTAAGAGATCAAAAGGCTAAAAAACATACCAACCACCAAATTCATTCCTAGACCAAAAATATCCTAGGGTCCATGGAAAAACGAGCTTGACTAATCGATCAAGTTCATACAGTACCCATGACCGATCGATCATGTGCCCTATTTTTCTGGCTAGAAAAGAAAGCATCCCTCAACCAGTTAGGGGCATTAAATTGGCACCATAAATGTGATTCTCTATGTCCAGGAGCCATTTTATTAAAATAAGTCCTGAAACTCCCTCTGATTCATCCCAAAACCTCTTTCAAGCATAGATTTGGAAGTTTAACTTCTAACCCTAGATTTTCCACATCATCCAAACCTAATATCGACCAAAAAACCCAATTCTCTATCGTTCTTACTTTTTTTATTCCTTACATGGTACTTTTTCTTAAAGTTAATCTTAGATCCATTTTCAAAAGTGTTGATTCCAAACTGAAATGTTGTCGAAACAAAAAGGAGCACATTTAATTTTGCAGGTACTCTATATTTATCTCTTTTACTTTGAAGTCTTGATATAAAAGCGTGGCATTGTGATATAACACCACCCCAAATCGTCTCTTCATGTTTTTTATGACCTTTAAGGCTTTATCTCTCCCCAAAGGTCATGTCCAAACTACATTGACTTTGATTCTGCTTATGAAGAATACATAGGTGAATTAGAGAAACTTGATCTTTAAAACTGAAGTCAAATCATGTATATATTCATCAATTTTCTTTTCTTTCTCAAAAACTAAACAAAAAACATTAAAAACATGAAACACTCTTGTCTAAGAAAAATGATCGCTGGATTCGGGGATTTCATCTATTATCTTGTTCTTTATGTGGGAAATTTGGTCATTCCTTCACCAATGAGTGACTTTATGAGTGAACCATGCTTACTTTAGTTCTGTTATGAACTCAAATCATGAACATTTTTCACATCTGACCCTACTTAACTCTAATAGAGCCTCTACATGAGGTGAAATTCCTCTTAGTTGTCCCCGTACTACGTGGACTTTGAATCGCCTCTGCGTAAGTACATAGGCTCAATTGGACTGTTAAGCGAGTGTACAAGTCCGACTTTGTACATATTTATCCCTTATTTATATTATCTAAATACACATCCCACACTGCACTGCACAATTTAGGTACATACTAAATATTTTCATTTCATTATTTAATTTACACTATAACATGGTATATAAATAATTTAGATCTACATTTGAGATAGAAGGGGCGGATAGGGTCCATAACACCTTCGCAATTCGTAACCCAGTCCCAAGAGCTTTAACTCTCTCGTTAAACACACAAATCACTTGCCATCACCAGGTCTCTACAGAGGCCTACCCATTCTTTTGTTTGATTTAGGTGAAATAAACTTACGACTCCATTTCAGTTTCAAAAGAGAACAGGGGGTTGGTTATGCGCCGCGGCTAATGACCCCTGTCCTCCACCATATTCCATCCTGAAATGATGTACGAGCGCACACAGGGGGCAGGAGAGAGGCGCGTCACCTCAGGTCCAAGTTCTCACAGTGGCGACTTATCTGGGGAGATTTTCTTAGAGGACTAAACGCAATTTTGTGTAGATCTTTATTTCTTTTAGCATGTTATTACTCTACATTCCAGTATATTTTGATCATTTTTATTTATTATTTTTCTTTTTAAATACCTGATTAGGTAGAAAAACACTAGTACTTCATGCTCCCGTCGGGGTAAGATTACACCTTAGGTATTTTCTTGAACCTTTTTTATGACATATATGCCAGAATACATAAATAATCCTAAGTGAGAATGGCTCTTACCAAAAAATAAAAGACTTTTCAAAAATACGCACACTACTTCACAAGCATAACATCTGAATTTCATTACCTACCCCATTACACTAGGAAACCTAACCATGGGATTAGGTCTAAACAATACAAGTTCGAATAATAGTTTCCACTCTTCTTAGCCTCGTAACATCGTCGTATGTAGAGTGGTATGTTTTTTATGAATATCACTCACGTACCTCGAGTATATCGAGTCATTTCTCCCACGTATTGTCTCTATGAGATATATTGGGAGGCTCGACTAACATATATTCGGGTATATATCAAAATGTCTCTCTCACACATATCCCTGAGGTATATCATGAGGATTTATAGACAAAGAAGAGATCATGTAGCCTCATGGAAAACTTTGCATAACCTTATGCAGTATAACTTTAGGACAACCAAATAAATCATCCAAGAGCTTCACAAAATAGTGAATCTTCTGAGAAGGATTTTGTACCCCCCAATAAAATTTCCTAACATAGGATGGGACTCTAGGATTCATAGAACACACTCAATTTTTAAAATTTCAAACTAGGGGTTGCGAACTAAGTTAGGAGTACTGTATGAAATGGGATATTCCCCGGTCTCACCACCGAAATAAAAAATATGTCTCATGCTTAAACTCACTCACTTTTGATTTCACAAATACGTGTAATTTTTAGTCACCGTATTGAATAAGGGACAAAAGATGCAATTCTCGAACTTTGATATCTCATAATCCCGACAATATGTAGAATGAGAAAACCACATCACTAGTCGACATCCTAGATAGCTTTACAGCCATAAGGGATTAAATTTCAACCCTAGGTCAGGATCATGCCTTCCTCCGAAATCGATTAGCACCGAAAGTCAGGGAGAAAATATGCACCCTACCAAAGTCATGCCTTCGAAAATAATGATAAAAGCTACCAACATCCCTTCTGTAATTAACACCAAAAGCAAGGTCATGGATAAAATAATAGAGGCTCCAACGGATCTTGGATGCCTCATAATAGAATTCTAAGCACTCCAACAGAATTTTTGGTGACTATGACTTTTTGTCGACCTTGCAGACATTCAACGTCTATTCTAATGCCAAACTACCAGATAAGTTCAAGATGTCGAATATCTAAAAGTTCACCATAATGGGATCGACAACCGTCAATCTCAAACTGTATGTCTGAGTCATGTAAGGCTTAGGGGCTTAAAAAGAAACCATATCCCACATATTTGGGCACACCTTATCAGGAAGGGAACTCAAGTGGTTTTTGTCCATTGATGATATGAGAATCACAAGATAGGATGAAAATTTTGGGGAATTTGTGAAGTAGTACAATTACAACGACGATCTTGAAATCACTCATCAGAACTTAAAATGACAAAATAAGAAATCAATAAGCACTTGGGTACCTTCATAGACTATTGGAGGAACAAGTCTGCAAAAATGGTGAATCCACCCGTAAATGAAGAACAAGTGGCCATCATGAAGAATAATTTGATTCATCCATATCGAGATCAATTGAAAAATTAATACCTTCCCCATTTCAAAGCTTTGATGGATGTAGGAGCATAGTTGGAGACGGTCTCATAAATTGACCTCCTAAAAGAAAGACTGACAGCTAAAGAAATTTCCTTCCTTTCTCTAATAGAATAGACCACAAACTAAATGTAACCCATGTCAATGATATTTAGGATACAACCTATGTAACTGTTCCATCCCCATGGAGTACTGAAAGGGTTTAACGCATGTTCCACCCCTATACACTCTCATCAATATAGTTTACCAAGCTCTCAAAAAAGGGGCTTCTCAAGCCCCAGGAACCTAAACCATTACTGGAACTATTACTATAAGGCATCATGAATGATCTTTATTATGAATTCCAATAAATTATGGGATACAATCTAGATGGGTATCGAGCCATGAAATTTTCTATCCAAGACTTGATCGATCAAGGAAAAATCATGGCTCAAATAAAGACAAGGCCTAATGTTAACACCAACCCCTTACCCAACCATGACATAGGGGTACATGTCTCACCACATAAGATAAATCTGAAGATTCATCTATCTTAATCAAGACACTCAATTAAGAAGAAGAATCAGAATAGCCAATATTGGGGAGCCTTGTTAATCAACACTTGGATCATATGGTACCAACACAAACCCACATGTATATTATGGTTCAAGAATTTGGGTCTCTAAAAGCCACAGGGCAAGACCCTATAGAGGTGAGCCTATATTAGCTAATGTACCTAGTCTTCCGGGAAAGGTCCCTTCCTCTGATATCAGACATAATATATAGACACAAGAACCACTATAAACATTAAGAGGTAATGTATGATGAATCAAAACAAGCAGAAGATTACATCAAGA
Organism: Sambucus nigra; assembly: GCA_949130495.1. NCBI lineage: Eukaryota > Viridiplantae > Streptophyta > Magnoliopsida > Dipsacales > Adoxaceae > Sambucus > Sambucus nigra. Next base: position 284,408,665 of record OX422214.1, on the reverse strand, counting down.
GACCATAAATTTGAGAAATCATACCAAAGGCTTGGGTGATGAGTCTGAAACTAAAGATAGTCAGGATTCATGGTCGTAGTCATCTTCGGACAATTCAATAATTTAATTATTTATCAAGGCAAATTGGATGTTTCACATGAATAACCTACTTATTTCTGCTCCATGGTAAAATGAAGAACAAGTCTGCACTTTGGACTTCGATAACATAACGGATTAATTCCTCATTCTGAAATGGTAGTCCTTAGAAGTTGATCACGTGAATCGCTCGGGAAGATTCTATAAAGACCCGATTCTGAACCCCGTCCCTACCGAAGAAAATGATAAGACTAAAGGCAAGGAAATACTCATCGTGGGAATAAATTGAGGAGAATCGAGTCTTAGAACAACTGAAGAAGACACAAGGAAACATTTCCATATATAGGACATGTCTTCCCAACTTCATGGAGATTTTATCCTCAGATAATTTTCTTAAAAAGTTGTACCGATCTCTGTCATCCCAGAAGAGGAAACCATTTGCAGTCTGAAGTTTGCAAAAAGTATTTCCTTTATCAATATGAAACTACCCATGACAGGACCACACTATAACCTAGATTTGAATATCACATTGAACATCTAAGGATAAAGTATTCCCATGGTACTTATAGACCACGGATCTTCTTTGAATGTCTGCCTACTCAGGATTCCAGATGCCTATGAATTAAACATAAGGATCTCATGCCCACCACTCAGGCTATGAGAGCCTATGACAACACTCGATCAGAAGTAATGGGATCTATCAAGCTTAACCTAAAAATCAGTCCACTAAATAGCATTAGAAAATTCGAAGTGATTGACATACCTTTTTCTTTCAATCTCCTCTGGGAAGGTAATGGTTTCGTGAAATCAGACGTATCACTTCCTTAATGAACAAAAAATTAAAATTGCGAGGAGAAATTGATCACGATATTCAGAGACTCTAGTTTGCTCAAAGGGTAAGGCTATATCACTCACGTTCTATAGATTAATATGAAAATGGGGAAATATATATCAGTGGCTTTTAACTTGATCCGCCTGTACAAAACATCTCGATAGACACAAAAGAAGAAATCCCACCACCGTACTCTAAACATCGGTGCTACAATCCATTTACTGATGAAATAAACTTTAACTTTGAATATCTTTGTGTGAAAAACATTGATGATGATGAATGTGCAAATCAAAATAATGAACTAAATTTATATAATGAATAATTAGAAGATCACATAAAAGAGATTGATAAAAAATAAACAAGTCGTGCGAAAATTATAGATGAAATGACGATTGTTAACTTGGGGTCTTTCGACGAGAAGAGAGAAATCAAGATGTGAGCCTCTTTTAATGATCTAGAAAAGTGTGCCCTCATCCAGATCCTCAAGGAGTATATCGAGGTTTTCTCTTAGTCATACGATGACATGTCCAAGATCGACCCCGAGATCGTCCTTCATCGCATACCTATGTACCCTGAATCAAATACGGTCAAACAAAAGATCAGGAAGATTAGACTGAAATGGTCCCTTAAAGTCAAAGACAAAGTCATGAATAAACTCAATGTAGTTTTTCTAAGGGTAGTCGAGTATCCCACATGGTTGGCTAACATTGCACCAGTCCCAAAAATGGGAGGAAATGTAAGAATGTGCATCAAATATAACAATTTGAACAAAGCTAGTCATAAGGATGATTATCCATTGACAAATATCGACATGATCATCAATAACACGACAAATCATGCGCTAAAATCCTTCGTCAATGGATTTTACTACACCAAAATGCTAAAATTGTGACCCTTTATCGGTGAAATCTTGTCACGGTCAAGGATCTTGAGAAAAAAACGCACATGTTGTCAGGTTCCTTAACCGTGACAAGACCCCGTGCACACAACCACTTATTTTTGTCACGATCTTGTCACGATCGACAATTTTATCGAGATTTTATTCCCTAAATGTCACTTCCCATAAAAAAAATCCCTCCTCTCTCTCATCAACCCGGATCCATCTCTCTCCTAGGTAAAAAGTCCTTATTTTTTTCACCCAAACACACACACACACACACACAGACACACACACACACATATATATATATATATATAGAGAGAGAGAGGCAGACTCGTGTGCACACAAAGTTTGCACACGTGCTGGCGCACACCATTTTTTTAAAATATTAAAAAAATATTTTTGAGTTGATTTTTTTAAGTGATATTTGAACATTTCAACAGACCTATATAAAAAGAATCAGCTCAAATTTTTTTTTTCTATTTTTAAAAAATCAGTCAAGCTTTCACAGCTTTTAAAGTGCTTAAAAGCAACAAAAGTTTGACTGATTTTTTAAAAATAGCAAAAAAAGTTTTTTTGAGGTGATCTTTTTATATGGGTCCCCTGAAATTTTAAATGTCACACAAAAAAATCACCTCAAAAATATTTTTTTACTATTTTAAAAAAATAATGTACACACACACACACACACACACACACACACACATATATATATATATATATATATATATATATATATATATATATATATATAAACACTATCAGGCTCTCCAACATATCTCCTAACAACATACCTATGAACATACCCATTTTTTAAAGTAGTGAAAAAAAATTGAGATGATATTTTTTATATGGGTTCATGATATTTCAATGTGCCACTGTAAAAAACATCAACTGAAAATAATTTTTTTTATTATTTTTAAAAAATAGATAAATTTTTTTTTACAGCTTTTACCCTTTAAAACTGTCAGTTTTTACCTATTTTTTAAAAATATCAAAACACATTCTTTTGAGCTGAATATTTTTACAGGGGCACATTGAAATATCATGAACACGGAGAAAAAAATATCACCTCAAGTTTTTTTTTACTATTTTAAAAAAATAGGTATGTTTAATGAGTTATGTTGAAGAGCCTCACTATATATATATATATATATATATATATATATATACATATTTGTGTGTGTGTGTGTGTGTGTATGTGTGTGTGTGTGTGTGTGTGTGTGTGGTGTATATATATACAAATGTAGTTTTAGTTGTTGAATACATGTGTTTGTTTTTTTATAAACTAGTTGTGTTTACATGTATAGCTTTGATATCGATAGAACCATAATGGGAAAACCCTAGGTTTGAACAATTTGATTGTGATATTCGTTTGTTCTTAAATATATGTAGTTGTTTGTTGTAAAATAGTTGTATTTACATGTATGCCTTTGATATTGTTAGAAAATAATGGGGAAAACCGAGGTTTGAACATTCTTACAATGTGAATATTTGTGTTTGTTTGTTGTAAATGTAATCATTTTGGTTAAAGGGGGTTTTAATTTGTTGATTTATTTAAACCTAGGTTATACAAGGGCTTCATTTTGGTATGTATATGCGACTTCGGGTTTCAACCTAGGTTTTTAAATTTGGATTCGATTAATGTTATAAAATATAATTTAACCCAATCTTCTATGTATACGCGGCTTGCTTAGGGTCTTAACATGATAACATTTTAACATTGTTATTTGGACATGATATGTTGTGGGTATGAACATAATCAATTTCCAATTTGGTATATATACGTAACTTAGGGTTTCAACCTAGGTGTTGATGTAAAAAATTAGATTTGACCTAATTATTTTAATCACAGATAAAAAGAATAAAAAAATAATAGACAATAGATTTTTAAAGTGGTTCAACCTTGCAAGAATGGCCTACGTCCACTATTTTTATTATTGTTGACTGTTTGTTTGGAATTCTCGAGGAATGGTTTGCTCAAGAAATTCCGGTCCCCTTCTAATGAGGAGGTTACAATGTATTTATAACCTTGAGGCTATACAAATGAAAGGACGATGCGTTGTTATCTAGTAGACATGTACATCTGTATGATAATAATGAGCATTTAATGCGCAGTCGTCTCCTTGATTATCCTGATTTGAGTGCTCTGTATGCTGTGAAGCTCAGACCGCCTAAACTGCTCGGACCGCCTATGCTGCTCGGGGCCCCTAAGTTCCTTGGGGATCCTTAGTTGCTCGGTGATTTTGAGTTGCTCGATAGAAGTATACATAATTTCCACGTTGGCAGACACGTGTCTGTAAGTGAGTGGTCCATGTCAGCAGACTAAATTTGATACCAATAGAAGCCCCCAATGTTTCATAGTTTGATGTCGAAGAAAAGTATGGGACATTCATCTTGAAAATTGCATTGATTATCAGTTTCTATGATTTTTAGGGAAACGTTGTATATAACTTCATTTTGAATGCATAGTATCGGGCCTCATAAATATTTTAAATGTTCATGACCGCTTCGATTTTTATGCCCCTTTTCTTCTTTTTAGCCGCCGGATACGCAAACGTCCGTCCTGGTAATCATTGATTTTCTCTATTCCCGAGGTAAAGTATTTAAACGCGGCAGAAATCCTATCGTCTTTCACTTTTCAAATCTGTGTCTTCGAACTTTTCATTTCTTCTCTATCTTTTGCATTCGTTTCTTCCATTGTTCGTTGTCAACTGGTTCACTCTTTTCCTGTAAGATTTCCTTCCTTCTCTTTTATTTATTTTGTTCATCATGGTTTACCTTGTTGAATCTCTTGACAAATTTCGTTCTGAATTTTCAATTCCTTCATGGGTCATATTGGAAGAACTTTCTGAACCTTCTGACTATTTTTCTTTGGCTGAGGGACATTGGTTCCCAAGTCTCTTTGTGGCCGAATGTGGCTTTTTTTTCCTCCAAATCCTTTATGTTTGGAGTTCTGTCAATATTTTGACGTTGTTCCTGCAAAAATAGCGCCAAATACTTGGAGAATAGTTAATGGAGTTCATAGGTTGAACCAACTTCATGGAACCCGTTTAGGGATTCCGGAGATTATGTATTGCTACAGATGGGTTGTCAGCGATAGTACTTTTTATTTAAAAACTAGATTTTTGAATAGGGCGTTAGTTGTCAATCTTCCTGATGCCAATAGGGATTATTTTGATCATGGAGTGGTAATGAAAAATTGGCAACACCCTCCATTAAATGGAGATGATGTATACTAAGGTCCTAAATGTCCTCCTTATGGCAATGGGATAGGTTGTTTTTATTTTTTTGAAATCTTATTTTCTTTGTGTTTGATAAAATGTATCACTGACATTTAATTTTTTATTATTTGCAGTTGACAGCAAAAGAAAGTCTCCCAAAGAAACTGATGTTAATTTAAAGCATTTGAAACTTATCTGGAGTTTACACCAATCCGTTGCCGAAGAACATATTAGATCAACCACTTATTTGCTGCAGTACAAGAGCTATACTTCATCTTTTACTGCTCGTCCAGTGGTGGTTAGTCTTGACCAAATACCAGATTCTGAAACTAATTTGGAAGGTTCTTCTTCTGAGTCAATTGCTCCCATTAGTAATCTAATGAAGAGAAGAAGAGCTCCTGCCTTCTTTGATAAATTTGCCTCTACCAATATGGAGGCAAAGAAAAGCAAACAAAATGTCCCAGAAAAAGGGACGAAAGTTATTGATGCACCCCCTCCTACTGCTACCGAGAAAGTTATTGAGAAGACCCCTGGCTCCGAGCAAGATTGTTGATATTACTCCTCCTAGTGAGGTTATTGTCATATCACCAGCTAAGACAACGTCCTTAGTTGAGAATGTTCATGTTCCTCTAAGGAGGTTAAAGAAAAATTCTTCTGAGCGACTTACTGAACTAGTCTCTCAACCTTCCAATGTTGAAAGTAGTGTTCCAACCTTCATTCCTCCAAGCTCCGCTGTGGGCTTAGTAAAATCTTGGACTATTCCAGAAGTCCATGACATTGAAAATACTCTCACTATCTTGGACTATTCCAGAAGTCCATGACATTGAAAATACTCTCACTCGTGAGAGAATTACTGCTCTGGCTGCTCAACACATTGCCTCAGTAAGTATTATTGATTTGAGCCTTCTACTTTTTAATACTATGTTCGTACATTGACTTAGAGTTATTTATTTTCTTAGTTGGTAACGTGTTTCAATAGCATTGTAAAAAGGGATGAAGCCATTAGGGCCTCCAGTTCCTCGGATGGAGTGGAAAAGGCTTTTACTGGATTAACCCAGCCTTTGAAAGACTCTCATCAAAAGTATGAGGAAAATAAAGTTTCTTGGGAGAAGGAGATTAAGTCCATTGAGCAAGAGAGAGATCGAGCTGTGGAAGCCTCCAAGGGATTGGAAAAGAAATTGAAAGAGTTTGAGAAGAATAATAAAGAGCTTGGGGAGAAACTCAAGAATATTGAAGAGCTTGAGAATAAGCTCAAAACTGCTGAAGAGGAAGTTGTTAGACTTCATGATGTTGATCGCCAGAAATAGGAGGTGGAAGGGAAATTGAAGGTTGCCGAGGAACTTCTTATTGAGAGGACTTCCTCGGACAAGGCAAAAAGAAGAAATGATGTTAAGAAGTCTTTCAACGTTGGTTGGGATAAAGGCTGGAACAAAGGCCTGGCTGTCATGTCCTCTCAAATGGAGTTTGCCAGCCTTAAATATTTCAGGGATAGATGGGTTGCATCCCTGCAGGAGCTAAAAATCGCTGAGAATTTTGAACTATTCCAACGACACACTCATGGACCTCCTCCCTCTCCTGGAGAAGAAGAAGAGGATGAAGCTGCCTCAGAAGAATCTTCCATGATAATTGGGAACCGGGTTCCTGCTGTTGAACCTTACTCCGACCAGCCCCAACCAACAAACATTTCTACCAAGCAGCTTTCCTTGCCCTCTGAGAAACCAACGTCTTCATCCAAGCCTTCCGAGGAAGTCTTAGGAAGCAAGGAGAAGGTGTAGAGTTGTTCGGATCTTTTTTTTGCTTTTTTGTTGAATGTAATTTTGGGCTATGTACTTCTTCTTGTGATGAAATAAAATTTGAACTTTGGTTGTTCGTCTTGAATCTCCCTTGTCCTTATTCTGTTTGTATCATCATTGATTCTTTTTATTTCTTTATCTTTGCTAGTTTATGGCCATGATGGAGTTCCTATCGGCTCATGACACATAATTAATGAAAAAATGCAACGATTATTTTAAAGCTGGTTATGCAGCTCTTAGAGAAGCTCAGATAATTGACATCCTTGGATCAGGTGCTTCTGACCAAGAAATTGAAGCTTACCAGTACCTGAAGTTCTTACTTGATCGCGTTGTGGCTAACAATGTGGCCTATTAAGAAATGATTGAGGATATCCAAGGAACTCCAGCAGCAGTACAAAGAGTCCTCCACACTTTTGCACCAAGGGTACGAGAAGAAATATCAACACTAAAGCGCTGAATAAGGATATGATAAATTCATCTCTGCTAACGAGAGGAAAGAGAGCGTTCTAAAGCTTGAAGTTGAAGAGCATATGCATATAGCCAAGTTGCTGGAGCAAGATAACATTGCCTTGCAAGAGGAGGTAAAACAACTCGAGTCTGCTGCATCTTCCTCGGGAGCCTTGGTCCCTGTCAATGATGAAGGTTTTTCTTTTTTGGAGGTGGAAAATGCCGACTTGCGAGATGAGTTAGAAACTTTGAAAAGAGATGGACCCTCCACTTCTACTCATGAACGAGCAAGATCTTCTTCTCATGGACGAGCAAGGGCTGGTCGTATTTCTATTGAAGAAGCAAGAACTCAAGCGGCCTTGGAGAATCAGGCCTTTCAGTTGATGGTGAAGAACCAAGCCTTAGCAGAGATGTCCAAGAAGATTCTGAACCTCAGCGAGCAACTTTCTACACAAAGCTCTGCATTTGAAAATAAAAAACTTATGGTGAAGAATCTTCACGAGAAACAAGAGAGGTTGACTTACCAATTCCATAAACAACCCAGAGAGTTTTGGATGGCTGATTACAATGAAGCACTTTGTCATCTTGATGCTCGTTTAGAACAGTCGAACAACGAAGGGTATAAACAGGTCTGGTTGAATGCTCTTTGTGTTTTAAAATTGGAAAGAGGTCATTTCCTGTGGGATTACTATAATCCTGGTGTTCTTGATTTACCCGTGCCTCCTTTCAAGCTTGACCTTAGTTGGATTTCATCCCGGGCCATTCCTCGCGTTCTAATCTCTGAGTATCTTGATGATTATATTCTTCATTCAGATTTTGAAATATCTCGCCTAGAACACCTGCTTGATCGTCCATCTATAATGAACATCAGAATGCTGCAAGATCTGAACTTCATAAATTCCCCTTATAGTCTTGATGATCCTCCAGCTGGGGTAGACCCTGTATCAAAGGCAGAAGGAAAGAAATCCATAGAGTAGAATTTGTTTAATTGATATCACATGCGATCTGTAATTTATATCATATGTAATTTTTTCTGGTTTTAATGAAGAAATTTTTAGTTTTCTTTGCAATTTAATTGTCATTGGTTTGGAAATATTTTATAGAATATCTCTTTTATTTACTGATGAATATGTGTGTGTATCTGTAGAAAGACAAAAATGTCTTATTTGGTTTTTAAATTATCGGCAAACTGGAGTTCGTGGTAATTAAATACCGACCAACTTGAGTTGGTGGTAATTATTTCCCGACCAACCTGGGTTGGTGGTAATTGAATTGCTGATCAACCTGAGTTGGTGGTAATTATTTCCCGACAAACCTGGGTTGGTGGTAATTGAATTGCCTATCAATCGGAGTTGGTCGTGTTTGTTTCCCGACCAACTTGGGTTAGTGGTAATTTTCTTCCCGACCAACCGAAGTTGGTGGTAATTGAATTGTCGATCAACCGGAGTTGGTCGTGTTTGTTTCTCGACCAACCTGGGTTGGTGGTAATTTACTTCCCAACCAACCGGAGTTGGTGGTAATTTTCTTCCCGGCCAATCGGAGTTGGTGGTAATTGAATTGCCGATCAACCGGAGTTGGTCGCGTTTGTTTCCCGACCAACCTGGATTGGTGGTAATTTGCTTCCCGGCCAACCGGAGTTGGTGGTAATTGAATTGTCGATCAACCGGAGTTGGTCGTGTTTGTTTCTCGACCAACATGGGTTGGTGGTAATTTTCTTCCCGACCAACAGGATTTGGTGGTAATTGAATTGCCGATCAAACGGAGTTCGTCGTGTTTGTTTCCCGACCAACCTGGGTTGGTGATAATTTACTTCCTGACCAATCGGAGTTGGTGGTAATTTGCTTCCCGACCAACCGGAGTTGGTGGTAATTGAATTGTGGATCAACCGGAGTTGGTCGCGTTTGTTTCCCGACCAACCTGGATTGGTGGTAATTTGCTTCCTGACCAACCGGAGTTGGTGGTAATTGAATTTTCGATCAACCGGAGTTGGTCGTGTTTGTTTCCCGACCAACCTGGGTTGGTGGTATTTTACTTATATAGTGTGTAGCACTAATATTCCGAAAAAAATTTATGAATAAAGAGAAATGGGGGAAACATCACTTAATTCATATTGAATTAATTGTATTACATAAAGATTCCAACTACTGATAATACTTTCGTAGATGCTCTGCATTCCATGCATTCTTGAATTCTTCTCCCTCCAGGGTTTCAATCCTGTACGTCCCTAGACGAACAATTTATGTTACTCTGTAGGGTCCGTGCCAGTTTGCTTCCAGCTTATTATTTTTTTGGATCAGTTTTTTCAGCACATAATCTCGTTCTTTCAGATCACACTTCTTCACCCTTTTATTATAGAACAAAGTTGTTCGTTGCTGATAAGCTGCATTCCATATTACTGCTTCTTCCCTGACTTCCTCGAGCATATCCAGGTCTAATCTTCTCATCAAATCGCTAATAGGGAAGTTAAAATTAAGTACCCTGTGCGTGGGTAGACCCAATTCAGCAGGTATCATAACCTCACTCCCAAATGCTAGCATGTATGGAGACTCTCCAGTTGCTGTTCACGGTGTGGTGTGATAAGCCCACAATACAGAGTGTAGTTCATTAATCCAATTTACTTTTGCACTATCTAGTCGTTTCTTCAATCCATTTAGTAGTGTTCTATTAGTCACCTCAGTTTGTCCATTGCTTTGTGGGTGACCTGGTGCAGAATGAGTTTTCAGAATATTGGATTGATGACAGTATGCAGCGAACTCCTCGTTGTCAAACTGGGTTCCATGGTCAGTAATGAATGCATGTGGGAGACCATATCTGTAAATAATGTTTTTTTCCAAATGAGTTGATAGACTTTGTCGTACTTCATATCAATAAGGGGTTCAGCTTCCACCCATTTGGTAAAGTAATCCACAGCGACTACGAGGTACTTGAATCTTCCCTTGGTCATTGGGATTGGCTCGACCAAGTCTATTCCCCACATGGAAAATGGCCAAGGGGACGTTATGAGTGTTAGAAATGCCTGAGGAGTTCTTCGAATGGATGAGAAACGTTGGCATTTGTCGCACTTCTTAGCATAGGTTGTGCAATCAGCTCTCATCGTTGGCCACTAGTACCTCTGTGTGGTTATTCTTGGTAAGAGCATCCGACCAGCCACATGGGCTCCACAAGACCCTTCATGAACCTCTTCGATCAAATCTTTCACTTCAGAGGGATTGACGCGTCTTTTTATCCCTGCTATAACCCCTCGTCTGTACAAAATGCCATTGGTCAACACATAACGAGCAACTTTAAACTTTAGTTTCTTGACTGTGAGTTTATCAGTTGGTAAAGTACCATCTTCAATATAGGCTCTGATTGGATCCATCCAGGATGGTCCTAAGTCAAGATCAATGAAATTTATCATTAGATCTTCATCTATGCTCCGACCAGCTAGAATCTTTATTGGGATTATTCTTCGTAGCTCGGTGCGGGTGGATGATGCTAGTCGATCTAGGGCATCTGCTCTCGCATTATCCAATCTCGATATTCTAATCATCTGAATAGAAATAAAACTTGATACTAACTCCATTGCTTTTGCATAGTACTTGATCATTAATTCTCCCTTTGCTGCATATATCCCAAGAATCTGATTTACGATTAACTGCGAATCGTTGAATACCACAATCTGCTATGCCTTCATAATTCTGGCTAGACTTAAACCTACAATCATTGCTTCATATTCGGCCTCATTATTAGAAGCTTTAAATTGAAAGCACAGAGCATACTCCACATCAATCTCAGCTGGACTTTTCAAAACAATCCCTGCTCCACTGCCTACAGTGCACGAAGAGCCATCCATATACAAATTCCATATGGGTAACTTATTATTGAAATTTTGATTAGAGAGTGTTCCTCGGTGCAATATCTGGTACTTCCTCTTCTCCTCTCTCAGTACTTCTCGCTGCTTGTCAGTCATCTTTTCTTGCTCGTCAACCGACTTAAGTTGGTCGGGGTTTAAATTTGATGATCCTGTAACATCCACAGGTTGATCAATTTTCAAATCCTATTCTTCGGAGGCCCTTTCTTGAGTAAACTCTGCGATAAAGTCTGCTACTGTTTTACCTTTGAGTGAGGACCTAGGCTCATAGATTATGTCATATTCATCGAGCTCCACTTCCCATTACATCAATCTTCTCGATTTCTCCGGTTTATGCAAAGCTTGCCTTAATGGCATATCAGTGTACACAATTATAGTATGGGCTTGGAAGTATGGTCTCATTCTTCTGCTGGCTTCAAACCAACCTTGGATATTTGATTTTTTCTCCTCGAAAAGCTTTGCTAGTGTAGTAGATTGTTTTCTGCACTCCACCTTCCATTCTTATCAACGTCGAGCTAATTGCGTTCTCTAAAACTGCCAGATATAAGTACAATCTCTCTGCCATCACTGGTCTAGATAGCAAGGGAGGTGTTCCTAGGTACTTCTTTAGTTCTTGAAAGGCCTCCTCACATTCATCATTCCACTTAAATGTTTTTTGGAGTGTTTTGAAGAAGGGGAGACATCTATCTGTTGCTCGTGACATAAATCTGTTGAGTGCTGCTACTTACCCTGTGAGACTTTGCACCTCCTTTTTTGTGGTTGGAGATCTTAACTCTAGTAAGGCCTTGATCTTCTCAGGATTTGCTTCAATTCCACATTGATTGACAATATATCCGAGGAACATTCCTTCTCGTACCCCGAATATGCACTTAGTGGGATTCAACTTCATTTGATATTTCTCTAGTTGATCAAAGGTCCGACCTAGGTCAATTAGATGATCAGCAGCTTTCTTGCTCTTTGTCAGCATATTGTCAACATACACCTCCATATTATCACCTATCTGTTCTGCAAACACCTTATTCATCAGCCTCTGATACATCACACCTGCATTTTTAAGACCGAAAGGCATAACATTATAGCAATAAGTTCATTTTGGGGTGATAACAGAGGTATTCTCCCTGTCTTCAGGTTTTATTTTGATCTGGTTGTAACCAGAATAAGCATCAATGAAACTCAACAATTCGTGTCCCGAGGTAGCATCCACCAACTGATCGATTCGAGGTAAAGGATAATGATCCTTTGGGAAGGCTTTATTAAGATTAGTGAAATCCACACACATTTTCCATTTGTTGTTTTTCTTCTTTACCATTACCACATTTGCTAGCCAATCAGGATATTTGACATCTTCAATAAAAGAGGCTTTTTGCAGTTTCTCTACTTCTTCTTGTATGGCTTGGTTCTTCTCGGGACTAAATACCCTTCATCGTTGCTTCACTGTCTTGATTTCCTTGTTCACATTGAGCTCAAGACACAAGAAATTTGGGTCTATCCCTGTCATATCTTCGTGACTCCATGCAAAAGTCTGCTTTCTGCGTCTTAGAAATGCTATCAGCTCTTACTTTATTGACACATCTAGTGACGCACCGATTTGAGTTGTTTGTTCTGGATGCTCGTCGTCCAGAATGATATTTTCAGTAGCCTCCATGACCTGGCCCTTAATGAGCTGAGACTCATCTCTTGGGTCTAAAGTCCAATCTCCGCATCTTCTATCTCATCTACCTGATAAGTAGTAGTCTTCTTCCTGGATTCTTCACGCTCTTCTTGCTTGGCCGATGAATAGTAGCATTCCCGAGCTACTTTTTGGTCGCCCTTCACCACTCCTACTCCAAAGTTGGTTGGGAATTTTAAATATTAATGTACAGTAGATGGTACTGCTTCGAACTTTTTCAAACCTACCCTTCCCATGATGATATTGTAAGCGGATTGGACATTTTTATCCATCACAAAAAAGCGTACTCTTTCTATTCGACAAGCAGGCCATGTACCTATGAACATATCCAACTTGATCGTCCCAAGTGGAAAAACTTTCTCTCCAGTAAAACCAAGAAGGGGCCTATGATATGGTTCCCACTGGGATAACTTTAGATTCAAACTATCAAAACATGGGTAGAACATGATATCTGCCAAGCTACCATTATCCACTAATACTCGTGAAATCATTACTTCCTTAATTCTCATTTTGATCACCAATGGGTCATCATAAGGATATAGCACTCCTGCGAGGTCATTCTTAGAGAAACCGATGACCAGTTTGTCCTTGTTCACCTTCCTCGGACGATCATCTTCAGCCAAATTTATTCGTTGTATGTATGAGCAAGCTTAAGCCTCATTAAGGTAAGCTTTCCTTTCTGCGGTAAGATCTCCTCCTCCTGCATCACCACCTGTAATGACATTACACTCAAATGATCTAAGTGGATTGAAAATACCTCACGTTCTGGCTGTCTTGGTCTTTTGGGGAGATTGGGGTCATCTTCTGGATCATCTTCATGATCTCTTTTCTTGTCATCTGTTGTCCGAGGAGGAGATTTAGACCATTGCCTTCCTCGTTCGCTAGTTCGACCACCGCTTTGACGATCAACATACTTGGTCAATTTTCCTCGTCTAATGAGTGCTTCAATTTCATTCTGAAGAGCTATGCAACGCTTGGTCGTATGACCGTGATCTTTGTGGAATTCGCATTATTTAGACTTGTCTCTCTTATCAGGATCTTCCTTCATTTTTGTTGGCCAGGCTAGCTCCTCGATGTTCTTGATCTCTTCCAGAATGTGATTTATATCCACTTTCAAGGGAGTATAATTTCCGTATTTCTTCATCTGTTTCAATACTTGCTTACCCTTTGATTGCCTGTTACCACCATTGTTCTTTTGATCCTTTTTTTTTATTTTTCCATCTTCCGTCTTGGTCTCCTTAGTGTCTGCATTCTTCTTTGCATCCATGGCTTCTTTGGCATTTATGATTTTGGTTGCTTTTGCCATCAATTATGCCATGGTCCTGGGCGGATCTTTGGTTAAAGTGTAGTATAATATATTGGGTAACAGTCCACTCATCAAAGCAGTAATTTCAGTTTTCTCCTCATAATCAATTACTTTCAGTTTCTCGTTATTGAAACGAGTAATATAATCCCTGGTGCTTTCACCTGTCTTTTGTCTAACACTTAGAAAATGTGCTACTCGTTTGACTGGCTTTGCTCCAATATAGAAATTTCTAATAAAGAGTTCTGCTAGCTGAAAGAAAGTCACAATTTTTGCCCGAGGAAGGTTATTGTACCACATCTGAGCAGATCTGGTAAGAGTTCCTGAAAATGCCCTGCATTGCATCTCGTCTGGAATAGCATAGATATCAGCAGTTGCTTGGTATTGTTCTATATGGAGAACAGGATCAGTTTTTCCATCGTATTTTTGTGTTACTATCGGGGCTTTGAATTTTGACGGTGTGGGAAAGTCCACAGTCTCTTGTATGAATGGTGTTCCTCGGACAAAAGTCCTTTGTAGAAGATTTTTTGTTTTAGCCATCTCCCCCAATTTATCTTCCAACCTTTGAATTGAGCCCTTCCATGCATCATTTCCTTCCTCGAACCTATTAGTTCGAGCAACTGATTGTGTTGAATTGGCCTCTTTGGATCTTTCATGATGAGCAGCTAGTCGTGATTGGGCAGAGCCTTCTTTTAAATCAAATGGTCATTGAGAGTTCCTTGACACAATCCTAGGGAGACTTCTATTCCTCCTAGGACCCAGACGATCAAAAGGAGAGACTCTACTCAACCTTTCAAGAGCACTTTTCCTCTCTGGAGATAGAGCGATGTTTTTTCGAGTGTCTGTAGCTCTTACCGTCCAAGCTGATAAGAAGGATCATTAGATCTCTCAGTAAAATATGAATCACTAGTTCGCGAAGAGAGTAAAAGAATATTTCTTTGAACGCTTCGTTGTCCTGATTGGGATGGGACTCCGCCTTGAACGGTTTGTATGAGTTGACGCATGGTTTCTTGCATGGCCGTTTGCCCTTGGGCCAAATTAGCCATTATACCAGCAAGATCTGAAAATTTTGGGGGAGTCGAAGAATTCGGGGGAATCCCAGTGTTTCGATTACTGGATTTCGAATTATCAGCCATTGATGATGAGTTATTTTGGTGAAAAATGCTAATTACAGTCATTTCCCACAGACGGCGCCAATCTGCTGATGTAAAAAATTATATTTGACCTAATTATTTTAATCACAGATAAAAAGAATAAAGAAATAATAGACAATAGATTTTTAAAGTGGTTCAGCCTTGCAAGAATGGCCTACGTCCACTGTTTTTGTTATTGCTGACTGTTTGTTTGGAATTCTCGAGGAATGGTTTGCTCAAGAAATTTCGGTCCCCTTCTAATGAGGAGGTTACAATGTATTTATATCCTTGAGGTTGTACAAATTAAAGGACAATGCGTTGTTATCTAGTAGACATGTACATCTGTATGATAATAATGAGCATTTAATGCACAGTCGTCTCCTTGATTATCCTGATTTGAGTGCTCTGTACGCTGTGAAGCTCGGACCGCCTAAACTGCTCGGACCGCCTAAGCTGCTCGGGGCCCCTGAGTTCCTCGGGGATCCTTAGTTGCTCGGTGATCTTGAGTTGTTCGATAGAAGTATACATAATTGCTATATTGGCAGACACGTGTCTATAAGTGAGTGGTCCATGTCAGCAGACTAAATTTGATACCAACACTAGGTTTTGAAAATTGGATTCGATTAAGGTTATAAATTATAATTTAACCCAATTTGGTATGTATATGTGGATTGCTTAGTATTTCAACATGATAACTTATTGATGTTGTTATTTAAACATGATAGGTTATTAATTAGATTGCGATTGTGTCTGAGTTAACTAATGATTCAATGACCCACTAAGATAAATTAGTTTATTAAAATACCCCATTTGTTCACACATGGTAGGTGGCAATTCCTACAGGTTGTTATGGGGTATCCTCTATACAAAGATTGCATGGGAGAGAGAAATTGAGCTGACGAGTTTGTAAAATTCACAAAGAGGTGTCTCGATGATGAAGAGTTCTCATGTCCTTATGCACGTTATAAAATGGTAAAGTGTTTGAGTGGAAAATAGTTGAATTACATCTTCTTAGATGGGGTATGCAATATAATTACTGGGTGTGGGTTTTTCATGGGGAAATACATCATCCATTTCACCCCGACCAACCTCCACTACCAATGTCAAGTACGACAATGGTGAAAGGATAAGTGGATTCCCCCGTAAAGCATAATATTCTCTATGATCTAATAAAAGATTCTTATGGAGTTCATGTGGTGGAATACAATGAGAATTTTGATAGGTAATACAATGAATATTATGGCGGAGGTTCTAGTGCTCATGACGGTGTTGGGATAAACCTTGACAATGACTGTCAAAGTTTAAAAGCCAAATAAACCCAACCGTTATACCCTAATTGAGGCAAAAATCAAACAACTTTGCATGACATGGTTGGTTTACATAGTTTGAAGAGCCGTATTGGTTTATCTGAAAATAGTGTGACTGGACTCCTAAATTGGGTGAACGGTTTACTCCCCAAATAAAAAACAATTCCAAGTAACTATCCGAGTATGAAAAATATTTTTAAAGGTTTAAGAATGAAGTATAAATCAATTCATGCTTTCAATTATGATTGCAAACTATACCAGAAAGAGTATGAAAATCTCTATCATTGTTCGGTATGTGAGGAACCTAGATATCTGCCAGAGCATGGTTATAATGATAAGAGTGGTGCACTTTCAAAACTGCCTAAAAAGGTATAAAATATTTACCTATTGGTACTAAGTTGAGAGATTGTTGATAATACCATGGGTAGCGGAGGCAATGACTTGGCACACCAGGGAAGAAGTAGGGGATAATCTCATGGGTCATCCCATGGACTCAACTGTTTAGGAAAATATAAATTTAATTACCTAGATTTTCTAATGAACAACATGACATTCGTTTAACAATATCAACAAATGGGTTCAATCAATTTGTCAATCTAATCACCAATCAAATTGTATGAATGGTGATCTTAGCAATACTAAACCCCCTCCTTCGTTCTGCATGAGACCAGAATTATCGATATTATCTTTGTTAACACCTGGGCCAAAGACACCAAGTGATGACATTGATGTATACTTGGCACCATTGGTAGAAGAATTGAATGGGTTGTGGGTAGTAGGTGTGAAAGCAATTTACTCTAGAAAATAAGAAGAGTTCACGTTAAAAGCAATGTTGATCTAGGAAATTCATGATTTCCCAGCTTATGGGACTTTATCGGGTTGTAATGTTCATGGTTACTTTGGGTGTCCCATTTGTGGAAAGGAAAATGGATCTCAACATCTCAAAGATAATGGAAAAATTATATGGCATTCTTATAGGAGATTCTTGCCTCCCAATCATAGGTTTAGATTTGATAAAGTAACAATTTTTTTCCTGGGGTGGGGTCAAATATAGGGTATCTACGAGAGATCTTTTAGGTTCAGAAATTGAAAGAAGGTCCTCCTAATGTGGATCTAATGTACCGGTGAAGAATCCTAAATTCAAGAATGTCAAGCATAAAAGACCCATGTTGAGAATGAAGCTGAGAAAGGGATGACATAGTCTAGGAGGTAAATATTATTTGGCTTTCCATATTAGAAGGGTAACCCCATGCTCCTTGTATTAAATATGATGAATGCTGAGAAGAACATCATCGAACATCTTATGAGCATATGTCTAGGTGGAAGTCATTCGAAGGATGGAGAAAAAGCATGACGTGATCTTAAAGTGTTGAAAATTAAGTCGTAATTATAGTTGAAAGAAGACAGTAGCGGGAGGAATATAATCCCTCTGGGTCATATACTTTGACGAGCGAACAAATGAAGGTGCGTTTAGACACACTGTATAATTTGAAAGTTACCTCTAATTTTCCATCAAATTTGCACAGGATTGTGAGTTATTCCACACATGATCTATAAAAGTGTAAGTCTCACGATTGGAATGTGATCATGTAACTGGTCCCTTTATTGTTCAAGCACTATTTCTCTAAGAATAAGGATTTATGTAGGGAAATTATTCATATTAGTCTTTTCTTCACACTCTTGTACGCAAAAGTTGTTAATCAAAATCACATCATGGCTCCCAAAGCAACTCTAGTTGAAGCAACTTGTGTGTTGAAGCTATAATTTCCCCTGACATTTTTCAACATAAGTATATTCACTTATTGGTGCACTTATGCGGTGAGGCGCTTCTTTATGGCCCAATAAAATATCGATGGATGTACCCGTTTCAAAGTTTGATGAGAGTTTTCAAAGAGTATGTTAGGAGTACGACACTAAAAGATCCATTGGGAATGAATACATTAATTTAGAGGCATCCATTTTCTCCAGGGAATATATGCCTAACTCTAACATTGTAGATGATGGAGATGAGTTCGCTAATGAGGGTGGTCAAATCTTGGTCAAACAAGTTAAACTGACAAGTTTACAACATGATCAAGTGATTCTTTATGTGTTTGAAACCCGTGAAGATGTCGACGAATGGAGAGAGTATGTTCATGTTATAATTTTACATCGTGTTGTTGTCTTATATACTTGTTAACCTTCTTAATAAATTTTATCATTCAATGTGGAAAATATAATGTGTTCGGGGGCACAACAAACAATAAATGAATGTTTCACATTCAGACATTGAATTTAGACTTTGGGTGTCACATGAGGTAATTATTAGGTCAAATGTTTAGACAATGTTTCAAGAGGAGAATTATAATAACTCAATTCAAAGGTTGGAATATAAGATTGGAAGTCTTATCAAGAGACGAGACCTCACTAAGAGGGGTTACATGGATAGCTCACCCTTCGTAGCAAGTATTACCAGTTATCCGACACTAGTCAAGTTCAAACCACCAGTTAGGGATGGAAATGGATCGGTTTGGGGTCAGGGAAAGCATCCCCATCCCCGTCCCCGTTAGAAATATCATTCCCTCTCCCCTCTCCGTTCCTCGCTGTTTCTTTTTTTTTAATATAAAAAAATTTATAAACAAAAATCACGGCATGAGGGTTTGGTCTCTCCATTTTCATGAAAGCTTTCATGGAAGTCTTACACACACACACACACACACACACAAATATATATATATATATATAATTAATAAAGGTAAAAACAAAAATCATCTATAAACATAAATTAACTGAGTTATCACGGTTGGAGGTTTTGGCTAGCATGCAAGTTTGTGTTGATATTGTGGAAGTTGAATCAGTGAAAACCTTCCACTAACACAAACATCAGGAGATTATGGATTTTTTGGGATGTGTGTATGAGGCTTCCGGTGGTTGAGACACGGAAGGGACCAAGGTTTGGTAGCAAGTAGAGATGAGGGAAGAAACGGCTAGGCCAATTTTGTTGGGTTTGGTATGGTTACATAGGTAGGTGGTTTTATAGAGTGGGAGGAAGTGAGGCGGAAGAGCAACTTAGAAGAAATAGGGTTGAGGGTGTAGGACCTTTCTTTATTGTTATATATACACACACACACACATATATATATATATATATATATATATATATATATATATTAACAATTTGGGTATCGTCATGGGGACCAGATGCTATACCCGAAACCGACTCGAATTTGTTTGGGGATTTTTTTAACTCCCCGAACCCACCCCGATTCCCAAAACTTAATCCGCATACCCAACCAAATAGGGTCGAGTATGCACAGAGACCCGAATTTTTGAGGAGAATTGCCATCCCTACCGCTAGTGGTGATGCCCAAGTATGATGGGAGTACCAACCCAGTTCATCATATAGAAATGTATCAATATGTGGTCGACATATACTTTTTACCTAATGAGATGAATTGTTAGCCATTTTCTGGCACCCTCACTGGCGCTGCCCACATGTGGTACATGAGATTGCAAGGGGGAAAGTTACAAATTTCAAGGAGCTAGCCATAGATTTTATTTATAATTTTTGTTTCAGCATGAAGCCAGCCAAACGAGTGACCTATCTATTGAATGTGAAACGAGGTAAGGGTGAACCATTGAGATATTTTATATCTCGGTTCAATAAGGAGAAGTTGGAAATCGAAGACTATGATGAGAACATTGTGATGACAATCCTCATCAGTGGGATGCAGCCAGAACAAATTTATTGGACCCTCTTTAAGGATTCTCCAAAGTCCATTACTAAACTTCTAGCTAAGGTTGGTAGAATCATGAATGTGGAGGAGTCCATGTCGGCCAAAAAGGGAGACCAGAGAGTCAGGCGGTAGCAAGTCTTGGCAAGGCCGAGATAAAGATAAAGACAAAAAAAGCCAAGTGAAGACAAGTTTGCTAAGTATGCGTGTACACGACTTGAAATGTGTGCTTTTATACACCCAAGTACAGGCGATTGTGTAAGTAATAATATCCGGTAAGACCAAGTGTCGAACCACTGAGAAACGTTAGTTTTTATTTAAAAACTTATTAAACCTTTTAAATTAGCTTTGAGAGAGTCTAAAACTAAAAAAATAGTGAAGATGATATGCTTGAATTTAATGACTTTAATGTTTACTAACTACTTAAAAATTAACTTAAAGTGAGATTTAACTAAACCATCTAAAATTATCAAATAATTATAATGTAATTTAAACTATCAAAGTAACGCCAATCATGAGAAAACAACTAAGTAAAGCGAGTAATAAAATATCTAACTTAACTAACAAGGCACAAATTAAGTTATTGAATAATGGAGTGAATTTCTACACTATTTTAATTTTTTTGGAGGGAAATTAGGCACTTATGAATACATAATAGTCATGTAAATTGCATGCTTTGCAAATATGATTCTCTCAACTTTAATCAATTCCACGGTCTAAAGTAATTCAAAATTCATAAATTAACTATATGGAAATTACGTGATAAGAGCCATATTTTTAATAAAATAAACCTGAATTTTGTCAAATATTAAATTCCATTCCTTTTATTGCTATTGCTAATTTAATCATTAAACATAATTAAGTACATGATAATTGGCGAGGCGGTGGGAATTAAACTACCAATAAAAATATATAGAATTTTTTGCGTGAAGCACATATGTCTTATAAAAAGTGCATAACATATTTCACATTTGTTAAGGTCGGATCATGAAAAATTCCTGAATTAATTAAATTTATTGACTTGATTAAAATAAGGACATGTCAATCATCCATAATTATTAATTCATGATAAGCACCTAATAAATAATTTAGTCTAACATTATATAATTAATTAGCATGCAACCCGCGCGATGCGCGGGCGTCTAACAATTTTAAAATTACATACCCATTTGGATTTATAAAACTCAATTTTTGGTAAATATTGAAACACGGTTGTGTGCATAGATAGTTGTAATATGTTATCGAACATTGTATCATGTTTAATAGAGTAATGAAGTTTTTATATGCAAATTTTACCTATAAATAGGAATGGGTTTGAAATTATTATTTCGTGTCATTTATAAAATCAAATGGTATGAGAAACAAAAGGCAACATTTTTAAGACTATGATTATAGATCTAACATAGACTATCCCAAATTATAAATTACCATACGCATAGACAACTTGAAGATATAAAAACATTAAGAAAACAAATTATAATTTTTTAAACTAATGTATAAGTATTACACATTGTATATTTATACAAATATAATTAAATGACCAAGGTACTTTCAAAAATGTAAAATTTTAACATTAGGGTACAATCCTCATGGAATAAATTTTATTTTCCTCACATGATTAGTATTGAAGCAATATACATACATCCCGTTAATTTCCAATTAGAATAATTAGGCTACAAAATTATATGTTCTTATAAAATTATATGTCCTGGTAATTTATTTAAACAAATATAAAACCAGGTCACATTTTATGTTATAAGAAGCTAAACTTCATGATTACCCTAATAAAAAAATTGCAGAATAGAATGTTAGTTAATGGTTTTGTATTCACAGGTAATATACCAAATAGGTTGTGTGCATGAACCAAGTCAATGGTTTTGTCTTCACATGTAGAATACCAGATAACTTGTGTGCACAAACCATTTTAAGCAAATTAAAGAAAGAAAAAACTTTGAAGAAACTATTATTTAAGATTTTTACTTTGAGATGGAGTAATGGTTTTCTTTTTTGGTACAGAAGTACGTAAGAATACACACCTCAACTTATATAATTTTACTTTAATCTATCATCTTCTTTAACCATATATCATACACATAAGGTAAAAACCTCAAAACCAACCAAGCAATGAATAAATACAGTAAACGTATTTTATTATAGATTATATTTACATTTATTTGGCCTTATATTTATCACACAAAACTAAATTCAATAATCTTCTGAAAGCAGATGCAAATTAGATAGTAAAAATAAAAATATAAGCAAAAAAACAACAATAAAATATAAGAAGTTAACTATTACCTTAAGGTTCCCTACTCGATGATCAATTTCCTCTATTTTTCACAACACTCGTCCTTTTGCCCAAATTTGAAAATAGCCTTCCATTTGTTTATACAATAATCGTTGAGTGGAAGCTGGGTAATTATATAAGTAGATCGATTAATTATAAAAAAAAATAAGGAAGAAAATTACCCAAATCCATGATCAACACATAATGAGTATGGTGCAAATATTTCTTTGGCATAATGTATCTCCATCATCTGTCCAAATATCGCATGGTTTACAGCTTGAAGAAAAAAATATGAAATAGATAGGGTAAATGAAAACAATGAATAATGGAAATGATTGGGATATGAAGCTATAAGGATAAATGGAATAAATTGGAGAGATAGATTGTAAGGACGTTATTTTATTATTCGGCTTACATGTGAGTATGTCGTATACCGCTACAACTGTCGAAGAAATATTCAAGATCATTCATGCATCAAGACCGATCCGAATATCAAAGTTTTTCTACATTCAAGCCTCCGTGAGATTAATTTTAGTAAGGTTATGTTTAAGTACCTTAATGGTTCACTTAGAGTATTGGGATAAGTTTTACAAAATATTTTCTAAATGTTGGAGCGGAGTTTTTCGTCAAAGAATTTTTTTTCTAAGTGCTGAGGAAGACTATTTTCTGACGAAACAAAAATAAATATTTATTTTTTAATGGCTCGTTCGAGCGACAAGGATATGTCGCACGAAGTTGTTTGAATGACACGTGTCATCATTCGAGCGACACTAGTATCTCGTTCGAGTGATGCGCCACCTTAAATTTTTTATATTTAGCATGTTAAATAGCTCCATTTTTCTTAAGTAGACTTGCGTTTTTATCAGATACGAAAACTGCTTTGGCAGAATCATTGTCTTCTCACTTTTAGGGTTTTAATCCTCTTTGTTTTCAAATCACAAGATCCCAATAGTTTATGTGAATTGTTTTGGAACCCAAGAGCATATCTTTGTTAAAGTTTCTCTTGTAGATAAGATCTCTACTGCTGATTTAGGTGCCACTTGAGGGATGTACTGGGCTGACTGATGGCGCGTCAATAGAGAATACTCGTGGGTGTTCCTGGGCTGACTAAACTGTAGTTCGTGTGGATTTGCTGCGGAATTCCATTGCTCATTTAGGTTGCGACCTATGTGGATTTTTTGAGGTTAATCCATTGCATATTTCATTATAATTATTATAGTGAAATAAAAGGTTTTACCCGAAAGGTTATTTTTTCCTGAAATCTGTGTGTCAGTAATTATTTAGGTTGGTTTGATTTATCCACACGTAGTTGCATGTTTTAGGGCTGAATAAATTTGGATTAAAAATTGACACCGCTTAAATAAAGTTAACTTTGAAATTTGTAAATTTGGTTTAATCAGTATCGCGCATACGTTTTACAAATTGGTATCAGGGCAGGTTACACTAATTTATTGTGTATTCCTATTTCCGCAAAAACTGTGTGATATTGATTATTTTTTAAAAATCTATTTTATGAAAAATCTCTATCACGCATACATTCACAAATCATAATTTTTCCAATGGAGCACTTATGTAATCGGATGCCCCCCTTTGGTGACACGAGTCAGAGTTTTGATGATTTAAATAGTTTGAATTTGTCGTTTGCTAAAAGAATTGATTTTTCGGAAAAAGAAAATTATCGTTTTAAATCAGCTATGGATATTTTGCAAATGGTTCAAAATCAAAGAAATTTTTATCATGAGAAATTTGTTTTTTTGGACCATGACTTGAATGCTTTAAAATTTCCAAAAAGGAGAGTGATGATAGAGTCCTAGTTTTAGAAAAAGAATTGGAGGACCTTAAAAATTCTAAGATTTGTATTTGTGCCAAAGTGGATAAAAATATTTTAGTCGATGAGCTTGTGGCACGTGGGGAGACTCTTAGGGATAAGTGTGCGTATTTTAAGAACGAACGTGATAACCTTCTAGGAGTTATTCAAAATTTAGAGAACGAGTCCCTAAAATTGAAAGAGTCTAATTCTTTGCTTGAGTAAAAAC
Source organism: Sambucus nigra (assembly GCA_949130495.1). Taxonomy (NCBI): domain Eukaryota; kingdom Viridiplantae; phylum Streptophyta; class Magnoliopsida; order Dipsacales; family Adoxaceae; genus Sambucus; species Sambucus nigra. The sequence continues at coordinate 284,384,113 of OX422214.1, read as the reverse complement.
ATTTTGAGATCAAAAATGATTTGACAGACTCGAGTAATGTTGGTAGCATTGGTAGTAGCTCGTCCTATTATCATGTTTCGAGTGTTAAAGACAAGACCATTTATTGTTTTAGAAGGTCAATAAATCCCAAGGACGTAAGAAAAGGTCAACCCATAGTTATCGTTCTACCTGTTTACACATGTTCACATTATGGTAGGAAAGGTCACCTTAGGCGTTTTTGTTTCGATCTTCGAAAAAGTCATAGGAAGTTGAAGTCTAGTGTTTCCTTGGTTCCCAAAACCTCCATGCGTCTTTACACACCTATTTGGGTTAGTAAAACACTTTTAGAGGCACTAGATGTTCTCGATTGCTTGCACATGATTCTTCTCTTGCTATATAATACATATGATTGTGTTCGCATGTTTGTCATATGCCGATTATGTTTCATGATATATTCTTGATAGTGTTATGACTTGTGTACTTTTTGTATTAGTTTTAATTTTTAAGAAAACTTTTGAAAAATACAAAAAGATTTTATTTTGATAAAATTTTTGAAAAAGTCAAAAAGAGTTTTGTATTTTTTTTTACATCATATATGAATGGACATTTAGGATGACCGAGTCATAATTTCACTCCATATCCATGTGACGATTTGATAGTGTTTTGATATGCGTCATCATTTCATTTATGTGCTTTACAATATTTAGAGTCATTGAGATGTGATTAGTTGTTACTACATACATGTTTGACTCGTGAGTTTCTTTAATGCACACTTGTATGGATTTATTTGATTATTGTACTTGGTTATCTCATATTGGTCGGAGTGTTGTCATCTCAATTATGTCTCTAAAATGAACCATATGCGATAAAACTTGACAATGAAAGTAGAGCATGTAAGGATCATTTATCGTGAGGATTTAATTGCAATAAAATATGATGAGTGAAACACGGGAAAGGGCTGCGAGCGTACAAAATAAAATCATCATGAAAGCCACCGTTTAAAAGAGCCCAAAAAATTGAAAGGCAATAAAAAGATAAATATGCCAAAAAGGGGTCACCTCAAAAGAAAAAATAAATGCATAATTATTTATGAGGGAATTTGGGTGGAAAGTAATGAAAAATGGGTTTACACGTCCTGACAGCGTCATGAAAAAGTATTTACATAGTTTTAGACTTTATTGGTGTAGGAATCATTCTTGACTTTGATGTGTTTATGGATTGAGTCGATGTCATTTAAATTCAACACTTTCGACACCTAAGGACGATTTTGAGATTCATTCGTTAGGAGTACACATATTCATCGTGCGCATATGTTATGTTTGATTGCTTTGATTTGCCTATCAAATATGTTCACACCCATTCATTCCGTTTCCATGATTTGATTGCCTTAGTGTAAATTCATGGTGTGTGATTTTTTTGTAAAAATATTTTTGCATTTTGTATGAAAAATTAAAAAATCAAAAATAGTTTATGGAAGCTTTTGAGTTACTATTTTCATGAGCGTAGTTTAATCCATATTTTCTATGCATTTTTGTCGTGACAACTCCGTGTTTATATTGTTTATTCGTAACCTTGTCTATTTTGGTCAAATAAAAAGGGGAAGAATGAATTATGGGGGAGTTTTTTTATGATTCTGTTTGATTTACTCTTACATCATTTTAAACTCAATGTGTCGCGAAGGTATTTTCTTTATCTCATGTGTTTAGGTACGAAAATCGAATATCATTATATTACACACCCTGATGAGAAAAGCTTAAAGATTTGAAGTTGAAGATTTTGAAGAAAGGTTTTGGACTTACATATTTAGTACCCTTTGGGTTCATAGGAGGGTATTATATTTGTATAGGCATTTTTTATTTGATAATTCGAATATTTTTATTTTGTAGCGGCATAGACATAGGGAGAGATTCGTAAGGACATTGTTTTATTGCCCGGCTTACATGTGAGTATATCGTATACTGCAACAACCGTCGAAGAAATATTCAAGATCATTCATGCATCAAGATGGATCCGAATATCAAAGTTCGTCAACATTCAAGCCTCCGCAAGATTAATTTTCGTAAGGTTGTGTTTAAGGACCTTAACGGTTCACTTAGAGTATTGGGATAAGTTTTACAAAATATTTTCTAAGTATTGGAGCGGAGTTTTTCGTCAAAGAATTTTTATCTATGTATTGAGGCGGACTATATTATGACGAAATAAAAAGTATATATTTATTTTTTAGTAGCTCGTTTGAGCGACAAGGCTATGTCGCGCAAAGTCGTTTGAACGACACTTGTCATCTTTCGAGCGACACTAACATCTCATTCGAACGATGCGTTGCCTTAAAATTTTTATATATAGCTTGTTAAACAGCTTCATTTTTCTTAAGAAGATATGCGTTTTTATCATATACGAAAACTTCTTTGGCAGAATCATTGTCTTCTCACTTTTAGGGTTTTAATCCTCTTTATTTTCAATTCACAAGATTCCAATAGTTTATGTGAATTGTTTAGAAACCCCAAAACACATCTTTGTTAAAGTTTCTCTTGTAGAGAAGATCTCTACTACTGATCTAGGTGCCACTTGAGGGAGGTACTGGGCTGACTGACTACGCGTCAATAGGGAGTACTCGTGGGTGTTCCTGGAATGACTGAAATGCAGTTAGTGTGGAGTTGCTGCGAAATTCCATTGTTGATTTAGGTTGCGACCAATGTGAATTTTCTGAGGTTAGTCCATTGCAGATTTCATTGTAAGTATTTTAGTGAAGTAAAATGTTTTACCCGAAAGGTTTTTTTTCTAATATCTGTGTGTCAGCAATTATTTATGTTGGTTTGATTTATCCACACGTAGTTGCATATTTTAGGGCTGAATATAATTGGATTAAAAATTGACACCGATTATATAAAGTTAACTTAAAAATTTGCAGATTTGGTTTAATCAGTATTGCGCACACGCTTTACATAGATGAGAGGATAACTTTTGTTATTGAGGATGCTAAATTTTTTTTTAAGAAGTCAAATATGTGTTTTAAAGAGGGACATAAATGAAATGGTGGAAATAAAAAGGATGCAAGGTATGTGAATGGTTGGGAAGAGGAAAGGATAACCATAAAGTGAAGATTTAAAAGTAAATAGTTTCTCTCATAAAGAGACAAGAGTTGGAGAAATCAGTCCACAATTGATTGCAGATCTTCCATCCATCCGCTTAGCCATAGATGAACCATGAGGTGGAAGTTGAATAGGTTTTGCCATATGTATTGGGTTTGGAATACATTCAACTTCATTTAGATAAATTTTCTTTATTATTGGGGAAACCAAATTAATAAAGGGTTAAATTTCATTTGTTAAATAATAGAACCTTAATTATAATTGTCCATTTGGCTCAATGGAGAAGCGACAAATGTCGTCACCTTGTCCCGTTTTCAATTTTAGTTATATACTATAATTTGAATTTAAAAAAATATGTAATATATGTTTTTACTTTTACATTACTAAAAAATACTTTAAAAATATCAAATAAACATGGGAAATTTTACAAACTTCATAAAACATTTGGAAAATAAGAATGTACATTAAGAAAATATAGAAAACACAAATAAACAATTTATTTTTTTTGAAAAAGTCTAAAAAAATAATTCAGAAATTATATTTAAAATAATTTCTGAAAATTTTATTTCCCAGCCAAAAAAATAATTCGCACTTGTAAAAAATTAATTTTCAGCATTAAAAATTATTTCCAACAAATAAAACATATTCAACAAATAAAAAAATATTTTCCAAGAAGAAAAAATGATTTTCGGCAATATAAATTATTACCATAAAATATAATATGATTTTCAGCAAAAAAAAATGATTGTCAGCAATATAAACTATTTACAGCATATAAAAATGATTTCTACCAATGAAAAATGATATTTTGCAAAAATAAATCATATCTAGCAAATAAAATATATCTTCCACCAATAATAAGTTATTTCAGTAATCTAAAAGTTTTCAAGCTAATGAAAATGTTTCCCAACAAATTAAATATGATTTGCAGGAATAAAAATATTATTTTCAGTAATATAGAAGTATTTTCAGCATATAAAAATGATTTCCAACAAATTAAAAATAATTTCTAGCAATAATAAATTATTTCAATAAAACAAAATATTATTTTCAACAATATAAAAGTACTTCGAACAAAATTTTTAATAAAAAATATAAAAAAATCGAGAAAACAATTCCCCATAAATTGATTTTCAACGAATAAAAAATAATTTTTAGCGATAATAACTTATTTGAATAAAAGTAAATATGATTTTCAAAAATAAATCAATGATTTTCCACAATATTAAAGTACTTCAAACAAAATTTTTAATAATAAAAAGGATAAAATTCCCCATGAAAACGAACCTAACTCATATTTCCCAAATAGAGCGAAAAAACTAAATTTGCAAAACAAAAAATTCCATAAAGACTTGATAAGAAATTAATTCAGATTTAAAAATAAAAAAAAATATTTTCAGCAGTAATAAAATATTCCCATAAAATATAATATGATTTTTAGTAATATAAAAGTATTCCCAACATATAGAAATGATTTCCAGCAAATAAAAATAGTTTTCAAAAATAGTAAATTATTTCGAGCAAATAAAATATGATTTCCAACAATAAAATAATGATTTTCACCAATATAAAAGTATTTTCAACATAATTTTTTAAAAAATAAATAATAAAAAACACCAAAAATCATTAAAAAATCCTAAAAAAAAACTAGCTCAGATTTCCCAAATACAGGGTACAAGTGAAATTTTCGAAAAAAAAATTCCAGCAAGACTTAACACGAAGCTAACACGGATTTAGAAAAAAACTCAAAAAAACATCATTCACAGTCATAAACAACATACACATGGATTTAAACAAAAATTGTAAGTTCGTCCAATTGTTTCGTACATACATACGTTTCTGACGCTTCCTCTACTAATGACACCGACCAAATTTGTTTGCTTAAACCGTAATATCAATACCTAACATAAATAATTGGCCAGAGAAATATAATCATCAAGGATTAATTATAAATTATAAATGTAGGGAAAATTTTTCCAATAAATGGGTAATATGATTATATTGGAATTATACCGATAAAAAAAATTATATTCAACATATATATAACCTAATCTTATTGAATTTTCCATTCCAAAAGCAAAAGTTCCCACAGCAAGCAGCGGCATGAGCGATTGAGCGCATCCTCTTTCACCCAAATTCCTAATAAACAAATAAACATAAATATCAGAAGGATTATATTTGTACGTGATATAAATAGATCTTTTAGAGGGGAAGTGAGAAAATGAACCTATGATTGGTGAAGGAGAGACGGAGGTGAGATGATGGGATTAGAGGGGGGCAGGGGGGTTGATCGGAAGGATGAAGACCTTGGTGCTCTCGAAATCAAACCACGCTAAGAAAAACGAAATATATGGAAAAATAAAAAAGACATAACCTTCACTTGAAACAAAAACTTCTTTTGGAGTGAGCGGATGTAAAAGATGGTAGAATGGTAATAGAAGGTGGTTGTTCCTCCATTGGGGGTCACAGAATTGTGGGGAAAAAATTAGATAGAAGGAGAGGTTTGTGTCAGGGGGTAGGGATTTATAGATGGGAGTGGAGAAAAAACCATTCATTTTTTCGGCTATTTTTACGGGAGATGGGATTTGTGTTTTAGATCGAGGAAAATATGAAAGATGTGACACCCCGCCTAATTAGCTAATCGGGTGATCAGTCCTTAATTAATTAATTTCAGAATATCAAGTTGGTTCAGATAATGCATCACTGTCGAAGGACTCAAATTTTAATTTAATAACAACTAACCACCTAATATTTAAAACGATTGGTGTCAAATTTTATCTTGTCATTAACCATTATCATTAAAGGAAATAATTAATCATTACCATAGATCACAATAGCGTAAGGAAAGAACTAACTGAATTAATAAATGAAGTTGCTAGAGAAAACACTCCTAGTCACAAACTTATACAATAGTCCAATGCCATGAAATAAAAGTCTAAAAGTAGAATAACACAAATGTAAATATCTGAATGAAGACTAAGGAGGGGACGACATGTCCAATAGAATTAAGTAACTGATAGATAGAAAGAATAGACTCTGAGGCATCTACTAGCAATGTTCTGTAGCATCCATAGCAGCTACAGCTTGGCAACTGAATGAGATCTCCTAAGTCTGGTGTCCGTGTGGCTGAGCACCTAAAATAAAGGAACAAGAAAAGAGATTTGCACAAAAACGGGTCAGAGCCCGAGTTTAAAATAGTTTAAAAGTAGCAAGTTCTTAAATTGATTTAATTAGTGAAAGAGTGGTCCTACACGAGTGCGTTTCAAATCACACCAATTTTCAGCAAAAATTATCCAACTTTTAATTAGCACCAAACCAAGTTGTGAAAAACTAATTTTTTACTTTAAACCAATTTTATCTTGATTAATCCTAACCATGCATCTAGTGATTAAATCAAGTAAAGTAAATCAAACTAAAGAATACTCACAACGCAGGATGTACGAGGAAAACCCCAAGACGGAAAAAAATCTCGGACGGTCCAAGCCAGATAATCACTATGAATATGGAATTACAACGAAGAGACAAAAGACTCACTCAACGACTCGATCCCCACGGGTCTTGAAGCTCTTTTGATCTTCAACCACTCCTATCATGGTGACCACGCAGAAAGTCCTTCCACGATACATGTCCACAACAAACACGTCCACGTATGTCTCAATGTCCACCGAATGGCTATGATACGTCTACGATGTCGAACAAGAAGTGCTTCTCTTTTTTTCATTGTAAAACCCAGATGTTCAAGTATAGAACAAACCTTCTTGGTGTAGCAAGATCACATAAACATACAGTAATGATAACTCGGATCTTTGCAAACTCTAAGGATGTGTTTAATCTTTGAAACCTTAGAAAAACATGTGCAAAACTCGTACTGGATTGAAAACTATTTTCCAGATTGCACCCGACGTTAATTCTGACGACGTTATGCTTTAAATAAGACTTTAAGTTGGCGCCTCAAAAAACGTGTCACTCGAACGAGATTGGTCAGTCATTCGCACGACATGACTATCTCGCTTGAACGTGCAGAGCTGTCGTTTGAATGATGCGCGTGTCAGTTTGACTTTTTCTTTAAAACGTTTATTCCAAAGGAGATCCAATTAAGTCAAACTCTTTTTCGAGCTTATCAGAATAAAACGAAGTGTAAAACATTTAAAACACTTTTAAAAACATTTTAAAATATTTTTTCTTATAAAATCACATCCTTATCTTTTATAAAAACAATTCTGAATCTAATTAACAATATGCATTCATACATGTGTGATCTCAGAATGCAATTAACTTGAAGACGGATAAACATGTACCAATTAAACTTCGGCATGATTAATTCTTTGGAGCTTTGCCACAACGTCACGTCATAGACCAAGTGCGATTATGACAAAATAAAATCTCCCTATGACATATTACAAACACATTTTTGTTCACAGAATTAAGTCAAAACAATACAGGGACTCAATTGAAAATTTATTTCCTTACAAATCTCTCCCTTTGACTATTCCAGGACAAAATAAACCAATGAAATGCCTAAGCCGGGCTGTCAAGACGTATGACGCCTAAATCCCATCCCATAAACCCAAAGTTAAAAGTTACAGGACACGGAGTAGTATATGTAGCACCAATAAGCATGAATTGTCTGAATGTGATGTAGACTTGAAATCTCGAATCGATGAAGCATACCTACACACATGAAATAGACAAACAAATACCCAGTGAAGTATGGAGGAACAAATGAAACCAATATATATCCAAATGATACCAATTTTACAATAGATACTAATATGAATAAACTTTGAAACATTATTTGTTAAAGAAGATAACAACAATATGATACCAATTTGTAAGATATGTAATCAAACAACATTTAAATCAAATCTCAATAAACATGCTCAACAAATCTCAACAAATCTCCTCCTACATCACATACATCTCTCCCCCTTTTTGTCTCGAATAGACAACCCGGTGAAAAGATACACCAATCAACAAGTATCTAGCATTAAGATATACCAAATAAAAATCGCTAGATAATCATGAAACCACCAGCTAAATATGATCAAGTAATGACAAATCGGTAGCTAGTAAACCAATGAATCACACAAAGAATACAACAATCTAATCAGGTGTGATAAGCGGAATCATATGCAAAATATCAATTTTGAAACAATATAACTTGCATATAAACCAGTTAGTCCAGAAAGCTTCCAGCAATACCAAAAAAAAATATCACAAAATAAACCAATGGACTGCAAACAAAAAAGCAAAAATTTACAGCATGTCGTTCGAATATGCCAGGGACGTCGCTCAAATAAGATGGGGACGTCGCACGAATGAATATTCTTGCGACATGGTAATGTCGCTCGAACGACTTCTCGAGATAGGCCAAACTTTCCCAGATTCCCAGAAATATCATATATTTTTGCCCAGTGAAAAAATTTCCAAAAAAAAATGCCAGGTTGGGCTTGACAGCAGCAAAATAGTGCTAAAACAGTAAACTTTTAACACAAAATGCAAAAACGCATAAAAACTAACAATGCGAGTTACATGCAAACATGGTACCGATGTGCTCAAACATGGACATGGAATATATGAGAGTGAAACTACAATAAATGAGTCACAATTCCAACACATCGAAAAGATCTAATTAATAGCGATAAAGCATCAAACTTTATCATAGCCGTATGACAATAAAAGTGTGATATTAATGAACTAAACATACTACATGCACACAAATCCAATTTTTTTACGATTCTACAAACTATAGCATCAAATTGCAATGTTCCAACATTAGGATTAGATGTGCAAACCCATTTAAATTTTCTCCAACCAAACTCCCTCATAAATATATATATTTTCAAGTTCTTTTGAGGTTTCTAGCATTCTCAACTTAGAGAAAATCTCATTGGCCCTTTTCTTAGCATTTTTCCCTTTTTCTTTTGGGCTATTTTAAACGGTTGCTTTCACGACGAGTTAATATTGAACTCTCACAGACCTTTCTCGTGAATCACTCATCATTTTTTAATTAGGTACCAATTCAAATCGTCACGGTAAATGGTTCTTACATGCACAATTCTCCTTAAGTCTACTTACGCATAAATGACAAGATTGAGATAAGAACGCCTCACCAAATTCAAATATGCAAGAGAAGTCAAACATCCATATAAACTCGTGCATGTATGCAATGTTGGCATATATACAAAGTCGAATCAAAATGCATATCAACTTCAAAACAACCCCATATAAACAATGGTCAAGATCATTCTAAGCATCGATAATAATGACCAAATATCCTAGCCACATGGATATGAAACGATGGGGGTCCAAGCACACCAATATGCCACATCAAATATGTAAACTCAAAAACAAAAATCGAAAATATTTTTGGCTTTTCAAACATATTTTGACTTAATGGAAAGCAAAATCATTTTGGGTTTCAAAAGTTTTCTCAATACCAAATTTTTTTTGTATTTTTTTCAATAGGACTCAAACAAATGAAAAACTATAATACAAAGTGATACACAAGTCATTATACTAACAATGAATATATCATGAAGTGAACTAGCATATGACAAACAAGGAGACACTATCATCCTTTAGATTTAGCATGGGAAGAATCAAGTGAACCCAAATGAGAATCATGAAATTTTATTCCTAAAGCCACTAAATCCGATTTTCTAACCCATGTAGGTGTAAAACAACGCATGGGGGTTTGGGGAACTGGGGTAACTTTATTCCTAAACTTCCTAGGAGCTTGTCTAAGGTCGTAACAATAACACCTAATGTGACCTCTCCTACCACAAAATGTGCAAGTGTACCGACGGTGGGAATGATTACCTATATGCGGACCTTTTCTAACCTTCCTATTATTTCTCACACGTGCGGGGGGAATGGGAACAATTCTCTTATCAAAACCTATACCTCCCATATCTCCCTTAATTTGGATGGTGCCTAAGATCTTATCTAACTTCTCGAACCTAGAATCCAAATCAAACTTTACTCTAGACGAGTATCTTAATCTCTCATCCAACTCATGAATCCTAGACTCGAGCAAACGCCTAGACTCCTCAAACTCTAAAATTTCCTTTTTTAAAGACTCCATCAAATCACGGAGATTATCTCTCTCACCCTCGACATACTCTAATTTCTCCCTAAGAGTCTTTTCTCGTGCCCTAAGATCCTCAATCAAACTATCATTATTTTCTATGGCACGCTCATTCAACTTAGCTTGCAATTTTGCATTTGCCTTTTTCACCTTAACCGTCTCGGCATACAACTCATTAAATGCAACTTGCAATTTTTTCACATTTATCTCACCCTCGCCACTCTCTTCTCCCTCACTAACATGGGATTCACTCAAAACCTCTTCGAAAGTGTCATTCACATGAGAATCTTCGTCGCTCACATGACATGCCATAAACTCAACAAACTTACGATCAATGGGGGAAATCTCTCCCTCTTCCGGATCACTATAACTTAAGGTGGCACTATATACAATGGGCTGCTTGCCCTCTTTCTGAAGTGTAGTGGAACACTCCTTAACTTTGTGACCGTACCCCTCACACCCAAAACACTTATCCGATTCATCTCTCCTAGGCTTCTCAAACCCATCCTTAGAGGTGGGATCAACTTTGTTGTTCTTGAATTTCTCAAACTTCTTGGCATCTTTCGTTTGCTTTTGAAATTTAATAATTTTTTAAAATTTCTTTGCCAACAAAGCAAGATCCTTAAAATTGGAATCGGAATTCGAAACTTTAATTTCCTCCTTCTGAGTTTTCAAATCAATACCCTTTTATTTCTTAGGCACTTGCTTGGAGGTAATCATGTCGATTTCATAGGTTTTTAAGTCACCTACAATCTTTCTAGTTTCGTCGACTCTAACTTACCCAAGGAGTTTAAAATAGTCACTTTCGCATCAAACCTACTAGGCAACGACCTAAGGATTTTCTTAATGACAAGGTTGTCTGGAATTTTCTCACCTAGGTTAAATGACGAGTTTATAATATTGGACAACCTAGCATAAAACTCATCAAAAGTCTCACTCTCTAACATCCTAATGGTCTAAAACTGTGTAGTAAGATTTTGAAGTTTCGACGCCCTAACTGTGCTTGCGCCCTCATGAGTGAGTGCCAAAATATCCCAAGCCTCTTTTGATCTTTCACAAGTCATAATTCTATTATATTCTTTCGGTGTGACATGTGAAGAAATAACGTGCAAACCCTTAGAATTATATTATGAAACTCAATGTTCAGTTTCGGTCAATGACTCGACACGCCTTAAATTAGTGACCTCACCTAAAATAGTGACATGGGGTGTCCAACCTTTCTCAACTGCTAGCCACACACGCTCATCAATAGATTTTAATGCACTTTTCATTCTCATCTTCCAATAGGTGTAATTAGTGCCATAAAAAATAGGAGTTCGAAAAAGTTCGTTATTTCCAAAATTCATCTTTGAAAACACACGAGATCACAAAACAAATAAATTATATTTTCTAGCTCTGATACCAATTTGAAAGAGTGGTCCTACACGAATGTGTTTCAAATCAAAGCAATTTTCACCAAAAATTATCCAACTTTTAATTAGCACCAACCCAAGTTGTGAAAAACTAGTTTTTTACTTTAAACCAATTTTATTTTGATTAATCCTAACTATGCATCTAGTGATTAAATCAAGTCAAGTAAAGTCAAGAATACTCACAACGTAGGATGTACAAGGAAAAACCCAAGATGGGAAAAAACCTCGGATGACCCAAGCCAGACAATCACTATGAATGTGGAATTATAACGACCAAATAAAAGACTCACTTAACGACTCGATCCCCACAGGTCTTGACACTCTTCTGATCTTCAACCACTCCTCTCACAGTGAACATGCAGAAAGTCCTTCTTTTACGATACCTGTCCATAACACACCAATCCACGTATGTCTCGATACCCATCGAATGGCTTTGATACGTCTACAATGTCGAACAAGAAGTCCTTCTCTTTTCTTCACCGCAAAACCCAGATGTTCAAGTATAGAAAAAACCTTCTTGGTGCAGCAAGATCACATAAACATATAGTAATGATAACTCGGATCATTGCAAACTCTAAGGATGTGTTTAAGCTTTGAAACCTTAGAAAAATATGTGCAAAACTCGTATTGGATTGAAAACTATTTTCCAGATTGCACCTGACGTTAACTCTGATAAAACCACACTTTGAATAGGATTTTAAGTCGGCGCCTCAAAAAATGTGTCTCTCGAACTAGATTGGTCAGCCATTCGCGTGATATGGCTATCTCGTTTGAACGACGCTCGTGTCAGTTTGACTTTTTCTTTAAAACGTTTCTTCAAAGGAGATCCAATTAAGTCAAACTATTTTTCGAGCTTATCAAAATAAAATGAAGTGTAAAACATTTAAAACACTTTTAAAAACATTTTAAAATATTTTTCCTTATAAAATTACATCGTTATCTTTTATAAAAACAACTCCGAATCTCATTAACAATATGCATTCATACCTGTGTGATCTCAGAATGCAATTAACTTGAAGACGGATAAAATTGCACCAATTAAACTTCGGCATGATTATTTCTTTGAAGCTTTGCCGCAACGTCTTCAATTTCTTCAATACGTCATAGACCAAGTGGGATCATGACAAAATAAAATCTCCCTATGACATATTACAAACACGGTTTTGTTCACAAAATTAAATCAAAACCATACAGGGACTTAATTGGAAATTTATGTCCTTACAATTAGCACATATATTATTCATGTTAACTTAGCATACTCACTTGAGATACTCCCCTCTCATATAATGTGCACGCCTAGCGAGCCTAACTACCCATGCTAGTTATGATATCCCGTCTGAATAAACTGGTGACATACGTGGTATACCCAATACTGCCTAACCAATTATCTAAGTGGTCTGAATATAACATTTCCATAATTTAGAAATAGGTAAATAATCCTTACTTCTTCTCAAACAATCTTACCTCTCAACTAGTTATACAATAAGTATATACTTTATCAAGTCTACCGACATGCAACACATGATAAAAATTAGTATACACACACAGGTTTGTAGAATCGCTACAGTAGAAATATTGCGATTTCTCAAATAAAATCTAATTTTAATTAATCCCAAATTTTAGTTAAACCCTAAAACATGCATCTAGATGATATATCCAATAAAATAAAGCATGTAGGATGAAACAAACAATTTCAGAAAAAATCCTCAAAGGGGCAACACCTTTTATTTCACTATAATTTGTAAGAAAACGGCTTACACGGATGACAATAAAATAGGGTGACATATGAAATACCCGCAGGTGTCGGTTCCGATGTCTCGGCTGGAACTTTTCCTTTTCAGGAGGGCAGCAGTGAAGAAGAAGACGGCTCCTCCACAAGTTACGGCTGAAATTTTCCCTTTCCAGGAGGGCCGCAATAAAGAAGAAAAACGGCTTCTCCACAAGAGTGAACTTTATAAGGACTCCCTTCAAAATAGCATGCAACTGTCAGTTGTAGATCTCTCCCCACAAAATATAAATAAGAGAAATGTATGTTCTTGAAAATCAAAACAATTCACTAAGACATATGGGAGTTTTGTGAATTGAAAACAAAAAGGGATTAAAATCCTAAAGGAAGAAGCCTAAAAGAATTCTACTTTCGCAGCTTTTCTGTTCGTCAAAACGCTGTGACTTCTTAATGAAAATGTAACCATAGAATGAGATTTTATAGAAAATCATGCCGCCTCGAAAACAGAGCTCGTTCGAACGAGATTAGCATATCGCTCGAATGAAGGACAAATGTCGTTCGAACGAGATCTCATGAGATGCTATGTCGTTTGAATGACAAAAGTAGGTCATTCGAATGACCTATTAAACGAGATTCCAAGCGACCCTGTAGAAAATTTCGATACGAACGCGCGGACACCAGTTTCATATTTTTCTGATTTTTTATGAATTAGTTATGATTTTTCTACGGAAAGGTGTCCGAGAACAAAATTTTTAGAAAAATATTTTGTAAAAATATCCCAAAAGCTCTAAGTGAAAAGTTAAGGTATTTAAAACATAGCCTTACCAAAGTAAACTTCGCGGAGTCTTGAATGATGAAGAACTTGAGAAATTCGGATCCGTCTTTGATGTAGATATCTCTTGAATGCTCTTCGACGGTGTAGCGGTATATGACATAATAAATTGATAACGGACCTATGAAAATATGTCCTTACAAATCTCCCTGTATGTCTATGCCGGTACATACATAAAAATCCGAATTATCAAAAACCAAACTGCCTAGACAAATCTACCCTCCCATGAATAAATATGCAAGACCTCAAAACTGTTCTTCAATCATCTTCGTCAAATCTTAAAGCTTTTCTCATCAGGGTGTGCAACATCATAATCTTTAATCTTGTACCTACACACATGAGATAAAGCAAAAACCTTCGTGACGCATTGAGTTTGAAATGATATAAGAATAAAGCATTAATAAATCAAATATCCCCCATAATGAAAAAACTCCCCCATAACTGATAATTCTTTTCCCCCTTTTTTATGATGTTCCCAAATAGACAGATAAGAAGAAAACATCAAAACATGGAGTGTCATGATAAAATTGCAAACATGGATCAAACTACGCGCATGCAAAGGGATAGCTCAAAAAACTCACAAACTATTTTTGGACTTTTCAATTTTTCATACAAAAATAAGATACCACTTTGAAAAATATGATACAAAAATCACACCATGGATTTAAACTCAAACAACCAAGTCATGGAAACGGAATGTATGGGTGTGAACACATTCTATAGGTAATTAAACTCAAGTAATCATATGTACGATGCATATGTGTACCCCTAACGAATGAACATCAAAAGTATCCTTTTATGTAAAAATTTGTTGGATTTAAATGACATCGTCTTATACAAATCAACAAATCAAAGTCAAATGATTTCCACACCAATAACGTTCAAAACTATTTAGCGCTTTTTCAAGATTTTCAAGGACGTGCAAACCCGTTATAAAATCTCCAACCAAACTCCCTCATATATATTTTTTAGAGGTGAATAAACTAAATTCTCAAACTTTGGAGAATTGGTGCAAAAACCTAAATGGCCCATAATTGGCATTAATTTCTTTTTATTGCCTTTAAATTTTTAAGGCTCTTTTAAACCTCTTTAGGTCCCGGATAATAAAATTCCTCCATTTTTTAGGTCCAATTTAACGGTGGCTTAGTATTCGCAAAGGAAAAATGAACCTTTCGCAGCCCTTCTCCGTTTTTAAACAAAGCACACAAACTCACAAAACGGTTCTTATACACCCAATTTCCTTATCAAAATTTATCGCGCTCGGTCCGTTTTAAAGGACATGATTGAAGTGAAAACACCCAACCAACATGTGATAAGACAAGCACAATAATCAAACAAATTCGTGCATGTGTGCAATAAAGGAAACATGAGTCAAACATGTAGGAAGTAACACTTAATTACATCTTAATGACTCCAAACATTATAAAGCACAAGGATTAATTAACCTATTGTCTCAAAACATTATCAAATAGTCACATGAAAAATGGAATGATGTTGTGACTTGGTCATCCTAAGTGTTTATCCATAAAAGGTGCAAACAAAATACAAAAATCTTTTTGGAATTTCAAATTTCACCACAAAAAATAAAACATAGAAAAAATACATGTCACAACACTAGCAAAAATATATCAAAAAGCATAACTAGCGTATGACAAAACATGCAAACACAATCATCTATATGATATGGCGAGAGAAGAATCATGTACAAGCAAACGAGAATCAATTTGTCTAAAATCTAGCGTATCCAAAAGTGATTTCCTAACCCAAATAGATGTGAAACGTCGTGTAGGGGATTTGGGAACCATGGGAACACTAGACATAAACTTCCTAGGACATTTGCCAAGATCAAAATAAAAACGCCTAAGGTGACCTTTCCTACCACAATATGAACATGTGTAAACAGGTGGAACGAAACCTATGGGTTGACCTTTTCTAATATCCTTGGAATTAGTTGGCCCTCTAAAAACAAATAATGGTTTTGGATTTAGCATTAGAAGCATGAGAACAAGATGAGCCACTACCATCACTATCAAACCTACTCGAGTGTGTCAAATCATTTTTTAACTTTAAAAATTTTTACTCGAGCAAAGAATTAGACTCTTCCAAATTAAGGGACGCCTTTTTCAAATTTTCAACAATTCCTAAAAGGGTATCTCTCTCTCCCTCAATCAAGGCAAACTTTTCCCTAAGAGTCTCTTCACGTGCCACAAACTCATTGACTAAAATATTTTTGTCATCTTTGGCACAAACACAAACCATCGAATTTTTAAGGTCCTCCAATTCTTTTTCTAAAAATAAAACCCTATTGTCACTCTCCTTCTTGGACAATTTTAAATCAACAAAGTCATGGTCCAAGGAAATAAATTTTTCACGATAAAAATCTCTTTGATTTTGAACCGTTTGCAAAAGATCCAACGCGAATTTAAAACGAGAATTTTATTTTTCCAAATTTTTAATTCTTTTTGCAAACGTCAAATTCAAATGATTTATATCATCAAAATTCTGACATATGTCATCAAAGGGGGGCATCCAATTAGATAAGTGTTGCATCGGAAAAAGTGCGATTTTTCACAAAAACTGATTTTTTTTTTTTAAATCAATATCACACAGTTTTGCGGAAAATAGGAATACGCGATAACTTTGCGCAACCTTCTCTGATACCAATTTGACGACGTGAGACGTCAAATTGTATCAGGAAAAAAACTTTAAAAATCATGATCACTCGATAATTTAGAGTAACCCGCTCTGATACCAATTTGTAAACGTGAGTAGACAAATTGTATCAGAAAGTAAATCCTCGAAAAATCAGGATCACGCGATAAATTAGCGTAACCCGCTCTGATACCAATTTGTAGAATCGCTACAGCGGAAATATTGCGACTTCTCAAATAAAATCCAATTTTAATTAATCCCAAATTTTAGTTAAACCCTAAAATATGCATCTAGATAATTTATCCAATAAAATAAAGCATGTAGAATAAAACAAACAATTTCAGGAAAAATCCCCCAAAGGGGCAAAACCTTTTATTTCACTATAATTTGTAAGAAAACGGCTTACACGGATGACAATAAAATAGGGTGACATATGAAATACCCGCAGGTGTTGGTTCCGATGTCTCGGCTGGAACTTTTCCTTTTCAGGAGGGCAGCAGTGAAGAAGAAGAAGGCTCCTCCACAAGTTACGACTAGAATTTTTCCTTTTCAGGAGGGCAGCAATGAAGAAGAAAAATGACTTCTCCACAAGAGTGAACTTTATAAGGACTCCCTACACAATAGCATGAACCTGTTGGTTGTAGAGCTCTCCCCACAAAGTATAAATAAGAGCAAAGTATGTTCTTGAAAACCAAAACAATTCACTAAGGCATATGGGAGTTTTTGTGAATTTCAAAGAAAAAGGGATTAAACCCCTAAAGGAAGAAGCCTAAAAGAATTCTGTTTTCGCAGTTTTTCTGTTTGTCAAAACGCTGTGACTTCTTAATGAAAACGGAACCAGAGAATGAGATTTTATTGAAAATCGTGCCACCTCGAAAACAGAGCTCGTTCGAACGAGATCAGCATGTCGCTCGAATGAAGGACAAATGTTATTCGAACGAGATCTCACGAGATGCTATGTTGTTTGAACGACAAATGCAGGTCGTTCGAACGACCTATCAAACGAGATTCCACGTGGGACTGTAGAAAATTTCGATACGAACGTGTGCCGCCAGTTTATGACTTTTCTACGGAAAGGTATCCGTGAACAAAAATCTTTAGAAAAATCTTTTGTAAAAATATCCCAAAAGCTCTAAATGAAAAGTTAAGGTATTTAAAATATAACCTTACCAAAGTAAACTTCGCGGAGTCTTGAATGATGAAGAACTTGAGTAATTCGGATTCGTCTTTGATGTAGATGTCTCTTGAATGCTCTTGGACGGTGTAGCGGTATATGACATAATAAATTGACAACGGGCCTATGAAAATATGTCCTTACAAGGTTCAATCTCTAAAGAACCAATAAAAATGCACACACATTGAAGGCAAACATAGTTCCAAGATGATGGGCTACCCACATACCTACGCACCCATACGACCGTCATCACTATTGTTCTCAAGGATAGACTTACATAGGTTCCATGCTCTAGTGGTACGACTCAATATCCCCCGAAGGCTCACCAGATATGGTCGTCCATAACGCGCTAACCTCCATTCGATAGTCAGTAGCTGGGGTATTTCATAAACATAATATTCCAAGTAATAAGCATGCACATAACTTATATAACTTAATAGGCGTTCATGCTACCCGATTCCCATAGTATGTAGGTAATATTATCATTTCTACTCTCACCGTTATTCATTCATATATATTCCCTCTCTCGAACCTACACTCCCTCCTAGGTTCTATAAATTTTCCCTATTCCGAGCACAATTACACTCTCAACCCCCTAAAGATTGGAAATTTAAGTCACCCGTTACTCACGTAGGTTATTACTCTCACTTAGATAAACTTAGGATGATTTTTAACTCGACCGGATCCTAAAAAGCCACTCGTTAATCCCATTAGAAGTCCCAGAATTCTCATTCGAACGAGGTTTGTTGGAACGAAGTTCCCACTTCGAATGAACTCAACATCTCGTTAGAAGGGTCGTTGGAATTCTTGTTGCAAGTCTCGTTCGAACGACCTATGCAGGTCTTCAAATGAGAAATCCGGACAAACCCAGTTCTTCCCCAAATTCAATTTTTCTAACATTTTAAACCTCAAATCCAACCCTAATTTCGTCTAACCTTAAATAAGATAGTATTAAAATATTTTTAATCATTATGGTGCATTCTCTAACACAATTTAAGACTTAAATCCTTATACTTTTAAAGGAAAAGTCAACAATTACTCAAATCTCTAAAATTTCCTTTATAATGATCCCAGAATTTTAATTGTCCAAAACTATTATTATAATTCGTGATAAAGACATAAAATTCCCAAATTTTATTAGTATAATAAAGGGAAAAACCTCTACATGCATAACCATCTCCAATTCATAAGGTTTCTTTACAATTCAGTTTAATTAAACCTTTCATTGGACCAAGTTTATATCATCAAACCTAAATCAATATGAACAATATATGCTAAAAGAGGAGCAAGATAAACACTTGCCTTTGTATGAATTTCTGATTCTCTGGTTGAATTTGGTATGTGGTTGATCCTCTCGTCGCGATCTATATTTTGGTGTAACTATTTGTGAGAAATCTCTAGTGTTTGGCCTTTTTCTCCAATGGTTCTCCTTCCTCCTTGGTTCTCCCTCTCTTTCTCTCTCTTTCTCACATAGTTTGCAACTGACAGACCACTAAACCTCGATGCTCCTATTTTCATCCATTTAATTACTCAAAAATCCCAAAAGACTAAAATACCCCTCCGGGGTGTCATTTTGGGCTAAAATGCCCCGGACTCTAATTAAAACACCCGAGTAGTATTTTCTCACTATTTTGACCCTTCCGGACACACTGGCGCGCTCAAAATATCCATCCAAGTTATATAAAAATAATTTACCTTTTTAACCCCCAAAATAAAAAATTGACGCGACTCATACGCGCGTCCCAAATAATTATATTTTAACTGTCGTGTATCTCGTCCCCGGCCATATTCTTATTTTCGAAACAATATTAACTTACTCACTACGTAATGTTCAACATAATTATAATTTGACATAATTAATTTTCGATAACTACCAACTCTCGTCACGCTAGTAATTATTACCCTTAAAATTGGATTAATTATAAATTAAATTTTCTCCCTTTAAATAAATAAATCCCAATTTCCATAATTTCATAATAAAATAAATATGCGTAAAAATACGAGGTATTACAAAAGGGTGGAGAGAGATATTGAGATAATAAAAATACAACATAGAAATAGATGGGATTTGTCCCATATCGGGAGAAATATGAAAGGGCAAAGAGAGAGAGATTGGGATATTGAAAAGACAACATAGAAAATAATTTGTAGTATAGAGAAGGAGAGATGAGCATATCTTGATTTCTACTGCCACGTGGACAGTATAAAGAAAGAGGAGTTTTAAGGCTTGTATAACATTTTGGAGTGTATAAAAGATTATCGTAATATTGTATTTAAGCATAATGAACAATTTAAAATCAAAGAACTAATTTAGTTAAAGAAATTAAGAATTAAATAATCAATTACTCATTCCCCAATAATACATTAATGAAAAAAGTATAAATGAAGAATGGAAATTTGACTAACCAAAAAAATATACATTATATGGATTTGCACGAATTGAATATGTTGTGAATGGTGTGAGAGCATGGAAATGACTAGGAGCCTTTAGAGGTATAAGTTTTTTTTCCTAAAGAAAGTATCTGATCAGGTGGTTTAAAGAGAAAAAAAGGTTAAGTGTGAGAGGTATAAAGCGATGAAGGTGGTTCATGTTTTTTGTTTTCTTTTTACTGTTCTTTTTGCCTTTTGATCGGGTGGTTATTCCTCTTCTAAAAAGACGAAAGAGATGAACTAGGGATGCTAGTGTGGGGGAGTGTGGGGTAAGTGGGTGAATCGTTTTTTATGAGGTGTGGTTCTTCCAATTGAGAAACCACTTTGACTTCAATTCAAGACTTAAAATATGAAAAATTTAAAATAAATTTAAGGATCTCTCTCACTTCTTATTTTATATTTATATTTTGACCCAAACTTTCTTTCGTGTAACTCCACATTGACCCGCTAATTTTAATATTTGCATTTAAGCTTCAACTTTTGTCATATCGCCTTCAACTTCTGAAAAGTAACGAAATAACTCTATAAGCATAATTTGAGCCAATAAAATATATGAAATTACTATTTGACCCTAAATTTTAATAATTGTATTTAAGTCCCTACTTTTTATATACATGTCATTTGAGCTCGATTTGAGTCTCAATTTTTAGCAAATTTTAGGAGAACTCATAAAATAAAAATGTGAATCAATTATAAAATTGAGTGTGTATAATTTTATAAAATTATACTTTTGATCCCAATTTTATCATATTTATCATTTGGTCCACCATTTATACTCGGGTCTGCATGAAACTTTTTGGGTATTTTTAAATTGATAAAGAAAACTCGTTTATCATAACTTTAGGTCTAAAATATTACTAGAATATTAAAATGACCTTTTTACCCTTATATGTTCAGATTTTTTTTGACTTTATCTTATTTTTTTTATCCAAATATTATCTAAAATGCATTAATTAATCCAAAAAATTATATTTCATTATAAATATCATTTCTTGCCCAAACATTCGTAAATTAGGAACTTAGGAGTGTAAATGTATAATATTAGGGGATAAGACACTATAATAATTCACAAAATATAGGTCTAATCACAACCCCAACTACCGTATTGCTAGTCTCTATCAATGAAATGATAAAGTTTAGGTAATATGCTTAAGTGAATAAAACTGTAAAAGAATGAAATTATAAAAAAAAAAAAAAAAAACTTAACTCACTTCCGTAAGAATCACGATTGCATTTATCGGATGAAATAAGACTTTAAACCCCTAGGTTTCCCTAATGGAGGAGTTATAGTCTCTTGATAGAAAGTTTCTAGACTCTCATTCTAAGAAAAAAAAAAATTTGAATTTCAACACATTAAGAAATTTTAACTGCATATTTTTTCAAGTAAAAACATTTATGATCCATATTTGGATAGCATTTTTCCTCCACATCAATATCTCACCGAATATTCAATCAAAAAGGAAACTCTCAAAATTTAGGCTTATTTCACTTAACTTATGTGCGATCGGGAGTAAGTTTCTAGGAACAAGGATACACACATAAGACTTTGAATGAAAGATGAACATTATTTACGGAAGATAATCTCATGAACAGAATACGTCGACAGTATGAGAACAATTGGATTAACTCATTAACTCTTAACATCTCCCCTTATAACATCATAATAGATTTAGGAACAATATGAATTTTTCCTTGGTTGTAATCGGTCTATGGTTAAGGTTAAAAACGAAAGAATTGGATTTAAATACTTTGAGAATCATACACCTTTAATGAACTAGTGGGGTGCTTAGATGATTAAACTAATGTTGGCCACCATCAATCTATTCTTTCCCGAGTTTTCTCTTCTTCTTTTTTAATATTTTTTATTCTTTTTATCAACTTCTTTTTGAACATTTAATTATATATAACATTTTTTTATTCTTTACACCCCCTTTTTTATGCATTCCCTCCTGATTCGTGTCAAATATTGCATTTTGTTTCCCTTTTTACTATACAATAATGTAATCCCATACTCGTTAAACTCATGGTTTATACTCATTTACTATATAAACTTAATTATTTATCGTTAATCATTTGTGCAAGGTTTATTTGAGTATTTATAGGGTTTACGAAGCTAAGGATGAAGTCTGGATGCAATTTGGGCAAAGAACATTCACAAATGCACCTTCATGGGCAAAATAGTAAATTCAAATAACCAATTTCGAACTTGAACAAATCACAAAAGTTATAGACATTGAATCAAGGAATTCCTAAATTCAAATGACATGTCAATTTGAGCTGGAAGGAAGAAATCACGACTGTACAAATTCAAGACCAAAATAAAGTCAAAGTCAAAGTCCTAGGTCAAAATTGAAGAATGCCCCGTGACCCAAATAATGTTGACATATTATTGGACCCGAAATGTGGGTTAAGTCAGTTCTTCATTAATTCGATGTCGTATGTGAAAGATATAACGTTTGGGATTTAATTATAATTATAGAAACTATGATCATTTTAAGGTGCTTTATATATTTGCTAATGTATATATCTTGAGGATCCGGCTGGCTCAGTGGTTGGGGAGACTATGCCCTAAGCAAATGGTAGAGGGTTTAAATCCTTTCACACGCATATCTTTTTCCCTGATCACGCATGCATGCCATGCGCACCAAGACGCGTGGCTCTTATATCCCTTCCCCAAGCGTGGGTATTAATTGCATTTTAAGATGTGTCAATCCATGTAATCATTTATGCTACGTATTTTGAAGTGACATTCAATTCTCAACCTATGCTTTTTTATATTTGTAAATTAATTTAGTTGAAATATTTTCCTAGAATAATTGTAGTATAAAAATATTTTAAAATACAAAAATCATATTTTACACTTTCTTTTAAAAGCAATAAATAAATTATATTTTAAATGACATTCCATGTGGATTATATACCCGAACTCACCACAATACATATAAAACATGCGTAGTTAGAGTTTTTTTTGTATTGAAGTGCAAAATCGATGACAACAACAAGCATATTTACATAACACTCGATTTTTGCTTTATCAAAATAGCGTCGTTTTCGGGGAGTGTTTTGTTTTAAAATTTAATTTATTTATTTCTTTGTACATATTTTTTAATTTATTTGCAAGTACTGTAACCATTTGAGATCCCAGAAAAATATTGAAGTGTACAGTTGGATATTCTTGGAAAGTAAACTTTTTGTAAGTATGCCTTCATTTAATTCTTTCAATAGTTTTAATAGTTTTGACAATAGTTCGTAATATTATTATAATAATAATTTTTCAAGTTCTCCACCACCGATGTCTTTTGGTGAATATTTACAAAATTATAAAAATCAATATTCGGGAACTTATGAAAATAATTATTATAATGGGTCACAAAATTTTCCCAATAACGGTAGTGAAAATTATTATAATAATATTTTTTTAAACTATTATAATAATTTTTAAAATTTTTATAATGAAAATTTTAATACTACTTACAATAAAATTCTTGATAATGAAGAATTTGCTACATGCAAATTAATCAATATACAAGAATTGAAAATCATTCTTGCGCAACTTTAAATGGGGAATATTTGGAACCATATGATGAATCGAAGGATTTTGATTGACGATTGACATCTTTGGAACAAAATGTGTCCCTAATGGCCCAAAGCTTAAAAAAATTGGGAGTTTCCCTCACAAAGATACTTCCAATTTTAGAAATATTAAAAAATGATGACATTATTGAATTAAAAGTACCTTTAAATGAATTGAAATCTTTTTCTGAAAATACTATGGAGTTGGAAATCTGTATTCCATCTCAAACCTTTTTAGAAGATCAATTTATTTAAAATGATTCTAATTCTTATGAAATTCAACCCATACTTGATGAATTTATAGAAATTAAAAATCTTTTGTCACCATTTTTTCCAACCATTATCAAACCATTGAAACTATCACAAGAATCATATAAAACTCTTGACGATTTTGATTCAAATCTTGTCAAGGAATGCATACTTGAAATATTTTCTATAATGAATTTTTTTTCAATATGTGACTTGACCCCCATTGAATTTGAAAAATTCGTAGGAGATCATGTTGATTTTTTTAAAATTGATTTGGTTTTGCAACCAAGAGACAACACGCTTATTCCTCTCGATTATACCTACCCCGTTACATCCAAATCAGTCATCACCCAAAAATATATTTATTCAAAAATTTATGGTGGTTCATTTTTTTCGCCCAAGTCGTGGTCCCCGTTGCATAAACGGAACTCCTATTCTCTCGGAGGTATGAAAAATTGAAGAAGTCCACTATTAATGCCATAAAATCAGCACGTTTTCTGGGCGGACCACCAAAAATTTCATCTTCTAGTTTATGGTAAATTAGAAGATGATACTTTTATTTTGTACATATTTATATTAAAATATAAAAAAAAAAGATATTTCTTTTTTTTCTTTTCTTGTTACTAACATATTTTGCAGGATTATTGGATATCCGTGGATCGCCCCATATTGAATAACATCTCTTTATAACTTGAATTGAATATTATTTTTAAAGTACATTGAGGACAAAGTAACGTTTTAGTTAGGGGATTTCATAATGTATTTGCACACATCATGTTCATCTTTCTTTATAAAAAACATTAAAACATTTAAATTTTCATTAAGTGATTTTTGGCGGAAGTTTCTCCGTGAAACCAACTCTAATCATTCAAATTAAAACAAATTCAAAAAATTCAAAAACACTTTCTTTCTTTTTAGGCTTTTGCCTAAATTTTTATTTTTCTTAGATTTTGCCCTCTAAGTTACTTTGTTCTTTAAAATAAAAAATATTAAACTTATCTATGGATTAACCTCTTTAATAGCCCTTTAGTATATTTACTATAATTATAATGCTTTTTAAAGTCATATGATTCATGTATTGACACCGTATGCACAACACAGATTATTGTTGTGTAATTGTTAAAAGCTAAATGAGTTGGTAAATTTAAAGATGCATAGGTATACCTACCATATGAGCTTTGTATTCTCTTTCCTATTCTAAGTGGTGTATAGACTTACTCATTATGATTTAAGTCGTTGGTAATCTCAATATTCTTGCTTTGATTATCGACTAAATAATGGTGTAATGATCTTTTCCGAAATAAAAATAGAAAATCATGTTTTAACTTAACTTTTGATCTAAGAAAATTCGTTTCAGCATTTCGTTCATTTCACCAACACCTTGAAAATTGATTAGAAAAGAAGCGCAAAGTGAAATAGGGACTGTACACAAATAAAAAAAAATAGAAGAAAAGAGAGAAAATGAAATAAAATAGAAATAAAAGAATTAAAAAGGATGAAAGAATTCCAAAGAAAAGAAAAGAAAAGAATTTACACTTCAAAAGTTCACCCTTTCTTCCAATATACAAAATCATTTTAAAGTGTTGACTTATATCATCCGTGTAAACATTTTTCATCCCAAAAAGTCCTTAAATGATCAGAGGATTAACATGATTTTACATATTGAAAATATTACATTTTCACGTCTTTAGGAAATAATAGTATGTCATGATATTACATTTTTCCTGTTTTATATTTAAATGTTTTTCACCAGTAACAGGTACAAAGATTTTTTTCAATTACATTTATTCTTTATGCCTACATATTCCGAGTGACTTACACCAATTCAGAGTGTCTTTATTTTTCTAGTGTTATCCCCAACGAGAATTGAACAAGTGCGCTTCATTTTAAATATTGAGTCATTAAAAGATGAAAATAATATCACTTGTTAATTTTGTGATGCACACTATGCACTGAGTCAATAATTAAATCTCATGAATTTCTTTAACATAATGGTCGTAGTAAATAAACTATTGGAGAAATCTACTAGTCATTGCTATTTACTTTTTTAAACTCAATATTATGCAAAAACTTTTTTATTAAAGAATGAGTAACTATTTTGAGAAAAATCAGATGTTTGTGAGTATCATCGCTATTAGCTCTCTTGAGACTAAACTCGTCCACTAGGGTTGTTTAACGACTTTTTGCATAAGCTAAATGCAACCGTACATCCTGTGAAAGTGGATCTCTATCCTTTTTTTAATATAATTTGTAATAAAATGGCTAAATTTGACACAAAACAATTCTTTTACTATGTCACTAGGGACTATCAACCCGTTAGTTAGGGGTGTGATTCATGTAAAATATTTAATTTTACTCCCCTTTTTATAATACAATAATGTAATCCTATGCTCGTTAAACTCGTGTTTTATACTCATTAACTGTATAACCTTAATTATTCATCATTAATAACTTATGCAAGGGTTATTTGAGTATTTACAGGGTTTACGACGCTAAGGATGAAGTATGGATGCAATTTGGGCAAAGAACAGTCACATATGCACCTTCAAGGGCCAAATGGAAAATTTTGATGATCAATTTCAGACACGAACAAATCACGAAAGTTATAGACCTTCAATTAAGGAACACCGAGTTTAAACGACATGTCAATCTAACCTCGAACGAAGAAATTATAATTGTCCAAAGTTTGGGAGAGAAATAATGTCAAAGCCTCGGGTCAAACCCAAAGATCGACCCCATGATCGGACACTGTTGAAATATTATTGGGCCCGAAATGCGAGTCCCGTTGGTTTTTACGGTGTACCAATACAAGGTCTTCTGTGAAAGATATTACGTTTGGGGTTTAATTATAATTATAGAAACATGGATAATTTTAAGGGATTTTATATTTTTGCTACTGTATATATCTTGAGGAGCCAGTTGGCTCAGTGGTTAGGGAGACTATGCCTTAGGAAAGTGGTCGTGGGTTCAAATCCTATCAGACACAAGTCTTTTTCCCCCGACGCGTGACTCCTCTCTCCCTCCCTTACATGCGAGACCACCACCCTTTATCCCCACCTCATTTCCTCAGTTCATGCATCCAAGATAATTGCCTATGTCTTATCTTTTTTATTTCATTAGTTTTCTTTTATTTCTTTGTTTTCTTTTTATTGTTTAAACCTTTATTCCATTTTCCTTTTGGACTTTACACATGGTCTTGCACATTCTTTTTGTACAAAACAAATGTGGACCCTTATTCTTATAAAAGATGTGCAATTATAAACAAAGGCTATAA
This sequence comes from Sambucus nigra, assembly GCA_949130495.1. Taxonomy (NCBI): domain Eukaryota; kingdom Viridiplantae; phylum Streptophyta; class Magnoliopsida; order Dipsacales; family Adoxaceae; genus Sambucus; species Sambucus nigra. The sequence goes on along the minus strand of OX422214.1, from coordinate 284,356,633 downwards.
CACTATTTAATAATTAATTCAAACCTTTTCATTTTTGTGGTGCTTCTTTTTGCGCTCATCTAATTTTCCTCACCTATACAAAGTGCCATTTGGCTCATCTTCCATCATCCAATTTTAAACAAGTTTTAATAGTTAGTTGAGGATAGGATAGGTCATTTTTAGTTTTTTGTAATAGAATTCCAATTTCAATAAATTGTTCTTTCGATTTATTTAATTCCTTTACAATTAGTTTAATTGCTTTCATAATTAGTTGTTCACTTAAATATCATTTTCTTCATGTTAAAAATATTTCTTTCACACACTGCTTTATTTATTTAATTAAAAATTGTAAAGACATATTTTATAAGTCATGTTTACATTAGTGTATATCGTATACCACTACAAACCGTCCAAGAAAAAGTTTAAGTTTGAAGATACATGATGACGGACCTGAATATCAAAGTTCTTCAACATTCAAGCCTCCACCGGATGAATTTTGGTAAGGTTGTGCTTTGGTTACTTTACGCTTCACTTAGAGTGTTGGGATAATTTTTCTAAAATATTTTCTAAGTGTTGAGGTGGAGTTTTTCGTTAAAGAATTTTTTCTAAGTGTTGAGGCGGAGTTTTTGACAACTTTTTTTATTTTATTTTTGCTCAGTCATTCGAGCGACGGGTTAAAGTCGCACGAAGCTTGTTCGAGTGACACGTGGCATCATTCGAACGACATCTTGATTTCGTTCGAGCAACGCGCCGCCTTATTTTTTTATATAAAGCGTGTTAAACCACTATGCTTCCGTGATGAAGACCTGGTGAATTTCTTTCTACACAAAATGCTAACAACAGATTATCTTCGTCTTCTTCATATAAGGTCCAAATAATTTTGTTTTCATTTCACAAATCCCAATTGCTTTTTGTGAATAGTTTTGGAACCCAATATATGATTTTTCTAGAGCTTCTTTTGTAGGGAGGATAACCTACTGCTGATCTAGGTTCCACTTGAGGGAGCTACTGGATTGACTTGACTGTGTGTCAAAGGGAGTACTCGTGGGTGTTCCTGGACTGCATGTCTTTATGGATCGTCCGAGGTTGATTCATTACTGATTTAGGTTACCGCTTATGAGAGTTTACTGCGGTAAATTCTTTGCATATTTCACTCGTAATCATAGTGAGTATTATTAGTGAAATATAAAGTTTTGACCTTCGGGAAATTTTTCTGAAATCTGTGAGTCAGCAATACATACTTGTTTGTGTTGGCATGATCCACAATACCTAGATGTATGTTTTAGGGATGAATTAATTTGGTTTAAAAATTGACACTCATTAAATAAGATTAACTTGGAAATTTGCGAATTTGGTTTAATCAATATCACACGGCTTTTTCAAATTGGTATCAGAGTGCATTTTCTCTAATTTATCGCGTGATCCTTATTTTTTTGCAAAATTGTGTTATATTATTTTTTTTAAAATATGTTTTGTGAGATTGACATGTTCCCCGATACTGTCAAACTTAAGGATAGAGGGATAGCCCTTAGAGACCAGTCTAGGAAGGGAAAGGAAGTGTCAAAGAGTGAGAAGAAAAAGAAAGTGAGAGTTTGTGAGTCCGAGTCTAAGGATGAGTCTGAGGATGATTTTGATACGGCCATGCTTGCAAAATATTTTTAAAAGTTTCTCAAGTTTTCAAAAGAAAATTCTTTCAATAAAAAGTTTTTTGAGAAAAATAAATGGAATGATGAGGCCAAAGAGAGAAGTGAGAAAGAGGAAGAAGAGAAGTGTTTTGAGTGTGAGGGTAGGGGGCATAGAGCTTTTGAGTGTCCCACTAGGCTAAAGACAAAGGGTAAACAGATTGCCATGCCATCCACTCTTAGCGATAGTGAGGAAGAGGTGAAAGATTACGGGGATGAGTCTTAACATGGGATGTGTGTCGCCATTTCTGCTAGTCATGTGAGTACACCCATTTTGTCCCACGACGATGAGGATACTTGTGCACGCGAGACCCCTGAGGAGGATTTGAGTATTTCTAGCGACGGTGAGAGTGAGTGTGCTAGTGAGCGTCATAGTGAGCTCCATATTGCGTTTAGATATTTGTATGCCGAGACCTTAAAAATGATCAAGTTGAATAAGTAATTACATCTTTGGGTGATAGATTTGGAGAGAGAGAGAGAGATTGAGAGGTTTTGAGGCATCAGCGAGTCAACTAGAGAAAGTGAAAGTTTCATTGAGAAGCAATTGATCATCGTGAATCGGGAGAAGAGTGAACTTATAGCCCGTGTGTCACAATTAAAGAGAGATCTTGAACGTTCCCAGGAAGTAAAGGTCACTTTAGAGGATACATCTAGGAAGGTAGGAAAAATTCTCTTTGGTCCCACTTTGGGTAATGTTGAGAGACTAGGAATAGGTCATGACAATGCGTCCACTTCACATGCTGTACCTGAGCCAGTTCTCGAGTTTGTAATTGATCCATATGGGTCTCAACCTAACCCATCTAGGCATCTCATACCTGATAGGAGAGTGTGTTGGAGACGTTTTGAGAGAGGTGTACCTAGGCCTATTTATGCTTTCACCCATTTCAAAAAGAGAGGGTGCCTTAAGGAGTTTTGTTTTAAATTAGGTTATGTGTCACGTTTTGCTACTACACGTGTTCACACACATGCACCCATACATGATGCTCCGGATGACTACGTGAGAGATTTTGTACATATTACGGAGCAGGTAAAGTTTTTATTCAAAACTTCACATGATTTGATGGATGTTTTTCATAGGATGTCACCACCTTTGAAAAAATCCACCGCACCTACTAGTTGAGGTTTAGACTTATTTGCTAGCATATGATGATTTTCATGATGATATTTTATGCCTTATTCTAGCGTGTACCATTTTTGTAGTTATGTTTTCAATTTTTTATATATTTTTTGAAAAACCAAAAAGATTTTTGTTTTTGAAAAATGTAAAATTATTTTCATTTTTTTGAGAAAAAATTGGAAAAGCCAAAACGATTTTATTTTAATAAATTTTATGGAAGAAGACAAAAAGATATTTGTGTTTTGTTTACAATATTTATGGATGGACGCTTAGGATGACCGAGTCACAATTTCAGTCCATATCCATGTGACTATTTGATAGTGTTTGGATATGCATCATCATTTCATTTTTGTGCTTTACAATGTTTGGAGTCGTCAAGATGTAATTTGTTGTTACTACCTACATGTTTGACTCGTGATTTCCTTTAATGCACACTTGTGCGGATTTGTTTGACTATTGTTCTTATCTATCACATGTTGGTCGATGTGTTTTCATCTCAATTATGTCTTTAAAACGAATCAAATGCGATAAAACTTGACAATGAAAGTAGTGCATGTAATAACCGTTGTTTGGGAGTTTGTGTGATCTATTTGAAAAACAGGGAAGGGCTATGATAGGTACTCATTTATCCTTCGCGAATAAGCCACTGTTTAAATCGGACCTAGAAAATGTACGGCACAAAAACATAAGCCAAGGTCCAATGAGGTTGATAAAGAGCCCGAAAAAAATATAAAGGCAATAAAAAGAAAAATATACCATAAAGTGGTCCAATTGGATTTAGTTTCATCACCTCAAAATAAAAATAAAAAGCACTATTATTTATGAGGGATCTTGGTTGGAATATAAATGTGACACCCCGCCTAATAAAATACCGGGCGATCACTCATATATCAAATTAAAATAGGAGTCTCATATGGATCATTCTTAGCATCACTGTCGAAAATCCATTTTTATTTACTAATAACCTATGAGGCTGGTGTCAAAATTTTACTTAACTACTCTTTTTAAACAACTACAAATGAAACATCCACACAGTTTGCGTAAATGAAATTGAAATGAAATAAAATAACCGAACACTCGGTCAAAATATACAACCATATTGAATGCCACACTAAAAGGCAGTAAAAGAATAACTAAATGCAGTTGGGTTATTAACCTGAATGTTTATACAACACCTCATATCTGGAATACAAGAATGGAAGCGTCTATCGAGAACCTGCACGCATCCACAGCTGCTACAGCTGACATCTGACTCGAAGGAAGTGCCATCCAGGCGTCCCTGTGTCTGGACACCTATATAATATATATATATATATATATATATAGCAAGAAAGGAAAAGTAGATAAACGGGTCAGAGCCCGAGTTTTGAAAATATTTAGCGAGTGCATAAATGCCTTATATTTAGAAAAAGGTTTTATCTCATATTTAAATTTGGTATCGCACTCCCATGAGATACCCCTCTCCTCTCTTCTAATAGTGCACGCCTAATGCATCCCTCTAAACATCCTAGTTAAGTTATGCTGCCTAACTAACCCGTCACCCATCTTCTAACAATCCTAGTTAGTCCAAGTACTAAGGGCTAAACTTCTCCCCAGTTTCGACACTATGCCATGTTCGTGCGTGGGTTTTTTTGCAAAGCGAAATCCAAATAAGGAACCCCCCGATACACTACTAAGCGGCAAGGTCGATTGTCGAGATCCATTAGACCCCCAGTACACAAAAGATATATACATTATACACCATATAAGAAATCCTAATATTAGAGCACTAAGGGTTACACTTATCCCCAGTCTCAACACTAAGCCATGTTCGTGCATGGGGTGTCTCGCAAAGCGAAATCCAAACAAGGAACTCCCCCGATACACTACTACGCGGCAAGGTCGATCGTCGGGATCCATTAGACCCCAGTACTCAATTTATACATGTATACTCATATTATAATATACATCCGAATCTATCTCCCTGAATGAGAACTCATTTACAAAGTGCTTACCAATTCAATTTCTCATTTTTATCTCAAAACCTTCCATTTCCCTTCTTCTATCTAGGAAAGGTATTTAAAAGCCAATTTTATTATCATACAAATGCTTTTCTGTTTCATAACATCCCATTTCCCTTCTTCCATCCAGGAAATGTGTTTAAAAGCCAATTTTTATTATCATAAAAAATGCTTTTCCATATCATATTCTTCCATTTCCCTTCTTCCATCCGTAAAATGTATCCAAAGCCAATTCGTTTATCCCATTTCCCTTCTTCCATCCAGGAAATGTATTTAAAGCCATTTTATTATCATATAATGCTTTAACATCAATAATGTCCCACATTATTAAGAATAGTTATATTCACATACATATAACGATTCTAAGACTGTCCCTCCGAGTTTTCCCACTGGATGCGCCCCTAAATGGTATCATCTTCCAGGGCCTATCAAACAAGACGACCTGGGATCCTATCGAACCGTCGGGAAGCGGACATACCCCTGCGAGTGAGTCATAACCACACCCAGAATTACATCACTAGCGCAAAACAAATATACAATAATCGGTCATATGGCCAAGGACTATATTCACCCTGCATTCATTAGTCAGGGGACTTCACCTTATGCACGTAACTTCCCTTATGATAGTGATTTAGAGAGGTGTGTTCGTGTAAATTATCATTTCTTTTTCCATTTTGAAAACATTCATATTGTTCATTTTCAAAAGTCATTTACATCATATCATATACATACTTTAATCACATAGTATATATATATATACTATATATTCCTCCTCGAATATATATATAAATGGCCATAATTGCCAATCACATCTAGCGATGACCAATAATCCCAAAGATTCTCTTAAAGAATCATAATCATGCATTCATATACGCATGATACTAAACCCAAAGTATTTCCTTACTTTGATAAGTAATACATACCTTAATCCCATCTAAGGAATTATTGGATATCTCCAATTATACCATTTTACATTAAGCGAATACATATCTATATTCCCAAATTTCATCCTAATCCTCTCATAGGATTCACCCACCATAATCGATGTAGTTATGATTCCCTACACGCATAACTATATAGGCCTAAATGCCCACTGAAATATCCTTAAACAACTTAAATTTAGTGGGTTATGGATTTCATTTCCATGAACCCAAGGACTGCATCTTGTCCATGTAATCACCTAGAGGTCCCCACCCTAACTTAGGAACCCTAAACCTTCAAATTCTACAATTATTCTATTTTTCTTGAAAATATAGTTTAAGGGTAATACATTTAAAACCCTCCCTTAGCCCTCCTAATTCCCTTAATTGGAGGACTATATACTCCTAAAAGATCCCTTAAGTTATCCCATAATTAACCTCGAATCAATTAGGATTGGAATTCATCCCATCCAATCCAATTCACCCTAGGAAAATTGCCTAACTTTCAGCAGAGGTCGATCGATCGACCCATGGCCCTCGATTGATCGATGGTTCGATCGATCGATCCCCCTCGCTCGATCGATCGATCAAGGCGGACAGCTTCTTCTCCGAGAAGCTGTTTCGGCCATTAAAGCTTCTTCCAAGCTTTTATCGCCTCTACTGACACCCTACAACCTCAACCAACGACAAATACACATATAATACGGGTTCTAAACGTCCTAGAACCCGAAATCACAAATTAATTTCAGTTAATTTCTAAGTTTCTCCAATTAGAAAATTATTGGGGTTTATTCGTTTTAACTCCCGAAAACCCAACCCAAAATCTTTGGGGTTTGTTAATACCAAACTAAGATATGAGATTTATGCTCAAAAGTAAATAAAGCAAGTAAACACTTGCCTCGTGGATAAAATCCGACGATCCCGAGTCGAGTCCGGCGGAGTTTGGCCTGAAATCTCCTTTTTCTCTCCACTTTCTTCCTTCCTCTCTCGCTTCTCTCTTTCCTTTCTCTTTTCTTTCTATTCTTTCCCTCTCTCCCTCCTTATATAAGAAGAAAAGGGTTTATACCCCTTAAAACCCAAAAATGACTCTTTTACTCAATTACGAGCCCGTTTAACTCTAAAATTCCCCGAAACTCAATTTCGACAATCGGACACTCTTTTCTGACTATCTCGGCCATTCCGAGACTCATGACGCGATCAAAATTTCCATCCGAGGTACTTGACCGCAAATCACTATTTTAACCCATTGCATTTCAATGCGGGTTTTCTAATTAAAATCTTACCTTCTGTCACTTTAGTCAGTGGCGACATATTATTAAAATACTCTGACATATTGACTTAATCCCAAAAGTAAATATATCACCGATCGACAATCATCCAATCCTCGAAAATCCCAAAAATCACTATTCCGAGAAATTCCCTAAATCTCCAATTTAGACCTAATTATGGAATTTAATTATCTCCAAGGGTACGGGTTGATACAATAAAATGGGTTTTCACATCATGAAAAAGCGTTACATAGTTTTAGACGTTATTGGTATGAAAATCATGTCTGACTTTGATTTCACGATTTGATTAATATGAGGTCATATAAATTCATATTTTTTTACCCCTAAGGACGATTTTGAGATTCATTCGTTAGGATTCCACATTCTCATCATACACACATGTTATGTTTGATTTCATTGATTTTCCTATCGAATATGTTCACACCCATTCATTCCATTTCCATGATTTGGTCATCTTAATGTAAATTATAGTGTGTGATTTTTGAAAAATTATTTTTTGCATTTTTGTTTGAAAATTTTGGGAAATCAAAAATAGTTTGTGAACATATTTGAGGATATCTTGATGATAGTAGTTGTTTGCCTTGTTTATCATGGCAACTCCATGTTTATTTTGTTTATTCATGTCCTTATCTATTTCGGATAAATAAAAAGGGGAGAACGAATTACGGGGGAGTTTTACATTATGGGGGAGATTTGAGATGTTTTATATTTGTTTATGTTTATCTCATTTCAAACTTGATACATCACGAAGGTATTTTATTTGTCTCATGTGTATAGGTACAAAGATTGATGATCATATGTTTCACACCCTAATGAGAAAAGCTTGAAGATTTGAAGATTTAATATTGAAGATTTTTGAAGAAAAGTTTTTATCTTGCATTTTTAGTACATTTTCAGTTTTGGGATCATGGGAGGGTATTAGATATGTATAGGCATTTTGATTTGATAATTCGAATATTTTTATTTTTACCGCCATAGACAAAGGGGAAGATTTGTAAGGACATATTTTATAAGTCCTGTTTACATTAGTGTATGTCGTATACCACTACAAATTGTCAAAGAAAAAGTTCAAGTTTGAAGATACATGAAAACGGACCTGAATATCAAAGTTTTTCAAGATTCAAGCCTCCACGAGATTAATTTTTGTAAGGTTGTGTTTTGGTTACTGTACGCTTCACTTAGAGTGTTGGGATAATTTTTTAAAAATATTTTCTAAGTGTTGAGGCAAAGTTTTTCGTTAAAGAATTTTTTCTAAGTGTTAAAGCAGAGTTTTTAACGATTTTTTTTTTTTTTTTTCTCACTCGTTCGAGCAACTTGAGCTTCTCGTTCGAGCGATGGGTTGAGTCACGCAAAGCTCATTCGAGCGACACATGGAATCATTCGAACGACATCCTGGTTTTGTTTGAGCGACGTGCCGCCTTAGGTTTTTTATATAAAGTGTGTTAAACCACTCCGTTTTCATGAAGAAGACCTAGCGAATTTCTTTCTGCATAAACTGCTAATAGAAGATTACCTTTGTCTTCTTCATTTAGGGTTCAAATACTTTTGTTTTCATTTCACAAATCTCAATTGCTTTTAGGGAATTGTAATGGAACCCAAGATATAGTTTTGCTGGAGTTTCCCTTGTAGGGAGGATAACCTACTGTTGATCTAGGTGCCACTTGAGGGAGGTGCTGGGCTGACTTGACTGCGTATCAAAGGGAGTACTCGTGGGTGTTTCTGGGTTGACTGGACTACGTGTAATTATCGATCTTTTGAGGTTGATTCATTGCTGATTTAGGTTGTGACCTATGAGAGTTTACTGTGGTAAATTCTTTACAAATTTCTCTTGTAATCATTATGAGTATTATTAGTGATATAAAAGGTTTTGCCCTTCGGGATTTTTCTTGATATATGTGAGTCAGCAATTCATATTTGTTTGTGCTGGCATGATCCACTACACCTAGAAGTATGTTTTACGACTGAATTAATTTGGTTTAAAAATTGACACCGATTAAATAAGATTAACTTGAAAATTTGCGAATTCAGTTTAATCAATATCACAAGGCTTTCTCAAAAATGCTTTCTACGAAATTTTAATTAGGTTGAGATTAATGAACTCATTTTGAGTGTGTAGTTGCTTTGCTATAATATGATGGAATAGACTGATTTTACAAGTTGATTATTTTCGAAATTTCACCTAACGACCTTAATGGGGTATATCATGTATACACCATATTTGTGAGACTCTGCATGTAGTTTTGAGATTATTGTTAGCGCCAAACTTATATATGGACCTTTATGGAAATTTGGGGAGTGACAGTCTGAGTTTAAATAACTATTTAAATGAGTATTAATCGCATTTTAAAACGTGTCTAACTAGGTAATCATTTATGCTATGTATTTCAAAGTGACAAATTCAATTCTCAACCTATGCTTTTTCTATTTATAAACTAATTTAGTTTAAGTATTAGCCTAGAATAGTTATAGTACAAAAATATTTGAAAACACATAAATAATCTTTTACACTTTCTTTTAAAGGCAATAAATCATTAAATTTTAAACGATATTCCTTGTGGATTCAATACCCAAACTCATCGCTATACATATAAAACACGTGTAGTCAAAGTTTAGGTTTTTTGTATTAAGGTGAAAAATTGACAACAACGATAAATGTATTAACGCGACGCTCGATTTTTGCTCTATCACCTCCATATGAATTCTCAAAGTTATAGTAAGCATAACTTTTAGGTTCAGACTCCAAAGTGGAGTAAGGATGTGGTTAATTGATTGACAAACAAAAGGCCTATATTAAGGCTTGAACTGGGTGACTATGAAAAATATATATGTTGGGTCACATAAAAGTTTAGTGTGCTAACAAGGATGACCTATATCATATCCTAGATTTTCCATAATTGTTCAAGTTTTGATTAGATTTTGGAGAGTTTCTGAAGTTAAAATTCAAATCTTGGTTTTATTCTCAGTCTCTGTTAAAAAAAAGGAATAATGAGATCTAAAAAAAATCATACTTAAAAGATATATTGATTTGGTTATAACTCGGAGTTTAAATATACTTTCAGAAAAGAACGAACTGCTCTAATTCTCACAGGGTGAAGTCTCCACTAATGATTCTTCTAAGTCGCTCTATTGCATTTACCTTTTAAAACTTAAACCACAATTTATTAGTTATTAGTGCTAAAATATTTCCATGGCTGTGATTTTTTGTGAAAATTCCTTAGAAACATAAATACTATAGTAACACACAAGTTTCAAATCTATTAACACATTAAAGTTATATTCACTTTCCATAATTTCCTATATCACAACACATATATTTCTTGGAAAAACTCTTACATTTAAATAATTGTGCTTAAAATATTTTTTTTTATTTACTTTTTTTAAAAGAAAAAAGAGAAAAAGGTTTACCCTCACCATACAACATGAGTTATTGGATTTAGGTGCAAGCATTAATCTTCTTACTTATAATGTATACGAAATGATCACTCTCCAACTAGTTGATCATTCTGTAAAAATCCCATGTGGAGTGGTGGTAGATGTGCTTGTCAAAGTGGAATATTTTATTTACCCAGTTGATTTTGTTGTCTCGGAATACAAAACCTGTGGCAAATGTCAGAACTCATATTCCAGTAATTTTATGTCGTCCATTTGTTGTTATTATTAACGCTATCATTCGGGTTAGGAATGGAGTGATGACCCTATCTTGTGGAGATATGACCCTCAATGTAAACATGTTTATTAATCTTTGAAAAATCTGGATTTAATTAATTCATTTATTAAAAAAGGTCCTAAGAGAATTATTTCGAATAAACTAATAAATGGTATATATGATTGGTCATATAATCGTGGCATGTATCCTTAAAAATATTAATTACTAGAAAATATTAATTACTAGTCTCCGTCGAATTTTGAAATCTCATTTAGGCATACTCTTTCCTCGAGTTTGACTAGTTAATATAAAAAAAGATCAAAATTTTTCATTAGGCAAAATCTGAGGAACAAACTAACAACTAATTATATAAATTAAGTATCTCTCAGAGATTAACTAATGTTGGCAGGTCTCTCTGTATATGTTGTCCGAAAAGAGGAGGAATCAATGATTATTCATTGTCTTGAACAAGAAGTATCTTTTCTATTCTAAACAACCAAACCTTAAGGAAGATGATATTCCAGATGCAAAAATGGTGGATACTATTGATCAAGAATATTTATATACCAACTTTCCTGAAGATCCACTAGAATCATGCTTGTCTAATTCAATACAAGAAATCGAAGAATATACTAATCAAGAACATGAAATTAATCAAACATGTAGTATGTTAAAGCCGATAATAGAAGAAGCCATGTGGACTAACCACTTCGAGGAGTTACCACCATGTAACTCAATACCCATGCCTTATGAGTTTCAAGCACCTACACTTGAGCTCAAACCTTTTCCTGAAGATCTCAAGTATACATTTCAAGGAGGAGGAGACACATATTCTCTTATTATGTCCTCTAAATTAACTCCCGAACGAGAAATAAAACTTCATGTAGTATTGTTACATCACAATAGAGAAATACGTTGGACTGTTACTAACTTGAAAGGTATAAGTCCTAATATATGCACTCATATAATATACCTTGAAGATAATGCCAAACCCACAAGGGAGATGCAAAGAAGATTGAACCCCCATATGAAAGAATTAATGCATGATGAGGTTATTAAATTTTAAGATGTTGGCATCATCTATCCTATGTCCAAGAGTCAGAGGGTGGTACTTTATAAAAAGTGTGTGATTCAAGTGTAAACCATTTGCAACAAGTATTAGCCAGGAAAGTCTCGAGTGGTGAAGGTGATTTCGCAATAAGTAGGATACTCTCTAAACGTCACAAACATAAAGTGTAAAAGGTGATTTTGGTTTGGAGTGGTGAAGTGTAATTAACCGTTATCTTAACATGCGTTTAATTACTAGAAAAAGAGTAAATAGTGAAGATACAATGAAAAAATATAGGAAAATTTTGAGTTCGAAAGATAAAAGGGATTGGGGAGAATTCTCCTACATTGGATTCATTAACTATCTGATAGGATTTGATTCAAATTAAGTCTAATTTATCATAACTAATTAAGTATGAACATCAACTATGTAGAGACCAAACTCATCAATGGAGGATTAGGGGTTGATTAGTTATAATGATAAATGGGTTGGGTCGTAGTAAAGCTTCAAACGCTTCCCTTACAGGATAAGGGAAGTCAAGAAACTAGGATACTCCAATACCAACACATGAAGTTCCATTAGAGCAATTGTAAATCAAACCCTAACTTTAAAGCTCAAGTATTCATGGTGGGATTATGATCCCCAGCCTAAAGTCTAGCCACTCATAGTGGAAACTAAGATAAGCAAGAAAAAGAACATCATAACAAGGCAAGTCATCAATTTAACCACAAGCCAACACAAGATATAATAATAAATGTAAGTTAAAGCAAACAAAGATGAAGTATGTAAATAAAGATTGCATTAAAATCAACTATATTGATGTAATCAATTCTTTACAAGTAAGAAGAAACCATAAATGTCTTTGAACTAGGAGAGAGAAGAGAGAGTTTCTAAATTTAGGAACTTTCTAATTATATAATCTGGTCCTCTTACAAGAGGCAAAAAAAAAAGGATTAAATACCCCATATTTACAAAATGGAAAAACTTGTAATTAAACTGAAACAAGGGCGAATCGATTCAGCCATAAATGTGAATTAATTCACAAATCATTTCCATCATACTGGTTCAAAACGAATCGATTCAGTCTGAGGCCCGAAATGATTCGGACCTGCTTGTAAGATGAGGGATGAGCTAAGATGGAGTATATAAACCCTTGCCCCAAAGGAACTTCTGTAACTTCTAGCTCGGATTCACACATCCGTCAGAGGACATGCGATAATGACTCAAAGATATTCAACTTCAGTGGAGATTTCGAGATCAAAACCCGAGTGCTAAAATTACTAAAATGCCGCCGATGTTACGATTGTATACGAAAATTTTCCCCGATTCAACCAAACTTCAAGTCTTGCATTACTGACACCTATAAAAGCTCAAATAAACCACACACAATATATATATGATGAAAATATGATTTATTTAGTCAATGAGAATAAGTTTCGAGACTAACGTGCACGGGAAATGCTAAGATGCCCAAATATACGGGGTTTTAAATGAAATAATCATGACTAATCACACCCCCTAACTTACACATTGCTAGTGCCGAGTAATGAAACACGAAGAAACAAGAGCCATAAATATAGCCACAATAGATGAGAAGTGAATAAAGAAGAAAAATGTTTTTTTTGCGGGTGAACGATTGCATTTAGCATATGAAATAAGTCGTTGAACCCTTACGCGAACCAATGGGATGAGTTTTGTCTTGTGAGGGTTTCCAGGGATGATACCCACAAGCATCAAGTCAACTCATACCATGATTACCCGAAAACCGATGTACAACTCAATCAATAATAAAGAAAACATAATTTATGAACAAGGTGAACAATTTTCACACAAAAGTTTGCAATTATTAACATCATTAGAGGAACTTCAACAAAATGGAAATCATAGAAATGTGGAATAACCTGACACATGTGAGAATTCAGTTTGGGTAAAACTTTTATACCCCATGTAGATGCTAAAGCATGCATGACTCAAGTTCTCTGCAGTTGCTACACTCAACAAATGAAAGCACTTAGAAACAGGATGTAACACACACGAGGCATGCGAGCATAAGGATTAATTGTAAAAGGAAACTAGGCCGCACACATGTCATCAATTGAAGAACGATATATAAAAGTGAAAAATATAATGTCATGAAAGGATATCATATATTAACCGAGGTGAAACGAACTCTAAAAGATTATCGCTAATGTTCGACCTTTAAATCAACTTCACCCTAGGATCAAATAAGACTTTGTGGGTATGTAACTTGGGCTAGGCTAGGGTTTGGAAACGAAAGTCTATTTACGAGAGAAAAGGGGATTTGGGAATAACACGTGGGATAATGAGATTAGTGGGAAATTTCAAAATTAAAATTCAAGTTCCACAAGTAAGATATTCATGAGAGTAAGACTTTTTATTCATACACGCATTTTGAAACCATTTATTTTATTTTTATTTTCTTTCTTTTTCTCTTTCTTAGTCCACTCATTTCTTGATTTCATTCCTCATAAGACAAGATCATTAAATCCCGAGAGTAATGCCACATTGAGGTGCGAAAGGTGTATATAGGGGTAAAAACTCCAATGTGGAGTTGGTTAGGAAAATATATGGGTAAGGCAAAAATTGGTGTGCGTTAGATAGCAAAGATGGCCTATGATCCTTTCCTAGGGTTTCATGTGATTATCGGGACTCAACACTTTTTGAAAATCATGCTCTAGTGTCAATTTCATGATAAACTTAATTACTATGCAATCAATGAAAAGATAATGAGATTGTCAATAAGATACATTTTTCAAGAAAGAGAAAGAGTAATTGCATACGCTCATAAATGAAGGTATGTCTCGAATCTAACTTATGTAAGTGTATAACATGCACCTTATGATCACCAAATTATAATAGATTTAAACCAAATCATACATAACTATTTATGTGCGGTGCTCATGGGCTTCATAGTTTAATTTATGAAGTTATTCAAAGTGTTAATAATACACCGGCTAAAGGATACTAAATCATAAACTCTAAACATTCATCATTGCTATATAAGTGGATAGGGCGATCATATACGTAATCATTGGAGACAAGAGAGAAATATAAGAATTTTGAATATTTTTATTTGATTTTTTTAGACATAAATGCGAATTAATTTTAACATGCTAAGTGGTTGCCAAAATGTAAATCACACCCCCTAACTTGAAAAATGCATTGTCCCCAATGTTACTAGGGACAAAAAAGGAAAAGAGGGTACGCAAAATGTCACCCATAAGGATCAAACCCCAAAAAGAGTGACGACACACCCATGAGCATGTTGGTACCAAAAATAGCAATATATAAACAGATCGAGATATGAAAATGCTAATAAGAAATGAAAGTGTTTTTATTTCATGAATATAATAAAAGTTGTGTAAATATGGTTCAAAATCCAAAAAGGGAAAGTATATGAAATACATCCTCACAACCCTCACTTGACACAACTAAAAACCCAAAACAAACCAGCAACATAGTAATAAAAGCATAGCAGACTGAAAGGGGAAACTCCTACTAGCGGCTAGAAGGTCCGCGATCGATGTGGTCACGTGATGCATATGGGTCATAAAAGTATGGAGGAACCGGTGCCTCGCCCCCATGCATATGGTGGTAGATCTCAAGCTGCATGCGGGTGATCACGCTAATATTCCTCTAGTAGTCACCCCTAAAAGATGTGAAATCCACCTGGAGGGCATCCATCATAACCCCCAAATCTTGGATAGGATCAATCGGAGGCGAAACCTCTGGGACCTCATGTATCATTGCCACAGCATCATTGGGATCCGCGACCTCGCCTCATCTTCTCACAAATGAGTGATGTAATAATCTTTTCTTCCCACTTATCCAATAGTCATGTCCCAACAACTTCGAAATAGCCTTCCCATTAAGTAGTTTGGGGTTCATAGGGACTTTATCCCTAGGTTATACCTCACATCCTGCATTCCAATAAATTCGGAAAACTAGATGCGCATAAGGGAGAGTATACGATCCCTTCTTATCATAGGCGACACCCAACATTTGGTCTAACACAAGGGCATGAAGGCTAATAATTTCTTACTCCTCCAATAGATTGTATAATAAGTGGGCATGCCTATAGCATAGGACAACCTTGATTTGGGCGAGGAGGATGGTATTGACGCTCATAATGTGGAGGCGACGGTGCACATCGGGCATGCTAGAAGTGGGGAAAATGTCCCCAGCCCATACCTTCCTGGGTGCTAGACACGCGATGAGGGTTTCATTTGAGAGCCTCGGTTCATTATTATTGATGGGAAAATGGTAACTATCAAGGTTGGATGCCCCGTCTAAATGCAACGCAAAAATAAGAGTTGAGATCAGGATCCACCTACCATGTACGTAAGCCTCATATGTGTCATCTTGGGTTAATACGAGTGATATGCCCAAAGTACACCTGAGAGACCAGAGACCTCAACCTCGGCCTGGATTGGAGCCGAAGTAATGGAAGCCCAAGGATACCTATCAGCAGCGTCTTCCTACATGGGTCGGCCACAGCCGATGTCCTAACATCGTCTCGGCTTGTAGCTACCTTGTACATCTACCTCGGCCCTTTATTAGTTGAGGTCAGCAAAAGCCTCGCAGGCTCAATCAACAAGCATCATGTCATCATCATCCCTGGCCGACATTGCACCTCATATCCAACCTCGGTCGACCATCCTGGTCGAGGTCTTCATGGAACATTGATCTCAGACAAACCAAGGGTCGTACTTCACCACCCTCCTACTCATACAGGTCGAGGTTGGTACCAGTCGAGGACAACCGAGCTTCTACACGTTCTTATATAACTTGGTAAACGTGGAAAAATCTATTATAATCGAATTATTCCCTCCACGTGAGGGAATATTGAGGTCATCATTTCTTAGTTGAGATCAGCTAGGTGTCACTCTCATACTGGTTCGATGCTCATGCACATGCTCATTGTATGCTTGGGGGTACATTACACCCCCCCAAGCACTATATATAGAGGTCATCCTCTACCTTGTAAAGGGATCCAAAATTACAACCCTAGCTGAAACTCTGTTATTTTACACAGTAGAGAGAGAAAGCTCGAGAGATTGTATCCGTGTCCATTAGTGCCTTCATTCAGTGATATTACTCACACACACTCACAGTGGACGTAGGCCAGATTGGCTGAACCACTTACATTCAAATGTTCATCCTCATCTCCTTTTATATATATATATATATATATATATATATATATATATATATACATATACATATTCTCCTGTGCTGCCATTGTTATCACTTGCTTGAGCTTAATAACACCTTACCTGGTGGTGTTATTTCCTGCATCATTATTTTGGCATCGTCTGTGGGAATGAGAAGCTGTCTCTTCCTCTTTTTCCGCTCAACCTCATCGGAGATTCTAGTGGTGAACCAGGCCTCGCCCCTTACGTGGAGCTGTTTCACTATTGAAAGAGGTCCTTTAAGGTATTGAGCTAATTTCCTTCACAAGATCTTTAGTTTTAACACATGGCACCGGAGTTACTACCACCTCTTCCACCACCTGGTGTTGGACGACCTAGTTCTAGCCAGGCACCACCCCAGTCCGAAATGGCTAAGATGGCGGTATCCTTGAAGTCCTTGGCAGCAACGCATCAAGCGATGAAGGATCAATTTGCACCACTCAGTCAAAATAGGATGAGACCACCTGGGGTCTCACCGGAGTTGATTACTCCGGCGGTTGTTCAGCCTCATCCTGATGCCAGGGGACCACCCCAGGCATAGCGAAAAGACCAACCTACACCTCGGCGGAGGAGGGATGTTGCTGACCCTAGACGTTTTCATTTGGGGAGGCAAGGACACCCTTGACCTGAGGATAGGTGTGATGATTTGGAGTCGAAAGATACTCCAGAGGATTGTTGGGAGCCGTGTGAGGTTTCAAATAACACAGTACGTCCTATCCAGTAGAGCTGAGGTTGGGGAGTCAGAAGAGGTGAAAAATCCCTACAAAGAGGGTCATCTTTTGATCGATTAAGCAGAGGGTCGACCTTTGAAAGGCTCGACCCAGTAAATGACCTAAGACAGAGGTTATCCAGGTAAAGAAGTGTAGTCAGCTCACAAAAGGAACAGGGGAAACATCAGCCTCATCATGGCCGACCTAATACAGGATGAGGTAGGGATCAGGAAGAGGTCAACAGCCGACGTTGTGCTGCGACTAGGGAACCCTCAATCCACCCCTTGGAGGTGGCCGGGGATAATCTCGGCCAGGCCGACATTGCAAGACCATGGAATGACTCGATCTAATATCTTGAGGACAAGATAGGAGACCTCATAAAAAGATGAGACCCATTGCAAAGAGGTTTCTCAAAAGGCTCCCCATTCGTGGCTAGGATAGTAAGTTTTCCAACCCTTGCTAAGTTCAAACCGCCCACGGTGTCTCCCAAGTATGATGGTAGCACGAACCATGTACATCATATTGAGATGTACTAGTCAGGGGCGGACATTTATTCAATACCGAATGAGATGAAGTGCCAGGCCTTCTCAAGGACTTTGACATAAGCTGCACATATCTGGTTTACCTCTCTCCCGAAGAACTTAATAGAGAACTTTAAGGGCTTGGCTAAATGATTCATTCATAATTTCTATTTTGGGGTAAAACCTCAAAAGATGACCACCCATTTATTGTATGTCAGCAAGGCAAGAATAAAAGTCTAAGAGACTACATTGCTAGATTCAACAAAGAAAAACTGGAGGTTGAAGACTACGAAGAGAATATAGCCATGACCTCCCTCATAGGAGGTCTACAGAAAGGGAAGTTATTGTGGAAACTTACGGAAGACCCTCCCAAGTCCATGGCAGAATTATTAGCAACTGCAGGTAAGGTCATGAACGCTGAAGAGGCCATGGCCCCAAAGTATGAGGATGAGAACGACAGTGACAGCGGGAAGTTCCAAAGAAAGAAGGATGGAAAGAAGAGGTCAGTTGATGACAAGTTTGCACGTTATACCCCTTTTACTGTAAGCTGTGAACACATCCTCAATGAGATCAAGAATAATCAGTCCCTAAGATGGCCAGAGAAGCTGAAGGCCCCTCCACATAAGAGGAACCAAAACTTATGGTGCGAATTCCACCAAGACCATGGCCATGTAATAGACAAGTGCTTCGCCTTAAAGGATGAGATCGAAAAAATGTTAAAATCAGGAAAGTTGAGAAAGTATATTGATAGCAAGGCTCCTATAAGGGGAAGAGATGACCCTAAAAAGAAAAGAAACAACAGATGTCATGATGATACCCCAACAAGAAAAGGCGATGACTCGGATGGCGATGATGAAGACAATCCGGACCTTCCACTAAAAGATGAAAACACCCCAGTGAAGACGGTTGGTATGATCTCCTTTGGTGTTAACACCATATACGGAGGACTTACATGGGTGGTTCTGAAGTGGCTGATCGGAAAGTTCACGTGGCAGAGTCCAAGTCAATGTCCAAGTCAGAAGTGGTAAACCTGACGTCTTCCAAAACCAAGCAGAAGAGGAAGAAGGTGGATATGGACAATCTTACAGTTGGGTTCTCCTGACTCGACTTCAAAGGCATCCTAGATCCACATGATGAGCCTTTAGTAATTACAACAAGAGTACATGGATGCGAGGTACAGAGAATTCTTATAGATGGAGGAAGTTATGCAGATATGATGTTTTGTCCCTGCTTTAAAAGCCTAGGCCTTAGTAGAGCTAGGCTGGTACCCTATGACCATCCATTAATGGGCTTCAGTAGTGAAAAGGTCCATCCGTTGGGAATGTATGAGATGGACGTACAAATGGGCGATTAGTGGCCTAAGAGGTTAACCCGGAAGATAAATTTTTTCGTCATCGACGAAAACCTCTTCTCAGCCTATAACCTCATCATAGGAAGGGTAACCCTTAAAGAGTTTGAGGTCGTGCCGTCAACGGTCCACCAGATGCTAAAATTCCTGCCCCCCTATAGGGTAGGGGAAGTGCAGGGTGACTAGACCATAGCATGAGAATGCTACTTCAACTCGGCTGAAGAGAGAGAGTCCCATAAGAGAGCAACTACCACGTATAACATTGATACGCTTGACCCTAGAGATGAAACGAAGTTGAAGAAAGGAGAGGCCGCAGAAGAGGTAGAATCCATCATCCTCAATGAGGACGAATCGAAAAAAATCGTCCAGGTCAGCAAAGATTTAAAGGCAGAAATCAAGGAAGAGCTGATAAACTTCCCGAGGAAGAGGCATAGTGTCTTCGCTTGGAGTCACACGGATATGCCTGGCATCAGCCCTGAGGTTATGTGCCATAATCTGAATGTGACTAAGGATGCTAGGCCAATCAAACAACGATGAATAATATACTCTAAGGAGAAGTACGACATCATCCGAGAAGAAGTCAGAAAGTTAGAAGAGGCTGAATTCATCAGGGAAGTCATATATCTAGAGTGGTTGTCAAACGCATTCATTGTGCCCAAAGCCAATGGAAAATGGAGGATGTGCGTAGATTTTACTGACCTAAACAAGTCTTACCCAAAAGACAGTTACCCTTACCTCGGATCGACCAGATGGTCGATGCCACTGTAGGACATGAGCTCATGAGCTTCATGGACGCGTATTCGGGTTACAACCAAATCTTCATGGACGCCGAAGACTCAGAGAAGACAACCTTTATCACTGACAAAGGGACATATTGCTATAAGGTTATGCCCTTCGGCTTGAAAAATGAGGGGGCAACGTATCAACATCTTGTGAATAAGATGTTTGAAAACCAAATAGTCAAGACTATGGAGGTGTATGTAGACGATATGTTGACAAAAAGCTTAAAGGTCTGCACTCACGTGGCAGACCTAGAAAAGACCTTCGATACCATGGATTTGTACAGAATGAAACTCAATCCCGCGAAGTGTGTCTTCCGGGTAGGAGTTAGGAAATTCCTTGGATTCATTATCAATCAGAGAGGAATAGAGGAGAATCCTGAGAAAATCAAGGCTTTGCTTGACATGAAGATGCCAAGAAGTATCAAGGACGGTCAGAGACTCACTGGAAGAGTAGCTGCACTCAATAGATTCGTTTCCAGAACAACGGATAAGTGTCCTCCATTCTTTAAGGTGCTTAGAAAGGCCTTCGAGTGGGACAATGAGTGTGATGAGGCTTTTAATCAACTTAAGTCCTACCTCAGATCTCCCTTGCTCTTATCTCGGCCCATAGCAGGAGAGAGGTTGTATGTTTATCTAGCAGTCTCTGAATCAGCTATAAGTGCAGCCATAATATGAGAAGATGTGGGGGTCCAAAGGCCCGTATACTTCAACAGTAAGGCCCTTCAAGGGTCTGAACAGAATTATCCTCGGATGGAAAAGTTAGCCTACGCCCTGATACATGCTTCTAGGAAGATGAAGCCTTACTTTCAAGCCCATTCCATGGTCATCCTCACCGACTCCCCACTAAGACAGGTCCTCCATAAACCTGAGAAGTTGGGTAGATTGATGACATGGGCCATTGAATTGGGAGAGTATGACCTTACTTATCAGCCTAAGATGGCCATCAAAAGCTAGGCACTTATAGATTTTATCGCTGAGTTCACATGGGAAGAGGCCGAGGTTGAGAATAACCTAGAGACTACAGAAGGGTCAAACAGCAATGTCTTTCGAGACACGAAAGAGGTCGTATCCAAGGGAGCCAGAGTTGGAATAGCAGAGAATGAGGAAGACTGGTACCTCTTCAAGCATGGAGTCATGTCAGAAGGGAGATTCTCATCAGATAAAGACATCTGGAACCTCTTTGTTGATTTGTCTTCTTACGAAAGCGAAAGCAGTGCAGGACTAATACTTTCAGCCCCGGATAGTACCAACATTGAATATGTATTAAAGTTTAACTTCAAGGCATCAAACAATGAGTTAGAATATGAGGCCATGATAGCAGGCCTCTCCTTGGCAAAGACCCTTAGGGTAAGATGACTACTGCTTCATAGTGACTCAAGGTTGGTTGTTAACCAAGTGTTGGGGGTTTATGAGGCAAAGGATGAAAGGATGGACAAATAACTGAAGAGGGTGAGAACGATACTCGAAGGTTTCAAAGAGGTAAAGATAAAGAGAATACCTCAGCAAAATAATAGCCACGCAGATGCATTAGCAAGGTTAGCTTCGGAAATAAGGACAGACATCAGAAGTACAGTCCCAGTTGAGATCTTACCCAAGGCGACCATTGAAGAAGAAGAGGCCAGTAACCCTTGCCTCAATTTGAACCTAGGGGACTAATGGATGGACCCCCTTATCAGATATATCAGAGAGGGGGAGCTACCGGAATCAAAACTAGAGAGAAGGAAACTGAGGTACAGAGTTGCAAAGTTCTCAATAGTAGGAGACGTCCTATATAAAAAAGGATTTCTATTACCTCTCCTAAGATGTGTCCACCCTATAGAGGTTATTCGCATCTTAAAAGGGTGCACGAGGGTTCTTACTCCAGTCACATAGGGGGAAGACCTTCAGCCAAGAGGATTATCATGCAGGGATACTGGTGGCCGACCTTGGCTAAGGATGCTGCAACCATTGTGAAGAGATGTGACAAATGCCAAAGATTGTCCACTATCCCCCATCAACCTCATCAGCCTATGACGTCAATAAGTTCTTCTTGGTCGTTCGCAATATGGGGAATCGACTTGGTAGGTCCCTCACCAAGAGCGGTGGTCAACTACAGGTTTTTTATAGTTGTCATTGACTACTTCTCCAAATGGGTAGAGGCCGAGCCGATGATCACGATTACATAGTAGAAGACCTTCCAATTTATATGGAAGAGCATCATATGCAGATATGGTCTCCTAAACACCCTCATCTCGGACAATGGCACCCAGTTTAAGAATTCTTCCTTAGAAAAATACTATGGAAGAGTCGGGATAAAGCAATTTTTCTCTTCTCCTGGCCGACCTCAGGAAAATGGTTAGACCGAAGTCACCAAAAGAACTATCATTGATGGGATTAAGAAGAGGTTAGAAGAAGCTAAGGGAAGATGGATCGAAGAGGTTTATGTTGTGTTATGGGCCTACAGAACAACAATTAGGACACCGACGGTGGAAACCCCATTTATGTTAGCACATGGTTCAGAGGCCTTCATACCAACCGAAGTAGGACTTCCTACTCATAGGGCTCAGACTTAT
Source organism: Sambucus nigra (assembly GCA_949130495.1). Classification (NCBI taxonomy): domain Eukaryota; kingdom Viridiplantae; phylum Streptophyta; class Magnoliopsida; order Dipsacales; family Adoxaceae; genus Sambucus; species Sambucus nigra. Next base: position 284,333,826 of record OX422214.1, on the reverse strand, counting down.
GAACCTAAGAGGAATGGGGAGGAGAGAAGACTTGACCTGGATTTTATTGAAGAGCGAAGGGAAGACACAGAGGTCAGACAGGCAGCTTATCAACAGAGAACAGTAAAGTTCTATAATCAAAGGGTAAAATTAAGACCCATAGCCGTGGGAGACCTCGTACTGAAGAAGATGTTACATAAGGCAAACAAGTTCCACCCAAATTGGAATTTCGCTTACAAAGTAATCAAGGAGGTGGTACCTAGGACCTATAGGCTAAAAAACCTTGAAAGGGAACCTTTCTCTAATCCTTGGAATGCTGATCATCTAAAAAAGTATTACATATGATGTTGCAAGATTTCCTACAAAAATGTATCATCTTATGAAGATATTATTAATGAGAAGATCAGTTTTCGTGTCAACTCTTGGTTTATTACGCTCTAATGGTAGAATTTATGAGAATAACATCTTAGTTGATGACCTCAGACCTTAACCATCATATTTGGTGACAAGGTCTGAGGTGAACATCATACTTTAATGACCTCAGACCTTAAACATCATATTTAGTGACAAGGTCTGAGGTGAACATCATACTTTGATGACCTCAGACCTTAACATCATATTTGGTGACAAGGTCTGAGGTGAACATCATACTTTGATGACCTCAGACCTTGAACATCATTAATTTGGTGAATATTGTATGAGGGTAACATCTTAGTTGATGACCTCAGACCTTAACATCATTAATTTGGGGAATATTGTATGAGCGTAACATCTTAGTTGATGACCTCAGACCTTAACATCATATTTGGTGACAAGGTCTGAGGTGAACATCATACTTTGATGACCTCGGACCTTGAACATCACTAATTTGGTGAATATTTTATGAGGGTAACATCTTAGTTGATGACCTCAGACCTTAAACATCATATTTGGTGACAAGGTCTGAGGTGAACATCATACTTTGATGACTTCAGACCTTGAACATCACTAATTTGGTGAATATTGTATGAGGTTAACATCTTAGTTGATGACCTCAGACCTTAAACATCATTAATTTGGTGAATATTATATGAGGGTAACATCTTAGTTGATGACCTCAGACATTAACATCATTAATTTGGTGAATATTTTATGAGGGTAACACCTTAGTTGATGACCTCAGACCTTAACATCATTAATTTGGTGAATATTTTAAGAGGGTAACATCTTAGTTGATGACCTCAGACCTTAACATCATTAATTTGGTGAATATTTTATGAGGGTAACACCTTAGTTGATGACCTCAGACCTTAACATCATTAATTTGGTGATTATTTTATGAGGGTAACATCTTAGTTGATGACCTCAGACCTTGAACATCATTAATTTGGTGAATATTTTATTTATGGGGCTTATGAAAACATCATATGGAGGCTTCAGGCCTTAACACATTGTGTGATATAGAAAATCATTCAAAGAACATTCAGCAACTAAAGAAATAAAGCCCTCCTCAGAGGTGGATACAGACTAAAGCTAAGAATTAAAAGCCACAAGGTAACAGAGTTTGCAATCAGAGGTTACAGTTTGAAATCAAAATTAAAAATTACAAAGAGCTTCACAAAATGGTCAAATATCCGCAGCCTCAGGGTTAGTTTCCCCGCCCCCATCTCCCTGGATGAGGTTGGTCACTTCTACCCCATCATCCTGAGGACCAATGTCTTCAGTCCTGGTGTCATCTTGGGGAGCAGTCTCGGTAGGTGCGGCACCTCCCTCCTCATCTACCTCTTGCAAGGCCTGAGCAAACCGAGGATCGGCGTAGCCCAGACCAATGAAGTCAGAGGCTGCCAGGCTCCCTGATTCTTTTTCCTTCATCTCAGCCCACCTGCCAATGGACTTAATACCTCTCTCGAGGTACTCGAAGCCGAAGCTGACTAACTCATCAGAGACCTTGTAGTCCTCCAAGATCTTCTCTGAGGCATCCTCCAAGGTAGCCTTCACAGCGAATTCAACCTTGTGTTGGAGAGAGTCATCCTGCATCTTCGGAGCAGAGTTACGGTCCTTTTTGAGCTTGTCCATATCCTTCTCCAGCTGCTTGACCTTAGCTTCAGACTTCTCTAAAGAAGCCTTCAGATGCTCCACTTTAATGTTCAAGGCAGCCTCGGTCTTTCGGGCCTCTTTGCCCTTCTCGATCATAGGAAGTTTCCTCAGAGTCCAGTCTATAAAGTAGTGCAAGGTAAGGAGCCCCTACGGAACATATGCAGAGATGTTAGTTCAAGACTTTAAAAGTCAAAAATGAGGTTACACTTACCCAGAAAAAGAAAAAGGAGAGAGTATTACTTGGATGGATCGGTGGAGACCAAACTCGACCAGCATAGGGGTGTCCATTGAACGATGGAAGCATTTATCGGAGTTGGTAATGACAGAGCTGATAGCGTCCAGGGCCTTCAGACTTTGGCCGATAAGGCTGTCACCAATCTTCAGTTGCTCCAGACGAGCAACTAATACATCCTCAGAGGAGATGGGGATGGGACGATCCCCCTTTGAAGTCTTCTTCTTCTTCCTCTGATCTTCAGGGGCAGGGTCGTCATATCTCCTCTTCTTGGTGGCCTCATCCTTTGAAGTTATAGGAGGAGGAGGTGCAGTCAGGCCTGCTTTCTTCACAAGCTTGGTAAGGCTGGGGGCTACCATCTCCCAGAGGTTGTCAGAAATTCCTTTGGGGCGCTTTGTAAAGAGAAAAGTCTGAGTTAGAATATCAGAGACATGACATAATCAAAGGTACAACTTGTGGAAAAATAAACACTTACGGAGCTCAGTCAAAGGACTCCCCTCAAGGTCAGTCTTAGAGAGATAGTATGGGGTCATCAAATGCTCGTACTTGACTAGAAGACCATACTCCCCCTGATCCTGAAGGTCTTTGACCTTTTGGAGATTATTTTGGCTTAGCCCAGGGTCGGCCCTAGCAGCCATTGTCACCTTTCCCCATCTCAGGGGCATCCTTGGCTCTAAGGACGAAGAGTGGGCATAGGTACCAAATTCCCATGACCCTGAGGCAAAGAAGTATCGCGGTTTCCAATTGTGATTTGAAGTTTGGGTGACTTGCAACATCTTCTTATTTGACTTTCGAGCTAAAAAGTGGTAATAGCTCGGATGATTCCTAGCAGAGGAAGGGACATAGCACCCAGTGAAGACCTGGACAGCAAGGTCTGAATAGTGGACTGCCCTCCATAGAACTATTGCTCCAATTATCACCCTCCAGACGTTGGGGGATAATTGGGAAGGGGCTAAGTTAATATAGGACAATATGGACCTAATAATTGGGTGGATTGGAGGACGAAATCCTAACTTGAACATCGGCTCATACAAACAGATCTCACCATCTCGGCCGTCGAAAGCCCTCTCGTCCCTGAAAGGTCTCATAAGTTTTATGGAAGGACCTATGGAATACAGGCGTCTGAAGGCAAGAAGGTCGAGTTCACAAATAGTGCTCTCTATCTCGGCTACCTATGAGGTGTCAACATCGCTCTCGCTATCATCATCCTCGTCTTTTTTAATGTCGGCTAGAGCGGACGAGGGATTACCATCAGGGAACCTCTGAGCAAACTCAGCCCCTATGGCGGTTGATAAGGGAATAGCGTCTGGGATTAGTGGAACAGCCACATTGGGTCCTATAATTTCAACATCAAAGGAAGAATGCGAGGTGCTAGAACTCTTTTAGAAGAGGCCCGGCTGGAAACCTCGACTTGATCAGGGGCATGATCCATCCTGATGGAACAATCCATGGCTTCTTAAAAAGAATCCACAGACATAGGGTCTGAGGTTGATGACTCAGACTCAGACATAGGGATGGGTTCCACTAGTACCTCTGCAGGCACAGAGGGCTCAGGGTATATCACTTTCAAAGGATGTGGAAATATAGGCCTGAGAGGGAATGCCTTTTCCCTATGAGCTTCCTCTTGGGCCCTTTCTATTTGCCTAATCTTATCTAAGGTTTTCTCCCTAAGAGAAGGAAATTACTCTAAGAGTTAATAAAGATGTCTGATCATATGGAGACGACCTTACACTTGTAGACTCAAGATAAAAACAAACAACTTGACTGGAACTGCCTAAGGATGAAACAATTAACTTTGAGAAAAAACAACCAAGAACAACAAGAACCATTGCCACCGAAAAATGCAAGCAGTCGCTGGAAAACTCAAAATACTCCTCAGAAAGTGAAAAAAGCAGAATTAAAGGCTAAAAGTGAGTGGAGAAAAGAGGAAGAGGGCACCTGAAAAAAACCTTAGCGAAGGAGAGGATGATTAGGAATAAGAAGACCTTTGAGAAGCCCAACCTAGCTCTGGTAGAGAGAGAGAGTTGCAAACAAAACAAAAAGAGAGAAAATGAAGAAATGAAGAAGAATGAAAGGAAATGAGGCCTTAACCCTCAAATAACTCCACACGTATCCCAATGCCCATCATTACCTTGGGAGCCCAAGGGACAACTGACATCCTTACACTTGCCAGGCACGTGGCCCACTCCAGTCATTGACACTTGTCAAAGGAATATTAGCACAAGGAAGAAAGACCTCAGAGTTGTACACCCCATAGTCACTTGTTCCCACATGTAACTAAGGGCTAGGGGGTGATTGATATGCCCAAAGTACACCTGAGAGACCAGAGACCTCAACATCGGCCTAGATTAGAGCCGAGGTAATGGAAGCCCAAGGAAACCTATCAGCGGCGTCTTCCTACATGGGTCGACCATAGCCGACGTCCTAACATCGTCTCGGCTTGGAAGTAATCAAGGTCATCTTGAAGCTGAGAACTCATCATCCGCGGGGTCAGCCATAGCCAATGTTGCATCTACCTTGTACATCTACCTTGGCCCTTTATCAACCGAGGTCAGTAAAAGCCTCGCAGTGTCAATCAATAAGCCTCATGTCATCATCAGCCCTGGACGACATTGCACCTCATATCCAACCTCGGTCGACCATCCTGGTCGAGGTCTTCATAGAACATTGATCTCAGACAAAGCAAAGTTCGTACTTCACCACCCTCGTACTCATACAGGCCGAGGTTGGTACCAGTCAAGGACAGCCGAGCTTCTACACGTTCTTGTATAACTTGGTACATGTGGAAAAATCTGTTATAACCAAATTATTCCCTCCACGTGAGGGAATATTAAGGTCATCATTTCTTAGTTGAGATCAGCCAGGTGTCACTCTCATACTGGTTCGATGCTCATGCACATGCTCACTGTATGCTTGGGGGGTACATTACACCCCCCGAGCACTATATATAGAGGTCATCCTCTACCTTGTAAAGGGATCTAAAATTACAACCCTAGTTGAAACTCTGTTATTTTACACAGTACAGAGAGAAAGCTTGAGCGATTGTATCCGTGGCCATTAGTGCCTTCATTCAGTGATATTACTCACACACACTCACAGTGGATGTAGGCCAGATTGGCTGAACCACTTACATTTAAGTGTTCATCCTCTTCTCCTCATCTCCTTATATATACATACATATACATATTCTCCTGTGCTGCCATTGTTATCACTTGCTTGAGCTTAATAACACCTTACCTGGTGGTGCTGTTTCCTGCATCATCAACGACTGAGGCATGGAAACAACACAAACAATCTACATTCACATCCCCACCCTAAGCCAAGTCGGCCTCCCATGAGAATTTGCTAAGAAAGTGTCGAATGGAGACCGATAAATCTTCCAAATGCACTTGACCCTCCACTACTATAATGCAGATTGAATTGAAATTGGCTCGATACCAATCTATTTCTTCCTTTGTTCGGAGCATCTCAAAACCCGCACATCCCGTAATAGCATTTGTAAATGGTTTTTGAGCCATGGATATCTACAAGACGGTAATTTGATACACATATAATTAGTGCAAAATTACAGCAAGTGTGAAAATGGGGTCGAAATAAGTCGAAGGGTGCTTGTTAGAAAAAATGGGTTGGATAATGATAATCGATGTGTACCAAAACCAAAACACGGGGATTCAACATGCATGCAAGATAATTGGTGCAAGAGTGGAGCATTTGTGCCCTAAACCCCAAATGGGGCATTTTATCAAACATATTGTGGGCAAAGTGTTCAAATTAGGGTAGGAATGCCATTGAAACAATTAAATACCCCTAACAAATACTACAATATCAGTAAAACAATTATACACCAGTTGAATTTGTTGGTTTATTTCAAACATTTAAGCAATTGTATCATTTCAATGAAAGAGAAGATAAAACAGTTAAATCAACCCCAACCCGAGAATGAACATATAAAAACCACACATGAAAGAGTGAAATCCATAAAGAGGGATGGAAGATTACCTTAGGTGAAGAAGATCCTGAGTTTGGAGTGAAAAGAATTGGAATGGAGGGGAGTTCTGGAAAAGGATATTCATATGTATTTTGTGTGTAAAAGGGGAGAGGTATGTATGGCCTTTTAAAGGAAATGGGAGAATTTTAAGAGTCAGCTGGACCAAATCGATTCGGCCCAAAGGGAGAATCAATTAGCAAAGTTTTAATTCAATACTGACTCGAATCGAATCGATTTGGCCCAAAGGGTGAATCGATTCTCTCTTAAAAATCTCAGCACTGGTTTAAAATGAATCGATTCAGCATGGAGCCCGAATCGATTCGCACCCGAAGGGCTGTAAATCTCTCCCCTTACTGTATATGCTACTAAGAATGACTATTTGACTCGCTGGTTGGGCTTGGAATTTATGAACCCTATGGATACATATGGTACGTATAAAGGTCTGAAACAAAAGTGTGTAACCCCACACATGCCAGGGGTTGCTCGGCATAAAAATTAGGCTCGGGAGAACCAATTCGGCATTATAAATGGGGTTGTTGAGTGAGATGTCCAATGACAAATCTATGGATATGACTTGGTCATAATTGCTTAGATGAACCACTATTAATTCAACTTTCACAACCGCGTTCCATTATAAACTCCACCGATTAGCATGTATTTCGGGTTCTAAATCCGATGATGTGATGCATACCACCATTGCTAAAGTTTGGCCATTTGACCCACAGTTGGTTTTCTCGCATGGATAGACACTCGATAGTGGATGCCATGGATTATTATAGTAAAGGTTGGGTAATTTTGTGCATACTTGGACAATACATTGACAACTATAGTTCGCTCCAAAAAATGCTCCTTAAACGGGATTCATGACTAATGTGAATGGTTGTTGATATTCTCGAGTCGTCAATCAAGGCGAATTCACAACTCGTGAATTCTTGCCATATTTTGATTTTTTCACTGACGTCCACCTCTTCCAAAATGTCAAAATATGCCTCCATCACGCACCATCAATAGCATCCCTCACACTTTGATCACTTTCCTCAAACACCTTCCCAAGAAAAATTCACTCATTTGATACACTCATCCTCGTCGGTTGAGAAGTGTCACGCATTAAAAATATTGACATCTAATGTCATATTTCAAAAGGATAGATTCATTGCCCCATTCCTAGGATGACGGGAGGTTGAGTGTTGGAAATTGAAACGGGATGGGTATCGAGAATAATAAAGTCGATAGGGAAGACACCTGTGTCTATTTGGATGAGTATATCTTCTAATACACCCCTAGGAATTTTGGTGGAACCATCGGCCAATTGGATTCTCATCTTGGTTGGGCTAAGATCTCCTAAGCCCAATTGGAGTTAGATCGAATAAGGCAGCAGGTTAACACTAGAGCTAAGGTCAAGAAGGGCGTGATTAATAACAAAATTTCCAATCACACATGAAAGTGTTGGACAACCGGGGTCCTTAAATTTAGGAATCGTATTGTGTTGGAAAATGGAGTTCACTGGTTGGGTCAACTTTACCTTTTTTGGAGAAATGTGCTTTCTCTTGAAGGTAAAAAAGTCTTTCAAAAGCTTCCCATAAGATGGGATTTGCTTGTTCGCATCAAGGAGAGGGGGGGTGAACTTTACTTGTTTAAAAATGTCTAATATTTCTTGATCCTTATTAGGTTTTTCTATGGGAAGAAGCCTTTGAGGGTAGAGAGCAGGGAGGGGATATGGTATTGAGGCCTCCGTCTCCTGGATCAACAACTCATCACTACTCCTTTTTGGGTGACCATTAGTGTCACAAATCACATATAACTCCTCGATTGACGAATGCATTGGGATAGTGGGAGCTTGACTCTTCAAGACAAAATCCTTAACTTTCTTTAATAATTTATCAAGCCGCATTTTTATTTCATCCTCATCGGTGAGGTGATATATCCCATGGATAGAGGAAGGCGGAATGGAAGATCGTAGATTGGTTTTGTTTGGGTACGAAGTATCCCAAGCTTGGGTGGTTTCGGCATAATTCTTGAAGTGTGCATCAACATCATCCGAATCTAAACTGAATAGTTCCACGAAGCACATTGTCTCCACCATTTGTTTGTCATTGAGTGTAAGCCCATTGTGGAAAAAAGAGATGAGTCTCCATTTTTCAAAATCATGGTAGTGGCATTTACTCAATAGCTCATTAAATCTCTCCCAACATCTTTAAAAGGTCTCACTCTCGCCTTGGGAAAAGTTTTGGATTTGACTCTTTGAGGGAGTTGGTGTGGTGGGTAGGGAAGAACTTCTTCAAGAATTAGGCTTGCATTCCATGCCAACTCTATATAGAATTTGGATCCAAAAACCAAAACCAATATTTAGCTTTGTCTTTAAGAGAGAATGGAAAGATTTTAAGTCATGTGACATCAATTGGACAATTTTGATCGCTAAAGGTAATGCACACTTCCTCAAACTCCCGCACATGTAAGTACGGTTGCTCACTTTCCATGCCGTAGTATGCGGGTAGTAATTGTATCATCCCATTTCGGAAATGAAACTATGAAGAGTTGTAAATAAAAATGATGCACAATGGAGAGGTGGTCCTCTTCAGTTGTAAATAATCTCTCATTGCTCTATAGGGAGGCTTGGCCTCCCCTCGACTACCATGCTCGCTCTGATTATCGGCCATGGTGATAGAATCAGAGTGGTCTACGATATATGCAAAGGAAAAAGGAGTGGGAGTGTGTCTCCAATAATCAAAATGATTGCTAGAAGATTTATATTACATGGAGGGATTTGAATTGTCGTCGAATATATCTTGCATTTATGGAATTTTTGGATTGGATTTGGAAACCATGTTGTCATGGTGACCACAGGGAGTGAAAGAGTGTAAAGATAACGTCATATAACTTACTTTTGTTGCCAATCCTCCGCAACTGTGCCAAAAACTTGGTTCTCTATAAAAAGTGTGTGATCCAAGTATAAATCATTTTCAATAAGTCGTAATCGGGAAAGTCCGTGATTTTATTCTACAGGAATTGATAACTCATAAGAGAACTAAGATGGGCTATAGGATACTATCTAAACGTCACAAACGAAAATGTAAAAGGTGATTTTGGTTTGGAGTGGTGAAGTGTAATTAACCGTTATCCTAACATGCGTTTAATTACTAGAAAATGAGTAAATAGTAAAGATACAATGAAACAATCTAGGAAAAGTTTGAGTTTGAGAGATATAAGGGATTGGGGAGCATTCTCCTACATTGGATTCATTAAGTATCTATTGGGATTTAATTCAAATTAAGTCTAATTTATCATAACTAATTAAGTCCGAACATCAACCATGTAGAGACCAAACTCATCAATGGAGGATTATGGGTTAATTAATTATGGTGCTAAATGGGTTGAGATTGTAGTAAATCTTCAAAAAAAAAAGTAGAAATACTAATATGATTTTGAACCCATTTATTAATTTTGGATAGCATGGAGAACGACATAAAACTAACCATTACACCATTATCAACCAAAATTTTGTTCACAAGAACTCCATTTATCCAAGATTTTTAAACAAAGGCTTGATATGATTGGTCATATGTTTAGTAGGTTCTTCTAACACATATACAATGTTAAGAGCAAAGACAAATAGATTAAGGTGGTCTACCTTTGACTCATTTTCCCCGTCCAATTTTATCACAGGTGCCACTTGATCTCATCAAGCTTCAAACCTCTTTGGGAGGATCAGAGATATGTTGAGTAGCATTTGTTGAGGAAAAGAGAAAAATTGGATAAACTGTTGTTGTTCCACTTCTGGACCAGGTGTGCTGGCATCAACCACCATTATTTCTCCTTTCTCTTCTTCATTCTAAGAGTTTTCCTCCGAAGAACTACATTCATCCATGCTCAGACTTTTCAATCTCTATAATCCTTTCTGATAACAAGTCAGATGAGGTTTAAATCTCCTATGGATACCTACGAAACCTTAGATTGGGATTTAATGATAAATAAGCACACCCTTCGAATTTACTTGTTCGAATAATTTCAGAGGCCTTTAACCAAGCCTTTCTCTGGATCCTCCTTCTTTTTTTCCTAGAGATGACCACCTCAGCATCTCTTTTCTTTTACCCGGTTTGCTACACTATATGCTACATACTAGGAGCTACTTTCTTAGACTTGATTGCTTTTGATTTATTTGGTATATTACTGAACTTTTGTGTAACCTTTAGATCTCGTGAAATGAACCTATTAGGTACCCCCTTGACAATTGGAATATACTTTGGAACTTTTCTTGGCCCCATTTTGTTCCTAGGTTGGTGAGGCTTGGCCACCTTGATGCGAGAACTGACTTGTTGATTGATCTTTGGTCTTTTTGCACTCCTTTAAGGGTTAAAGTGACAAAAAAATGGTTTGATTTTCCAGAAGGCCTCCTTAGGACCTCTTGATGATCTTTGAATATTGGGGCTTTGTTTCTCGTACCATTATTACAATTTTAATCACTATTTTTTTGCTAATACTTACCTTTAGAAGGAACAATTTCTCACATCTTGGCATAATACTCCCCACTTAATGCATAAGTGTTTTAACATTTTTTAGTCAGGTTCTTGAAGGCCTTCAATCTTCGACACTATAGGCTCAACCTTTTTTTTTCATCTTGAACTCCACATGCCTTTTGCTTTTAGGCATTTGGATTGACTTCACATTTATTCCCACCTCTTTCATGTTGAGAAAGTGGTCTTTATCCACCCCCATTTTTCTTTCTTCTTTTATAGGGAACTTTTTCTTCCCCATTTGATTAGTTCTTTCACCCTGCCATGAATTACAAGGAAAGCATTATTTGAGACAGAAAATGCATTATTCCATTTGCAATAATTTTTCCCCTTTATCTCGTAAGGTTCTGTATCATGATCAAGTGGTTTTAGCCTTCTAAATTTTAAAAGAAAATCAAATATTTCATAAGCCTTAGTAATATCAAAAGAATACTTTTTAATCACTCGTTTTGATTTTGATGCAAAGGATTTTATACTAGTATCCTTTTAACCAATGGTTGACATACTATAGTCTCATTTCCTATCATTTCAGTAGCATCGAATTTGAAATTAGGATCCCTATAATATCATTTGAAGTGAGAGTTATTTATCTTTTGTTCCTCTTCTAAAAGAGATTCATATCTAGCCATTTTAGTAGTTAGTTCTACCAATCTCTAACTGACTCGCATCAAACTTCTTTCGAACCCTAAACTCCAAACCATTTTGTGCCAATTATTCAGGTTCAGGCAATGCTATTTTCCTTTTATTTCTTGATGTTTTGAACATGTTAATGAACGCAATTGCCTTTTCATCAGGATTTTGAGTTAACGTGGCTAGGTCAGCCATGGAAACCTCTAGCTCATTTTAGAAGAACTGTGCATGGAATAATTCCTCCATTTGTTTTTAAATAAAAATAGTGTTTGTTGGCATAGTTATGAACCATATAAAAGCTGTATTATTGAGACAACTAGAAAACAACCGCAACTTCAAATAGTCTTTTGTCCAAGCATTAAGACGTTGAGTAGTGAACCTAGATATATATTTTACACTGGATTGGCTTCCATATCTTGATAAGAGACTGAAAGTTAGAAATTTAAAACCTTTCAAGAATTCAATCCAAATGTAGACACCCCATTCCCTTACCCCTAACTCTCCTTAGGTCCCTAGTACCTCCTTTCATCACTACAAACTCAGGTCATGTCCTGAGTACTGACCCAGAAGCCATCGGGAACTCCTCGGCTCAGTTTGACCAAAAAGTTAAACTCTTCATCTCGATCGAGACTGAATGAATCTTCGAAGGTCACTGAATACCCTTTTCAACGGTCCATCCCATGCGCAATTCTGACTTACCATGCGGACAAACGATCCGTTTGTGTCCGGAACTTGACCCAGAGGCCACCGGGAACTCCCAGGCTCTGTTTGACCTAAGTTAACTCGTCATCTCAACTGAGGCTAAATGAATCTTCGAAGGTCACTGAATACCCTTTCCAACGGTCCATCCCGTGCGCGATTCTGACTTACCATGTGGACGAACGATCCGTTTGACTCCAAGAGGTCACCAAATGCTTCCAGGGCCCGGTTGACAAAAGTCAACTCCCTAAATCGGGTCAAACTCTTTAGAATTCAAATTACATCTCCTAACCTTTCCAACGGTCCATCCCGTACGCAATTCTGACTTACCATGCGGATGAACGATCCGTTTGCGTCCGAATGATTCCCCATCCAATGGACTGACAAATGCTTCCGAGCCATATTTGACCCAAAGTCAACTCCCGAACCCAGGAGCAGTCCAAAGTACTTTCAAAGGTCTCTAAATTACCTTTCAAATGGTATGCCCCGTGCATGATTCTGAACAACGGTTTGCCCCCGGTAGCCGATTTCCCGAAAAGGCCTGAAACACACTGCCAAATGGCAGGTTCCAGACCCGCCTATCGGCAGGTGCCAATAGGCAGGATCAAGTCTATGCCGATCGGTAGTGACCTGAGCCTATAAAAGGAGGCATTCACCTCATTTTCAAGGGGATCCCAGATCTGATAAAATTCACCCTCAACGAATCCCAAAAACCTCTCTCTAAGGCAGCGTGATTTCAACTTCCAAATCCCCTTTTTACTTCCACTTTTTATCATCCTTTTCATCAAACTTGGTGAATTAGCCATTCTCCATCATCATCCAAGTGCAAGGGCTGCTATCCAACATTAAAGATCAAGCTCCAAATCTTCAAGAAGGTCTAACTTTCTCAAACTCTCTCTTAAATTCTCAATAACTTGTTTTCTTACTCAGTACTTTTATTATCTCATCTCGCACATCCTAATATACTTTTCATTTAGTATTATTGCATATCTCTTATTTTCATATAAATAAAAACCCAAAAAAATAAGAAAAAAGGGTTTGCTCATAAATTCCAAATAGGGATCCTCATACTTTTCTCACCACTAAAACACTTTTTCTACACACACTCACAAATAAGAGATCCCCCATTTGGATTTATGGGATAAACCCCACCTCTCGTTTTGTATGCAAACTACGTGGACTTTGATGCCTTTATAGGCTACGTAGGCGTCTCGGGGTAAAACCCAAGACTCGAGTCCCTTTTTCTCACTTTTTCCTATTTTCTCTAAATCTAATCTTCTTATATTTTATATACTTGCCATTAATGACGCATTACTCCATATGCATTATCGTTCCATTATAACGATCAACGTAGGGGTAATCGCGTAAATCTTATTTTTCTAATACTATTCTTATATCTTCCTACGGATGACTCACTTTATCTTTTCCATGATAGAAGTCGAGGATTCCTACCTCCATTATACATATACACATGCACACATATCACGGGGGTAACTATAAAGGAAAATAGCAAATATCCATGAGAGACCGAAAGGGCGAAATGGGTGCCTAACACCTTCCCATTTCGTAACTTAGCCTCCGAACCCTTCTCGAATCATTTTGGTTTCGCATGCACCAGTATGTCTTTGGATGCCATCCTTCGGGATGGCTTCCCCTTTTTCTTTTATCTGCTTTGAGTAAAATAGACTGGCGACTCTGAATCTCTTTACATTTTTACACCTCATCTCAAATGATGCCGGCCGAAGCGCTCCCGAGAGGGATGCGCGGGACCCAAAGGATCCTTTCCCTTTCGCGTGCCCGCCCGCCCGCGCGGCGAGGATCGGAGATGGACACACCTATCTACCCAACACTCCTGGTCGATCTGTCGCCCGAATTTTTGCGCATTTTTAAACGGGACCCTATCCGCGAACCTGGTTACAAGTCCAATCGTAGCTTTGCATATATTAAAAACCCCACTTTTCCAGGCTCGGGTCCCGTCCGGCATTGCATTTAGGAGAATTAAATACATGTGAGAACATAATAATCATGTTGAGATCCGTCCCCAAAAACATTTCTCCCTTCTTTATCAAAAATCCAAAAACATTTCTCACTTCTTTATCAAAAAAATCCAAAAACATTTCTCCCTTATTTATCAAAAATCCAAAAATAGTTTCTTCCCTTTTTCTCAAAAATAAATCCCATTATATGCCTTCTCAGGTCGATTGCAAGCCCTTGGCCTAGCTACCTATTGGCTTCGGTCTTCAGTCAAATCACCCCGGAGTTTTGTTAGTTCCTCTACTACTTCTACCGAGTCCGGAATCCATCCACTTTCCATGGAGAATACAGATCAAGCACCAGTCATACAGCCAGATCTGACCACCGTCCTAGCTCAGCTCGTGTTCAAGATTGACAACCTCCAATTCGAGGTCCGAGAGATGCAACAAAACTAGGTTCTAATTCCTCAAGAGCCTGAGGCCCTATTCCCTAGTGCTATGGGTCCACCCGAGCCTATCTGGGTTTCGAAAGACTATCAGCACGCTCCACGTGCCCCTCCTATCAATGGGCCGCCGCCTGCCCAGCTTCCTATGCCAAACATTGCCCAGCTTGTGGCTAACCTGCCCATGGTCGTTGATCCAAAGAAGCAGGAGTCGAATAAAGTCAAAGAGGATCTTAAGATGCTCACCACGAAATTTGACCACGTGAGGATCTCTGGGAATTACATGAACTACACCCACATGTCTCCTTATCCTAAAGCGAGGTTGCCCAAAAAGTTCAAGATGCCAAATATCGAAAAGTTTACAGGGAATGGACCCCCGATTATTCATCTTCGCAGTTATCATCGTTCCATGACTCTACTAGAGGCTCCTGAAGAAGTGATGGACCGATTATTTTATCAAACTTTGAAGGATAGCGCCCTCCGGTGGTTTTTATCTCTTGAGAATCCGTAGCTGGGAGGATGTAGCCCGAGAATTCATGTCACAATATAAATACAACGAAGAGCTTGAGGTCACCCGTTGTGATTTAGAGCTGCTCAAACAAAATCCATGGGAATCAGTCAGTAACTTCATAACCCGGTGGAGGGAGCAAGCAGCTACCATGACCAATCGTCCATCCGAGGAGGAACAGGTCAACATAGTGAAGAAGAACTTCTTGCCCCATGTTCGAGCGATGATTGGAGGAAAATACTATCCCCACTTCCGAGCTCTTAGAGAGGCTGGAGTAGAAATCAAGGAAAGCCTTGTTAAAACAGAGGTCGAACCGAAGAAGGTGTCCGAACAGTTCACCCTTAGAAAGTATGACAAGCCTGTCAGTGCTACGATCTCAACCATCAACAACATCTCTCAACCAACCACATCATGGGCACCAGAAAGCCGCCCTGCCCCCATCCGAAGGGAATACACTGAGCTCCATGCTCCCCTCTCCAAAGTTTACCAAGCCCTGTTAGGCCGAAACCTCATCAAACCCTTGGATCCCCATCCATTGCCAAATCCACTCCCAAGAAACTTTAAGGTCGATGCTCATTGCGCCTTTCACCAAAATCCTGGCCTTACCACCAACCAACTCTGAAACATAATCCAAGATCTCATTGACCGGGTTACCATCGCCCTACCAGCCAATCCTAAGCCAAACACTACTCACAACCCACTCCCAAATCATACCAATGCCCTCTTCTTAGAAGAAAACCCAGATTTCGATCCATCAATTCAAATCACACCCATATACTCACCTAAACCTCTTCAAATTTGCCCATATTTCCTCCTACACCCTACTAGCCTCGTTGATCAGGCACTGTCACTCCTTACCAGAGCATGCATCGCTGTCCATACCCATTCTAAAAATGGAAATATGAAATTGTCAGAAGTGTTAAGCCAACTCCTAAAGTTCGGACTTAAATTGCCCTCACAAATGATCATCGATTGCCAAAGGTTCAACACACTGTTCTTGGAAGCGCAAAAATGGGCCCGAGATTCAGACAGGTGGGTGGTACCAACCGACGAAGTCAACCTAAATGATGTTGTCCAGACTATGACAGGATTATTCAGGCAAACCAACAGTATTTGCAGTATCACCGGGTTACTTGACACTTTGAAGCTATAAGGGCGTTTGGTCCCTTCAATCACACATATCCCCACGAAATGGTAGGACCTGTATGAAAAAGCCGTTAAAGTTGTGGAATGCATTGACTTTACATGGAAAGACAAAAATTTTGCCACCGGATGGGGGGAAGCATTCGAAGATTCGAGCAAAGAACAAGCTTCAGGAAGAGCTGGCCCAGTAGCCGACATATGTGGGATGATATCATTTGAAGAACTCCTCAGAGAAATAAACAGGGTGGTAGAACAACCTGAGATTGACGAGGAAACATGATTCATGTTATTTCCTTCTTCAGTAAATCACATGACCGGATCAAGGAGACATTACCAGGTTCCAAGCTCACTACCGGTAAATGATAAGGGGAAGGGCGTTGAAAACCTTCCTATGCCAGAGATGACCATTGAGGAGAGAAAGATCCTTAATCAATTGAAGAAAAATCAAGCTAACATCACTCTATGGGGACTTTTCATGTCTTCCCATCTACACAAAAATGCTTTAATCAAACTGCTCACTGGACCCACAGTTCCTCCCTCTACCTCACTAGAAGAGGCGGTAAATCTGGTCGGATCCTTGACCTCTACCCTAATGCTATCATTTTCTGAAGAAGAAGTCCCCAGAATTAGGCCAAAACACAATCATGCACTCAACATCTTCATCGAAGTTATTAGGAAGGCCGTGCCACTCTCCCTTGTCGATAACGGATTCGCCTTGAATGTTTGCCCTCTGAGAACCTTCAAATGTTTAGGCTTGAAAGAAAGCGACCTCGCTCCAACCTCCGCCGATGTACGTGCCAACGATAATACCCGTCGTGAGGTGATGGGATCCATAAAACTTATAATAGGGGTTGTCCCTATAAACCCTGTCGTTGAATTACAAGTCATAGACATCCCAGGTTGTTTCAACCTGTTGCTCGGACGACCCTGGCTCCACAATATTAAGGTGTGTCTTCCTCACTCTATCAGAAATTGAAGTTCTTCGCCGACAAGTGAGTCATCACCATTTTGGGCGACGATAAAAATGTCGAGGGTGCAAGCACCAGTAGTCCAATCCTTGAGATACAACACGGGTCAAACGATATGCTCCTATCAGGATTCCGAGTTGAGCCGCTCCTCCTCCCGGCAGGGGACGGTTTCAAAGAAAGGGTTTGTCCAGAATATGACCCTCATGGTAATGTCAATGTGATTCAGATGTTCAGAAACATGCACTTCATGCCCAGACTGGGACTAGGGCAAAGGCAGCAAGGGATACTCGAGCCCATCGAACTGAAGAAAACTTTCCCTCCTTGTGGCTTTGGGTATCAACCATCAGAACAAGAGCACAGAATAATCCACCAGTCTCGACTAAAGAGAAGATTAGACTACATCCCGACTATCTTAGGAGACTCCTTGAATGGACGATTCATCAAAGAAGGCGAAGACTTCCCCTTTTGCGGTTTTCCAGAACCATGGTATGACCACACAAACAACAAGCTGAAGCCGGGAATGGAGATATTTTTCCAAGATAGCTACCCATGGGCCGAAAGTTTCCAACACTGCGTACAACCGCTCATCAAAGATATCAAAGAGACTAAGGAAAGTGATTCTGAAGATTCCTTTAACTTATAGACACTGGGGCTGACACTCTGCATGGTTAATTCAGGCACTACATCAATGGATCCATCCCATCTGATTAAAGCAGCTGATACACCCCTCCTCAACTAGCATGCTCCGCCAGTTCTACCTCTTAAAACCCCCCCATAACCCCAATGTTTACCTTATTTCTTCTTCTATTGTCTATCCTTGTTCAAATGTAATCGAGACCTCTTTTGATAAGGTTCTCAATGTTGTTTTTCCTATCAATGAAATAAACGAAGATTTTGAGTATCTTGTTGTGCCTTACATTAACTGCTTAGATTCTAATCAAACTTTTGATGATGATGATTTTGCAAATGAACAATTCTTAACTGATCTAAATAAGGTTAATAATAAATAACATAATCGTGTTTAAGTTAATAAAGAAGAGACGGTTGTTATTAATCTCGGTTCTAATAGCCAACTACACGAGATTAGGATAGGGACCACCCTTGACGAGCATGAGTGTGCACAACTCGAAAAATTGCTGAAGGAGTTCGTGGATGTCTTCGCATGGTCCTATGATGATATGCCCGACATTGATCCTGAAATAGCTCAACACGAGATTCCCACTCTCCCAGATTATAAGCTGATAAACAAAAATTGAGAAAACTCCGCACCAAATGGTCGCTCAAGGTCAAAGAAGAGGTGGTCAAACAGTTAAACGTGGTCTTCATTCGGGACCATCAAATATCCCACATGGCTAGCCAACATAGTACCTGTACTGAAATCTGGACGGAAGGTTCGAATGTGTGTAGACTATCGAGATTTAAACAAAGCTTCTCCAAAGGATGATTATCCGCTACCCAATATCGACATGATCATGGATAACACAGCTAGTCATGCTCTTAAGTCAATGACGAAAAACTCCAACCCTTTCATGCCCAATTAGAAGAGTTAGCCTCCCGATTCTGAGATATTACTTTCCATTACCTACCCCGAGAAAAGAATAACCTAGCCGATGCTCTTGCTACCTTGGCCTCCATGGTCGACATGCCCGAGGGAATAACAATGACCCCCTTCCTAGTTTAAAAATAAGACAAACCGGCCCATTGCTACCATATTGAGCTTGTCTCCACCGAAGATCCCGAACTAGCCGATTGCTGGTACTACGATATCTGGTCCTTCTCAAACATAGTAGGTATCCTGATGGTTCCAACAAGAAAGATCGAATGTCCCTCCCTTCCCCCTACTACCATAAAAGCCAAATACAAAACTCATCGAAAGGCACAGCTGGATGTTCAGAAACTCACTTATTTCATTAATAAGAAATTACAGTACGGATTACACAAGAAAAGTACCGGATAACTCCCTTCCCCCTACTATCATAAAAGCCAAATAAAATCCCTACATCTATTACACAAATAAACTACCCAAGAGTCCTACCCACAGCTACCAAAGGAGCCTTCAACCTCATCATCTACATCCTGGGGTCTTCAATTTTCCCCTACCTGAATAGAGTGCTGTAAACACTCCATGGACCGATGAGCCCGAACAATCTTCGAAAAAACCACAACACCCCCTTACATGGTGTTAGATAAAATAAACCATCTTTGTCCAGTATCCACTGCCAACATCTTGCTGACTACTTTCCTCCACAACCACTTCATATAATCTTTGGGGACATGCCAAACTTTCCCGACATACTGGGAGGCATAGGTCGGCAGACGCCAATTTTCCCACAGAGATCCAAGCAACAGATGCAGGCGCTCAGTCAAATCTTCTACCGGAAAGAAATTTAAGATCCGAGGTGGCACGACCTGGGCCCAGCCAAATTGGCGCAGATGCCGCCAAGGGAAATAAAAGGAGGTCTGCCTGAGACCAACCAGTCGCACATATGAATACTCTCCTAGATCCAGAACAGGCTTTAACTACCCCCACCAGGGCACTGACCACCACGAGCCCCATGCTCCATAAGCTAATGCTCCCAGTTCTCAACATACATACCAACACTGATGAAGTAGCGCAAAAAGAAGTTGGGTATGGCCGACAAGGGATATTTTGGAGGAGTCACCAAGCAGAATCTTTCGGATAACCATATGAACAGCATCACGGGCTACCCCTCAAAAAGTCAGAATGACCTTCTCTCCGGGCATCCAAGCTACTCAGGGTCTCCGCCAGTATCACCGCCGTAGGATTGCAACGATAAGACATCCATGAAGTAATGGCTGCAAGTTGCGGGTCCACCTGAAGTTCTCCAGTCACCAGCAATAATTTTGAAACCAGACTCGGAACAACGGCTCCAGCATAGCCAGCATCACCTACTTCCTGCAAATGCACAGACTATAGCACCGTCGGAAGGGAGATCATTCCTCCAACAACCAGTGATCTGGCCAACGAAGGCGAAATATGAAGAAGCCCAGCTAACAAATCCCTGGGAGAACGGGAAAATTTGGGCAAAGTCGCAGCAACACTAGGATTTACACCCAGCATGGCAGAAAATTCCTCGTAGGTAGGATAAACTTCATCCAACCCAAAGCAGAATACGTGGTCTTCGGGGTACCAGAATTGTACCACTACCATCAGCACATTTCACTCAAGAGGTTGATTGCACCACAGGGAGACTCGACGCATGTTGAAATCATCATAGTCGACGTTATAAGAGCACATTGCTTCCAAGGCTTCGAGGTAGTTGTCAAACTCAATGCTACCAGGGATAGCCATCTTGCAAGGCACCACCTCCAGAGAGAGAGATCCATTTGACTGCCGATTGACCTTATGCCATCTATACAGTCGACAGAAGTCCCCAATAGTGTCATCCTTCAAAGAGATCAGTGAGTTATTGCATCACCTCGTAGAACCACGCCTGAATTCACAAATAAAAGGAGACATATAAGAAAAATGCGAATGCATGAAAATAAATGTGAAAACCAAAGAACACCTCAAGAAGGTACGTGGCCCCTGTAAAGGTCTTCCGGTAGCACCGGCTAAATGCATCCAGAGAAGAGTAAAGGGTCACCAAAGTCAGACTCCCCCAATCATAGAAAGGGATGTTTGAAAATATCCTCAGGTACAGTAAAAACCACAAATGGACGATGTCGCCTCTCGATGCCACCATGAAACCTCCCAATACCAAAAGAATAAATAATCGGGCCATCCTCCTCACTTGCAGCTCATCCTCCACATCAATCACCCTACTCAGCAGAACATCCTTCAGCAGGGACAGCCGGATAGAATCCCCAGAAACTATCCTCCCTACATCACTAAGTGCCGCACGCACTGCCTCCAATCTCACCCGCAAAGAGCGATCCACCACTATCTGCTCTCCATCACAATCCAGCCCCAGTAGCTGCTGCATGTCTATAGGAGTCAGAGTCATCTCCCTGAAGTCGAAATGGAAGGTGTGTGTAGTATCCCACCACCTCTCTCCCAAAGTGCACAGGACCTCCGTCGAACGAGGCGTCTCATCCAGCACCGATGCCAACCTCCTAAAACCCGCTGATGATACCACCCAACACATCACAGGTGGGAGATGCTCCCAGACATCCCTGAGCCCCGTCATCCCTCGAGCGCGCATGTTCTTCAAAGAAATATCAGACTGGCAAAAAGGAAAAGTCTCATCAAAAGTTAAGAAAGAAAGAAAAATCACCAAAAAGAAAGGAATGCCAAAGGTCAGGTTACTTACATAAATGTCGGGAGTCACTCTCGAAGAGCGATGATGCGATGGCTCCCGCAGCAAGGTCCGCTCATCCACAACAGGCTCAAATGCATCAAAGGAGTTCTCACTCCCCAAAGCAAGAGGCGCCTTGGCCCTCCACTCCACATTCGCCCAATCATCAGTGGCCAGCCACTCCCGGTGGACTGCAGTGCTCACAAAAGCGGCCATTTCTTGAAGATCGAAATGCTAGAAAGATATACAGAGAAATCGTAGAAAGAGAGAAAGCAAAGAAGCTGTGAAAAAAATGAAGGGATTCGCCACCTTTATATAGGAGGCCAAGCGCCATGCCGATCGGCACTTCCCCCCACCATACCGATTGGCACTGACTCCTTAACTTCCCGAGGTAACCCAAAAGTTCATGCCACTGCCGAATGGCACCCCTCATACCATGCCGACCGGCACCCCCCCTTAAATTTCGTACAGAAATTCCTTGAAAATACGAGAAAGCCTCGAAAAATCCTCGAAAAATTCCTAAAAATCCCAGGAAGGATTTAAAACATTTTCACCAGGAAAATTTCGCATTCCCTCAAGCGGAACCCCTCTTTCCTAGCAAAGTCCTCAAAAAAAACCAAGTGAATCTCCTCCCGGCAAAGCACTGGAGGATCTATAAGGATTGCCTGATCACTTCCCCAGAAGAGTTTCTTACAGCACCAAAATAGGTTGTCCCCCCTCCCCCCCCCCCCCCCGCGAGGTCTCCTAAAGAAACAAAAGCTTCCCCAACTATCATCTCCCCAGCTCAAATCAAAAGGCACTTTCTCCAGTGAAATTAAAATCCAATCTTCATCTACTCTTAGGTCAGAATTGACCTCGGTCTTGGATCGTCACCTAAGTTTGGTCAGAATTGACCCCGATCCTCGGTCGTCACCACTCTTAGGTCATAATTGACCTCGGTTTTGGATCGTCACCTGAGTTGGGTCAGAATTGACCCCGGACCTCAGTCGCCACCACTCTTAGGTCAAAATTGACCTCGGTCTTGGATCGTCACCTAAGTTGGGTCAGAATTGACCCGGTCCTTGGCCATCACCACTCTTAGGTCAGAATCGACCTCAGTCTTGAATCGTCACCTGAGTTGGGTTAGAATTGACCCCAGTCCTCAGTCATCACCACTCTTAGGTCATAATTGACCTCGATCTTGGATCGTCACCTGAGTTGGGTCAGAATTAATCCCGGTCCTCGGTCGTCACCACTCTTAGGTCAAAATTGACCTCAGTTATCAGATCTTCACATTAAGCCCACAGATTCGGCTTGGACCCCCAGAATTGGTCATCCCCCAACACCGCTTCAGGTCCTCAAAATCTACCTAAACCTTTGATCATCATTCCATTCCCCAGCACACTCCTTAGATCCTCAGAATCGGCCTCGACCCTCTGAATCGGTCATACTCCCTTAAAAGCATCATGTGGTGTCTATTCGACGGTTATCATTTGTTCCAAACTCACCCATTGAGGGGCTCTGTAGACACCCCATTCCCTTACCCCTAACTCTCCTTAGGTCCCTAGTACCTCCCTTCGTCACTACAAACTCAGGTCATGTCCCGAGTACTGACCCAGAAGCCATTAGGCACTCCCCGGCTCAGTTTGACCAAAAATTAAAACTCTTCATCTCAACCGAGATTGAATGAATCTTTTAAGGGCATTGAATACCCTATTCAACGATCCATCATGTGTACGATTCTGACTTACCATGCGGACGAACGATCCGTTTGCGTCCGAAACTTGACCCAGAGGCCACCGGGCGCTCCCGGGCTCTGTTTGACCTAAGTCAACTCTTCATCTCAACCAAGGATAAATGAATTTTCTAAGGGAACTGAATACCCTTTCCAACGGTCCATCCCATGCACGATTCTAACTTACCATGCAGACGAACGGTCCGTTTGACTCCAAGAGGTCACCAAATGCTTCTAGGGCCCGGTTGACAAAAGTCAACTCCCCAAACCGGGTCAAACTCATTGGAATGTATAAGTACATCTCCTAACCTTTCCAACCGTCCATTCTGTGTGCAATTCTGACTTACCATGCGGATGAACGATCCGTTTGCGTCCGAATAATTCCCCGTCCAATGGACTGACAAATGCTTCCGAGCCATATTTGACCCAAAGTCAACTCTCAAATCCAAGAGAGTTCCAAATTACTTTCAAAGGTATCTGAATTACCTTTCAAATGGTATGCCCCGTCCATGATTCTGACCAACGGTTTGCACCCGGCAGCCAATTTCCCGAAAAGTCCTGAAACACACTACCAAATGGCAGGTTCCAAACCCTGCCTATCGGCAGGTACCGATAGGCAGGATCAGGTCTATGCCGATCGATAATGACCTAATCCTATAAAAGGACGCCTTTACCTCATTTTCAAGGGGAGCCCAAATCTGATAAAATTCACCCTCAACGAATCCCAGAAACCTCTCTCGAAGGCAGCGTGATTTCAACTTCCAAATCCCCTTTTTACTTCCACTTTTCATCATCCTTTTCATCAAACTTGGTGAATTATCCATTCTCCATCATCATCCAAGTGCAAGGACTTCTATCCAACATTCAAGATCTTCAAGAAGGTCCAACTTTCTCAAACTCTCTCTTAAATTCTCTTAAATTCTCAATAACTTGTTTTCTTACTTAGCACTTTTATTATCTCATCTCGCACATCCTAATATATTTTTTATTTAGTATTATTACACATCTCTTATTTTCATATAAATAAAAGCCCAAAAAAATAAGAAAAAGAGGGTTTGCTCATAAATTCCAAATAGGGATCCTTATACTTTTCTCACAGTTTTCCCACCACTACAACACTTTTTCTACACACACTCACAAATAAGAGATCCCCAATTTGGATTTATGGGATAAACCCTACCCCTCGTTTTGTATGCGAACTACGTGGACTTTGATGCCTTTATAGGCTACGTAGGCGTCTCGGGGTAAAACCCGAGACTCGAGTCCTTTTTTCTCACTTTTTCTCTTATTTTCCTATTTTCTCTAAATCTAATCTTCTTATATTCTATACACTTGCCCTTAGTGACGCATTACTCCATATGCGTTATCGTTCCATTATAACGATCAACGTAGGGGTAATCGCGTAAATCTTATTTTTCTAATACTATTCTTATATCTTACTACGGATGACTCGCTTTATCTTTTCCATGATACAAGTCGAGGATTCCAACCTCCATTATACATATACACATGCACACATATCATGGGGGGAACTATATAGGAAAATAGCAAATATCCATGAGAGACCGAAAGGGCGGAATGGGTGCCTAACACCTTCCCATTTTGTAACTTAGGCTCCGAACCCTTCTCGAATCATTTTGGTTTCGGATGCACCAGTATGTATTTGGATGCCATCCTTCGGGATGACTTCCCCTTTTTCTTTTGTCTGTTTTGAGTAAAATAGACTGGCGACTCTAAATCTCTCTACATTTTTACACCTCATCTCAAATGACGCCGGCCGAAGCGCTCCCGAGAGGGATGCGCGGGACCCAAAGGATCCTTTCCCTTTCGTGCGCCCGCCCGCCCGCCCGCGCGGCTAGGATCGGGGATGGACACACCTATATACCCAATCCGGATAAAGTTTTGTGTAGACTAGGGTTTGGACCCTCGAGCTAATGGTCCACACACCTCATGAATGAGATCCACAATCTCATTCCTTCCCACACCCCAAGATATTTGCTAAGTTTTTGGGGCAATTACTTAGTTTACCATAGGTATTGGTTATGCCAAGCGTGGTGGAACTTATGGAGGTGCATTTTGTTCTATTTGGTAAGGCATATCTTAAGATACTAGGGAGTGTGATTGTCTATCCTCCTAGGGTTTCCCAACCTCGAAGCTCTGGTTTGAACACCAAATTATTAATAATTTCATAATTCGAAGTACTTGGGAAGCCTAAACTGTTTTCATTGTGGTAAGGTCTATTCCTTACTACCTTTAGGATACTATATATTTTATAATTGTGACTATATATTTTATTATTTTTAAATGATAACACTAGAGGTCACTATTTTCACAGTGACCCAAAATAAATGTCCCTTTAATGGTCACAGATCGAGTCAAAGTCCAAAACTATGACCAAATAATTAACACTGATGTCAGCCACTGGACCGTGACCCACAATTTTATCACCCACAAAATGGTCATGGTCTAAAATTGTGGTCCATAGGCTCTGGTCATAGTACAAAATCATGACCATCAGCCTATTTTGGTGAAGTCTTGATATTTACTCCAATTCTATAAGTCTATACTTTAGTGTTGTACAACAATTATTAATAATCAAATTGCAATTCATTATTTATGTCTTTTACATATCAATTTAAGTAATTATATTTGTTAAATTTTTTCACACAAACTAATAGAGGGTCCGAGGGAGCATGATGCAAATATTTAAAAATAAGGTCAAATGATTCTGTAATTCTTTTCATTGGGCTGTTTTTTGTTTTGTAATGTATATGTAAAATTTTGTAATGTAAGCATAATTATTTATCATGCATATTTGAAATTTTATACTGTATGCATAGAGACAGTGGAATTTTGTGTATATGTTATTACATAATGTATACACTAAATTTATGGAATCTTAATATCAAAAAATTATTTAGTGGACTAGAGTCAAATAATCGTATTTACTAGCCCCGAATTGGGATGCTCTCAAATATTATATACACACACACACACACATACAGTCAGGCTCTCCAATATACCTCCTAGCAACATACCTATGAACATACTTATTTTTGTAAAATAGTAAAAAAATGTATTTTTTAACCAAACTCGAAATATATGATCAACATAGTAAGGAGATCATCTAAAAAATAATCATAAAAAAATTCAACCCAAAAATAGGTGAAATGAAAAGTAGGTATATACAAGCATTTTCGGTCGTTTAAACTTTTTCCATCATCTCATCCACTGTTGGGTTGAATTTTTTGATTATTTTTTTGAAGATGATCTCCTTATTATGTAAATCTTATATATCAAGTTTGATTAAAAAAATATTTTTTTTACTATTTTTAGAAAAATGGGTACGTTCATAGGTATATTAAGTGAGGTATATTGGAGATCCCGATATGGTATAACAAGGTTCGACATTAGTTTGAATAAATAAAAAACATATAATTATTACTTTTCATTTGGCATTCGGGATAACACCTCATAATAACATTTTATATGAAAGTCCAAGACCGACCCGACCTAGCCTCGAACAGATATTATTTGCTCCAAAACCAAACCTACAAAAAATTAATAGGCTCGGGATGAAAGTCCAACCCCTCCTCATCTTCAAAACCATTTCTTAAAGGTCAAGTATCATAATATCTCAAGGTGTTCATATTTTCATAAAAGTTACAATTTTACAATCATTGACCACAAAATAAAAGTAGGTAACAAAGCCAAAAGTTTAAAGCTTTTAATATATTCATTGTGGTAAAAAATTTATGAACAAATCATTGCAAGAATAAAAGATATTTACTTCTATGATAATTAGGATAACAAAAGAAAAATATATATTATGCTATAAATAATCGTGTTTGGTCAAGTTTCGGGCTAGTACGACCTGATTTTCACTTGGATCAATTTTTTACTTCCAACCTAAACCAATCCTGTTGGCTTATATTCTTATCCCAAGAACTAAGTTTTTTGGATTGGGATAGGTGCCCTGGGTGGCCCCCGAACCCATGAAAAGGTCTACATGTAAGATTGAAAGAACCTTTGAATATATAAATTTTTTTCAACTTCAGAAACTTTCCACTTAATCGTTTGCCAATAATATTTGTAAATTTATTCTACTTATATGAATTTTTTCCATTAAGGTCACTCACCCCTTAGTTTATACCTTATAATTTGGGATGTAAATAAACTTAACAAGGACATATTAAAAATTCTTATATACATTATAATATTCCACATACAAATTATAATTTTTTTATAATGTTTTTTATATGCATATCACAAATTTAATACATATAATACTAAAAATGAATATATAGTAACAGTGGCCTTAACCAAACAAACTTATTGACCAGATAATTAAGCAACAACCAAGAAAAACATACTAGTTATTATGTTTCGATTTTGTTGTTGTAGTGTCAATAATTAGGTTGTCTAAACTTCAAAAAGCTATTAGGAAATTGGTAAATGTTATAAAATATGTATTGCAAGTAGATATTCACTATCCCACATCCCACATCAAAAAGTGGGACTTTGTGTGCTTACCTTGCATTATAAATAAAGGGGTTACCTCCTCATTGTTGAGACACCAATCGAATATGAAACACTTTCTCTCTATATATTTCCTTATATTCTCTCTATGTCCATTTAGTTTAGAACACGTTATTAGCATGAGTGCTCCAATATACTGTTCATCATCAGTTGATTGATATTAGAGGCAAAGGTATCGTATACAGATTGGGTATAAATCCAACATTTTTGGTATAGATCTAATGTTTTTGTACGTATCTTATATTGTGAGTGTAGATCCGATATAAATCTAATGATTTTCGTTCAAATCTATTTTTTTCTGTATAGATTTGGTATTATTTGTACAAATACAATGATTTTGGTACAAATCTAAATGATTTGTGATTAGTGGCCCCCCCAAGATTCTCAGGTTGTGGACGCGGGATTTTTTTTACAAATGTTGGGCGTTCAGGGGCAGGAGCCCCCGAGGCGATTTTTTTAGGTTAGTTTTACTTGTTTTAAAATTTTTAACCCTAAAAAATTTGCAATTAATATTCACTAATTTTTTGCCCCTACATAATAAACCAACAATGACTACTAATTAAAATTAAAGTTTAATACATATTTCAGTAACAACAACTATTTTGGGGACAAGCTAAAATTTCAGCAATAAATAATTTCATACAAATTTCAGGAATAACAAATTTGGGGGACAATTTAAAATTTCAGCAATAACAACCTATTCCAGCAACAAGTAAACTAATTAAAATTTCAATAATAACTAACAATTTCAACAATAAGTAAACTAAATAAAACTACAATTTCAATAATAACTAACAATTTCAGCAATAACTAACAATTTCAACAAGGAGTAAACTAATTAAAATTTCACCATTTTCAGTATACTAACAACTAGACTAATTAAAATTAACTAACATACTAAAAAATTAGCTAATATACTGAACAAAAAACAT
The DNA here is from genome assembly GCA_949130495.1 of Sambucus nigra. Taxonomy (NCBI): domain Eukaryota; kingdom Viridiplantae; phylum Streptophyta; class Magnoliopsida; order Dipsacales; family Adoxaceae; genus Sambucus; species Sambucus nigra. Next base: position 284,305,232 of record OX422214.1, on the reverse strand, counting down.
AACATACTAAAAAAATTAACTAACATTGATTGTTGGGTGTGCTGCCAGCGCCGATCCAGCCTGGTGTGTTGTTGTCGGCGACAAGGCTAAAAGGAGAGGGGAGTAAGTAAGGGAGAAAAGAGGAGAGGGAGATTAGGTCGCGTACGAGTCAGAGAGAGGAGAGAATGAGGTAAATAGAAAAGAGGTTGTCATTTTGTAGAGATTAGGTTATCTTTTTTTAGGTTTTAACAAGTTTGGTTATTTAGAAACTCACCCCCAAATTTTTAAAAACTTATAAACATAATTTTGAAACCCACAACATAATTTTGAAGAAACTCATACCAATCACTAAGGCATACATAATCCTTTTGTTCATGTAAATGATAAAATGAATCGTCGTTCTCGGAGTTTAGAAAAAAATAACATTTTGTGAGAAAGAAGGGGATCGTGCCAATGTAAGGTGTATGAGCTGCCTACGTACCTATGGATAGAGAGAAAATATTTTTAGAGGATCAGATCCCACGTAGTTCTGGGTAGAGAGAAATGGAGAGTTTTTTTTAGAATAGAAGGGAGATGAGAAGAGTCATAGTGCTCTGAGATTTCAGAAGAAGGGTATAACATCTTAAGATGGTCCAGGTTGGTTGGATGTGTCATCTCTTCTCCATTGAGGTTTGTGATCATAGCGGTGCCTCCTTAGAGAATCTTCTTTACTATGTAGTGTGCACTCTAATTTGGCTTGAAATTTCCTCTGGGGTCCCAAATGGGTTCTATGATCTCCTTAAGGGAAAGTTATCCTTCCTGGACACCATGATCCTTGATCCTTCGATTGAATGGTCACACTATCCGACGATGGTACCCTTATATGCGGTATAGAGCCTTTAACCTCTTTTAATTAAAGAATGAGAGCTCCTCAAAGTGGATTTGATGCCAGTCTTCCTTGCTAACATTGCTCTCGAGCATAGTATGTAAGGAAGGTATTTCTAGATCTAGGGTAGGACTACTTCCATGTCGTATACTAAAAAGTAAGGTATAGCCCTAGTATATGCTCTGACTGAAGTGCAGTAGCCCAAAGATTGTAAGGGATATGATTGATCCAATCTCGATAACTCTCAACCATTTTTCTAATGATGGCATTGAGATTTTTGTTAGTGGCTTCGACTGCACTATTGGTTTAGGGTCGGTACGGAGAAGATTTATGCCTCTTAATCACATACTCGTCGACCAATTCTGTGACCACAGCTTCAAAGTATAACCCATTATCTAATACTAGCTCTTGGGGAACCCTGTATCGACAGATGATGTTCTTTTGGATAAACTTGGCCACCTACTTAGCATTCAATATTGCGTATGACTCGGGTTAGACCCATTTTGTGAAGTAATCAATAACGACTAAGATTAACTCTTTAGGTGTGACTTTCCCTATTATAACAATGCCCCGGGTGGAGAACATTCAGGGAGAAGTCATGTTGTACAATTATCGAGGAGGTTAATGCTAGAGGTTAGCAAACTGCTGGAATTTTAGGTATCTTTGGACGTAGGCGGTACAGTTATGAACCTTGTTGGTCCAGTAATATCCTTGATGGATGATCTTCTTAGCAATCATATGACCATTTATGTGGGGTTCGTATTCCTCGCTCTGGATCTTTTGCATCATTTTTGCAATGTCATCCCCTGCAATGCAGTGTAAATGGGTTCCATCAAAGTTTCTCTTAAATAGTGCTTTCTCACAGATGATTTACTGGGTAGCCAGTTTACAGAGGGTCGCATGGTCTTTATTAATGGCATCTTGGGGATACCTATCTCGCTTGAAGAGGCGCCAAATGTTGTAGTACCAGAACTCATCCATATCGAAATCTTCCTAGCATAGTTTATTTTGGACTAGAAAAGGGGCCATTGTTATCCCCTCGGGCTTGTCGACCGTGGAGTCTAGGGTAGAAAAGGCATCAGCTAAGTTATTTTTTACACAGGTCAAGTAATGGAAGGTGACTCTCGAAACTGGGAGGCCAGCCCTTCTAGGTGGATGTGTAAGGGTAAAAGCTTATTATCTTTGACTTTCCATCTTTTAAGGACATGGCCGATGATGGGAGCAGAATCCCCGTAGACATCTAGGTGTTTGATACCTTTCTTGATGACGACTTTGAGGCCTATAGTGCATGCCTCATATTCAGTCATATTATTGGTGCATGGAAAATCCAGCTTGATGGCAATATGAGTGTGAGAGTCATCAAGAGCGATTAGAAGTATCCTAATGTCATATCCTTTCTTATTAGAAGATCCATAAAAGAATATTTATCATCTGAGGTCCTCCTGAGAGGTGCATAGAATACCTTCATTCGATAATTCAGAGACCCAAACATCAACCTCTTCCATAGGGTAGTCAACAAGGTAATCAGAGATGGCTCTCCCTTTCATGAATTTCTATGTGACATACACGATATCAAATTCAGATAGCAGCATCAACCATCGAGATGTTAGTTCCATTAGCCTAGATAGGGTGGGTTTCTCAAGCAGGTATTTGATAGGATCCATTCGGCACACAAGTCTGATGGGAAAAGTGAACATGTAGTGTCATAACGTTTGAGTTACCCAGTCCAGGGTGACGCATGATTTTTCCAAAGTAGTGTAGTTGACTTCATACCCTGCTAATTTTTAACTGGCATAGTAGATAATCCTTTCCTTTCAGGATTCTTTGATATGTTAGGATAGCAAATCCCCTACTGCGGTATCTTATGATCAAGTGTAAGTGTATAAGGAGACTGAGTTGCTAAGGCATAAGTACTGGAGGTCGGGAAAGGGGTATTGCTTGATTATATCGAAAGATTCCTGACAAGCTTCATTCCAGACTTTAGTAAAATCCTTCCGAAGGAGTTTGAAGATGGGTTCACAAATAGAAGTCCATTGGTTGATGAACCGGTTATGTACAATAGTTTTCCTAAGAATCCCCGAACTTCCTTCTTTATTCGAGGTGGTGGCATCTCTAGTATAGCTTTCAATTTGATGGAGTCTACTTTGATTCTTTTTTTGCTGACCCTGAATCCCAAAATCTTTCCTTTTGTGACACCAAAAATGCATATCTATGGGTTTAGTTGCATTTGGTATTGTCGTAGTCGTTCGAAGAACTTATAGAGGGTGGTAACATTCCCTTCTCTAGTCTTAGACTTAATAATAATGTCTTCTACGTAAACTTCAACCTCCTTGTGTATCAAATCAAGAAAAGTGGTTTTCGCAGCCCTTGAGTAGGTAGCCCCAGCATTCTTGAGCTCGAATGGATTAATCGTGTAATAAAAGGTTCCCCAAGGGGTGATCAATGCAGTTTTCTCCTAATGGTCGGGGTGATTTTTTGATCTGATTGTATACGGAAAATCCATCGACGAAATACTTGAGGTAATGGCTAGCCTTATTGTCCACAATTATATTTATATTGGGTAATGGATAATCTTCCTTTGTAGATTTTTTATTCAAATCACGGTGTCGACGCACATGCGGACTTTTCCTCCGGATTTCGGTGTGGGTACAATGTTGGCTAGACATTTGGGATATTCGATCACTAGGATGAAGCCTACGTTCCACTGCTTGATTACCTCTTCCTTAACTTTGGGGGACCATTCAGTGCGGAGCTTTCGCAACTTCTGTTTGATCGGCTTACAATTTGGGAGAGTTGGGATCTCATGCTGGGCTATTTCGAGATCGATGCCAAGCATGTCGTCATAGGACCATGTGAAGATGTCCACAAATTCCTTTAGCAACTCTTTGAATTGCACACTCTCATACTCGTTAAGGGTGGACCCTATCCTAATGTCGCGTTGTTGGCTACTAGAACCGAGATTGATAACAATAGTTTCATTCTCATTAGTTTGAACACGATTATATTTTTTGTAAATAACCTTATTAAGATCATTTAAGAATTGTTCATTTTAAAATCATCATCTGTTGATGCAAAAAACTAGACTACGCCTAATTATTCGATCATAGACAAAAAAATTAAGTAAAACAAACAAGACACAAGAAATTTTAAAGTGGTTCGTGTCAAAAGAATTGCCTACGTCCACTGTTTTGTATTGGTTATCTCGAGTTATTTTCCCTGGTCCCCAGTAATGAGGATGATACAATGTATTTATAGCCTAAGAGGGGTCTTGATCATTGTCTTGTGAAAGGATGGAATTCCTTTACTTGTTAGGCATTTACATCAATACATAATGAGAATTAAATATATGAATGTTGTTTCTACATTGGCAATACAGGCTATAAGACTGCTGGTGCTTGGTTGGCGGTACAGATTGGATTTTTGACTATTAATCGGGCTTCCTTATAGGTCGGGCTTCCTTGTTGGTCGGGCTTCCTATCATGCTGACTTAGACTTGTTCCACATTGAACGGCACGTGCTGGCTTATATTTGGTCCACATAGGATGGTAAATTTTGGTATCAACAGAATCCCCCAATGTTTTATACTTAGAGTGGATGCAAAAGTGTGGAACATTATGTTTCACCAGTAGTTTGGGTTTTTTGGTTTAGCTGCAGACCTTCGAGAATTGTGAAATTTATCTATTTGATTGTTGATTTTTGATCGCGAATGGCAATTTGGTAAATATTTTAAATTTTAGCGAACTTTTATAAGGTATCTTCGTCTTTTCCTTCGTAATCCGCCATAAACCCAAATGTCGTTCTCTTTAATCATTACTTTTCCTAATTTTCAATGTTTCTCATAAAAAGGGCGGTAAAAACTTCAATCATCTTCTACCTCTTACTTCTGCTTCTGCTGCTGTATTCTTTTCTTTCGTGCGATCGTTTTCTTTTCCGTCTTCAGTTCTTATTGAATCATTAAATATTTGTAAGAATCTTTCTTCTCTTCTTTTTTTTTCTTCCTCATGGTTTACTCTATCGAGTCACTTGATAAGTTCAGAACCGATTTTAATATTCCATTATGGGTTGTCTTAGAATATCACACTTTTCCTTCTAATTTTTTCTCTCTTATTGAGGGTCATTGGTTTCCCTCCATCTTTATTACTGAATGTGGTTTCACATTTTCTCCCAATCCCCTGTGTTTAGAGTTTTATCAATATTTTAACATTGTACCTGTTGCCTCTCCTTCTCTAGTAATTGATCTTAAACAAGTGGTTGTTATTGATTGTAATACTCCTCTATATGAAATTATGAAGAAGAGGAAGTTTCCTGACCTTTACAGTGGTAGTGCCTCTGGCTCCCAATCATCTGTTGAAGGAGCTAAGAATAAAATAAGGTATGTTATGAAGCCCCCAGCCCCCAAGGGACCAGTCCCTAAAGATCCAACTCCCAAAGACCTGGATCCTAAGGATGTAGTTCCCAAAGACGTTAAAATTCCTTTAAGGAGACTTAAGAGAGGGCTTGCAGAAAAGTAAATCGACCAAGTGACCGATCAACTATCCTTAGTTGACTTACCCTCCTCTGATGTTGTTCCTCTAATAGCTATTACTCTTAGTTTGGCTAGGAGATTCATCAAGTCTGGTACTCTTTTAAATCACAGGGGGTGGATGCCAAGCTCCATAGAAGGACAGTCTCTGAATTGGTTGCTCGGAACCTTGCATCAGTAAGTAATTTCCATTGCCTTGGTTTGGTTGTCATTTATATTCCTCATATTCTCACTTTGATCTTCATCTTTTGTAGTTCTTGGTACACTTAAATAATATGCTGGAGAAGGATGATGTAATTAAGGCTTCTTCTTCTTCAAATGAGGTGTAAGAAGCTTTATCTGGTTTGAAAAAGTCTTTGCTTGAATCTCAGCAGGCCTTGGAGACTAAGAAGAGCATTTGGGTATAAAAACTGAAGACAGATGAAACTGCTCGTCAAACATCTGATACAAATTCCCTTGAAGCTGAGCGTAGGGCCAAGGAAGCTGGGCTCAAGAAAGAGGAAGTTGAGCATAAGAAAGAGGAAGCTTAGCGCAGGGCAGGGCAGAGAAAGCAAAGTGTAGGTAAAAGGCTGATGAAGATCTGGTATCCTCTGCCATAGCTAAAATAAAATTTGTTGTGAAGGCCTCCTTCAGTGCTGGTTGGGATAAAGGTTGGAAAAAAGCTATTTCTGTTGCATCTGCTCAAATTAAATATGTAAAGAAAAAATATTTAAGAGATGGTTGGGTTGCTAACCTTTAAGAGTTGGATACAACTGAAGATTCTGAACTTTTTTAGAGGTATATTCATAGTCCTCCTCCAGTCATAGAGGATGAGGTTAAAGATGAAGCTACTTCTGCAGAGTCTTCATTTGTGGTTGAGTTTGCTGCCAAACAACCTAAAGTCCATGAGTTTTCTATTCCTCCAGTCGAGCAACCTTCTAAGCAGAACAAGAAGGTTGAAAGTGATAGGGAGAAGGTGTAAAGCTGTTCAACATTTTTCCCTTTTACTTTTGTTGTTTATTTTTCCTTTATTTTGATTATACTTGAACTCTTTGTTATCAATAAAAGAACCTTTTGTTATTCCTTCTTTGTCTCCTGTTGATTATACCAGTTCTCCATCTTTGTTGTTAATTGGTGCTTCTTTTTTCTTGCTAGTTTATTGCAAAGATGGAACAAATGTCTTCTCATAATACAAAGATACTGAGGAAATACAATGCTTTTTTCAAAGCTAGTCATATGGACTTGTCCGAAGAAGAAATCACTCAATTGCTCAGTGTTAATGCCTCAGAGCGAGTTAAAGAATCCTACAAATATTTAAAGTACTTAGTTGATCGGGCGGTAGAAATAATGTTTCCCATTATGAAATGATAGAAGAACGTCAAGAACAGTATAAAGAATCCACTATGGTGTTGCACCAGATCTATGAACAGAAATATCAAAGCTTAAGTGTAGGTCGGAGCTTTGATAAATTTTTCTTTGTTTATAATAAAAAGGAAGCTTTACTTCGGGTTGAAGTTGAAGAAATTAGGACTGTTGCCAAACTCCTAGAAAAGGAGAATAATAATTTGAGGAATGAAGTGAATCTTTTGAAATCTTCCTCTGGAATTGTGGTTACTACTACAGATGAAGGTTATTCCTTTTCAGAAGCTGAGAATGCCACATTGAGAGATGAATTGGAGGACTTGAAAAACATTAAGTCCGCTTCTTCTTCCCAAGATAGAAATAGGCCTGGTCAAGGAACCACGGAGGAAATTAGGACCCAACAGGCCCTTGCCAATCAAGATGCACAGCTAAAGCAAAGGAGCGAGCTATTACTAAAATATCCCAAAAGAGGTAGACCTTATCTGAACAATTGTCCACTCAATCTTCCCAACTAAAGGTTAAGGATCGGGTACTAAAGAAGCTGCAATCACAAGTTGATAAATTAACTTTTCAATTCCATAAACATCCTAGAGAATTTTGGATGGATGGGTATAATGAAGCTTTGGCACATTATGACGATAGACTTCAACAAGCCCAGAATGAATCCTACAAATAGGGTTGAATAAACGCTTTAACTGTGATGAAGGTGGATGGGAATGACTCTCTATGGGATTGGTATGATGCGGGATTGTTGCATCTTGACAATCCTCCATTCAAGTTAGATTTAATTAGGTACTTGTTCACCGTATTCCCCAATGCTTGATTTCCAAGTACTTGGGGGATTACGAACTGCATGATGAACTAAAGACTATCCGTCCTCCTCATTTGATTGACTATCCTAGTAGAAGAAATACCAAGATGCTTCAAGACCTTAACTTCATCAACTCTCCTTTTACTTTAGATGATCCTCCAGCTGGCATAGATCTTGGCTCTAAGGCTGAAGGAAAGTGTCCTATAAAATAAACTTTTGTATTTTTCTTTTTCCATGTTTAAGCAATAATATGTAATCATTTAATTTTAATGAAAAGTTTATTTTATGAATGCATCAACTTTTAATCATTCTCTGAGTGTTTTCTTAGTCATTGACTATGAATGGATCAACTTTTTAGTTAATCTCTAGTTTATCATCGATTTTATTTCTATCCTTAGGACTATCCTAAGTTTTCTACCAATTACGATTATTTCGACATGGTTCTACTAATGTACCTGAATTTTATGGTAATTTCATTACTTACCTTGGTTTAGAGGCGTGAGTGGAACATTTGTCCAACTTTTAGCCCAGTTTAGATGAAAAATATTCATCCAGGTCTTCGTTAACCAAGCATTTGGGACTTACTATTTTGCCTTGCGTGGTTTTATATGTTTGACAACCGACTTTATTGGTGTTGTTGTTGTTACCGACCAACTTTTTTGGTGGTATCTGTTGAAACTGACCAACTTTGTTGGTGGCCTTCATTGATACCGACCAACTTTGTTGGTGGCCTTTGTTATTAGCGACCAACTTTATTGGTGGCCTTCATTGATACCGACCAACTTTGTTGGTGGTTTTTGTTGTTACCGACCAACTTTATTGGTGGTCATCATTGTGTTTGTAAGTGCATAGCACTATTACTCCGAAAAAAATAACATTTTTGGGAAAGTCATGTTCTCATTAAATTTTAAATTAAATGAGTACAACATAACTATATTTATTGATAATACTTCTTCGGGTGTTTTGAATTCCATGGGTTCTTGAATTCTTCCCCTTCCAAAGTCTTAATTCGATATTTGCCTGGTCGGATAACTGCAGTAATACGATAAGGCCCATCCAATTGGCTTCTAGATTATTTCTCTTCTAAATTACTTTCTTCAAAACATAATCACCCTCTTTTAAGTTGCTCTACATAACCATCTTGTTGTAGAAATGTGCAGTCCTTTGTTGATAGGCTACATTCCTTAAAGTTGCATCTTCACGGACTTCTTCCAGCATGTTTAAATCCTGCCTTCTCATCAAATCACTGATTGGGGTATTGAATTTAAGAACTATATGCATAGGTAAACCTAGCTTAATAGGAATTACGGCTTCAGTTCTAAATGCTAATAGGTAAGGAGTTTCTCGAGTAGTTGTTCTGGAAGTTGTTCGGTTAACCCACAGGATAGAATGCAGTTCATTGATCCAATTTCCTTTTGCATTATCCAACCTTTTCTTCAGCCCATTTAGTAAATTTATATTATCTACCTCTATTTGGCAGTTGATTTGAGGATGACCAGGAGCAGAGTGAATTTTTTGGATATTGGACTGAGCACAATAAACAGTGAATTCGTCGTTGTTAAACTGTGTTCCATGATCAGTTATAAAGGCATAGGGTAAGCCATTCCTGCATATAAAACTCTTCCAAATAAACTAATAAGCCTTTTCATAAGACATATCGATCAACGGTTCAGCTTCCACCCATTTAGTAAAGTAATCTACAGCTACATCTAAGTATTTGAAACTTCCTCGGGTGGTCGGTAGAGGCCCGACTAGGTCAATACCCCACATAGAAAAGGGACAAGGAGATGTGATTGGTGTTAAGAGAGCTTGTGGAGCCTTACATATGCTGGAAAACCTTTGGCCCTTATCACGCTTCTTGGTGAAATTTGCACAATCTGCTCGCATAGTTTTCCAGTAGTATCCTTATGTATGAATTCTCTACAAGAACGTTCTTCCTGCTACATGGGCTCCACAGGACCTTTCATGGACGTCTTCAATCAAATCCTTCACTTCAGCTGGATGCACGCATCGTTGTAGACCAGCAGTTAATCCTCTTCTATATAGCACACCACCATCTAGCACATATCTTACAGCTTTGTATTTTAACCTCTTAGCTTCAGGTAGATTGGCTAGAAGAATACCATTTTTAATATATGCTCTTATGGGATCCATCCAAGATGGCCCCATATCAACTGCAATAAAGTTAATCATCAGATCTTCATCAATGTTCCTGTTAGCCAGTAGCTCAATAGGAATAGTCTTTCGTATCTCCGTTCTGGTTGCTGAAGCTAACCGAGCAAGTGCATCTACTCAGGCATTTTCCAATCTTGGAATTCTAACCATCTGGATAGCTAGCAAAGTGGCAATTATTTCCCAAGTTTTGGCCAAATACCTGGTCATCAGTTCTCCTTTCACTGCATATAAGCTCAACACCTGATTTACAACTAACTACGAATCACTATACACCACAACTTGCTCAACGTTTAGTGATTTATCTAGATTTAAACCAATAATCACAGCTTCATACTCCACTTCATTATTGGAGGCCTAAAACTGGAATCATAGAGCATATTCTATATCTAGCTTGTCTGAAGTATTGAGAATGATTCCAGCTCCACATCCGGTTGCACAAGATGACCCGTCGACATATAGATTCCATAAGGGGATATCACTATCAAATTCTTGGTTTGTCAGAATCCCTTGATGGAAGATTTTATCCTTCATATCCTCATATTTCCTCTTCATTTCTTATAGCCCACTGGACGGATCTGGGTGGTATTTTTCTACGGTTTTCCCAGTTTGGAGTTGGTCGGGCATATCTCCAGTAGGTCTGCTGACTCCTGCATGTTGCTCGATTAGAGTCCCTTATTGCTCGAGGACCTCTATATAAGTAAATTCTATAATAAAATCGGCTATAGCTTAGCCTTTTAAAGCATTCCTTGGTTCATATACAAGTTCATATTCCGCCAACTCCATGGCCTAATATATCAACCTTATGGATTTCTTCGACTTATGCAAAGCCTGCCTTAGTGGCATGTTAGTGTATACCACTATGTTGTGGTCCTGAAAATATGGCTTCATTAGTCTACTAGCCTCAATCAAGGCCAATGCTAATTTCTCCAATCTGGGATATCTCACATCTGCTCCTCGAAAAGCTTTGCTGGTGTAATAAACTGGCTTTTGAGCTCCATTTCCTCCCTGATCAAGGCAAAGCTAACTACTGACTCAGATTCAGCCAGATATAAATACATCTTTTCTCCCAACATTGGTCGGGAGAGTAATTGTGGTGCTACCAGGTATTTTTTTCAACTCCAAGAAGGCTTTTTCACATTCATCGTTCCATTCAAAGGTGTTTCTAAGTACCTTAAAGAACGGCAAACCCTTGTCCGTTACTCGTGATACAAACCTGTTAAGTACTGCTACATGCCCAGTTAGCCTTTGAACATCTTTTTTAGAGGTTGGGGACTTCATTTCGATCAGAGATTTAATCTTATCTAGATTAGCTTCAATTCCCCTTTGATTTACTATATACCCAAGGAACATTCCCTCCTGCACTCCGAAAATGCATTTGGTGGGGTTTAACTTCATTTGGTGCTTTTCTAATTGATCAAACGTCTGGTTGAGGTCGATAATATGATTAACAGCTTTTCTGCTCTTTGTGAGCATATCATTAACGTACACCTCCATATTTTTGCCTATCTGCTCCTCAAATACTTTGTTCACCAGTCTCTAATAAGTAACACATTTACTTTTCAAACCAAACAGCAAAACATTATAATAATAAGTTCCTCGGGGAGTGATAAAGGAAGTACTTTCTCTATCTTCTAACTTCATTTTGAACTGGTTATAACCAAAATATGCATCCATAAAACTCAACAGCTCATGCCCTGAAGTAGCGTCTACCAATTAATCAATTCATGGCAAAGGAAAGTGATCCTTCGATTATATTTTGTTCAAGTTAGTAAAATCCACACACATCCTCCACTTATTATTATTATTATTCTTGACCATAACTACATTAGCCAACTAATTTGGGCACTTCACATCTTCAATAAAGGAATCTTTTTTAAGCTTCTTTACTTCTTCCTATATAGCCTGGTTCTTCTGTGGGCTAAAAACTCTCTTCGATGCTTCACAGGTTTAACTTCCTTATTTACATTAAGCTCATGTCAGAATAAATTTGGGTCTATGCCGGGAATATCTTCATGACTCCACACGAATACCTGTTTCCTTTGTCTTAAGAAAGCTACCAATTTCTATTTAAGAATTGGTTCCAATGACGCTCCTATTTTAGTTATTCATTCTGGTTTATCATCATCCAGAACAAGCTCTATGTTGCCTCCATCACTTGGCCTTTTACAAGCTCAAATTCGTCTCGTGGATCTAAGGTTTCAACCTCAAACTCATTGTTTAGCTTAGATAGATCCACTTGATAAGTGGTTTTTTTCTCTCTATCTCCAGTATATCTTCTTCCTCGACAAAGGTAGTAGCACTCTCGAGCTACTTTCTGATCTCCTTTCATTACTCTAACTCCAAAGTTAGTCGGGAATTTCAGGCATTGATGAACAGTAGAGGGTACAGGTTTGAATTTCTTTAAACCAATTCTTACCATAATCATATTATAACTAGAACGAACATTTTTGTCCATTATAAAGAATCTCACCTTCTTTGTCCTGCTCGCCAGCCATGTTACAATCGACAATTCTAGCTTGATAGTACCCAAAGGAAACACTTTATTGCTTGAGAATCCAATGAGTGGCATGTGATAAAGCTCCAGTTGACTGAGTTTTAAACCCAAACTATCAAAACAGGGATAAAACATGATGTCTGCCAAACTGACATTATCCACTAATGTTCTTGATACCAATACTTCTTTCACCTTGGCTCTGATCGCTAAAGGATCATCATGAGGATACAACACTCCAAATAAATCATTTTTGGAAAAGCTAATTACAAGCTTATCCTTGTTAACTTTTCTTGGTCGGTCTTCTTTGGTGAGGTTGATCCGCTGTATATAGGAACAACTTGAGCCTCATTGAGGTAAGATTTCCTTTCAGCTGTATGATCTCCTCCTCCAGCATCTCTAGCTGTAATCATGTGACAATTAAAAGATCTAAAATGAGTGTGAATACCTCACTTTCTTTATATCTAAGCTTCTTGGAGAGATCAGTATCATCTTCTGGATCATCATCGTGGTTACTCTTCTTCTCTTCCCTGGGCTTAATTAGCGATTCAGATCTCTGTCGACCTCTTCCTCCATTTCTTTCACCATTTTACTGATAGATAAATTTTTCCAACTTTCCTCTTCGAATGAGCTCTTCTATCTCATTCTGGAGGGCAATACAATGGTTGGTAGTATGACCATGATCTTTGTGAAACTCTTAATACTTGGACTTATCCCTCTTATCAGCAGGTGGCCTTAACTTTTCAGGCCAACTCAAATCACTATTGTGCTTGATTTCCTCCAACACATGATCTATATCCACCGTTAAAGGAGTGTAATTAGTGAATTTCCCGAGACAGCCTAGGCCTTCTTTTGCCTTCGAACTCCTGCGCTCATTATGATTCTTGTGCTCCTTCTTATCCGACTTCCCTTCTATTTTTGCTTCCGCCTTTGCGTCTAAATTATTTTTAGCATCCATAGCTTCCTCGGCGTTCATAATCTTTGCTGCTTTGGACATCAATTCTATCATCATCTTTAGTGGATCTTTTGCCAAAGTGTAATATAATTTATTAGGGAGCAAACCACTCATTAGGGCAGTGATTACGATCTTCTCTTCGTAATCAATGACTTCCAGTTTCTCATTGTTGAAACGAGTGATGTAACTCCTCGTACTTTCTCCTTCCTTCTGTCTTACGTTGAGTAAATAAGCTATTCATTTAACTGGTTTTTCTCCAAAGCAAAAATTACTAATAAATAGCTTGGCGAGTTGTTAAAAGAAAGAAATGTATCCCCGAGGAAGGTTGTTGTACCAGATTTGAGCAGATCCAGTGATTATTCCGGAGAATGCCCTATATCTCATATCATTAGGAAAAGCATTGATATCAGCATCTACTTGGTATTGTTCTATATGAAGAACTGGATCAGTCTTCCCATCATATTTGGGAGTGACCACTGGAGCTTTAAACTTGGTCAGGGTAGGGAAATCTACGATGGTTTGCACAAAAGGGGATCCCTTAATGAAAATTCTTTGGAGGGGATTTTTGGCCTTGGCCATTTCTCCCAATATGTCTTCCAAACGTTAAAAGGAACCTTTCCAGACATCAATGCTAGCACCCTGGATGGCAGCTTTTTTATGCCGACCAACAGATCGTGTTGAAATTTCTTCCTGTGAACCTTCTCTCTGACTGGACCTCTCAGTTAGTTGGGTATTTAATCTGGATTGGGCTGAACCTTCCCTTATATCACTTGGTCATCAATTATTTGTTGACGCAGCCCGTAGGGTATTTCCCTGGGGTCCGAAATGATCGAAAGGAGAGGCCCTACTTAGCCTTTCTAAATCACTCAATCTTTCTAGGATGAGGAATTTTCCATCAGTGGAATTAGTGATCCTAACAGAAGAAGTTTCTCTAGGAAGGTATGAAGGGTCTCTAGAAGTTTTGGAATGGCTACGCCCAATACTCCTTGTTGGAAGAGTTGGCATACTCCTTTGATTAACTTGTGTCGGTACTTCAGCTTGCAGAGTTTAATCCAACTATCGTATAGTATCCTGCATAGATTCTTGACCCTTGACCAAGCTAGACAAAATTCCTGTTAAATCATTGTTATTTAGAGGGACAAAGGGAGTAGGCAAAATTCCCTCATTTCTGGTACTTGATTTTGGAACTTCAGCCATGGGTGATGAATGATGAATGAGTGAAAACATTTAGCAAAACGTTCCCACATATGATGCCAATCTGTTGATGTAAAAACTATTCTAGGCCTAATTAATCGATCACAGATAAAAAATAAGTAAAACAAATAAGACACAAGAAATTTTGAAGTGGCTCGGCTCAAAAGAATAGCCTACATACACTGTTCTGTATTGGTTGTCTCGAGTTATTTTTCCCGATCCTAAGTAATGAGGATAATACAATGTATTTATAGCCTAAGAGGGGTCTTGATCATTGTCTTGTGAAAGGTTGGAATTCCTTCACTTGTTAGGCATTTACATCAATACATAATGAGAATTAAATATATGAATGTTGTCGCTTCATTGGCAATACAGGTTGTAAGACTACTGGCACTTGGTTGGCTGTATGCCAAGACAAAATTAGTCATAAATTAGATAATTGCGGAGTATAGTGGTGAGTCTGGGTATCGAATCCACAGGGAGTTAGGACGTGTGAACATGACGACAAAGGTAAGGTAGTTTAATCCTAAAGTTGATATTAAAATAAAAGAAAAGAAAAAGAGATTGAGTTTTGGATTTTATCTATGAATCAACTAAATTCAATTAAATTAACCTACGCATGCAAAATTAACTAACTAAAAAGGAATTAATATGAATAAAGAAATGTGTTAAGAATACACTCCCCCAAACCCTAGTGTGTATGCCAAGACAAAATTAGTCATAAATTAGATAATTGACAATACCCATTCTTTAGTACTCCAAAGCATTACATATATGAGGTTCAAGCCCGCATCATACATAATCAAAGAATGAGTAAAGCAGTGTTGCAATAGTTCACGCGCGTTGCATCTTTAAGCACCCCGGTTACTTAGGGCAAACGAGGTCAAAAGGTCTACAATGGTTGTGAAACTATACAACATGATCTAATCACTTATTTAATTTAGAGGACAAATTTTATATCTATGCATACCACATCGGGTTGGGTTCATGCATCCCCACCCTTAAAATTTTAGCTTAACATGATTAAAATAAAAGAAAACTTAAAACTAAAAGTGCAGGAATTCATAACTAAATCTAGAAAATTGAGAACATGACTTGAATTGGGATTAGAAAACTAGAGAGAGAAAATTAATTAAACTAACTATGAAAGCAATAAAAATAATAAATTAAAATTACTTGCAATGGATGAATGATGAATCTTGAATAGATCTTTGAATCTTGAATAGTAGCCAAACTTCAAAAGTAGGGTTCTTGGATACAAGAATCCTTTAAAAACTAACTACTAAGAAACCCTAACTACTAGCCTCCTACAACTTGAAGAAAAAAGCCCCCTTTCTTCTTACTAGGGTTTGCCCTTATATAACACCAACTAACACGTTTTGACAGCTAATAGCGATGAGTTGTACAAGATATTCCAAGATTTGCTCCTCTTCAGCTCCATAATAAATGCCAGAAATTTTAACAGTCGGACCGGTCCTGTTATCATCGGATCGGTTTAGTTCCATCCGGATCGGTTCTTTTTTTATTTGTCCGGACTGGTCCTGTACCGGATCGATTATTTTTTTATTCGTCCGGATCGATCCTATTTTTCTGATCAATTTCTCTTCATTATCTCGCAACTTCAAAATCTCGTAACGTCTTCACCGTAGCTCAGATTGAGGTGTCGTTTTTTCCAGTGTTCTTGTAATTGGAATCTCTTCAACTTTCCAATTTGACCCACCTCTGGACTAAGGCTGAAAAATTACAAAAATGCCCTTGAACTTCACATTTCGTGCTTTCTTTCACTGTTTTGAGTTCTCCTTCGTACTAACTTGCATGAAATGCCTATAAAGCACATGATAAATACAAAAAACACGAAATACTTGCCAAAAGAGGTTAGTAGCGTAAATACGAGACAAATCCAAGCTATTTACACTGCACGGGATCATAAAAATACCAAAATTAAGGGGATAAATGTAAAGAATATGTGCCTAATTAGCTGTACAGATTGGATTTTTGGCTGTTGGTCGGGTTCCTTATTGGTTTCCTATCATGATGACTAAGACTTGTTCCACATTGGATGACACGTGCTGGCTTATAATTGGTCCACGTAGGATGGTAAATTTTGGCATCAACAATCATCATCATCAAGAGTTTTATTATAATCAAGACAATTAATGTAAGGCACAACAAGATACTCAAAATCCTCGTTTATTACACTTTAAGGAAAAATAGTGTTGAGAACCTCATCAAAAGAGGTCTCGATTACATTATTATCAGAAAAGGGAGGAAAATAATAGAGGAAGAAATAGGGTAAACAACACGGTTGGGTCGTATCTCAATAGGTGCGACTGGTATACATTCTAGATAAGATGAGGATCATCAACGACCTTGATTATAGTGGATGGGTCTGACGATGTAGCACCTGAATGGATCATATATAGGGTCAGACCCAATATTTATAGGTTGAACGAGTCTTCAGAATCACTTTCCTCGGAGACCTCAGTAATGGCTACGAATTTTTCGGTGGGAGGTTTCACTTTATGCTGGCAATCTTCGGACCAATAGTTATCTTGAAATAAGATTTTCATTCTCGACTTCATCTTCTTATTCACATGGTCCACCATGGTTCAGTAAAGCCACAAAAGTGGAAGTTCTCACCCTCCTTGATGAATCTTTCGTTCAGAGAATCTCTTAAAATAGTCTTGGCATCTTCTAAAATCTTTTTCATTTGTCGTGGGGACGACCTATTAGTAGGTGGGGCACGTGGAGCATGCTGATATTCGTATGGGACCCGAATAGGCTCCAGAGCATATGGACCCATGTCATGAGGAAAGAGAATCTTGAGTTCTTTGAGAACTTGGACCCAATTTTCCTGCATCTTATGAAGCTCAATTTAAAGGATATTAATCTTGGCACTGAGTTGGACTAAGACGGCCATCAGATTAGGCTGCACATTTGGTAATTAATAAAATTTTTTTATGAAAGACAGTTGAAGGTAGATTCTTAACTCGAATGAAGTAGTGGAGGAACTGGCAAAGCTTCGGGGCGATTTGATGGAAGACCGAAGTCAATTGGGAGCCAGGCCAAGAATCGGGTATGCGATCGTCCTAAGAAGGAAAATGACTCGAATTTATTTTTGAAAAGGGGAAGAAAGGTTTTTCTTGGTATTTTTGATAAAAACGGGAAAATATTTTTGGTTTTTTTGTTAAAAGGGGAGGAAAATGTTTTTGGTATATTTTATAAAAACGAGGGAAAATGTTTTTGGTATGTTTGATAAAAAAAAAGGAGGTAAAATATTTTTTGGTATTTTATTTTTTTAAGAAAGGGGAGGAAAAATGAAAGAAGAGTATCAGCATGATTATTATTATTATTATTTTGTTTTCACTTGTGTTAGGTTTACTTAAATGCAAAATAAATGTCGGACAGGACCCGAGCCTGGAAAATTTAGGTTTGAAAAATATGGAAGATAGGGTTTGACTTTTTTCTAGGCTTTAGGACACGGTCCTGTTTTGAAAAATTATAAAATAGTGTGAAAATTTGGGCAGCATACCGACTCGGCATTTCGGCAGAGTTTTGTGTGGCAAATGAAAAACTAAATATGAGTGCCCTAGGTCTGACACCAACATGATGTTTATGCAGTTGTTGGGTCAGTGGAAGGGTTCCCCCCCCCCCCCCCCTTTGGCATGACTTCCATGATATACTTTTTTCTTTTAAGGGCAATCGGTACATGTGGACAAGCCATTTGATATACCTGAGTGTATGTGAATCGCCTCACTCTATACCTCGTGGGGACAGTACGTGTGAGAGTGAATTCGTATACTCGATGTACGTGAACGAGCTCCCTGCTATATTTCGTCAAGAAGTATGATGCAGGGGGAACCGTTTGATATACATCGAAGGTACTAGGCGAAGGGAATGTGAACGTCATATTGATTAGGCAAACTACGACCTATCGGACCAGTGCCCATCACAAAGTGACCCCCTAGTATGGGATAAATTTTTGGTCAATATCCATGCTCTTGGTGATATAGTGTGCAAAATGCATGATTACTGATTAGTATATTATAGAGAGAGTCTTTTATTTAGCATGATGAGTAAAATCACTATACTAATAGGGGATAATATACGAGTATAAAGAAAATTAAATCTAGTATGGAGCATTCAAACTAAGCATGCATACATTTTATTGAGTGAGTGTGTGGTAGTGAGCCTAAGCATGGATCAACTACAAGTGGCGTGAGATATCTGCAAGTGAGCATGGATATGTATAAGTGTGATAAGTGGAGGTGTGTGTTAGTGAAACCTAAGCATGGATATTCTAAGTGTTGTGTGAAACATGTGGGTATAAGTGATCCTACGTACAAGTGTGAGTAGTCTGAGGTGTACATGGAGGGGATTTAAAAGTGCATGAGGTGAAAAGTGAGTGAGAAGTGATATAAGCATGAGGTAGATTTATACAAGAAGTAATAAAAGAAAAAGGGAACATACAGGTAGATGCATATGCACACATGCGAAAAATGATAACACCCATGTAAAAATAGAGTCCAACCCTCTTATGACAAACATGTTCCCAGTAGAGTCTCCACTGTGGCCATCATATCTCCCGATCGGTGGAGGTTCGAGCCCATCCTCAGGGTACTTCGGTCGTCGTTGATGTGGGGTGATGTATAGAGATAGAGTCGTCAGCCTATGTTGCACAAAACAAGAAAAATAAATGTTGCCACCTCGAGAGAAAGACATCAAATACATATTAATGCTTACAAAACCAATTAGTTCAAGTATTCGGGGGCTAAGTTACGAAATGGGAAGGTGTTAGGAATCCATCCCACCCTTTAGGTATCTTATGAGCATGTTTTAATCTTCTCCTTAATAACTCTCTGAAATGTGTGTGCGCATATATATAAATGGAGAATGTAATTACTTGACTCGCGTCATGGAGAAAGGCGGAGTGAGGTTATCCGTATGAGTGTTCCCAAAATACTAATTAAAAATATAATGTGTGCGTTTATCGGGTTATCGATTGTTTATAGAAAGATGATGGTATATGTTGGATATTTCCAAATTTTAGATCTTATACTTCATCATCTCTTGCAATTTTACTTGTCCTAGTCGATTTGAGCATTAGACTATAGCTATACCCGATCTTAGCTTTAGGGGAATTTTTATTGAGTGAATTGAAATGAAAACAAAACTAACATAATTCAAAAATATTTTCACATCAGAATTTTAGATATAGATTGGATCTCTCATCGGATCTAATCGAGCTGAGAGGATTCTTAGAGAATTCGATTGTGGAGCGATGGATAGGAGGAGAATGAGACCTCCTTATTTTCTTGATGGATATTTAGGAAGATATATTCTTTTGCAATTGGGAGATATTTAAGATATTCATAGGGAACTACTTGTTAGGGAGCTAGTGATATGTACTTTCCTAGACCGTTTAATAATACTTTTCATGTTGCATATGAGATAGGGATGCATGGAGCTTTTTCCCCGTGGAGGGGTTTTTACTTATAGATTTGGTGTTTTGTACTTGATTTTACTTTTATCAATTAGATAATACATCTCACACACTTCATACAGATATATCTATGGTTAATCTAATTGAATTTAGGGAAATTAAACTTTAAGGGTTAAAATCTAGTTAACCTCATTAATTAATTTTGATCTACTCTTATGTGTGCTAAGTGTAATTCATATTGATAATTAACTTGATTGTTGATTTAAATTCATTACACACATGTCCAACTAAATGCCTATTTGAATTGCATTGCTTATTAAATTGTCTTTGTGAATCTAGGGTGCTAGATTTTGATTTTTGCTAAAATTGATATAAGTTGTTAATTAATCTTATCCCCCCCCCCCCCCCCCCCCCCCCACACACACACACACTCACCCCGGGGGGGATTATTCTAGTGTTTCACACTCTGATCCAAATGGTATAAAAAACACTCCTCCTCAATATAGACTCAACCATTATCATTGTTTAGAACATGTAAGGTTATTATAGCCTCATTATGCACTGTAAAAACTAATTATAGTGGAGGTTTGTCCCATTTGTTGGTGTAGATCAGATTTGGCCTTAACCATGTACATAAAATTCTAATTGTCTCTCTTGGCTTCCCATTATTTTACATTTATGAATAATTATATATTTATTGATTCATAAGTAGATTAAATGCAGAGCCTTATCCTATGAACCATATTCTATAGCATCGGAGGGAGGTATTACAGGTAGTAGAATGTGATTGTATGCATCAATGGTTTCCACTAACGGGTGTAAATGAGATTATTCAAGTAGAGAAGAAATTATTGGTTCATACAAAGGAGTTGTGATTAACAACTGGCAGATGAACTAGGGATTTTTTATCGATTATTTGTCCTTTTTACCTCTTTTTTAGCTTTAAACAAAAACTTAGATTGGTTTTCTTGGATCACTTGGTAGTGTATACAAAACCTAAAGAATTTAAATAATATTTAAAAAAGATTTGAGCTTAATTTCTTAATATGTGGATATTTAAACCACGTTGTGATTTAAAATGCGACTTACTTTTATAAAACTAAATAATGGAGTTGAGTATGATCAACATTAATAAGATAAAAAGTATATTTTAAGAATAAATATATAACCAAATAAAAATTCAACAGGAATTAACTTGGTTTTATATACATAAATTAATTGCCTTGACAATGTACACTTAAAACATAAGAAAGAAAAATATTCACACAAAAATTAATGTGAATGTTGACATAATTTGTATATATATTTTAACTGACTTTGTCCTATAAACGTTTGGGGAAACTATTTGTGTACATCCATTTTTACTATCAATTGGAGACAAAATATTTTCCATTTGGATGATCACACTAACCTTAAAAGAAACGTTTTCCAATACGTCTCCACATAATATGGTACAACAACTGAATAAGTATTATCACGCAGTGTTCAAAAAAATATTATTAACCAATACATTTTACATATTTATGACGATGGTTTATACAATTAAGATAAGAATATGCTTGACTTTTATGAATATGTCATAGTTTGGGTCATGTGATGTTGACTCCATGTCACAAAGGGTGTGGCGATTATATTTTAGAAACAATCAAAAAGATTTGTGGAATATAAATATCAAACGACTGATGTAAAGTCATTCATTATTCCTTGAAAATATGATTATCATGTCTAATGTAAATTGAGTAAGAGAAACAAAATGCTAAATTGTCACATGTGGAGGTTGGTTAGTTGATAAAAGCACGTGAGTGTATTGTAAGTTATATATTATTTACAAGATGATGCCAGCAAGTGGTTGCAGTTGTAATAGTTAGTTGGGGGATTTTAATTCAATACCCCGTATTTTGGGGAATCCAAATTTAATTAACTAATTGTGTGAATTAATTAAAAATATTAATTTAGTTGGTATTTAATTAAATTAAAAAGATTTGATTTAAATTGAATTTTGTGATTTTGGGGGAATTAAATAATTTTTTTCATTTAATTCATAGTTTAGCAAGTTAGTAATTTAGTTTAAACCTTAGGATTAATTTGATCTTTTCACAAATTCTTCAACCCCAAGTATTCACTTTTAAAAACTTAAAAACGACTGAATATTTTGTTGGTTTAGAATTGTGTTTGTTATGGACTTATAATTTTTTCCTAACTAAAATAGGGTAATAATCATCTATGAAGATAGAAAGAGAGAACACGTGTGATGACCCGCAATACCAAGGGGATTAGCCACCCTCACGGCCTCACCAGTTGTGACCATAATTCGATTTTGCGCATCCGCAGCCTTAGCATGGTTGGGTTGGAGCTGAGTCAGACTTTAATTTTTTTCTATTTCTTTATTTTTTATTTTTTCCCTTTCTTTTATATAATTCACTTGGTTCTCCTTTTTAAAAACGTATGCACAGACCTCCTTTCTCAAAACACAATCTAAAAGCTACAGCACCCATAATTTTCAACCCTAAACCTCCATTAAACAAAAATTAACCTAATTTTGGGAGGCTTTAAACACATATTTTTAAGAAGGCCTTAAAAGTAAAGTTTGTTAGTTTCGCGAGACGACCGCAATGGTATACTTGAATTTTTCAGAATACTTCTTTTCAGACAAAAATATCACTATTGTTTTGTATTATTTGATTTAAATGTTGCCAAAACATTAATTATGCTTATTTTCTTAATAGGATTAGCAATTTAGTTAGTTAAAGTGATAACCCAATTATAAATATGTTTTTATAAACTCCTGAAATTGGTTTTAATACTTAAAATACGGCATGCTCAAATTATTGTACCTTGTTATTTTGAGTTGTTGGGACGAATCGCGTGTTTAATATATGTAATTCGATAAGATGTGTTGATTTATAAGATCACATAAACCATTAATATGATGTAGAATGTATTAAGTTATTGGTGGAAATTTTTTATACGCATGTTTGGAGTGCCTGATGATTAAATATCACTTTTATTGCAATATTGAATTTGAACAGATTGTTGGGATATTTTGTAGAACTTGGTTGTCATGTGATATTATTAGTTTTGTAGAATATGATTTCTTAAAATATATGCTCGGATACCACTTGTTGGGGTGAAAATGCTCTGATACCACTAGTTGAGACGTGGGTTCTCGAAAAAATTCAATTTTTAAGTTCTTAAGGGATGGTTCACGAATTATTCAATTTTTTTAATTTCTTTCAAAATTTCATTTTCACTTCTAAAAACAAGACTTCAATTAGAGTTCTAAATTATGGAAATCAAACCAAACATGATTTTTGCCAAATTAATGATTCCAACTTGAATTAAAGTAAACTTAATTACCCAATTTAATTAAGCACCAATTAATCAATTTTTGTAGTTAAACCAAATTTTATCTTATTAAACCTAAGCATGCACTTAGATCAATTTGCAAGATAAAATAAACACACCCACAACGCGCTGCTGTATGAGAAAAACCCACAATGGAAAAAACCTCGGACGGTTCATCCATAAGTTCACTAAGTATGGAATTACAAAGGACACTGCGGAATACTTACACAACGACTCGACGCCCTCGCAAGCCTTGACTTTCTTCAATCCTTTCACCTCCGCCTAGTGATAATGCAGGAGTCACCTACATCTTGAAATCTACCAATGGGGCAAAGCTACCGCCACGCACACGGAGTCCACTGTATGAATATCTGCGAACACAAAATCTTCTGAAAGAAACAATATCTATGGTGTAAAGAATAAAACTCGGTGCCAAAAATGATTTCAAACAAATATCATGTTGAAACTTGGATCATACAAACGAATTGGGTGTAAACTTGGTTTTTATTTTGAAAATTAAACCATTAAAGATTCACAAAAACTCAAGGGACTTTTCTCAAAGGTTTATCTCTTTAGAAGTTGGAAGAAATAATCTGAAAAAATGCACTGTCGCATTATTAAAAAGGTTGGGAAAAGGTAGTTGGAGTAATGTGGAAAAAATGTCAAAAATGGCCATTTTTGAAGACAAACCGCCAGTTCTTTTGAACGAGAAAACAGATGCGTTTGAAATACATATCGAACGAGAATTTAGAGAGAAAAAAAAACATCTTGATTGAAGGATCATTCGAACTACCTTGGAATCTCATTCTAACGAGAAGTCAGACCATTCGAAAGCTAGATATTTTCAATACCAATGCGTGGCCAGCAGTTTCGTATTTTTCTGATTACGTTTGAATTAGTTATGATTTTTCTACGGAAAGGTGTCCGAGAACAAAATCTTTAGATAGTACAAGTTCAAAAAAATTGACAAAAAATCGAACACTTAATAATAAATTTCTAAGTCTCAACATAATATAAGCATTCATACTTAAGAGATCCTTGGACTGTTGATGAAGAAAACGAGGCACGAAACATGGCATAGGATGTGATCTTCTTTAACTTGGACACTATATATTTAACAATAATGTCATAGGCTTGAAAGGGCATAAATAACTTATATCCTATGGCTTAAGGAGTATTGTCCGAAATTAAGCCAACACTTCCAAATTGACTCAATTGGAAATTTGTCCTTACAAGTTTATTGCGCATAAAATCAGACTTGTATAATTGTGAAATAAATAATTGTAATGTTGGATTAAGAAGGTACTTATTGTTAAAATTGTGTATGTAATAAAATCATATCGTTTGGACATTGGGGATTACACACATTAGTTGTATTTTCACCATTTTTATTGGTATGTTACTTTTTAGGCATAGGACTAGCAAATTGGCGTATTAATTGTTATTCACACTTTCTAGGCATGGAACTAAGAAGTGTGCATTTGTACTTTTGGATATTTCCTAGGTATGGGACTCGGTAGTACGTCCTTGAGTTGACTTAACCAAGGCGTGCACTATGTAATGATTACATTTTAATTATCTTTCATAGGTGAGGTACTAGGTGATACCTATTGTTTGGTGATATCTAGGTACGGGACTAGGGATGGATTGTAGTTGGGATGCCCAAATTATATTTGGGGGTAGTTGTAAATAATGAAAACATGATAAAGAAAATATAACTAATACCTATTATAATAAACGGGTACTAGAGACAGATGAATGTCTGTCATTGTATGTGGAGGTATGGGTAGGGTGGACATTACAATGATTATGGAACCTATATTGTCTTGGATACTTTCACAGTTTGTTTAGGCATCATGAATATGTGCAATGTCTAATGTGGACAGACCACTACAATGATTGCGGAACCTTGGCTAAGTGGCTATAGTGATGTGTCTTGTGTGGGAAAATATCATGATATGTACGGGGGAACAAAAATGGGGTCAATAGGCTATAGTGGAACTTGTGGTTTTATTGACGTGAGACATTAGGCGCACCATCAGTATGTGAAGGGCCAATAGAAAGGAAAATTTGGTATAATTGTGTTGAATCGATACTATGATAAATTTGGAGAAAGATTGTTGAAATTGATCAAGATAATGGAAACAGATTTAGTTAATGTTGAAATAAACATAATTAGACTTGAGTAATAAGGTGGATTAATTTATTTGGGTAGTTATTGTAATTTTACATTACTCTCATCGTTATTATTACTACTTTGTTAATTAAAATATTATATTGTCATATTTCTCTCTTATAATGCTTATGATTGGATTCACGTATACTATTTGGGAAGAGTAGATGGTATTCTTACAGTGGGCTATGACTTGTCAATTTTGACTAATATTTTAGGTTAGGTTGTTGGGTAACTACATAGTTTCAGAGGCAGAGGAATTGCAGCCGGAGTTTATTTATCTCATTAGTTTAGTTTTCTTTCCATTCATTTATTTATGAGATAGTTGTTTTGGATTTCGTTGGTCATTCGACTCCGCGGTTGTTTATAGTTTTAGTTGGAGAGATTTTGTAGTTGACTTTGTTTTACTTGAGCTTTATTATATTTGGAGTTGGGATTTATTATTGGAGTTTAGCGTGATGATGGATTTTATTGTTGTGAATGATTTATATTCATTGTATTGTCTTGATTTATACCGTGTGTAAAAAAATTAATGTCTCATATTTCTTCCATATGCTAAAAATGGTATTTAATTTTATTGTCTGACATAGCTAGGCATGTGGAGTGATCACCCTCAGTGAAAAATATGCCGGGTGTTACAAATAATATCAATATATTAAATATCTCTCTATTGTAGAAAGTATGGATTGAATGAGATACAAAATTATTTTTACACTTTCTTTTCATCTTTCACTTTCTCAACTATCAAACACATCACAGGTGGAAAAAAAAATCCATTTGTGTCAAATTTTTATGAAAGCACATCATTCATGGTTATTACTTCCATTAATGCCGGATTCAATTTGTTACAAAGTTTTAAATACATGAGTCAGGGAAGATAAGACTTGGATGTCTAATATAAAATATCAATTGTTAAATGTGGAATCAAAATTGGTGGGTTTGGACGAATTTATAAAGAGTTTCGATGGATATATAAATAAATGCAATCCCAAATGAAGGAAATGACAATATGTGGAAAATGTGCCTCATCACATATATCATCCAAAAAGGAAATTATAGTAGAAAATAGATTGGGAAAGAAAGGAAGTAGTGTACATCCACAAATCAAGGTCCCTAAAGTTGACTTTCCGAGGTTTAATAGTGCTAACCTTAGTGCTTGGATTCATAAATATCACAAATTCATCCGATTCAAGAAATTAAAATAAGATTAGAGCATTGGTATGGTTTCTTTTATATGGAGGGAAAAGCTGACACTTCTTTTCAAGGTTACCATGCTGGTAAAAACATCTATTAGAATGATTTGTTAGTTGTAGTTTGTAATAGAATTGAAGAGTTGGAACAAAGAAATGTCGTGGCATAATTAATGACAAGCTTAGTCAATTGGCCATGTGGAAGAGTACCAATGCAGATTTGAAGAATTGAAGGCAATCATGGTGAGTAAAATGTATGGCCTCAGAGCTATTTCATTTCATGTTTTGCTCGTGCCTTAAGTACTGCTATTTGTAGTCAAGTTGAGTAGTTTTCCCTAAGAAAAACTAACATCGTGCCATGTTGCCAATCTAATTTTTCAAGATCCAGAGATTGGTCCCAAAACATGAATAATTGCTACAACATTCCTTCGGAGATTAGGGATACTCTTCTAATAAAACTACATCTTTTCTAATACACCAAAAAAACACCACTAGACCACAACCACCTTTTTAAACACTAACTTTATATTTAATAATAATATTCAAGTAATAAGATCAAAAGGATTGTGATATTTTTTGATCTTCAATCTTCTTCTACGAAATTGTTCATTGTAATGGAAATTACAATTAACATTATGGAGTAATGGAAATGGCTAGCACATATACAAGGGAGGAGTAGGAAGAAGGCATTGAGATATTAATGCAAGTGTTATATAGTAGTTTAAGTTATAAAACTATCTGAATCATTGTTTAAGTCCTCATGAAAATAATGAATATATTGTTAGATACTAGATGCAGTCATTATTTTATGGGTAAAGAAGCCGTTGAGAATCAGTAGTAAATTATAGGAGACATATCACATGTTGGTAGTCATAACATATGGGGATAAGTTTTTTTGTAATAAAATATGTTAAAAATTAAAATAGAAGATGGTAGTAGCTTGAAACATACTTGAGGGTACTCCAGTTAGGCGGTTGTGACATGGTGTTGGGGGTGGACTGGATAATAATAACACAACCCAATCGGTAAAATTACTCAAGAAATCCGCACAAGTATTTTTTGGACAGCTGTTTTTCTATTGATGTAGTGGATGAGAAAACCAATAAAGTCATAACAAAAATTGAAGAAATTATAGAAGCCTATAAAGGTGTGTTTATTGCCTTAGACGAAACTAAATCATTCAACTTAACTCAAAAAATGTGTAAATCCCATTAATCAAAGGCCTTACATGTATCCTCACTTCCAAAAGACTGAGATTTAGAGGCTAGTACGAGAAATACTTAAGGCATGTATTATTCAACCATCCCATTGTACATTTCCTTCCTCAGTTTTTTTAATTGAAAATAATGTGAAAAGGCTTGACTGTTTAGGCAGGGATGGTCAACAACACCAAAAAGTCCATTTTATATTTTTCAAATTTAATGAATAAAAACTTTAAACAGATTAAACCCAACAAGAGCTTGTGTACCAACTTTAAAATGAGTTGTAATAAAAATCGATTTACCTAATTTATATTTTTAACCTAAAACATGCATCTAGGTAAAAAGAAGATAAAATAAGTAAAATAATCGTACAATGCGCCGATGTATAAGGAAAACCCATAAGGGAAAAAATCTTGGATGGCTAAGCCCAACAATTCACTCTGATAAGGTTTTATAAAGACTAGATAGTATACTTACTCAATGACAAATCTCCCTTGCAAGTCTTGACGCTCTTCTATCTTCGACTTCTTCTCTATAGTGAAACGCGGGATTCCACCCATAAAAGATGTCATAATGTGTGAGTCCACACATGCCTCACTATCCACCGATGAGGATGATCAACTATCTATGGATTCGGAACATAGAATTATCGTTTCTTTACTGCAACACAGCAAACATAGTATGGATTCCACCGCACAAAACTTATTATCTATCCAAATTACGAGAAAAAACTTGGTCCCAATAAATGAAAGATCTCAAATCATAATAATATTAAAACTTGGATCTTTAAACTCTTTGGGTGAAACTAGGGTTTTGAAACAATATTAAAAAGATAGAAGAACGTTGTTTGCCAAAAGTTTTTAAAAACCTGAGTCCAGCACGCCTTAAATATAAAAACATGAATTTTAAGATAACGGGTTCCTTCAAATGAGAACATAGGTTCCGTTTGAACAAAATTCTAATTTCATTCGAACAAAAACCAATCTCGTTCGAACGAAAACCTATCTCGTTCGAACGAACAGGCATATTCGTTATAAAAAAGTTCCAACGATATTCTAACATGTACACCACTGTTAAACAAAAAATTCTCATTTGAAGTTCATTAGATGTTCTTTCTAATGAAGAACTCAGTTCGTTCCAATAAGAAATTAAAGTCGTTCGAACGAAGTCTTCATTTCCTTGTAACAATGTCTAACTTCATTCCAATGAACTCAAAAAAACATTCTCTAAAAAAACATTCAAAAATAGTTCCAAATGACTTCTTTCAAAAGTAAACATCTAAACTAAATTTTTGAGTATCGCATTCGAGTGCATCCGTACCTGCAAGATACTCGGTGATGATGCTAATATTTGGCTCCACCAGATAAGAGATGATGAGCTCAAACGGTAATAACAATGGAAGCAATAGATTTATGTACATGTATAAGTATATTGAAGGGGATGAGGATAAGAGGAATAAAGACAGTGATGTATAATGGTTCAACCAATCAGGCCTACATCCACTGTAAGTGTGTGATCCACTAAGTATGGTCACAAATGGCCTTGGATACAATGCTCATAAGCTCACTCTCTCTTTACTGTGTGTACAAGCAGAGTTTTTATTAGGGTTTTTATGATCGATCCCTTACAAGGTTGAAGATGACAAGTATATATAGGGCTTGGGGGAGTAGTGTACCCCTAAGAATGCATTGTGCATGTAAATGATGATCTAACCAATTCCCTGTTGACACTCGACTGTGACACTTGTGGTTAATGATGACATAATATTCCCTCATGTGAGGGTATGATATTGTTATAACGGTCTGGTCCACGTGTTATATGAGTCCCATGAACACTATCCCACGCATCTCCCAAATCATGCGCCAAGATGATGTCACCCTTGGCTTATGATGGTGTAACACCCCGCCCACCTGGGGAGAGCGAACGGAGCGCTAATGCGATAAAATAAATCCAAATCCACAAGTGACAAGTGACAAGGTATAGAGCATCTAAATAAACCCACAATAATATAAATCCACTAATCTCAATCTCTTCAATTACAACAAGTCTCTCGAATTAAAATTACAACTATCTAACTCGAATAAAAATACAAGTCTCCAAAGCTCTATACATCAAAATAATAAAAATCTTTGCCAAACAATCCTCGCTAAAATCAATCTCCATAGCGCCCCAAAATCCGCGCTAACCTGCCACTAAAAGAAAATATGGGGAAGTACACAATACGACAAGATATATATTAGCGATGAATAAAACGTAACAACACGAGTACGAATATTCAAATCAAAATGCAAATCTCAAAGAATTTATCAATATAATTTCTCAACAACACTTTAACTGGGTCACCAGGCCTCACCACATCCATATATGCTTTAACAAGCCATAGCCCGAGAAACAGGAATTTTGGCGGGTGCCCAACATCCGTGCCATATTAAAATCTCATGACAACGTGCTCATCAACAATATAATGATACCACATGAATCAAAATAATTTCAACAATTATTTTCCAGATTTCAATGAATTTATCAATTCAAATATGAGTTCAATTAAACAAGAATTCAAAGAGAATGACACTCGTGAGATTTAAGGAGCATATTGTGTAAAACCCCATACCTCAAACCATGATGAGAAACCAACGATCACATCCTCAAGATCAACACAAAAGATCTACAAAATCTCCTCCAAGAACCTCCAACAAAAATAGCCCCAAGAACACCTCTAATCTAAGGTTGGAACTCACAAATCTCAAGGGCCAATGTGTAAATAAAAAGAAGAAGAATATAAAATATATTTGCTGTCAAAATTTGTGCCAGCACTACACCAAAATGGGCAAATTGTCACCTTTCAGCCGGCCAGCCTTGTCAAGGTCATTGACCGTGACAAAAAAACACGCGTTTTATGTCACGGTCATTGACCTTGACACGACCGTGACAACGAATTGTCACGGTCATTGACCGTGACAAGCCCGTGACAATTCAATTTGTCACGGTCTTGTCACGGTCAATGACCGTGACAATTATTTAAATTCTTGTCACGGTCAAAGACCTTGACACGACCGTGACAATATTCGCAGCAAAAACCCTATCCCCCTTCTTTTTTCCCTCCCGCGCCGTTCCCTTCATTTCTCTCTCTCTCTCGACGTTGTTCTCTCTCTCTCTCTCTACTTTCAGGTCCATTTTCTCTCTCTCTCTCTCTCTCTCTCTCTCTCTCTCTCTTTCATTTATATATATATTTGTGTGTATATTTGTGTGTATGTGTATATATATATGTGTGTATGTGTGTGCGTGGAGGGGGGCAGGGGGTGGGGGGTGGGGCAGGGTGGGGGAGGGGGTGGGGACGGTGGAGGGGGGCAGGGGGTGGGGCAGGGTGGGGGAGGGGGTGGTGGAGGGTGGGGTGGGGTGTGTGTGTGTGTGTGTGTGTGTGTGGTGGTGTGTGGTGGGGGAGGGGGTGGGGTGGGGTGGGGTGGGGTGTGTGTGTGTGTGTGGTGGTGTGTGGTGGGGGAGGGGGTGGTGGAAGGGTGGGGCAGGGGGTGGTTAGGGGTGGGGTGTGTGTGTGTGTGTGGTGGTGTGTGGTGGGGGAGGGGATGGGGTGGGGTGGGGTGGGGTGTGTGTGTGTGTGTGTGTGGTGTGTGGTGGGGGAGGGGGTGGTGGAGGGGTGGAGGGGTTGGGCAGGGGGTGGTTAGGGGTGGGGTGTGTGTGTGTGTGTGGTGGTGTGTGGTGGGGGAGGGGGTGGGGTGGGGTGGGGTGGGGTGTGTGTGTGTGTGTGTGGTGGTGTGTGGTGGTGGAGGGGGCAGGGGTGGGGTGGGGTGGCAATTTTTGACACGACACGATACCCGACACGAACTCGACACGAACTCGGATGATAAATTATTTATGTGTTGCAAGAATTTGAAATTAATTAAATTAAGTTATTGTAGGCCTATGAGTGCTATGATTGGTTAAGAGAGAAGAAAAAAATTATTTTATATTTTACTTAATGGGTTATGCGGGTCAACCCGAACACGACACGATAATAAATAGGTCGGGTTAGTGTTTGCTCATCTGACACGATTAGTTAAATGGGTCGGGTTAGGGTTGACTAATACTTAACACGAACCCGACATGACACGACCCGAACACGACACGACGCACACGAATTTCCACCCCTAGTGGGAATTGATATCCAAGACATGTATTTGAATTGATATCTATTTTTTTGAATTGATAGAATTGTTTCTAGGATAATAATCCTACTATAAGATAATTGCTCAAAATAAATATTAAATAATAATTACTAAGATATCAATTCAAATAAAGTCTTAATAACCTAACCAAAAGAAATAAAATAAAATATCAAATAAATTATCATCCACCTCATAGACATTCCCTACCAATCATTTTAAGATAATTTTATCCTTATAAAGATAATAGATTATGTAATTTTAGGGCTTAAAATAATATTGATTATGGATATAGAACAACAAACATTTTGTTTCCATTTTTAGACCCTATTTTCAAATTAAAGGGACACGTGGCATGTTATGATTGGTTAACGTTTTATGAATATGGGTCCGCGCCAGCGGTTTTATTAAAAAATAGGGACTAAAATCATAAATAAAATGTTTGTTGTCCTATTTTCAAAATACATATTACAATAAATCCTAAATTTACAAACCCCTAAAGATAAATACCTTTGATTGCAAAGCATGCACTTGTATTATTTCGACGTGTAATTTGGAAATGCTTGTTTTTCTTTCTAGAGACCCGTGTCGTCAAAACTTGGTAGTGTTCGAGTGTGTTTTTATCACTAAATTATTATTTCACTAACAAATACTCCTTATATCCTAGATTAAGAGTCCATATTTAATTTTTGTACTTACTAATAATACACTTAATCAATGGCTAGGATTAACCCTTATTCACTATTATGAAATTTGGTTAATTGATTATTTAAAAATAAAAAGCAAAAGTAGACTAACATATATTCACTATTATGAAATTTGGTTAATTGATTATCCAAATAATATTTATATTTATTCGCAACTAACATTGTATTTGTTGGACAGGAACAATTCAACTTGGATCCAAAGCTACGCGATTCCGTCTTCGAGCAGTTGAGGGACCAACACAAGACGTGGAAAAAAAATATGCGGACACGGTACTTTGAAAAAACACGAGAGACCATTTTACAATGGCGCGGATCCGTCCCACCCAAGGAGCCGATCTCATTGGCACAATGGCAAAAGTTCATTGACAATGAGATCGAGGATCGACAATTGGCATCTCGCCAATTGGGGAGGGAAAATCGGGCTAAAAAGACGGACGTGCACTACTCCGGCCGGACCTCTTACGCTGAGGTGGAGCATAGGATGAAGGTAATATTTAATTTATCTATAACTACAGAAATATATTATTGGATATTATTTTACTTTGCGGGGCCGATACTAATTTTACTTTACTTTATTTTATTTCAGGGGGTAGGGAGTGGGCCAGGGGGTAAGCCACATAGGCTCGATACTTATGTGGCTCTTCGGACGAAGAAGGGGAAGGACAAGGAGGTGTCCCCGAGCGTCGCGGCCACGATTGTAAGTAATCTGACAGTTTAATTATTGTTAATTACGTTATAATTTTTTAGTTTACTTATTTTACTAATCATGTGCTTTTTGTCATTTCAGGCAAAGCTTAAGGAAGTGCATGAGTCGCAGTCTGATGCCGACAAGGCATTTTTGTCCACAGACGCACTCAGCCAAGTGCTTGGCTCTGATCGCAAGGGGAGGACAAGGGGAGTGAGCTCGCGGGTGGCCAAATCTAGGATCATCGGATTGGAGACGAGCGACACTGGGTTGGCTCGAACGGTGGATTCACACGACGCGAAGCTGTCCCGTTTGGAGGCGACGGTCCAAGATATGTACGCATTCATGAAGCGTACGTTGGGTGGAGACCGTAAAGAGAAAGGTAAAGGGAAAGGGAAGGAGAAGGAGAAGGCGGTGGAGGAGGAGGTGCGGGAGGACGAGGAGGTGCGGGAGGACGAGGCGCAGGATGACGAGGATGTGGACCTCGCTGCTTCATCACCGACACATTCGTACTTCGACGATCCACTTCCCTATTTGACGCCCTCCAACAGACCATTATCGACGATTGGTTGGCCGAGCGTGTTCATATTGGACATATTTGATGGACAGCGGATAGGGCGGGGGTTGAGGGACCCGGATATCATCGAGGGTGGAATAGTCCATGGACGTGTGCTTCAAGGGATGGAGTCCAGGGTGCTCGTCACGCATGTCATACCCGGGAAGGAGAACTCCCTACTGTGGTTGCGTGAACAATGCGGCACGACATATATTAGTGGGTGCGTCAATTCGTATGTTGTGTGGCCTACTCACCTCCTCAGTTTTATACAAGACTTATAGTAACATTATTTTCAAGTTTGTCCATTTTAATTATATTTGGATTATATCGTCATGTATATTATTTTTACTTTGAAAATTTGGATTATACTGTCATGAATATATATTTGCATTATCTTTAGTTTGTGTTGGATATATGATGTTTGGAACAGGTACAACGTTGTTATAACAGGTACAAATATACTGTTGGGCAGTGGCGGTGGCCATACTGCCCAGCAGATTTTTTTTAAATTCTGCCCAGAATTGTCACGGTCATTGACCGTGACAAGTCCTTGACAACATTTGTCACGGGCTTGTCACGGGCAATGACCGTGACAATTTTTTTAAAAAGGATCGCGGCTTAGTCACGGTTTTAAACCGTGACAAACGTGTCAAGATCAATGACCGTGACACGACCGTGACACAAAATGCGAGTTTTGTGTCAAGGTCAATGACCGTGACACGACCGTGACAAAAAAAGTTGTCTCGCCTCGAAATGTCATGGTCATTGACCTTGACAAGGTGAATTTGTCAAGGTCAATGACCTTGACAAATGGGCAGATTTGGTGTAGTGCAGAAGTAGGCTAAAAGGCTTGCCCACGACTTTATAATGCAAAGAAATGAAAAGTTGGAATCCAAAAGACTCCTTTAAATAAGGCAAAGAAATGAAGAGTTGGAAGTCAAAACAACTCCAAGAGTTAAAAACATTTTAAAATCCATTTTCGAAACCGTTTGAAATTCTCGCCTTTAAAAGTAATATTCAACATATTTGAGCAATAAAAATAATTTTATCAAAAACTTTATTTTCCTCCATTTTCCAAAAATTAATTAAAATAGCTCAAAATTACGCGGGTTGTTACACTTCCCCACTAACAATGGAATTTTGCCCTCGAAATTTGCCGAATGCTTAACTCTCAAAATCAGGCCAACAATCTCCAAAATAAATCACGTCTCCCAAAAATAAATTCATCACCTCTAATCTTGAAACCTAACACGAATATCACCTAAAATTTGCTATCTCCAAAAATTGTTAACCACGCAATGAACCCAAAACTCAATCCCCGAGGGTTGCCGTATACCTAAGCTCTGATACCATTTATAAAACCTATCCCCAGGAGGGAGGGGTGTTACAGATGGTAGGCCGAGGTTGAGGTTGATGATGTCATACTAGGTCTTGATTGCTGGATAAAGGCTTCGCATTGTCATCCCCTCCTAGGGTCAGCTTATCGCTTAGTCACCCCAAAAGACGAGGCTTCTATCTCCACGAGCTTGGGTTCTGTTCAAAGTAAATAATGGGGTCAGCCTCTTTATGGTCATCGTGTCATATTTTCGTACGAAGGGATCTCAGATGATTAGGTAGGCTTTTCTGACCCCTTTCTTCAGTAAGACCCCCGGGGTAGTAAAGTTGGGCCCTCGTCCTGGATGAGGCTACCCTCGGCCTCGCTGAGGGTGTATTTTGGTATATCAATCACCCCCTAGCCCTTAGCCATCGATAATGTTGATGTGGGTGAGGGGTAATGTTGTCCATGGATGTCAAAGGTTTACAAGTTGATGAGTGACATTTGTTAAGTTGATTGACATCTTGTCAGGTGTCAATCATCATTTGTGTTCCCCAAAAAATGACGGATGCACACTATCTTTGGAACTTTGTGCCCTAGTAATGATTCTCCCCATGGGTTGTGCATTGCTTTGGTTAGTGGGCCCACTAATGACAAAGTGTTTAAACCCTTTTTAAATAATTATCTTCCTCTTCTTCTTCTTCACGCGCACGTTCTCTCTCTAACTTCTAGCAGCTCAAACAGTATTTCTACAATTTCTGCCTTTTCTCTGGCGTTCTAAGCTTTTTTCAGTTTCAATCTTCAACCTCAGGTAATTTCTCTGCCCTAAATTCCCTTTTATCCTCCATTTTCTTTGATTTTTTCTTTGGGTATCTCTTGCGCATTTTCTTGGTTGTTTTACACTTTTCCAGCATGAGAACCCGCCTTCTTGTGGCGGTTATAGGGCTAGATATTAGGCAATAGACTTTCCTTGATTTCTCTTCCACCATCTAACGGTGGTTCTGCCTTGAGTTTTGGCACTTTGAGGTTCTCCGGTGAACTTTCGATTTTCTTCTCCGGTGAATCTTGTTCTTCCTATTCTTGGGCGTTCATCCATAAAAACCTTTCATTTCTCTAGGTTTAATCCAAAAGTCGACTTGGTTAACTGTTTAACTTGTTTGTAGGTTGTTTGATAAAATTCCTGTAAGTCTAGGGTCTCCCTCTTAATGCTCAAAAGGCTTTATGATTTAGCCAAGGAGTTTCCAACTTTGAGAGAGAGGTGCTTTACAGAGATTAAGCGAATAGAGGAAGAGAAAGAGCGTAGATGAGGGGCTGACCCTATTTGGGTATGACCCATTTTTGCAATTCCATTAGCCATAATTTCACCTTTTGAGCCCTTTGGGTCTTCTTATCGTCTAGCTGAGTGTCAGACAAAAGAGGGAGAAATGGACGAACGAGCATTATCACCAACGGGTGCTAGGACTTCTGAGAGAAGAGAGACATCAACACTTAGCCTAAACCAACAGGCCGAGGGAATGATTTATTCTGAGGTTGTCCTTATGACAGCCATGTCCCCCCTTGCCTTCCAAGCTGATTTTCCAGATGGCCCTTAATAAATGATAAGGCTGAGAGCTCTAGGGACGAAAGAGCTGAGGATGAGGGAAATGGTGCTGAGGACGATAGTGAGGATTCCAATAATGATAAGGTTGATACCTCAGGTGCCTTGGCTTTCATCTCGTCTATTAGGAATCATGACCTCTTACTATAGAGGCGCCTCTTTGGTATAAAGCCCAACGTAAATATGAGGGTCCCGAATGAAGATGATAGGATCTTCCAAGGGGAAGAAGGAGAAGTTATTATTTCTGAGCATATACTTAGGGTCGGCGTTAGGTTCACTCTGCACCCTGCGATAGTTGACATAATTTCTGCCCTCGTGGATTCTCCTTCCCAACTTCCTCCTAACTCCTGAAGGACCATCATCAGTTACATCTCCCTCTGGAAGAACACGTTTACTGACGTGCCCTCGGCTGATTTGTTCTTGTCCTGCTACAACATAACCTCATTATCCAAGCAACCTGGATATTTCCATCTAGGGGCTAGGAGGTCCGACAAATAACTTTTCCACATAGCAAAAACTTCCAACCATGATTGGAAGAAGAGATTCTTCTTCATTTTTGGGTACTGGGAATTCCCCGCCGGGGTTGAGCCTCTTGAAGACAGTCCGAGGGTCCTAAGGGAATGGTCTAACCCCTCCATAAAAGCAAGGTCAGACCCTGGACTTAGCTTGGATGAAAGGGAAATATCCGACTACCTGAGGAACAAAGGAAAGAGGGTGAAATTACTATGTTTGAAGATTTAATGACCCCTCGTTTCCTCAAAGAAGTTGGTATGAGGGTCGGCCCATTGACAAAATTATGTGAGTTTCTTTTGTTTCATTTATTTCAAAGTGTTTCCTCATTATTATTGTTTATTTCTGATGTATCATCTCATTTTTTTAGGTCGGCCTCCCAATATATCTGATCCACTTTGGGAAATGACTGCCCCCAGCTTGATGTCTGGCCTAAAAAAGAAGAAGGGTAAGGAGCCTCAGATGACCCATAAGAAGACAAAGGCAGTGGGGCTGACCTGGATGGATTCGACCATTGAGACTCATAAGCAGAAGGAGACAGAAGCCCCTATTGGCACTCGGCTTGATTCACATGTGAGGGCAAGGGTAGAGGTCCCACAGACGAATACCGAGGGGACTAGTTCTTCCTCGTGCATGGGCTCCTACTAGTCATCTAATTTGACCTTCCTAAAGGCCGACCCTTCCTCTTTAATTGCCAACCTAAGAGCTGCCAAGGCCTCCATGTTCTCAGCACCATCGGCTACAGATTATGAATTTTTGGCTAAGATGCCCCCGGCCAAGGTTTATGACTATGGGCTTCATACTCTGGCTCATGTATTTCATTCATCTCTTCAATTTTAATTCATCAATATTTTACAAATTATTCCCTCGGCCATTTAATATGATATTTCTCTCGTATTTTATAGTCTGTCTGCGCCTTCACCTCTGCCACCAAGTGGATGGCTGAGAACTAACGGAAGTTCTATGAGGCTGAGAGAGCTATTCAACATGAGGCATACTTTAAGACTGAGTTAGATACTGTGAAGGCTGAGTTGGAAAACATGAAGGTTGAGCATGCCAGGGTTCTGGACGAGCTTATAAAGGAGCATGCTGCTTAGCTAAAACTAAAGGATAACCTTATAGTAGCCAAGGATGATGCTT
The DNA here is from genome assembly GCA_949130495.1 of Sambucus nigra. NCBI lineage: Eukaryota > Viridiplantae > Streptophyta > Magnoliopsida > Dipsacales > Adoxaceae > Sambucus > Sambucus nigra. The sequence goes on along the minus strand of OX422214.1, from coordinate 284,266,879 downwards.
TAACCAACTAGGGCATCCAATTGAAAAATGATCTTGTTGTATCTGTCCAGAGGGTCGAGGCCGATGCTATGGAGGCCTACAAACTCTTTGACAAATTCTAAGGCTTCGATCTTGAATATTTGGAGAGGGGAATCAAGACGGCCTGTTGGTGGGTCATTTTGAAGTTTTCTTACGCAGTATCGTCTATCCATCCTTCTTTGGAAGCAGTGGAGCTAGACGACCCCCTGATCTATGAGGCTCTAGCTCACATGGAATCTCATGTACATGTTTAAGGCACCGGTACGTCTGAGGATCAGCCATCTATCGTGGTAGTCGAGGGGACTCTACCGGATGATGTCGGATGATGCTAGGCCTCTGCTTTCTAATGTTGCTCATTAGGGTGGTCGTCTGTGGCATGTACCCTCTGCTTGTAAAACTTTTCTTTTGTATATGTATTGTAACTCTTGATTTTTGTAATGAAAGTGCCCTTATTTTCCTTTAGTCCTCTATATTGCTACTTTTATTAATTTGTGTTGATGTGCCTCGGTTAGGGTGAGAGTGAACTAAGGTTCACCCCCACCATTCACCCTCATCTTAGTCGATGGTAGTTTCCACCAAAATAACGATGTTTTTAAATATAAGTCCACCCTCATCTTTCTTGAGAGTGAATGGAGGGTCGTCCCTACCATTCACCCTCATCTTAGTCGAGGGAAGTTACCACCAAAATAATGATGTTTTTAATTATAAGTCCACCCTGATCTGTCTTGAGAGTGAATGGAGGGTCATCCCTATCATTCACCCTCATCTTAGCCGAGATAAGTTCCACCAAAATAATGATGTTTTTAGATATAAGTCCACCCTCATCTTTCTTGAGTGAATTGAGGGTCGTCCCTACCATTCACCCTCATCTTAGTCGAGGGAAGTATCTACCAAAATAATGATGTTTTTAATTATAAGTCCACCCTCGTCTGTCTTGAGAGTGAATGGAGGGTCGTCCCTACCATTCACCCTCATCTTAGCTGAGGGGGGTTATCCATCAAATAAATCATAATTTTAAATATAAGTCCACCCTCGTCTTTTTTAGAGTGAATGGAGGGTCATCCCTACCATTCACCCTCATCTTAGCCGAGGGTGGTTCTCCACCAAATTAATGATGTTTTGTGGCTTAGCATGAATTACCCCAGCAGATATCTAAATTGACAAACATAAGATGAGGGGCCAATAGAATATTCTCATTAACATTCTGAGTGTTCTATGAAGAAACACAATTATTACAACTGTGATCCGATAGGACATTTACTACAACATCATTGATAGTATTTCTTCAAATTATCTGCATTCCAGGGGTTCAGAAAGGGTTCCCCTTTAAGGTTCTCTAGTTTATAGGTTCCAAGTACAACTCCATCAATGACCCTATATGGGCCATGCCAATTTGAGTGGAGCTTGTTAGGTTTCTTCCATATCTTTTTGAGGACTATGTCCCCCATAGCGATTAGCCTTTGCTTTACCCTCTGATTGTAAAACCTGGTAGTCCTCTGTTGGTAGGCTACTTGTCTTATCTCAGTGTCTTCTCTTCTTTCCTCGACCAAGTCTAGATCAAGTCTCCTTTATTCCATATTTCTCTAGGGGTCGTACATTTGAACTCTGTGAGTAGGAAACCCAATTTCGGTGGGGATGACGGCTTCTGAGCCATATGCCAACATAAAAGGGGTTTCCCCAGTAGGAGTTTTTACTGTTGTCCTGTAGGTCCATAGTACAGTGTGTACCTCCTCGAACCATCTTCCTTTTGCTTCCTAGAGTTTTTTCTTGATCTCGTCTAGGATTGTTCTGTTTGTAACCTCGGTTTTCCCATTATCCCGAGGTCGGCCTGGGGTAGAGAAGAATTTTTTGACCCCCACTCTTTCGCAGTATTTCTCAAGTGAGACATTCTTGAACTGAGTCCCGTTATCTGAGATGAGGGTGTTGGGGAGACCATACCTGAATATGATGTTCTTACAGATGAACTGGAAGGTAATCTACTCGTTGATTGTCACCATTGGCTCTACCTCCACCCATTTTGAAAAATAATCAATGGCTACGATCAAGTATCGATAGTTATTGATAGCCCTAGGTAGGGGGCCTACCAAATCAATTCCCCATACTGCAAATGGACATGGGGATGTGATGGAGGTAAGAGGCTGATGGGGCTGATGAGGGATGGTGGCGAACCTCTGACATTTATCACACTTCTTCACGTATGCCATAGCATTATTTGCCAAGGTCGGCCACCAGTATCCTTGGGTGACTATCCTCTTTGCTAATGACCTACCCCTAATATGGCTTGAATAAGATCCTTTGTGTATGTCCTACATGATACATGAGACCTCTGACGGATGCACACATCTGAGCAAAGGGAGCAAGAATCCCTTTTTGTACAAGGTGTCTCCGATGATAGTGAATTTCGTAGTTCTGTATCTCAACTTCTTCCTCTATTATTTTATTTCTGGCATCTCCTTTTCTTTAATATATCTGACTAGAGGGTCCATCCATGAAGCTTCCCTGCTTATATTTAAGCAAGAGTCAAGTTTTCCATCTACCTCTTTAATCGTTGGCTGAAGCAAAATTTCCACTGGAACTGTTCTTCTGATATATATCCTAGTTGCTGAGGCTAGCCTAGCAAGTGCATCGGCTCGACCATTATCCAGCCTAGGTATCCTTTTCAACTTTACTTCTCTGAAGCTCTTCAATAGTAACTTTAATTTTTCAAGATATTTAGCCATTCTCTCATCTTTAGCCTCGTACGCTCCTAGTATTTGGTTCACCACCAGTATTGAATCACTATGGACAAAGATCTGGCCAAAAGTGAGAGACCTAGCCAAGGAGAGGCCTGCTATTAAGGCCTTATATTTAGACTCATTATTAGAGGATTTAAAGTTGAACCTCAGAGTGTACTCAATGTTCGTGCCATCAGGTGCTAATACTGTTAACCCAGTTCCACTTTCCTTCTCACAAGAGGACCCATCAACAAAGAGATTCCACACAGCATGTTCCTCTGAGAAATTTCCTTTAATGAGGGATCCCTGTCTAAAGAGGTATCTTCCCTCATCATTTTCGATAACTTTTTCTCTAGTGGTGCTTATCTCAGCCTTATCTTTGGACGGGTCAGCAATTCTGCCTTGTTGGATATCTATCTTCTTGAGGTTCTCATTTTCAGCCTCATCCTCTTCCCAGGTAAATTCAGCCATGAAATATGCTAATGCTTAACCCTTGATGGCCTCCCTAGGTTGATACACAATATCAAACTCTCCCAGCTCTATAGCCCTTGCCATAAGCCTTCCATATTTTTCTCGCTTGTGTATAACCTGCCTAAGAGGGGAATTGGTAAAGATGACCATTGTATGGGACTGTAAGTATGGCTTCAGCTTCCTTGAGGCATGAATCAAAGCATAGGCTAACTTCTCCATCCTAGGGTACCTTTACTCTGCCCCTTGGAGTGCCTTACTATTAAAATACATCGGCTTCTGCACTCTATCTTCTTCTCTCACGATAACAGCACTGATGGCTGACTCTGAGACAGCTAAGTACATATACAATCTTTTGCCTTGTACTGGATGTGATAAGATTAAGGGGGACCCTAGGTAGTACTTTAGCTCTTGGAAATCCTTGTCACACTCTTCACTCCATTCAAAATCCTTTCTGAGAAGTTTAAAGAATGGTAGACACTTGTTTGTGTCTCTGGATATGAACCTATTCAAATTTGCCACTCGTCCTGTGAGCCTTTGAATGTCTTTAAGGGTCTTGGATGTCTTCATTTCTAACAGAGATTTTATCTTCTCAGGATTGGCCTCTATGCCTCTTTGATTGATGATGAACCCCAAGAACTTTCCTGCTCCGACCCCAAAGACTGGCTAGGTTGAGCTTCATTCGGTACCTGCCCATCATATCAAAGGTTCTCTCAAGGTCGGACACATGATCCTTGTCCTTCAAACTCTGGGTCAACATTTCATCTACATAGACCTCTATAGATTTCCCAATTTGGTCTTCAAACATTTTATTCACAAGGCACTGATACGTTGCCCCCGCATTCTTTAGTCCAGAGGGCATGAACCTGTAACAGTATGTCCCCTTATCGATAATGAAAGTCATTTTTTCTGAGTCCTCAGGGTTCATAAAGATCTGGTTATATCCCGAATATGCATCCATGAAGCTCATTGGCTCATGGCTTGCAGTAGCATCCACCATCTAATTAATGCGAGGAATAGGGAAACTGTCTTTGGGGTAATGTTTGTTGAGGTCAGTGAAGTCTACGTACATCCTCCATTTCCCATTGTCTTTAGGGACTATGACCACATTAGACAGCCATTCGGGATAGATGACCTCCCTAATAAACTCAGCCTCTTCCAGCTTCTTGACCTCATCCCTTATGACCTCATATTTTTCTCGAGAATAAATTCTCCTCTTCTGCTTTATTGGTTTCTCATCCTCCACCACGTTGAGCTTGTGACACATGATCTTGGGGTCAATTCCTCGCATGTCTGCATGACTCCATACAAAGACGTTCTTTCTTATCCTTAGCAGCTTGATGAGATCTTCTTTTATATCTACCTTCAGAGCTTTGCCAACTTGGACGATTTTTTTCGGCTCATCCTCATTGAGGATGACGGATTCTACCTCTTTCGCAGCTTCTCCTTTCTTCAGTTTGGTCTCATCCCTGGGGTCCAGTGTATTAATATTGTAAGTAGTAGTTTACTTCTTATGTGACTATCTTTCCTCGACAGAGTTGAAGTATCATTCCCTTACCGTCATCTGGTTTCCCTGAACTTCCCCCACCCCATAAGGGGTTGGGAATTTAAGCATCTGGTGGACCGTGGAAGGCACGACCTCAAATTCCTTGAGGGCTACTCATCCCAGTATGATATTGTAGGTTGAGAAGATATGTTCGTCCATCATAAAAAAAGTTAACCCTCTTGATAAGCCATCTTAGCCACTCTCCTCCCATTCTTACATCAGGATTATACACTCCTAGGGGATGAACTCTTTCCCCACTGAACCCAATCAAGGGATGATGGTATGGGACCAGTTTAGCATGGCTGAGTCCCAAGGCTTTAAAATATGGCCAAAACATTACATCTGCAGAACTACCCCCATCTACCAAGATCCTTGGCACCTCGCATTCGTGTACCCTGGTGGCGACGATAAGAGGGTCATCATGCGGGGCTAAGAGGCCCTTGAAGTCCAACCTTGAGAAACCCAATATCAGGGTATCCATGTCAACTTTCTTCCTCTTTTCTATCTTGGCCCCGATAGAGGTTGAATGCACAGCTTTCATTACTACCTTGGTTTCAGCTACATGGGCCTACCAATCGGCGACTTCTGACCCTCCTCCTTCCAGGACCCCGGAGATTATTCCAACATTGAACGAGATCATATTGAGTCTTTTCACAGGGTCGTGGTCATCTCTTGGTGGGAGGTCAGGATCATCATCATCCTCTGAAGTTAGGGTCTCTTCTCTTTATGCATCGCTTATCTTCTTCCTAGGGTCATCCCCTCGGCCCCTCTTGAGAGCACCCTTATCCATGTAGTTTCTTAACTTCCCTTCTTTTAGCATTTTTTCAATTTCATTTTTCAGAGCAAAACCCTTATCGGTCAAGTGGCCATGGTCTTGGTGAAACTCACACCACAAGTTTTTGTCCCTCTTATGAGGAGGTGCCCTTAACTTCTCAGGCCATTTTAAGGATCGGTCGCTCTTTATCTCATTCAGAATGTGTTCACAGCTGACCATTAGAGGGGTGTAATCAGCAAATTTGTCATCTGTTAGCCTTTTCTTCCCCTCCTTATTCTTTTTCGAATACTTACCCCCACTAGTGCCTCCTTTTTCATCTTCGTATTTAGCGGCCATCGCCTCTTTAGCGTTCATCACCATTCCTGCCATTGCCAGCATCTCAGCCATTGTCTTTGGTGGGTCTTCAGCAAACTTCAATAATAGCTTTCCCTTTTGGAGTCCTCCAATGATGGTTGTCATGGCTATACTTTCCTCTTAATCTTCGACCTCTAACTTTTCTTTATTAAACCTAGATATGTAGTCTCTTAAGCTCTTGTTCTTCCCCTGCTTAACATAGAGCAGGTGTGTGGTCTTCTTCTGTGGCGTCACTCTGAAGCAAAAGTTATGGATGAACCGGTCTTCTAGCTGCTTAAAGCTGTTAATGGAGTTCTTTGGAAGAGAGGTATACCAGACATGTGCGGCCCCAGTCAAAGTGCTAGAAAAATCACGACACCTTATCTCGTCTGAGATAGAGTATATGTCTACCACTGATTGGTACATCTCAATGTGATGGACAGGGTTGGTACTCCCACCATACCTTTGGGTGACCACAGGTGGCTTAAACTTGGATGGAATTGGGAAGTTAACTATCTTCTCCACAAAGTGTGAGCCTATGGAGCATCCTCTTTGAAGAGGGTCTCAAATTTTCAAGATATCACCAATTTTATCCTCCAACCTTTGGATCAAGTTGTTCCATGGCCTCGTAGGGTCGTCTTGGATGATGTTATCCCCTGTCGCTTCATTGGGGTGAACTGGGGGTTCACCTATGGCAGGTCTGTGTCGGCTGCCCACTTCCCCCTAACCATCGTCCCGTTCATGGGGTCAGCCATCGTGGGGTCAGCCATCTACTATCTATCTTCTGAACCTTACAAGACTTCTTGATCTGGACAATCTTTCCCTCAGGTCATTTACTGGGCCCAGCCTCTCAAAGTTTGGCCCTCTGCTCAAATGGTCAAAAGTTGAGCCTCTCGAGCGATCGTCGGGATTCTACCTGCCACACTTCCCTCTTCTCTCCTAGATAGGTCGTACAGTATTATTAGAGACGACATTCTATGTGAGCCTCTTCCACTTCCACATCATCATATCAATCCTCTGGGAAAGGGTTTCCTTGCCTCCCCAGGCATAAACGCCGGGGGTCTACAACATCCCTCTGTCATTATGGAGGTGGCAAGTCTTTGCATGGCACCTGGGGTGTTCCTCTGGCCTCATGTTGTCCTGGCACAGCTACCGGAGTAATCATCTCCGGTGAGACCCCAGGGGGTCTCAGTATGTTTTGTCTAAGAGCTGCAAATTTCTCTTTTATAACTTGTTGTCTATTGCCAAAGATTTCAGGGTGGTAGCCACCTCAACCATCTTAGATTGAGGTGGTGTCTGGATGGAACTAGGTCCTACTCCACTAGCCGATGGAAGAGGAGGCGATAACTCCTGTGCCATATGTTTGAGCTGTGAAGAGATGAATGATCAAAATACTGATGAGCTTGAGAACCTTGATGGATCTCTTTCAATGGTGAAATAGCTCCGCACGAAGGGGGAGAACTGGTTCACCACCAGAGGTTCTGGTGAGTTCAAGCTGTATAAAGGAAGATATAGCTTTTCGTTCCCACAAGCGGCACCAAACTGATGATGCTAAGATTTAGCTCCACCAGATAAGAGATGATGAGCTCAAACAGTAATAACAATTGAAGCAATAGAGTTATGTACGTGTATAAGTATATAGAAGGGGATGGGGATAAGAGAACTGAAGATAGTGATGTATAGCGGTTCAGCCAATCAGGCCTACATCCACTGTGAATGTGTGATCCACTAAGTATGGGCACTAATAGCCTTGGATACAATTCTTATAAGCTCACTCTCTCTTTACTGTGTGTACAAGCAAATTTTTTACTGGGGTTTTTATGATCGATCCCTTACAAGGTTGAAGATGACAAGTATATATAGGGCTTAGGGGGAGTAGAGTACCCCCAAGCATGCATTGTGCATGTGAATGATGATCTAGCCAATTCCCTGTTGACACCTGGTTGTGCCACTTGTGGTTAATGATGACATAATATTACTTTACGTGAGGGGATTATATTGTTATAACGGTCTGTTCCACGTGTTATATGAGTTCCATGTGCACTATCCCACGCGTCTCCCAAATCACGCGCCATGATGATGTCACCCTTGGCTTTTGATGGTAGGCCGAGGCTGAGGTTTATGCTGGCATACTAGGTCTTGACTGCTGGATGTAGGCTTCACGTTGTCGTCCCCTCCTAGGGTCGGCTTATCGCTTAGTCACCCCAAAATATGAGGCTTCTATCTCCACGAGCTTGGGTTATGTTCAAAGTAAATAATGGGGTCGACCTCTTTATGGTCATCCTGTCGTACTATCGTACTGCCGTTCAAAGGGATATCAAATGATTAGGTCATCTTGTCTGACCTCCTTTCTTTAGTAAGACCCCCGGGTAGTAAAGTTGGGCCCTCATCCTGGACGAGGCTACCCTCAGCCTGGCCGAGGGTGTATTTTCGTATATCACTTGGTAAATGTGAAGACAAACTTGGCAAAAAAAATGGCACAATGTGTATCCATATTTTAAGTTTGGCTTCTACATATTAATCAAATACGTCATAAGCATATGAGTTCAACAATACAAAGCCTAACCTATGACTCAAATGTTTTGTACGAAATTAAATCAATTACAAATAAATTGACTCGATTGAAAATTTATCCTTATAATTCTCCCCCTTTGTCTATTCCAAGATAAAACCAAAATAAAAATCCTATGGTCCATCAAGATCTCTAAAAGACTCAATCCAAAACCCCAAAAGAAAAAAGTACAGACGCTCGACAGACACATACCTTGAGTAGCGTTTTTCACTTGGAAAAAAAATTATCGCATGTTGTAAATTTGCACACTTAAACACAACTTCAAATGCAAAGAGATTATAACAAGTATAAAATTTACGTAAGAATATAAACTCCCATATGTCTAATGATCCCAACCTAGGTAAGACATCTCCCCCTAAGATAAAAATCTCTTCTGAAGCTAACGTGAAAAATACCATTTCTCCTTCTTTTTGTTCATGAATAGATAAAGAAAGGATGCATAAACTATTTCTCTCCCCATAAACCAAATCTCTGTAATACCCCATATTTTTATGGCCTTTCAAATTGGGGATTTATTAAATTTATTTGAGTATTAATTTAATATTAATTCATAATTTTATTTTAAATATTTACTAGCGTGACGAGAGTTAGTAATTATTGGGGAATTTGTTGAATATTACTATATGAGTAAAGTAATATATGAAATTGATTTTATTAAAAATTATCACGGGTGAATAAAATGAAATAATGGAAATTAAGTCGGAACGCGCTTGTGTCATGTTGGGACTATATAAATATTATAAAAGTGAATAAATTATAAGTCATCCATATGGTCATTTCGAGTGCGCCAACGTGTTCGAAAGGGTAGAAATAGTCAGAAAAGTGTACCTGGGGGTTTAGTTTGGGTCTCGGGGTGTTTTTAGGCCTAGCCGCCACCCCGGAGGGGCAATTTAGTCATTTCCAAATTTGGCCTTGATTAAATGACGAAAATTGGGACATTATTATCAGATATTAATAGATTCTTCTAGGGTTAACACTCTCAAAGATATAGAACGGCAGTGAGAGGAAGGAAGGGAAATCTTTTCCAAGAAATCCAAGGCCAAGAAAAAATTCGATTACACCACCGCCACCACCAAAATATAAATCACACGACGAGGAACACAGCCATATATTTTTCATCAACAAATCAAACCCTTGAATCCCAGGTAAGTATCTATCTTTCTACTTTTGTAGTTGATGTTTCACCCATGTTAGATTAGAATTGATAATTATAGGTTTTATGTAAGAATTTGAGGATTTCAAGAATTTAAATCACATGTTTTTGGAGAAAATATATATGTTCTGGAAATCTCAACCCATGTAAAGGATTACCCACGAAATTGTATTGATTTAGAAGTGAGAAATATGGAAAAAGAATTAGAAGAATGGAAGTTTAATGTAAAATTAGGGTTGTTGATAATTATGATGAATTACCCCTTTAATCAATACTTGTGATGAATTTATACATGCTTCACGTAGGAAATCATGTATATAGGTATATGTAACCAGTAGTAAGTTTTTTTGGGAGTTTAGTGATCGTTAATGGAGTTTTGGTTGAGGTTGAAGAAGAAAACCCGTAGTTAACAATGGCAGAATTCGGAATACCTGCTTGATCGATCGATCGACCCAAGAGTGTCGATCGATCGACCCCTTTCCTCGATCGATCGACCCCTCCTGGAAAACTGCATATTTTCACCCTTTTTGTTTAATCCAGTTAAAATACGTAGGAACCCTTGATTATTATTTTAGAATATATTGGGTTATGAAGAGGACCAGTAGGGTCTAAGTAGATTCCCTTGAGTGAAATTTTATATGGGATGAAATTGTGGGTTAACGAGGGGTTTCGTCACACATGGGAAATTGTGTGTACGTTCACTAAAGGATTGAGAGACTCGTGGAAGACTTAGACCAGAAGGTTAAAGAGGGTGTACCTACTGAAATTATATTTAGTAAGAGAGAATACTTCGAGAGATGATAAGTAAGTACGCAACGATTAGAAATAAGAATAAAAGAGATGAATCCTTTATGCGAGGTAATTGGGTAAAATTGTACTAATTACGATTAATAATAATTATTGTTGGGTCGTGAGCGAACCTGATCGGAAAAATGAGAATATTTATATATATGACCGAGTGCATGTGTATATATTTATATTATGCTTGTGTATAATCATACCCGCGCTACTTGCTATCACGGAGGTTGTCGCGCCGGGACAGTCTTATCTCGATGGGACCTTTTATGGGGGATATTGACTTGTACCCTAGAACATAGGATTCCTTGGTACAGGCTATCTGAGAATGATAGTCAAACGGTCCTAAGAGATGTGAAGGGTATGTGATGACCTCTTAGTGACTTGGAACTATGCTTCGCCTTCATTTTTTGTGTGTTGTGTTAATACAATTCGAGAGTGATTCCGAACTAGTATTTCCCTTAGTACGAGTGATACGGGGACTTGATAGCAGAGTATGGCAGCACCATAGATTTTATATAGGGTGTCGATAGTATATATATATATATATATATATATATATATATATATATATATATATATATATATATATATATGAAAACTTTCTATTGTGAGTATAAGTAGTTAAGTAATGAATAAAGGCTCCAACTTTATAATAAGTATTCGGAACTTTGTAATGGTAATGAGTTGTTCTAAGTAACGTAAGAAATCTGGAAAAGATTGATTTTCTAAACTAAATATCATAGCCTTAGTACTTCTCGGGATAAAACTTTATGGAAAATAAGTTAGATAGACTTATGAGTTTAGTAGTACGGTAGGCGTGCACACTAGATGAGAGGTGAGAATTCTCAAGAGAGTGTCGCATACTAACATGGTTTTCACATTAGCCAGTAAGCAATTTAAATACTTGCTAAAATACTTTAAAACTGTTTTACACTCGGGCTTTAACCCGTCTTCTGTCATTTTGTCTCTCTTAAATATATATGTATGTATTACAGGTGCCCAACCACAGGGGCGTCAGGAATAGGATCTTTGGATTTGACGTGCTGCAACTATGTGGGAGTTGCTGGCCCTTGCTTTAGACGACCTCTTCATTGATTCAGTTCTTACTTTAGTTCTTCATAGTTAGCTCATGTGTCGCCCGATTTCCTATTCCGTTTGGATTTTTTAGACATTTATGTTTATTTATATTTCCAGTATTCAGTACTCATTGGGAGTTAACTTTTGTCAGGATGATTTCTTTTATGGTTCTTTAACTTGGTTTGGTTAATCTAGACGGCTTAATTATCTTGTGTTGATTGCCATCCTTAGCATTTATGTGATTCTTATATTGTTGATTATTTAAAAAGGGGTTTCACATTGAAATTTAAAATTGAAATAAGACTTTAAATTGTTTTGACACTTGCTAAATTATTTAGGGTGTTTAAATTGGAAATAATTATTTTGCGACAGTGATGCTAAGTATGAACCAACCGTTTACCTTGATTTTAATTTAATAAATGACTGATCACCCGGTATTTAATTAGGCGGGGTGTCACAATCTCTCCCCAAATGTGTAAACATATGATTCAAAGATAAATTAAGAAAGAATGAATAATATCATGTAATGGTGTAAAGTTAAATAAAGACACAACATAACAACACAAGCACAAATAATTCAAACAATGATTAACTAATATCAATATCGATGCAAATAAGATACCAACTTGAATACATAAGAAAGCATGTGATATCAATGCAAATAATCAATAAGAGATATCAATATGATCATATATCATGCCAAATATAATCTAAAGATAAAGCATATAGAAAACATGAATTAAATGCAAATGTAAATACTCAAAATAAAATGATACTATATATATATATATATAGGTAAAAATGACCAGAAAACTCGACATAAATACATAAGCGTTACACACTAGTATATTATCAATGTGTCTAGACATGTGGGATGGATTGACTGGGCGTGAACTAGATACATATAAATTATGACCCAATAACCCAATAACCCAAACATGTTCAAGGAGTTCTATTTGACCACAAAACTTTATCAAACTAAAATTTAGCTTTAAGTGACAAGATAAAGTTAACTCTATGAATAAATAAGTACAATGCACACAAGCCTAGAATATTAATGATCATATAAATCAATAGCGTCATGACATAATAAGCATAACTAGGATTCATTATGCGACCCGTTAATCTTCAACTATGACACCCTCAAAAGCTAAACATATATCATATTTCTTCTCACAATTCTGTTAAAGATATCACTTTTTAAAATCAAACAAACAAAACTAAACATGTTGGCCTTGGAAATTTTTCTATTTTTATTGCCTCTCAATATTTTATATTCGGCTCTTGCCAATGGTGGGTTTCCCGCAAATGAGATTTACTCTTTTCGTAGACCTTTCTCGTGCACCCTCATATATGCAATTCAATCAAATAATCTCACAGGCAATAGTTCTTACATGAAAAAATCCCTCATAGTCACAAAATATATAGATGACAAGATTGATAGGAGAACATCTCACATATCTCAAATATAACATGTGAAGTTAAAATTAAAAAGAGCTAGTGCATGTGTTTGTGGAAGCATATACAAACCAAATCCATTAAGCGAATGAAAGTCGAAACAACTTCATGCAAACACGATTAAGAACAATCTAAGTGTTGAAAATCATAACTAAGTGTCTAGCCACATGGAAATGTGGAATGGTTTGGATTCAAATACACCACTATGCCGTACAAAATGTGTAAAACTAAACTACACCAAAAACTAAAAATATTTTTGCATTTTTTTATTTTTTTTAAAATACCAATTTAAAAAAAAACTCAAAGCACAAATAAAATATTTTTGTATTTTTCAATGAGACTCAATAAATGAACAATTAAAATACAAAAGACTCAAATAACATACAACTAGAAAACACATATATCATGAAGTACAAAACCTAATGTATGAAAACATACTAATACAATCAACCATTAGATATAGCATGGAAAGTATCAGGGGTAAGCAAATGAGAATCAATAAAGCCTCCAAATCTGATTTCCTAACCCACATAGGTGTAATGTGACGCTCTTGGATTTTAGGAACCTTGGTGACTCTAGAATTAGAATTTCTAGGACCGTTTTTAAGATCAAATCAAAAATTCCTAAGGTTACCTTTCTTACCGCAATGTGTACATGTGAAGACATGGAGAGGGGTGTTACCTAAGGTTTGACCTTTTTTAATGTTCTTATCAATAGTTAACCCTCTTAAACGCATGGTCTTGGCTTCGATAACAGAATCATTTTGATCAATGAAGCCAATTCCACACTTGTCATCTTTGATTTGAACGGTGCTTAACATCTTATCCAATTTTTTCGACCTAGATTCTAAATCAAATTTGACATGACTCGAGTCTCTCAATCTCTCTTCAAGCTCAACTATACTCGACTCGAGTAAATGCCTAGAATCCTTAAACTCAAAAAACTCTTTTATCTATAACCTCCATCAAACCACGAAGGCTACCTCTCTCACCCTCAATGTACTCTATCTTATCTCGAAGAGTCCTCTCACGTGCCCTAAAATCCTCAATCAAAACACTATCATCATTTTCTACAGCACGTTCTTTCAACTTATCCTTCTTCACTCTCAATGTTTTCGCATGAAACTCATGGAAGGAAACGTGGATTTCACTATGTTCCTCCTATTTTTCATCCTTCCTCTCTTTTCCACTCTCTTCACCATCACTCACTCGGGAGTCACAAACAATGGCCTCGAAAGTTTCATACTTAGAAATATCTTTATGGGAAGATTTATCATTAAGGCTCATATGACTAGGCTCAAACGTTTTTGCATCTTTCATTTGCTTTTAACACTTCAGAAATTTCTTGAATTTCTCTACTAACATGGACATATCCTCGGAGTTGACGTCAGACTCATCATCCAAAACGGTTGTTTCCTCCTTTCGGGCTTTCAAAGTAATGACCTTGTATTTCTTCTCAGTTTTAGAGGAAAACATATCAATCTCATAAGTTTGTAAGTCACCTATAATGTCTTTTAAGTTTTGTAGAATCTGAAGTACCCAAGTAATTCAAAACCGTCACTTTTGAATTAAATCTTTTAGGCAAAGACCTTAAGATTTTCTTCATTACTCGATTATTGAGTATTCTCTCTTCCAAGTTAAAAAATGAGTTCATTATGTCGTATAATCTAGCATAGAACTCATCAAAGGTTTCACTCTCTAACATCTTAATGGTTTTAAACTAATTGGTGAGGTTTTGGCATTTGAAAACCTTAACAGCATTGGTTCCTTCAAAGGGGAGTTAGATTATTTCCTAAGCCTCTTTAGATGTATCATAAGTCATAATACTGTGGAACTCTTCCAGAGTGATAGAACAAAACAAAGTATTTAGACCTCCAAAATTATAGTTTGCTAACCTATTCTCAGCCTCACTCCATGATTCTGCAGGTTTGGGTGTCATATTTTCTCTAACTAAGGTAGTAGATGGAGACCAACCATTTAAAATCACTTGCCATACACGCTCATCTATAGCCTTAAGTGATGATTTCATATGCATTTTTCAGTATGCGTAGTTCGACCCATCAAATATCAGGGCTCTAAGACCGTCAAAGCCACTAAAATTCATGCCTAAAAACACCGGATCTAAACACGATAACTAACTGTTCCAATTCTGATACCAATTTGAAAAGGCCCTTAGGTACGAATGGTCAATGACATCAAAAAGCCTATTTGTAAATTTTTCAAATTTAATGAATAAAATTTTAAAGAGATTAAATCCAGTAAAAGTTTGTGCACCAATTTTAAACCGAGTTATAATAATAAAATGATTTAGCCAATTTTATTGTTTTAACCTAAAACATGCTTCTAGATGATAAATAGATAAAATAAGTAAAAAAATCACACAATGTGCCAATGTACGAGGAAATCCCACAATAGGAAAAACGTCAGACAACCCAGCCAAATAATTCACTATGATAAGGTTTTACAAAGACTAGATAATATACTTACTCAATGACTCGTCTCCCTTGCAAGCCTTGACGTTCTTCTATCTTTGACCTCTCCTCCATAGTGAAATCCAGTTGTCCACCCATGCAAGTTGTCACAACATGTGAGTCCACAAAAGCCTCGGGATCTACCGATGAGGTTTAACAACTGACTACGGAGTCGAAACATGGAATCATCGCTTCTTCGTCGCAACACAGCAAACACAGTATGGAGTCCACCGCATGAAACCTTTTTTCTATACAGATGATGAGAAGCAAACTTGGTTCCCACAAATGAAAGATCTCAAAGAATGAGAATATTGAAACTTGGATCTTTAAACTCTTTGGGTGAAAGTAGGTTTTTGGAACTTTGGTAAACAAAAAGGAAAATATTTTTCGCCAAAAGTTTTTAAAAAAATTGAGTCCAGCACGCCTTAAGTAGAAAAACATGAATTTTGAGGTGGTAGGTTTGTTCGAATGAGAACATGGGTTTCATTCTAATGAAATTCTTGCTTCGTTCAAATAAAACCAATCTCGTTTGAATGAATAGGCATATTCATTCCAACGACGTTCCCACGAGCTTCTAATGTGTACCCCATTGTTAAACACAGAGTGCCTATTTGAAGTTCATTAGATGTTTGTTTTAACGAAGAACTCATTTTATTCCAATAAGAACTTAAACTCGTTCCAATGAAATTTTCATTTTGTTCTAACGAAGTCTAACTTAGTTCCAAAATCCCCCAAAAAAATTTAAAAATAGTTTCAAAGGATTTTATTCAAAAATAAACACTCAAACTAAATTTCAAAGGAGCATATTCGAATGCATTGATCGAGTGAGAAAGGCGTGCGTGTGTAAGGTGCACAGTCGTTGTTTTCATTTTGCCTACTCAATACAAAAAAATCTAAGTTATGACTACACTTGCGAGGCAAGCACAAGGGCAAGTCAGGTATCGAAAATCCACAGGGATGAGATGCTAGAATTTATATGATTTAATATTCTGAAATAAAAGTGCAAAAGGTGAATTACAAACTAAAAAGGAAAAGATGCATAAAAGGGAAATGATTATTCTAGGTGATAAAAAATGAAACTAGATTAAGAAAGCGAGAAAAACTATAGGTTGCGTCGAATATCCCTCACCCGAGTTAATTTATATAAAATGGACACATGGGTCGACGAGTTATTTAGAATGCGTCTCGTTTCGACAGTTAATTGAACCAAGGGTTGTCACGCCCCTAAGTCCGCATAAAAGCCTAATAAGATTTTGGCGTCAACAAATGCCCCAGAAATTGCGCACGCAAGGTCGTAAGCACAGGACATACATGATATGCCCCGTCAAATCTCCTAGGCGCAATAACTAGGAAAATGCACCCGAAATAGACTCGTAAACACCATCACCAAAGCAAAGCAACGCGTCAACCCGAGTGAGATCCATTCAAAATAACCTAATTTAAATTAGCTAGAAAGCATGTTAAAAATGCGGTAAATAAACGCGATAAAATTACACCAGAAAGCACGCAAATCAAAGCATGTAAATAAATCATGTAAACCTAAATTAGAAAGCTTGTAAATTACATTACAAAGTAAGAAATAATGAAATACAACTATATTAATGGAGATGGAAGATGGTAGCACAAATTACAAGCCCAAATGGGTGTCAATCCAAGAAGAAATGAAGAAATGAGCTCTCAAACCCCCAAAACCCTAACCTATCGTACCTAAAATGATTTATCTCTGTTTTAACATCAAAAACCCTTTATATAGTAAAAGGAATTAAATTAGAAAAGAAAAGAGAAAAGAAAAGAAAAGACCAAAATATCTCCTGGAAACAGGGGATCGATCGATCGATCGATGGTGAATAAATCAACCCACAGTCTCGAAGGATCGATCGATCGATCCTTTTGATCGATCGATCGATCAAGCAGGTGTCAAAAAAGCTGCTTGCTGTTTTGGTTATTTGCATTTCCCGTCCGCTGAAATCCCCGTAACTTCTTTGTTCTGAATCGTAATCGCGCACCGTTCGCGGCCACATGAAGCTTGCGAGGAGGGATACAACTTTCGTGTAGATGTTGGGCCAGGTGCCCAAGCTGTGAAAAGACTAATTTTCCCATGAACATGCGATCGCGTACAAAAATCGAGCAGAATGCGTCCGAACTTCACACTTAGCATCCAAATACCAATAAAAGCTCAATTAACCCCTGCAAAACATGTTAACGTATGAATCCGAGGTTATCTGTTCAACGAGCATAAATATAGGGAATAAGATACCCGAGGAGGATAAAATGCATCAGTTCGGAGGATGAAATACGCAATATTTGTGTATGATCATGCATCCATACCTGTGAGATCCTCGGTAAACATGAAGATAAACTTGGCACAAAAACACGACACGATACGTATCCACCTATGAAGCTTGGTTGCTACGTCTTCATCAAATACGTCACAGGATTACGAGTTCAATAATACAAAGCCTAAACTATGACTCAAATGTTTTGTCCTTAATTAAGCCAATTACAAACAAATTGACTCTATTGGAAATAAATCCTTATAGAATGGTGGTAGTTAAAGGTTTTACATAAATTATAAAAGTCTAAATGAATCCACTATAAAAGATAAATTTCCAAATGCTTGTAATAGAATAATTATTTGATGAACTAAATTGTGCCAGTTGGTTTTTAAAATTGATTTGAGCTCAGGCTTCCATAAAATTAGATGAAAGGAATAAGATATTGTAAAATTTGCTTTTGGAACTTATAATGGAAATTTTGAATCTAGAGTCATTCTTTTTAGGCTAACTAATACTCCAAGTACATTCCATACCTTAATGAATGAGATATTTAGGCCACTATTGAGACATTTTATTCCAATATTTTTTAATAATATCCTTTTATACAATCAATCTCTCGCAAATCATGTTCACTATTTGTAACATATTAAGACCTAATTATTGGCTAATAAATCAAAATGTTTTGTTGTTCAAAGACAAATTGAATACTTATGTTACGTCATCATAGATGAAGGGGTATCTATTGATCCTAACAATGTGTCATCATAGGTGAAGAGGTATTTACTAATCCTAACAATGTCATGACCATGATGAATTCTACCTTGCCTAGTACTATGAAGAGACTTATAGAATTTTGTAGGAAGTCTTTGAAGAATTATGGTAGCATCATGTATATCACTAACTGATTTATTAAAGAAATAATCCATTTAGTGGGTCTTTGTAGCTACAAAAGCCTTTCAATAGCTAAAGGATATTATGTATGTCTCCAGTATCAGCTACTCTAAATTCCCAACTACCGTTTTGTAATAGCCCTTTATTTATCACATAATAGTCGACTAGGCTGATATACCAAAATCGGGACTTGTCAAAAAACTTATACCATTCTTAGCATCAAAATGGTAAAGTAAAAATGAATGTGAAAAGTGCCGAAATTAAACACGGTGTGTGATATTGAAATAAAAATTCTTCGCAAGTTTCCAAGAAAACCATATTTAATTAGAGTCTATTTTTGAACAAAATAAATACAGCCCCTAAACATGCACCTACGTGTGTGTGTGTGTGTCAAACAATAAATAAATAGAACATGTGATACAAAATATCAGAAAAAAATCCCCGCTGGGTAAAACCATATTATTTTCATTATAATTTGTAAAAACGATTACACGGATAATAATGAAAATAAGTTTGACATACGAAATACCCGCAGGTATCGGTTCCGATGTCGTCGACTGGAATCTCCCGCAAGAATTCTAGATGGGCAGCGATGAAGAAGGGACTGGCTTCTCCACAAAATACTCCTAAATGAGTAAAATAAAGCTCTTGAAGGTTTATAAATTCTGTAATATAAATGGGAGTGCAAGTGTGCATTTAAAGAGGCATAAAGCCTTAAAATGATGAAGTCTAAAAAGAGGGCCGTTTTAGGCTGGTTGGTGTGGAAAGAGAGTTGAAAAAAATTCTTTGAATCAATTGAGTAGAAAGGTACATAAAGAGATTTGCGTCACTTTTTTCTAGGAATTTTCTCCACTTTCAAAGGGCCATAACTTCTTCACCGTAGCTCGGATTGAGGTGCCGTTTCTTCCAATATCTTCGTGGTGTCAAGTCTTCAACTTTCCAGTCGACCAGTTCTCCGGATGATGGATGTAAAATTATCAAAATTCCCTTGAACTTTCATATCGTGCCTTCTTTCACTATTTTGACTTCTCTTGCGTACCACTTGCATAAAGTGCCTAAAATCATGGAACGTGAAGTTGTTGAGGTAGAAGTGGGACACATGATGGAGACGTTGAATGCTTGACTCCCGAAATTCGAATTGAGGCCGTCGTGTGAGATCGTGAAGAGACGTGCCAAATGTAGTGGTGTACGACATACACAACAGTTGGATATCGGACATGAGAAATATGTCCTTACAAATCTCCCCCTATGTCTATGCCGGTACGTACATAAAAAATTTGAATTATGAAATCTCTCAAAAACAAATGCATATAAGATAATATCCCCATTAAACCCTTAAACTGGGAATACTAAATGACATGTCTTTAATCAAACTTCAATATCTCGAAATCTTCAAAAACTCCCAAAGCTTTTCTCATCAGGGTGTGCTATCCAATAGATATCAACTTTGTACCTACACACATGAGATAAAGCAAATACCCGTGACACGCAACAGTTTGATTTATAATGATATGAAAAAATCAAAGATCAATTGATCTTAAGCAAATCATTGATAAATCAACAAGAATTTCTCCCCCATAATTCATTACACGACAGTGCTAAAAATTTAAAACTTTTGAATTTGAATCTTTGCAAAAGAATTAAAGTTTTGGAAAAAGAAAATTCCCGTTTCAAATCCGCAATGGATCTTTTGCAAACGGTTCAAAATCAAAGAGATTTCTATCGTGAAAATTTTGTTTCATTACCCTATGACTTTAATGATTTAATATTGTCCAAGAAGGAGAGTGTTGATAAAGTCCTATTTTTAGAAAAGGATTTGGAGGACTTAAAAAATTTTGGGGTTCCCGTTTGTGCTGTCGAGGATAAAAAATTGATCGATGATTTTACGACACGTGAAAAGACTCTTAGGGAGAGAGAGATACCCTTTTAGGAATTGTTGAAAATTTGAAAAAGGCGTCCCTTAAACTAGTTGAGTCTAATTCTTTCCTTGAATCAAATATTTTGAAGTTGAAAAATGATTTAAACGATTCAAGTAGGTTTGATAGTGATGGTAATGGCTCATTTTGTTCTCATGATTCTAGTGCTAAAGCCAAAATCATTATTTGTTTTAGAGGGTCAATTTATCCCAAGGATGTTAGAAAAGATCACACTTTGGGTAACATTCCTCATGTTTATACATGTTCATAGTGTGGTAGGAAAGGTCACCTTAGGCGATTTTGTTTTGATCTTCGAAAATGTCCTAAGAAGTTTATGTCTAGTGTTTTTTTGGTTACCAAAATCCCCATGCGTCATGTCACATCCGTTTGGATAAGGAAATCACTTTTGGATACGCTAGATTTTAGACTTGTTGATTCTCGTTTGCTTGCACATGATTCTTCTCTATCCATATCATATAGATGATTGTGTTTGCATGTTTGTCATACGCTAGTATTTAATTCATGATATGTATATTTACTAGCATTATGACATGTACTTTATGTATAAATTTTAAAAAAAAGAAAAAAATTCTTTGAATCAATTGAGTAGAAAGGGACATAAAGAGATTTGCGTCAATTATTTCTAAGAATTTTCTCCATTTTCAAAGGGCCATAACTTCTTCACCGTAGCTCGGATTGAGGTACCGTTTCTTTCAGTATTTTTATGGCGTCGAGCTCTTCAACTTTCCAGTTGACCTCCGGATGTGGCTGTAAAATTATTAAAATGCCCTTGAACTTTCATATCGTGCCTTCTTTCACTGTTTTGACTTCTCTTGCGTACCACTTATATAAAGTGACTAAAATCATGGAACGCGAAGTCGTTGAGGCAGAAGTGGGACACATGATGGAGATGTTGAGTTCTTGATTCTCGAGCTTCGGATTGAGGCCATCGTGTGAGATCATGAAGAGACGTGCCAAATGTAGCGGCGTACGACATACACAACAGTAAGATATCGGACGTGAGAAATATGTCCTTACAAATCTCCCCCATTTCTATGCCGGTACATACATAAAAATCCGAATTATGCAATCTCCCAAAAACAAATGACATATAAGATAATATCCCCATTAAACCCTTAAACTGAGAATACTAAATAACATGTCTTCAATCAAACTTCAACATCTTCAAATCTTCAAAAACTCCCAAAGATTTTCTCATCAGGGTGTGCAATCCAATAGATATCAACTTTGTACCTAGACACATGAGATAAAGCAAATACCCATGACAGGCAATAGTTTGATTTATAATGATATGCAAAACTCAAAGATCAATTGAGCTTAAGCAAATCATAGATAAATCAGCAAGAATTTCTCCCTCATAATTCATTCTCTCCCTTTTTATGATGTCCCCAAATAGACAGATATGAGAAGCATAAATATAAAAAATGTCATAAAAAGTGTTCTATTTTTTATTTTTTTTCAAATTTTTACTCAAAATATACAACAAAGAATCAAAGAATCTTCTAATTTTTGAATTTTTCAAAATTTTTACACAAAATATGCATTAAAGAATCACACCATGAAAGAACAAAAAAACAACCAAGTCGATGATAGCGTAAATGTAGGGGTTTGAACACATTCGATAGGTAAATAAACTCAATCAATCATATGTGCATGATGCATAGGTGCACTCCTAACGAATGAACATCAAAAGTATCCTTAGGTGTAAATATTGTTGAATTTAGATGACATCATCTTAATCAAATAAACAAATCAAAGTTAAAATGATTTCCACACCAATAACGTCAAAAACTATTTAGCGCTTTTTTAAAATTTTCAAGGACGTGCAAAGCCGTTTAAATTTTCCAACCAAACTCCCTCAGATATATATATTTTTAGAGGTGTTAAACTAAATTCTAAAACTTTGGAGAATTGATGGTGAAACCTAATGGCCCATATTTGGCATGCATTGCTTTTTATTGCCTTTAAATTTTTCGGGCTCTTTTAACCTCTTTGGACCCCGGATAATAAAATTCCTCAATTTTTTAGGCTCGTTTTAATGGTGGATTTAGCGTAAAGGATAGGTAAATAACTTTCATAGCCCCTCTCCATTTTTTAAATACCACACAATCTCACCAAACGGTTTTTACATGCACACCTTTCTTATCAAGTTTTATCACGCTTGGTTCGTTTTAAGGACAGGATTGAAGTGAAAACAACCAACCAACATGTGATAAGACAAGTACAATAATCAAACAAATTCGTGCATGTGTGCAATAAAGGAGATTATGAGTCAAACATGTAGGAAGTAACACTCAATTACATCTTAATGACTCCAAACATTATAAAGCACAAAGATTACATGATATATTGTCTCAAATCACTATCAAATAGTCACATGAAAAATATGGAATGATGTTATGACTTGGTCATCCTAAGTGTTTATGTATAAACGGTGTAAAACAAAATACAAAAATCTTTTTAGATTTTCAAATAATTTTATCAAAATAAAATCTTTTTGTATTTTTCAAAAACAAAAATTTAAACAATAATGATACATACTAGAAATAGGCAAAAAAAAAAATCATCGTGAAAAACATCCTATGCTAGTAAATAAGTCAAACCTCAATCGTTAGGTGCGGAGGGGTTTTCACAAGGTGGTGTCCACTTATGAAAAACCTCCATCAAATCTTGTGAAGTATTGACCAAAAACAAAACTTGCTCACCTAAATGTGCAAACTCTCTCTCCAAATCTAAAACCTGACGACCTAAAACTCTATTATACTTCTTTGTTTTCAAGTTCTCGGTGTACAAATCTCCACTTTCACTCTTGCATTCTCCCTAACTTGAAGCGCTCAAATCATCACTATCGCATTCATGTGCACTATTGTGGGACAAAGAGGGTGTGCTCACACGACTCGGAAAAGCAACAAACTTCTCACCACTTAACTTATCACCCTCACCTTCACTACTATCACTAAGTGTGGCAGGCATGGCTACATTCTTTCCTTTCTTTATAAGCCACGTAGGACAATCAAACGACTTATGCCCCTTACCCCCACATTCAAAGCAAGTCACGTTCTCAAACTCCTCCTCATACTCCTCACCCGAGTCACTCTCTTTTTTCCTCTCACCTCTTTCTTTGGCCTTTCCTTTCTTTTTATTTTTATCAAAAAATCTCTTTTTATTAGAAGAATTTTCTTTAGAAATTTTGAGAAACTTTTTGAAATTTTTCACAAAAAATGTCAAATCATCAAAGTCTCCCCCAGAATCGGACTCACAAACTTTTTCTTTCTTTTTCTTAAAATAAGTCTTTAAAGCAACGCCTATATCCGTAGCCTTAATGGTTTGGAGAAACATGTCAATCTCATAGGTTTAAAGATCTACTACAAGTTCTTCCAACTTAAGTGATTTAAAATTTCCCAAAGAGTTCAAAACGGTGACTCTAGGAATAAAGCATTTTGGAAGAGATCTTAAAATATTTTTAACGACACGGTGTTATCAATCACCTCACCCAAATTAAACTAAGTGTTAACAATGTACGACAAACATGCATAAAAATCATCAAAGCATTTAGACTCAGACATAGTGATAGTCTCAAATTGGGTGGCAAAATTTTATAACTTTGATTCTGTAACCGTGTTCGTACCCTCATGTGTTAGTTTCAAAACATCCCATGCTTCTTTAGACGTGGTGCACGTCATAATTCGACGAAACTCATCGGAAGTGACAACTCCAGAAATAGCATTCAGACAACGGGAATTAAAATTAAACATTTTAAAATCATCTTCAGTCCAGGCTTACACGGGTTTTAAAGAGGTGATATTATCAACGGTGACCGTGGGAGGAGTCCACCCATTTTCACAAAGCAACCAAACACGCTCGTCAATGGATTTTAAATAAGATTTCATACGAGCTTTCCAGTAGGCATAATTATCCCGTAACAAAAATGCATCATATTAAATGAAGGTTCCATTGAAAAAAAACATGCGAATAAACACAAAACTTATTTTTAAAACAAAAATCAATATAACACGATTTTACGAAAAAAGGAATACGCAATAAAATAGCGCAACCCGCTTTGATACCAATTTGAAAAGTGCCGCAATTAAACGCAGTGATATTGAAATAAAAATTATTCTCAAGTTTTCAAGAAAACCATATTTAATTAGAGTCTATTTTTGAACAAAATAAATACAGCCCCTAAACATGACGTGTGTGCGTGTGTCAAACAATAAATAAATAGAGCATGTGACACAAAATATCAGAAAAAATCCCCGCAGGGTAAAACCATATTATTTTCCCTATAATTTGTAATAACGGTTACACATATTATAATGAAAATAAGTATGACATACGAAATATCCGCAGGTATCGGTTCCGATATCATCGGTTAGAATATCCCGCAAGAATTTCAGATGGGAAGCAATGAAGAAGGGACTGGATTCTCCACAAAATACTCCTAAATGAGTCAAATAAAGCTCTTGAAGGTTTATAAATTCTACAAATATAAATGGGATTGCAAGTGTGCATTTAAAGAGGCATAAAGCCTTAAAATGACGAAGTTTAAAGCCTTAAAATGACGAAGTCTAAAAAAAGGGCCGTTTTAGGCTAGTTGGTGTGGAAAGAGAGTCGAAAAAAATTCTTTGAATCAATTGAGTAAAAAGGGACATAAAGAGATATGCGTCACTTTTTTCTAGGAATTTTCTCCATTTTTGAAGGGCCATAACTTCTTCACCGTAGCTCGGATTGAGGTGCCGTTTCTTCCAGTATCTTCTTAGCGCGAGCTCTTCAACTTTCTAGTTGATCAGTCCTCTGGATGGTGGCTGTAAAATTACCAAAATATCCTTAAACTTTCATATCGTGCCTTCTTTCACTATTTTGACTTATCTTGCGTACCACTTGCATAAAGTGCCTAAAATCATGGAACGTGAAGTCATTGAGGCAGAAGTGGGACACATGATGGAGATGTTGAGTGCTTGATTTCCGGAATTTGGATTGATGTCGTCGTGTGAGATCATGAAGAGACGTGCCAAATGTAGCTGTGTACGACATACACAATAGTAAGATATCGGACATGAGAAATATTTCCTTACAGAATGAATTTAATATCCACCCACGCATGCGATAAGTAAAAGAGTAAATAAAATCTAAATAGACTGAAATCCCAACTAAATAACAAATAGGATACAAATCTGACTCAACTGCTAACTGAATGGAAATAACTTGGACTCGGTGTCCATACAATCTCTGAAAAAGAAATAATTCAACTAACTGAATTAAATAACAACTTATACTAGAATCAACTGAATTTGGAACTTGAATAAAATGGAGATAAGTACATGTCAGAGCCCAAAAGTTGCAAAAGAAAAGTTGCGAGTCCTATCTAACAATGCCTGAAAAATAGTTTTTATATAGTATAGGTCAGAGCCCAAAAGTTGCAAGAAATTTCTCCAGTAATATCAATATAAATCATGCAACTCATTTACAATAACATGAAACACGTGGACACTCTCATGAAATAAGTATCTCGCTCTTCATCTAACGAAAATAATACTCGCATGTCCCCAACTCAAGGCAATTACCACACTAAGGGTCTCCAATCACTAGATTAATGAATACATAAAGATAACCAGTGTAATAAAGATGTATCAAACTAAGCATATGAGAATACACCTGAATAATAATCCCCCGCAATGCCACCCCCAAATAGAGTACACTGAACTCATAACAACACACTAAAAGTGGCATAGGATTCAATTAAAATTTGTCTATTACTAGACTAAAATATTTCATTATTTATAGCCACAATTTCAATTACACACGAAGGCAATGACCTTCGGGGACATTCTCGGGATTCTATCGGCAAGTCCGTACGAGTCCCTCACCTAACAAACTTAAACTAAATCAATACAAACACATGGGCATAGGGGATCAATATGCAGTCACACTCTAGGGTAGCCCCATATCAAGACTCAACTGATGGTCAAATTATCGACCTCTGTCTTTACGAGGTCGAGATCGACTAAATGAATGATCATAATATAAAACCTCCTAATATCTTGCGCCAGCAACCAAGTGTACGGTTCACGATCTCAACATCTAAAACAAACCCCGATCGATAAATTCACCACGAGTACGGCATGTTCATATAATCAAGCAATACATACATATAAACACACACACACACAGATACAAACAATCAAGTATATAATAACAATCACAATCAATCAATCGAGAAAACCTCCAATGGAACAATAACCCAAAAATAACATTTTTTAAATTTACCCCACGAATCTGCCCAGATTTTTAAAATGCAGGTTTGAGGCATTTCAGAGCCGTTTTTGGAGAAAACGTATCAGAGAACAAAATGCAAAAAATGGAATTTTCTACGAGGCCACGTGGACGAAATAGACATTTTCGTAACTAAAACAGCACAAAATAGTTTTTAAGATGACAGTTTAAGTTTTAAATGATCCCTAATTCACCTAATTTCATAAACTTCTCAATTTCAAGAATTGTTCTACAATTCAATCCATAGAATGATGTTATTGCATTTATATCAAGATAGAGGGTTCTATAACATATCTTCTACAATTAACTTTCCATTTAAACCAAATAAATACATAGTTGATACAAGGGGTTATGGATTCAAACATGGGTTACACAATAATCATCAATTTCTACACAATTCAAAAGGTCTCTAAATATGCAGTCCCAACACATGATTAAACATTATTCTAAGCATGGTATCAACATTAATATAAGATTAGTATAACTTGAATAAGAATGGCAAGAGAATCCTTGCCTGAAATTTGTCGAGAAGCCTCTCTTCCTCCTCCTATAGTGGTCCTTCCTCTTCATCCTGGGTGGTTGTGGCTAGGGTTCTTGGATATAACTCCTAATGGGTGGTTTAACTCTAATTAAATAAGGTTAATCTTTAATTCCCGAGTTCGGCTTTAAGTCCAAACTTTGGACCCCCGAATGAGCTCAAATACATAATCTAATTAGCCCGACAACTACCCGACTCATATATATATATATATATATATATATATATACCTCGGGACCATTCCTAAGGGTCTAAAATGCCCGAACAAGCCCGTAATACCTCTCAAAGTGTGTTCCAATTATTTTTATTCCAACAATATATTTAATTATGATGTGACATACCCCAATACTTTTTATAAAAAAATAAATCACTTTTGATTTATTTCCAAATCATAAAAGTCAAATTCTAAAATTTATAAATAATATTGAGTCTCATTACTCACAACCCAGATTAACTAATTTCACCGAATTAATTTAATCCTTATTAAATTTTGTTTTATTCCAAAAATATACGAGGTATTACATTCTCCTCCCCTTATAAAGAAACTTCATCCTCGAAATTCAAGGTAGCATAAAGTCATATTTTATTTGCGATGTTAAATTATATTTATACCCAATTAGTCCATACTCAGATCCTATGAGATAAATAAAAAGGCTCATCTATGCCTATCATACATCACTGAGGAACCCATATATTTCACATTGCATATATGCACACACATACCATTAACAAATATGGATGACACATATACATCTAATATGCACCATTAATACCAAGCATATCCATACAACATGTATACCAACACATATGTACATAAAATAACCATCCTATTATTTGACTTCCCTCAACTCCTAACTTTTGTCAATTTCGAGCGTGGAACATCTCGCAAGCGAAATCCAAATAAGGAACCCTCCCGATACACTACTGCACAACTTACTCGGTTATCGAGGTCCATCGGTCTAAGGCAAAGGAAAATAAAATTAATCATTCATGCTAATCATATGGATTTAAATATTTGCTAACAAATAGGCCTAAAATAAACATAAGCCTCCCAGTATGCATTTCTATGTATCCAGGCACCAACGAAACAATGTTCCTTCTCAACCACGATGTTCCAATGTATATGCTCTCCCGAATACAAAGTCTACCATCTCCAATGTATTAACGAAATCAAAGTGAACACTAAGTCCCACTATCAAACAAAACATATCCCACATACTCCAAATTAGGAAAATACCTTATTTAGCACCGATACTATCACTAGTCTCTTTTTTCGTAAATAATTTCATCTATACTCCAATGCCTGTCTTGTTGTGGGTCCGGGCCTACATGAACTAACCACTGCCAGTGCAATATTGGACATTACCACATCCTCAAATTC
Source organism: Sambucus nigra (assembly GCA_949130495.1). Lineage (NCBI taxonomy): Eukaryota > Viridiplantae > Streptophyta > Magnoliopsida > Dipsacales > Adoxaceae > Sambucus > Sambucus nigra. The sequence continues at coordinate 284,238,201 of OX422214.1, read as the reverse complement.
TCTAAATGTTTTCCTTTAGTTTACTAGGCACCATATTGCCCAAACTCTAGCAATTCTAGCAAGTGACCCACACAAAGGTCTCTATGGCTCTCTCTCTAAAAGTAAACTCTTGCCCGAATGGGTAGTAGCCAACCGAAAAGAATACAATGACTCCAAATCATAGGGCTCTACATCAAAGGACGCAACGCAGAATGCGACAAGCTCGAACACAAATCCTAAGGACACTAGAACCGTGCTCTGATACGATCTATAACAATCCCCATTTTCTCACGAAAAGACTGGCCAGGTTCGATACCCCGAAGATGGGGCTTATTAACAATTTATACCATTCTCATCACTGAAGAAATAAAAAATTTCTTTATTTTATATCAAAATTCATAATGAATAAAACATCATAGTCAAACCAATTCAACACATAAATAATAAAAACTGAATCACCATACAATGTCCATAATGTAAAGCTAAGTGCAACTTATAGAAATAAACCCTTGGGCTTAGGCCCATACAAATTCCAGTATGAAATAAAATGACAAAAGATAAAGTACAACCTATACTCGAATCAATTGAAGGAAATCCACAACGCCCAATGCAACTACAAGTCTAATCCGTCATCAGTCCTGCCATCCCTGTCATTAAGAATACCTGGGGGGAAAACATTTATAATTTGGGTCAGAGCCCGAGGTACGAAAGTATTCTTCACCAGTAAATATGAAATTTGTTACTAACTTATACTTCATGTCTCCCCATCAACGCTCACATATAATAAGTACCTCACCTTTCATTTAGAACCATTCATACTCGTATCCTCAATGAAAATGCCAATTATAAATTCCATTATTAATTAGTAATGTAAAGAATAAAAGTGGGTACTCATGTATGACACCCCAATTCCCGAATAGATTCCAAAATATAAATATCTCAATTTACATAAACTAAATGCATTTTCTTACATCATCATACTCAGTGACCCATGTCAATTTCTTCCGATCATTTAATGATTAAATTCATATTCCTTTTCGTTTACCCCGTTAGACTATAAGTTTCATTCTCTTAGATTACCAAATTATTATTCTCATAAGTAATTGGATACCTCATTATTCGTTCTCTTTAAATATTTTCTACTTTTTTAGACTGTTCAATTATTATTCTCATTAATAATTATTTTCCACATTGTTCATTAGGACTCATCTTCATCCTTAATTATCCACATCATTTTTATCAACCCACTTTATTAGCATTAAGCATTGTTTACATATTTAGACTAAAAGGGGCACATTCTCATATAAGGTATATATATATATATATGCGATACACAAATTCATCTACCATTGGTGTCTCGTTCGTGCTCTATCGGCAAGTCCGGAGGAATACATTATCCTGAGCGAACATCACAAAACACACACAAGTTGGGGGTGGTCCCTACACAGGACACTTGTACATGGCCCATACCCAGCGGTGATACAAGAACGATCAGCGCCAACACCTGCCTCTCGTGGGTGGATCCTCCACGTAGTACCTATATGACCTACACATCGTCAAGTCCACATATGCCGACGTGTGGTACGCAGTCCAAACGTGCAAACCCCAGTATGTCCACACAAATACATAATAGTACATATTAGTATCCAATATGTATAAGTAAGTTACTCTATGACTACTTTATACCAAGAATATCACAATCCATATAAATTTTAGCCCTCTTGGTGTAATTATAACATTTTAGTTAATTATTCCATAACTCATTTTATGTCGTTATCTTACGACTACTTCCCAACTAAACATTAAGTCTCGTACATTTCCCATTTTGACTAAAAATCACATTTACTTCATCAATTATTTCTCTTTAAATACATAGGCATAGTTATTTCCCAACTAGCATTTCTAGAATATTATAGGTATAGTTATTCCCAAACTAACCTTACTAACACGATTATAGGTATAGTTATCCATAACTACCTTTACCCATACCTTTAATAATCTTAGCATGTTATCCTCTTGACTCAAAATTTAATCATTCCAGATTATTAATAATTACACACTTCTTGATACCTTTTTTAATAAGGTTTATATGTACATATATAAGGAGTCAACTAACATGAAAGGGTTATATGTACATATATAAGAAATTCACTAATATGGATAAGTAATTTCAGTTAACCTACTATCACAATCGGCATTAACCATTTAGACTTAGCCCCCTAAGCTTTAAGATACATTCCTAATTAACATCATTGTATAGTAATCATTTGAGGAAATTAATTATCAATTTTAACCTCATACATTCGACTTATCTCAAATAAGTGTTTTTTTATTTAAACTCTCCCCGAATTAATCGTAATATTTTCATCGTATCTTTTAGGGTCTTATCCTCTATGTGGCCCTATAAAAAATTCCCAAATCATCTAGGTACATACCGACCTTTTTATGTATTTATTTCATATAGCTCTATTCAAGAATCCGGCGTAAATCATCTTGTTCATATGGTCTCGTACACCCTTTCGAAGAAAAATCATAACTAATTAAAAAAATCAGAAAAATACACGGTCGGTGCCCACGCGATCATAATGAAAAAATATCTATCTCCAATACCTATAACCTCGTATTTCATCATCCAAGTATAGAATAACAATTACAATCAATCAATTGAGACAACCTCCAATGGAACAACAACACAAAAATAACATTTCTTAAATTTACCCCACGAATCTACCCGATTTTTAAAATGCAGATTTGAGGCATTTCGGATCCGTTTTTGGAGAAAATGTATCAGAGAACAAAATGCAGAAAACGAGATTTTCTACGAGGCATGATGGATGGAATAGACATTTTTTAAAATAAAACAGTGCAAAACAGTTTTTCAGATGATGGTTTAAATTTTAAATGATCCCCAATTCACCTAATTTCATAGACTTCTCAATTTCAAGAATTTGTTCTACAATTTAATCCCTATAATGATGTTATTGCATTGGTATCTAGATAAAGGGTTCTATAACATATCTTGTACAATTAACCTTCCATTTAAACCTGATGAATACATAGTTGATATAAGGGGTTACGTATCTAAACATGGGTTACACAATTATCATCAATTTCTACACAATTCAAAAGGTCTCTAAATATGCAGTCCCAACACGTGATTAAACCTTATTCTAAGCATGGTATCAACATTAATATAAGATTAGTACAACCTGAATAAGAATGGCAAGAGAATCCTTGCCTAAAATTTGTAGAGGAGACCCTCTTCCTCCTCTTATAGTGGTCGTTCCTCTTCATCCTGGGTGGTTGTGGCTAGTGTTCTTGGATATAACTCCCAATGGGTAGTTTAACTCTAATTAAATAAGGTTAATCTTTAATTCCCGAGTTTGACTTTAGGTCCAAACTTTGGACCTCCGAATGAGCCCAAATACATAATCTAATTAGCCTGATAACTACCCAGCTCATATATATATATACCCCGGGACCATTCCTAAAGGTCTAAAACGCCCGAACAAGCCCGTAATACCTCTCAAAGTGTGTTCCAATTATTTTTATCCCAACAATATATTTAATTATGATGTGACACACCCCAATACTTTTTATTAAAAAAATAAATCACTTTTGATTTATTTTCAAATCATAAATGTCAAATTCTAAAATTTATAAATAATACTGAGTCTAATTAATCACAACCCAGATTAATTAATTTCACTGAATTAATTTAATCCTTATTAATTTTTATTTTATTCCAAAAATATACGAGGTATTACATTAGATTGTATCATTAATTAAGGTTCATTATTCTCGATCTTAATTAAGGATAACATATTATAAGTTCTTAATTAATGAAGTTACTGATCGTCCTTCCCAGTAAATAAGGATCCAACAACCCAGAACGACTCCCCGTAAATTAAAAAGTCAAATTCTCATTTTTCAACAAAACTCATTCGAATGACTCTCCAAAGGTCGTTCTCATGAACCAATACATCTCGTTCGAACATAAAATGGGGTTATTTAAACTACTGCAGCAATCTCATTCTAACAAGATAAGGGATGGTTCCTTCGGGGGATGGATCTATAAGAATTCACCTATCCCAATAACATAAAAACCTGACTTGAATCATCATGTAATAAGATCTATATTGGCTAAAGGTATGGGTCATTAATTTTTATGATATGTCTTATAAGGAGCGAGGTATTATAATGTAACGGGGGAATTCGTCATTTCGGCTACCACAATAGTGTATTCCATCGATCCCCTTTCCTGGAAAGTAGTAACTACCTGAGTCACAGAATATGCTTTTTGACTAATAGCTACATAAACACATATCGAATATAGAACTTTTATTCTTTCTAGAATTTGTGTTACTTTATAATTATCCTACACACGATTTAGAACTTGCAGCTATTGTTTTTGCCTTGAAATTTTGGAGACATAATTTATATGGAGAGACGTGTGAAATTTTCACTGACCATCAAAGTTTGAAGTATTTATTTACACAGAGAGACTTGAATTTGAGGCAGAGGCGTTGGATAGAGTTGATTAAAGACTATGACTGTACCATTCATCATCATCCTGGTAAGGCCAATGTAGTAGCAGATGCTTTGAGTTGAAAATCATCAGGGATTTTAGGTTGCATACAATGTGCACGTGTGGGAAATATCCTTGACTTGGTATTGATGGGTATTGAATTAAGCTTTTCAAAAAGGGGAAGCTTATTAGCACATGTCATAGTGAGACCTTTATTGGCAGAACGCATAAGAAATTTATAGGTCAGTGATCCACTCCTTGAGAAGAAGAAGAAAGATGTCCTAGATGGTAAAGAGAGTGACCTTGAAATTAAGAATGATGAATCGTTGTGTTATAAAAAATAGGATTTGTGTACCGAATGATCCACCCTTAAAGAAGGATATATTAGAAGAGGCACATAGTTTTATTTACTCTATGCATCCGGGAGGTACCAAAATGTACAGAGATTTGAAAGAGTATTACTGGTGGAACAATATGAAACATGAGATTGCAAAATTTGTAGCTAAATGTTTAGTATGTCAGCAAGTGAAAGCGGAGCATTAGAAGCAGACAGGATTATTGCAATCATTGCCTATTCCGGAATGGAAGTGGGAGCATATAACGATGGATTTTGTTACAGGATTACCACGGTCGCCAAAGGGGAATGATTCTATTTGGGTGATTGTAGACCGATTGACAAAGTTGTCCCATTTTCTTCCAGTTAAGACCACCTACACTGTTGACAAGTATGCACGTATGTACGTTGATGAGATTATCCATTTACATGGGGCACCAGTGTCAATTTTATCTGATAGAGATCCAATGTTCACTTCTAAGTTTTGGCCTCGTTTACAGAATGCCATGGGAACTAGTTTGAAGTTCAGCACTGCATTTCATCCACAAACTGATGGGCAATCTAAAAGGACGATTTAAATATTATAAGACATGTTACGAGCTTATGTATTTGACTTCAAGGGTAGTTGGGATGATCATTTGCCATTGATGGAATTCTCGTATAATAATAGTTATCCGTCCACCATTGGTATAGCTCCGTACGAAGCTTCATATGGGAGGAGATGTAAAACGCCTTTGTGTTGGGATGAAGTAAGTGAAAGGAAAATTTTGGGTCCTGAATTGATAGATATGACAACAGAAAAGATTAAAATGATTCGAGAAAGGATAAATATAGCACAAAACAGGCATAAATTTTATGCAGATAAAAGGAAGTGTCCATTAGAATTTTAGAAGGGATATTTTGTATTCCTACGTATTTCACCATGGAAAGGCGTCATGAGATTTGGGAAAAAGGGGAAACTAAGTCAAAAATACATTAGACCATATGAAGTGTTAGAAAGAATTGGGACCCTAACATATAGATTAGCTTTACCTACAGATTTATCCCGTTTACATGATGTGTTTCACGTATTGATGCTTCATAAGTATTTGGCAGATCCATCTCATCAATTGAAAACACAACGTATTGAACTGAAGGAAGACTTGTCGTACATCGAGGAACTGATGGAAATTATTGATCGTAAGGAGCAAGTATTAAGAAATAAAGTTATTCCCTTAGTTAAAGTTATGTGGATTAGCTATGGAATTAAAGAATATACTTGGGAAATTGAGGATAGCATGAGGAAACACTATCCCCATTTGTTTGGTAAGTGACCTTTATATTAAATTTCGGGGACGAAATTTTCTAAAGAGGGAAAGTTGTGACAACCCGGATATAATTATGATAAATTATATTTAAATAATGCTTATCTTATGCGATATAAATAGTGTGTTATTAGTATATATAATTCTAAGTTATTATGTTTAGTCTAATCCTACTTTCATAAATTGTGAAATGTCGAGTTATGTACGAACACAAAATTTTGTTATTTTCGACAGAAATATCCCTGTTTAAGACTAGTTTTTACCTTTATAACATAACAATTGACTTGAGGTAAAAGCTATTTAATTGTAGACATGTGATTTAGGGTTGTAACACAACAAACGGTGCATCAAACGGATATCTGAGTAAGAAGTTAGGCCGAATTTACGAACAAGGGGCAAATCTGTCCATTCCCTTTAAGTGGTAAATTGTCTTTTAGAAAACCAAATGTTTTAATTTGATTGGATGGCTTGGGAGTCAGCCTTGGCCGACCTAAAACTCTTCTTCTAACATATTTCTTCAGCAAATAAAACCCTAAGTTCAGTTTTGGAGAGTTTTTTCTTGAGGAAAGAGAAAGTAGAAGTTAAGGAAGAAAAGATTATAAGAAAAGCTAGGAAAATTCCAAGAAAATCCTTAAAGTGTTTCCAAGGTATAATTATGTGATTAATATTGTTTTAATCTTGTATTATACTTATATCAAAGTATATAAATCGTGAATTATGGGTTAAAACTCCATACTCCTTTGTGATAATAAGTATTTGTTCACATGTGAGATAAGTGGTGTCTATATGTCATATTGTTTTGTATTGAAACCCCTTGTATTCAAACTTGTATATCTCTTCGTGTGCTTAATGGAATTGATAAATTCTAATTGGATATTAAAGTAGACTCGTATATTCATATCATACCCGAGAATTAGAATTTAACTCCTTGTGGTTAGGCCTTAGTGATGGTTGCAAGTTGGTATATAGTTGTTGTTTGTATATTTCATTTCGGTATGCCCTGAGTTTGGTCAAGATTTTGAGATAGCAAATGAAGTCAAAAAATTATGAAAAATTAATTATGTACTATTCAGTATGTGTAATAAAAATGAGTTGAAAATCACAGAAAGTTATGTTGGAGAAAAATTATGAAAATTCTTGGAAGTTGAAGGAACAATAGAGGAGCTTGTAGGGAAGATTTCTTGTGTTATAAAGAAATGGTCATAACTTGCTCTAGGGAGCTTGAAAAATTACACCTTCACTTGTAATGGAAATTATATTCATATATGTTTTCATATTGATAAGTTTGGACACTTGTAGTTATACAATTTAGGAATATAGGATTGTTTAGTATAGATGACAATAATTTGAGGTCATACTGGATAACTCATAAAAGAATATTGTTATCTCCTCTTTCCAAAGAGTATTTTGAGTACATGTCTCATGTGTACATACATTGAGAAGTATGCTTTCATATTTACTTGGGTTTAGTTATAAATTCCTTATGAGGTATTTCCTGCAGTTGAATGTCCGTAACTTTATCAACATGTATACCATGATTTTGTCGTTACACATGTTTCATGGAATGTGACTTGAGTAGAATTATATTATTGTTGTATAGTCATTGAAAGTTACATAGATATATTAAGATAATACTTATGATTGAGATTCAGTACTGATTTATTTGGATTAACAGGTGTAAGGTCAAATCAACCCAGTTCAGCTCTATTCGAGGGAAACGTGAATACCTAGTTGATAACCCAATGTGAGTGTACTTTTTAAGTTGATTATGGATATGATGTGTATGTATTATATGTTGAGATGATATGGATTATTAAAAGTCATGAGATGTTGAGATGTTATGGATTATTAAAAGTCAAGTATGTTGAGATGTTATGGCTTTATAAAAGTCAATATATGTTGAGTTGCTATGTAATTCAGGAGATGTTAGGTTATTAAAACCTATGGATACGATTATTGCCTACGGGCAGGAGATGTGGGGTTTATTAACTCTGGATATTTATATGGCCTAATTTGTCATAGATATGGATATATATATTGAGATGTTGAGATGTTAATATAGTACTTTTACTATATAGAGATGTAGTACATTCACTGAGTTTTTAAACTCATGGTTTTATATGTTTACATTTTTCAGGTTTTGAAGCTGCCACTACCAGGTCTAGGAGGTTGAGTGAATAGCAGTAGGGTCTCTTCAGTTTTGTTTTATACATTGTACTAGTTGTGATTAAGTTAAATGGTATGGGAGTTTTGTATAAACTATGTCTCGTCAAAACGATTGGATTTTTAGTATTTCGCATTTTAACCTTGAAGTTGTTTTAATGTGTATTACAAAATAAATAAATAAATAAATAAATAATAAGTGTGGTTTGTGAACTATATAGTTAGTTATATCAAAATAGGGTTAGGGTGTGACATAAATGACCTAGAAATGGTATCCTGATGGCCCGGTTCCTTCCATTTAGCCTTCTACACCACGGCTAGTTCACCCTCAACCCTATGACTCAATGCGTCTACTACCACGTTAGCCTGCCCTGGGTGATTGATACGACGCAAATATTGCGTATTTCACCCGTTAACCTACGCCTTATTAGCCCCCTTGGGTATCTTAATCCCTATACTTATGCTCGTTAACCAGACAACCTCGGATTTCTATGTTAACATGTTTTTCAGGGGTTAATTGAGATTTTGTAGGTATTTGGATGCTTAGTATGAAGTTCGGACGCTTTCCGGAAATGTTTCGTCGACTTTTGCAGCTTCGGGGGCATTTTAGTAATTCCAGCATTCGGGTTTGAATCCCGAGCTCTTCACGGAAGTTGAAGCCCTTTGATTTCTCTTCGCGTGGCCGCCGACGGTGCATGATTCCGAGTTGTATCGATGGAGTTATGGCATTTTTAGGATGGTTTTTACTGTAAAAGTACACTCAAGGTCACATTCAAGGGCATTTTAGTCATTTCATATTTTGGTTTTTTAGCCTGATGTCTTCTTGGATGTTGTAGTCCTCTGAGTTATCTTCGCGTAGCCTCCGACCGTGCCTCATTCCGAGCTATAACGAAGAAATGACGGCATTTTTCGTAAAACAGGACAAAGCTGCAGATTGCAGACCTGTAGGTGCGAATCGATTCAGAATTTTTCCGAATCGATTCGGCCCTACAGAAAGTCCGCAATTCTCTATTTTTAAATGGGTTTTTGGTGGGGTATTTATATGTAAAAATTCTTTTAAGTTGGTAGATCAATTTTAGACTAGGGGAGAATTCATTTTAGGTTAGAAGAGGGGATTTTGGTGGTGGAGCTTCTCTCTCTAGGGTTTGTACCATTTGGGTTTGTAAGTAACACTATTCATCTTCTTCTCCATTAATATAATTGTATTTCCTTTTCTTGCTTTATTTCCATTGATGTCATTCCATTTCTTGCCTAGATAATTAATTGTAGTTATTTATTTCTTGCTTTAATTAATTAATTAGTTGTTTAAAGTAGTTTAATCCATGTATTGTCCGTAGATAACGGGTTGGGATTGCATTTCCGCCATTAATGGGCGTCGAGCTCCGAAAGTTAGGTTTTGGGGAAAATTGCATTTAATTGAAACCTCGGGTATTAAAGTCGGATTATTATGCGTTTAACTTTCTTTGTCACGCAACATTAGTGTTTATAGCGATAATTCGAATTTAATCCGCGTGTGACCATTTTTGATTAAATGTTTAATCTCACAACTTTTGGTTAAATTCCTTATTGTATGATGTTTATGCTTAATTGAAAATGCTCGATTAAATATTTTCGAACCGAAATTCTAATTATTAGTTGTTTAGCCCATGGTGGGGATGCGATCCCGACTCTCGTTTTATTAATTGTAGTATAGTGTTAACTTCTTCCTTTTTCTCTTTTGTCACCATTCCCAACCATCACCTTTTCATTTATTTATTTTACACTTTTATTCCTGAAGTAATTAAACAATTAACATCTAAAATTCAATCACTCCCTGTGGATTTCTTACGATACCCGACTTACCGTTGTACTTGCCTTGTCAAGTGTAGTAGTAGCTTAGGTTTTCTTTGTATCGCGGCGGCGAAACACACAACGATTGTGTCCTCACACGAACACACTTTTTCCGCCCGACCAAAATGGCGCCGTTGCCGGGGAGTGTGTTTTAGATAGTAATTGTTTTATTATTTCGTAGTATTTTTCCTTTCCTATTTGTATTCTTTCTTTTAACCTTTCTTGCAGGATTTGCATACTTGAGCGCTAAGAACCTTTGATTCGCGGTTGCTCACTTTCTTGCTCGGATTCTCCATCTACAAACAACGAGGTAATCATGTCCTACTATTATAGTTATTACGGTTATTCTAATGATTCTTACTTTGGGGATAGTTTTCAAGTTTTCCATTTTCAAGATTTTCTTGAAAATGAAAGACTTGAAAACATTTATCGAAATGAAAATCGTTATTGGGAGCTTGAGTTGGATTCATTATTCGAATCCAATGACGATTCTCATTTCATTACTTTCGAAGACGAGTTTCAACCAAATGAGGAGTCCGAAGCTCTTGAGCCGAGGAAGCCTACTTTGGAAGAAACTTTTCTTCTTTACTCCCAAGGTTTGGAAAGCTTAAATGATGCTGGAATGAGACTTGGTTCACTTTGCGATGAGATGAATTCTTTTGCACAAAACAACGAGGAGGTGGAAACTTGTGTTTCACCTCACTTTTTCAGAGAATTTCTCATCGAATGTGAATCTTTCTCCTCCGAAATTCAATCTCCTTCCGACGATGAGTCGATTGAGATTGAATTTGTTTCATCACCATATACGTTTTCCGTCATCGAACCATTAGAATTACCGGTTGATTCCTATGAGTCGGTAGAAACTTTTACAACTTCTACACTTTTTGCCGACGAGGACTCTTTACCGGACTTGTTTTCGATGGATGTTATCCCGATGTGTGCACTATCTCCCATTCCATTTGAAAAACCTTTGGGAGATGAGTCAACTTTTCTTGGATCTCTAGTGTACCTTTCCCCCTTATTATCCAAATCCCCCATCGTCCGCCCAAAATTTCAAATTGGCGATGGTTCACTTTTTTCACCACCCACATGCCTTCCGTTGTTCAAACGGAATTCATATCTTTCGGGAGGCATGTTCACTTTGGAGGGTCCACTATTGATCTTTCAAAGTCAAATACCTTTTTGGGTGGACCCTCAACTATTTAGACTTCTAGTGTATAGTTAGTGTGAAGCCTAAATAGTAGGTTGTAAATAGTTAGCTTTTTAATTTTCTTTCTTTCCTATTTTTCTTTCCTTTTAATTTAGCCTAGTGTAATTAGTTAACTTTTTGTTATTTGTTTTTGCTATGCTCGGTACTAACTTGTTTTGTAGATTCCTATGGACTCGAGCTTATGGAGATCGCTCCAATTTTGGGTAATATCATTATTTTCCTCTCTTTGTGTTGTGTTCTTAATGCGCATTGAGGACAATGCAACATTTAAGTTAGGGGGTGTAGGATATTCTATCCATTTCATGTGTAGTCCATGGATTTGCTCACAATTAGTTATTGAGTATGCCTTTTTGTGAAAAATTTGAAAATTTTCAAAAATATTTTTTTTCTTTTTTCTCCTTTGTTGGGCATTTTGCCCAATTTCCAGTGATTAATTTCAATAATTGCCCGATCCAATAGACAACTCAATGATGCATGTTCTCGATTTTAGAAGTTATTAGACTTTAGTCCTTAAATCATTGATATTGTGAATAACTTCATGAATTAAACTTTATCCCATGAGCATATGCACTTTCCTTGTTATATTGATTTGGTTTAAGATTTTTATAACTCGGGAATCTTTTGTTGCATTGTATATACTTACACCGAGTAAGCTTTGTACCTTTCGTCGTTTGTGAGTGTTATACACTATTCTTTTCTCATTGAAAACGTTGAATTCGTTGGTAATCTCACTATTCTTTCATTGATCGTTCATTAATTGAGTTCATACTCGAAATGTTTTACTTGAGCATGATTTTCATATATTATTTTGACTTGAGAATTGCGTAAACTTTTGGAAATGATCATAGGCCCTCTTTGTTATATCACCCACATTAGCCTTGACCTCACCTTATATTTTTCCCTAGTCAACACCTTTGAGCCAAAATATAGCCTTTCGTTTCATAACCCCATTCCCATAACCAACTCCGCATTAGAGTTTTAGCCCATACATACACTTTCCATACCTTTGTTTGGAATGATACTTGGGATTTAATGATGTTATTGTAGTCTGGTTACAATTTAAGCATATGAGAGTTTGAAAAGTAAGGAAAAGTGATGTGAAAAAAGTGAAGAAAAAGAGAAAGCAAAAAGCAAAAGAAAACAAAAAAAGAAAAAAATGAGAAAAAGAAGAAAAGAAAAGAAAGAGAAAGTTGTAAATGTTGTGTATAGTGTTCAAGAAGTTTTGATTACTCTCCCCGATGATATATCTAATGCTCGTTTCGAAGTTACTTTCCATTTTTGATATTGCCCACATTTTTCCATTATCCCGAGTTTTCATCCCGAACACTTTGAATTCGTACATACATTCCTTCATTTCGTACCCTAGCCTATCCTACATTACAACCCTATTACAAGTCCTATGTGATCTTAGGTTGATGTAATTCAAAAGTTTAAATAGTTTTGATAATCTGTGAAAATGCATTTCGCCTCTTTTAGTGAGTGGTATCTTTCATTGAGATTGCAAGTTTTTCATTTCCTATATAGTGTTCCTCATTTGTGACATGTGTGCGGCCTAGTTTCCATTTACATTTACTCTTTATGCCCGCATGTTCCGTGTGTTACCTCCCATTCCGAGTGAATTCATTTGTTGAGCGTAATGCCCGTGAGGATTGAATATATTCTTGCTTTGATTAGTATCCGGTTTATATAAGTTTTTCGCCAAATCACACTATGCATGTGCTCTCCCCCCTCCCACTTTTAAAGTTTCAATTCTATGAGGTGCATTCAACTTGTTAATAACAACGGACTTTAGCTTGAATTCGTTTAATATGCTAATAACATATTTGAAATCTTTTTCGTTGTTGTTGAGTTTGTCGCATGCTGGGTTGGGCATATTTTGAGGAAACCATGTGATGTTTGTGGGTATCATCCCTGAAAACCCTCACGAGACGACACTCGTCCACTAGGGTAACCTAGGGGTTTAACGGCTTATTGCATATGCTAAATGCAATCGTGCGCCCGCGAAAGTGGCCTTATCTTTTTATTACTTTTTCATCCCATTTTGTACTTGTATCCTGTTTCTGATTTTCTTGTAGTTCTTGTTGTTTCCTATTTCATTGCTAGGGACTAGCAATGTGTAAGTTAGGGGGTGTGATACGACGCAAATATTGCGTATTTCACCCGTTAACCTACGCCTTATTAGCCCCCTTGGGTATCTTAATCCCTATACTTATGCTCGTTAACCAGACAACCTCGGATTTCTATGTTAACATGTTTTTCAGGGGTTAATTGAGATTTTGTAGGTATTTGGATGCTTAGTATGAAGTTCGGACGCTTTCCGGAAATGTTTCGTCGACTTTTGCAGCTTCGGGGGCATTTTAGTAATTCCAGCATTCGGGTTTGAATCCCGAGCTCTTCACGGAAGTTGAAGCCCTTTGATTTCTCTTCGCGTGGCCGCCGACGGTGCATGATTCCGAGTTGTATCGATGGAGTTATGGCATTTTTAGGATGGTTTTTACTGTAAAAGTACACTCAAGGTCACATTCAAGGGCATTTTAGTCATTTCATATTTTGGTTTTTTAGCCTGATGTCTTCTTGGATGTTGTAGTCCTCTGAGTTATCTTCGCGTAGCCTCCGACCGTGCCTCATTCCGAGCTATAACGAAGAAATGGCGGCATTTTTCGTAAAACAAGACAAAGCTGCAGATTGCAGACCTGTAGGTGCGAATCGATTCGGAATTTTTCCGAATCGATTCGGCCCTACAGAAAGTCCGCAATTCTCTATTTTTAAATGGGTTTTTGGTGGGGTATTTATATGTAAAAATTCTTTTAAGTTGGTAGATCAATTTTAGACTAGGGGAGAATTCATTTTAGGTTAGAAGAGGGGATTTTGGTGGTGGAGCTTCTCTCTCTAGGGTTTGTACCATTTGGGTTTGTAAGTAACACTATTCATCTTCTTCTCCATTAATATAATTGTATTTCCTTTTCTTGCTTTATTTCCATTGATGTCATTCCATTTCTTGCCTAGATAATTAATTGTAGTTATTTATTTCTTGCTTTAATTAATTAATTAGTTGTTTAAAGTAGTTTAATCCATGTATTGTCCGTAGATAACGGGTTGGGATTGCATTTCCGCCATTAATGGGCGTCGAGCTCCGAAAGTTAGGTTTTGGGGAAAATTGCATTTAATTGAAACCTCGGGTATTAAAGTCGGATTATTATGCGTTTAACTTTCTTTGTCACGCAACATTAGTGTTTATAGCGATAATTCGAATTTAATCCGCGTGTGACCATTTTTGATTAAATGTTTAATCTCACAACTTTTGGTTAAATTCCTTATTGTATGATGTTTATGCTTAATTGAAAATGCTCGATTAAATATTTTCGAACCGAAATTCTAATTATTAGTTGTTTAGCCCATGGTGGGGATGCGATCCCGACTCTCGTTTTATTAATTGTAGTATAGTGTTAACTTCTTCCTTTTTCTCTTTTGTCACCATTCCCAACCATCACATTTTCATTTATTTATTTTACACTTTTATTCTTGAAGTAATTAAACAATTAACATCTAAAATTCAATCACTCCCTGTGGATTTCTTACGATACCCGACTTACCGTTGTACTTGCCTTGTCAAGTGTAGTAGTAGCTTAGGTTTTCTTTGTATCACGGCGGCGAAACACACAACGATTGTGTCCTCACACGAACACACTTTTTCCGCCCGACCAGTGATAGTGTATCTCAAACTGATAATATTTGACGAATTCAAGACACTTGCGCTATCGCATATTCAACTCTCTCTGAGTGAACAAATATTGTAATGACTTGTGATCCGTGAATAGATGAAATTTTTCACCCAACAAATAATGTCTCCATATTCGAAGGGAAAATACGACTGTTGTTAGCTCCAAGTCATGGGTAGGGTAGTTCTTATCATGAGCCTTAAGCTTCCTAGAGGCATAAGTTATATCCTGCTCTTCCTGCTGTAGCACCCCACCAAGTCCCTGTAGCGATGCACCAGTGTATACTAAGTAGTACTCCACTCCTGGCCTAGGCAGTTATAGTACGGGTGCTGAAGTTAAATTATCCTTCAATTCATAAAATGCCAACTGACATGCATCATCCCAAACAAACTTTATGCCCTTACAAGTTAGATTTGTCATCGAACCCGCAATCTTCAAAAATCCTCTGATAAATCGTTTGTAGTATCCATATAATCCCAAGAAACTGCGAACTTCAGTAGGTGTCGTGGGTTGTCCCCACTCCCTCACCCCTGATACTTTGCTGGGATCCACTGCTAAACCCCTTTCTGACACTATATACAACATAAATTGTACCTTCCAGAACCAAAATCTACACTTTTCATACTTGCCATACAACTGATGCTCACGTAGTGTCTGTAAGACCCTATGCAAATGCTAGGCATGCTCTTCCTCGGTACGATAATAAACCAGTATGTCATCTATGAAAATAATGACAAACTGATCCATGAATTATTTGAACACCTTACTCATTAAGTCCGTAAATACAGCCGGTGCATTGGTTAACTTGAATGGCATAACCATAAATTCATAAGATCCTTATCGTGTCAGAAAATCATTCTTTGACACATTCTGCTCCCTGATCCGCAACTAGTGATATTCGGACCTTAAGTCTATCTTTGAGAAGGATGTTTCACCTCTCAGCTGATCAAATAAATCATCGATGCGGGTAATGGATACTTATTTCGGATCGTGACTTTATTAAGTTCCCAATAATCCACACACGAATGTAGGGATCCATCCTTCCTCTTCACAAAGAGGACTGGGGCACCCTAGGGTGAAGTACTCCTATGAATGAAACCCTGTCCCAATAACTTCTCAATATGATCCCTTAACTCCCTCATCTCTACAGGATCCATATGGTAGGGGGCACAGGCTATCGGTCGACTGTCCGGTGCTAAGTCAATCACAAACTCAATCTCCCTACTCAGCGGTAATCCTGGTATGTCTTGAAACACATCTACGAATTCCCTAACAACAGGAATCGAATCAAGGGAATCACAACTCCTGTAGAGGTCTCCTCCTCTATGCAATACAAATGAGTGGACGATCCTCCCTCGGGGCGAGGCATCTCCATTAAAAACATCTTCTGACCTGGGATAGCAAATATAATGCTCCTACCAAAGCAATCAATCGTGTCTCTATAAGCAATAAACCAATCCATCCCAATAATAGCATCATATGCAAACATGTCTAACACAAGCATATTAGCTAGTAAAATCAGACTCCCAATCTCTATACTCACACCCTGGCATATAAAGAAAACGGGCGTCCCACTACCCATCGGTGAGTCTACATAAGTAATAGTACTGTTGGCCGTGTCTAACAACCCCGTGGCCTGTGAAAATCTAATGGTTATGAAAGAATGTGAAGCCCATGTATCAAAGAAAATACATCCCATAGCCCAGAGATAGAAAACATACCCTCAACAACGAGTGGCGGCTGCTGAACTGCTTCCTGCTTGACGTTGTACACACGCCCATACTATAAAAGCCCCTGTTGTTGTGGGGCAGCGGGAGCAATGGCAGGTAAGGTTGTTACATGTGCCGGTACTGGAAGGGCAGCTGGAAACATAGGCCTTTACGGATCCTGTTGAGCACCCTGCTGATCTGGTATCTTGTCCTTATCTGGGCAATCCTACTTCCTATGGTCAGTCTTGCCACATGTGAAGCATCTACCGACAAACTGTCCCCCATTACGACATTGTTGACCTCGACCCTGCTGACCATTTCCACATCTCCCTTGGCCCTGGTGGCCCTAGTGAATGTGTTGTTGGCCCTGGTGTTGCTTCCCCTGATTTCCCTGGTGGCCCTGCCTATTACCTCCCTACCCAAATCGAAAGCCTCCTGGTACAAGTCGCTTAGCATAATCCCTCGGCTATAAATTCTGCTCTCCCTGCCTCTGCTGACCTTGGACTGATGGTGTTCCACTACCACTACCTCCCCCATTCTTACCTTGATGAATGGACTCAACCCCCCGTTTACTTCCCTTACCATGAAGGCGATGATCTTGGCAGTGAAGCAACGCTGCATTCAATACATCTCCGTAGGTTTGTAATGAAAGATTACCCAAAATGTGTTGGTGAATCCTCCAATTAAGACCATCCATGAACATCTGAATTCTCTTCTCTTCAGTGGGTACTTCTCCTTGTACCAGATTGGTCAGCCTAGTTAATTCTTTTTCATACTCAGCAACTGATTTCCCCTCCTGGGTGAGGTCCAAAATTGTCCTCCTCATTTTGGTCTGAACAGTAGAAGGAAAGAATTTGCGATCAAACTGCACCCAAAAGTCCTAAATAGTCATCGTATCCCTCTCCTCTGTTATGGTAGTGGACTCCCACCTTTGTAGAGTTGCTCCAACCAGCTTAAATGTCGCCAAGATCTTCTTCTGAACCTCCGTACACTCATACATATGCAGATATCGCTGGATGTCTTTCTTCCAGTGGCTAGCAATTACAACACCGGAACCCCCTCGAAATTCTGGTGGGTGTTCCTTTTGGAAGGCATCCCTGACACATTCCCAAGCAATGGGAAATACCGGTACTAATACTGGTGGCACTGCTTATGCCAGTGGTGGTGCTTGATGGACAACCGCTAAGGAAGCACTAACGGCTTGAGCAACAACGGTAGCAACCTCTGTTGCGTTCATAGTACCCTGGGCTGGAGTGGGCTGTGGGGTTGCACGTGCCGCTCTGGGGGATCGTCGTGCAAGTCGAGGAGGCATCTGAAATGAGGAAGAGATATTTCATCAGCATTTTAAATATCGCAAAAATAGCTGAAGTCGTAAATGCGCAATTATGAATACAACAATCCTAATGATAGGATTTTATATCAAAGGACGCCAAGCAGAAAGCATAGAAAGCCGTACGAATCCTAAGGACACTAGAACCTGATGCTTTGATACCACCTTTGACACCCCGCTCAATTAAATACTGGGTGATCAGTCCTTTATTAAATTAAATCAGAATATCCAGTTGGTTCATTCTTAGCATCACTGCCAAAAAACAATTTCTCTTATTAACTCACCTAATAATTAATTAAGCTAAGTGTCATAAACTTTTCCAACTTTTAATTTAATTAAATCCATACCAACATACTGAAATAAAATAAGTAACACCGCAACACAACTGAATTAAAATTCAACTAGTATAAATGTAACTGGAATAAACTCTCCAGTTCAAATATCTCCATATCACTATCTAAAATAAAATGATAATAACAGAATCAATATAAAATGAATACGATGTCCGGGACTGAAATGAGATAACTAAATCCTGGGCGACAGGCCCTACATGATCCAAATACTATAAAGATAGGAATCAAGAAAACGAATGCGTCTAATCCAAAGCTGCATCCCCAGACTCTCGTCAAAATATCCATCCTCTAAGCCGGGAGTCCCTGATTCTAGGCATCTGGTGATATATATATAGTAGAGAAGAGAATGTGCAAGTAAATGGGTCAGAGCCCAATTGTAAAAGATTTTACAAAAATAGCAAATGCTTAATAATTACAATTTAAGCCAGTATTATATTCATATTAGTTTTTCGGCTCTCACTTGAGAACCTCGCCCCTCATCTAAAGTGAACACCTAACGTACCTCAAAATCTTTCTAGCAAAGTTTCCATTAACTAGTTTAGTATAGGTGATACTATGATTCTACCTTATCTCATTTCCCTGTATTTCTCACGCAATACATATGATAATTACACATGTTTATTTCTCTTTGATATGAACTAAACTTGTCAAGGCTTTAAGATTAAGTATTTACTTACTTAATTAAATTCAGATTTCATTAATCTCTCACATCTACTAAAAGTCACACAGTAGATTAAATCATAGTGTCTGTGTGTGTATATATTATCATAAAATTATATATACTAATAAAGCCCTCCCCCCCAGACACAGTTGTGGTGCATGCATACTCTGCTATCATGTCTTGGTGCATCACTCACTGCATAACTCATAATTGGTTCGGCGTCTCTCACAAACCATAAATCACATAACACAAATTTTGGAGGCGATCATACTCCCCAGCCAAATTGGCCACACACATACCTACGCTCCCATTCAACCGTCGAAACTATCATTTACACCGATAGCACATATCCAAGGTCCTATGCTCAGTGTACGAATCTAAATCCCCCCAAATGGGTCCAATAAGGATAAGACCGTGCATAACGCGAAACCTCCCCACGATAGCAAGTAGCGTAGGTATGTCATACACAAAATAAATCATAATATAGGTATTTATCTCACCTATATATATAGGGCATACGCACAACCCGTAACAATTCCCTTACGTAGTATTTTTATATCTCGTATATCCTATATATTTATAGATTATGACATTACTCCTTAAAGTATATACCTGAGCTTGTCTCAACACTCGAAGATTATCAAATATTTCTCATATAATTTCAACAGGTACAAGTCTACAACCTACTAGTTCATGTCATCACAATTTCCAAATTTAAATATTTCAATTGAGTTTATTCTTCGATACTCACTAATTCGATTTTAACCCATTATTATCGTTCCTTAGGATTAATTCCACCTATTAACATTTTTTCGAGTTCTACCTATCACCGTACTGACTTTCCTTAAGTCCCAAAATGTTCAATTAGTCACCACAAAATATTTATACAAGATAGGATTTAATCAAACCTTATAATAAAATAATTATCAAAAATACAGGAGGAGTCGATCGATCGAAGGGAAGGGTCGATCGATCGACATTCTTGAGTCGATCGATCGATCCATCAGGTATGGCCACGATTCTGCATATATTTGCCTACGGGTTTAACCCCTTTTTCATCTTCAATTCATATGTTTTAAAGTCCAAACTCCTTATAATCTATTCCACATGATATGACAATATATATAAACGATTTTCAATAATTAAACAATCCTAAATCCTTAAGTAGATTGGATTAAAACATCATTTCCCATAATTTTCATAAACCTACTATATTATTATATTCTCCAAGAACAAATTATAAAACCCAGATTCTCTTCATCAAATGATTCCCATTTCGGGGCTAATATTATATGATCATCCCAGATTAAATATATATGTTTCTCATTTCAAGAGACTAATTCAAAAACACCATAGTTTATCTTTAAATCATGTAAATATTTATAATTCTACCATTATCCTAATATGAGCATGATTTTTTTTATTTTTTTTCAGAAACAAATTATATTATTCAGAAGGAGAAAAAAAGCCTTTCTCCAGTGGCAGAACAAGATTGACAACATCGAATTTTAAACTCCCTAACAAGCTCAAGGTCCATACTAGATTTACAATCAGTGAAAGGGAAAGCTAAAAAGGAATCTCTAATGCCATTTCGAATATTAGAAATTAAATTTTCAGTCTTCATTGCCTGATCCTCAAAAACCACTCTATTACGACCTTTCCAGATTTCCCAAAAAATGAGAATAGGAATAATGATGAGAAGAATAGAGAGAATAGAATTTCCTTTGACTTTTATCCACCATGACATAAGTTCTCCTCTGATAGAATTGGAAATAGTTCTGATACCTATGATGCCTTTGAAATGAGCTTAAATTAATGAAGCAATATCACCAGTGATGAAAAGATGGTTAATTGATTCTTGGTCAGGTCTAGTGCAGCAGTGGCATTTGGAAACGGTAGGAATTTTTATATTGGAAATTATATCATCCGTAGGAACAATTTGATGGAGTAATTTCCACATAAAAATAGAAACCTTACTAGGAAGTCTCTTATTCCATATAGTTTTGAAAGAGAATTGAGGGCATCTTTTATGTCTGACAACATTCCAAGATGATTTGAGAGAGAAAAAGCCATTGGTGTTGGCCATACATTTGAGGTCCCCATCATCATTGATCCACTCTTTAACCACTGGAAGAACCTTATGCATCCTCTTCCATACATGGGAAGAATTTATTTTGTAATAAGAGTCAAGAGGAGCACATCTTTTACAGTATTTATTATTCAGAAATCTGCTCCAGGTAGAATCTACTGTTAGAAGTCTCCACCAAAGTTTGCACGATGAAGCTTCAATATAATCAGGAATGAGCTTAACGCCTAGCCCACCTTCATCAATAGGGAGACAAAGAGAATTCCAACTTTTCCAATGTCTTTTCATGGTGACTTCTGAAGAACCCCAAAAAAAATTTGAGAAGAGCTTTTCCAGAGTCTTGATAATGGAAATTGGAGGCTCCAAAGCTGAAAATTTGTGATAAAACATTGATTGAGTGACATGTTTTAAAAGAATGAGTTTCCCTCCTTGACTAAGTAATTTACAGGACCAGCCTTCGAGTCGCATCCTGATTTTATCAATAATCCCATTGAAAAAGGAGCTTTTCTTTCTCCCTGCATAAAGAGGCACCCCCAAATAAAGAAGAGGAGGAGATTTGAATGTGAATTTTGTTGTTCTTTCAATAATCCTTCTCCTAGATAAAGAGCATGACTGGGGAATCATGAAAGAGCACTTTGATGTATTCAGAACTTGACCAGAGATAATTTCATACTCCTTGAGAAAAGACATGATATGCTTGAGAGATTTTTGATTTCCAGAGGTGAAAATTAGATTATCATCTGCAAAAGAGAGGTTAGAAATAATGGGACTACCAGGGGGCATAGAAAAGGAATCAATTTTACCATTCTCAACCAACTTTTGCAACCCTCTATTTAGAACTTCTGCTGATAAAATAAATAGAGCAGGTGAAAGAGGATCTCCTTGTCTAATTCCACAAGAGGACTTAAAAAAGTCATGAGAAGTTCCATTGATAAGAATGGAGAACCAACATTCTGATATTAGCCTCCACACCATGTCAATAAAAGATTCATTGAAGCCAAATTTCCTGAGCACTTGAGTGAGATATAGCCATGAAACTCGATCATATGCGTTGGACATATCAAGTTTGCAAACTAAATTTGTTCCTCTCAATTTTTTATTGAAATTAGCCATTATTTGCTAGGCCAGAAGGATTTGTTCAGAAATAGATATGCCTTTAATGAAGCCAGCTTGGTTGGGACTAATAATACCATTAAGCAGCAATCCCAATCTATTGGCAAGAATTTTGGAAATTATTTTATTGGAAGTATTACAAAGACTGATAGGTCTATAATCATTGCAAGAGGAAGGATTTTTTGATTTGGGAATGAGAGTAATTAGGGTGGAAGTCCAGCTTTTGGGTAAACTATTCCCCATGAAGAAGGAAGTGATGGCTTTAAATAGGTCTGCTTTAATAATATCCCAACATATTTTATAGAAAAAAGAGTTGAGTCCATCAGGCCCTGCGGTGCTAGATGAATCCATTTGAAAAATAACACATGCTAGAATTGTAAAGATTAATCCACTTGCTTCTAATATGTAGGTCTAAACCTTTGAGGATGATAGGCTACTGGTGGTCATCCTCTTTTCCAGCCAACTTCCAGCGGTGATGGTGGTGGTGGTGGTGGTGGTGGTGGATGACCTTGTCCCTTGGTTTTCTAGGGGTGGCCCTTCTCTTTCCAGAAAAACTCTTACTCTCCTCTAAGTCTCTCACTCTAAAATTTAGATGAAATGAATATGCATCCTTACCAGCCTTAGACTTATAAATAATCATGCATTTTCATGGTTACTATTCACCTTCCATGGAAAATTACCAAAATACCCCTCCGGGGTGTCCATTCGGCTCCAAAGTGCCCCGAGACTCAAATCAAACACCCAAGTAGACATTTTTGACTATTTAAATGATTTTGGACACTTTGGTGCAGTCAAAATGACCATTTGGATGACATAAAAAATTTTACTTTGAATTCATTTAATTTTAGTGCTGACATGTCTCACACGCGCGTCCCGACTTAATTCCCGAAATTGTCGTATTCATCACTCGCGATAATTTTTATTAAATCATGTAAAGTCATAATCATATATTACTTTACTCTCGAGTAATATTTGAATCCGTATTAATTTTAAATATCTCACAATTAATCCTAATTAATCCCATTTTAAAATCATTAAAAATTACGGGGTATTACAAAAATAAAAAGATCAATGCAAAGCTTAACTCGTTCGAACGAGATTGACACAGATCCCAGCTTCATCCCAGAAACACAAATAGGTCCTAAAACCCCCATTAAAGGTCTTAAAAGCTTCAATTCAACATTACCAAAATCCCCAAAGTTAAACCTAATCATGGGTACGTGATCCTAATTGATTTTCAACAATTAATAAATATTCAAAATCATCAAAAAAAGTCTTAATTCGACATATCTCCATTATTAAACCTAGTTCACCATTAAATGCAAGGGGCTCAAACAACCTATGAATTGAGATCTAAAATCTCAATTTAACATAGGGATTCTACTATTTATCAAAAGTTAATCCTAACATATGATTTTTATAGCATAATTAATCCTTAAATTAATTCAATTTCATAGTTTTCCCATTAATGTAGAAGTCTCCAATACAAGTGCATATTGCATATACTTCGAGTAAATTATATTCGTAACATGATTAAGGACTATTAAATTAGGTCTTAACATGAATCTAATCTCAGATTAATAAAATATAACAAGTACTCTAAACAAGATGCAAATTTAAGGATGACTTGCAAGAGATTTCTTCCTTTAAAATAGAAGAACGGCGAAGTTGTCTTAAATCATTGTATTTTATCCTCTCCAAGCTTTCTCTGCTTCTCCCACAAGTTATGGATGCTAGGGTTTTCTTTTCTAATGATAAATGACTAATTAAAGAGATTTAATCCTAATAAATACTTTAATTCCCTCACCTCCACATTTGGTCTATTTTCAGGGCCCCAGATTAGCCTAAAATACTACCCCGAATAGTCCAAAACTTAGCCTAAGTGTATACCTACCCCCGGGCCCAACTTAAGATAATAAAAATGCATAATCGGGTCTCCGTATCACTCTAGATTCAGCTCCAACTAGTTATACTTCATATCTCGCGCTACAACAACGTAAAATGAAATCACCAATTAATTATTTTACGCGTAACTGTGACACCCCGACTAATTAAATACCGTGTAGTTACTCCTTTATTAAATTAATACAAAATGGCAAGTTGGCTCAGTTCATAGCATCACTGTCGCAAACGTTTTAACAATTACTAGCCACCTATTATTTAAAAAGTGAGTTGTCCATTTTAATTAAATCCGGTTAACATCCAATAAATGAATTATGAAAATTTAACATAACCAACACAACATAGTCACAATAGAATAACCATCCAATAATAATGAGTCTGGAGGAAAACTCCTCACAACAATTCGAATACCGAAATAAATAAATGCAAAGTCTGCATCACTAAAATTAATTACAACCCAAAGTCTGAAATAACTGAATAAGTAAGATGTCTCTAAAAGGAATGGGCGACATGCCCAACAAATGATAAATACTGATAATGGAGTCAAGATCGTAAATGGAGGCGTCTACTGTCAAGGTCCTGTAACTTCCACAGCAGCTACAGCACGTCACCTGAATAGAACTCCTATGCATGGTGTCCTTGTGGCTGGGCACCTAAAAGTTTTTTACAAAAATAGATTTGAAAGTAAACGGGTCAGAGCCCGATTGTGAAAATAATTTAAAATTTTGAAAGTGTTTAATATCATTAAACAGTGAATATAAAGTACATGATAGTGTGTGCACTCACATGAGTTCCTCACCTCTCAACTAATTGTGCACTCCTATCGTACCCGTACCCATTCTAGTTATTTCCATATATAACTAGTCCATTACAAAATCTAACATTACTATACGATATCCAATTTAAATTCCCAACATCTTCTATTTCAGAGTGTTATGCCTTGCTACACAGTTTCCCATATTAGTACTACTAATTACTAGAGATCTTTCATTTTCACTTTACAAACCGTTGCTATTATTTATACTCACAATTATTCAAGACAATTCATTTCAATTAACATTATATTATTCTCATCATAAATATACAATACTGGCACCCCGAGGCTAACCTACGGTGCACACATACTCTGCTATCCAATCCCGGTACATCACGTACAAAAGGACCACGTATTCCGAATCTCTCAGGAATCGTTTCATTAAACAACAATCACAAACAATGGACGCGAACATAGTTCACATCACATGGGTCACGCACATACCGACGCTCCCATGATCAGCAGACTTATTAACTTATCAATAAGTCCTTCTCTGACCTATGTCGTCAAGGTACCAATTTAAATCCCCCCGTAGGCACACAAATATTAGATGGCCCTGATCGAACGCCGACCTCCCATGATAGCAAGTACGGTAGGTATGTTATACAAAGATAACTACATATATTAAGCATTCTCACATCTTAGATATCACAATATTTTATTAGTGGTATACTTCTCGTTCTTGTACCAACATTTAATATTATACAACTCACAAGTCCCCGGTTTATATGTATTTAAGTTATTAACTCTTCTTACATCATGATTAGTTATACACTTACCAATACACAAATGTCATCCGGTTTACTACAAGATTCTAAGTTTTACTCTTCAATGTAACCCAATCTCCCAACTATGCCCACTAGTTAATAAGGGAAGGTTACCTCAACATTTAAATAAGTCTATGGGATACTAGAAATAAATTCAGGCCAAAAAGGCCATTCTGTTAACTCGTTACAAATCTCGTTCGAACGAGGTCGTTCGAATGAGTGTCGTTCGAACGAAATGGCTTCGAACGAACTACCAACTCGTTAGAAGGGATACTGTCATCTCGTTAGAAGTTCGTTCAAACGAGGTCATTCGAACGACCTGGGTAGGTCTTCTAACGAGATCGCAGTTTCAGCCCAGAAATTTCCAAGTCCGTTTTTCTCAATTCTTCTCTTCTCTAAATCCACCCTAAGTCCATCCAATTTATGTTTCAACGTATATAAACCGTTTCTAATCACCCTAGATCATCTCTTAACATATTTTAGGGGTCAAATCTTACAAATCATCATGGAATTAATGTAAATCTCCAAATATTCCCCAAACCTATGAACATGAACCCATAATTTTTATTATGCCCAATTACTCATCAAAAATACATTTTTAAATCATCATATACAACTCTTCGAATATTAAATCAGTCCATTATCATTCTACATGCAAATCCTAACCCAAATTCAAAGTTTCTCCAACAATTTCATTGGTTTTCTTCAAAACTTTCAAGATAAGAAAAATTCCTACACTAAACATGGAAGAAATATTCAATGCGTTAAAAATATCAAATCACTTGCCTTAGATTGTTCTTCAGAATTGATGTTGGTGAATGAAGGTTGCTTCTCTCCTTTCTCTATAGATTTTCTCCCAAGGTTGAAGATGGTGGTTGGAGGTTTCTTTTTGGAACTCTTCAAACTCTCCTATAACTCCCGTAGCCCTCTAACTCACTTAATGCTGATAATGGGCTTAGTGGGTTCCTAAATAATATATAATTAACTCCTAAAATTCGTAGGTTTTAATTCCCATATTTTTAAAATTACCAAAATACCCCTCTAGGTTGCCGGTATGGCCCAAAAATGCCCCGGAACCCAAACTAAACCCCCGGCTAGTGTTTTTTGACTATTTCGATCCTTTCGGACACGTTAGTGCACTCAAAATGACCATTCGGTTGATAAAAATAAAATTCACTTTTTAATTCAAATAATTACATTTCTGACGCGACTGACACGCGCGTCCCAACTAAATTTCCCAAATTGTCGTATTGCTGTCTCGTGAGAATTTAAATATTTTCAATATTCATATATTACCATATGTACGCATCATAATCAAATTCCAACTCACATCTCGCTAGTATTTATATCCGTATTAATTTCCAATTAATTCTCATTTAATTTAATTAATCCCATAATAAAAAAAATCAATAGATATACGGGGTATTACATGCTTCCCCCCTAATAACAGAATTTCGTCCCAAAATTTGGAACTAAAGAGTACCTGGTAAAAACAACTCTGGATAACGTTCGCGCATCTCCTCCTCGCGCTCCCATGTGGACTCCTCGGCATTATGATGCCGCCACTGAACACGTACTAACGGTACTATCTTCGACCTCAGTTTCCGCTCGCTGTGGTCCGGAATAGCAATCGGCCCCTCCTCGTAGGAACTATTGGGCTGGAGGTCGATGTCCTCCAAAGCAATGTGAGTATGGGCCAAATCATCCCTAAGATATTTCCTTAGCGAGGAAATATAGAACACATCATGAATCCTATGCAAGTGCTCCGGTAACCCAAGTCTATACGCAACTGGACCAATCCGCTCGATGATAGGAAATGGCCCCACATATCTCGGTGTCAGTTCCCCCTTCTTCCCAAAATGCATGATCCCCTTCATAGGAAATACTCTGAGTAAAACCTGGTCCCCCACTTTGAATTCTCTGAAGAACCTCTTGTTATCGGCATAGCTCTTCTGTCGGTCCTGAGCTACCCGAATGCGACTCTGTATCATCTTTATCCTTGCCGAAGTATCCTGAATCACTTTCGGCCCAAGGAGTTTATTATCCCCCACTTCTAACCAACATGCTGGGGAACGACAAGGTCTACCATACAACACCTCAAATGGAGCCATACCAATGGTGAACTGATAGGAGTTATTATAAGCAAACTCCACCAGTGGAAGGTACTGCTCCCATCCACCCCCAAAATCTAGGATGCACATACGCAACATGTCCTCCAACATCTGATTTGTTCGCTCGGTCTGCCCATCGGTCTACGGGTGATAATCTGTACTCAACCGCAATTCAGTGCCCATAGCCCCCTGGAAACTCTCCCAAAACCGTGAAACAAATATCTTATCTCGGTCAGACACGATATTTAGAGGCACACCATGAAGTCTCACTATTTCCGCAATGAAAATCTGGGCATACTGTCCCGTAGTGTAATCTGTCCTCACGGGTAGAAAATGAGCAACTTTGGTCAATCGGTCCACAATTACCCAAATGGAGTCGTGACCCCTCTGTGACGTAAGTAACCTCGTGATAAAGTCCATGGATATGCTCTCCCATATCCACGTCGGAACCTCTAATGGTTGTAGAAGTCTTGTCGGTCTCTGATGATCCACCTTTACCAGCTGACAAGTGGCGCATTTAGAAACAAACACAGCAATATCTCTCTTCATCCCGCTCCACCAATACTGACGTCTCATGTCTGGGTACATCTTATCCCCACCAGGGTGTACCGCGAACCGTGAGCCGTGCGACTCTGTCATCACCTCGTGTCGCAAGTCTTCCCCTTTCGAAACGACCAGTCTCCCATTGAAGCGTAATCCCCCGTCTGAGCTAACGGTATAGGACTCAGCTCCCTCTGCTAGTAATCGAACTATCTGCTCCTGACAGAACGAGTCATTTGCCTGGGCCTTTACCACTCTCGTAGCAATCCGAGGTGTAATCGTCATCACAGACATGAACGATCGGTCCACTGCATCCTGGTGTCCCAACTCCTTCCACTTAGCTTTCCACACCTCGGACACCTCATTTACTGGCCTACGGCTCAGCGCGTCTGCTACCACGTTAGCCTTCCCTGGGTGATATTGGATATCAAACTGATAATCCTTCACAAACTCAAGCCACCGTCTTTGACGCATATTCAACTCCTTCTGCGTGAAGACGTACTGTAGAGACTTGTGATCCGTGAACAACCGAAACTTCTCCCCCGGGAGGTAATGTCTCCAAATCCGAAGGGCAAATACAAATGCCGCTAACTCCAAGTCATGGGTGGGGTAATTCTTCTCGTGAGGCTTAAGCTTACGGGAAGCATATACTATGGCCTGACTCTCCTGCTACAATACACCTCCAAGTCCTTGTAAGGACACATCGGTGTAGACTAGATACTCAACTCCCGGTCTCGGCAATGCTAACACAGGTGCTGAGGTCAACTTGTCCTTCAACTCATCGAATGCCAACTGACAGGCATCGCTCCAGATGAATGGCACACCCTTACGAGTCAAATGTGTCAAAGGACCCGCTATCTTTGAGAAACCCCGAATAAACCTCCTGTAGTATCCTGCTAGGCCCAAGAAACTATGGATTTCAGTCGATGTCGTGGGCTGTCCCCACTCCCTCACCGCGGATACCTTCCCTGGATCAACAGATATCTCCCGGTCTGAAATGATATGCCCCAAAAACTTAACCTCCTTCAGCCAAAACCCACACTTCTCATACTTTGCATAAAGCTCGTTCTGACGTAGCGTCTGCAAAACCTGACTCAAATGCTCGGCGTGCTCCTCTTCTGTCTGGGAGTAAACCAGAATGTCATCAATGAAGACAATGGCGAACTGGTCTAGGAATTCTCTGAACACCCTATTCATCAAGTCCATAAACACGGCTAGAGCGTTGGTCAAGACAAAAGTCATAACCCGAAACTCGTAGGAACCATATCTCGTTAAGAAAGCAGTCTTCGAGACGTCCTGTTCCCTGATACGCAACTGATGGTATCCCGGTCGTAAATCAATCTTTGAGAAGAAGTAAGCTCCCCTCAACTAGTCAAATAAGTCATCGATTCTGGGCAATAGTTACTTATTCCGTATCGTGACTTTATTCAACTCTCGGTAATCTACACATAACCTCAACGTTCCATCCCTCTTCTTTACGAACAACACAGGGGCACCCCACGGCAAAGTACTCCTCCGGATAAACCCCTGACCCAATAATTGTTCTATCTGATCTCGTAGCTCTCTCATCTCTGCTGGAGCCATACGGTAAGGTGCGCGGGCAATAGGCCGAGTGCCAGGCATCAAATCGATCACAAAATTTATCTCTCTACTCGGAGGTAGTCCAGGTATATCCTGAAATACATCAGCGAACTCACTAACAACGGGTATCGAATCGAGTGGTATCACCACTTCCTTAGAGGTCTCCTCCTCTATATAGTACAAATGAGTGGACGATCCTCCCTCAGGACGAGGCATCGCCACTAAAAACACCTCCTGCCCGGGAATGGCAAAGATAATACTCCTACTAAAACAGTCAAGCATGGCTCGGTACGCAACTAGCCAAACCATACCAACAATGGCATCATACTCAGTCATCTCTAACACTAACATATCTGCGGGTAAAGTAAACCTCCCAATCTCTATACCCACACCTCTACAAATAAGCGAAATCACGGAACCTCTACTCAACGGTGAATCTACACAAGTAACCGTGCTCTCGGCGGTGTCTAACAACCCAATGGTGCGTGCAAATCTCATGAAAATGAAACAATGTGTGGCCCCTGTATCAAATAAAATACGCCCCATAGTCCCCTGGATAGAGAACATACCCTCAATGGCCGGTGGATCCTGTGGGGCTGCGGCATGCTGGAGCTGATACACTCTCCCATACTGGAGCTGTCCCTGCTGAACTGGGACTGCTGGAATGGGTGGTAGTGCTGCCATCTGTGGTGGTGCTGGGAGGGCAGCGGGAAACATAGGCCTCTGTGGCTTGTGTCGAGCACCCTGTTGCTGTTGCGATGGGGATCTGCCCCTGTCAGGATAATCCTGGCGTTTGTGGTCAGTCTTGCCACAAACAAAACACTTACCCGGGAAGTTTCCCCCTCGCTGTCCCTGCTGCCCTCGGCCCTGGTGGCCGTTACCATTCCTCCCCTGGCCATGCTGGCCCTGCTGAAACTGCTGTTGCTGACCATTCTGACCCTGCTGGACCTGATGGCCATTCTGAACCTGATGGCCCTGTCTGAAACCTCCCTGACCACTCCTAAAACCTCCAGATCGGAACCTCTTATGATCCCCCTATTGGGAACCGTGATAACCCTGAATGTGTTGTCCCTGAGCAGATTCTTCCCCGCTGGCACCATTTCCCCAGGTCCTACCCTGATGGCTGGACTCTCCTGATCTCTTGCTCTCAGACATGTGGAAGAGATGAGCCTGGCAATGAAGTAGTGCAGCATTAACTAGGGGCGGCCATAGGCCCGAGGCCCGCCAAGCCCGCCCAATAAAAAAATAGGGCTTGGGTAAGGTGAATAGGCCCGCAAAGCGGGCTTGGCAAAATTTTATAGGCCAGATTTTTTTCCGAGCGGGCTTGGGCATGAGTTCTTAAGCCCGATAAGGCCCGGCCCGGCCCGAGGCCCGAAATATATATATATATATATGGGGGGGAACTTTTATAAATATAAAAACGTATACCAAGTCTTTCCATGTAGAGCGGGAAACTTTATATATGAACTTTGTAATATATGGAGTCTAAATTGATTTTTAATTAAAAAAATTAGTTTTTAAATAAAAAATAGGTATTTTAATTTTAAAAAATATTTTAATTAACATAATAAGGCCCGATCGGGCGGGCCTGGGTAAAGAGCTTTCAAATCTGGGCGGGCTTGGGATTACACAATAAGGCCCGATCTGGGCCCGAGCGGGCTTGGGATAGCACTTAATTTTTCAAGCCCGGCCCGAGCCCGACCGGGCCTGCCCAGGGCCGGCCCACGGCCACCCCTAGCGTTAACCACATCAGAATAAGTGGTTAATGAGAGATTACCCAACAAGTGCTGACGGATCCTCCAAGTCAACCCATCCATAAACTTCTGAATCTTCTTCTCCTCAGTCGGAATCTCATCCGGAACAATGTTCAAGAGATTAGTAAATTCGGTCTCATACTCGGCTACGATCCTCCCCTCCTGCTTGAGGTTCATCAATTTCCTCCTCATTTTAGTGTGACCAGCTGACGAAAAATATTTGCGGTCGAACCGCACCCAGAACTCCTGAATAGAAAGGGCGTCCCTCTCCTCTGCGGTGGTAATGGACTCCCACCACTGCAATGCAGATCCTACTAGCTTGAAAGTAGCCAGTATCTGCTTCTAAACATCTGTGCACTCGTACATCCTTAAGTGCCTCTGAATGTCCTTCCTCCACTAACTGGATAGCACAACATCGGAGCTACCTGCAAACTCCGGAGGGTGTGCTTTCTGAAAAGCATCACGGACGCGTTCCCAAGCAGACTGGAATGAATGAGCCTGAACTAGGGCAACTACCGGCGCCTGGGGTGGTGCCTGCTGTACAACGGCTAGGGCAGTATTTACCGCTTGGGCTACAATAGCTGCAACCTCTGCGGCATTCATAGTGCCCTGAACTGGTGCAGGCTGTGGCTCTGGCTGTGCATCCCTAAGAACTCGTTGCGCACGTCGTGGAGGCATCTGAAATGAGAGTAAAGTTTTATAAGTTCGCATTTATTATCTCAAAATAGCTTAAGAGCGAAGCACACACAAAAGAATACAACAGTCCTAAAATATAGGGCTCTACATCAAAGAAATCTCAGCGGAAACATAACAAGCCGTACAGATCCTAAGGACACTAGAACCTGATGCTCTGATACCACCTGTGACACCCCGAGTAATTAAATACCGGGTAACTACTCCTTTATTAAATTAATACAAAATGGCAAGTTGGCTCAGTTCATAACATCACTGTCGCAAACGTTTTAACAATTACTAGCCACCTATTATTTAAAAAGTGAGTTGTCCATTTTAATTAAATCCAGTTAACATGCAATAAATGAATTATGAAAAGTTAACATAACCAACACAACATAGTCACAATAGAATAACCATCCAATAATAATGAGTCTGGAGGAAAACTCCTCACAACAATCCGAATACCGAAATAAATAAATGCAAAGTCTGCATCACTAAAATTAATTACAACCCAAAGTCTGAAATAACTGAATAAGTAAGATGTCTCTAAAAGGAATGGGGGACATGCCCAATAAATGATAAAAACTGATAATGGAGTCAAGATCGGAAATGGAGGCGTCTACTCTCAAGGTCCTGTAACTTCCATAGCAGCTACAGCACGTCACCTGAATAGAACTCCTATGCATGGTGTCCTTGTGGCAGGGCACCTAAAAGTTTTTTACAAAAATAGATTTGAAAGTAAACGGGTCAGAGCCCGATTTTGAAAATAATTTAAAATTTTGCAAGTGTTTAATATAATTAAACAGTGAATATAATGTACATGATAGTGTGTGCACTCACATGAGTTCCTCACCTCTCAACTAGTTGTGCACTCCTATCGTACCCGTACCCATTCTAGTTATTTCCATATCTAACTAGTCCGTTACAAAATCTAACATTACTATACGATATCCAATTTAAATTCAAAACATCTGCTATTTCAGAGTGTTATGCCTTGCTACACAGTTTCCCATATTAGTACTACTAATTACTAGAGATCTTTCATTTTCACTTTACAAACCGTTGCTATTATTGATACTCATAATTATTCAAGATAATTCATTTCAATTAACAGTATATTATTCTCATCATAAATATACAATATTGGCACCCCGAGGCTAACCTGCGGTGCACGCATACTCTGTTACCCAATCCTGGTACATCACGTACAAAAGGACCACGTATTCCGAATCTCTCAGGAATCGTTTCATTAAACAACAATCACAAACAATGGACGCGAACATAGTTCACATCACATGGGTCACGCACATACCTACGCTCCCATGATCAGCAGACTTATTAACTTCTCAATAAGTCCTTCTCTGACCTATGTCCTCGAGGTACCAATCTAAATCCCCCCGTAGGCACAAGAAGATTAGATAGCCCTGATCGAACGCCGACCTCCCATGATAGCAAGTACGGTAGGTATGTTATACACAGATAACTACATATACTAAGCATTCGCACATCTTAGATATCACAATATTTTATTAGTGGTATACTTCTCGTTCTTGTACCAACATTTAGTATTATACAACTCACAAGTCCCCGGTGTATATGTATTTAAGTTATTAACTCTTCTTACGTCATGATTAGTTATACACTTCCCAATCCACAAATGTCATCCGGTTTACTACAAGATTCTAAGTTTTACTCTTCAATGTACCCCAATCTCCCAACTATACCCACTAGTTAATAAGGGAAGGTTACCTCAACATTTAAATAAGTCTACGGGATACTAGAAATAAATTCAGGCCAAAAAGGCCATTCTGTCAACTCATTAGAAATCTCGTTCGAACGAGTGTCGTTCGAACGAAATGGCTTCGAACGAACTACCAACTCGTTAGAAGGGATACTGTCATCTCGTTAGAAGTTCGTTCGAACGAGGTCGTTCGAACGACCTGGGCAGGTCTTCTAACGAGATGGTTGTTTCAGCCCAGAAATTTCCAAGTCCGTTTTTCTCGATTCTTCTCTTCTCTAAATCCACCCTAAGTCCATACAATTTATGTTTTGACGTATATAAACCATTTCTAATCATCCTAGATCATCTCTTAACATATTTTAGGGGTCAAATCTTACAAATCATCATGGAATTAATGTAAATCTCCAAATATTCCCCAAACCCTATGAACATTAACCCATAATTTTTATTATGCCCAATTACTCATCAAAAATCCATTTTTAAATCATCATATACAACTCTTCGAATATTAAATCAGTCCATTATCATTCTACATGCAAATCCTAACCCAAATTCAAAGTTTCTCCAACAATTTCATTGGTTTTCTTCAAAACTTTCAAGATAAGAAAAATTCCTACACTAAACATGGAAGAAATATTCAATGCATTAAAAATATCAAATCACTTGCCTTAGATTGTTCTTCAGAATTGATGTTGGTGAATGAAGGTTGCTTCTCTCCTTTCTCTACAGATTTTCTCCCAAGGTTGAAGATGGTGG
Organism: Sambucus nigra; assembly: GCA_949130495.1. Classification (NCBI taxonomy): domain Eukaryota; kingdom Viridiplantae; phylum Streptophyta; class Magnoliopsida; order Dipsacales; family Adoxaceae; genus Sambucus; species Sambucus nigra. Next base: position 284,203,241 of record OX422214.1, on the reverse strand, counting down.
TTGGAGGTTTCTTTTTGGAACTCTTCAAACTCTCCTATAACTCCCGTAGCCCTCTAACTCACTTAATTATGATAATGGGCTTAGTGGGTTCCTAAATAATATATAATTAACTCCTAAAATTCGTAGGTTTTAATTCCCATATTTTTAAAATTAACAAAATACCCCTCTAGGTTGCCGGTATGGCCCAAAGATGCCCCGGGACCCAAACTAAACCCCCGGCTAGTGTTTTTTGACTATTTAGACCCTTCCGGACACGTTGGTGCACTCAAAATGACCATTCGGTTGATAAAAATAAAATTCACTTTTTAATTCAAATAATTACATTTCTGACGCGACTAACACGCGCGTCCCAACTAAATTTTCCAAATTATCGTATTGCTATCTCGTGACAATTTAAATATTTTCAATATTCATATATTACCATATGTACGCATCATAATCAAATACCAACTCACATCTCGCTAGTATTTATATCTAGATTAATTTCCAATTAATTCTCATTTAATTTAATTAATCCCATAATAAAAAAATCAATAAAAATACGGGGTATTACAGTAACTGAATATAGTCCAACATAATTAATTACATCCATTAATTAATAATAATATGCGCACAAATAAATTATTTAATATACAAAACACAATTACGTCATAGATTATGAACATTTAATCATCATTTATATATTCAATAGTTATCACCAATTCTCTCAAGTAATAATTCATTTCCATTATTAATTACATCTTCCAACTAATATAAATAATTAATTAAATAAATTCTAGTAAAATACGGGGTATTACATTCTTCCCCCTATAAAGGAATTATATCCTCAAATTCGATATGAATATGACTAGAATAATTCTGGATACTTCTCTCACATTTCATCCTCCCTTTCCCTTGTCATTTCATCCGCACTGGACACGCACTAAAGGGACCATCTTGGAATGAAGTATCCGCTCTCTACAATCTAAGATAGCAACCGACTTCGCCTCGTAACTCACATATGGTCGAGGCTTTATCTCATTAAGATCAATATGTTGGTAAGCTATCACGTCTCTAAGGAATCTCTGTAGCGTCGAGAAATGAAAAACATCATTGATCCTCTGCAAATGATCTGGCAAGGATAAATGGTATGCAACTAGTCCGATCTTCTCAATAATGGTAAATGGACCCACATACCGGGGAGTCAACTTCTCATTCTTTTCTAATCAGATAACTCCGTCATGGGAGACACCCTAAGTAGCACATGATCCCTAACCTCGAAGTCTAGGTATTTCCTCTATGCATCCACGTGACTCATTTTCCGATCCTGGGCAATCCAAATCCTATCTTTGATCACCTTCACCTTCTCCGAGGTGTCCTAAATGAACTCTGGTCTGATAATCTTCTTGTCCCCCACCTCTAACCAACAAGTGGCAAACGACATGTTCTCTCATACGATGCCTCAAAAGACATCATGGCAATCGTCCTTATTGTTGTAGGAAAACTCTACCAATGGAAAATATTGCTCTGAACTTCCTTTAAAGTATAAGATACACATATGCAACATATCCTCTAACATCTGATTCACCCGCTTTGTTTGACCATCTATTTGTGGGTGATACGAGATACTCAACCTCAACTCCATCCCGGTACCAGCTGGAAACTCCTCCAAATGTGAGACACAAATGCCTTGTCCCTATCTGAAAAAATATTAGGTGGTACACCATGTAGCTTCACAATCTCTGTAAGGAAGATCTTGCCGTACTACACCGAAGTATAATCTCTCCAAACTGGCAAGAAGTGATCCACCTTTGTCAAACGGTCCACGGTCACTACTTTAGTGCAACAAAGGATACTTTATGCACTAAGTGATCACTACTTTAGTGCAACAAAAATGGTTAACAAGTATGTTAAGACTTGATAATGACATAAAATATAAGAATGGGGTATACAATCATGTAGTTAATGCATTGTATAGACAATATGAGGTAAAGAGTCAATGCCAAGCCATTTATGTTGAATAATTGAATGGATGAAGGAACGTTGGAACAATTATGAGGATGATGTTGTATATCAGGAGTTGATAGCCCGATTAGTACTCACAAAAGCTAGTCTTAATGAATAATATTTTCAACGAGGAATTTTAAGAAGAATGTGTAAGATTTGGGTGGGAAGCAAGGGTGAATTAAGGAAGTAAATCTTTTAGGCCTTGCACGATTCTGCAGTGATAAAACATTCATAAATAGAGGCCACTTACCACAAACAATGTTGAATTTATATTGGCATGTGATGAAAAAAATCATCAATTAGGTGAGTACTTGTTACATGTGTCAAAAATAAGACATAACATGTATCTTATCTTGGCCTTTTACAGCCTCTGCCAATGCCATCTTTGGCTTGGGCCCATATAGCTATGGATTTCATCAAAAGGTTACCAAACTCTAAAGGATTTAGGGTAGTAATGGATCATTTCACTAAGTACGCACATTTCTTACCTGACAAACACCCTTGTACTACCGTTATTGTGACTCACATGTTCTTTGATCAGATATACAAGCTATAAGGAGTTCATAGTTCTATTATGTCTCACAGATAAAATGATAACTAGTCACTTTTGGCCAGAGTTAATTAAGTTAATTGTCATTAAATACTAATAGTGATTATATGAATAGGAGCAACTTCTATGCTTGTTTTAAGAATTTATATTACATTGGAGATATGGATTATGCAAAACAATGCTAATTTTAATAAGGGTATTTTTATTCGTACCTCCCTTATCTTTCTACAGAATCCAATTCTACAACGTGGAGTTTAAAAGTGTGTTGAGTGTAAAAAGACTACAGTACGTATTTTTTCAAGAGGTTCATCCTAATTATTTTGTATACCTCATCTCTTCGGTGAATTAAAAGTGTTTCAACCCGTTTACGTGGGTTTAATTATTCAGTTCAGCTTTATGTTCTGAACTATAAAGTCAATGAGGACGTTTTTAACTATAATAAATATAATACTAATATTGTCTTTGTTAGCTTGAAAAAAAAAACATGTTTAGAGATAGGTGGAATCCTTCGAAAGTTACCCCCTTTAAAATAAATACTAATGAATCAAGTAATAATTTTAACAACTCAACGGGCATTGGTGGGGGTCCTTAGAGATGAGAGGGGAAATTTTATTTGGGTTTATACTAAAAATATCGGATCTAATACTAATGATATCGCTGAAATTTGAGCAATAAGAGAGGGTCTATATCTTGCTAGTACAAGAGATATATGTAATATACATGTGAAAACGGATTCTATGTCGATGTTTCTAACTGTTTTGTAGGGTCCATTGTTCCAGCCTCCACGAGAAGTAGTTGCTTTAGGATTGCCTTAGGGAGGTGGGCAAAATCCAAAATGTGTTGATCTCCTTTTGTTATCGAGAAGCTAATTCAGTATTAGATATTTTGGCAAAAACTAAAAAAGCATGTAAATATACGGACAGCCTTTTTGCAACACCTCCTAGGTTCAACCACAAACCTAATTTGGATGATATATTTTATAATTTGTTTTGTAGGTTAATGGACAAACCTTTAATTTCTAACATTTTCTTAGTTTAATAAAGCACATCTTCATGTGTTAAAAAACCATATAATGTTCATGATGACATAATGTAGACCCAAGTAATGTAGCGGGTGATTTAAGTGCAGTAGAGCGATGGTGCAATTCTTTATTTTAAACTATCTTAAATATTACTCCCTTCAAAGCTTTATATGGGTAGCACTCCACACCACCACCAATTAAAAATGATTGTAATAAGCTCTACATATAGAAGATCTTTCTATTGTAGAAAGTATGGAGGGAATCAAATACAAAATTCTTTTCACAATTTCTATTCGATTCTTTCACTTTCTTAGCAATCAAACACATCACAACTCTTCCAGTTGTGACACAGTGCTGAAATTTTCAAACTCAAATTGATTTCTAAATTTCACAAATCCCCATCAAGCTCATGCCTCTTCCACTATAAATTAGAACTAACAAATTAAACATCATAAAGTATCCCCCATAATTTCTAACATTTCCTTAGTTTAATAAAGCACATCTTCATGTGTTAAAAAACCATATAATGTTCTTGATGACATAATGTAGACCCAAGTGATGTAGCGGGTGATTTAAGTGCAGCAGAGCGATGGTGCAATTCTTTATTTTAAACTATCTTAAATATTACTCCTTTCAAAGCTTTATATGGGTAGCACCCCCATCACCACCACCAATTAAAAATGATTGTAATAAGCTCTATATATAGAAGAGTTTTCTGTTGTAGAAAGTATGAAGGGAATAAAATACAAAATTCTTTTCACAATTTCTATTCGATTCTTTCACTTTCTCAGCAATCAAACACATCACAACTCTTTCAGTTGTGACACAACGCTGAAATTTTCAAACTCAAATTGATTTCTAAATTTCACAAATCCCCATCAAGCTCATGCCTCTTCCCCTATAAATTATCACTGACAAATTAAACACCAGACACGCAGGTGCGGATCCAGAAACATTTGTTAAGGTGGGTGAAGGGTCCAAAAAAATAACTATAATAGCAAAAACCATTCAACTAATATAAGAAAAAATATTATACGAAAACGATGTTCAAAATTTAATCAGAATAACACCACAAGAGGGGTTGTTATAATCTACATATAAATTATCGACAAAAAAACTATAATAGATAAAACCATTAAACTAGCTCCTTCCCAATGTCATGGGGATATACTTTAACTACTCTTTCGTGCATAACTTAACACTACAATAATTTATGGGTTACTAATTAAGCCGAGAAATCTATTAAAGTTATAACACAAGTGCTAGAGAATGGACACAAATGGAGCAAGTTGAACACAAAGGAACATACTACAATGTCTGGTTTGGATGGTTTGGCCAAATGACTTCCCCACCTATTTGTAGGCATCCACCTCCTCAATGGATGGTGGAGATCAAAAGACATGAGTAGTCTGGATTAATTCTCCATAATGGTCACACGTCCTTGTAGGAACATTTTAGAACACTACATACTTTTTATAATTCTTGATTATTCCATTCATTACAAGTAAACTCTAGATTATTCTAGCAAATCCTACAATATTTCATAACATATTACACAATAGTAGATAATATACAAGGAAAATCCAGAATGTTATGGAGAATTATAGTGTAGGTATAGAGCCTTTAAGGAAGAAAATGTAGAAAATACATGGTACGTGACATCAAGATCATAATCATCTTCATCACTCGTAGGGGAGAAAATGTCGAGACATTTCTTTTATAGTACCTACACAACTAAAAAATATAATGAAAGATAATAAACCTAAACATTTAATAAATTAGCATTTAAAATAACCCTACTATTTAATATTAATATTTTATAAAATCTAAATTTGAAATTTTCGCATTTAATAAATCCACATTTTACAAACCTTTGTATTAAAAACAAATTCGCACATTTTTAACATTCATTTTCAAAACTTATAACATATCAAAAGCAAGTTGTGATTTTAACATACATGCAAACAATTAATCAAAACTAAACTAACCTTGAGCATGAGCTAGGAAAACCAATACTTTATCTATCTCTTTAGTCGAATGAACAAGAGCAAGTAGGAGATGAAGTTAAGTTGTTCGGTCATTCAACAGTGGGTTCTCTCAATATCTCTACAAGCTTCTTTTATTTGTTTTGGTGTTAGACATTTTGGGAGAGTTATGGGTGGTGAACTGATAGATACGGTGCAGATACCATGTTATCCATATCTGTATACCTATCCTTATCGGCTTGGATAGAAAAATAATTATCGGTATTTGTGACCTCTCGGATTTTCGGGATTCGGATATTATCATAATTTGTTTACATTGTTTATCCATCTTAATTAACACTGGTTTTGAAATTAACTAAAATTCATATTGAATAAAAATTAGAAGATCGAAGTCCAAGATAATTTTGCTATAACTAACTAAAAAGTGACAATATAAACTCTTCAGAGAATGTTTGAAATCAAGTACTGACCTTTAATGTTCATGTAGGGCGCTTGGAGGTAATCTCTGAATTATCGAGAGCTTCCCCAATTAATAGAAGAGACTCAAGAGAAGGAAGCAGTATTGAAGACAGCAAGACAGCTTAGAGAGGCAGTTCGGCGGGGTAACTCATCAAGGAATCTCAGTGATACAACTCAGCGAGTAAACTGACCGAGAGAGCTCATTTTCATCTTCCGTTCTTACTTAGTCAAATTGCATTTGTTAAATACATTTGTTTTAATGTTGTAATGATTGTAATATAAAGTGTGAGGTCAAACGGTACTCGCAAGAGCCCAGGACTGGCTAGGCTTAGGAGAACTTACATGCTCTATCGAATGACCTCGTCTTGGGAACTTCAGAGGGATTTGGTTTGGAGGATTAATAAGTGAGGCAGCTTTAAGGCTTATCTTGACCATATTAGATACACCTGGTAAAACACCGAGAGACCTTTCACCGTGAAATCTTGTACGGAGTAGCCTTGAGTTCCATCGTATATTGAGTTTTGAGCCAACCAGTCCTCTATTGAATGTCACATCTACTGTAGGTGATGTCATTAGCCATCTAAACACTGTTCAATTCGTAGTTGAGTAAACCACTGTGGTATTGGGGTTGTTAGACAGTTTGGGTAGCCACCTATGTTGTGATAGTCCTCTAATGCACAGTGGTTGGGCAAAAAGCATGTCTTGAGATTTAATGTTTATGACGTAGAGATGAATGGCCCATCATGTATTTAATGTTTGTGACGTAAAGTATGAGGGATGTCTTTCACAGTTGTGAAGGACTGAGGCGTCTCAGAAATGGTGTGAGGCTATTTAATGGCCTCAACTACCTCTGAGGAAGGGGGTTCCTTCTAGAGAATTTATTGCTAGAGAGAGAATATATCAGGGAGGAGTTATTGCAAACAAGAGGGTTTACTCACCCGTCATTGTCATTTATTGTGAATCTTTTAATAACTAACCAGAGATTCTTCAGAGTTTGTTGGTGTGTTGGCTGCGTGCAAGGTGTATCTAGAGTGCTTACTTCTCTCTTCCTTTGAATGAGTTACTTCGGAGTTTCCTTTACTATTATTTAAGTTATACACGAGAGATATGAGAGTTCAATTTAAGTGATTATTAAATTGTGGTTTTATGTTTATCATGTGATCATCAAGGTATTCAGGTTAAGTGTTGTCACTATACCTATAGGGGTTACACCTCCATTTATACTTGAACAACCCTTTTACAACTCTTATTCATGAATAATGTTCTCTTTTCCTCTTATTGAATAATCCATAGCTCCTCAACATGCATTTCTCCTTTGTTAAAAAAGGAAGATACACACCAAAATTCTTAACTTTATGCACCTATGCTACTTTGTGATCACCAATAAACATGTAACTGAATTTTTTCAAAGTATTGTTATGAGTGGTAGTGGGCAACCTAACATGTAATTGAATTTTTTCTTTCCTCTTCCAATTGGAAAACCCTTCTATAAAAAATGCATCACAACCACCCACATGCTCCTTACCAACCACATTGAAAAGATAACAACAAAAATAATATGCGACCTCTTTGTGGACACTATATTCTAACCAAGTTGAGTGTTCATCAAAGCAAGAAAGATTAAATCGCTTTAACCCTCCTTGATCTCTTTGAAGAAATTTATGATCACGAGGTTTACAAGACCAGGCATTTTTTTGAAGTACCTAAACATAACTAGAAGAAAATAAATAAAAGCAAGATCAGATTTTTACACCAAAAAAATAACAAAGCAAAGTTAGATTTAAACATACAAATAATTAAATTAAAGCAATATCAAATTTTTGCCCAAAAAAACAAAACAATAGTTCAAATTCTTACACCAAAAAAATAAATAAAAGAAAGATCATATTTTTACCCAAAAAAATCAAAACAAGATTTTAACATACAAAACAATTAAATCAAAGCCAAGCAAGTTCAAATTTGTACACACGAAAAAAAATCAAGTTCAGATTTTTATACAAAAATAAAATAAAATAAAATAAAGGCACGATGAGATTTTTACAAAAAAAATATATAAAGCAAACTCAAATTTTAACATTCAAATAATTAAATCAAAGCAAGTCCATATTTTCACACTGAAAAAAAAACAAAGCAAGTTCATATATTTACACAAAAAAAAAGATAAAGGTTTTACACCAAAAAATCAAAGCAAACTGAAATTTTAACATATAAAAAATTATTTCAAATTAAACTAACCTTGGACAAGAACACCACACTACTCTCTCTTTAGGTACTAATTTTGTGATTCTTTCCATCTCCGTCTACAAATGTTAATTTCTCTTCATTTTTATTAGTTATTATTTATGGATAGAAGTAGTAATAGATTTTTATTAAGGTGGCATTTACCTCTTTACCCTACAAAATTTTTACATATTACTAATTTAATTTATAAATTTGCCGTTGAAATTTTTTTTGCCCAAAAGACAAGGTGGGCAGCTGCCCACCATATGTTCTTCTTGCCTCCGCCCATGCAGACATGAGGGAAACATAAAAACGCAGGAAAAAAAGTAGAGAGATTAACAAAATGAGACAACAGGAAAATAAAAATACTTGAAAAAAAAAAAACATGTGAGTGACTACCAAAGTTTTCTTTATCTTCCTCCCTTTCCATTAAATTAAAAAAAGCGCTGTATGAATTACAAGATTACAAACCTACAAAAAATTTATAAGGAAACTAAAACTGTACATAAGAATGAAAAGAAACAGCAACTGAATGGAATGGTGTATTGAAATGATTACCAATCCCCAGATAGAAAAGGGGCGACGATAACTACAGTAGAGAACCATTCCAAAACAATAATAAGGGGGTTAGAAAACAATCAACTGCTGCTTCTCAGACTGATGAAGTCACCGATCCCACGTGGCCTGGAAAATGGGAGGTCTGTGCTTCAACCAATGCACCATCACCTTGTCCAATGGAGACTTGTACAAAACAGCATCTAGCATTGGACTCCCAACGACTTTTGGAGATTCCTCAAATGCCCATATCCTGTCCCCGGGCCACGCTCTCTGAGGCTGTTTCTCCTGGTTAAATTAACACCACAGTTGAGCAAACTAGAGCTAGACTAGAAACTAGAATCTGGGTGATAACGTAAACAATATTCTAAAACAAAATTAGCACATAAATTTACACAAAACAGTTGTCCATTCCAACTACTAGTGTCTGTCTACCATCATCCAACTCATCTTATGTAAAAAAAATTTAATGAACGCAACCCCTCTAAACACCTTTAACACTATGCAAGGCGGTCTTTTACATGGTGCAGAGATATACTTGGGCCATGAGTTGAAGTGGGCACAAAAAACAAAAAAGAAACCGCAAATAACTATTGCCCTTGGACGACACTCTACGCACACCAACAGCTATGGATTTATACCGTTTGATTATTGGGCTACAGTAGGTAATTCAAGGGGCAGTTAGACTCATCGTCAGGTATGGCCAATATGTAGGTGTTGCTACAGTATTGCAGAGAGAGGGGGAAGGGAATTGATAACTTTTAAGTATAAATATTAAAGACAATTTTTGTACTGATAAATTATTAGCATATATTAAAAGATACTAGATTTGTGTTGGATAAATCACATAAATAGTTGGGTTGGGGCTAAGACCCTAATATTATCTGGTTCCATTCATATATAATTAATATCCCTGTAAAGCAAAATATAATGATACAAGTAAAGGTAAAATAAAAATTCAACCCAACCAAAACCCGCAAAAAAACACCCTGCGATCGTGCATCAGTGTTATCACCAATGACACAGGCAATAGATTTGGAATAGTCAACAAGTTAGTTTCACCTAAATCAGTGGTTCAACGGCCGAATCCTTAACATTCAATCTTATTCCTATTTACTGTCTCACTGGCCAAAGAGTTAGTAGTGGATCCAAAACCTTGAGAGGGTGAATTAGGTCACTAAGATCCATACTACGAGAGAAGAATATATAAGCACGTTTAATCTCATTTAGTCAAGGCTGCTCATTCCTAGAGGAGGTCAGGAGGTTGGTAGATAAAAAAATACTAGCCCGTTGAAGAGCTACCTCTTGGCTTGTTAGGTGGGATGGACTTGCCTTGAATCAGATAAATAACTACTAAGATAATAAAACAGTTAAAAAGTATAAAATATAATCAAATAAAACTCACCATCCTTGCGAGCATAAATTTCAAAGTCCTTGGACCATAGACACGCTGTCGAGATGGCTTCTGGACTTTGGCATAAAAGGAACCGAATTCGGGTAAAGACAAGCAACCCCTGCTTGCTCTAGCTAGGCTACAATCTGGCTCAGCATTAGTTTGGTTATGCCAATAAATCAACTGCCCTAAACAATAATTCTCACCATATGTCTTGCAATACTTGTGGAAACCTGACCCCAACTTCTCCGTGAACTTGGGGCCCAGGTCAAGTGGACTGATATGAACAGGTGGGGAAGTTATAGCTTCGTATTTCTGCATGAAACCATTATTTATGAAAAAATCAGAAGGACGAGTATTCTCCACGACTAGACATGACATCAAGACTTACCCGTATTCTAAAAAAGCACTTTGTATAAGCATATATGTGGATCAAGTCAGCAGCTGCATCGTGCCGACACTTGTAATTACAAGGAAGTTTCCGGACCTCATCCCTCAACCTAAAATACAAGTCCAGATCTATAAATATCTTATATTTTTAACAAGGCTCGCATGCAAATGATTAAATGTATGTGCCGCTCACCATAATAAAGATTTCTGAAGCTCCCTCTGGGTGTCACCAGAAACAGATGGATCATGAGCACGAATATTGGACTTGAGTTCATTAAGAATGCTATCTCCCATATGAGGCGCCATGCACTGAATAAGTTCCTCAACAAGTGATCCCTCTCCTTTCCAGATGAAGGTAACTGTTTCTTCAGGACTAAGCCTCTCCATTGGAGGGGGAGCCTTCTTTGGATCTATAAAAACGCGTCTCATCACATACCTCACCTGTAAAATGTTAAAAAAAATACTATTAAGCTATGAATTCTCTTGTTCTCTTGAAGAAACAAAATCAGAGGCCTGGACTCCCAAAACTTGTTGAGCATAAAATACATGGATGTGTTTATGTAACAATAAGTTCAACTCGATATCAACAGGTATAGAGAAATTATTTTAATATATATTAATTTCCATCTCAATGGCGACGCTAGGGAATATCCTAAGCCCTTATATTCTAATTATAGTAACAGGAAATTTTTCAGTTCTGAGGATCGCCACTCTGGGCCCAATCCACATTGGAACGTGGGTCGTGTCCCAGCATTGAGCATAGACAAGCAGATTTAAGGGTCCGAGTGGTCAATAGGACAGATGGATCCGTTCTATAAAAGAAAACAAGTGGAGATATATAAGTCCATTCTTCCATGGTAAATGGAGCTACCTTATCCAGAGTAACAGCCAAATTCTGAAGCCTTTGATTGTAGACACCCTCGGCCTTCAAGAAGAAAAAGCGTACTATCAGCAAGCTTACTCAATGTTAACCCTATAGTGAACAAGCACATCCTACAAATTAACCACATTCACCTGAACCTCAGCATCATTCTTCTCATCATCCTGGCAAATATCTGCAAAATATTTCCTCTTCTCTTCCAAATTATGCCTTAAAATCACCTCCGGAAGCCTAGTTCTTTCGAATTTGATATATCTCACCTTCATCCAAAATGTAAGTATCAGCAAAAAACCGAGATACGATGTAATCTTACAACTCAAATAGTAGAAAGAAAAAGATAAATACCAGCTGAGATGAATATGCAATCAACCAATCAGGCAACCCACCGAGCAAACAACTCCCAAGCCCAGCCCTGCCCAACTCAATATAATCTTCTTCAGATACTGAATTTAATTCACAAGCCTCTAGCATCAAGTGATGACGGTCCAATATTCCATGGCACTCTTTCAGTACCTAGTTGACATCACAATCCATTTTACAGAAACTCATAAACCTCGGCTATTTTTATTTTACTTTATTTTTAAATACCAGAAACTGACAAAAAAAAAACTCAGTCTTCACATTTAAGAAAATGGGAATAAAGTACATACCTTCTGAAAAGAACCTTCACCTGTCAGATTCAGATAACTCCCTCTGCAAACTTGACTGCCACATAAACATACAGATGCTTCATATTCTTCCTTACTCTGCAGCATTTATAAAGAGACATCAATATCAAAACAAATCATTTAATTTAATGATTAATCAAATATCTTTGGGAAAAGGAGGCTTGACAGGTTGAAACACTCACCTCTGTAACAGAGTTATAATCAAATGTCACCTCTTCACCATAACCAATAGGGCGTACAGTGTAAATTCCAATCTGGTAGTGACCATCAACAGCTGTAACTCTGCTCACACACACAAGGGGGAGAAAAGAAAGAAGAAGTGAGCAACAATACAACTCAGTCAGACTATAGATGACCCTAAAGGAGAAGACAAATCCTAACAGAATAAAGTGCATAACATGATTATTACTTTTTTATACAAGTTCATAATATGAAAATAAAACGCAATAAAATGAAATTCGACTTGATGAGTCTTCGTGCTAAATAAATTATCTTCTGTCATCAGCTCTATTAGAAAAGACCACATCTTGAGATATATAAGTAGATAAACTGAGAATCATTTTAGATGGTCTGGATACATCTGCGTAAACCAATAAGTTCTCAAAAAGAAATGGATGATCTTGATCAATTCTGTCTTTAATGACAGTAGTAATGTTAAGGGAAGATTTCCGCATAAGTTATCTTTGATGAAAATAGAAAAGAAATATAATAGCAGGAACCATAGTTGTCAAATCATGTATCGTATATCAAAAGTCATATGTATCGTGTAGCGTATCATAAGATACAGTTCAAAACGTATAAATAAATGTATAGAGAACACAATATAATAAATATTATAGTCTAACGGTAAGACTTTCCCACCCCTTGTGATAAAAGAGTGTCTAATCCCAACATAATCCCAATATTATAAGAATATTAGAATGAAAGACACAGAGTAGGAATACATCAAAAAATGAATTCTCAATTGCATTTTTATTAAGAAAAGAAAAATATGGGCCGATACGTGACAGCTGTTATGGACCAGCTACAATAAAGTGGTAATTGCAATACAACCATTAGAAACATATCTGTTTTCCTAATTTATCGAACCGTGCGATAGTATCAATTATGGCAGGAACATGATTTATGTGGCAAACCCAAGTACAATGTTTTCTTTGAGTTGAGATGAGCATTTACTATTTCTGACCTATTTAAATAGATGCATTCTAAAGCATGCAAAAAAAGTTACCAGTCTTACGTCATATGTTCCAGAGAACATGTCAGAGTCATCTATACAATTAACACAGAAAGTAGAGTATAAATTATTTATGACTGAAGCATATGAAACATACTTAGCCTCACAATTAGGTCTACACGAGTGGCAAATTCGGCTCGCATAGTTTGCCTTGTGCATAGCATCAACAACAACTAAATCATACCCATCGCGATCGCCCTGCCAGATAAGAACACGTAGTTAAGTGAAATGCTTCAACCAGCAAGAAGGGGGAAAAAAAAGCTATAGCAAGCTTGAGTCACAAGTTTCCATTTAGACACCTTTGGCCTCTCAAGATAAATGTTGTAGAACTCTGGTGCTGGATCTTTACTATTTTTTTGCAAAGAACGAATCCCATCTTGCTTCTCGAACCATTTCCAAGCCGGATAAACCTATAGTTCACAAAAAAGTTTCAGGAATATGTAGGCACACTATATATATATGATTTTGAATCAGTAACCTTATAGTTACAGGAAGTAAGCAACAGAATAGAAAAATGTATGATATAAAGTGACTAATTAATTAACATAATGAAATGATTTAGTAGCAAATGAATTAGGTTGACTTTATTAAATCTTTAGGGTCCAATGTGTAGAATCAACCACAATGTTCTAAAAACTTCGTTTCAAGAAGAAATGCACTATACCCTCACCATACACACAAAGCATTATGCAAGTGACGGATTTTTAAAAGTAGTAAAATACAAGCCTTTTCAAGAACAAAATCACGGATATAAAAGACAAACATTCTCAAGATGCACTAGAAACTACTAACTAAGGGGCATTATTTCAAAAAAATTATCTAATATACCAATTCTTTATGCCAAAGCAAAACCACCATAATTTGCCCCAATTATATTTGCAGTTCTTTCTCATATATATATATCTATATAATATGGGACAATGGTGTTATGAATAGTAACTCATGTATGATAAGACATGCATGATAAACATGCATGTCATTTTATGTGTTGCATGCTTGCATGCATACACATGCATGTATGCATGCATACATACATACATTATTATTTTTTTATTAAAATATTTAAAATAATAATAATTTTTTTAAATATTTTTTTTAAAAAATTATTTTTTTATTTTTTTTTAAGTTTTTTTTTCTAAAAAATGACGGGTTATTATGGGCTGGGTTTTATCACGGGGACAAATTTATCACCGTGCCCTCGGGCACGGGCATCCGCTAGTATATATATATATCATCCTGGTGTTGTGTTGTGCACGGTGAAAAGAGCCAGAAATTAAATTGATCAGCATAATGTCACATGTTTATGGCCAAAACATAATAACGATAAGGTTAAACTAATATTCTATATTATCAAGGAAACAAAAATTGATCAAAAATTTACTTCAACAAACAGGGCTCGGCAACCTTACCTCTCCCAAAAACTCTACGACAAAGTCATCATTGCCAAAACCACCTTCTTTGTTGCAAACAACGCCGAGGCCCTGATCAGAAACATTTCAAGACGGTTATAAAAATACATAATCGGAAATAAAGACCGGAAAAGGTCACCACCAAGAACAACAATATTTCACTAACGTAAGTAACATAAATGCATGCATACCTTTCTATAAGCAACATAATTATCCTCAGGCCGACTATCAATGGCGTTCAGGATAAACTGACATAATTTCACAGTCCGTGTATCAAGGTCTTCCACAGCCATTTTTAATATCCCTTCAATAACTGGCCGCAAAGGATACATCATAGGAGTGTTTCCAGTGCCCGCTAAGTTCCTGGCTTGCCTATTCAGCGAACGAAGGAGAACATCCTCAATAAACAGGCGCTTATCCATAAAAGGCCAATCTGATTCATGAGGCATGGAATCAAGAAGAAGATTATGAGTGTAAGGATCTATGCCATAAACTTCTTGTTCTATCACCTCATCTCCAACCAGTTTTCTAGGTTTATAGTCTTTAACTTTAGGAATTTCCATATCAGACTTCTCAGTTCCATTTCTCTGAGCATTGAGCTTCTCGTCATAGTCCTCGGGTAATGAGACCCGCATCTTTCTCTGGACTTCCTCGTGATCTGCTACAATAACATAGTGATCAATCACTTCATATTTCCTAGTAACAGGAGGAACCAGGCTTGCCTTTGTCATCCGAGCACCCCATTCACGGTCATCAGCCTGAGAATCCAATCCATCATCTGCAGTATAGTCTGCATCTCCTCTTGATTCCCTAAGTAAATCCAAGTCACTTTCTGTATCTGATGCAGAACTCTCGCTATCGGTCTGGGTTTCTTCAGAAGACTTGTCAAGGTCACTAGATGTTTCACTTCCAGAGTGCATTGATTTTTTATTCAACTTGGATAAACGCCTTCTGATTTCTCGGTCAGATGCATACTCTCCATGATCAGAACCACCATTAATGGAAGAGGAACCATTACTTCTATTGATGTATTTCCTTTCAGACACTTTACTGAGCTTCTTATACTTTGAAGAAACAGAGCAGAACCCTGGAGGTGAGTTCTCTTTCCAAGTCCTTATCATCTCATCTCTATCTTGTGAAAACTTAGTACTCCCTTCCAAACTCTTACCAAGATGAATAAATAATTTAATGATGCGATTTATGTCACCACTATCACCCCTTTTTTTTGCTCTGTTCACAGAATATATAAAATAGATAGAAGTCACAAGAATGCATATAATTAAGTATATGAATTTATAGTAAATGAAGAAAATAAAGACGTAATGAAAAATACAAAGGTACCATACTAGTATCATTAACAAAAAACACTGCACATATAAATTAAGTGAAGGGCCATCCACAGGTGGTCCCCGCTCCCTTACCCACCCACACCCTCAACATCAGATCAGAACCTCCACATATACATCAGTCCTCAAAGGAAACTGAACTATTTTACCATTAAAGGGTTTTCGATTAACTACCATAAACTAAATACTGGCAAACTCAAAAGGAAAACATAAAAAAAAAAATTAAGGAAGAAGAAGGAAAAAAGTAACTTACTTTCTCGCATCCCTGCACATTTTACTGATGTCCTCTTTGACAGAGCTCAAGCCACGACCAGCATAATAACCATTCTTCATTCTATCCCCAATATCTGCAACCTGATCAGCAAGGAGAAACAGGAGGTAAGCACTCTTTATAACCATGTAAAATAGGACAGATGTGTTTATGCAACATAAAAAAACAAGTGTTCTAGTACCTTTGGCACAAAGAAATCAAAAGTATTCTCCTTCATGATGTCGTTCAGACGTGAAGCAAGAAATTCCTCCATCCTCTTGTACCCATTTATGGATTTCTTGATAGCCAAACGCCTCAAATGGGCACCCCTAGACAGCATGGATGACGATCTTCTAGCATCAAATAGTTTCGAACGTTTGTACAAGCCTCCCCGAAATAAATGATTTGTGTCTCTCTTATCCAAACTTTCTAAATAATCACGCAAACCACTTGAATCATCTGTTTGACTATCAAGACCAGTATATGTTTTAAAAACTGACGAAGTTCGCTCAGTTTTGTGTGTAAGACTCTTTGTTTTTGAATGTGAACCCCAGTTCTTGACCCATCGGATGTTGGGAAATTTACAAGTCAAGTCTTCAAACTGGCTGCAACCTCTAATATCTATAGACAATAAACAAGGGAGCAACCGAATGATTTCTTCAAGCATGCAAACAGTAATATTGGTGCAACCATGTACAACCAAGGATGTTATCTTCTCTTTGTTATAACCATTCTGCAGGAGAAACGACATCGACGTTGAACAGATTGACAGATAGGAAAAAGGTAAATACATATATAAATGAAGGTTGAACTTACCACTATGTTCCAGATCATAGAGTCGGTGCAACTAGCGGCAACAGAGGACAAGTCAGCCTGCGTGGAGATATCTTTATAAAGCTTGACCACATATCTCCAGTGCTTACAAGTCAAAGCAGCATACACAAGGGATTTTATATCAGCTCGAAGGAAATGAAAGACTCGAGCCAGCACAAGACCATCTAATAAACCCCAGCTCCCAGTCTCACTTCCAGAACCTGGGTTGTCTTCTTTGCAGAAAGTAGCATGACAGCACAAATCATCAAACAGACATTCATCCTTCTGAACTGTTGATATCTCTTCTTCCATTTCATACTCTTCTTCACTTCCATCAACTAGCAGCCTGGCTCTTTTGCCAGCACGGAATTGATCTGTGTCCATAAATAGTGCATTAATTTGTATTTTGCACAAAAATTGGCCAAAGACGAGATAAATTAACATAAAAACGAAAAACAATTAAAACTGTAAATGTAACAAAATTTGTTCTACGGACAAGAAGCCCTCAAAACCAGACAACCAGATGTAAATAACACAGAAATCATGCAAGACCCTAATTCCAAGGCCCTCATTTCATCAAAACATGTGATGAAAAGATTCTTGGTTTCTGAACTAAATTTAAATTGTTAGGAAAAAAAATTCAATAACTTCTTGAACACAAACCCTCTTCCCAGATTTATCTTTTGATAATTTCCTAGCTTAGTGTGAGAACAATGGGATGATACAGTACATTGTATCGTGTATCATATCGTAAGATACAGGGTAAAACGTACAAAAAAAAGTAACAGGTAAATAAACTATAGAGAATCATATAAGGACAAATATAAATATAATACGGTCTAAAACCAATCTTAGGGGCATGATTAAATCGTCCAACGGTAAGAACTTTGGCTTTGTAATATAAGAAAAAGGTACTTTCAAATTCCTCTATAAACACGTTATTATAAGATCATCAGGTAAGAACAATAAGGAACAATACAGCTACGATACAGTGCTACTTGTGATACAGCCATTCAATACTTATCTTTTTAGAGTTGTATCATCTTGTAAGATATGTGTCTCGTATCTTACGATACTAACAACTGTAATAGAAAGGCCATTAAACCTGGAACAGCTCAACAAGAAAAGAGAAAAATATATACGAAGGCTGCTTCATTGACATCTCATCCTAGCAAGTGCAAACGTGGGAGACAATAATACATATATACATATACGTGTGTGTGTGCGTGTGTGTGTGTGTGTATATATGTGGCACTGACTCATATCGAGTTGTGCCCTTTGCATCCACATTCTTAGTATGCGACTCTAGAAAACTATCAATATTAACAAGTTAATCAAAATATATATAGTCCAAATGCTCTGCAAGCATGGTTCAAAGTCAAGGCCGATACCGCGACGATACAGCCGAGTTGACTAGGTATCGGTGCATACCGATCCGATTCCGAGTTACGAGTTGAGTTTTCAATTATTGATGTGAATCGACCCTATATCGATAATTTCTCGGTAGTATCGGTGATATAGCGGTATAATCGGCCCATATTGGCGATATCGCGATGGAATCCGCCCATATGAGCGATATCACAATAGTATCGACCCATATCGATGATATATCGATCAAGATGGTATAAGTTACTAAGAACTAATCTCTCTCTCTCTGTCTCTCTCTCTCTCCAGTGTTGTGTTGGTAAGCGTGGTTTTTGGGGGGGTTACGAAATGCTAATTGTTTTTTTAATTTAATGTGTTGTGTATGTGGGTTATTTGGTCATCGTGAGGGTTTAATTTAGTGCGTTGTATATTTGCCAATTTTTATTTTAAAGAATGCAAATAATCCAAATGTTATTTGTTATTATTTTTTATAATAATGTTCCCAATGTTATATTTTAATATGTTATTATTTATAAAAAACGTAAATGCTATTCTTTTACAAACAAATATACAACTGTAATTGTAGTAAAAATAAAATTTCTATCCTCTAAACATTTGTAAAAATAATATTTGCATCCTTTATGTAAAAATAACATTTGCAACGGAAGTAAAAAAGAAATATTTGCATCCGCTTTTTACAAAAAATAACATTCCCATCAATTTAAAAAAACATTTGCAACCCAACAAAAAAAAAGAACATTTACATTCCTTTAATAAAAAAATA
Source organism: Sambucus nigra (assembly GCA_949130495.1). NCBI lineage: Eukaryota > Viridiplantae > Streptophyta > Magnoliopsida > Dipsacales > Adoxaceae > Sambucus > Sambucus nigra. The sequence goes on along the minus strand of OX422214.1, from coordinate 284,183,933 downwards.
ACATTTGCATAGTTTCTTGTAAAAAAATAACATTCGCATCCTTTTTGTAAAAAACGATTGTAAAAAAAATGTAGTGTTTGTCAAAATCAGTATTCGTGTCCTCTTTGTAAAAAAATAACAATGCTAAAAAAGAAATATTTCTATCCTTTTTAGAAAAATATAACATACTTAAAAAACACATTTGTATCCGCTTACTAAAAATAATACTAAGAATATAATAGTTGTATCTTCTTTGTAAAAAAAAATTATCCTCTTTTACTAAAAAAGTAACATTTGTTTTTCTTTGTAAAAACATAATATTTATATCCTCCGTGAAAAAGAAAATATTGATTTATTATGGAACATTGAATCTGGCAAGTTTGCAACACGTCAATATAATTAATTGTACAATGTCATGCATAGTAAATGATAGTTTTAAACTTATCTGATTGATCCACATTGTTAATCAAATTTTTTTTAAAATTTCTAAATTTTTTCGGAATTTTTTGCGCTCTCTAAATAGTGTATCTTTGCGTATCGCCCGATACCATGCCCGGTACCGCGACCGAGTTGAAAATCGAGTGGCCGATACCGGGACCGATACCGAGACTTTGAATCATGTCTGCAAGGCAGCATTCCACATGAAAACTTGGAAAGGATGGTCCTCCCTCGAAATGGACAAACGATAATATTATGTATCATCATCAAATAAGTTCATTAAATAAAAAACCAGGACCCCAGTGGAAATTTTTTTTGAAAAACAACCTATACCTGATCTTTGGAATTTATTATTAACAGCTTTCTCTATCTCGTTCCTCGGCTGCCGTGCATTGATCCATGGATCTAAAACCTCATTTATAGCTGCGGCGAACTCCCGATTCCTGTAGGACTTCATAACCAATTCATGGAGCTTGTCTCGTGCATAACCAATGAACTGTGGATGCAAGCTGTGGAATGAACTGAACCTTGAGCTGGTTCCACTAAGTGATAATGTTTGACTAGTTGTTGCATCATTCTCTCCTTGAATCTTCCCAACAGATTCAGAAGCCTCTGCAGAAGAGGTAACTGGAACCCATACTTTATCAAATTTTCTGAAAATACTGGTATTATTCTGGATGATACCTTGATCCGCCAAGACCTGCAGCTCCGGAAATAATAACGGCCCTTGTTCATGGCCAACACCATCCAGGTAGTACCAATCACCCAAATGTAACTGTAAGTCATCTGCAGTGCAAAGACGGTCTTTTGGGATGCTAATGGATGATGTGATGCTCTTCCAAGAGCCATGAGAGTCTTGTTCACGCAATCTTTTTGAGCATGAAACGCCTTCTTCTGAAGAGCTCTTCGTATCACTAGTTGCATTATGGGGCCGATTGGACCTCGATGATGAATATCTCTCCTTTCCTCTAACTTTTGTGTGTGGTTCAGATATGAATGAGCCGTGGTCTTTAACTACGCAAGTGTTTATCCTGATCACTGGAAGCAAAGTCCCTTTAACACCCTTTAGAACAGAAGCTTTAGTTTGACTTGATTTGCCTGTACCATTACAATCAATCCAGTCATCTGGAGATGAAAATGCCCAAGGCGGGAGGTCAAGTCTTTTGCTATGAGAAGGACAGTACAACTCATCTTTTCGATGCCATCGAGGATCTTCATACCCAGACTTTGGCATCTGGCACAAAGGATATCCGTCATTAAGGACCAATTTCTTTCGAGAAGATGTATCTTGTGCATCCTCGTCATTCCTCTTCCAATCCCCACCCTTGCATGACCAATTGCCAAAGACCCAGCCACTAGTGCTGTCACAGGCAATGGCATTATCCTTGTCAGAGAGTGCTGGTGCAGTTGACCTTGATTTTAAACTTTCTTTTGATGTAAACTCGGGAAAACTTGCCAATTCATCTCCTCTTTGTAAATTATGTTCCCCAGCGAGAGACCCATGGAAAATGAAACCTGATCATGTAGCAAATAAGCTATTTATCATGATGTACAAATATATGATGTGTACGTGGATGTAAAATATTTGCAGAAAAAAAAGGGTATAATTTTACTATTGAAGGTGTAAAGTGCAAGTTTCCAACTGGGAAGTCAGAATTAATTTGATTTCCTGCTCTGGCGTGTCGGAAAACAATAAGCATATGTCTGTATAAATATGAATTAAATGATATTTAAGTCAACAACAAAGACAGTAGGATATAAGTTTACGGCCAGGAATTCAGGAATATATGTCATTAACATACTGCCTATAGTTTTTTCCCAAATTAACACAAGTATATTGAACTTATTCGAGTAATTGAGGCAAGGATTGTTGAGTTGGATTAAGTATTGACTTATTTGAACTGCTTAAAAATGTGTGCTTGACTAAAAGCTATTTGTTATCTCAGCCTCCAACCCAATTTGCAAACTTTCATTAGTTTTGTTTTAAGACTTTGCAACCATGGTTATCCAAGAATATATACCCTATGAAATATAACGCTAATTCATTATTTGTCTTGTGATAGAATACTTAAGCTTCAGATAACGATTATCTCCAGGTACTTGTGATAATAAAAAGAGGGTTGGTATTTCGCTGAATGAGTTTCGAATGCAGGAAATTAATCCTAAGCTGATGGCAGTAATGAAAATGAAATATGGTAATAAAAATAATACAGCAAACTGAATGTAACTTCAAGCAATTAAGACTGATTTCCTAAGTAGTATCCATAATTAAATACACCAAAAATGCGTGCATGCTAACTGCTAAGGGCAATAAATGATCAGGGCTGATAGCCCAAAGAAATTTAAAATTATATATGTACCTTGAAAATTTCCACATCTCTCCCAATTCCCATCCTCAAACGTCCATTGCAGCACTTCTGCAAGAATAGTATTCAATAGAAAAGAAACAGAATTCAATACATGAAATGAAAAGAATAGTAAAACTAAACAGTTAGTCAATAGTCGTATAATTTTGTTTTTAAGCAAATATCGAAGAATCATAATACAAGAAGTTACCTCCAACTATCTCAAGTTCCCTGCCAGGAATGATGGTAAACCCCTCCAGCAGGGCTCCAACTCTTTCATCAATATGAAAAGTCTCTAATCCAGCTAAACCTTTTTCAATTGGCTCCGAAAAAGAATCCAGCATTTCATCAACTATCTTATCACTGGATTTCCCACCATCTCCAAAATCTGTCAATAAATTACCAGGAGCCTCAGGGGGGCTAACCAGCTGAGTAACAGTGTCTGATACAATGGATGGAAAATTAGCAGTCACCGGTGGGGAAACCGCATTTTCAAGAGTTACCCACCTCTTATTGTCTAAATGCTTAATCAAGTGATCAGAGACGAGAAATCCTTCTTCCATGAGATTCTTCAAGTCACACAATTTGGAAGGCCCCTGTTCCACACCAAAATGATCCAGGTAGGACCATTTTCCGGTTTTTGAATCTTCCACAACAGGCACGTCTTGAGGTGTGTGTGGAGGTGTGTCGCATATATCCATGTCTTCTTCCATAGAAAGCAGCTCTTCAACAGTTCCATTGACCAGGTCCTGAGGAGACTCCTTGCAGTTCAAACTTGGACTACGAGACATCGATTCCTTGTGCAACTGATTATTCTCATCACCCTCGAACAGTACTTTACCATCATCCAGATTGCTTTTATCTTCAGACCTTTTAGAAGGGGATTGTGAATCTTTCCTCCTAGGACAGCTCTGATTTTGCTTCTCCCCTTGCAGTTTACTTCCATGATGGCTTTGTCGCTTACTGTTTGCTCCACTTTTTCGATTAATTTCCTGTTGATTATCACGGTGATTAATGGACCTACTCCTATTAACTGGGGAACGCTCCAGGAAGTTTGGAGTCCGGTCCCGCCTATCATGGAACCAAGCTTGTGGGGACCGCTCCGAATAACTGGGACTGCGATTTCTATGATCATCATAGTGACGGTTCCGATCATATGGGGACCTGTTACGCCGAACTGGACTCCGATCACGGTGATCATGGTAGCGGGCCCGCTCACGTGGGGACCGCTCAGGATGATGTGGACTACTATTATACCTGTCATAAACTATTCTAGATGACTGGGAAGTTTCAGGGTGCTTATAAGAATACCTTTCAAAAGGAATCTTCCTTGAGGGAAAAGATTTTTTATGAGACCTCTCCATAGGTAATCGCGAAAAGTGATCCGGGTACCGATTGCCATCATCAGAAATTCTTCTAGTTTTAGCATTGTTGTAATGGCCAAACTCACCATAATTGTGTCTGCTATCAATTTTATCTGAATCAGCACCCTGTCTCTTCAACCTATTTCCTAATGGGTATTCCCTTGCATGATTCTTACCATTGCTGTTGAATTCGTTCCTGGAGGAGACTTCCTCATCTATAATTTTTGAACTAGGCCATTGGTTCCTGGAAGACCTTTTGCTTACTTCTTTCTCACCCAAATACTGAGAATGCTTCCCGAAAGGCGGCTCGTGATTACGTCGAGTTTTTGAGAAACTACTGTCATCCTTCACCACTTCACTTTTACGCCATCTTTCCGGGATAAACTCTCCTCTCTCTACTTCATCTTTCGGCACTCGCCACGAACTAAATTCTCCCTTCTCTATATTCACATCCCCTTTTGGCCACCTAGACGAAAAAATTTCACCTTTCTCATCTTCCCATTTCCTCAACTTGTCAATTTCACTCTTAATTCCAAATTTCCTTGGCTTCTCAGGCCATTTGAAAGAACCAAACTCACCTTCTTCCACTTCCTCTTTAGGCAACTTTTCAGTTTTCTCAACTTTCTTACTACTCTTCCCTTTCTTCAACAACTCTTCTCTCTTCATGTCTTTCTTCTTCAGCTTCATCTTTCTCTCTGCAAACTTGAAATTACCATTCTTCCCTCCGCATAAGTGGTCCATAATAATATGCTGCGAGGGCATGCATGCAACACCGCCATCGCCCATGGAAGTCCAATCAATTCCTCTCAATTAACAAAACCAAACCCTAATTCCCTCTTTCCCCAGGGCTATTAATGCTCATACTGATGGAAAAAACCCTAAACACAAACCACAAAACAATTATACGCAGAATAGAAGAAAAATAATACGTAAGAACTCAAAATTGAAATTGAAATTTCTAGGGTTGGAATTTAGGACTTACGGGTGAATTGGAGAGATGGGCAAAATGGATCAACGAGCTAATAAATTGAAAGGACGGGAATTCAATTTAGATCGAAGAACAGAAGTGAGAGATATTTGGAAACAAATCTATGTAGCGTTGTCTGGGTTGTGGGGGTAGAGCTGAGAGGAAAAGTTTGTGTAACTATTTCTTGTTTACCCTTTAGATATATATTCTATTCTTAAAGAGGATGGCTATTAGTATTACAATTACAACAAAAATGAAAGGAGCAAAAATGAAAGGATGGCCAGTTTATGGGTGTTCAAAAAATTGACTGGACCGATGAATCGAACCGAATCGAGTCGAACCGACCCTATTTTTTTGATCTTTTTTCATAATCGGTTCGGTATCAATTTATTTTTTATACGGACCGACCTAGTCGGTCCGGTCCACGGTTTACAATTTTAAAACCCCTGTTAGGACCGTTTTAATTGCTAATGATAAACAGGCCACAACTAACAATTAGACTGCCAAAGTTTGATCTCTCTATTTACCCATGAACATGAACAATGTCATAGATAATAAGCATTCAAACACATTGAGTAAACTAATGAGAGAAATAAAAGTTTTGATCTTACAAGAAATTCATAAATTGATAGGAATCGATCCAAATAATTTACTGAGAGACAAATATTCAATGGTCCAAAACTGAAATGAGAATGAGCCTATCAAACACAACACACGAAACCCATTCCAAGAATCAACATCCGCAACATTTTAATAAACTTATTCCTCACTAAAAAAAATAGTAAAACATTTAAGTCTAAGTTCTATGAGTTAATTTATCAAACACATAATACATAAAAGAGATAACTTTGAGAAAACAATAGAAACTAATTAAAAAACAACAATGTTGATCCAAATGGTAAGATATCTAAGTCCCCAATAATAAAAAAGACCAAAACCCATTTTATAAAATTAATAAACATGCCTTTAAAATCCAATCAAGAGCCTCTTTTCTCACACTCAAATCCAACTCCCCAATTCTAAGTTTACTAAGGTAATCATGTTTAGGCAAATGTTCTTTTTCTCTCAATCATCAAACAAAAACTCTCTCCACTTTGAAGTGGAAAACCCATCTAACCTTCAAAATAAAACTGTTAGACCAATTCAAACCCTCAGCTTTAATAGAAATTGAAGCTGTTAGACCAATTTTTAGCGCTCATGATTGATGCTTAACCTCCTTTAAATCTCATTGTAAAACAATTTTCACCAAAAATCATACACACCATACACAGCCCCCTCTTTACACTTCAAGAATAAAGACCCGAAATCTAAAAAGTTTAATTTTAAAAACATTAACCCAAATCCAAAACCTTAAATTTAGAACTATTAAAATTGAAATAAAATATTAAAATAATAGAATAAAAAACATTTAAAATAGTCATGTATGTATGTAACAACTCTGAAATTTCGAAACCCTTAAAACTTAAATTTGGATTATATTGTAAAATCAGGCATAAAATTTCATATATAAACTTGGACCTGGGGACTGTTTATTCGTTTGTTTAAATATGGAATTTTTTTTTAGAAAAAACCAACCAATATCCTCTTTTGGTATTAATATAAGCAGGAGTGTTATAGATCACTTTTACCCTTGTTAAAAAAGGGGCAAGCTTCATACTGATAGAGCATAACTTCCTTTGGAGCAGCGCTGGCGACGTAAGCTATTTGGCATACGGCTGTCGGAATAGAGATGCAGCTCCGGCAATGGAGAACATAGTTCCAACGAATCCAAAGGTTGCAATGTTGGTGGAACCGTCGGAAAAGAAGGGGCGAGCAGGGGAAGATTGGAGGGTGATATAGTCGTTTGATGTTCTGATTTCTTTTCCTTTCTTTTTCTTTGGGAAAAAGGGAAAGAGATGAAAGGGTAAACGTTTGGTTTCTACCTTTTTGTTTTCAGCGCTTCATGCGTTAGAGTACATGTATCTAAATGGTTTAACAGTAGTTATACATATTATGTGCCACGTGGATAGGTTAATTGCAAAGCATAATAAATGCCTTGTTTTGCATTTTATAGTATTAAGAGATACCCTTAAAAAAGTCAAAATCAGTTCTAAATAAACTTTATTCCAACTGTGTAAGAATTACAATAATACCCTTAAAAAAGTCGATAACAGTTCTAAATAAACCTTATTCGAACTGTGTACAATTAATACACCAACTTTTGTTCCAAAAACTTTATACCAAACCCACAAAAGACCCCCTAGATTTAGACACTAATACCATTTCAAGAACATCCCATCCCACCCCACCCCACCTCTCTCTCTCTCTCCATTGCTAGACACGCGATGCGTGGTCGAATTTAGTAAAACTTTATTCTTTTGTTATTATGTCCTTTTTCACATAATATATTTCATGAATGAAGGGAGATAGAATTTTAAATTAATATTAAAAGTCATCTGATTGACGTATTTTTTTTTTAAATTAAATTGAAATGTTCAATAAAAATCCAGGAAAAATTTTGAAGCGTCGTGATATTGGTAATTATAACATGTGTATACCAAAGATGAAAACAACCAACCAAAAGATAAAATATCTTTCTATTGAGTGCATCTTTTTTCCTCCTTTACATTTCGTCGTATAGGTTGTATTTATAATATAAAGATTAGACAACTTGTTTTGCTTTAAAAGACATACAAACCATAAATCATACAAAAAAGGAATTTCGCAATATAGACTATAAATTATGTTTTGAGAAATTTATCCAGTCACTTTTCCATTTCATATATGATTCCGCATGAGACGTATGAATAATACATAGATTACCTTTAAACCGAGATGTCGAAATGTGGATTGAAACGAATTCCTGAAAAAAAAAACTATGCCAACATAAGTCAAGATTGGATATAAAAATAAAAAAGATTCTAACCGAAAAAATAAACATTAATAGCAATAAGATACAGCAAATCGAACCATAATATTTCATTATTAAAAAGAGCGTCCAATTTAGGGTTATAATTTGGGGAAATTCATTAACACCTAACAAAATATTTGAATAACTTGTGTGAATATTTAATATTTTTATAAAGAATTGATATTAAAAATAAATTAGAAGCAAAAACAACAAAAAAAAGACATTTATATTCAACCAATAATATAAGATTACTTTACCTTAAAAAAAAGGCTTGTTTTGTCTTTTGATTGATTAGACAACTTGTGATTTGTTCTGCGTTTTTGTTTTTGGGAGCTTCCAATTTGTTTGTAGTCTTCTAAGCTATACTGATTTCTTGGATTATGAGATAAAATGAGTAAACCAAATATGTTCAACTAAACTGCAAATTATATAAAAATTAATTCAACTACACAGTAAACCAACGGATTTATTGATAGTTATGAGTTACATATATATCATCAATTTTGTAATTAAATAAAGTGAGAATCAGAAATTAATGGGATGTGTAAATTTTGTTTAACATCACATGAATAGCACAAAAGCATACAAAATTTGAGGGAAGCCTAATATCAATTTGCATCAATACAGAATTCAATCACTGACCAAAAGTGAACCCAAGTGTGCTCATAAGCGCCTTATTGCATATCACAATAGACACCGAAGAAACCACCGTTCCCCAGCTAAAAAGTTGGCCCTCACTCATCTTTAATCTCTCTTGATCTAAAAATCTACAAATATGCCCAACAATTGCCACACATCAATTCAAAACTCAAAAACTAAGAACCCATAATGAACCATATAATGGCAAAGCAATCAAAATCCTTACTATATGGCAAATATCAATAATCCAACCGGCTCACCTGTAGACACAAAAATCAAAAACGAAATGACATGTCCTAAAACAATCAATACAACATTCAATTGAAAATAAAAACCAAATAAAAGCAATTCAGCATTCCCAAACCTTAGATCTGTACATTTGATACAAAATCAATATATATTTTCTGTACATTTGATACAAAATCAATATTCATTTCTTTCTAAAACATGCATTTTAAAAAAAATGTATTTTTATAAAAAAATACTTTAAAAATTACATAGAGCAAAAAAACAGAAAAAAAAAAAATGAGAAACACTATTTTTATAAAAACTATATTTTTACATAACTGTTTATAAACCTTATTTTGCTAAAAATGTATTTCGTTATAAAAACTATACTTTTAAAAAGAAATAAAGATAACCATATTTCCTATTGTAGTAAAGATGAAGAGAATAAAAGGGAGAAGCTGAGAAGAACCCACCTGGGAGCTGCCGACTAAGGTTAAGTGACCCATATATCACCACATGCTGCACAAATCCTAGATAAGGTTTTCTAGCAAAACAAATGGGATTGTTGTGCAAGTTTGATCCAAGACCATCGGAGCTCTCTTGGGGCTCGTAGATTTTGGGCGATGTTTGTCTGTTGAAGTCGAGGACGGCATAAAACATATGGTATATGTTGTTCTCTGATGGCCAGAAAAGTAAGCTCCTGAAGTTTTTAAACATCTAAAAAGAGCACTATCAACCAAAGAAAGTTATCGATCTGGGTAGTGGGTGTTAATGTTTCCTAGGCATAAAGAAATCAAAGGAACAATCAAGGTTTGGGGGTCGAAGGTCACAGGCAAGAGGGTTTTGGGGAGTGAGAGGTGAGAAGAGAAAGGGAAGTATGATTTTTGGGATGGATGAGATTTCTTGGGCTTAGAGGCTAGATAAATGTGGGTTTAGAGAAGTGGAGGAGACGTATTGGAAAAAGTATAATTCAAAAGATTAATATCACAGTCTTACGTGATTTTAGAGGAGGGAGAATAAGGAAGAGGATTAATACTTAAAAGAAGAGGGAAGGTCAATGTGTGTATAGGTTCAATGAATAAAGGTGAGTAATTGGTATTGAGGGGAGAGAGAAACGGATGGGTTTAAATGAAAGATTAATGGGTGTGGGAATTGAGAGGAGAGAAACGAATTTGGGAACAATTAATAACTTACATTAAATGAGATGCCACGTGTCATTCTCATATCATTTGGGTCTATAATTTTTATTAGATATACATAGATATATATAGATGTGCCACGTGGATAGGTTAATTGCAAAGCATAATAAATGCCTTGTTTTGCATTTTATAGTATTAAGAGATAAGAGATTACAAGGAAAATGAAAGGCGATCAAGCTAATGACATGTACTAATTCTCTTCATCTACCTTTCGATATATATTCTTAAAGAAGATTGTTATTAATATTACAATTACAAGGAAAATGGAAGGACAGTCAAGCTAATGATATGTACTAATTCTCTTCAACTACCTTTCGATATATATTCTTAAAGAAGATGATTATTAGTATTACAATTACAAGGAAAATGAAAGGACATGTACTAATTCTCTTCATCTACCTTTAGATATATACTCTTAAAGAAGATGGTTATTAATATTATAATTTTACAAGGAAAATGGAAGGACGATCAAGTTAATGACATGTACTAATTCTCTTCATCTACCTTTCGATAACTCAAAGGTCGGGGTCAGGTGAATCTATGCAATACTTTTGGGAGATTTCGAAGGTTATACGTTCATTTAAATAGTGTACTTCTACATTGACGTAAACACATATTTGTGATGTATTTAGTGTGATTCAGTGATGTATCACGTTAACATTGGTTATTGTCGTTGGTACGGATTCATATTCTTAAGATAATAATCAATATTGATACAACACGTTATTGAATCGCACTACTCTGTATCGACTTAGTATTATTATTGTTTAAAATAAGACACATAACTAAGGGTCTGTTTGGTTCGTGGTGAAATATTTTTTACCGCGTTAAAAAATAATTCACTTAGGTCAAATATGTATTTGATTGGGCATTTAACACGGTGAAATAAAATGAATATGGTGAAAAGTGAGGTGAAACTTTAACCATTTTAAACCATGTGAAAGTGAATAATTTTAACAGGGGAATTTATCTTATTACCAAACTAACCTTTCTTATTTTCACTTACAACTATCACACATTCATTTCTCCCTCTTAATTAACACGATCATTAAATATTCATTTTAAAAAAATATTTTTTTTTAATTTTATTTTTTATTTTAAAAATATTAAAAAATAAAAATAATTAAATAATTAAATTTTTTAAAAATAAATAAAAAATGGAATATTTATACCTACACCCTATATGTCTTCCCCCACACCCTTTTCAATATTTAAATACTAAAAGATCAAAAGTCCCTCTATGCATATATGATTTGAACCAATATAATCTTTTATCCAAAAATCTATTACTTAAAAAAACGTAATATTACTTAAAAAAACGTAATATTACTAAAAAAATAAAAATACAATATTTTGAAAATAAAAATCCTAATATTCTAGAAAATTAAAATTTTAATATTCTGAAAATATAAAATTATAAAAGTTATTTTTTTATTTAAAAAACATTACGTTATTTATAAAAAAAACATTGTATTTTTTATTTAAATGGACGTTGATAAAAAACTGTTTCGTTATTTATTTAAAATATGGACATTCTTTTTATCATTTCTAGTTAAAAACGCTTTCTTTTATTTATTTAAAAAAATTGTTTCGTTATTTATCTTTTCAGTTAAAAATTGTTTCTTTTACTATTTTAAAAATAATCTTTTTACTATATAAAAAAAATGGTCCGCATCAACGGTATGTATAGGCAGTCCGACCACTTATACATACCATTGACGCGGACCAAAATATTAGAAAAAATGCTCCGCGCTAGCGGTATGTAGAGGTGGTCGGACCGCCTATACATACCGCTGCCGCGGACAATATTTTTTCAAAATAGTAAAAAGATTATTTTAATATAGTACAAAAAAAAAACAGTTTTTAACCAAAAATAAAATTTGTAAATAAAAAAAAAACACTTTTTTAAGAAAACAGTTTCTTAAGAAAAACAAATTTTACGTTTTATATACAGTTTTTTAATAAAAATAAATAAACAAGATTTTACGTTTTATAAACAGTTTTTTATTATTATTTATAAAAAAATAGTTTTTCATTGAAAATATATATATTTTTTATCAAATGTATTTATTTTAGTTGGAGGTGAAAAAATTGGACATTTAGATTTTATGAATTTAAGGGCATAATTGTCATTTATTATTTAAAGGGCGTGGGGGAACATATAGAGGGTGTGGTTATAACTATTTCCATAAAAAAATAATAAAATAAAAAAAAATGAATATTTGTTTTGTGCATGGTAATGTGTTCAGAATTTTTTTACTAATTGGGACGGTTTCATAGTTGGGAATTATTTTTTTTTATTCTTTTAATTGCAACACTTTTTTTTAGAGTTGAGACTCTTTTTTTTTAATTGGGAATGTTTTTTTTAATCAGGGCTATTTCTTTTTAATGCTGAAAATATTTTTTTTAATTGGGACTGTTTTTTCATTATTGAGAACTATTTTTTTTTATTGTGAACTACTGTTTTTATAGTTGACTCTTTTTTTTAATTGTGATTGTTTTTTACGAATGACAGTTTTTTTTCATTGTTGGAAACTTTTTTTTTTTAAATTGTGACTGTTTTCTTTTTTAGTTAGGACTTTTTTTTAATTGGTACTATTTTTTTACTTATTTGTCTTGCGTAGCCAAATATGACTAGTTGGGGGGGGGGGAGGGGATTGTGTCACATTTGAGTTTGAGGTAAATGCGTATTTTTTAATGGCCATTGACACTTGTGTGATGAAAATCGAAATAGTTATGTGCATTTGAAGTATAAGGATAATATGGTCATTTTATTTTTTCACCATATTCATCTTGACCATCCAAACAACAAATGGTGAAAAAGTTAAAATTTTCACCCAGTAAAAACTCGATCATCCAAACGGAGATGGTGAAAACAAAATCACCAAACTCATAATTCACCTTTTACTTTTAACACGATGAAAAGTATTTCACCACGAATCAAACGGACCCTAAAGGTCACTCTCTTTTTCCCTTTGTAATAATGTAAAATAGGTTAGGCTAGACTAAAAAAATTTATATCTAAATAAATTAATTAAGTAACATCAAAATATAGATAATAGATGCATAGTTTGTCTATATACCTATTATTTATTATTTAGATACATTTTAACAGAAAAATGATTACACTTGAAAAAAACTGTGTTGTAATTTAATTACATTTAATCATTCTAAATAACTATTTTTTTTATCTTAATTTTGATTTAGTGATGTTGTTGTAAGAGTATATATACATTTTATTATAAATAAGTATGTAAATAAAAAAATATTTCTTGACAATAGTATTTTTAATTTATTTTTTCGTTAATTTTTAAAGAATCTAAGTATCACCATTTTTTCATATTTTTATAAATTAATGTACGATAAGATATCTAATAGTTAGAGATGTATATTTAAGATGTAAGTTTATTTAATATTTCATAAGTTATCTAATTAAGTTGTAATATTTTGTCATGTGTAGTGTGAAAGTTATAATTGGGGAGGATAAAACAAGTTTTTTTTTTTAAATTTACGATTTTTGGGGATTATGCAATATTTTTTAAAATTAATGTACAATAAAGAGATTTAAAATTGAAAATATATATTTAAACGGTAAATTTATTTTTATCAGTTTGATAAGTTATGTTAATAAGTTGTACATTTGTTTTAAAGCTCCTATTGTGAAAGTCATACTTCTCCCAAAAAATAAAAAGATTTGGAGAAAAAACCTAAACTCTTGAAAAAAAAAAGACGTAAATACACATGCGGAACAGATTTTTTGATAAATACACACCAAAAATGTAACTCTATTTTTTCTTCTTAATTTATCTATCTATGCAATGAAAATGTAAATATTTATAGTTTTACAACACTCTTATTAAATTAAAATTATGAAGAAAAATTGTGACATTGTAGGATTGAATGTATTAGTATTATGGTGTAACTACATATTTTTCTTCTAAAATGTCTATGTCCCTAAAAAAAAGTATTAATATGGTTTTGTAAGGTAATGAATCTAAAGGGGGAGGGGGAGCAATTTACTAGCAATGCAATGTATTACTATACTACATACATGTTGTTGATGTAAAAAATTAGATTATATCTAATTATTTAATCACAGATAAATAAATGAGACAAAGAATTTTTAAAGTGGTTCAGGCTTATAAGAATGGCCTACGTCCACTGTTATGGTATTGCTGATTGTATGGAATTCTCGATTACAAATTATCTCAAGAAATTCCGGTCCCTTTACAATGAGGATTGTACAATGTATTTATAGCCCTGAGGTTGTAATGTGAAAGGGTAATACATTAAATGATGTACATATGAAAGGGTAATACATTCAATGCCCCTTAAGCGTATGCGTCTGAATGATAAGCATTTAATGAACAGTCAAACTGTTGGTTATCCTGATATTAATGCTTTGTTCGAGGTGCAGCTCGGACCGCCTGAGTTGCTCGGACCGCCTAAGCTTCTCGGTGTTCAAGAGTTCCTCGGAGAGTTATCGTTCCTCGGGGAATCAGTGTTTCTCGTTGTAGTATGGTTCCTCGGAGCGTGTGAGTTCCTCGAAAGTGTTTGTTGTTGCCATGTAGACTACCACGTGTCTTCACTTTATTGATCCATGTCAGCAGACTAAATTTGGTATCAACAAAAGCCCCCAATGTTTCATAGTTCGAAATTTGAGGAGTGTGGAACATTCTTTCTCGGAATATGGTTGTTGATACCAAATTTAATCTACTGACGTGGACCAATAATAAGAAGACACGTGTCAATCTACATGGCACAATAACAACGAGAAAGTTTATTTCCCCCGACCAAGTCATGTTCGCTCCGAGGAACAAGGATACCCCGAGGAACTACAACACTCCGAGGAACTCAAGTCATGTTCGCTCCGAGCAACAAGGATACCCCGAGGAACTACAACACTCCGAGGAACTCCAGCGCTCCGATGAACTCCTGAACGACGAGCAACTAAGGCGGTCCGAGCTGCATCTCGACCGTATCATTAAACGGACAACTGTTCAACTGTTCATTGAATGTTTATATTCTTGACGCACACGCTGCATTAAACGTATTACCCTTTCATATGTATTTCATTTAATGTATCGGACCTTTCATGTACAGCCTAAGGGCTATAAATACCTTGTATCATCCTCATTCAAGGGGGCCGGAATTTCTTGAGAGAACTTGTAATCAAGAATTCCACAAACAATCAGCAATAACATAACAGTGGACGTAGGCTTTATTCCTAGCCGAACCACTTTAAAAATCTTTGTCTTATTTATTTATCTGTGATTAAATAATTAGAGCGATCTAGTTTTTTACATCAACAGATTGGCGCCGTCTGTGGGAACGTGTTACAAGCGTTGTTCTCCACCAAAAGCTAAGTTTTTATTTTCTCTACGTATAATCAATTATATATACATCTTTTGATTCAATCATGATTTTTATGTTTATATACATAAATTAATTGTCCAATTTTTATCTGCAAAATATTGCATATCATGATTTTTAAATCATAACTGTTAGATTAATTCTTATTTAGAAATCTAAAAAATAGTAGATTTCATAAATCATAATTGTTTGCTTGATTCTCAAGTTTCAATTTTATATCATGAAATAAATATTTTAAATGATTACATATACCAATATATACGACGATGATAAGATTTGATCATTTTCATTGTTGATTTTGAAATAACTTTTGTAAGATATTTGATGTCTATTCAAATTCCCATCATATTTTTAATAAAAGAATGGGAAAAGGTTAAAGACAATGAAAAGTCTTCTCATGGAAATCATGGCCCATATATATTCTCTCTCTCTTCAAGTTTGAGTCTCTTTGCATTCACTTTTATGAATTATATACTTAATTTGGTTCATCTTCCATCTATGTCAATAAAGTCAAATTGATTGATTTTTGATATAAATTTGGTAATAACTTTAATCATTCACCATATTTTTATCTCTCCAAATTGGGAATAGGAAGGGATCAATATAAAAAATAATTTTCTCTCACCTGAAAAATCATTTCCCACCTCTTGTAAAAGAGGATCAGTAAAATAATCATGACCATATCAAGACTGGGAACAAATTTGATATTTTGGCCCCTCGTTCATCACATCACAAGGTTTCTTTGACGAAATTACACGATCTAGTGGATTATATATTTATTCATTTAATTAACATTCTTAAGGCTTAAATTTTACATTGAATGTTATTTTTTGATCTCAAGATTCGAGATATTCTGGTCATCCAACCATATATTCTATAACTTGAGATATCCTTAAATGTTGGTCGGCAACATCCATGTTGTTTGTCGGCAGCAGTAAAATCTTGGGGTATTAAAAAATGCTAAGCACCCCTGATATTTCTTTAAACACGAGTTCGGCTTGGGGACAAGCAGGGGGCTTAAGTCTTTTTAACTTATGATCACCCCAAAAATATTTTTAAACAACAACTAATACATGATTGGTTGTTGGAGATTAAATAAATTTACAAAAAACTTTACGTCTTATTTATGATTCATATTTGATAATAATTTGTCCATCTCACACACATTTGGCATAAAACATATTATTTCATATTTTGAAATTTTTATGCTGATACATATCATATATTGATTGGATGAGTAAATTATTCTCATGACTAATCAATTCAGCCTACACATATGGTAGAGCAAATTATTAATTTTTACAGGCACAAGATTCAATGCCGACGAATGCTGAAGCACAAATTATTCTATATCCGTTCGAATTCATATTTTATATTTATCTCAGCATGGAGCTCGAAAAATTTCTTCTCTCTATATATATTCGGCTCCGAGGAAAAGCTACAACAGTTATTATATTTCACCCCCAACGGATAGTTGGTCGGGGTAATTCTTATTTATATTCAGGCCCAGATATCTGCTCTAGCACAAATGATTCTATATATCCATTGGGATTCATATTCTATATTCATCTCAACATGGAGCACGGCGAGATACTTATTATCATATTCAGCTCTGAGGAAAGCTACAACATTTATTATACTTCACCCCCAACGGATAGTTGGTCGGGGTAATTCTTATTTATATGTAGGCCCATCAAAGTTCTCGGCCATATTCTTATGTTCTGGAAAATATTATTCTTATTCGGCATTCTGCAATTATGCCTCGACAAGATACTTATTCAGCTTTAAGGAGAATTACAACATTCGTTCGGATAATTCTTATTTATATTCAGGCCTGACAACGTTCTCGGCCATATTCTTATGTTCTGAAAGATCTTATTCTTATTCGGCATTATATGATTCTACCTCGACGGATCGGCGAGGCACTTTATTATTTTTAATTATTCTTTATATCTATTTGGATGCATATTCTATTCTCATTTCAGCAAGGATGTCTCCAACATTTATTATATCTTATTTAGCTCCAAGGATATCTCCGGAATTTATTATATCTTATTCCCAGCAATCTGTTGGTCATCGCCGAGGAGGTATCCTGCATTTATATTATATTTTATTCCCAACAATCTGTTGGTCATCGCCGAGGAGGTATCCTGCATATATTATATCTTATTCCCAACAAATCTGTTGGTCATCGCCGAGGAGGTATCCTTCATTTATTATATCTTATTCCCAACAATCTGTTGGTCATCACCGAGGAGGTGTCCTGCATTTATATTATCTTATTCCCAACAAATCTGTTGGTCATCACCGAGGAGGTATCCTGCATTTATATTATCTTATTCCCAACAAATCTGTTGGTCATCACCGAGGAGGTATCCTGCATTTATATTATCTTATTCCCAACAAATCTGTTGGTCAGCGCCGAGGAGGTCTCTAGCATTTATATTATCTTATTCCCAACAAATCTGTTGGCCAGCGCCGAGGAGGTCTCTAGCATTTATATTATCTTATTCCCAACAAATCTGTTGGTCAGCGCCGAGGAGGTCTCCAGCATTTATATTATCTTATTCCCAACAATCTGTTGGTCAGCTCCGAGGAAGTCTTCATCATTTATTATCAATTACCACCAACTCCGGTTGGTAGATAAAATCCAACTCCGGTTGGTAGACAAAATCCAACTCCGGTTGGTATTGGTCGATAAATCTCATTCAAAGTTCACATTCCACAGTTGGGGGCTTCTATTACAGATATATTTGTTCATTTGGTAGCACATTCTTATATCATCATGCAGTCGAGCATCAAATTCAACCCCGACTAATCATCATTCAGGAGTTGTTTTTCTTTCTCAGGAATTACTTTTGATATTGAAGTTCAGGAGGTATATTGAAGTTCAGGAAGAATATTGAAGTTCAGGAGGTATATTGAAGTTCAGGAGGAATATTGAAGTTCAGGAGGTATATTGAAGTTCAGGAGGAATATTGAAGTTCAGGATGTATATTGAAGTTCAGGAGGAATATTGAAGTTCAGGAGGTATATTGAAATTCAAGAGGTGTATTCAGAAGTATCAGGACATGATGAAAGAAAGAGACAAGTATTCCACCGAGGAACTCTGTCAGACCAGAAATTAGAAAACAAGGTGCCTATATGGAGGCTATATGTAGATGGATCATCTTTCACTACAGGCTGTGGGGCAGGGATCGTTTTGAACAGCCCAGATGAGGTCGACAGGGAATACGCCCTACGTTTCTAATTCAAAGCTTCTAATAATGAGATTGAGTATGAGGACATGATAGCAGGTCTTAATTTGTCAAATACTATGGAGGCACAGCAGGTTATTGTCTTCAGTGATTCTCAATTGATCATAAACCAAATGTTGGGAAAATAATGAGCCGAAGGAGAATTGATGATCAAGTATCAAGCAAAGGTGATGGAGTTGGTATCAGAGTTTGTTGCTGTTCAAACTGGTAAGAATATCAAGAATGGAGAATGTGAAAGCATACGCCTTGGCCCGATTAGCATCAGCTACTCGTACCGAGCTACGAAAAATGATATCAATTAAAGTATTAGAAAGTCGGAGCATAGATGAAGACCTGACGATGAATATTATTACCCTTGATTTAGGACCATCTTGGATGGATCCCATCGGAGCATATATTAAGGAGGAACAATTACCGGAGGATAAGCTCGCTGCTAAGAAATGGAAGTTTAAAGCTGCTCGACGAGGAATTATGGCAGGTTTGCAAAGATGTGTACATCCCTCCGAGGTGAAAGAATTGATTAAGGAGATCCATGAAGGGTCCTGTGGAGCCCATGTAGCAGGTCGGACACTTTTGCAAAAGGTGATGACGCAGAGATACTACTGGCCGACGATAAAAGCTAACTATATAAGCCTATGCGAAGAAATGTGACAAGTGCCAACTCTTTTTCTCCATCCGAAGAACTCTATAAGCATTTTTGACACCTATAACTTCCCCTTGGCCATTTTCCATGTGGGGATTGATTTGGTTGGACCATTGCCGACGACTCGAGGAAGATTCAAATACCTCATCATCGCAGTAGATCATTTTACTTAGTGGATAGAAGCTGAGCCACTTATTGACATGACATATGAGAAGGAAGGTGTACCAGTTTGTTTGGAAGAACATCATCTTCCGATATGGTCTCCCTTATGCCTTCATCACAGACCATGAAACACAATTTGATAACGAGGATTTTGCTGCCTATTATCATCAGTCAAACATTTGAAAAGCTCTAAGGAGCCAAAAAGTGCTATAAGTAGCCAAAAAGTGCTCTAAGGAGCCAAAAAGTGCTATAAGTAGCCAAAAAGTGCTCTAAGGAGCCAAAAAGTGCTCTAAGGAGCCAACCTCCTTTGGTTAGGAGGACAGCTATAAGTAGCCAAAAAGTGCTCTAAGGAGCCAACCTCCTTTGGTTAGGAGGACAGCTCTAAGGAGCCAAAAAGTGCTCTAAGGAGCCAACCTCCTTTGGTTAGGAGGACAGCTATAAGTAGCCAAAAGCTCTAAGGAGCCAAAAAATATTCCTTTGGTTAAGAGGTGTACACCAGCATGATCAATTACGGTTGGTAAGATAAAAATATACTCTCATATTACAACTTATGTTGGTCGGGAGGTAAGATTATTACAAAAGTTCCTCGAAGAACAAAATATTTCAAACTGAACCAAGTATGGTTGGTCGGGGATAAAAACCCACTAACTGTAGTTGGTCGACGAGGAGAATTTATCGACCTTGGTTGGTCGGACACATTTTATGAAAAAGACAAAAATTTACCAAGTATGGTTAGTCGAGGATAAACTCTCACTAACCATAATTGGTCGGCAAGCATAATTTAACAACCTTGGTTGGTTGTAAAAATTTTAAACATTTTTATACTCATTACTTTATTATTAAGTGATCGAGCAACGTTACTAATACTTGTAACTTCTTTATTACTAAGTTGGTCGATGAACAATATTGTTATCTTTTTAACTTATACATAAGCGCAGATGTAAAGTATTTTACAAGACAATAGCAATTAAGATTGCGAATAAAAATGAAAGTCTTTCATTAAATCCAAAAAACAAAATACATTGAGAATGAAAATGTATACTAACTATTACATTGAGATTCCTATTCTATTGGTTTCTTTTCCTTCTACTTTTGAAACAAGTTCCTCGCCAGCAGGAGGATCATCTAAAATATAAGGGGAGTTTATGAAGTTAAGATCTTTCAACATTCTGATATTCATCACAGATGATTTGTCCGAGAAGCATTAGCTCATTCCCGAGAAGCACTTGCTCATCCCTAAGAATCACTTATTCATCCCCGAGAAACTCTTGTTCGTCCCCGAGCAGAGGTAGAAGTCAAAATCAGCATCTATAGCACTGAGATCTTTGCTAATACTGTCTCGACCAATAATGAAGAAGAATTTATGAGAAAATGTTTCGAAGTCCACCACTAGCCTGGTACTAATCAGATTGAAGAGTTGGGTTCAAAAGCTATATGTTACTCGACAAAGTATTCAGATAAGCTTAAATCAGAAAAATCAAGCACGTGAAGTTAGCACTCAGTTGCTCGACACAGGAAGCAGTTGGTCGGATGGCAAACCAATCAACATACTTGAAGATTATGACAAGCTACAAGTTTCATACTATGGCATGGCTGCATCCAAATTCCCAGGGGTGATGCATAGCACACGGAATTCCTCTAAAGAAAGATTAGCAACCATCGATCAGCCTGCATCATACTTCATCCAGGAGATAATGAACTTTATGTTGAACAAATCAAGAAGGTAGATCAAGAATTTCACGAACACCGAGCAACATTGCAGAATAAATACTCCATCCTTTCAAGTAACCCATCAAGCATGAAGCATTGGGGGCTTCTGTTGATACCAAATTTAATCTACTGACGTGGACCAATAATAAGAAGACACGTGTCAATCTACATGGCACAATAACAACGAGGAAGTTTATTTCCCCCGACCAAGTCATGTTCGCTCCGAGCAACAAGGATACCCCGAGGAACTACAACACTCCGAGGAACTCAAGTCATGTTCGCTCCGAGCAACAAGGATACCCCGAGGAACTACAACACTCCAAGGAACTCCAGCGCTCCGATGAACTCCTGAACGACGAGCAACTAAGGCGGTCCGAGCTGCATCTCGGCCGTATCATTAAACGAACAACTGTTCAACTGTTCATTGAATGTTTATATTCTTGACGCACACGCTGCATTAAACGTATTACCCTTTCATATGTATTTCATTTAATGTATCGGACCTTTCATGTACAGCCTAAGGTCTATAAATACCTTGTATCATCCTCATTCAATGGGGCCGGAATTTCTTGAGAGAACTTGTAATCAAGAATTCCACAAACAATCAGCAATAACATAACAGTGGACGTAGGCTTTATTCCTAGCCGAACCACTTTAAAAATCTTTGTCTTATTTATTTATCTGTGATTAAATAATTAGAGCGATCTAGTTTTTTACATCAACAGATAGCTTTAAATAGTCCTCCTGATTTTTAGGAGTGTTTCCCTTGTATTTATTTCTCTTTCCAAATTCGTAGAATCAGGCTTTTTTGAATTTTTATAACCGCCTCGATCTTCGCGTACTTTTTATCCTTCTAGCCGTCGGTATCGTAATCGTTTCTTCTCGCTTCGATTGCCACGCCCTTTTTGTTCCTCTAGCCGTCGGTAGCGTAATTGTTTCTTTTTGTAATCATTACTTTACCATTTCCCAAGGCAGAGTATTTAAACTTCACAGACACTCCCATCGTCTTCTACCTTTTTAAATTTGTATTTTCGAGTTTTCCATTGCCTTACTCTCTTGTGCGTTCATCCTTTTCACCGTTCGTTGTCAACAGATCCACTCTTTTTCTGTAAGATATTCTTCCTTCTTCTTCATTTTCTTTTTTCATCATGGTTTATCCTGTAGAATCTCTTGATAAGTTTCGCTCTGATTTTTCTATTCCCTCCTGGGTTGTTCTGGAAGAGCTTTCTAAGCCTTCTGACTATTTCCGTTTGGCTAAGGGACATTGGTTTCCCAGCCTATTTGTCGCTGAATGTGGATTTTCTTTTCCGCCCAATCCTTTATGTCTGGAATTTTGTCAATATTTTGACGTTGTTCCTGCAAGAATAGCCCCCAATACATGGAAAATAGTTAATGGGGTGCATAGATTAAATCAAATTCATGGAACTCGCATAGGAATTCCAGAAATCATGTTTTGTTATAAATGGGCAGTGGGTGATAACACTTTTTATTTAAAAACTAGATTTTTAAATAGGGCTTTAGTGGTCAATCTCCCGGATGCCAATTGGGACTATTTTGAGCACGGAGTTGTTATAAAAAATTGGCAACATGCTCCTTTATCTGGAGATGAAGTTTATCAGGGTCCCAGATGCCCTCCCTATGGCAATGGGATAGGTTATTTTTATTTTATTTTATTTATTTTGAAATCATGCTTCTTCTGTGTTTGACAAAATGTGCCACTGATATTTTAATGTTTATTTATTTTCAGTTGACAGCAAAAGAAAGTGTCCAAAAGAAGCAGACGTGAATATAAGGCACTTAAAACTTATCTGGAGTTTGCATCAGAGTGTTACCGACGAGCACATTAGGTCAGCCTCGTATCTGCTACAGTACAAGAGCTACACCACTTCTTTCACTGCTCGTCCGGTGATAAGTGAAGTAGAACCATTACCATCTTTCACCAGCTCCTCGCCTGAATCACACATTCCTTTAAGTGAAAGGATGAAGAAGAGAAGACCTCCCACCCTTTTTGAGAGCCCCCCTCTGGTGCTGGAGAGGCAAAAAGACATAATATTGACGTCCCAGGGGAGGGGACAAAGAAAATTGATGGACCTTCCTCGGCTTCCCCTGTTATGAAGGTTGTCGAGAAGCCCCCAGTGGCTCCGAGCAAGTCTGCTGCTCCAGGAGAGATGATTGTAATATCACCGACCAAGAGTTCCTCCTTGGTTGAATCTATTCCTGCTCCCTCGAGGAAGCTGAAGAAGAGCTCCTCGGTCAATTTGGCTGACACCATCCCTCAGCCCCCGACTAGTGGAGTTCCCACTTTCGTTCCCCCGAGCTCTGCCATGAGCTCGGTAAAGACTTGGATCATTCCCGAGATCTAAGGTATCGAAGAAAACCTTTCTCGGGATATGGTTACCTCTTTGGCAGCTCGCCACATTGCTTCTGTAAGTCCTTTTACTTTGAACTTTTCATCTTTCCCTTATTATTTCTGTCTCTGACTTGCTTTCATTTTCTTTTCACAGTTGGTGAGCTGCTTCAATACAATTTTGAAGAAGGATGAAGCTATTAAAGCTTCAAGCTCCTCATCTGGTGTAGAGGAAGCTTTGATGGGCGTGAGGCAGTCTTTGGAAGAGTCTCGCCAAAAATATGATGATGATAAGGAAACTTGGGAGAAGAAGCTTGCCTCTACCGAGCAGGAGAAGGCTCGAGTTGTTTAAGTCTCCCAGGAGTTGGAGAAGAGAATAAGAGACTTGGAAGGGAAAAATAAAGAGCTCGACAAGAAGCTCAAAAATGATGGAGAGCTTGAAAATAAGCTCAAGGTTGCTGAAGAAGAATTGGGTCAGCTTCGGGAGGTAAATCGGCAGAAGGAGGAGGTTGAGAATAAATTGAAGAATGCTGAAAACCTTCTGTCCGATAAGCTTTCCTCGGAGAAGTTGAAGAGAAAGGTGGTTGTGAAGAAGTCTTTCAGCGGTGGCTGGGACAAGGGGTGGAATAAGGTTTTGGCTGCCATGATGTCACAAGTAGAATATGACAGTCTCAAGTACTTCAGGGATGGATGGGTCGCTGCTCTACAGGAGATGAAAGTGGATGAAAATTCCAAACTCTTTCAGCGACACATCCCTGGTCCCCCTCCAACTCCTGAAGAAGAAGAAGTGGACGAAGCTGCCTCCGAAGAGTCTTATATGGTGATGGGAGATCATCCCCCAACGATCCAACCTGCTACCGAGGAACTTCAGCAGCTCGCTACTTCTTCCGAGCAACCTCCAGCACTTTCCCAGCTACTATCTGCTCCATTCGAGCAACCTACTTCCTCGTCCCAGCCTCCCGAGAAGGTTTTGGGAGACAAGGAAAAGGTGTAGAGTTGTTCGGGTTTCTCTTTATATTTTTCTTTTGTCAAATGTAACCATGAACATGTAACTCTGAATCTTGATATAATAAAATTTAAACTTTTGTTCTTGCATACTGTTGTCTCTTCTTCATGCTTATTTGGTACTTTTATTGATTACTGCTTCTTCTTTCTCTACTAATTTCTGGCCAGGATGAATTACTATCTGCTCATGATACCAAGCTGTTGAGGCAATGCAATGATTATTTTAAGGCTGGTCACACAGATCTGAGTGCAGCATAAATTATCGACATCCTCGGCCAAGATGCTTCGGAACAGGCGGTTGAGGCCTACCAATACTTGAAGAGCCTGCTTGATCGTGCAGTGGCTAATAATGTGGCTTATTATGACATGATCGAGGATCTCCAAGGAACTCTTGAAGACCTTCAGCAGCAATACAAAGAATCCACTGCCCTTTTGCATGAGGGGTATGAGAAGAAGTATCGGCAACTCAATGCTGACAAGGGGTACGAGAAGCGTTTTGCTGGCTACGAGGTGAGGGAGAGAACTCTGAGGGGTGAGGTCGAGGAGTGCAGACAAATAGCTGAACTATTAGAGCAAGAAAATAACAACCTGCAAAAAGAGTTGTCTCACTTGAAGTCTGCAGCTTCCACTTCAAACGCCTTGGTCCCAGTGAATGATGAGGGATTCTCGTTCTTGGAGGTCGAGAACGCCAAATTGAGGGACGAATTGGAGACCTTGAAGAGAGATGGTCCCTCTACATCTTCTCGTGGACGAGCAAGAGCTCCTCGGGGACGAGCAAGAGTAACTAGAATTCCTGTCGAGGAACAGAGGACTCAATCTGCCTTAGAGAACCAAGCCTTCCAATTAATGGCAAAGAACCAGGCGTTGACTGAAATGTCAAAGAAGATCAAGGACCTGGAAGAGCAGCTTTTTGTGCAACAATCAATCTTGGAGAATAAGGAACTCTTCATCAAAAGTCTCCACGAGCAGCTGGAAAGATTGACATATCAATTCCACAAATAGCCCAGGGAGTTGTGGATGGCTGGGTACAACGAGGCTCTTTACCACTTGGACGATCGTATCCAGAATGCCAATAATGAGGGATACAAGCAAGGCTGGTTGAATACCTTAGGTGTGCTGTAACTCGAACAGGTTCATTACCTGTGGGATTACCATGATCCTGGGCTGCTCGACCTACCCGTGCCACCATTCAAACTTGATATGACTGGATCCCTGCTCGGGCCATTCCTCGATGCTTAATTTCAAAGTATCTCAGCGACTACAATCTCCATTCAAGTGTTGAGATATCTCATCCCGAGCACCTTCTAGATCGACCATCCGTGATGAATATCAGGATGTTAAAAGATTTGAACTTCATAAACTCTCCTCTTGCTTTAAATGATCCGCCTGCTGGCGAGGAACCTGTCTCAAAAGCAGAGGGGAAGAAACCAATAGAGTTGGAATTTTGATGTAATAGTTAGTATACATTTCATTATCAATGTAATATATTCTTTGATTTAATGAAAGACTTTTGTTTTTGTTCGCAATCTTAATCGCTATTGTCATGTAAAATACTTTACATTTGTGCATGTATGTCTATTAAAACAATATTCTGTTGTTTTGTGTTGTTTGTCGATCAACTTATTGTCGACTAGCTTGAATTTGTGGTAGTCATTAAAAAATTACTAAGTTATTCCTCAACCAACTTACTAAGTTGTTTCTCGACCAACTCACTAAGTTGTTTCTCGACCAATTTACTAATAATTTTAAAAGTCACGAGTATCAATAATTTTGCTTGATCATTTTCTCGTATTCATAAAATGTTTCCGACCAACCAAGGTCGGTAAATTTCCTTCTCGACCAAGTATAGTTAGTGGGTTTTTATCCCCGACCAGCCATAGTTAGTGGATTTTTCCTCTGCAAGCAACTTTTAGCACTTTTTGAAATAATTTTACCTCCCGACCAACTCAAGTTGGCCTTTCCGAGAATATATTTACTTCCTAACCGACATAAGTTGGCATTTTTAGGAAATTTTAGGA
Organism: Sambucus nigra; assembly: GCA_949130495.1. Lineage (NCBI taxonomy): Eukaryota > Viridiplantae > Streptophyta > Magnoliopsida > Dipsacales > Adoxaceae > Sambucus > Sambucus nigra. The sequence goes on along the minus strand of OX422214.1, from coordinate 284,157,369 downwards.
AAACTTTTACTTCCCGAAGAACATATAATTTTATTTCCCGTAGGAATAGAAGTTTTACTTCCCGGAGGAATATAGGTAGCTTTACTTCCCGGAGGAATACAGGTAGCTTTACTTCCCTGAGGAATATAGGTAGCTTTACTTCCTGGAGGAATACAGGTAGCTTTACTTCCCAGAGTAATATAAGTAGCTTTACTTCCCGGAGGAATATAATTTTTACTTCCCGGAGGAATATAAGTTTTACTTCCTGGAGGAATACATTTGTTTCTCGACCAACCTTAGCTGGTGTTTTCGAGAAAAATTTTGAGTAGCCCAATTTTTGCCGAGTTTCGCCAAGTAGTGTGTAGCACTAGTATTCCCCAAAAAAATTTCAATAAAAGGAGAAAATACACATCACTGATAATACTTGCGCAGGTGCTCTGCGTTCCATGCATTCTTAAACTCCTCCCCTTCTAAAGTTGCTATTCGGTAAGTTCCTGGTTGAATAACTTCTGTAACTCGGTATGGCCCATGCCAGTTTGCCTCCAGTGTGTTGTGCTTTCGAATTACTTTCTTCAGCACATAGTCTCCTTCTTTCAGGTCGCACTTCTTCACATTCTTATTGTAGAATAGAGTTATTCGTTGTTGGTATGCAACATTTCTAATGGCTGCTTCTTCTCTAACTTCCTCGAGCATGTCTAAATCCAATCTTCTCATTAAGTCGCTGACAGGGGAATTGAAATTCAGTACCCTGTATGTTGGGAGGCCTAACTCGGCAGGTATAACAGCTTCACTTCCAAACGCTAGCATATATGGAGATTCTCCAGTTGCTACTCGGGGAGTAGTTCGGTAACCCCACAGTACTGACTGTAACTCGTTGATCCAATTTGCTTTCGCGTCGTCCAGTCTTTTCTTCAAACCATTCTGTAGTGTTCTGTTTGTCACTTCAGTTTGTCCATTGCTTTGAGGATGGCCTGGTGCTGATTGGATCTTCAACACATTTGATTGATGACAATAGGCAGCGAACTCCTCGTTATCAAATTGTGTTCCGTGGTCTGTGATGAAAGCATGAGGAAGACCATATCGACAAATGATGTTCTTCCAAATAAATTGGTATACCTTCTCGTACGTCATATCAATGAGAGGCTCAGCTTCCACCCATTTAGTAAAATAATCCACTGCGACGACAAGGTATTTGAACCTTCCTCTAGTCGTTGGCAGTGGTCCGACCAAATCTATTCCCCACATGGCAAATGGCCAAGGGGAAGTGATGGGTGTCAACAATGCTTGTGGAGCTCTTCGGATGGAGGAGAAGCACTGGAACTTGTTACATTTCTTGGCATAGGCTGCACAATCAGCCCTCATCGTCGGCCAGTAGTATCCCTGCGTCATCACCATTTGCAAAAGCGTTCGACCTGCTACATGGGCTCCACAGGACCCTTCATGGATCTCTTCAATCAATTCTTTCACCTCGGAGGGATGTACACATCTTTGCAAACCTGCCATAATTACTCGTCTATATAAAACACCGTTAGTTAATACATACCGAGCAGCTTTAAACTTTAATTTCTTGGCTGCGAGCTTGTCAATTGATAATTCTCCCTCCTCAATATATGCCCTGACGGGATCCATCCAAGATGATCCTAAATCAAGGGTGATAAAGTTCATCGCCAAATCTTCATCTATACTCCGACCAGCTAAAACTTCAATTGGGATTGTTCTTCGTAGCTCGGTACGAGTAGCTGATGCTAATCGAGCTAGGGCATCTGCTCTTGCATTCTCCATTCTTGGTATTCTGACCAGCTGAATAGCAGCAAATTCTGATACCAACTCCATCACCTTTGCATGGTACTTGATCATTAATTCTCCTTTGGCTGGATATATTCCCAACATTTGATTTACAATTAATTGAGAATCACTGAAGAAAATAATTTGTTGCGCCTCCATAATTTTTGCCAAATTAAGACCTGCAATCATGGCCTCATACTCAGCCTCTGGAAGCTTTGAATTGGAAACGTAGGGCGTATTCCATGTCGACCTCGTCCGGAGTGCTCAAAACTATCCCTGACCCACTACCTGTTGTGCAAGATGAGCCATCTACATATAGCCTCCATATAAGTAACTCGTCTTCAAATTTCTGATCTGACAGAGTTCCTCGGTGAAATATTTGTTGCTTCCTTTCATTTTCCCCTGATATTTCTCGCTCTTCGTCGATCATCTTTTCTTGCCCTTTTACCAACCGGAGTTGGTCTGAGCTCGAATTTGATGATCCTGTAACATCCACTTGCTCTTTTACCAACCGGAGTTGATCTGAGCTTGTGTTTGTTGATCTTGTAACATCCACAGGTTGATCAGCGAGCAACTTTTTCTCCTCGAGGGTATCAGGATAGGTGAACTCTGCTATAAAATCCGCTATAACTTTCCCTTTAAGCGATGATCTGGGTTCATAAACTATATCGTATTCACCGAGCTCTATTGCCCAATACATCAATCTCCCTGATTTTTCTGGTTATGAAGGGCTTGCCTCAACGGCATATCAGTATATACGACTATAGTATGAGCCTGGAAGTATGGCCTCATTCTCCTACTCGCCTCAATCAGCGCCAGTGCTAACTTTTCTAGCCTTGGATATCTGATCTCTGCTCCTCGGAAGGCCTTACTTGTGTAATAGATTGGTTTTTGTACTCCATTCTCCACTCTTATCAACGCCGAGCTAACTGCATTCTCTGATACTGCTAGATACAAGTACAATTTTTCTCCCATCACCGGCCTGGACAACAGTGGAGGTGCTCCCAAGTATTTCTTCAAGTCTTGAAAAGCATTCTCATAGACTTCCATATTGTAACTGATTTGTTCAGCAAAGACTTTGTTCATCAGCCTCTGATATGTCGCACCTGCATTTTTTAAACCAAAAGGCATAACATTATAACAATAAGTTCCCCTAGGGGTAATGAAAGAAGTACTCTCCCTGTCTTCAGGTTTCATTTTAATCTGATTGTAGCCAAAATAAGCAACCATGAAGCTCAGCAGCTCATGTCCCGAGGTAGCATCGACTAGTTGATCAATTCGGGGCAGTGGAAAATGATCCTTTGGGCATGCTTTGTTGAGGTCGGTGAAGTCTACACACATCCTCCACTTGTTGTTCTTCTTTTTCACCATCACCACATTTGCTAACCAGTCTGGATATTTAACATCTTCAATAAAGCAGGCTTTCTGGAGCTTCTCGACTTCCTCCTGTATAGCTTGATTCTTCTCGGGGATGAACACTCTTCTTCTCTGCTTCAGTGGTTTGATTTCCTTATTCACATTGAGTTCGTGACATAAGAAGTTTGGATCTATTTCGGGCATATCCTCATGACTCCACGCAAAAGTTTGCTTTCTACTTCTAAGGAAAGTTATCAATTCTTGTTTTAGTGAGGCTTCCAATGACGAACCTACTTGAGTAGGTCGTTCAGGGTGTTCGTCGTCCAGGATGATATTTTCAGTAGCTTCCACCACTTGACCCTTCACGAGTTGAGATTCATCTCTAGGATCCAATGTTTCAATTTCTGCCTCTTCTTCCACTTGATAAGTAGTAGTCTTTTTCCTTGATTCCTCCAGTTCTTCTTGCTCGGTGGATGAATAATAGCATTCTCGAGCTACTTTCTGGTCACCCTTCACAACTCCTACTCCAAAATTTGTTAGAAACTTTAGGCATTGATGCACTGTAGATGGTACAACCTCAAATTTCTTCAATCCTACTCTTCCCATGATGATATTGTATGATGATTGAACATTCTTATCCATCACGAAGAAACGTATTCTTTATGTTCGACAAGCAGGCCACGTGCCAATGAATATATCCAACTTGATCATCCTAAGTGGAAATACTTTCTCGCAAGCAAAACCGAGGAGGGGTCTATGATAAGGCTCCAGTTGAAATTGCTTTAGATTTAAACTATCGAAGCACGAGTAGAACATGATGTCTGTCGAGCTACCATTGTTTACCAGTACTCTTGAAATCATTACCTCCTTCATTCTCATCTTGATCACCAAATGGGTCATCATGAGGATACAGAACACCTGCAAGGTCATTCTTTGAGAACCCAATGACCAACTTCTCTTTGTTCATCTTTCTCGGGCGATCCTCCTCAGCTAGATTTATTCGTTGAATGTACGAGCAAGCTTGAGCCTCACAGAGGTAAGCTTTTCTCTCGGCAGTAAGGTCTCCTCCTCCTGCATCTCCACCTGTTATAACATTACAGTCAAATGACCCAAAGCGTATTAAAAATACCTCTCGTTCTGGATGCCTTGGTCTCTTGGGAAGATCGGGGTCATCCTCGGGATCAACTTCATGGTTTCTTTTCTTGTTCTCCTCTGCTCGACGAGGAGATCTAGACCTCTCTCTAGTTCGGTCATTGTTCCTTCTTTCGCCTCCACGATCAACGTACTTTGCCATCTTTCCTCGTCTAATGAGTGTTTCAATCTCATTCTGAAGAGTTATGCAATTTTTTGTCATATGGCCATGATCTTTATGAAACTCGCAATACTTTGCCTTATTCCTCTTGTTAGGGTCTGCCTTCATTTTCTCTGGCCAGTTTAATTCCTCGTTGCTCTTAATTTCTTCTAGAACGTGGTTGATATCCTTCTTCAAAGGAGTATAATTATCGAATTTCTTCATTGCATCCCATATTGACCTTGTTCTTGAATGTTTGTGATTACCATTGTTCTTATGCTCTTTCTTCTTAGCTTTATCACCTTCCACCTTGGTTTCTTTGGCATCCATGTTCTTCTTCGCAGCCATAGCTTCCTCGGCATTCATAATCTTGGACGCTTTTCCCATCAGATCCGACATGGTTCTAGGTGGATCTTTGGCCAAAGTATAGTACAATTTGTTGGGCATTAGTCCACTCATCAAGGCGGTAATCGCTGTCTTCTCTTCATAATCAATGACTTCAAGTTTCTCATTATTAAAACGAGTTATATAATCTCTGGTACTCTCACTAGCCTTTTGTCTAACACTTAACAAATATGCTACTCGTTTAACTGGCTTTGCCCCAAAACATATATTCCCAATGAATAGCTCGGCTAGTTGAAGAAAAGTTGAGATCTTACCCCGAGGAAGATTATTATACCATATTTGAGCAGATCCGGTAAGAGTTCTCGAGAATGCCCTACATCTCATCTCATCTGGAACAGCATAGATGTCGGTTGCAGCTTGGTATTGTTCTATATGAAGTACGGGATTGTCTTTCCATCATATTTGGGGGTCACAATAGGTGCTTTGAATTTTGATGGTGTTGGAAAATCTACAATGGCCTGGACAAAAGGTGTTCCTCGAACAAAAGTTCGTTGTAGAGGGTTCTTAGCTTTAACCATTTCCCCCAATTTATCCTCCAGCCTTTGAATAGAGCCTTTCCATGCCTCATTTCCTTCCTCGGGCCCGTTGGTTCGAGCAGATGATCGCGTTGAGGTGGCTTCCTGGGATCTATCTTGACGAGCAACTTGTCGCGACTGGACAGATCCTTCCCTTAAATCTGATGGTCGCCGAAAACTCCTCGATGGGGATCTAGGAGGACTTTTGCTCCTCCTAGGACCTAATCGATCGAAAGGAGATACTCTGCTTAATAATTCTAGCGCACTGGTCCTTTCTGGGGAGAGAGTGATACGTTGTTCAGTATCTGTGGCTCGCACTGACGAAGTTCATCCAGGTTGATAAGAAAAATCTTCAGACTCCTCATTGCGATATGAATTGGTACGCATAGTACGTGAAGAAGATGCACGAGTATTTCTTTGCATACTTCGTAGTCTTGAATGGGTTGGTGCACCGCCATGGAGGGTTTGTATGAGTTGACGCATAGTTTCTTGCATGACGGTCTGACCCTGAGCCAGATTTGTAATTATTCCAGCCAGATCTGGAATATTTGGCGGAGCAGATGGATTTGGAGGGCTTCCAGCGTTTCGATTGCTAGATTCTGGAATGTCAGCCATTTGTGATGGATTATTTTTGATGGAAAACGATATTACCAGTCGTTCCCATAGACGGCGCCAATCTGTTGATGTAAAAAATTAGATCATATCTAATTATTCAATCACAGATAAATAAATGAGACAAAGAATTTTTAAAGTGGTTCAGCCTTATAAGAATGGCCTACGTCCAATCAGTAATACCATAACAGTGGACGTAGGCCATTCTTATAAGGCTGAACCACTTTAAAAATTCTTTGTCTCATTTATTTATCTGTGATTGAATAATTAGATATGATCTAATTTTTTACATCAACACATGTTATTTATATTTTTAGAATTATGGATATATTCTAGATGTAATTGCATTAAATAAGTTTTTAGTGCGACCGGTTCCATTCTTTTGTTTCTAACTATGAAGTTCCACCACGTGGGGAAGAAAGAACAGAGATAGAACAATGACTATTTTGATTATCACATACATGTATAATTATATATTATCTTGGGATAGCCTTGGACTTCTTGACTCGTTTTTCTTAATTTGTTTCTTAAAAATTTGGTAATAAATCAATTGATCTTTTTTTTATAAGTCTCAATCAATAAAAGCTATCACAGAATCGGGTTTTCACATAAAATTATTTTGTCGATAGGGGCAACGGAGCCTGTGATAAGAAGTCAAATGGTAGAATGTGATACTCTTGTGAGTTGTGACGCAGGTGCATGTTTACCCTGAGGGATGGAATTTGTCTTTGAGCTAGTGGTTAAACTATTTTATAAGGGAGAGAGTGGTGTAAATAATGGTCTTAATTATCACTTTATTGCCTTTGTGGTCCACCTCCACTCATATTTCTAGTACTCATTGTCCCAAACTAAGAATCCACGTTTGGAAGTCAAATTATTTATGGATATTTAATTGTATATATATAAGATAACATAAGCTCCCTCGTGGAGTTCTAATAATGGACAATAGTCAATGACAAAACATCTATGTTCCTTTTCAAATATCAAGGAACTAAAAGATGAACAAAATGTGGCAAATGAATTCTCGTGAACAGGCTCATATTCTCTAGAACATTAGTAACAAGCTCCATTATGATAAGAATTTTTATTAATAATATTATAAAAAGAAAAGGTTGTACCTTGGTACAATGGCAAGTATCCTCACCCAAGCTGCGGTTGGTCTCAAGTTCAAGACAGGGAGCAGCCTCTCTATATATGGGTGTAAGGCCAGCCAATATCTGCCTCTCCCAGACCCTGTTGCTAAGCAGGAGCCATCAAAAGATTGACTTAATGTCAATTAGTTGGAAATATGGTGGACCTAATGTACAAATAAGATCACCAATTGGTGCGATTGTAAATAAATAAAAAATCTAGGAACTTATTACGTTGTTTTTAATTTTTTATTTCGTTGTGGGGGATAAAAATATGTCTTCAGTAATAACGTGACACGTGGCAAGGGAGCTCTAGGATCATTTTTAAGGAAGGTCGGTGGATCGTCGGTATAGTCACCAACACATGGCTAACCAAACTAGTCTTAGCCGACTACATTCCGTACAATGCTACATAACTGGTTTGGCGTTATAAAGAAGACAAGAGTCCAAGAGAAGATAGAAGAGTAATCAAATCACAACATTATTATATTATTATGTTGTAAACACTAATAATATAGTCCTTATCCAATTGTAACCCTTAAACCTATATAAAGGGGAGACCCCTCATTATGTAAAGGGGCTTAGAAGCTAGATAACACTCTTATGTAAGCTCTCTCCATATTATAATGAAAAGAACATCACCGCCACTATGGATGTAGGATGACCTTGGCCGAACCACGTAAATTTTGTGTCTCTCGTATTTATATTTATATTATTTAATACTGTTTTAGAGGGGCCCCCTTTGGGGCGATTTCATATCCCCTATAATTTGTCATTATTGTGTGAAATGGAACGATTTGTTCATATGCTTGTTTCTTGTATCATTAATGGAGGATCTGATGGGAGATTAAGGAAATGATCCACTTATCATAGTTTTTGAAAATACATTCAACATCTTAGAACAACCCAAAAAATAAGCTAAGTTTTCCCTCTATACTCATATATGTTAAGGTTCGTATGCATTTATATATAATATTTACAAATTGAGTTCATATTATATGCATGAGAGTACCCGCATAAATTAATTGTTATAGATTGATACCTTTAATAGGCATTGTTGCTACCAAAAGTTATCCCCCTATATGGACTAATCAGAAATGGATACTTATCTCCTTACATCGTAGAAATCCTAGTCAGTAGTTACTTAACCAACTCCAAAGATATTTGCTCGGAAGGCATGCCAACCAACTTGAAGAATGCAAAATATCAAAGTAAATAAAAGGTCACCACATGAGGGAACAACCAAGGGTATTTTCGCACGTGATATAGACAATCACCCATCACATTCATTACGTACGGGTGGAAATGCTTGAATATATAAAGGCATTCCAACCCTTAATCTCCGAGTCACTATAAATACATTGTATTCCTTTCATCAAAGGCATGATATAACGGATTCTAGGATATTCTTCTTGACAAGAGTACCTAGCTTTCTATAATCACTTAAATCAATGCAATAATAATGGATGTAGGCTTTCTTACACAACCGAACCACTATAAAAATACTTTGTCTCTTATTTGATTATTTTATTATGATCTTATATTTTATCTATGATTAGAAAATCGGATCTAATCATTTTTTTACATCAACTGATTGGTGTCGTTTGTGGGAACGTGTGTCTAATTGTCATTCTCTATCTCATACATCCTTATTCAAAGAAAGATGAATGATCAGAGCCTAATGCTAGAAATAAAGTCAACCTAACCATCCCATCTGTTACGCCTACAATAGCCAACCTAAGTGGAATTCTTATCAGTATTGTTAGGGGTCAAAATGCCATACAAGAAATAATGAGGTAATTAGATCAGTCATTATAAGTCAGGTCTCTAGCCCTTTTTAGGCAACAAAAAGTTCCTTCTCCAATGAGAGAAATGCCACATCCCCCTCCTAAGCATAGCAGACATAGCTATTTCAGATTTATACATGATAGGTCTTATCACCCAGGAGTCATCTCATCGATTAGATCCACAAAGTTCTATAATGGCCATTCGTTTTCTCCTGAAAGGCCAAGCCTTATGGAAAGATTGAGCAGAGCTTTGACTTTTGACCATTTGGGACCTCGAGTAAACAGAAACCCACCTAGAGAGTTATCTAGAACTAATCAATGCCCAACCGACCATTGTGAAGCCTCAATCAAGTCAAAATCAAGCATCCGACGATTTGTGCATGCCGAGAAGACTTCTCGGGAAGAGAACTTGGCACAAACACATGGTTGGGATATCCGAGCTGCTTCACACAAATCTAATGTAGGCAACCCTTCATGGAAGGGCTTAATTCAGCGATTAGAAGATCGAGTGGGAGAAATGGCAAAGGCAAAGAATTCATTACAAAGGAACTTTATTAAAAGGGTCTCATTTCATTTAGGCAATTATTGATTTCCCAACTCCATCCAAGTTTAAAACCCTTGTGGTCACCCTTAAGTATGATGGTAAAACTGACTCGATTTTACACATTAATAGTATCAAGCTTCAACCGACATCTATTCAGTCCCTGATGAAATGAGATGTAGAGCTTTTTCCATCACCATTACTGGTTCAGCTCAAATATCGTACAATAACTTTCCCCAAGGATAAATTACCAATTTCAATCAGTTTGTTGAGTTATTCATCAGAAACTTCTTTGGGGCCAATCCAGTAAAGCGAGTAACCTATGAGTGTCAGGTAGTGAGTAGGGGAAACTACTAAGGAGTACATCGTCCGTTTTAACAATGAGAAATTAGAAGTAGTTGACTACGAGGAGAAAATAACCACCACTACTCTAATAAGTGGATTACTTCTATAAAAACTATATTATGCTAAAATATCCTCCTAAAACCATAACTGAGCTCATGGTTAAGGCAGAAAAAATTATGAACACCGAGGTAGCAATGGCTGCAAAGCAGAGTCCAACCACTAAGCCTAAGAAGAAGAATCATAAGGAGTAGAAACTGAAGAAGGACGATAAGCTCAAAAAGTATGAAATATATACTCTATTGACTGTCAAAATTCATTATATCCTAGAGGAAATCAAACACAATAAAGATTTATGATGGCCTGAGTGGTTGAGGGCACTCCCTAGCAGGAGGGACAAATCAAAATATTGTGAATTCCATAAGGATCATGGCCACATGACTGATAACTGTATCGCTTTGAAGAATGAAGTGGAATTTCTCATTCTCCAAAAAAAGCTAAACAAATTTGTTAATCGGTGAGAAGGCAGAGAAACAAGGAGAAAGTCAAATTCTTCTACAAATCCAGAAGTAATAAGAAAAGAAACCATGAAGATGGTTATGAAGATAATACCGATCTGTCAAAGAAGCCTTAGTAACTAGAGAGCGAGGTAGCTATGATAAATTTTAGCTCTTTTAATTGTCATGTAATTACAAGTGGCAATACAGGAGGAAGAGATCACACTGCAGAGAGAAAGGCCTTCCTGAATAAAGCACGAGCTTATTCTTATATCCAGATAATCAATCTCAATGATGATGATCGGCCCAGGTAAGTCAATAAAGACAAACTGGTGATCGGCTTCTCCAAGAACGACCTCTCTGGGGTACTATACCCCATGATTATCCATTGGTTGTCAAGTTCAGAATCCAAGATGCCATCATCGACAGGGTTTTGATTGATAATGGGAGCTCGGCTGATATCATGTTTTACCCCTGCTTTAAGAGTTTATATTTGAAACTATGTCAGCTGGAACCATACCACATACCATTGATAGGTTTTTTAAGCAAAAAAGTCTACCCACTAGGGATAATCAAGCTAGAAGTGTTGTTTGGCACCTGATCGGTAAGTCCCAATGAAAAAATATGCTTCTTTGTGATGGACAAAGATATTCAATTTACATATAATGTGATCCTTGGCTGGGTAGGACTAAAAAAGTTTGAACTTGTGTCATCCATAGTCCATCAGTGTTCAAAGTTCTCCACTCACTTTGGGGTCAGTGTAGTGAAAGTGGATCAAAAGGTGGCCAGAGAGTGTTATTACTCCTCGGTCGAATAAAAAGACCTGGTTGATTTGAAGAAGAAGAAGACCACCACTTATCAGGCAGATATTACATAGCCTAACAGTGAATCAGAAGTTGAAACTCTGGATCCCCAAAATAAAACGGAGTTAGTCAAAAGGCAGATTATTGAAACCACTGAAAGCATAATCCTGGATGACGACAAATCGAAAAGAACCACCCAGATCAGCTCAACACTAAATCCACTCCTTAAACAAGAATTAATTATGTTCCTGAGACAGCGGAGGAATGTGTTCGCTTAGAGTTACGAGGATATGCCTGGGATTTATCCCAACTTCCTCTATCATGAGCTAAACATTAATAAGGATGCCAAGCCGATCAAGCAAAGGTGTAGGGTTTTTAGTTCGGAGAAAAATAAAGTTATACAGAAAGGGGTAGAGAAACTTCAAAAGGCCCAATTCATTGAGGATGTCAAATATCCATCCTGGTTGACCAACGTTGAGATAGTTAAAACAAAAAATGATAAGTGGAGAATGTGTGTAGATTTTTCTGATCTTAATGAAGCCTGCCTAGTGGACCACTTTCCTTACCTAGAATTGATCAGTTGGTGGATGTTACATCAGGGCATGAGCTGTTAAGATTCATGGATGCTTATTATGTGTATAACCAGATAAAGATAAAACCAGAAGACAGGAAAAGTACTTTTATCATCACCAGTCGAGGTATTTATTGCTACAACGTGATGCCCTTTGGGCTCAAAAATACTGGAGCGACATACCATAGGTTGATCAACATGGTGTTCGACGAGCAGATAGGGAAAAATATGGAGGTTTATGTGGATGATATGTTGACTAAAAGTAAGAAAGATTCAGACCATATCCTCGATTAGACTTTCGATTAGTTGGAAAAATATCAGATGAAGTTAAATCTAACCAAATGTGTGTTCAGTGTCCAAGAAGGAATGTTCCTCGGCTTCATAGTAAACCAAAGGGAATTGAAGTCAATCCAGCCAAGATAGAAGCTCTAATAAAAATGCAGTCATCAACTTGCAAAAAGGATATACAAAGGCTTACAGGTAGAGTAGCAGCTTTAAACAAGTTTATTTCCCGGTCAACAGATAGGTGTATTCCATTCTTTAAGGTGTTGATAAAGACCTTTGAGTGGAATGAAGAATGTGAAAAAGCGCTCCAAGAATTGAAGAAGTATCTAGGATCACCACATTTATTGTCATGACCTATTTTTTTTTTGGGGGGGGGGGGGGGGGGGGGGAGGGAATATTACTTATACTTATCTATTTCTGAATCCACAATTAGCTCGACACTAATTCGGTTAGATAATGGAATCCTGAAACCGGTTTGCTATACTAACAAAGCATTCAAGGGAGTTGAAATCAGGTACCCACACCTAGAAAACTTGGCCCTAACACTCATTGAAGTCTCCAGGCGTATGAAGCCCTACTTACAAGCACACACCATAGTTGTGTATATTGATCTACCTCTTCGGTAAGCACTCCACAAGCCTGAGAAGTAAGGAAGATTGATGTACTAGGCAGTAAAATGGGGGGAATATGACATCGTCTATGAACCAAGGTTCTAATTGAAAGTCCAAGCTTTGGCGAAGTTCACTGCAAAGTTCACATATCCAAAGGTTACCGACCAACAAAACTTGTCTGCCGAGCAAACTTCTTCGAAAGAGAACTCAGCCCAAAAGTAGGATAAAGTTGTAGCCGACAAACCTGAATCATCCATAACTCAATACAAGGCTCATAAATATGCAGAGGAGACTAAGAAGACATTCCGCCATAGAGTTTTATTTATGAAGACCTTCAACAGTGATATCCCATTATAGAATTTATATGTGGATGGATATTCATGTGCAACTGGAAGTGGAGGTATCATACTTAATACTCCTGATGATATTGATAGTGAATATGCCTTTAGGTTTCAATTTAAAGCATCAAAGTTGAGTATAAAGCCATAATAGTTGGACCGAAATCAGCATATTCATCAGGCGTCTAGCAGGTAGTAGATCACAGTGATTCACAGCTGGTTGTCAACTAAGTGCTTCATTTATATGGAGTTAGGGGAGAATTAATGACCTGATACTTGGCCAAAGACATAAAAGTTATTTCCAAGTTTCCAGGTGTACAAATGAACAGGATACCAAGAATAAGTAATGCTCGAGCTGATGCACTTGCTCAGTTAACTTCAGCAAAAAGAGTTAAACTACGTAGAAGCATTCTAATTGAAATCTTAGCCAACATGAGCATAGATGAAGATCTAATGGTCAATTTAATTAATGTATATTTAGAACCTTCCTGGATGGATCCGATCAAGTTATATTAGAGATAGTTACTTACCAGTTGATCCCATGGAAGCCAAAAAGTTTCGTTACAAAGATGTTAGATATGTGTTGGAGAAAGGAGTTTTATACAAGAGGGGATTAACTATCTCCTTACTACGTTGTGTTCATCCGTCGGAGGTTAAAGATTTGATTAAGGAAGTGCACTAAGATTCTTGTGGAGCTCATTTAGCCAGCCGATCATTATTCTAAAGAATCAACACATAGGGATAATACTGGGCAACTATGAGGGCAGATTATAAGGCCTTCGCAAGAAAGTGTGAAGAGTGTCAAAGGTTCCCTGCAATTAAGAAAACACCCAATGCTGCTTTAGTGCCCATTACCTCACCTTGGACATTCTCTATTTGGGGAATTGACTTGGTCGGCTCACTATCGACCACCAAAGGCAGGTTCAAGTACTTGGTAGTTATGGTTGATTACTTCACCAAATGAGTGGAGGCAGAGCCATTAATAGAAATGCCTTTATAAGAATGTGTACCAACTCATATGGAAAAACATCATATGTAGGTATGGAATGCCCTATGCCTTCATTACATACATGGGACCCAGTTTGATAATAATGAATTTTAAGTGTACTGTGTTTAGTCCAAGATCCAAAAACTTCATTCAGCACAAGGTCACCCTCAAAGAAATGGTCAGACGAAAGTGACAAATAAAACTTTGCTCAATAGACTGAAGAAAAGGCTTGATGCTACCAAGGGAATTTGGATTAATGTGTTACATTATGTTCTCTAAGCTTACAGAACAACGTCGAGAACAGTATCTAGAGAAACACCTTATATGCTTGCATTTGGGACAGCAGACATGGTACAAGCCAAGATAGGCCTACCAACCCATAAGGTGATGAATTTTGATTCTCCTACAACACTACACCAAAAATAGGAATATGACACGATTTAAAACTGCGCCAGATCAAATCTGGCACGGTTTTGAACTGTACCAGAATCAGGTGTTCCAAAATGGCTATTTTTTCTGGCACGGCTCAAAAGTGTGCTAGATTTGATCAAATAGGAACACTTCGGCACATTTTAAACCTTGCTATATTTTATATTTCTGGCACACTTTTGAACTGTGCCAGATTGAGCACAGTTTGAAAAACTTTTGGCACAGTTCAAAACCATGCCAAAATTTGATACACTTTTGGCACGGGTTGGAACTGTGCCAAATTTTTTATAAAAAGAAAAAAAAATTATTTGAAAACAAGAAAATTCACAAATTGCAAATCTTGTACGTTGTTGATAAACTAATGTTCATACAAACTTTAAAATATCACAAGTCTTTAGTAGTTCACATAACCAAAAAAAAATTGGGCAGAGTTTCCTCTATTTTCTGGACATTCTAAAACCTGCTAATATAAAACCTGGATAACATAAAGCCCGTACCGCCACAAAATATAAAAAATAAACTTACAAAAGCCTGCACGGCTATAAAAGTTTACAATAAAACTACAAAAGTTCGCACGACCATAACACAAAAAATAGAATCATGAATAAACCCCTTGTTGTATACCATTGAGTTCTCCATGTGGTCCCCGTGAATAAATGCTAACGATAAAATGTTATCCTGCAAAAAAATAGGGTACAAAAAAGATACGATATTAGTAATCAAGAAATTTATAAAAAAAGGCTTACTCAAACTAAAAAATTACATATAGGAGTGGAAATTATCGTCATATTCTCAAATCGAGAGACCCGGGACTACGCGATCAGTCCATACGAGTTACATTGGTCCCGTGCGAGGTGTTCGTACCTCTTACGGGGCCGTTTGGGGGCTAGTTTTGGTTTTCACCCTCAAACGGCTTATTTTCCAGCCTAATCTACGTATTTTGAAATTATTATCATATTCTCAAACCGGGAGACCCGCGACTATGCTGTCAGTTCGTACAAGTTACATTGGTCCCGTGCGAGGTGTTCGTGCCTCTTACGGGGCCGTTTGGGGGCTGGTTTGAGTTTTCACCCTTAACAGCTTATTTTTAAGTCTAAATGTTAATTTTTAAAAATTATCGTCATTATCTCAAACTGGGAGACCTCTGACTGTCAGTTCCTACAAGTTACATTGGTCCCGTGAGAGGTGTTCGTGCCTAGACCTGTCAACGGGTCGGTTTGGGTCGTGTACGGGTTACGGGTTACGGGTCAAAACACCCTAACCCATACACGACCCGTTAAGCCTAACGGGTCTAATTACAATACCCAAACACGACCCGTTAATATTAACGGGTACACGACCCAAACCGTTAACACCCGTTAATGTTAACGAATCATTTTGGGTCGAAATGGGTAACGGGTTGGGTGACCTTATAATACCCGTTAGTCTTCAATACTTTAAAAATAATGGGTTTTAATTGTAATTTTTATTGGGTATAGATAGGGTGACCCTATAGCACCCGTTAGTCTTTAAAGATTTAGAAATAATGGGTTTTAATGGTTATTGTTATTGGGTACGGGTTGGGTGACCCTATAGTACCCGTTAGTGTTAACTGGTGTTAACGGGTAGAAACGGGTTAAAACGGGTTCAGGTAAATTTCCAAACCCGAACCGTTAGTGTTAACGGGTCTACCGTGTTAACCCGTTGGTAAACCCATTAACTTATAATTTCATGTCGGGTCGTGTCGTGTTAACGGGTTATCATGTATTTTGACAGGTCTATTCGTGCCTCTTAAGGGGCCGTTTGGGGGTTGGTTTGGGGTTTCACCCTTCAATGGCTTGTTTTTAGGCCAAATCAACAAATTTGCAAATTATCATTATATTCTCAAACCGAGAGTCCCACGATTACGCGGTCAATTCGTACAAGTTACATTGATCCCGTGTGAGGTGTTCATGCCTCTTACGGGACCGTCTGGGGGCTGGTTTGGGTTTTCACCCTTTAACGGCCTGTTTTTAAGTCTAAGTGTTATTTTTGCAAATTATCGTCATATTCTCAAACTGGGAGGCCTGTGACTACTCGATCAGTTCCTACAAGTTACATTGGTCCCGTTCGAGGTGTTCGTACCTCTTACAGGGCCGTTTGGGGGCTGGTTTGGGTTTTCACCCTTCAACGGCTTATTTTTAAGTCTAATTGTTAATTTTTATAAATTATCATCATATTCTCAAACCGGGAGACCCG
The DNA here is from genome assembly GCA_949130495.1 of Sambucus nigra. Classification (NCBI taxonomy): domain Eukaryota; kingdom Viridiplantae; phylum Streptophyta; class Magnoliopsida; order Dipsacales; family Adoxaceae; genus Sambucus; species Sambucus nigra. The sequence continues at coordinate 284,140,887 of OX422214.1, read as the reverse complement.
TGACTACGCGGTCAGTTTCTACAAGTTATATTGGTCCCATGCGAGGTGTTCGTGCCTCTTACGGGAACGTTTGGTGGCTGGTTAAGGTTTTCACCCTTCAACGGCTTATTTTCAAGCCTAATCTACATGTTTTGAAATTATCATCGTCATCTCAAATCGGGAGGCCCGCGACTGCGCAGTCAGTTCGTACAAGTTATATTGGTCCCGTGCGAGGTGTTCGTGCCTCTAACGGGGCCGTTTGGGGGTTGGTTTGGGTTTTCACCCTTCAACGGCTTATTTTCAAGCCAAAGCAACATATTTTGAAATTATAGTCATATTCTCAAACCGGGAGGCCCGTGACTACGCGCTCAGTTCGTACAAGTTACATTGGTTCCGTGCAAGGTGTTCGTGCCTCTTACGAGGTTATTTGGGGGCTGATTTGGGTTTTCACCTTTCAACGACTTGTTTTCAAGCCAAATCGACATATTTTGAAATTATCGTCATCTTCTCAAACTGGGAGACCCGCGACTTCGTGATCAGTTCGTACAAGTTACATTGGTCCCGTGCGAGTTGTCGTGCCTCTTACGGGGCCATTTGGGGGCTGGTTTGAGTTTTCACCCTTAATTGCTTATTTTTAAGTCTAAGTGTTAATTTTTGTAAATTATCATCATCTTCTCAAATCGAGAGGCCTGCGACTACGCGGTCAATTCGTACAATATACATTGGTTCCGTGCGAGGTGTTCGTGCCTCTTACGGGGCCGTTTGGGGGCTGGTTTGGGTTTTCACCCTTCAACGGCTTATTTTCAAGCCAAATCGACAAATTTTGAAATTATTGTCATATTCTCAAACCGGGAGTCCCGTGACTACGCGGGCAGTTCGTACAAGTTACATTGGTCCCGTGTGAGGTGTTCGTGCCTCTTATGGGGTTGTTTGGGGGCTAGTTTGGGTTTTCACCATTGAACGACCTGTTTTTATGTCTAAGTGTTATTTTTACAAATTATCGTCATATTCTCAAACTGGGAGACCTATGACTACGGCGTCAGTTCCTACAAGTTACATTGGTCCTGTGTGAGGTGTTCGTGCCTCTTATGGGGCCGTTTGGGGGCTGGTTTGGATTTTCACCCTTCAATGGCTTATTTTCAAGCCAAATCGACATGTTTTGAAATTATTGTCATATTCTCAAATCGGGACACCCATGACTATGCAGTCAGTTCGTACAAGTTACATTGGTCCCGTGCGAGGTGTTCGTGCCTCTTGCGGAACCGTTTGGGGGATAGTTTGGGTTTTCATCCTTTAACGACCTGTTTTTAAGTCTAAGTGTTGTTTTTGTAAATTATCGTCATATTCTCAAACTGGGAGACCTGTGACGCGGTCTGTTCCTACAAGTTACATTGGTCACGTGCGAGGTGTTCGTGCCTCTTACGAGGACGTTTGGGGGATGGTTTAGGTTTTCCCCCTTAATGGCTTGTTTTTAAGTTTAATTGTTAATTTTTGCAAATTATCATCATATTCTCAAGCCGGGAGACCCGTGACTATGTGATCAGTTCCTACAAGTTACATTGGTCCAGTGCGAGGTGTTCGTGCCTCTTACAGGGACGTTTGGTGTCTGGTTTGGGTTTTCATCCTTCAACGGCTTGTTTTAAAGCCAAATCTACATGTTTTGAAATTATTGTCATCGTCTCAAACTGGAAGGCCCGCGACTATGCCATCAGTTCATACAAGTTACATTGCTCCAGTGCGGGGTGTTCGTGCCTCTTACGGGCCGTTTGGGGGCTGGTTTGGATTTTCACCCTTTAACGGCTTGTTTTCAAGCCAAATCAACATATTTTGAAATTATCGTCATATTCTGAAATCGAGAGGCCCACGACTATGCGATCAGTTCATACAAGTTACATTGGTCCCGTGTGAGGCGTTCGTACCTCTTACGGGGTCGTTTGGGGGCTAGTTTGGGTTTTCACCCTTCAATGGGTTATTTTCAAGCCAAATCGACATATTTTGAAATTATCATCATATTCTCAAACCGGGAGGCCCGCGACTATGCGGTCAGTTCGTACAAGTTACATTAGTCCCGTGCGAGGTGTTCGTGCCTCTTACGGGGTCGTTTGGGAACTAGTTTGGGTTTTCACCCTTCAACGGCTTATTTTCAAGCCAAATCGATATATTTTGAAATTATTGTCATATTCTCAAACCGGGAGACCCGCGACTACGCGGTCAGTTCCTATAAGTTACATTGGTCCCGTGCGAGGTGTCCGTGCCTCTTACGAGACCGTTTGGGGGCTGGTTTGAGTTTTCACCCTGAAGAGTTTGTTTTTAAGTCTAAGTGTTGATTTTTGCAAATTATCGTCATCATCTCAAACCGGAAGGCCCGCGATTACATGGTCAGTTCGTGCAAGTTACATTGGTCCCGTGCAAGGTGTTCTTGCCTCTTATGGGGCTGTTTGGGGGCTGGTTTGGGTTTTCACCCTTTAACGACTTGTTTTCAAGCCAAATCGACAAATTTTAAAATTATCGTCATATTCTCAAACCGGGAGTCCCGCGACTACGCGGTCAGTTCGTACAAGTTACATTGGTCCCATGCGAGGTGTTCGTGCCTCTTACGGGGCCGTTTGGGGGCTGGTTTGGGTATTCACCCTTTAACGGCCTGTTTTTAAGTCTAAGTGTTATTTTTGAAATTATCATCATATTCTCAAACCGGGAGACCCGCGACTACGCGGTCAGTTCGTATAAGTTATAATTGTCCCGTGCGAGGTGTACGTGCCTCTTATGGGGCCGTTTAGGGGTTGATTTGGATTTTCACACTTTATGTTTGGGGGTTGGTTTGGCCAATGATAATTCATGGATAATAAATTACATATGTGTTCCAAATTCTCATTGTTCCAAATATAGAAATAAATTTAAGAGTCAATCAAAAGAAAATGAAAGTGACTTTAATTATAATAGATTAAGCTATCCTAATAGTAGGATGTCCTACTATGCTATTGACCATGTTGTTTAAACGCAAGCATTTAAGGAGTAAACTTGCATAAACATCTAGACCATTTGGTTCGCTATTCGATTAGCAGTCTTTAAAAGTCACTTCCATATCTGCAATATATTATTAGATATGCAAGACGCAATGTATTGTTTGTTTCTTTCTCGTTTTTCTTTACTATATTCCTCTGCTTTTCAAAATAAAAGCGGGACGCATGATTTGGAGATTTGGGGTACTAAAGTACCCCTCGGGGTGGGGTGGAGGTGGGGGTGGGGGTGGGGTGGGGTGGGATGGGGAAGATAATCTACACACACCAGGACAAACCTTGGTAGGCTATCATTAATCTGCACACATCTGGACCTATATTAGGGTTAGAAAGAGCAGTTATTACGATGTTAACTCTTTAAATTTTGTAATCAGGAGTAATACTCTTCTTACAAGCCAAAAATCCCTTACCGAAGTTTAACAGTGTTCTTATATAATAGCTTTAGTAAAAGGAAAATATAACAAAATCAACTAAACATAAATTTTACCACTACTTACCTTCTGAGTGATGAAGAATGTCTTCGTTGCTCTTAGTTGCATCTTCTGCTGTGGCAGTCCTTGGAGAACAAATCTCAATATCATGTTGCTCATTACTATCAGAAACATTCCTGTAACAAGAAGTTCAAAAATTAGCACGAGTTCACAAATATTAAGTTGTATTCTATCTATTAAAACAAGCTAGAATGAATTATTAAATATAATTACATAAAAAATATGTGGCATTCAATTAGATATACATTGACAAATCCAACATAACAACTATTTTAGGGTTTATAATTAGGTTAAAAATAGAGTAAAGAAAAAATAAATACAGTTTCTTCACACCCATCTTTATTGGTTCCTGGGAAAAGTTGGCGTCAAAATAAGCAGCAGCACAGAGAGGAACAGTCAAATACAAAAAAAAGACCATTCACAGATGTAATTTACCTTCTTGACAATTACCAGGGGAATAACAAACAACTAACCTTACTGGCGATACCATTGTTGAGACATGTTTATTTCCCCTTACTAACATCCCTTTTACGTTGAATTTCAGCCTTCAAGTGTGCGTATGACTCAATTTTCCTCCTAAAAACATCCTGCAGAAAATCAATTCCATATTGTAACGATGAAACCATCAACATATTATCACATATTGAATCGTTTAGCTCGCCATTTATATTTAGACCCATTCTTTTTTATATATTTGATGTGCCCAGGTTAATGACAAACCTAGAGGATTTTGAATGATCCAAAACCCATACGAACCAGACTAAATTGAATGATCCTTTCAAAACTAGTGGTGAACATAGCAAAACTAGAAACACTGTACAAAGATTAAGAAATAATGCGTCGAGTGGACAGATTTGACTTAGTTTTGGCACCCAATGTTCTAAAATCACTACCAATATATATTAACAAAATTGACGACTTTCCTTGAAAAAGTAGTGTGAGGGTTAACATGAGGGTTAACTGAAATATCAGTAACTTGCAGGGTCATTGTCATGAGGATTAACATGAACAAATTTTATTCGTCCTTATAAAAAGTAGTGTGATACCGACTATTTTTGTTTCACATCCGAACTTGGGCACCGGCAATGGTAGAGCCAAAAAGATTAATTAATTATTTAATTAATTAAAACTCTTACAAATTAATACACTGAATAAAATTGATTAAACTATAGTCACAAATACTCTGAAATTAATTATGTAAAAAATTTGGTAAAAATAGCATTTTTGGAAAAAGATATATTGCTCTTTCTTTTTTATCAACAACAGTACCGAAAGTAAACATCTAGTATATAGGAACACGAGATTACATCAAGAAACAACTTAAACCAAGAACATCTCTGGAAAAGTAAATTTTGGATCAGTCAGATTTAAAAATAAAACATCAGGTAACAGATCGAGTACTAGAGTGAAAAATGAAGGACGAAAATACTCAACAAAACATGAAGCAAATTTGAATATACAAACATAAATCGAACACTAACAACACAACAGACCTGGAAAAACAAGAACAGTAATAGATCTTGAACAATAAAAATATAAACACCAATCATAAAATAAAAACGGATCAAACGAGATCATCAAAGCACAGATCCAAAAATAAAATCTCAAGAACAGATTAAAAAATGGTTCTAACAAAAACACTCAGATTTGTTTTCTAAGAAATAAAACTTAGCAAATCGATTAAGGAAGGACCATATTCAGATTGCAAATAAACAAACTCATGGGAACGAGCAGGAAGCACAATCTTAATAGACAAAATAAGGGAACAAAAATCATATACTTACACGCACACGAAAAAATGAAGTCGGTGAGCAGAAATAATGCAAAGCTGATGGAGAGATGGAGATGCCGACGGCGCCAATGGAGGAAGTAAAGGGAATAAGAGTAAAAATAGGTATTGCGTAAGGGGTAGAGAATATAGGAAGCATGAGAGCTAATTTAGAGAGGAGAGAGAGGAGGAGACAAAAATTGAAAGGTTGACTATTATTTTTTTTAGAGTATTTATAGTTTTGTCAAGAGAGCTCACTTTTGGCACACTTTTAAGCGGTGCCGATTTTTGGCACTGTTTTAAAGCGTGCCAGATTGTTATTAAACCGTGCTAGAATTTGACACAGTTTTAAGCTGTGCCAGATTTTTAATATTAAGGTGTGCCAAATTGTCTTTTTTGGTGTAGTGAAAGTGACTTAATGAGACGATTGGATTTAGACATGTTAGAGGAAGTTCGAGAAGATGCTGCTCTCAGAAATGCTGCGTACCAATTTATGACTACTCATTTTTACAATAAACGAGTTAGGCTGACCAACATCAAAGAAGGCGAGTATGTCCTAAAGAAGGTCATCCAGAATAAAAACAAACTTAAAGCTAATTGGCAAGGTCTATATCACATATTAACAATTATCTGACTAGAGACCTATCGGATTGAGACATTAGAATGAGAAGAATTCAAAAACCCTTAGAACGCCGAGCACTTTCAAAAATATTATCATTAATTCAAGGTATTGACATATTATACTTCTTTATGTTCAGCATAACTATTTGTCAAGTTCAATAAAAATCTTGATTTTAGTTCCTTCAATTTTTTTGATTTTTTTCGAAGTACGATGATATACATCCCCAAAAACCCCCAGAAACAACAAATAAAAAATGTCTCTTGGTCTTCAGCTCTTGCCGTCAACAGCACATACCATACTTAATCAGGTTAAACTTATCTGTCGATCAGTAGAACATACTTAATCAGGTTAAACTTATCAAATTCAAGATACACTAATAGCTTAAGGCACATTTGTATCCCATCTAACTTATTACTTCATGTATGACTTCATATGTACAAGTCACGAACAAGAAGTTTTTACTTCATGTATGACTTCGTACTAAAAAATCACAAACACGAAGTTTTACCCGACCAAGTTAAATACATAAATACACTCCTAACACACTTGGTCGGCACTAATCATTTACTTCATGTATGACTTCGTCTTTAACAAGTCAAGAACAAGAAGTTTGTAAAACTTCAACAGTTACAAACAAGTTTTACCCGACTAAGTTAAATGTAGGAAGACATGTTAACATTCCTAACCATTGGAATACACACATATATTCCTCATAAACTTGGTCACCACTGATAACTAATGCTAAACTTGGATGGAAGCATCTGAGCCAAGCAGACCAACCAAGTCTTCTTCGGACAAAGGAATATGGCCAACTTCTAACAATTTTTTACTCCTTCTGAACATGTCAGATTCAGAAGAAATAATAGCCTATTTCTTAGCATCAAACTAAAAATCATAAAGGTAAGAACACAAGTGTAATTGATGGGAAAATATAATAAAGAGAGTATGATTTCATGAAGACAACTCAACCAAGCAAGAACGCATAAGTAAGAAAAATGCAACCCATTTGGCTAAAACGAAGTATTTCCATTAATAAACAGAAGGTGTTACATAATGATCCCATTACAAGGCAAATGAACAAGAAGAAAAATAAAGGAGTTAAACCTTCTCCTTGTCATGAACATTACTTCCAGAGGGCGGGTTGGCAGAGGGGATGAAATTCTCAATGGGCTTTAAAGTTGACCCAACAGGATGAATGTAGGACTCCCCACATCCCTCCTACTCATCAAAATATTCCTCTAAGTTTAGACGAGAGCCTATATCATGCCTCAAGAATAATTCAGAGTCATCTGTAGTGCCGACCTACTTGAGGGCCTCCGACCAGCCATCCTTAAAGGACTTTTTCTTACAAACTCAATCTGAATGGAGGCAGCCAAAAACTCATTATCCAAGCCTTTATTGAAAGTTCCCCCTTTTATTTTCTTATTCCTGACCTTTTCTATAACCAACTCAGAAATCAGACCAACAACTTTCTCTTCAGCAGACTTCAAGAGAGCTTGATTATCCACCAATTTATCTTAAGCCATTTTGGCCTTATTTTCAGCAGCCACCAGTTTTCCTTTAGAAGTAGTGGCTCTCTCGTTAGGCTTTTTTAGCTCAGCATCCCAAGTCTGCTATTTGGACTCCAATGGCTGCCTTAAAGCCTCAACAGATTGCCTTAGACCCTCAAAGGCCTCCTCAGTATCTCCTCCCGAATAATGAATTTGATCTTCCTTCTCCACTATTTGATTAAAATTCAACAAAAACTGCATAAAGGATAATATCACACTACAAGGAGTATTAGGAGGAAAATAAGACATCAAGGGCAAGTAATAAAGGAGAAATAATTACCACAGCCAAACTTTGGCAAGAATTTTTTACCAACTTTAATCTTGGCAGAGGAGCAAGAGTTGTTCTATCAGCAGAGCGAGTACCAATTTTGATCAACTTCATGGCCACACCAGGATGGATAATAATAGAGAATGACTCTACAATAGCAAATCAGGTTTAGTCCTCTTAACCAACTCTTGGTCAGCAGAACTCTTCTCAACCTACTTATTAGGTAGACCTTTCCTTAACCTCTTGAATTGAGGTGTAGCGGTATCAATTTCCCCAACAGTGATGACTTGGGGAACTTTTTTTTAGCAATTTTAGAGGTTTTCTCTGGCTTCTTGGCATTAGCATCCTTGCTAGTCTTCTCGACAACTCTCCTGGCAATTAGAGACAAAGCCCCAGTCATCAAATAATGGATTTTCCTTTTTCCCATACTAGCCGGTGGAGAAGTGGGAACAATAGATTTATCCAATGACTCAAAAGAGGACGAAGTCCCAAAGTCCTTCTCAGCACCAGCAGATTACTTAGCTGAAAAGGTAGGCACTGGCTCTTCTTCAAGATTGATGGGGCTATAACTACAGCAGTAGTGGGCCAAGCAATAAAGGAGGTAATTTATCTCCTATATTGCAAAAAATATGAGACAACTCTTGGATTTTCCTCGCCAATCCTCTGATGAAGGTTCCACATGAATTTCAATTCATGAATATTAACATCCTCTTCTTTTGGACACTTCTTCTTGCTTTCAACTGTGCAAAATGAAAATAAGATAAGAGAATATTAAGTCAGCATATCATCAAACAATTGGTTAGAAAAAAAAGGAATAAAGTAATAAAATTCAACAACTTATGCCACGTCCCACTTGGGGCACCTGGGCCCATCATACATCTCTCCTATTTGAAGAGGAGCGCATTGCCAATTGTTTGCAATAAATCCATGGTCAAAGTAGTCCTTGTTGGAGTCTGGAAAAATTGATAACCAGGGCCCCGCCTTATTGGAAAGCCTAGTCTTCATGTAGTAAGTACTATCACTAGTAACCCATTTATTACAAACATTAACTCAGGAATGTCTATATGGGTTCCATGTATTTGATTGAACCTATGTCTCCCATTTACTACTCTCTAAGTATTAGGTGCTACCCTAACAAGAACGATATCAAAATACTGACAAAAATCTAGACAAAAGCGATTGTGGGGGGGGGGGGGGGGGAGGGAGGGAGTGAAACCGCATTCAACTATGAAAAAAGAGGGAATCAAGTGACCATCTGGTAATGACAACACCTTGATAGGGGGTATATGCATTTCTAGATCAAACTAATGAGGAATATTCCTTTTCTGCATAAATTCATCCGGAGAATCCTCGTGAACTATGTAAACCATGGATACAGTAAAGAAAGACAGAAAGCGAAATAAAAGAGGAGAAGAAAGCTTATAGAGAAAATTGTGACTGAAGTGATGGTCAAACGCAAAGGAAAGCTCAAATACAAAGAACTTGGAGAAGAAGGAGAGTTCGCAATCTATGAAAAGTTGTGGTACGAAAATTCGATAAAATCTCATCTTTTATAGCTTATCTGGGAAATCGTGCAAGAAATGATTACTTGCATCGGCGGTTGACGTCCTGACGGCTTCACAGTTCTGAAAGTGTAAAAATACCAATATTCCATTTGGCGGTTCACTAAGTTTTAAATTATTCACAAAGTTCCACTACAAAATCAAAACAAAGAAAAATTTCACAAGTCTTACACGTCGGTATGCGTCGACCAACTTTAAAGAAAATATACTCCATCCTTTCAACAAAAGCATCAAGAATAAAATATTGGAGGTTTTTATTGATACCAAAAATTATCCACCTACGTTGACTAATCAGAAATGGACACTTATCTCCTTACGTGGCAGAAATCCTAGTCAACAGTCACTTAACCAACTTTAAAGATAGTTGCTCGACAGGCATGCCGACCAACTTGAAGAATGAAGACCATCAAAGTAAATAAAAGGTCCCTACACGAGGGAACAACCAAAGGTCCTTTCGCATGTGGTATAGACAATCAACCATCACATTCATTATGTATGGGTGTAAATGCTTTAATATATAAAGGCATTCCAACCCTTGATCTCTGGGTCACTATAAATACAATGTATCCCTTTCTTTAAAGGCATGATAGAATGGATTTTAGGATTTTCTTCTTAACAAGAGTGCCTAGGTATTTGTAATCACTCATTAATACAATAACTATAGGGGGCTTGATGATAACCCCGAGATTAGAGTTAAACCCCCAGCTAACACATCAAACCCAAGGGATTAAGGCAGTAATGCAACTTAGCAAGGCAGTCCACAGAGATCTTCTAGTGAAGAAACTGGCTGAGAGAACTCATCCTTTAGTTCTGTTATTTTACTTAATCTTATTGTATCTTTTGTTTACATTGGCTATAAGCTATAGTAACTGTAATGATGTTATGATTGTAATGTCATTAGGTGTGAGGTCAAACGGTACTCGCAAAAGACTAGGCCTGGTATGTCCTACCTCACCGTGGGAACTTCAGAGGGACTTGGTTTGGAGGATTGAGAAGTGAGGCACCGTTGGGGATTGTACTGACCATCTTAAATACACCTGGTAAAACACCAAAGGACTTTGACAGTGGAATCTTTGGCAGAGCAGCATTGAGTCCCATCGGGCGTTGAGTTGTGAACGACATGTGCCTTCTACTTAATGTCACATCTACTTTAGGTCATGCCACTAGCCAGCTAAGCAATGTCAAATTTGCACTTGACTAAACCACTGTGGTATTTGGGGCTATCAGACAGTTGGTGAGCCACTTTTATGGTGACATCCTACTGATGCACAGTGGTCAGGGAAATGGCATGTCTTAGCATTTAATTCTTATGGCGTGGAGTTGACTAGTCCATCAGGCATTGACTGTTTATGATATAAAGCATGAAGGATATATTTTATATTTTGAAAGGACTGGGGCATCTCGGGAGTGGTGTGAGGGTTATTTATTGGACTCAATCACTTCTAATAAGGAGAGTTCTTTTTTAGAGATTTGTGGTTAGAGAGGGAGAGTACCATCACGGAGAAAGAAGTTATTGCAAAACCAGATCTCTTACTCACCCACCATTGATCATTTACTATGAAGATTTTAATATTTGACTGGAGACCTGTGAGAGTTGGTGTGTTTCGGCTGCTTGCCAAGGTGAATCTAGGGTGTTTACTTCACTCTCCCTCTCAATAAGTTACTTCTGAGCTCATTATTATCTTCACAGTTATACACGAGATATTTGTTAGTTCAAACTGAGTTTATCTTCACTAGGTTGTGATTGTGTGTCTTGTGATTAATCAATAGTGTTACCGGTTAACTTATCATTACTATACTAAAAAAGGGTTACGCCTCCATATAATCTAAACCACCCTCTTACATTTTGCGACTTCGATGGGGAGGTATTTTTCTATCAAAAGAGTATGGCGTAGGATAACGTTAATCGTAGACTCGACTTTGATGATGTTCAATGCAATGAGGAACAAGCGGCAAGGGAGCTAGAGGCTCCCAGAAGCGGAGTTCCCCCTCAGGTAGAGATTCCCCGAGATCCAACGATTACTGGGGTCCCAACGGTCACCTAAGCCTCTACTAGTGATGTCCTAGGATAAGCACAAATGACCCTCCTCGTGGGTACGTTTTTTAAGTTTCTGTAAACATCTGAGGCTGCCACGGTCCTAGAAGGAGGAACACATCCTAACACTTTTATGACACCTGGGTGGTCCCAATAGCCCCGATGAACCCTACTTCAGCTGTCCCCATGGGGACTGGACCCATAGGCACATCACCCACTCCTGCCTCAATGATAGGCATAACGGGTGTGATCAGTGTCATATTGGTAGTCCCTCTAAATGCCACCAGTGTTCCATCAGTGGTCCCTCTGTCCACTGCCTCCACGATTGAGAAGATGCCAGACTCTGCATTAGAAGAAATGAGGAAATTGATCCAAAAATAGGTGCTAAAAATGATAGCGGCTTCCTCACAGTTGGTCAACGACGTAGCTTCGGTGTATGATGATTTTCGCATGCCCTATCCCAAAGAATATAATAATGAGCCTTACTCAAAGGACTACATCCCTCCCATCTTTGAGAAATACATTGAAAAGGGGGGAACTCGAAGGATCACATCAAATGTTTCATCGAATATCTAGGGGCTCACTGCAACAAAAAGAAGCTCAGGGTGAGGGAGTTATTAAAATCATTAACCAATAAAGCTTATACATGGTACTCTCATTTGGTGCTAAAGAGTGTTTAAACGTGGGAAGAGATGCATGTTTTATTTGTCCAGAAGTTCTTTTTAGCAGAAGATGAGTTCATGTTAACACAATTGGGCAGGGAAAAGCAACGTTCGGGAAAGGATGTGGTGGCTTATATTTGAAGATTCAGGGAGAGGTCCCTCGACATGAGGGAAAAAGCCAAAGAGTCTAAACTGTTACAACTCTGTGATGAGGGTTTGCTCCCAGAGTACATCTGTCACCTGATTAATGAAACTCGCGAAGGGACTTTTGCAACATTTTTAAAACAGCAAATAATATATCATTAGTAGTTCGACCAGATCTCGTTGCGGTACCAATGATGTTTAGGCAGCCCGAGCTACCCGTTACAACACGCGATCAGTCCCCATGGGTGGGATACGTCGATGGAAGTGAAGAAAACAAACAGCTGAATAAAGATAACAAGAGAAAGTTTTAGAGATATAGGAAAGACCCACTATCGTTACCCTGCACAGTAAAGGAGACTGTTAGCTGTTACAATGTTATGGTTTAAGGAGGAACGGTGTATGAATCTAAGGGTATCCCCAACGTGGAACCAGACACAACAACCATAGCGGATCCCAAGTTTTTCCAGATCCATCAGAAGATTCAACATCCGACAGGAAGTTATTTTACGCTAAGGAAAATCATCGATAAACATGTAAAGGCAGGGACACTACAAATCCTTTCGCAAAATATTAATGACAACCTACTCCCAATAGATGGGGCCAATCTGGAGTGGCCTAGGACAATGAGGCAGAAAGAGAAGCAAGGGAGATGACGACGGAGGAAGGGGAGTTCGAAGAAGCATTGAAGGACTATACCAGAGGAATGGCTAATATGATGTTATCCTATGACGAAGCAAGTTCCAGAAATATGAAGGACATATACAACGTTGAAGGTGAGGAAATGGACCGAAACTTGGAGTACTGCACGGTTTCATGGTCCCCAAAGTTTGCCTGGTTCTTCGACAAAGTGGGAATGCCAAATAAAAGTAAGTTGGAGATAACCTAATCAATCCTGGATATCGCGAGGAAGAATGCAGTCCCTTCGCTGAGATGGAAGGGACCCATAGCCAGGATGGTGAAGAAATTTCTGTCAAAAATAATGTTCAGTGATATAGATGGTGCCGTGAGATTTCCTCACAATCGACCGTTATATTTGACTGCCAGCATCAACGGAGTTAGCTTCGCGAGGGCTCTTATGGATGGAGGAGCATCCATCAACTTCATGTCAATGAGTTCTTTGCACGCAACTAACATCCCAGAAAAAAGATTAGTCCCTATGCCTTTGGCGATTTCAGGTTATGACAATTAGTCTTCCAAATCCAATAGTTATGTGAATGTTGGGATTGTAATGGTAAATCTGAGTTCCCACATCAAGTTCCATATGATAGAGAGTGAAACTTCCTACCATATGTTGATAGGAAGAGCGTGGATGCACAACCAAGGACTAGTTCCCTCGATGTATCACTAATGTGCCAAGGCAAATATTAAAGGAACTGAGATCACTATATGAGCCACGAAGAGGACTTTTGCTATTGAATATGCTCACCTAGTGGATGTAATATTTTATATAATGTTAGAGGAGGACGTTAGAGTCCTAAAGAGAAAAATGGAGGGAGCCTGGGTTCCCTCGATCAAAGAAAGGATGGGACGTGTGCACGACCAGAATGACAAAACTGTAAATGGTAAAAGAGTAACAAAAGAAGCCCACCAAGTGGCCCCTTGACCTGAGAAGATCTCGAAGGAGCTAAAGGATAAGAAGCGGTTTTGAGTGGACCCGATGTCAGACTATGTCACACGACAAAGTGTGTTGAGTCAATTTGAATGGAGGCAACCAGTAATGCCTTATCTAAGCCTTTATTGAAAGTGAACCCCTTTATTTTCTTATTCCTGGCCTTCTCTATAACCAACTCAGAAATCAGACCAACAGCTTTCTCTTCGGCAGACTTCAAGAGAGCTTGATAGTCCACCAATTTATCTTCAGCCATCTTGGCCTTATTTTTAGCAGTCACCAGTTTTCCTTTATCAGTGGTGGCTCACTCTTTAGCTTTTTTAGCTCAGCATCTTAAGTCTTCTGTTTGGACTCCAATGGCTGCCTTAAAGCCTCAACGGATTGCCTTAGACCCTCAAAGGCCTCCTTAGTATCTCCTCCTGAAGAATGAATTTGATCATCCTTCTCCAGGATTTGATTAAAATGCACCAAAAACTATATAAAGGACAATATCATATAACAAGGAGTATTAGGAGGAAAATTAGACATCAAAGGCAAGTAATAAAGGAGAAACAATTACCACAACCAAACTTTGGCAAGCATTTTTTGCCAACTTTAATCTTGGCAGAGGAGAAAGAGTTGTTCTATCAGCATAGAGGGTACGAGTTTTGATCAACTTCATGGCCACACCAGGATGGATAATAATAGAGGATGACTCTACAGTAGCCAAATACTCTCGAGTCCTCTCAACCAACTCCTGGTTGACATAACTCTTCTCAACCTACTTATCAGACAGACCTTTCCTTAACCTCTTGAATTGAGGTGTAGCAATATCAATTTCCCCAAAAGTGATGACTTGGGGAACTTTTTTTTAGTAATTTTAGAGGTTTCCTCTGGCTTCTTAGCATCAGCATCCTTGCCAGTCTTCTCGGTAGCTCTCTTGGCAATTAGAGATAAAGACCCAGTCATCAAATAATAAATTTTCCTCTTTCCATACTAGCTGGTGGAGAAGTAGGAATAGTATATATATCCAATGACTCAAGATAGGACAAAGTTCCAAAGTCCTTCTCAGCACCAGCAGATTCCTCAGCTAAAAAGGTAGGAACTGGCTCTTCTTTAAGATTGATGGGGGCTATAGGTGCAGTAGTAGTGGGCCTAGCAATAAAGGAGGTAATTGAACTCTTATACTGCAACAATTATGAGACAACTCTTGGGTGTTCCTCGCCAATCCTCTGATGAAGTTTCCACGGGAATTTCAAGTCACGAATATTAATGTCCTCTTCTTTAGGACACTTCTTCTTGCTTTCAACTGTGAAAAACAAGAAACAAGACAAGAGAATATTAAGTCATCATATCATCAAATAGTTGGTTAGCAAAAAATAGAGGAATAAAGTAATGAAATTAAACAACCTATGCTACGTCCCACTTGGGGTACCTGGGACCATCATATATCTCTCCTATTTGAAGAGGAGTGCGTTGCTAATTTTTTGCAATAAATCCATAGTCAAAGTTGTCCTTGTTGGAGTCTGGCAAATTGATAACCAGGTCCCTATTGGAAAACCTAGTCTTCATGTAGTAAGTACTATCACTAGTAACCCACTTGTTACAAACATTAACTCAGGTATGTCTATGTGGGTTTGATGTATTTGATTAAGCTTATGTATCCCATTTCCTACTCTCTAAGTATTGGGGACAACCCTAGTAGGAACGATATCAAAATACTGACAAAACTCTAGATAAAAGCATTTGGGGTGGGGGGAGTGAAACCACATTCAACGATGAAAAAAAGGGAATCCAGTGACCCTCTGGTAATGACAACACCTCGATAGGGGTACATGCATTTCTAGCTCAAACCAATCATTTATGGGTTTGTATGGTACAACCAGATCAAGATGGACCCCATAGATGCAGAGAAGACAACGTTTAGAACCCCGTTGGGAAACTTTATGTACAAAGTAATGCCGTTTGGACTCAAAAATGCTAGGGCTACTTATCAAAGAACAATGATGGCCATTTTCCATGACTTCTTCCACAAATTTATGGAGTTTTACGTGGATGATTTGGTTATCAAATCGAAGAAGGAAGGGTCCCACCTGAGAGATTTGAGGAAAGTATTTGCTAGATGTAAGAAGTATAAACTGAAGATGAACCCGCTAAAATGCATTTTTGAAGTAACTAGTGGAAAGTTTCTAAGCTTTATGGTAGATCGGTAGGGGGTGCAGATGGACCAAGACAAACAGCGAGCGATCTTGGGGATGCCAAGTCCGAGAACGACGAAGGAGATCAAAAGTTTCCTCGGTAAAGTTTCCTACCTTAGGAGATTTGTGTCTGGATTGGCTGAAATAACACACCCGTTGATGCATCTTTTGCGAAAGAATACAAATTTCAAGTGGGAGGAAGTTCACCAGGAGTCTCTCACCAGGCTGAAGAAACTGATCGTTTTACCTCAAACTATGATCCCTCCAAAGGCAGGAATATCGTTGCAGCTATACCTCACATCCACCACGAGGTCCGTCGGAGCTCTGTTAGCACAGGAGATTGATGGTCAAGAAAGACCAGTCTACTACCTCAGTAGAATCATACATGGTCCAGAGGTCATATATAGTAGCTTAGAAAGACATTGTTTAGCCTTAGTCTTTATAGCACAAAAATTTAGACAGTATATGTTGTCTTTTACAATTCATATTATAACAAGATGTGATCCTATTAAGTTTTTATTGGAAAGAACCATATTAATTGGTAGATCATCGAGGTGGTTCCTCATTCTCTCAGAGTATGACTTGAAATGCGTGGTCCCTCGCGTGATCAAGAGCCAGGTGTATGCAGAACTCTTGGCAATCTTCCCATCTATGATATCTGAGCCACTACGAGAGAGCATTCCAGGAGATGATTTGTAGTCCAATCACCTATATGCAAGCGATGAGGAATGGACGATGCAGTTCGATGGATCTTCATCAGAGAAGAAAGGAGGAGCAGGGGTTATTCTTTCAAGACGAACAGAAGAAATTTGTCTTTCCTACAAGCTAGACTTTCCTTGTTCCAACAATGAAACAGAGTATTAGGCATTGGTGCTGGGGTTGCTGAAGGCCCTTCGAAGGGGCGTTCGTTCGCTCTGCATCAAGGGTGATTTGAACTTGGTGATTCAACAAGTAAATGGGGATTGTGCATTGAAACACCTCAGTATGGCACCTTATAAAAATGATCATTCAGAGGCATATCAACCGGTTCCATTAGACCAAGATCAAGAGGCATCCTCGAATAATGAATTTCCATCCAAACGCCTATGCCGCCATTGCTCATAAGATGGTCACAAGGGATTATACAACTACAGTCGTGATTCAAAGAAGAATAGATCCCTCGATGGTACAGTCAATTTTACTATTGGAGGATGACTCTGACTGAAGGGGAGAGATTAGAAAATAATTGGAGTCTGGGGATGAACAGATGGAGCTGAAAGAACTAGCCCAATACTTTACAAATTAGGGAAACCTCTACTACATAAATGCAGAAGGATGGCTGTCAAGATGCATCGGCCAAAAAGAAGCTGAGCAGAGATTAAAGAAAATACATGAAGAGCACTGTGAAACAACAGAAATCCCTCTTTATAAGAGAATTCAAATGGAGGGATACTTCTGGCCTAGGGTGAAACAAGATGCAGTAAAGCTTCAACAAAAATATGATAAGTGCCAGATTTTCTTCGAAGCAGCTGAATGTCATTTTGTTGGGAGGCAACCCTATATTGATTTTATTAAAGGCGGAGTTATCCCTACAAAGAAGATTAATGCGATGGGACTCAAAAGAAGGCCCCCAATATTTTACGTTTAGGAAGGGTAACTTTACCAAAGAGGGTACTTCAATAGGCCATTGCATTGCATCATAAAGGAGGAAGCAACCAAAGTCCTCAAGCAAGCTCACGACCCATCTCACATAGGAGGAGCAAAGTTATATGACCAGCTGATGATGTTGGGGTATTATTGGCCAACGATGGAAAAAGACTCTGCTGAGTTCGTTCGAAAATGTAAAGCTTGCCAACTGCATAGAAATATGATTCATGCTCCATCGGTATATCTACACTCTCTAGCAACCCCTCACCCTTTCCACACTTGGGCGTTTGACCTGGTAGGGGAAATACACCCTTCTTCGAGAGAAAAAGTCTGGATACTAGTGGCAACGGAGTGCTTTACAAAGTGGGCTGAAGCAATACCACTAAGAAGGGCAACAACGGGGGTGGTGAGTAAATTCATCAGAGAATACATCATTTGGCATTTTGGGATTCCAAATGTTATCCTCTCTGATCAAGGAACTCCCTTCGTCAATTCAGAGGTAACTATGCTGATAGACAAATACCCTATTATTCATCATACTTCAACGGTAGCATACCTAAAAGGGAAATGGACAAGCCGAAGCAACTGATAAAACAATGGTTAACATTTTGGTCAAGACGATGGAAGACTTTTCGAGATCGTGGGATGACAAGATCCCCGACGTCCTATGGGCCTATCGAATAACTAAAGGAAGCCCACAGGATATACCCCGTTCTCCCTTGTATTTGGAGCTGAAGCAATCCTCTCGATGGGGTTGAAAGTTCCCTCTTCTCGATATTCCTTGTGAAGTAGTATGCTCCCTCAGAACAGACATGTGCAGTTAGAGGCGTTGGATGAGCACAGAGATAATGCGATGCAACATTTTCAAATGTACATAAAGTAACTCTCAAGGGCATATGACAATTTGGTGAGACCAAGAAAGTTTGTTGAAGGAGACATTATTTTTAAGGCAGCAATAAAGCACATCAGAGAGCTTCCTCTACCTAAGTTTGCAGCGAATTTGGAGGGACCTTTCATTATAAAGGAGGCCCACGATTCAGGTTATTGCTTGATTTAAAAGATGGAAGAAGATAAACCATTTAAAATTAACAACAAATGGTTGAAAGTCTATAATGTATAAGCAAGTAATCTTGAACATCGATGTATCTAACTTTTTAGTTATGAATATGTATAAGCTATTTTCCTTTTAAAATATGTCTTGCATTATAACTAGATTAGGATGGAAGATTGCAAAAGTTTATAATTTATGCAAACAGTTATAACACAAACAAGTGGCACGAAAAATGTATAACTTCTCTTGCATTCATAAATTGGGAGGCATTACAAAAATGGGAACTACTGCCTAACAATTATTTAAGTAAAAAAAGGGAAATTTATACAAGTATGGAGGAAATATCATTAACCTAGGAGGAACTACAAGTCTGAAGCAGAGAAAAAATTTCCAGGTAGACCTGAGGAAGCTGTTAAACATGCTTGTTGGGCGTTGATAGAGCCCTCCAACCTAGTTTGAACTTAAGCACGCTCGATGAGAAGTTTCTCTCATTTTAACTTGGCCCGATGAAGAGCTCCTTCGATTTCCTCTAGCTATTTGTTGGCAGCTTCAAGTAGAGGTACCAGTTCGGCCAGTTTAGCTTCCTCAGCTCATTCAGTCTCCTAATGCTTCTGAAGTAATTCCCTTTGACTTTCTAATTATTGACTCTTTAAAGTCTTCAAGTGTCCTATCAGCCAACCAAATTGGAAGTCATCCCTGCCCAAATCCTTTAGATAACCCGAAAATTGATTGAGAAGGGGCCTGGTAACATTTGCAATAGGGGTGCTGACGAGATCAACAATAATGAGCGCCATACCTTGAAACCTATGGCTCATCATGGGGACGTTTGAACGAAGAGAGTCAATAGTAAAAGTCTCAGGATGATGAATTACGATTTGTTTAATCACCAATCGATGGCTGGCGGGTAGTTAGGGAGAGCGACGAAGGACCATAAGGTAAAACTCATGAGGAGTTAGAGCTGGAAGAGGAAGCTCACAACCAGATTTACTGTCATCCTGAGTACCTATCGTGGAACCTTCGTCATTAGGACTCATTTCCTGAGATATAGTTGGTTCCCGATTTGGTGAGACGACAGGCAAAGGAACTTCTTGAGGTTGATCTTCAATGTGAGGGGACCCCTTAGCAACCTGAGGGACCGATAAAGCAAATAATGAGTTAAGTGCAAAAAAAAATCTTAACAAGTAGTTTTCATTGTTAAGTCACCGTTACTGGTAGAGTTTGACAAAAAATCTTAACAAGTGTTTTTCATTGTCAAGTCACCATTACTGGCGGAGTTTGACGAAAAATCTTAACAAGTGGTTTTTATTGTTAAGTCACCATTATGGGTGTCACCGTTATTGGTGGAGTTTTACAAAAAATCTTAACAAGTGATTTTTCCATTGTTAAGTCACCGTTACTGGTGGAGTTTGAATATTTAAAAAATAGATTCTTCTAGATTGTACATTGTCAAGATAAAGGACAAACAATAAGAAACGAAAAGAAAATAGCGAAATACCTCAGTAATGGTCGGAGCAAGAACGGGAGACATGAAGGAGGCTACAACAGTGGGAACTATTAAGGGCAGGTTCATCTCCTCAGAAGCCTCCACAACACCCTCAACTACAGTAACCTCATCCAGAGGAACCGCAATATTGGGTGAAGCTCATGTGTCAACAAAAGGAACTAAGACCAATATTGGGGGAGTGCTTGAAAAAGCCGTTTGACCTTCCACATATGCACCAACACTGGTGGGGGAAGAAGAAGCACCAGGATGAGTAGAGGAGTCAACGGTGGCCTTGGAAACGGGTAGGGACCCGAAGGATGATGGCGAGATCAGACTTGGAGAAAACTACAAAAATAAAGTTAAGTGTTAGAGGTGGGGAATAATATAGAAAGAAGAGACTCATTTTACATTTTACTTACCTCAGTAATATTACTGAAGAGGGGCACTACATCAATGGGTCTTGCTAATGGAGGTGAAAGAACGATATTGGACAATGATGAAGCCAAAAAGGAAGCTACCTCAACCTTAGATACACCAAGATGTTAAGAAGATTAACACATTGGAAAAGGGTAGAAAAGAAAGACCTAAAAGAGTTTAGAACCTGTTACCTCGGGAGGGCTTGACAAAATTGGAATCACAACCAGAGGAACCACCGACAAATATGGTGAACTAGAAGAAGCTAAGGGAGTCTCCTCTGGATGAGAGGAAACCCCATAGACTCAATAAGCACAACACCCCTCTTGGCAGCCTCCTCTGCACGACTGAAGGCCGAACGACGCGAGTAAGTAAGACCTATCATAGGAAACGGGGAGGAGATGATTCATTCATAGAAACACCAAAGCGTCCTCACACGAAAGGACTGATTGGAGGAGAAGGCCTTTGTTCATCAGCCTCTTAACAGAAATAAGAAAATAAGAAATAAAGAATAAGTGTTAGAAAAAATAAGAGAATTCACTAAACTATAAATGACTAAGTGTGGGAAAACTAACCTCGTGCTCTGAAGAAGAGTGTGATGGAACGACAATGGGAGAAGTTGGAGGAGAAGAGTGAGGAGAAGACCCCTCGATGACATCAACTGCAACCTCAGGGCTATCATCAATTGATATAACTGCATCTGGATAAGTATAACCTCTAGGAGTAGGGGTCACTATTATGGGTTGCACTATAAAGTCTTGCCTTTTACTTGTCTTGGTTCCCAAAGTTTTCTTCCTCTTTCCAGAAGTGATAGTACCTGAAGGACCAGGGGAACCCCTTTTTTTCACAAAGTCCCTTCAGTAGAATCCACCACGATAGTGGGAAATGACTCAGGAGGAGGAACTGATGGCATAGTTTGTTAAAATATCTATTGTAGCCGTTCTACCTCATTTCTAACGTCTTCCCGAATTTCCTCGGGCACATCAGCATTGGGAGGAACAGAGGCAATGGAAAAAGCATCTATAGGGGCTTGGGATTTGCATGGGTACTTGGGCTTCGAGGAGGCCCCACTCCTGGTCTTCTTTTCCTTTTGCGAAAGGGGATACGAAGGACCCTTACCAGAAGCTGCAGCGCCAAAAGAACCTCCGACAGGGGGGGTTTAGGAATTGGAGCTTTCTTGGCCTTGGCAGTAGCAACGGGGATTGCTGGGCAGTACAGAGGCAGATCGCTAGGAGGATCCTTCGATGTACTGCT
The DNA here is from genome assembly GCA_949130495.1 of Sambucus nigra. Lineage (NCBI taxonomy): Eukaryota > Viridiplantae > Streptophyta > Magnoliopsida > Dipsacales > Adoxaceae > Sambucus > Sambucus nigra. Next base: position 284,119,175 of record OX422214.1, on the reverse strand, counting down.
AAGAGGCAAATAAATAGTTCATGGCGGGGAAAACTCTGTACAACAGGGTAAACATGGGGACTTTGGATGAATTCGCGAATTTTATCTATCTATCTTGGCTAATATTTCACTGTAAAATCATTAGTTACATCCCCCTTCTGGGAAAGTGTAGGAATGGTAACACTGCCACTTATAGCTGAGAAGATCGTGGAAGCAGTTGATTCGGTGTAAAAGGCACAGGCCTCAGGGAAAGATTCCCTGTGGTGAGAATCTTGAAACACCGACCGAGGAACCCCTTGGTCGTACCTGAACTGACTGCTGCAATGGTTGGGGTTGCAACGTTCAGACGTATATCCCCATTCAGTGTAAGAGGGCAGATAGCTAGGAGTCAAGGCCAGAATGATGGCAAAAGAAGTATCCTTCGCATAAGATCTTCTAAATCGGGTCCCACTACCCTAGGTACATGATCGAAGAAGTTCCAAGTATGGGCAAATGAATATTCACTATATGGCCTCATCACGAAGCAACTTACTTTGTTAAAAATGCCCAGAAGCTCCTTTCTACTCTATTTCTTGTGAAAGCAAAAAAGGCGATGGGGCTTAATGATTTCCCCAGCACGAAGGGGAACACGGTTGGAAGATATCTCAGGAAAATAGAAGTAAAGAAAACCAGTCAAGATGATGGCGTTTTGAAAAATTGGCCAAGTTATATCTGCCCAAGGACCGTTCCATGTCTAAATGGGTCATGTCCAACCATGTGTAAAGGGACCCTAAGGCCATGGCTTCCCGAGGAAGCTTATATCCTTTGGACAAATGGACAAACAAATTAATCAAGTCCTTACGTGGTTAATCATTGGGTTTGCCAAGAAAGATAAAACGAGAAAGAATCACAAGTATGTAGGTTGATAACTTAAGAGATATACCTTTTCCTGGGCCAAATTCAGTAGTGGGGTTGGTACGATAGAAATAGTTTATGAGGGGAGTGAAGGTAGCCTTGTTGGAAGTACCGATATACCTCCTACAAATCTGATTCGAGTCTGCTCGGGCCTTTGTCTCTTAGGCGTCCAAAGCCTCGTCGTGATAAGAAAAAATCCCTATAGGCTCAAGCCCAAGCAAATCACAAACGTTCTCAAGCGTAACGGTGAACTCTCCCCATGAAACAACGAATGTGTGAGTTGTAGTGTTCCAACGGGAGACCAAGATTTGAAGAGAAGCATTGTGTTTAGAGAGAGTGAACTCCCCAAACCAGGTAGCTCAGTAGAGACCAACCTTGGAAAGAGCGTTAGAGTAAGTAGTCTGCATAAACGAGTTCCAAGTAGCAAAGTGGGAGGGGGAGCCACCTAGTCTTTCGAAATCAATGTGGGACTAAGAGAAGTCACCTCTATCAAGACGGAACCTTATAGTCCCCCTGGAGGAAAATAACCCCAAGAAGTGGAATCTTGGTCTTCATCACCCAAAAGCAAAGGGTCATACTTGGCAGTTAGACGACAAGTTTTGAGGGCACCCTGAAAATCATCTTCATCACCAAAAATGGGGGAGCGACGATAGAAGCACAATTGTTCTTGACGCGCTGCCACCAGGGCAGTGGCATCTAGGGCGGAGGCAGCAACAGGGGAAATGATTATTACAGACAGTGCATTGGTTGCAGGGGTGCTGGGAATACTTGAAGAAGCCATGATAGGTAGTGATTAAAGGAGAAATCTTAACAGGAAGGAGATAGGGACGAAAATGGAGGAATATGACCACAAGTGGCGGTGAAAGAGATGATGAAAGGGAGAGAACCAGAGAAAACCTTGTTAACAATAGCGGTTTGAATCTTTCTCTCTCTAAAGAAGCGTTGGGAGTATAAAGAAGACAAACATAAAATTTCTAAGTGTTTTTTGAAAAATAGACATCCGTAATACTTTAAACTCATCTTTTGAATTTTCCTATTAACACACCTGCAAAGCCGAAAATAGTCATTTCAAACGGACACGTGACACTTTGGGGAGTGTCCTAACAGTTGAAAAGACAGTACCACGTCATTTATGAAGTGACGCATGGGGAATAAAAAGGGTTTTCTTCCTAGGCAAGTTTGAGTTTTGGCGCCAAAATTTTTGTCAGACATATCCAATAGCTCCCAACACAAAAGCTGTCCCAACGGTTCAAAAAATCTACGATGTCCCCTCGCCACAAGTCCAAACGTTGTTTAATTATGACTCAGATACATCAGAGAGATTTTTTTTTGCTTTTTCGAACCTGAAGAAACGATGACACAGCACAACCCAAACGAAGTAGCACCTTCAAATTGGGAGAATTTCCTGGGAAGAAGTTTATAAGGGAAAATTCCACAAGTCTCAATGCTAGGAATGCCCAAGGGGGAGTTTTCATACCACTAGGGGCAGCCCTAATGCAAAAACTCGTGACTTACAACTATGCTCCACAATAGCGTAAACGAGAGAATATCAAATAGCCAAGGAAGCAAAGATAGAATGGATGAGGCCCAACGACAAGAAAAAGTTGCGATGTCCCTTCTCCAATCATCGACAGGCCAAAAGGCTTTGGTTCAGCTACATCGGGGAGAATTTTACTTTTGCCTGGAAATGATAATGACAGAAGTTGTAACAAAGACAGAAACGCCAGATTTTTTTCCAGAAGGTTCATCGGGTTGAGAAGTTTTCGTCCAGATATTTCTTATTTCCACAACAAATATCTCCACGAAAGGGCAAATGTAGGGGGGATTAAAGATAACCCCGAGATTAGAGTTAATCCCCCAAGCTAACACAACAGACCAAGGGATTAATGCAGTGATGCAGCTCAACAAGGCAGTGATGCAGCCCTGCGTGGCAACCTAGGGAGATCTTCCAGTGAAGAAATTGGCCGAGAGAACTCATTATTTAGTTCTGTTGTTTTACTTAGTCTTATTATATCTTTTCTTTAAATTGTCTATGAGCTATAACAACTATAATAATATAATGATTGTAATGTCATTCGATGTGAGGTCAGACGGTACTCGCGAGAGACCTGGGCTTGGGAGAGATTTCATGCTCAATCGAATAACCTGGTCGTGGGAACTTCAAAGGGACTTGGTTTGGAGGATTGACAAGTGAGTCACCGTTGGGGCTTGTCCTGAACATCGTAGATACACATGGTAACACACCAAAGGACTTTAGCCGTGGAACCTTGGGCGGAACAACCTTGAGTCCCATCGGGCGTTGAGTTGTGAACCACTTGTGCCTTCTACTTAATGTCACATCTACTTTAGGTGATGCCACTAGCTAGCTAAGCAATGTCAAATCTGCACTTGAGTAAACCACTGTGGTATTTGGGGCTGTCAGATAGTTGGTGAGCCACCTCTGTGGTGACAACCCCCGGACACACAGTGGTTGGGCAAAAGCCATGTCTTGGTATTTAATGCTTATGACGAGGAGTTGGCTAGTCCATCAGGCATTTAATGTTTGTAATATAAAGCATGAAGGATGTCTTTCACAGTTAGAAAGGACTGGGGCATCTCGGGAGTAGTGCGAGGGTTATTTATTGGCCTCAATCACTTTTAAGAAGGAGATTTCTTTTCTAGAGATTTGTGGCTAGAGAGAGAGAGTATCATCAGAGAGAAAGAAGTTATTGTAAAACCAGAGCTCTTACTCACCCACTATTGATCATTTACTACGAAGATTTTAATATCTGACTGGAGACCTGTGAGAGTTGGTGTGTTTTGGATGCTTGCCAAGGTGAATCTATGGTGCTTACTTCCCTATCCCTCTAAATGAGTTACTTCTGAGTTCATTATTATTTTTTGAGTTATACACAAGAGATTTGTGAGTTCAAACTGAGTTTATCTTCACTAGGTTGTGATTGCGTGTCTTGTGATTAATCAATAGTGTCACCGATCAACTTATCATTAATATACTCAAAAGGGGTTATGCCTCCACCTAATCAAAACCACCCTCTTACATTTGGTGACTCCGCTTGGGAGGTATTCATTTATCAAAAGAGTATGGCGTAGGATAAAGTTAATCGCAGACTCAGCTTTGATGATGTTCAACGCAATAAGGAATAAGCGGCAAGGGAGTTGGAGGCTCCCGAAAGCGGGGTTTCCCCTCAGGTAGATATTCCTAGAGATCCAATAATTACTGGGGTCCTAACTGTCACCCGAGCCTCTGATAGTGCTGTTCTAGGACCAACGGAAATTACCCTCCTCATGGGTAATTTTTTAAAGTTTCTGTAGACACCTGTGGCTGCCACGGTCCTAGGAGGAGAAACACATCCCAGCAGTTTTGTGACACCTGGGGTTGTCCCAGTAGCCCCGATGAACCTTGCTTCTGCTGTCCTCACGGGGATTAAAGCCATAGGCACATCACCCACTCCTGCCTCAATGATAGGCGTAATGGGTGTGACCAGTGTCCTATCGGTAGTCCCTCTAAACGCCACCAGTGTTCCATCAGTGGTCCCTCTGGCCACTCCCTCCACGTATGAGAAGACATCGACCTCCGCAATATAAGAAATGAGGAAAAAGATGCAAAAAGAGGTGATGAAAATGATAGCGGCTTCCTCCCAGTCGGCCAGCAAGGTAGCTTCAGTGTATGATGATTTTTGCACGTCATATCCCCAAGAATACAACGATGAGCCTTACCCGAAGAACTATATCCCTCCCATCTTTGAGAAATACACTGTGAAGGGGGGTAACCCGAAGGATCACATCAAACGTTTCATCAAACATTTAGGGGCTCATTGTAACAACAAGAAGCTCAGGCTGAGGGAGTACTTAAAATCATTAATCGATAAAGCTTATACGTGGTACTCTCATTGGGTGCCAAAGAGCGTTTAAATGTGGGAAGAGATGCATGTTTTATTTGTCCAGAAGTTCTTTATGACAAAATATGAGTTTACATTAACACAATTGGGCAGGGAGAAGCAACGACCGGGAGAGGATGTGGTGGATTATGTTTGAAGATTCAAGGAGAGGTCCCTCAATGTGAGGGAAGAAGCTAAAGAGTCTAAACAGTTACAACTATGTGCTGAGGATTTGCTCCTAGAGTACATCCGTTACCTGATTAATGAAATTCGTGAATGGACTTTTGTCGCATTTCTAAAGGCAACAAGGAATATATCATTGGTAGTTTGTCCAAACCCCGTTACAGTACCAATGATGTTAAGGCAGCTCGGGCCAAACATTGCAGCACGTGGCCAGTCCCTAGGGGTGGGATACATCGATGGAAGTGAAGTAAATAAATAGCCAAATAAAGATAACAAGTGAAAGTTTAGTAGAGATAGGTAAGACCCACCACCGTTACCCTACACAGTAGAGGAGGCTGTTAGCTGTTACAATGCCATGGTTCAAGGAGGAACGACGTATGAACCTAAGGGCATCCCCGCCGTGGAACTAGACGCGGTAACCAGAGCGGATCCCAAGTATTGCCAGATCCATCGGAAGATTCAACATCCAACGGGAAGTTATTTTATGCTAAGGAAAATCACCGATAAACATGTAAAGGCAGGGACACTGCAAATCCCTTCGCAAAATGTTAATGACAACCCACTCCTAGCACATGGAGCCAATCTAGTGGTGGCCTACGATGATGGGGAAAAAAAAGAAGCGAGGGAGCTGACGACGGAGCAAGGTGAGTTCAAAGAAGCTTTAGAGGATTATACCAGAGGAATGGCTAATGTGGTGTTAGCCTATGACGAAGAAAGTGACAGAGATATGGAGGACATATACAACATTAAAGGTAAGGAAATGGACCAAAACTTGCAGTACTGTGCGGTTTCACGGTCCTCAAAGTTTTCCTGGTTCTTGGACCAAGTGGGAATGCCAAAAAAAAGTTGGTTGGAGATAACCCAAGGAATCATGGATATCGCGAGGAAGAATGCAATCCCTTCGCTGTGATGGAAGGGACCCATGGCCAGGTTGGTGAAGAAATTTCAGTCAAAAATAACGTTCAGCGATGCAGATAGGGTTGTGAGATTTCCTCACAATCTACCGTTATATGTGATTGCCATCATTAATGGGGTTAGCTTCGCGAGGGCTCTTATGGATGGGGGAGCATCCATCAACGTCATGCCAATCAGTTCTTTGCACGCAACTAACATCCCAGAAGAAAGATTAGTCCCCATGCCTTGCGATTTCAGGTTATGATAACCAGTTTTCTAATTTTATTGGTTATGTGAATGTTGGGTTTGTAATGGGAAATATGAGTTCTCACGTCAAGTTTCACGTGATGGAGAGTGGAACTTCCTACCATCTATTGATAGGAAGAGTGTGGATGCACAACCAAGGACTAGTTCCCTCGACGTATCACTAATGTTCTAAGGCAAATATTAAAGGAACTGAGATCACTGTACGAGCCACGAAGAGGCCCTTCACTGTTGAATATGCTCACCTAGTGGATGCAACATTTTATATAGAGTTAGGGGAGGACGTCAGAGTCCTAACGAAAAGAATTAAGGGAGCATGAGTTCCCTCGATGTGAGAAAGAATGGGACTTGTGAACGGCCAGAATAACAAAACTACAAACGACAGAAGAGTAACAAAAGAATCCCACCAAGTGGCCCCTAGACATGAGAAGATCTCGAAGCATCTAAAGGACATGATGCGGCTCAGAATGGACCCGATGGAACACGAGGTCATAAGACAAAGTGTATTGAGTCAATCTGAATGGAGGAAGCCAGAAAATCCTTATCCAAACCTTTATTAAAAGAGTCCCCTTTTATTTTCTTATTCCTGGCCTTCTCTGCAACCAATTCAGAAATCAGACCAACAGCTTTCTCTTCCGCAGACTTCAAGAGAGCTATATTGTCCATTAATATATCTTCAGCCATCTTGGCCTTATTATCAGCAGTCACCAGTTTTTCTTTAGTAGTGGTGGCTCTCTCGTTAGCTTTTTTTCAGCTCAGCATCCCAAGTCTTTTATTTGGACTCCAACATCTTCCTTAAAGCTGTAACACCCCGTACTTTTATGCTTTATTAAAATTAATTAATTAATTCGGGAAAAAAAGTTAATTACCAGTGTGTCGTAATTGAATGGAATTAATTATGTAATTTTTTATATAAATATTAATCGGGAGAATAAATGGTTAATATTTATGGAAAATTAATTTATTAAGTGAATAGTAATAATTAATTACATCTTAATAGTATTAATGACGTGGGGTTTACTTATGTCAATCGAGAGTCGATTACAGATTAAGTTATGTGTGGGATAAAAAATTTTGTAAACTCATTCGGATGCCAATTCTAAGTGCACAGTTGAGTCTGGATGGGCCGAGATAGTAAAAATAGAGTATCCGGGGGTAGTAAATGGGTCTCGGGGCATTTTTAGGCATAGTCGGGCCCACACGGGGGTATTTGGGTCACTTGGGCTTGACCCATTAGACTAAAAACTAGATTCAACCTTATTACCTAATTGGGATAAAAGGGAAACGATAAAAAAACGCAAGGGACAACCTAGGGTTTGGAGAGAAAGCCATAGGAAGCACTGAGAGGAATTTCGGATCCTTTTGGAGACAAGACTAGGAGTGAGATTGAGTGTGTTCATCGTCAAACTTGCCTCTACATCAACAGATCAGACCCGACGAACCCACAAGGCAAGTGGTTAAATTTTTTGTAGCATTTATTGATGTTTTTAATTCATATTTTTCTGATGTGAAATCTGAAAATTGTTCTGGGTATAAACCGGTACAAAAATGGGGTTTTGTAATTTGCAACGCCAAATGAGAATTGATGTAGAAATTTACGGTGTTACATAATTCTGAGTAAATATTTAATTTGGATGTGAATACTAGTAGAATCGATGAACGAAATTGGGATAAATGGATGAAATTGGGACTGAACAATGAAAGCCCAGAAATTTCCCAATTTTTGATTAAGTAGAGACTTGTGGGAATTAAGTCATGTTAGAGGTTTTAGAGGAGGTCCTAATCATGTTCCCATGTGTTAAAAAAATATTGTGTACGTTTAAGTTGAACCATAGAAGAGGTTGGAGTTGGGAGAAATTCGTTAATGGCTGAAACAGTGTTGGAGAAGACGAAGATCTGTTCGATCGATCGATCGATGGTCCAGGATTTTTGAAAGGTCGGCCAGTTTTGTTATATAAGAGAAATTAATTTAAGATTCAATTCCCATACATTATTTAGTGATAAATAAATATGGAACATAAATTATTAATAGTTATAAGGGAAAATAAATGGGATTTGGTGGGATTTATGTGCGACACATTATGGTTAATTTTGGAGAAAATATTCCAAAATAATAAAATACGGATCGAGTGGGCGAGTCTTGGGATATTGGTTGAGCGATGCCAAGGTATTAAATTAATTAGGAATGAAAGTTAATTAATTCTGAGTAAGGGATTTAGACTCGGGTATTATTTTTTTCTTGGGCCATGAGAGCGAGTTCGAGTATATTGGTTGGGCGACACCAAAAGTAATTAAATCAATTAATGTGCAAATTAATTAATAATCAGAGTTGGACCATAAACTCAAGATATGATGTATATGCTAGTGTTACGGACTTAGTACACTGTAAAGTCGGGATTTGTTATATATATATACGGTGTGCGATAGTATATAGACGGTGTGTGCATGAATATCAATGGTTAGATATTATTAATATATATACTCTAGTGCTATCAGGGGAGGTTGCGCGTAGTGGGTGATTCCCCTAGCTTAAGGAGTAGGGCTAGTATATCCTAAGGTCGTAGAGTCCGTTATATGGGTGAGGGGAATCTCACTTTCAGGGAAGGAATATGACCGCCTCTATTATGTATGCTTTCAGCCAAGTTAGTGAGCGATTCTAACTTGGGGTAACTAGGTTATGTGAATACACCTAGTGGGATAGCACTTTAGAGAATATATATCCGGTGAGTTATTACTGAGAGGGACGGTTATTATCTTTTTATTTCAACATATGTGTGAATGTTGTAATATGATTATACGTACATAATGGGATAAATAATTGTATACGAAAAATTTAATACAGGTCGTGAATTGTATTGTGTGTATAACGGGTGTGAAAGTTATATGAATTTAAGAAGGTGAATGATTAATTAAGTTAGTGCTAATAATAACTTATAAATCATAATTATTGCATACTCGGTTAGAGTAAGGTGGTTGCAAGGGGTTATACCGGTTGTCTAGCTATGGGGTAAACGACTAGGGGATTTAATTACGACGTTAGTTGTTCACAAATGAGGAGGTCCTCAAGGGGTGCGACACTAACTAAAATATGAAGAGCATTCATACATAATTATTACTACAAGATGATCATTTGCTAAATGTTTTCAAAATGTTTTGGGTTCTAACCTTTGCTATAAATATTTTTAAAAACCTTTTAGGTGTCCAGTTACAGGAACGCCAGACTTGACCCATTCCAGGGATTCGTTGCTACAGCATATGTGGATGTTGCAGGATTTGGATATGATCCTCTATTCTTTTTATTCTTAGAGTATGGGTTTATCATCTGATACTCGAGCATGTGGCTCACAATTTTATTTAGTATTCATTTCAGATACTTTGCGATTGTTATTATCTGTCTTTACTTTTGTTAGATTGTAGCCGATGGTTTATTCAGCCAGATTATTATTTATATGTGATAGTTGATTCAGTTAGTTATAATTGTTTAAATTATTTATTTTCGCATCAGTTTTTCTTTGAATTAATGAAAGATAAAATTTGATACCTGATAAGAAGTTTATTTTTGTGGTCATTGAACGGTCGTTGTCTTCAAATGCCGTTATCAAAATTCCCTTGAGTACCTACAAAGCTTGTCTAAAAATAACTTGTATTGCGGTAAGTACAGGTATCAATCCAACTTTCAAGGTGAAACAATTAATGTGAATACTTGCAATTTTAATTTTTTTATGATTTTTTTTAAAAATAATTTCAAGGAAAAATTAGTTAATGGTAAAATTGCGAAATGACTAAATAATAAAAATTGTGCAACCGAGTGTGAAATATGTGAGAAAGTCAAGAGGTGGGATTACACTGCATTTTTAATTATTTTAATTTCTCAATTTATTAATTTGAAATATTTTGAGATAATATTAAATCGATAATCTAACTCTCGTTAAAATTATAAATTTAATAAAAAAATCAGAAAATTAATTTAAAAATGTCACACAATGAAAAGTTAAGAATCCTATTATTTTCAGAAAATTACCCGCTAGGATCAGTTTAAAGAAAATAATATCAATGCTCAAATTTCAATACCGAATTAATATTCAAATATCGAAAAAACCTATCTCTAGTTAGATTCCTAATTTCAAACATTAATTTGTTCAATTAATTTACTAACTCTCGTTACATAAATTAATTGGTGACATTTAAAAATAATTTTGCTAGAATTATAGCATTAATGAAATTGATTAATTAAACTAACATCATTCGCAGTGCATCCCACTCCTTGAACGGGGTGTTTAGCCAAATATTCTCATGTGTGCATAAACAACAACAAATAATATGTCAAGAAGGAAATAAATTGAAAAGAGAATGTATAAATATAATACGCAAATTTTTCCACAAATTTGTCTTGAAATGTGCCTTGACATGCGTCCAACTTCTTAACAATTTTCAGCACTTGATTACAAAAAGATGACTAAAAACTAAACCTAAAAATTATTCTAAAGCTAAACTAACGTTTTTTTTGTATTTTTCTCAATTTTTTTCATGACCCAAAACTGTATATAATATACACACTTTTGATCTCTCTTGCATATCTTTTTTTCCTAATCAGAGAGTCCTTTTTGAATCAGCTGATACCCCTTTTTTATAATCCATAATTTTTATTGTTGGATGGTGAGATTTTTTTGGGATTTCATTTGGATAAGTCAAAGACTTCTTGGTTTCTCTTTTTTTTTTGGTTTTTGGTTTCCTATTTTAATGGAGTGGCAGGTTGTGAATTGGGTTTGGTAGGGGTCTTGATTGGCTGGACGAAGTGGGTTCAGGGGGCTAGATAGCTGGTATTGTGTTTGTGGGTATTCCGTTTTGGGCGTCGCGTTAGGGTCGAGCATGGTTCAGCTCTCGGGTTTTGGTTCGAGTTCGGGTTTTGCTGGGAGTAGGTTCAAAAATGGATTTTGGATATGGAAGCTGGGTAGCAGGTTGGATGGGTCGCACTGACGGGTTGAGGCTAGGTCGCGAGGTGCGGGTATAGGGGGTTCACTATTGACGACGGGTATGGGCCAGCAGGTAGGTGATTCTGGGTGGATAGGTGGGCAGCGGGTTCTCGACATGTATGGGGTCTAAGGGTATCCGGGTTTCCGGGTATAGGGGTTTTACAGGAGGTATGGGGGTTTGAACGTAAATGGGTGTGTGTGGTGGAGTTTTGTTAAAATCGTTTTTTTTGTTGGAAAGAGGATGGTAGAGGAAGAAGATGAAGTGGGTTTTTTTGTGTGTATGAGGGTGTATGTTTGTAAGGTGAGGGTGGGGGAGAGTGTTATTGTGTGGAAGAGGTGTAAGAATGTTATGGTGTGTGTGTCATTTGGACCTTTAAAAGAATGTGAAAAAAAAAATTACAACTAAAAAATTATAAAAGATAATAAAACTAATAAAAATCTACTAAAAATTTATAATCTAAAAGACTCAAACTAAAAAATGAAACTAAAGAGAAATTAAAATAAAAATCTATTAAAACTAAAACCTAAAATCCTAAAATAAAACTAAATAAAATCTAATGAAAATAAATTCCTAAAAACTAAACCTAAAAAATTAAAATAAAATAAAGATAAAATAAATAAAAACTAATAAAAATAAAAATAAAGGAATAAAAAAATAGAAAATAAATCCTAGAAAATTCTAAATAAATCTAAAATAAATCCTAAAAATAAAACTACTTAAAATGAAAATCTAAGAAAATCTAAAAAGGCACAAACTCAACACACACCGATTCGGGGTATGAACTGGGTTCGGTCTAGGCTAGGTTACGGTTACTGGACTGGTTCAGGACATTAGAACACATCCTGGCACGCTCAAAATGGACTTCTCACTTCACGGCTGCTTTGATTTATTTGATGCACTCTTTTTAACCGCTTATGTGTCGCAATTGACTTGATTTAGTATTATTTGATGTTGCGACTGCCGATTGACCTAAGAAATAATAAAATATGACATAAGGCCATTTTTAATTAAAACGAGTGACTAAAATGCATCTATTCGGGGTATAAAATAGACACTTTTGGATGCTTATCACACCACTCCCAAACAGAACATTGCTAGTCCTCGAGCAAAAATAGAGAGAAAACAGAGATAAGTGACCAAAAGTGTGCCACTTTCGCAGGCACTGACGATTGCACTTAGCATGTGCAACAAGCCGTTAAATCTATAGGTTTCCTTACAGGACGAGTGGTGTCTCGTGAGGGTTTGCAGTGAATGTACCCATAAAATTCAAAACTTATTTAAATGCAGTTTCTAAGTAGATGATGAAACTCTATATAACCTAACTTTAAAAGGACATCAAGGAACACCGTATTCAACTTTCAGAATGAGGTATAAAATTACTTATTACCAAAAAGCGCAATCGTTCCTAAAATTCATCGCGTGTAGTGTGAAACAATCTTAAGTGTCATTAGAGTACTTCCTAGATTGTATTTATAGAGTCAAAGCTTAGACTTCAATTCTCACTGGATATCTCTCTCTGAATCGAACTCTCTGAGAATTGGGTAAATGTATCTCTCTAGTGTGTGAGGAGGTGAGTAAATATAAGCAATTTCAAACGTCTCACACACTTTATAGAAAATGACGGATATATGAAAAAAATCTGATCTCATGAAGGAATGCAAACCACTATGTTGAGAATGTCGAGTTATTCACCATATAATCTTCTCATTTGCCCCAACACTTTACCATGGGTGAAAAATATGATTTATGAAAGGTATGAGGGAATAAAAAAAATATGATTTATGAAAGGTATGAGGGAATAATAAAATGAAGAAGATGAATGATAGGATTTTTGAGAAGAGTGTGACACACTTTGATTGACTATTGTCTTCATCATTTGAACTTAAGATCGCATCTTTCTTTTTCTTCTTTCTTTTTTTTTCTACTTTTTTTATTGCGATGCATTTTTTTCTTTTCATAACGAAAATGAAGACAATTTACATTGATAATTTCTAACACTTTTTTCTCAAAAACAATGGTAATGATATGGATGGTATCTGGGACATATATAGATAAGGAAAATATGGATAAAAAAAGTGATATGTATGGTAAAATCGGTTTAGTGCTCGGGACAAACTACAAGACACATGTTTCTTATAACTCGAAAGTGATGTCATTCTCAGTGATTAAGCCAAATTTAAAAAAATAATGAGACCATGTAACGACTAAGTGCGGTACCCAAAGAAAGTTGAGTCAACTTGTGACTCGGAGATACGTAAAAGCCCTAAAAAGGTGAAAAACTCAAATCTCACGGGTTTAAGTCGCCACTAGTGATGTTTAAGACTTTCTTGAGAATATAATTACTCTTCAACTTTTGATTGTAAATGTGATAGTGTAAAATTACCGAGTTTAGGAATTCATGGTGCAAGTACGATTTACGAGGTATTAATTAATTTAAGGTTAAAAGCGCAATTTTAGGGTTGAATACAGGTATTCCGAGATTTCTAAAAGAGGGATGATAGAGAATTCATGCCATAAAAAAATTATTTTTAATTGCATAAATAGTTTAAAATCACTTGTTTATGAAATTTTTTCAAATGAGGTACGATTTTGATAAATTTCCCACCCCCAAACAAAAGAGAACACCGTCCTCGATGTTTAAAACTATATATGAAAATAAAAAGCACAAGGGAAGAAGGATATTACCATAATGTACCGCTTATGCAATTGGACCGCATGGTGGAGCAAAGATAGAACCTGGAGAACAAATGCGATACGAAAATATGTACAAGTCTATAAAGCATGTGAAAATCATTGGGTGCCCAAATAGGATAAGACTCATACTCAGCAACAATGAACGACGGGATACCTCCCGGTAGCGTTAAGTTTAACGTCTTCAGCCAGACCGAACCAATCTCACCCTAAGGATAGGAACTAGGAACGTGCGAGGTAGCAGAAAAATAGGGTGATGATATGCACCCCCAAACAAGACTGAAGCGCCAGTCTTGTTGGATAAAGGATAAAGGAGGTCAATGCAGTTGTATAGCAAAGTTCTTCACACGACGCAAAACATAGGTGGACCATGGGTGGGTGGGTATCAGGGTAAGGATGAGAAAGGCAAGGGAGAATAAGCATTGATCACAGGATTTATTGAGCCAAAAGGTGAGGGCAACAAGGGCCCTATAAGTAGGATGCTCTAGTTAGTGAGGGAGGCAGAATGGTTTGACGATAGTGATGTGGTGAGCCTCGGAGAAAGTGAATGACCATTCTATAAATGGACGATGATAATGGTCACACCGTGACACGCCAGGGATTTGTAAATGGAAAAAATCAACACCACAAGGAAGTGGTGTGCAGAGAGTAACAATCCCAGTGTAATAGTTGGGGAGAGTATCATGAATACTCACATGGATGGTGGGGTCGAGGAAAAGTGCAAAAATGGGATGGTGGAGCACTAGGGTGGAGGGTGAGTGTAGGTGAAGACCTAAATGCTTAGATGTGAAAAGGGAACGTATAATAGCAAGGTCCGAATCAAGTGGTGGGGTGGTATGGACAGTGTCTGGGTCGGGTGGGACAAGGGGTGGGGGAAGATGATCTAACTTACGAGTAGGAGAAACACACTCCTCATAAGGCTCGGAGTGAGCCTCAAAGGTATGCGAAGGAGGACGTGTGAAAGTGAACAAGGGAGTGATCAACTTATCCACCAGTGAGGCACCATCCGAAGTGGTGGAAAAATATAACGAGGCTTTCAAATCCGAGATAGATGAATTAACATTAATATTTGACTCAAAGGGTGCCAAGCATGGTGGGACAAGATCCATATCCAGAGAGGTAAGAACCATCTCGGATTCAATCTCAGGACAGTGGGTAGCACTTGTAGTCGGAGCTAACCTAGGATGAAGTGGTTCCTCGGTAACACACGCAGTGAGCTCAATATGTGTAGGCTCGGGCATAAATAATGATTCCATGGAAGAGGAAAGGTAAATGTCAATGATGGGTTCAAGAGGGTAAGGTGTTGTGGGATCAGTCTCACAATCAATGGATATGTCAACACAATTGTCAACCTGGGGCCCGGACCATGAGGTGGTCTCAACTTTAAGATTCTCAGGAGGATAGGGTTGGTCGCACTCAAAATCCATGTCACAAGTCGACTCATCATCACTCCACATGGTGGCAATAATGGGTTAGCTTGTGGTGGAATCCGGCTCTTGCACACACTCAAATTCATTTAACCTTTGTTCAATCCATTGAAGGGCTTCATTTTGAGATTGAAGAGTGTACATGAACTTTTGCAAGAGGCTTTCGAGAACGGATGTGCAAGGTGGTGGGGATATGGACACAACGCGCTAGAATCACTAGGATGTGGAGAATATGCATATGAAGTGTGGGGAACGGGGTCAAGTTGTTCACACACGGGAGAAGCATCTCCGTGAGAGACAAAAGGTTAATCAACATGAGGTGCATGAGGTGGCGATGACGACTGTTGGAAACTATAAGGATCCACAACTTGGCATTGGAATTCATATTGCATGGAAGGATGATCAGGCCGCCATGAATAGCTTGGGCACTCATACCCTTCGGCATTGGATAGGTCGTGAGAATAAGACGAGGGTGGTTCTGAAACAGTGTCATATGGAAACACTTGGGCCATGGTGGGGTCAGAATGAGTGAAAATAAATGGACACTCATGGGACAAATGGTCCACCAGAAAGCAGTGTGTGCATGGCTAAGAAAGGGATGGGTTGACACTCGTCACTGAAGGCGGTGGAGGAGGAGATGTGGGCGTGGAAGACACGCGAGTATCAACGGTGGACGTTTGAGAGTTAAAGCCACGAATTAATGAATGGAGGGTCGATTCGGGCTTAACATCAAATAATGGGAAATGGCCAAAGTACTCCCGTAAAGGATGTTCTTCGCCCATAAGGAGATAAATATTTTTGGGTTTTTTAAATATTTTTCAAAAGAATAACAAAATATTTTTGTGATTTTTGAAAATAAGAAAAGGAAAATCCTTTGGAATTTTTGTAAATATTTTTTTGTAAAAAAAAGAAGAATATTTTTAGGATTTTTTGAAAAAGGAGAGAAAATGGACTCTGGATATGATCGAAGGAATTAAAACCGACTACCTAAAGAAAGGAATTGGAAATACACGAGTCAAGAAAAAATTCTAACGAGCACGTAGCCAATTATTATCTTCAAAATTATTGAAAGGGGTACTCAAATTTTAATTAAGTCCGCGGACGACAAAAATCACGGAATTTATCTTTGTGATCGCTTGTTATAAAAATGTGTTCCTATTGGGTTGGCTAGTTGATTGATTTTAATTTAATGACAGCTAGGGTAGCACACAATTGATAAGCCAGTGAGTCGAGTGATGAAATCCCTTCTCGTTTCAATGACCGGGTCCAGGTCTTAGGTAAATCAATTCATCAAACCATTCAATTTAAGTGCAATGCTGAAATTAAAAGCACATAGGAACGATTAATCACTCAAAAATTGAACTCGCTTGCAGGAGATTCGCGAGGGATAAAAAGATGTACCTCCCACGATTTTTACACAAGTGGGGTGAAAATCGAGTTGAGTCGACCGGGGGGAGATCTCGCCTATCTCAGTCGTCCCCGGGAGTTCTACCCACCCAAAGTAGAGAGGTTTCAAAATCGTCGCCTTTGGACGCCCTCTCTCTACCTTGTCCGGTTTCGCTTGTTGTATATTTTTATGGAATAATTATTACAAAAATAAATCGGTGTCAAAATGCACCCTAAATAAATACAAAGCTTTAAAAATCCTATACAACCAGTCTAAGGAGGATGGAGGAGGAATAAAAATTACAACTATAAAAAATTACAAGTCTTCAATTTGTCTCTGCGTTAAGAAAGCGGCAACGATGCCATTTGATAAAGGCTCTTTGCGTGTATCGTTGTACGGTCGTTGTCTTCAAAAGTCTCTCTCAAAATTTCCTTGAGTACCTACAAAACTTGTCTAAAAATAACTCATATTGCGATAAGTACGGGTATCAATCCAACTTTCAAGGTGAAACAATTAATGTGAATACTTGCAATTTTAATTTTTTATGAAAATCCTTTTTTTACTTAATTATTTTTTTTAAAACAATTTCAAAGGAAAAGTTAACTAATGCGAAAATTACGAAATGACTAAATAATAAAAATTGTGCAACCGAGTGTGAAATATGCGAGAAAGTCAAGAGATGGGATTACACTGCATTTTCAATTATTTTAATTTCTCAATTTATTAATTTGAAATATTTCGAGATAATATTAAATCGATAATCTAACTCTCGTTAAAATTATAAATTTTAAAAAAAAATCAGAAAAATAATTTAAAAATGTCACACAATGAAAAGTTAAGAATCATATTATTTTCAGAAAATTACCCGCTAGGATCAATTTAAAGAAAATAATATCAATGCTCAAATTTCAATACCGAACTAATATTCAAATATAAAAAAAACCTATCTCTAGTTCGATTACTAAATTCAAACATTAATTTGTTCAATTAATTTACTAACTCTCGTTACATAAATTAATTGGTGACAATTAAAAATAATTTTCCAAGAATTATAGCATTCATGAAATTGATTAATTAAACTAACATCATTCGCAGTGCATCTCACCCTTTGAACGGATTGTTTATCCAAGCATTCTCATGTGTGCATAAATAACAACAAATAAAATGTCAAGAAGGGAATAAATTGAAAAGGGAATGTAGAAATACAATACGCAATTTTTCCACAAATTTGTCTTGAAATGCGCCTTGACATGCATCCAACTTCTTCACAATTTTCAGCACTTGATTATAAAAACATGACTAAAAACTAAACCTAAAAATTATTCTAAAGCTAAACTAATTTTTTTTTGTATTTTTCTCAATTTTTTTCATGACCCTAAACTGTACATAATATACACACTTTTTCTCTCTCTTGCGACTCTTTTTTTCATGATCTAAGAGTCCTTTTTTTTCATGAACTAAGAGTCCTTTTTGGATATGGAAGCTGGGTAGCAGGTGGGCTGGGTCGCGCCGACGGGTTGAGGCTGTGTCGCGAGGTGCGGGTACAAAGGGTTCGCTATTGGCAACGGGTATGGGCCAGCAGGTAGGTGGTTCTGGGTTAGGATAGGTGGGCAGCGGATTCTCGACAGGTATGGGGTCTAAGGGTATCTGGGTATAGGGGTTTTACAGGAGGTATGGGGGTTTGAAAGTAAATGGGTGTGTGTGGTGGAGTTTTGTCAAAATCGTTTTTTTTTTGTTGGAGAGAGGATGGTAGAGGAAGAAGATGAAGTGGGTTTTTTAGTGTGTATGAGGGTGTATGTTTGTAAGGTGAGGGTGGGGGAGAGTGTTTGTGTGTGGAAGAGGTGTAAGAATGTTATGGTGTGTGTGTTATTTGGACCTTTAAAAGAATGTGAAAATAAAAAAAATTTACAACTAAAAAATTATAAAAGACAATAAAACTAATAAAAATCTACTAAAAATTTATAATCTAAAAGACTCAAACTAAAAAATGAAACTAAAAAGAAATTAAAATAAAAATCTATTAAAACTAAAACCTAAAATCCTAAAATAAAACTAAATAAAATCTAATAAAAATAAATTCCTAAAAACTAAACCTAAAAAAATAAGATAAAATAAATAAAAATAAAAATAAAAATAAAAATAAAAATAAAAATAAAAATAAAAATAAAAATAAAAATAAAAATAAAAATAAAAATAAAAATAAAAATAAAAATAAAAATAAAAATAAAAATAAAAATAAAAATAAAAATAAAAATAAAAATAAAAATAAAAATAAAAATAAAAATAAAAATAAAAATAAAAATAAAAATAAAAATAAAAATAAAAATAAAAATAAAAATAAAAATAAAAATAAAAATAAAAATAAAAATAAAAAATAAAAATAAAGAAATAGAAAAATAGAAAATTAATCCTAGAAAATTCTAAATAAATCCTAAAAATAAAACGACTCAAAATAAAAATCTAAGAAAATCTAAAAAGGCACAAACTCAATACACACTGGCTCGGGGTATGGACTCGGTTCGGTCTAGGCTAGGTTAAGATTACGAGATTGGTTCGGGATATCGGAACACATCTCGGCACGCTCAAAATGGACTTCTCACTTCACGACTACTTTGATTTATTCGATGCACTCTTTTTAACCGCTTCTGTGTTGCAATTTACTCGATTTAGCATTATTTGATGTTGAGACTGTCGATTGACCTGAAAAATAATAAAATACGACATAAGGCCATTCTTAATTAAAACGAGTGACTAAAATGCATCTATTCGAGGTATAAACTAAACACTTTTGGGTGCTTATCAACACTAGTCTAATTTTTCACTTAGGTGATTAGTAATTAAAAAGTCGACAGTGATGCTAAGAATGAACCAACTGAGAAACCTGTTCTAATTTAGTTTAGGACAAATCACCCGGAGTTTTATTGGGCGGGGTGTCACAAAAGCCTCAACAGATTGCCTTAGACCCTCAAAGGCCTCCTCAGTATCTCCTCCTGAAGAATGAATTTGATTGTTCTTCTCCAGCATTTGATTAAAATTCACCAAAAACTACATAAAGGACAATATCATATTACAAGGAGTATCAGGAGGAAAATAAGACATAAAAGGCAAGTAATAAAGGAGAAATAATTACCACAACTAAACTTTGGCAAGCATTTTTTGGCAACTTTAATATTGGCAGAGGAGTAAGAGTTGTTCTATCAGCAGAGCGGGTACGAGTTTTGATCAACTTCGTGGCCATACTAGGATGGATAATAATAGAGGATGACTCTACAGTAGCTAAATCCTCTCGAGTCCTCTCAACCAACTCTTGGTCGACAGAACTCTTCTCAACCTACTTATCAGGCAGACCTCTCTTTAACCTCTTGAATTGAGGTGCATCAATATTAATTTCCCCAACAGTGATGACTTGGGGAACTTGTTTTTAGCAATTTTAGAGGTTTTCTCTGTCTTCTTGGCATCAGCATCCTTGCTAGTCTTCTAGGTAGCTCTCTTGGCAATTAGAGACAAAGCCACAGTCATCAAATTATGGATTTTCCTCTTTCCCATACTAGCCGGTGGAGAAGTAGGAACATTAGATATATCCATTGACTTTGCCCAATGTCCTTCTCAGCACCAGCAGATTCCTCAGATGAAAAGGTAGGAACTTGCTCTTCTTCAAGATTGATGGGGGCTATAGTTGCAATCTGAAAATTCGACAAAATCTCGTATCTTATAGCTTACCTGGGAAATTGTGCAAGAAATGATTACTTGTATCGACGGTTGACGTTTTGACGGCTTCACAGTTCTGAAAGTGCAAAAATATCAATATACCCTTTGGCGGTTCACTAACTTTTAAATTATTTACAAAAGTTCCACTACAAAATCAAAACATAGAAAATTTTCACAAGTCTTACACGTCGGTAAGCGCCGCCCAACTTTAAAGAAAATATACTCCATCCTTTCAGCAAAAGCATCAAGAATAAAGTATTGGGGGATTTTATTGATACCAAAAATTATCCACCTACGTAGACTAATCAGAAATGGACACTTGCATCCTTACGCGGTAGAAATCCTTGTCAACAGTCGCTTAACCAACTCCAAAGATAGTTGCTCAACAGGCATGCCGACCAACTTGAAGAATGCAGACCATCAAATTAAATAAAAGGTCACCACACAAGGGAACAACCAAACGTCCTTCCGCACGTACCCTTGATCTCCAGGTCACTATAAATACATTCTATCCCTTTCATCAAAGGCATGATAGAATGGATTCTCGTATATTCTTCTTAACAAGAGTACCTAGCTATCTGTAATCACTCATCAATACAGTAACAGTGGATATAAGCTTTCTTAAATAACTGAACCACTTTAAAAACCCTATGTATCTTATTTGATTAATTCATTACAATCTTATATTTTACCTGTGATTAGAAAATTGGATCTAGTCCATTTTTTGACATCAACGGGCATGTTAGAAAATTGTTTTTTATTACGAAAGTAATGCAGAAGGCATTAGTGGATTTTATTTTGAACTATATGCCCTAAAAATAGGAGAAGAGATAGAGAGATTATTTCTCATTTGATTCCAGCCGACAAAACATTTTTTAGTGATAGATTTCATTTATTGAGACTAAGGTTGTGTTTATTTTTTTGGCTGAATCTAAAAAAGTTATTTGTTTGTTGTTTGAATGAAATGTCTGAATGCATATTGTTTGTTTGCACATTTATGTCTAAAATCTGAATACATGTTATATAGACCATTTTACCCTTATATTTGTTATATAAATAAAACGTATATTTAAAATATCCATTACCATAAATAAATATTATTACATACAATATGCGATTTAATATGTAAATAATACTAAGCATTCCAAGTAGTAGGGAATTTGCGTAGTATAAAAAGTTCAAAAATATGTAAAAATTGACTTAGTAAATATTAAAAGTCACAAAATATTAATAAGGATGAACTATAAATCATAATTTCTGCTAAATAATTGATCTAAAATTTGATCACGTAAATTAGTCATTTCTTATTGCGGTGCTCGTCCAAATATATAATCATAACTTAGTGGAGCTTCTGCTTGTTCACTATCTACCGAAAGCTCGACCAGCAAGTCCACATCACCATCTTCATATATATGAAACAATGGATCATTACGTGATACTCGACGAAGGAATTTATGTATTACCATGCATGCGATAATAATATGTACTTGGGTTCGAAAACTATAAGGAGGCATTCTATGCAATATCGCGAATTTATTCTTTAAAACAACGAATATCCTCTCAATCACATTTCTTAATCTAGCATGTCCATGGTTGCATTTCTCCTTTTTATCTCTAGCTTGACTATTATGGCTAAAATTCGACAATCAGTATCGCGTGCTTTTATAGGGGCACATAGATCCCCTAGTGTGGGTGTATGCAACATCACACAAATAATACATACCTACAACAATAAAAAGTGAAAATAAGATAAATATTGATAAACAAATATAATAGTTGTAGAAAAAATAATAACAATAACAAATAACACGTTTAGGGTGCAATGAAAATTTGTTGCTTGGATGACGTAATGTCTCATTTAACACTCGTGAATCGTGCACTATCCCCTACCATCCAGCCATAACATATATAAATTTCATATTAAAATCACATACGACCATAACATTTTAAAAACATTCCTTTCCGCCTCGTCCTTTGAAAGGGGTTTGTTTATCCACCAAAATATGTGCATTAATTAGTGTACCATGAAGTGCTCCTATAGCTTCTTTGAATGGTTCTTACTTAAGATGTCGATGTGATCAAATATCTCCAGTATATCCATCAAATGCTGGAGGCACTATAATCTCTTTAGAAAAATGAAGCATTACCCACAATACTTCATGAAAATACTTACTTATAGTTTGTCCGGAATATTGGAATCTGTATTTTATTACTCGATTTCGATGATTGTGACCAATAAGGTCTAAAAAATACCATTTTCTCTTCAATGTCTATATGCCTACTATCAGTAAGAAACCCTCTTTCGCGAAAGTGATCGCATAGCTCAAGAAATGCATTTTTCCTTATCCTAAATAAATCAAACATTTGTGTGTGAGATCCATCTAAAAGTTCTTGTAAATATGCCTTTCCCGAAAGCAATGATGTACACGGCTTTTGTCTCACACGTGTACGCTGTTTAATAAGTTTAAACCTTATAATTATTACAACAACGCACACCAACAACCTTTGCTTTCGAGTCATTTTGCTGCATCACAAAAAATTGCAAAATGTATAATAATTGGGAGATAACTAAATTAATATGTAAAAAGGAACATTAATGACTTAGAATTAAACAACTAAAAATAACCAAACTCATCAAATAACATAACTAATCAATCGCTTTTAAATGTCATACTAAGAAAAAAAATGACTGATCTAAGATCTCAAATGACCTAACAACTCAATTATCTTTCACTCTTGATAATATCATTAAGATCATCAATTTTTTTCATGAAAGGGTCATCAACATTCTCTCTTCTAGTACGTTTTTGATATTAGCATGAGGATCCCGCGCCATTTCTCCCTCTTTGTTGGATCTACTGATTTTCTTCCTCCCTTTTCTGAAGTAGCATTCGTACATATATCTTGAAAGGTATAATCAGTGAAATATGAATCATATATTGGTTGGTTTCCTTGAGTATTAAGTGTTTCACTCTCTCCGAAAATGTACGTTGATTGTCGGGGTTCTCATGAGGTAAATAATGAAAAACGTCGCTAATGCCGTTTAATACAAGATTAAACTGTATAAGCAACTCCGAGATGTTTGTTAAAGAAACCCTTTTCTTTTGAAAATAAAAATTATAAACAAGATGTGTTTACAAAGAAACTTATGTACGAGAGTAATTAAGACTGTGTAATCAGTTTTTAAAACTAAGGCAGTTTCAAAAATTCAGCACACTTATAGAATGAGATGAGTAGATGAAGATAATCAACACACAGTTTTTGACGTGGTAAAACCTCTCCCAACAGAGGAAACATCCACGGTGACTTCTAAGTCACAAAAGTAAAAAATCCACTAATAACAAATAATAGTTACAAACAATACAACATGCAAGCACACAAATCAACCTATTCTAAGTTTAGGAATATACCCCACTTGGTGTCCTTCTAACTTCTCATAGATCTGATTTGTTGATGATGTTCTTCCAGTTTGCTAACTTCCTTTGCTTTAGCTTCCTTATGTCGACTCAATGATCTCTGATCTTATACACAACACTTCCAGTGTAGTAGTGTGTTAAGTGTTTGTGTAGTGATTCCTACCAACATGCATGAACTCACATACACTTAGATTTACAGACAGTCCTAGTAAATTACATATAAAGACTATATGCAGTGATTTTAGTTTATTTCTTTCTCACAGAACTTGAACCCTTTTTGACCTTTAAATATAACCCATATTCCACGGATATCTTGCTTTTAAAATCGGTCAAGATCTTAATCAATCTCTTTTTGAAAACATTTGTGAGATTGAAAATCTCCAAGTGTGAATCCAACTAGGTCAGGGTTAAGTTTCGTAAGAATAGAAACCATAAAATATTTTCAAAACTAAATCAGTAAAGATTTTCTTAAATTAAGTAGTAAATATGCAGATCTAGTGAAAATGTAACATGCAGAGTGTAGATCTAAAGTTTCTATGAAAAAGAAACAAGATCTTCACACGAATGTTTAAATTGTGAACAAGATCAAAGACAAGGAGGTTACAACTTCGATATGAACAAACCACTCTCTCTCTCTCAAACACTCAGGGTTGTGTTTGGGGTTGAATATACGAAGGTTTGTTTCAGAGTTGAAGTGTTTAGGGTTAGGGTTTGGCTAACAGTTTTCCTTTCTCTCTCTTCTCTCTTCTCTCTTATTTTTCTCTCTCAAAAAGACGAATGCCCAAAAGTCTTCTATGGCTGAGAAGTGGAGGGTATTTATAAGGCTGAGGGAAGGTTCTGGATGTTCGAGGGAAATCAAGGGCTGAGATCAAGTCTTGCAAACTTTGACTTGATCCAAAGGTTATAAAACAGCGGTGATTAAAAATGATTATGATTGGTTCATATGGATAGCACCGGGATTAACTAAGAACACATGCAGACCCTCGATTAGGAATGATCCAACGTTCAGCAATCAACCATCCAACCTTCTCACATAACAAACACAAATAGGTACACCCGGAGGATGACAAGTGTTGACATATGAGAGGCTCACACACGCGCATCCAAAGTAATTACAGAAGGTACCCTGAAGTCTCTAGCGCTTTGAGATTCTACCCAACCAAACATTCGAGTGAGAAATGAAGTTTACAAAATAGAATATTAACCCCACAAATTTTATAATCCCATTTTATTAATAAAAACATTTATTTAAAAAATGTTTAAAAATGTTTAAAAAATATTTAAAAATTCCCAAAAAATTATTAAAGCTCCAATTCAAGGGGAATTAAACACACACTCAATTTTAAGCAATATGAACACATGTATGCACTTCTAATTGTGTGTAGTGTGATTCAATTTATACCTTCATGGATCATTGAAGAGGATTAGAGAGATAAGATCTGAGGCTCTTTGGATTCTAAGTTGGACAACCAATTTTGTCACTATTTCCAAACTAGTTGAACACTTATACAGTATAGACTTAAGCAAGTCAAAGGTATAAGGTGCTTAAATATCCCCCTTTGGAAATATGAGACAAAATCTCCTTTGAGTTAGCTTAAAACTCGTAGGGAACCAAAAAAATAAAACCTAGTCCTATACAAAAGATACTATCTACCCATTTCCTAGAAAGTCAAAAATTACATAACTCAACTATTTACAAATTTTTACACTAGAAAAGGTAGACAATCAGTAGAAGAGATTCTTGCAAATATACACACTAAGATCAAGCAGTTTAGATGAAATGTGAACAAAATATTGAACTCATAAAACTCAAATTTCTCCCCCATTTTGTCTCAAATGGACAAAGGGTAAAACTTAAGGTCTTAAGAGTTTAATCAGCGCATACCATGCCTATAGAATTTCGCAAATACAGAAATCTGTTACAGTCTAGAGGTTTAGTGAACATGTCTGCAAGTTGCAGATCAGTAGGCAGGTAATGAATTTCTAATTCCTTAGTTTCAACAAGTTCGCATATAAAATGATGTCTTATTTTAATATGCTTAGTTCGCGAGTGTTGAATCGGGTTTTTAGATATGTTAATGGCGCTTTGATTGTCACAATACAATTGTAATTGATCTTCTTTGATCCCATAATCGCTTAACATCTGTTTTATCCATAATAATTGAGCACAACAACTTCCTGCTGCTATATATTCGGACTCAGCCGTAGATAAAGATGTGCAATTCTATTTTTTACTACTCCAACCAACTAAATTATTGCCGACATAATAACAGGCACCTGATGTACTTTTACTGTCATCAGTACAACCGGCCCAATCAGCATCAGTATACCCTATGATGGTGCTGCAGGTATCATTAGTGTACCTAAGTCCAAGATTGAGAGTGCCTTTTATGTACTTTATTATACGTTTTACACACGATAAATGGCTCTCTTTAGGGTTATTCTGGTAACGAGCACACAGACATACAACATACATTATATCTGGTCGTGAGGCAGTTAGATAGAGTAGGCTACCAATCATACTACGGTAAAGTGTGGAATCAACTGACTTACCATTTTCATCTTTGCTTAATTTAACGGTAGTACTCATAGGCGTTTTGGCAACTTTAGCATTCTCTAAACCAAATTTCTTAACAAGGTCTAAGGCATACTTAGTTTGAGAGACAAATAGACCATCAGAATTCTGTTTCACTTGAAATCCTAAGAAAAGTTGTAGCTCCCCCATAAGGGACATGTGAAACTCCTTGTGCATAATAGCAGAAAAGGATTTAACTTCAGAGTTTGAAGTTGACCCGAATATGATGTCGTCTACATAGACTTGGGCTATAATAATGTTTTTGTCAAAATGTTTGACAAAGAGAGTCTGGTCATTTCCTCCTCTCTTAAAACCCTTATCCAACAAAAAGTTGGAAAGGCGTTCTTACCAAGCTCGAGGAGCTTGTTTTAAGCCATACAGAGCCTTTTTTAGACGAAAGACATGGTTAGGGTATTTAGGGTCAATGAACCCTTTGGGTTATTCTACATACGTTTCTTCGGACAGAATTCCATTTAGGAAAGCAGATTTGACGTCCATTTGATAAAGTGTGAATTTTAAGTGACACGCTATGGCGAAAAGAAGTCGAACAGATTCAAGACGAGTGACAGGGGCAAATGTCTCGCTGAAATCTATCCCTTCTATTTGAGAGTAACCTTGAGCAACAAGTCTAGCTTTGTTTCTAAGAATCACCCCATTTTCATAAGATTTGTTCTTAAAGATCCAACGTGTTCCAATAACATTTTTGTTTTGAGGCTGAGGTACAAGATACCAGACATCGTGAATGACAAATTATAAAAGTTCTTCCTGCATAGCAGAAATCTAGTGTGTGTCATTCAATGCTTCATTAACATTTTTCGGTTCCACAAGGGAGACGAAACATTCATAATTAACATAATTTCTTAACTGGGATCTAGTACGAACTGGCTCATTAGGATTACCGACCACGTTGTCAATGGGATGGTCTTTAGAGACCCAGCCAGGTACTTCTGGACTCTCAGTAGGTAATGAGTCATCTATTTCTGGTGAATCAATTTTGAAATCATTTTCAGATTCAACCACAATAGGTGATTCAGATATCTTATTTTCGACAATAGTGTCGCTTACAATTACATTTATCGATTCCATAAGGGCCTTAGTACGCAGATTGTATATACGATAAGCACGACTATTTGGGGAGTATCCTAAGAAGATGGCTTTATCACCACGAGCTTCAAATTTAGACAAATGTTCTCTGTCTTTACAGACATAACATTGAGTTCCGAAAGTTCTTAGATATTTTAGATTAGGCTTCTTACTGTACCACAACTCATAAGGAGTTTGTTTAGAGTTTTTCCTTAGATAGACCCTATTAGTGATATGACAGGCAGTTCTAATAGATTCTACCCAGAAGTATTTAGGTAGGGATTTGGCATGGAGCATGACTCGTGCCATCTCTTGAAGAGTTCGGTTTTTCCTTTCGGCAACACCGTTCTGCTGAGGGGTCTTAGGTTCGCTGAATTCGTGTTTGTAACCGTTGTAGTCACAATATTCAACTATTCCTGTGTCTATGAACACTCCCCCTCTATCGCTACGAATACGATTTACTTGAGTGTCCTTCTCATTTTCAATTCTAAGTAAGATTTTTAAAAAATTCTGAAACGTGTCAGATTTATGTTTCAAGAAGGCAACCCAAGTGAATCGTTTAAAATCATCAACCATGACTAGGATATAACTGTGTACACAAAGACTAATAGTTCTAGAAGGACCAATAAGGTCCATATGGATGAGATCTAGAGGTCTAGAGGTGAGGATGTCTTTAACCTTTTTATGCGAAGTCTTAACTATTTTTCCTTCCTGGCAATGACCACAGACAACACTTGAAATAGGTTTAATTTTAGGAATTCCTCTAACAATCTCTTGACTAGACAATCTACCAAGGATATCATAACTTAAGTGACCCATACGATTATGCCAGATTTCATTGTCATCCATTCTGACAATGTTACAGGTTTCAGAACTAGTCTTGACAGTATAACAATTGTCAGGTGTTCTAAATCCTGTAATAATGCATTCACCTTTATCATTTAGAATTTTACAATTGTTCTTTGAAAAGGTGACTGTATGGTCAGAGTCACAAAATTGTGATATACTTAGGAGGTTGGCTTTAAGGCCTTTAACTAATAGGACATTTTCAAGAATAGGCATTCCTTCTTCTTTTAGGGTTCCTTTACCTATGATCTGGGATGAAACACCGTCACCAAAAACTACTTTGCCACCAGCAAATCTTGTTTTGTTTAAAAGTTTGGTTTCATCTCCTGTCATATGTTTGGAGCATCCTGAATCTAAGTACCAACCAGATGAAGTGTGTTAAGCTTTTAAAGCAGTGATGACTATGTTACACTTCATTTGGGGTAAAAGATCATCTTTTCTAACCCAAATAGCTCTAGTTTTAATTTTGCGTAAGTTTGCCCTCATTTGAAAAAACTTTCGAGAAACAACTTTTTGTCGAAAAACATTTGGGGCAACAAACTGATTATTGTGAAAAATTTGAGCTTTTGGTTTAGGAAAGTTTCTGGGAGCCTTTCTCTTAAATGAACTCTTAGTTTTGGTCTTTCTATTTCTGTAGTTAGAGTTCTTGTCAGGTTGTCTTGGAAGGACATAATGGTTACGATTTTGCCTAGAATAATTAAAGTTCTTGTAGACAGAAGTGTTATACACAGGAGTATTTAGACATCTAGCATAACAACCTTCAAAGGAATGACCATAAATGTCACAGTAGGAGCAATATTGATTGCTCGAGGGATGAACTTCCTTAGGAAAACTTCTAAAAATGGGTTTAACAGCATTCTGTTCAGTAGTGTTATTCCTAGGAGGGATGGTTTTAAAGTTAGATTCAGCCTTTCTGATCAAAGGACAGACGTATTTAGTCTTAAGTGTAGTGTCAGCCTTAGAATTACTAGACTCTCCAATGTCTTTCTGTTGTTTCTTTTGATCAAATTCCTTTTTAATAAACTGAAAATCTGGACATGTTTCAATTGGTCTTTTGCCCCCAGACACAAACTTAATAGGTTCAAGTTTTGTAGTTTGTGGTTTGTTCTTAGGACAAAATCCAATACCGGTTCTATCATCAGAATTGGTCTTGGAGTCAACAACAAAGTCAGTAAAACAATTTGAATTGCTTTCAAACTTAGAAAACTTTTTGAAAACAGTAGCTGTCTTCGTTTTTGCTTCCTCCAGTTCTAATAATATTCCCTTGTATTTCATTTCCAGAGTTTCATTAATTTTCGTCAACTCTTTTAATTTTTGATCAAAAGTTTCAATTTCAGATTGATGAGACAGACACTGGTTAGTGTACTCTTCGGCATTCAGCTTCACAATAAGACTTAGATCATCTTATTTCTTAGTCAGGTCTCTAATAGTCTTCTCCAGTCTAGTGTCTTTTTTAAGAGTTTTAGCATACAATGTATGAATATCTGGGAGGTCATCTGTGTCTGAGTCGCTAAGTGAAGTGTGTGTAGTGACCCCTAACGATTCAGTTTTAGTACTCACGCACCCATTTGCATCGTCATTATCGAGATCACTTTGACTCACACACACGGAATTAGAACTAGCAACATTTTCAGATAATAAAGCATCTAGGCCAGTCAAAACAGTATTCACACAAGCAGGAGTAGAAGCATCATTATAACACACAGGCATATCATCATTATAAACGATCTTAGCATAAAAATACATGCAAGGGTCAAGAACATTTGATGACTCAAGTTCATCTTCATCAGATTCACTTGAATCATCCCAAGTTTTACAGACATTGGCTCTATTGTGTGTGTTGGCTTTATTTAGATTCACTCTGCAATCGTGAGCAATGTGACCTAGTTTCCCACATCTAAAACATTCAATATTTTTAAGGTCTCTAGTGGGTCTGGAGTTGTTGTCCTTAGGATGTTTATCAAGACCTCTCTCATGAGGTTTGGGATTAGACAGAGTATGATAATTAGGCTTGCCTTGTTTAGATGCCTGTTTGTTTCGAAATTTGACAATTTTCTTAAATTGTTTAGACATCAAGGCAATCTGATTATCTAGTTTGTCTATATCGTACTCATCAGAGTCAGAGTTGGTCAAATTAGACTCAAGTTTGGGTATCTTAGAGGCAAAACTCAAGTTAGAGTTGGGCTGTTTTCTTTGAGAATGATTTAATTGTTTCTTAAAGTCTAATTCCATTTCCACAGTCCTAAGTTTGCTACTGAGTAACTCAGGGGTAAGGTTTTGATAATTCATTTCCTCAATAGCATACCTCTTACTGTCAAAATTTTGTGGTAATGACCTTAGGATTTTAGAAACAATTTCATTTCTATCATAAGTAATACCATTAGCATGCAACTTAGTGACTATATCAGTCAAGTTCATGTAAAAATCATCAAAAGACTCAGAATCAGACATGATCAAAGAGTTGTACTGCTGGATAAGCATTTGAGTTTTAGCAGCTTTAACTCTTGAGTCTCCTTCATGGGCAGTGATTAATGTGTCCCACGCTTCCTTAGAAGTGGCACAAGATGAGATTCTCTTGAACTCATACTCATTAATAGACATGAAAATGGCATTCTTGCCTTTATTGTTATTACGAGAAATAGTTTTTTCTTCTTGGGTAAACTCACTTAAGATTTTCTTTACCCTCTCATCACTTCCTTCAGTGGATGGTTTAGTAGGATAAGTGTATCCGTTTTCAATAATGTCCCAGACATCATCTCCTAAAGTCCCTTGGATGAAGGCAACCATTCTTACTTTCCAGTAAGCAAAGTTGTTTCCATCAAAGAGTGGAGGTCTGGACAGATTACCAAACCTTTCATTCTTCTCGTCCATAGTTAGGTTTTTCAGAAAACGATTTCAGAAACACAAGATCTTTTGAAATAAAAGTTAACAGGGCTCTGATACCAATTAAAAAACGTCGCTAATGCCGTTTAATACAAGATTAAACTGTATAAGCAACTCCGAGATGTTTGTTGAAGAAACCCTTTTCTTTTGAAAATAAAAATTATAAACAAGATGTGTTTACAAAGAAACTTATGTACGAGAGTAATTAAGACTGTGTAATCAGTTTTTAAAACTAAGGCAGTTTCAAAAATTCAGCACACTTATAGAATGAGATGAGTAGATGAAGATAATCAACACACAGTTTTTAACGTGGTAAAACCTCTCCCAACAGAGGAAACATCCACGGTGACTTCTAGGTCACAAAAGTAAAAAATCCACTAATAACAAATAATAGTTACAAACAATACAACATGCAAGCACACAAATCAACATATTCTATGTTTAGGTATATACCCCACTTGGTGTCCTTCTAACTTCTCATAGATCTGATTTGTTGATGATGTTCTTCCAGTTTGCTAACTTCCTTTGCTTTAGCTTCCTTATGTCGACTCAATGATCTCTGATCTTATACACAACACTTCCAGTGTAGTAGTGTGTTAAGTGTTTATGTAGTGATTCCTACCAACATGCATGAACTCACACACACTTAGATTTACAGACAATCCTAGTAAATTACATATAAAGACTATATGCAGTGATTTTAGTTTATTTCTTTCTCACAGAACTTGAACCCTTTTTGACCTTTAAATATAACCCAGATTCCACGGATATCTTGCTTTTAAAATCGGTCAAGATCTTAATCAATCTCTTTTTGAAAACATTTGTGAGATTGAAAATCTCCAAGTGTGAATCCAACTAGGTCAGGGTTAAGTTTCGTAAGAATAGAAACCATAAAACATTTTCAAAACTAAATCAGTAAAGATTTTCTTAAATCAAGTAGTAAATATGCAGATCTAGTGAAAATGTAACATGCAGAGTGTAGATCTAAAGTTTCTATGAAAAAGAAACAAGATCTTCACACGAATGTTTAAGTTGTGAACAAGATCAAAGACAAGGAGGTTACAACTTCGATATGAACAAACCACTCTCTCTCTCTCAAACACTCAGGGTTGTGTTTGGGGTTGAATATACGAAGGTTTGTTTCAGAGTTGAAGTGTTTAGGGTTAGGGTTAGGGTTTGGCTAACAGTTTTCCTTTCTCTCTCTTCTCTCTTTTCTTTTCTCTCTTCTATCTTTTCTTTTCTCTCTTCTCTCTTATTTTTTTCTCTCAGAAAGACGAATGCCCAAAAGTTTTCTAAGGCTGAGAAGTGGAGGGTATTTATAGGGCTGAGGGAAGGTTCTGGATGTTCGAGGGAAATCAAGGGCTGAGATCAAGTCTTGCAAACTTTGAATTGATCCAAAGGTTATAAAACAACGGTGATTAAAAATGATTGTGATTGGTTCATATGGATAGCACCGGGATTAACTAAGAACACATGTAGACCCTCGATTAGGAATGATCCAACGTTCAGCAATCAACCATCCAACCTTCTCACATAACAAACACAAATAGGTACACCCGGAGGATGACAAGTGTTGACATATGAGAGGCTCACACACACGCATCCAAAGTAATTACAGAAGGTACCCTGAAGTCTCTAGCGCTTTGAGATTCTACCCAACCAAACATTCGAGTGAGAAATGAAGTTTACAAAATAGAATATTAACCCCACAAATTTTATAACCCCATTTTATTAATAAAAACATTTATTTAAAAAATGTTTAAAAATGTTTAAAAAATATTTAAAAATTCCCAAAAAATTATTAAAGCTCCAATTCAAGGGGAATTAAACACACACTCAATTTTAAGCAATATGAACACATGTATGCACTTCTAATTGTGTGTAGTGTGATTCAATTTATACCTTCATGGATCATTGAAGAGGATTAGAGAGATAAGATCTGAGGCTCTTTGGATTCTAAGTTGGACAACCAATTTTGTCACTATTTCCAAACTAGTTGAACACTTATACAGTATAGACTTAAGCAAGTCAAAGGTATAAGGTGCTTCAAATAATGCATAGGGATAAACGCCTCATCCCCAGTTGCCATAGTGCCCTCAATAAATGTCGTAAGCAAATCTCTATCTTCCAGAGGCTTGTTTTTAAACTTTTTTGTGTCAAGGTACTTCTGTTGATTGCAATCAAATTAAGAACAAAATGTTAAACTAATATCTAACTTATGATGAATTACTATATAAACAAAACAAATGTTTAATTCTTGCCTTTATAATGTCATCCCAAACGTCATCTGGCCGATCGAAAGTCCTTGTTTCTACATTGTACCCATGACCAATCCTATTCACAAGCACTCTCCAAGCGGAATAAGATTTTCGAAGATAGTCTCACTGGCTCTTTAATTATTTTTTATCAAATTCGTGATTATATTTTTTTTCAATTCCTGGATCATCCTATTCCACGATACAGTCTTCAACAAAGTTTCACTATACCCTTCCCTGCTAACTTCTTTTAGACACACACACACACACACACACACACACACACACACACACACACACACATATATATATATATATATATATATAATCTTTGCCTAAAACAGTGCCCACAAATTTCGACCGAGGAATTACTTTCGATTCTTTTGGAGCCATATCTAAAATTATTTAAAGTAATTAGGTTATTGGATGAAAGAAATAAATTATAAAAAACAAACAAATGCTTATAGTTATCTGGCCACTAATTTAAAGCAATTAGGTTATTTGGTGTAAAAAATAAATTATAAAAAACAAGATGTTTAATTATAAAAAAATGTTTATTAAGATAACAGATCGCTAATTTTATTTATTATAAAAACAAGATGTTTATTAAACAGATAGACAATATAGTGCATGGAATGGTTTATAATGATGGTGAGCAAGCCTAATGCAAATTCGTTACAATAAAGATAGAGCGACTTGGGTTATAGACATAAAATCCAAACATAATGATGTGGTGATGCCACATCATCACACACTACTTACTTTTCTACATGTGGCATTTGACATATCATTAAGATACACAATTTTGTTGTTTTTTCATTCTATAAATTCATTTTTTTCTCAAAATATAATTTTTAAATTAAAAAAATAGTCCAATAAGAAAAATATATATATATGTAAAAATTATATGCGTTAAAATATAACAAAATAAGACACGAAATCGTATTTTTTTACTTACCACAAATCAATTAAAAAATTACACAATGTGATTATAAATCTTTTTTTAGGTAATACGATCACGATCCAAAAATCTCTACGTGGCATAAAGTTTTATTTTTTCATACCACTGGTACGAAATATTTTTTACTATTTTAAAATTAATCTTTTTACCATTTAAAAAAAAATGATCTGCGCCAGCGGTATGTATAGGCGGTCCGACCACCTATACATACCGCTGGCGCGGACCAACATATTCGAAAAAATGGTCCGCGCCAGCGGCATCAAAAAAATACGACTCCATGCTATGTCGCATTTTTTTGGATCGTGATTTGGTTAGTTAAAAAATAAAAGATTCATAATAACATTGTATAATTTTTTAATTGATTTGTGATAAGTAAAAAAATACGATTTCGTGTCTTGTCTTATTGTATTTTAATACATATAATTTTAACATATTTTTTTTATTGGACTATTTTTTTTAACTTAAAAATTATATTTTGGGAAAAAATGAATTTATAAGATGACAAAATAAAAAAAAATGTGTATCTTAATGATGTGGCAAGTGCCACATCATTACAAAAGAAAAACAGATTTCGAAGATTGACATTAATGGTGTAGCCTGTGTGACTCATAATGAAGTGTGCCTTTTTTAACAGACACGCGTGTGATGAGAGAGTACAGGGTAGCTGAGCATATGTCAACATATGTCATAGAGTTTATTTTCATATACTGGCTTCATTCACTCACATGAAAAATAAAATTTACGATTCCTTTCATATATTGGCTTTTTAGTTCAAAGAAGTCTATGACATATATGTCCACTACTATTCGACATATGCTGACATATGTGTCCTCTCCTCTAAAAAAAATAAAATATGTCACTTCCTTTCTCTTATAAGAGTTACATATATCTTTCTTCAGTTAAATATACACATAGAGGATACTTTATTCATTGTTTACACATCGCAGGTATTTTATCTTTTCTAAATATATACATCGCCGGCTATTTTAAAAGTATAATGATACGAATTTTACAGAGGCATAAGAGAAGAAGAAAGCGTATAGAAAAAAGGAAGAAAGAGAAGAAACGTTGAAAAAAAGGAAGAAAATGGAAGGAAGGAAGAATATACCTATTGAAGATTATGGAGCTGTCAAATTCTTGTACGCATTTTTTTGTGTATTTATATGACTATATATAGATTTTATTTAGAAAGAATTTTATTGTGTTTAGAACTCTTTATTATCTTCTATTTTGACACGATTCATGATATGTGTTATCTATACTATTGGGATTTCAAAGAAATAAAATGGGTATTATTGGAAACATATTTCAATTCAGATTTCAGTTTCTGGATTCAGAAGATTTAGAACCTCTGAATCATTAAGCGGATAATATTACCGTTGCAATCTGAAATGTCTAAAAAAAAAATATATTTTTACTGCCTCTGAAATCTGAATGGCTTAAATTCAGATTTATTTATTTATTTTCCATAGTTTTGGATGAGATTACTAAGTATATACAAGAAGATGTTTCATGGTGTATGTTATTTATGGATGATATATTTTTAGTCGACACTTCAAAAGAAAGCTCAGCGATGAGAGTAGATATTTGGAGAAAAGCTTTATAGTCTAAGGGACTAAAAATTAGTAGAAATAAAACGGAATTTATGGAATGTCAATTTAATAATGAGGCATCGAGTAACATAGTGTTAAAGATTGAAGAAAAAGTGATAAACCAAACTAATAAATTTCGTTATCTAGGGTCAACGTTACAAAGTAATGGGGATATTGATGAGGATGTTACGAGTAGAATATCAACTGGTTGGATGAAATGGAGACAAGCGAGTGGGGTTAGGATCATTAATAAATTAAAAGTAAAATTTTATAGAACAGTTGTTAGGGTAGAGATCCTGTATGAAGCGAAGTGTTGGGCGTTAAAGAAAAAACATGAACAAATTCTTCATGTTAGTGAGATGATGATGCTTTGGTGGATGATAGGAATTATTAGAAATGACAGAATTAAAAACCAATACGTGAGACAAAAGTTAGGAGTAACTCCCATTAGTGATAAATTAAGAGAAATTAGATTTAGGTGGTACGAACATGTATTGCGTAGACCAGTAGATGCTCCTATAATAAGAGGAAGATTGTTGGAAATAGATGTTAAAAGAAAAAAAGGTCGCCATAAGCTATCGTGGGAGGAAATTATTAAAAGAGACCTTAAATTAAAGAGGGATATACCAAATAGTCATTCGAACATTTTTTAATATACATTTAGTCCAAACTTTTTTATTTGTTCCAAAAAATCCTTCAACATGTCGCTAGCGCGAATTTTAAAAATAAGAGAATATTCCTTAAATGGGTGTGTGAGGGACTTTTTGGAACAAAATAAAAAAACTTGGACTAAATGTGTATTAAAAAATATTTGAAAACCTTTTTGATATTTGATACTAAATTAAACTTGAATGATAATAATGCATATAATACATTAGAATAGAAAATAAAAGTTTGTGTCCGACCGATACGACGATGATACGCACATGAACGTGATAATCAGAAGTGGTATAATGTTGCCATTGAGACAGTATTAGGGGTGGATTGAGTTTGGTCCCGAGTTCAATCTCTGACACTCTCAAAATTATGTTTGGCTAGCGGAAACCACGAATCAAAATGAGATTAGTCGAGATATGCGTAAACTGACGCGAGCACCTCTTGGTACGAAAAAAGAAAAAAGATAAAAACCGTGCTAATCAGAATAGTCATTGTTGGGTCTCTATTATTTCTTTCCCACATAGGTGGAAATTCATGGTTAGAAACGAAAGAATGGAATCTGCCACATCGTTTCTGAGAAACCACTGGATTCTATGAATGTTGCAAGAAACAGAGTCGACTGGGACTTTTTTCCATAAAATTATCAACTATGATCGGCCAACAATGATGGGAGCACTACCAATTGTGATCGGCCAACAATAATTTTCCACCAAAGAGAAACATCATCACTAACAAGAAGCTGCGGTTGAGTTGGATGCATTCCTCTTTCGAACACGAAGATCTCAATCCTTGCCGAACAGTTGGTGTTTTTAATTTACAAGGAAATTTTGTAAATAAATATTGATCTCGATAAAATCAAGAGGCAACAAAAACATAAAATAGGAGAGTCGACCAAGTTTGTTTGCTATACCCAGTTTGATTGGCTACCTTATCCATCACAACACCTACAATTTGTAGCCACAGGATGAAACCAGCTTAGATCGTCACCATAAGTTGGAAGAAATTTAAGGTCCTGTTTGACGCCCGGTTTCATCACCAAGCTACAGTTCTTACAAAATGTAGACATTCTCGGAGTTGGACCCCTGTAACGAACCGTCAAAGGGAGATGTCGACATGGTTGCAACCAATTCTAAGAGTTTTGTGATTAATGTAGGTCCAGCACAATGGATTCCAAATTCATGCAACATAAAGCGCGGCGCTCCTCATGGGTCCTTAAATGTCCATATGCAGCAATGAAAACTAAAGACTAAAAATGAAATGAAGTGGCTCGTCGTTTTAATTGCAGATAGGTGCGGCGCTCCAATGATAACAAGTGTAGCAGATGATCAATTTTGAATTTCTACCAAGTTTTGTTTGCAATGAGGTCTCAAAAAGCACCAAAGATTTAAGGATATACTTATTCAACGACAGCCGCAGTCGATTAAACGATTGAGAAATTGAAAGGTTCGATGGAAGATTATATCAGAACCAATGAATAAGAGCGGCACTGATTCAGAACATGAGCTCGATACCCATCGTGTTTATTTAAATGATGACATGGTAATGTAAATAGTATCCTTTTTATATATATATATATATATATAGAGGTTCATAAGTGAATCAAAAGAATGAATTTTTTAATGAACCTATTAAGGCATTAAAAAATTGATCCTTAATTTCTTGTTATAATTGGTCCACGCCAGCGGCAATGAATAATTTTTCAATCCCCCTGGCGCGGACCAATTTCAACAAGAAATTAAGGATCAATTTTTTATGTCTTAGTAAGTTCATTGAAAAGTTCATTCTTTTGGTTCACTTTTGAACCTCTCCCTATATATATATATATATATATATATATATATATATATATTTTATATATAATAAGTTACAATGGTGTTTTTACTATTCATAAGTTTGGGAGACATTTCATGGTTTAGATCGAAGCCAACAAGGCAACGATCCAATGATTGAGATTAAAATATCCCTTTTACCATTTTTGCCCTTTACATATTTGAGTTCCCCCTCTTTTTTACCCTTCATTTCCTTTCCTCCTTTTACCCAAAATTCAAATACATGGATAAAATTGGAAATTAACACTAAGAAAGTTTTATACACTACCGAGAGTACATTCACCGTTTCTATCGAGCGCGGGATTAAGAAATCCACCTCTCCCTCTCCATTTCGTTCTTCACCAAGTACACTCCTCTCTCTCTCTCTCCATTTTGTTCTTCACCGCTCTCCATTTCGTTCTTCACCGAGTACACTCCTCCCTCTTTTGTTCAATAGGTAACGGTTTTAGGTTTATCTCTTTTGTTCAGCAGGTAACGGTTTTAGGTTTATTAATGGGTGTTTGTCAAGAGGTTTTATCATTGGGGTTTATCAATAGGTTTACATTTGTGTTTCTGTTATCAATGTTACATCAATGGGTTACGGGTATCAATGTTACAACAATGGGTTTATCAATGTTACAGCAAACACTCTCATCAATGGGTTACAGGTATCGATTTTATATCAATAGTTTTATGGGTAATGATTTTATTGGCCGAAATGTTTTGAAAGTGTTGGCTGAAATGTTTTGAAAGTGCACACACAAAAAAAAAATATTCTGTTACAATGGGTTTATCAATGTTACAGCAAACACTCTTCAGAATTTATCAATGTTACACTCTTTAGTATATACCGTGTTCGCAAAAACTCTGTTTCAATGGTTGCATTTCTGGAATTTTATTTGATTACTCTAATGTTCCTCTAATGTTTTATGGGTTTATTACTCTTTAGAGTATTACTCTAATGTTCCTCTAATGTTTTATGGGTTTTTATGCACACACATGAAAAAAAATACTCTGTTACAATGGGTTTATCAATGTTACAGCAAACACTCTCATCAATGGGTTACGAGTATCGATTTTATATCAATAGTTTTATGGGTAATGATTTTATTGGCCGAAATGTTTTGAAAGTGCACCAAAAAAAAAAATACTCTTTTACAATGGGTTTATCAATGTTACAACAAACACTCTTCAGAATGTCTAAATGGGTTTACACTCTTTAGTATATATCGTGTTTGCAAAAACTCTGTTTCAATGGTTGCATTTTTGGAATTTTATTTGATTACTCTAATGTTCCTCTAATGTTTTATGGGTTTATTACTCTTTGGAGTATTACTCTAATGTTCCTCTAATGTTTTATGGGTTTATTAATCTTTGGAATGTTAGTATTCATTTGTGTTGAATTCGGTACAACAAACACTATGTTTGCAAGATCTATAAACATTTGTGTTGCATTCGGTTTTGATTTCTTATCGGTTTATGAGAGTTTCAATGGTTACATTTCTGGGAGTTTGAATGGGATTTCTTATTTGATTGAATATCTTATGTAAAAAATGTATATTGCCGATTCGTATAATGTTTCTAATGTTTTATGGGTTTATTACTCTTTGGAATGTTAGTATTCATTTGTGTTGCATTCGGTACAACAATCACTATGTTTGCAAGATCTATAAACATTTATTGGGAAGAATGTATGACGATTCATTATTACTTTTTATTGGAAAGAATGTATGACGATTCATTAGTACTTTTTATTAAGAAAGTTTTCATTTGGTATAGTTCATGTTGTGTTTTAGTCACATTTAATAATTACTTCTCATTTTTTCATTTTGTAGTTGACTTCTTTGTTCACATGGAGAACGTTACCGTTTTTGGCAACGTATGTTACTTTTAATTATACTCTCTTTAACTTAAATGAGATCAATTCCTACTTCCTAATAATTTTCTTATACATTGTCATTCTTTACTTATAGGTGAATGAAGATGCAACGATTGCTGTAACAACCGAACTCCTCTGATCAATATTTATTCTCCTCACTTATATGTTTATATATTGATTCCATCCATTGCCTTTTTAATTACAGATTCAAAGGTTGCGTCAAAATAATATCAGTGTTGATGTCCTCGATGAATCTGATCTAAATAGTGTTCGTTCCGTGGTAAGAAAATGCACTTTTGTTTTCATAGAGTACTTATAAGAAGTTTCTCCATTCGTAATCAATATCCTCTTTTCTTATCTCCGCTACAGCCTGTTAACATTTTCACACCTTCAATACGACATGGGAAGGAAAAAGGGAACTTGACACCCACTAAGGTTGAATTTTTTTCTATTCTCATTTATTCGAATATGTATAACATATTTCTTTATCTAATTATATACACTTAACTTTTTAATATAGGATATACGAAAAGGAAAAGGGAAGAAAGTGCCACTTTAAGTGTGGTATGTTTAGCTAATTATAGGTTTACTATGATTATATCTACTATTTTCTCATTTTTTACTTAGTGTTATTCATTTCTCTATAATCTACCTAATTTGTTTTTCAACATTTCTTTCTTTGTTCATAGATTCAAAGGCCGCATGGAAAATAACATTGGTATTGTTATACGTGATGATGTTCCACCAAATGTTATGCATATTGGGGTAAATACTAGCTACTAAATGCTTTTATCATTTCAACTTCATATTTACAACTTCTTTACTCCCCATTTATAGTATCAATCTTACAATTAACAGACTCAAACTATACTCAATAATGCAAATGAGAAAGGCAAGGGAAAGGAGAAAGAAGTTCCCACACGTAAAAGGGTAAAACATATCTTAGGAACTTTTATGATAATATTCTTTATGGCATTATGTAATATTCTTTTTATATTCTTATATTTCTTTTGTAGGCGGCATGGATGGGGAAGTATAATGTTTGTCCAGAAGCGATTTCTTTTTATCATTAACCTTTTACATTATGAGTGGTGTTATTTTACCCTAAAGTAATGGTGGTGTTATTAAATAATTAAGTGATTAATGTGTACCATTAAGCTTTATACAATATCTAAAGTTTACACCAATACTTGAAACTTAATTTCACTATATTATTAAGACTATGAGCGCACCCCCTTCTATTATCACGCAATGCAGATAATTTTTTTGTTTTCTTTAGGCAATTGATCAAACGTTTGTCTCCAAAAGTTCCCTTGCACAACGATTACGATGAGAACGAGAAAGATGCAATCCTCCATAAGCTACATCTGCCACTTCTGCCCCCCTTGCGCCACAATCGTCCGTAAGTGTTAAAATTAGAGAACCACAATATAACTTCATCTCAAAACGCTCACTTTCCTAACGACAAAAACGTGATCGAGAAAGAGCATTTCAGTTTCATCAACCTATTTCTGGTCATACTCCCCATGTTAACAATTCTATGGGGCCACCTGCTTTTGCTTGCACTGAAGGTTCTCCTAAGCGATCAAT
This sequence comes from Sambucus nigra, assembly GCA_949130495.1. NCBI lineage: Eukaryota > Viridiplantae > Streptophyta > Magnoliopsida > Dipsacales > Adoxaceae > Sambucus > Sambucus nigra. The sequence continues at coordinate 284,077,351 of OX422214.1, read as the reverse complement.
GGTTTCACATTTACCGTCAGATAATCATGTGGCTCAAGTCCCGTCGTCAATAACTAACCAATTTATTAAAGTTAGTACACCAAATCCTTCACACATTTCTATTCGAAGAATTATTCCTTTGACGAATAGTTTACCAATCCCAGTTGCGGAGACAAATATACCCCCATCTATGTCACCTCGAAACCTTTGCCAAGATTTCGACCTAATTGATTCTGAAGAACAGTGTGTCGGGGTCCTCTAAGAACACTCTCCGACATCAAATTCTCTTCAAAATGTATTGGTCCCCAATACGTTAGAAATTATACCCCACCTTGAAACAGAGAATAGTCAAGATGTTTAAAATTGCCATTCATCTAATGCACATAGTCATAGGTATAATTTCTTTTTATCTATTATCTAATATTATTTTACGTTGTGAACTATCCTTCATTTTATTTTTCACACCTTTTTATTTCATATATAGAACCACTATACAAAGCCGTGGAAATATTGCGAGCACGAGTGCACCTCAAGAACCACATGCCCATTTAGAAAGACATTTTCTTGGGCCCATGGATGTCCCTTTCCGTCATTGTTCAGCTTTACATTAGATGGATGAAAGATTATCGACCTCATCAAAGATTCGCCCTCTATTTGGGAAGTGTTGTAGACAAGGACAAGTTCGATTACCACATCGACTTGAACCCCCATCGGAAATTAAACATTTGTTCGATGGTAATGATGTTCAATGAAAGTCTTTCCTGAGTTATATTAGAGAGTATAATGCTGCTAACACCTTTACAAGTCTTGGTGTTCAAATGGATGATAGGGTCCTCAGAGGTAGGGGTCCATCATCTTTCACCATTCATGGCGAACTACGTCATCGTACTGGATCCTTATTATCAAAACCGGGACATGAGGAAGAAGCTTCATATGCCCAGTTATACATTTATGATTCCAGTGTGGCTTTGAGTGTTAGGGAACGTAGGAATCCACAATTACGAAGTGATATACTGCAAATAATTCAAGGTTGCTTGGAGGTCAACAATCCTTTTATCCACAAATATCGTCAGGCGTTTACTATTTTAAATGAATCCTCTGGATCCGGCCTGAACTTGCCAGCATACTTACATTACAATTCTGCAGCAGATCGTAGAAGGTATAATTTGCCTTCGACTGATGAGATTGCTGTTATTTTACCCGGCGATGGCCATAATTCGTCTGCAATGAGAGACATTATTGTTCGCCTTCGAGGGGGGATCAATTGATGCGAGTTAATGAATGTCACCCAGCTTACCTACCTCTGCACTACGTTCTTTTATACCCTCATGGTCAACTTGGTTGGGACCCCTACATGAAGTTATGGGACGTGGCAAACAGTGTTGATCAGGATCATCGACTAACTCAACTGGGTTATTATAGTTATCATTTGTTTCAACATGGCACTGAGTACTCTACAATTTTGAGAGGAGATAAACTTATGCAGGAGTTCTTTGTGGATGCATGGGCTTTAATGGAACAAAATCACTTGACTTATTTCAAACTTAATCAATGCAAACTTCTGGTAGAATTATACAAAGATCTTAGCGATTGTATGTCTGAGGGTGTTGAACCATTGCAAATTGGTAGGCAAATGATTTTGCCATCTTCTTTTACTGGTAGTGCACGAAATATGTTTGAGATTTACCAAGATTCGATGGACATCACTCGGTACAATCAACACCCTGATATTTTTCTCACAATGACCGCCAATCCTAAATGGCCTGAAATCAGTAAGGAACTTTTATCGGGTCAAAATGCCCTCGACCATCCAGATTTGGTTGTACGTGTTTTTGAACTAAAGAGAAAAGCCTTAATGAGGGAGATTAAGGATAAAAATATTTTTGGAAAGAAAGTGGCCCATGTGTTTACAATCGAATTTCAAAAAAGGGGGTTGCCCCACATGCATGCTCTTCTTTTCCTCGATTGTCAAAGCAAGATTAAAACATGCGCCCAAGTAGATAATTTTGTCTCTGCCGAGTTTCCAGATCCCACTTATGATCCTACACTCTTCCAAACTATATTGAGTTGCATGGTACACGACCCATGCGGCTCCCAGAATCCGAATTCCCCTTGCATGGAGAACGGTATATGCACGAAAAAATACCCTCGAGCATTTGCAGAAGCCACAACAATGGATAATAATGGATATCCAATATATCGTTGTCGTGATGATGGTAAGGAATATACTACTACCAGTGGAAAAAAGGTATCAAACAAAGATGTTGTCCCCTATAGTCCATATTTGTCTAGACTTTTCAATTGTCACATGAATGTCGAGGTTTGTGCTGGGTTACGATGCGTTAAATATATAAATAAGTACATATATAAGGGTCATGATCGCATAACTATGGTTTTGGGAGGTGTTGATGAAATCCAACAATATTTAGATGCAAGGTACATTGGACCTCCTGAAGCAGCTTGGCGAATTTATGGTAATCACATGCATCAGGAGAAATCTCCTGTTACACGATTAGATTTACATTTACCTAGCATGCATCATGTTGTGTTTGATCCGTCACATTCATCAGCTACGATTTCTCAAAGAACCAGCGGTCAAATGAGTTCGTTAATCGGGTTTTTTGCTTTTTGCGCATTGAATCCTTCTGCACGAGAGTATACCTACCAAGAGTTTCCCCAACATTATGTTTGGAGCTCTAAAACGAAACTCTGGACTGAACGGAAATCATCCGAGTTTGCTATTGGGCAAATGTACTATGCTAGCCTGAATTCTGGAGGAAGGTTTTATTTGCGATTGCTTTTGACCGTTGTTAAAGGGCCCACATCGTTCAAGTGCTTACGCACGGTGAATTGTGTATTACATGAGACTTTCAAATCGGCGTGTATAGCTAGGGGATTGCTTGAAGACGATAATGAGTGGGTTCAATGTTTACAGGAGGCATCCATCATACGCACCGGATATCAACTTCGGCGTTTGTTTGGTGTTATACTTACACAATGTTTTCCTTTGCATCCGGAGTTATTATGGAATCAATTTTCCATTCATATATGTGATGATCTGATTCATAAGTTACACACATTGTTTTCTATCCCAAATCCAACTGACATCCAAATTGAGGATTATGGTTTGTATCTTCTAAATGAGGTGATTCAAGAGTCTGGTAAGAGTTTAAGTGACTTCCCTTCAATGCCTCTGCCAACTTTTAATTGGACAACTGTGGGTGGGAACAGATTACTCTCAGAACATCATCAGTTACAATCGTTAGCAATGCAAGGTGATGCACAATTAGATGTTGATCGCCTTAATGATGGACAACGTATAGCTTACTCAACGATAACATCATCTATTTTCGAGAATAAGGGGACTACATATTTTTTGAATGGAGGTGCTGGCACTGGAAAGACATTTTTGTACAATACAATTGCAACCTTCTGTCGTAGTTTGGGTCATACAGTTATTACTGTTGCTTCGTCTGACATTGCTTCTTTGTTGTTAGTTGGTGGTCGGACTGCACATTCAACATTTTGCATACCTTTGGACATTCTTGAAAACTCAAATTGTGGATTTACAAAGCAGTCGATACATGCAGAGCTATTCAAATCAGTTAAACTTATAATATGGGATGAAGTTCCTATGCAACATAGGCATTGTGTTGAGGCTGTATATAGGACACTACAAGATATTTGTGATGTAAAAAAGCCATTTGGAGGAATTACAGTAGTTCTTGGCGGTGATTTTCGACAAATCTTACCAGTTATCCCTAGAGGAGTTAGAGAAGAAATTGTTTCCGCTTCATTAAGGCGGTCTATGCTTTGGAGGCACATCCATGTTTTGACCTTACATCTAAATATGCGACCAAACCCACTGGAGCCTGAGACAATTCATTTCTCTACGTTCTTGGATCAGGTACTGCTATTTACTCTTTTTTATTTTTTAACAATCTTCGTTCAACATGCATGCATTTGAATTTTTTTTTGTAGATTGGGTCCAATCTTCTTGAAATTGTATCATTGCCTTCCTCAATACAAAAGTGTAATGATGTACGTGATCTAATTGCGAAGGTGTATCCATTGTTGAATGTGGTCGATACTGTTACACCAACCTTCCTCACCAAACGAACAATTCTTTCAGCGCGGAATGACGATGTGACTACTATAAATAATTTGGCATTGAATATCTTTTCGGGTGATACAAAAACTTATTTTGGTGCCGATAAAATGTGTGACGACGAGTCCGGTAGAGACGTACACAGTCAGTACCCAAATGAGTTTTTGAATTCTCTCAGTCCTTCTGGTTTACCCCTTTTTAAGTTGGAGTTAAAGGTGGGTTCTCCGATTATGCTTTTGAGAAACATTGCTCTGAAGGATGGTCTTTACAATGGCACACGATTGATGGTAAAAAATGGGGAGAGCTTGTAATTGAGGCCCAAATATTAACAGGTGATAAGTGTGGAAATTTAGTATTCATTCCCAGAGTCTCACTTTCTCCTTCATCTGCGGAGATCCCTATAAAAATGACGAGACGCCAATTCCCAATTCGACTGGCATATGCAATGACCATCAATAAATCACAGGGTCAATCTGTAAAGTTTGTGGGAATTGACTTGCGCACGCTAATTTTTAGTCATGGCCAATTATATGTAGCGTTATCTCGATGCACAAGAATCGCATTACCCCTCTTTCTGATGATTGTTCACTTTCGACAACAAATATTGTGTATCCGGAAGTCCTCCTATAAAGTAATTAGTGTTATTTTCCAAATAAACTACACATTTGACCCCTTTATATCATCTTTTGATAATTTTTTAATTATTCTTAGGATTGGGAGCCAATGGTAAAGCATCAAGAGCGGATAAATACCTGTAGGTTGCTTACATGGGGTTCCCACAACATGGTACTTCGTCTTTAAAATGTTTCTTCTTTTCATTCATTTTTAAAAATTAGTCTTAACTATTAATATTTCTTATAGGTGGTTGTAAATTGCGCCAATCTTCATATCAAGTACGTCGAGATGGATACGTGGACATTTCGTAGAGTTATTATGAGGATGTTTCCTGCGAATCCATGATTGACTATGAGAGGATAGTTTTTTGGGATGTCTATCGTTTCGACTTTTTGTAAAGCTTAGGCTTAGAGTTACTATACGCTATTGGATGATTGCTAAGGCTATTTTTGTATAGTCTGCTAAGGCTTTTATTATATATTCTGCTAAAGCTGTCTTTAACCTTACATCATTAATAGGTGTATCTGTGTAAGTATCTCAGATCAATAAATGAACTATTTGGGCTTTGGGTTTGAGTTTGTATGCTTTTGGTTTAAGATGATTTGCTTTGCTGCCATGTTGGGGTTTTAGAATTGTATTGATTTTTGTTTGGCTTTTACCTTGGTGGTAATTAATGCATTTGACTTTTTGCAGGTTGGTAATTAATGTATTGGTCCCTTTTGCGTGGTTTCTAAATCAATATGCAAATATGACTACAAAGATGGGAATTTGACATATGATTCATTTGCATTTTATCTTATGCATTTTATCTGCAGGCTGTGGTGGATAACATGAATAAATTTCTTTGGATTGTGTATCTTAAATTCAGTTTAAAATATTATTCTTTTATGAAAGTTACAAGTTAAAATATTATTCAGTTCATGGATGAGAGAAATTTAGAGCCCATTAAAGGCCATTCAGGTGCAAGTTCACATAATGTACAAGAGATCTTTGACTATTGAAGTGTATAGATTCAAAATCTCACATCGACACAATCCATAACTTATACAATATAATACTTCAGTTTTTGTATTTGAATTTTTATTTTTATTCCTTATTTTCTCTTTGTTTAAGAACATATATGCTTTATTTTCTGTTCATTTGATGGCACAACATAGCTCCACTACAATGCGTGAGGTAGAATCCCAAATGCCTTCTATTTGTACATTTCTCCCTACTTCATTCTTCATTTTCTTCTTAATTTGAATGTTTCACATTTTTCAAATGTCTTGCATTATTCACTAATTTTATTTTGTGAGTTCTTAGCTTCAGATCTTTTTGCTTATAATATTAGTGATTTTGGTTTATAAATTGAATCCTCTGTATCTCTCATAGAGTTTGTGTTCATTATGTCTAAATGTCTTATTTTTTATAGCTTCGTGTGTATATAGAGAAATAACTTTCCATATGGCTCTCCGCATGATCTCTTAATGTATATGCCCTGTATCACTGAAACGTGCTTCCTTCTCAATATTTTGTGTGTGCACCCGCCCATGTGCATGTGTGTGTACTGAGTGCACATGAGTGAGAGCGTGTAAATTTGTGCTTGCACGCGTGAGTGTTATCTTCTATATTTCCAATTAGTTTCTTTTCTAATAGAAATTGCTTATGTGTTGTGTTCTCTTCTATATAACATAGTGGACTTTATCAAGGATATTTCATTTTTTTTAAAATTGCAGTAGTCACTTTTAACTTTACTTTTTCCACTTTGTTATGCAAAGCTTTCATATTTTACAACTTTTTTAAATGCTTCCTTATGTGGTCCGGATTTCCCTAGTTTTTCTTTACTTATAAGACCATGTGTTATTTTTTAAGTTCCTAAATTTTGTTGTATTACACATGGTGAATAATATGATTCTTGATTGAAGTTTTTAACTCATGTAACTACCAAGCATTATATCAAAACAAGTCGGATCCACTAAGCACGTTGTCTTTTTCTATATCAAATAAGGTTGTTGAGTTCGTATTTGGATGCTCAGCGAGCTATGGTGGATCTTGGTATTGGATTGATACAAAATTGTTCTTTTTAAGTATCTAAAATCAATTTTGGTAATTTATGCTCTTGATTTCTTTTGTTAAGGATGTAGTTATTTTTAGCGTCGACTTGAAGACCCGACCAATGATGAATATGATTGGTTTGGCTCAGATTTCTCGCGTTGTGATCTTCTCTCACGCTACCTTTGAGAAAATTATTTTGAAACTTATCTTTGTTGGTTTAAATTTCAGGAACAAACAAATATATCCCTTCAAGTGTCCAATCTCAGTTGGAGAAGAAAATGGACAATGTAGTAGAGAAGCTTGGTGATTGAAGTAGTGGAGGTGCTAATTCCATAAGAGGTAAATCATGAACTCATTAAAGTTAAACAATTTGATAAGGGAGATGTAGCAGTAGTTGATACTCAAATAGTACCTAAAGAAGCATCAGTAAATACTCAAATAGAGTTTTATGCAATTGTTATGTCACATGTCTCCATTGTCCGGTCTACATGTCAAAATAAAGGTTCAATCATTTTGCTGGTTCCACATGAATACTGCTAAAATTTTATGCATTTAAATATAATGATGCTCAGTTTGACTTTAAATGTATCAATTTTGCTGGAAATACATTGACTTCAAATGCATATTCAATTGATTTATGACTAGAGTCAATTGATTTACAAATTAGATAAATAAAGTCTTTGTTTCTAATAAACATATACATTCACTTTGCGGACTTTACGTTATGATGTTAAAATGACAGTAAAAGAGATATTATACATTTGTTTCATGGATGTTGAATCTCTTATGAAGTCTAGGGTGATATATGTTGGAAGTTTAATTTAACTTGGAGGTAAATGAATATGTAACCGGGATATGTTTTTTTAGGTTTACTGCTTTTGAAATTTCTTTTGTTCTGCTTCTACCCAAAGATTCATGAACAGTAAATCTACTCTTCTCATAGTTGATTAATTAACCTGAAAACTTTTCAAAGTCCTTCAAAAAATTGAGTAGATTTCTTAAACTTTTGGCACCACCATTACATAAGATTATAGAATCATTTGCAAAGCTTAACCTGCTGATTAGGGGACTAACTTGAGGGTGGGATAATGGTTTAACAAAGCCTTTGTTCATAAGGTTATGAATGCCTTTATTTAGAATTTCATTAACTAAAATATAGCAATTGCACCACCATTACATAAGATTATATATGCTCTTGATTTCTTTTATTAAGGTGTAACTCTTAATAATTCTTAACATTTATATGGAGATGGAGTGGTGAAGGAACAACAATGTAAGTTGGACACTTTTCCCTATATACATACTGTGGGGATTTCAACGAAATTTATACAAAATAAGTTTTTATTGATGCTCTTTGCAAAATATGCGTTAGTTTGAATCACGCGTTATAATTCATAAAACGATAAACATCAATGAAATCCAAAGCACAACGTTTGCTGCTATATAATATATATACTACATTGATTCCATGGCATCTATAGATTGAATTGATATGTACTAATATATGACAAATCAAGTCAATGTTTGAGTGTATGATTCCATGGTAGTTAATCAAGTCATATGTACTAATATATGACATTGATTCCACGGGTTATGATTTTCTCACAGAGTGGTCCTTTGGAACGAGGGTGATGCCGCTGGAGTTTAAACCTGGGAGGATCCAATAGGATTCCTCAAAGTATTCCTCAAAGCTAAGAGCCTACAAATACTTCACTTTGGTATCTTCTTCAAGAGATTTTGAAGATTAAGGATGATTATGATCCTTTTTTTCTTGATTTGTCAACAAACAACCCTTTTCCATTGATAAAAATCTGAGGAATATGAACTTGAAATAGTTTGCCCAGCCACTATTTCACCAGAGGTAGTTGACCCCTCTGTTGCAAAGTCACTGCAAGTATACTCTAGGAGAAGACATGAGTCTATTCTTCCAACAAAGCAAGTTCAAGATCCACACAGGAGTCTATTTTGGTGAGCTATCATATTCATGTGAATGTTTACTTTTTTAATTATTAATTGGACTGTACAACATTAATGCATCGGGTGTACTAGAGAAGACTCCTGCAATTCTTTTTACTTGCTAAAGTCTCCCAAATCAACTCAATCGTTTTGTCATATTTGATACTGTCATTACCCTCTCTATATTTGATTGGGAAATTCAGTAGCAAGTGATCACAGAAGCAAAAGTGTGTTTCTCTGGACATTTTGTGTTGTATAGTTTACTGCGAAGAAAATGACCTTTTACCCTGTAGTGGCGTCAACATACCCTATATCTGGCCCCGGTACGTTGAAATTTCTGTCCCAAATAGAAATCAAAACTCAATTGGACTGTACAATGTTAGACTGTACAACGATGATGCTTCGGGTGTACTAGAGAATGAATCCTGTAATTCTTTTTACTTGCTAAAGTCTCCCAAATCAACTCGATCGTTTTGTCATATTTGATACTGTCATTACCCTCTCTATATTTGATTGGGAAATTCAGTAGCAAGTGATCACAGAAGCAAAAGTGTGTTTCTCTGGACATTTTGTGCTGTATAGTTTACTGCGAAGAAAATGACCCTTTACCCTATATCTGGCCCCGGTACGTTGAAATTTCTGTCCCAAATAGAAATCAAAACTCAATTGGACTGTACAATGTTAGACTGTACAACGATGATGCTTCGGATGTACTAGAGAATGAATCATGCAATTCTTTTCACTTGCTAAAGTCTCCCAAATCTACTCGATCGTTTTGTCATATTTGATACTATTATTACCCTCTCTATATTTGATTGGGAAATTCAGTAGCAAGTGATCACAGAAGCAAAAGTGTGTTTCTCTGGACATTTTGTGTTGTATAGTTTGCTGCGAAGAAATTATCTTTGTATTCAAGATGTAATACCATATTACGGATAAACACCAAAATTTGATCCGATAACTTATGCTATTTTTACAATTGATAACATGCTATTTTTACATCTTGAATCACATAAGTTCTCGGATCAAATACCTTAACATGGGAGTTATCCGTAATACCTTAACATGCTATTTTTACATAGATATATATCTGACATTCTTTCATGTTTTCAGTTTTTTTAACCGAGGTTTACAAATGGTTTAGTCAGTCGACCAAATCCTTCAGTCTAAACAGAGGCTCACAAATATATCTCATATACTTTCGATCAGTCAATAAGAGCCTTTAGTCTAAACAGAGGTTCACAGAGCCTTCATTCCTCAATATGTATGTTGCTTATACATTACATACATTTTTATAATCATCCACCAAATTAGCAATCTCTACAGTCCCTAAAACTTTGCAGTCCAAGAATAACTTAGGTGGTTGGTCAAGTTATTTCAGTGGTACCAAGTTATCTTTTGTTCTTCTTATCTTCAATTTGTATTTGCAGATCCTAGACTTTGACATAAATCTCAAATATGTTCATTGCTTAGTGTTGGAAGATGATTGAGTCATTATTGCAAAAGCCTCTAATGTTCCAATACAAGATGTTAATCGCAGAATTTTGGGAGGCATTATTACAAATTCCTCTAATGGTCCAATTCAAGATGTTCATTACTTCGTGTTAGAAGATGATTGAGGCCTAGATGCAGTGGCATCTTTGTTATATCTTTGTTTATCTCAAGTATTGATCCAAGACTGATCATATTCAACATTTTTTTATAGCATGTCAGGCCCGAGTTGAGTCAAATGGGAATTTGGAACCTAATGAAACCGTCATTTTGAAAATTGTTGAAGGAAACTCTGCTCCAGAATCTCCTTCTACACCAGTATTATCATCCCAAAATAAAGATCAATCAAATAGTGAAGGTTGATCAAAACAATATAGAAATGGAGAAGTACAGATGTTGAGACACCACAAGAATATCAAGGCTTTGTGGGTACATATTCTAACACGAGCATTACAACATACTTATGATGGACCTTCACTTGAGGAGGCGATAATGCCATTGGATCCTCAAAAAGAGGAACATGTAGCAGTTGTATTTTAAGCAAAAAATGCTTTGCCTTTATCTACAGAAAATGAAAATTGATATTCTATTTATTTTCTTTTTTTTTTCAGCGATTATGACTCATATGGGTAAATTTTTTTGCTATGACTAGGGTTTTGTTTTATTGGCTACTTGATGAATTTTTTATGATCTCCGGTGGTTAAAATTAAGGAAGTTAGTGGACTACCTCAAGCACTTGATTATATGGCATCCAAGTGAACTAATTTTGATTTTATTACGGTGCAACTGATTGTCGAAACTTATTGTTCTAAGGCCAAGCTATCATCTTTTTTTATATATACTGATGCACAATGTCTGTCCTAATCTTATTTTCCAGGTAAGATGGGCTAACGCTTCCTTCGCCCCCACATTTTTGTATTCAAGATGTAGCATGTTATCAATTGTAGTATTTCTCTAGAAAAAACTGCAACTGCTGTTATTATATACTAAACCTTGAAATCCCATTGTTGTCTCCTCAAAACAACCATATATGCTGCTATATATATTTTAGTGAAATGTCATCTCTACTTTTTGTAGTTTACAAGGTTAAAGGTAAGGTTATGTAGCCTTCTTTTCCTTACGCAACCTTCTTTTCCTTACGCAGCCTTCTTTTCCTTACGCAGCCTTCTTTTCCTTATGCCGCCTTATGCAACCTTCTTTTCCTTATGCAGCCTTCTACGGGGATGGAATGAAGCACGAGGAGAAGGCTAATTTCGGCTCTGGAAGCACGAGGAGAAGGATTTGGTATCCAAATGCAGTGCTAATTACGACTGACCTTCAAGGGTTGATCGAGTATGAGGAGAAGGCTTTGCACATGAACCAAATGCAGTGCTAATAACGGCTTGGCCCACGCAGCGCAGCCAGGCGCAATAAGCAACTGCGATGAGCCGAATTACGCAAATAATTGCACACAGTAGATAGCCAAGATCACTTCGAAGTCAGATTCCACAGTGACGCATTCTGGTGGTTATGCCGACGAAGTAGAGATGATATTTTGACTATAAATATGCAGATACTGCCTAGAGGGACTGAACTGGAACTGAACATATGCGTTGTATGTGGTGTGGGAGGAGGACAAATGTCAATTTTTGTTAATACCTACTCTCGCAACTATACATATAGTAACAGTGTACTAGCTATTTTTTTTTAAGTGTACTTCAAAAAACTCTGGTTTAATTAATACTCCTCTTGCTGGAGATATTATTGAATTATGGGTTCTTTATTATTTAGTCACGTGGATGATTTAGTTACATTTCAATTTCATAATAAATATGAGTAATGCTTCACTTATCGGTACTTAGTTTCAGGTTAGTACCGGACACGCTTTATTATTTTCGTGCTCTTAAATTTGGAAGTTTCATATTTTCATTGTTGGATCTGGTTCGTACAAGATTGTTTCTTCAATTTTTTTACCTATTCTGATTGCGTTATGTGGTAGTTGATTCAACTTTTTGTATAAGTTGGTGGACTGTTTATTATTTGTTAAATAAGGGTGAATGAAGGATTATTTTGAATTGATACTAATGTCAACACTTCATCTCTAAAATAAGTATTTGTCCATTTGTCCATTAAGTTTCTTGAACCATAAATACATATATATCCATTTGTCCATTATGTTTCGAGTTCAACTTTAAGAGCTAACAATGTCTTGGGTATAAGTCTCAGATATTACATTTACTCCTCACTTTTGTTCTTGCAATATGCATATGTTTATTTTGGGCAAGTTATTTTGGGCAATATGCACATTTACTCCTCAATTTTCATGTTCTTGAATAGGCGGATGTCGGCTTGCTTACCATCATATATGAAGAGGCTTCTCCCGTGTCTCGAACCCCAGACCACCCGCAGTTTTGGCGAGGGAATTTTTCATCGCACTAAGGCACGACTTTATGCTTTTCAAAATTATCAGCGTGCCTTCAGGCACGGGCATACCCTAGTGTGTATATATATATATATACACACACACACACACACACACACACACACACACACACATATATATATACACAATATTACGATTCACTATTTATAAATTTATAAACTCAAATATGTTTTTTCTAAATATATATATTTTTCAATATTTAACAAATATAATAATTTATTGTAGATATGTCTGTATTATATTGTAAGTTAATCAAATTAATTATTACATGAGTAAAAAAAAATACCTAAATAAAATTTATTCGATTTTAAATTTAATACAAATCGACATAACAAAATTGTCTTCATAAAATAAATATTTAGACCTTATTGGTAGTTTTCACAATTTAATATTTTTAAGGACATTCTGTCTTCACAATTTTTTTTTGTAAGGATTCCCATGGGAAAGTAAGAATCCCACTTATATTGGATGGATTTTGATTCCACCGACTTTCCCATAACGGAGGTAATTTGATTCCATTGGGGTCCACAGTCCCATGCAACTTCACCTCACACCAAACACATTAATCTTACACTTTTCCAGGAATGTTTGGAAGGAATCAGATTCCACCCAACTTTACCACGAACTCTTTATAATCTAATCTAATATACATATAATATGAAAAACGGTGTCTCTTTAGAAAATCTGCCACGTGACATTGTAGTAGCTTAACATTTATTGGCTATGAATTTTACATTGTTGCCTTTTATGCCTCAGATTTTAACGATTGGTTATTCTAAAGTTCATTCAGTGACATTATATAATATGTTCAGATTACAGAATCCCTCTCTTCAATCTCATTATGTGGCCTCGTTCTCTCTCCCCATGGTGATTGTTCATTTTTTAAATAAGCTTGAAGGTTTAATGACATGCACTTCATGTCCAGACTGGAGCTAGGACGACGAAAACAGGGAATACTACAACCTATTGTGTTAAAGAAAGCCTTTCCTCCTTGTGGCTTGGGTTATCAACCATCACCAGAGGAACTCAGAATGCTCTGCCAGCCTCGATTGAAGAGAAAAGTGCTAAGACTATCTCAAGAGATTCCTTGAACAGAAGATTCAAGAGGGTGAAGATTTCCCCGTTTATGGCTTTTTCGAACCATGGTATGATCATGTGGATAAGAAGATGAAACCAGGAATGGAGATCTTTTCAAAGACAGTTAATCATGCGCCGAAAGTTCCTAGTATCATGTGCCACCACTCATTGAAAAGTCTATAGATGCTACCAAAGATTTCGAGGGAAGTGACTCCGAGGATTTATTCAACTCACAGACACTGGGGCTAACACTCTACATGATTCACTCAAGCACTACATCATCGGAATCATCCCACTTGATCAAAGTTGTTGATGCGCCCCTCATCAATTGGAATGTTGTGTCAGTTCCACCTGTAAAAATATAACTGAACTCTGATGTTTATCCCATTTCCTCTTCTTTTGTTGTTCCTCCCTATTCTAATCATAATGTAATCGAGACCTCCTTCGATGTGGTTCTCAATGCTATTTTTCCCAACAATGAAATAAATGAAGATTTTGAGTATCTTGTTGTGCCTTACATTAATTGTCTTGATTATAATCAAACTTTTGATGATGATGATTTTGCAAATGAACAATTCTTAGCTGATCTTAATAAGGTTAATAACAAACAACATAACCGCGTTCAAGCTAATGAAGATGAAACTGTTATTATTAATCTCGGTTCTAGTAGTCAATTGTGCCAAATTAAGATAGGGTCTACCCTTGACGAGCAAGAGTGCGCGCAACTAAAGGAATTATTGAAGGAATTTATAGATGTCTTCGCATAGTCCTATAATGACATGACCGAAATTGATCCTGAGACAGCTCAGCACGAGATTCTAACGCTCCTAAAATTTCGACCGGTCATATAAAAACTATGAAAGCTCTGCACCGAATGATCGCTTAAGGTTAATGAAGAAGTGGTCAAATAGTTGAACCTAGGCTTCATCCGGTTGATCGAATATTCCACATGTCTAGCTAACATCGTACTTGTGCTGAAATTTGGAGGAAAGATCCACATTTGCGATGACTACCGATATTTGAACAAGTCCTCTCCAAAGGATGATTACCTGCTACCCAATAGCTATATAATTATGGATAACGCGACCAGTCATGCTCTCCAGTCATTTGTTGATGGTTTTATCGAATACAATCAGATCAAGATGCACACAGATCATCAAGAGAAAACCATATCCATTACCCCTTGGGGAACATTTTGTTACACCGTTATGCCATTTGGTCTAAAAAATGCAGGGGCTACCTACCAGAGAGATTCCACAACCATCTTGCATGATCTGATATACAAAGAAGTTGAGGTCTACGTGGATGATATGGTTATCAACTCTAAGAATCAATAAGTTCATTTTCTCGTTCGACGAAAGTTCTTCGAGCGACTACAGCTACTACACCAAATATCCCAGATTGTCATGGTCATTGACCTTGACAAGTTGGACATGTCAAGGTCAATGACCGTGACAATTTTGGGGGTGACAACTTTGGTTGTCACGGACTTGTCACGGTCATTGACCGTGAAAATTTCATTAGACTTGTCATGGTCATGTCACGGCCAATGACCGTGACAAGATTAGTCACGATTAATAACAGTGACAAACTCATGGTAATCTTTAAAAAATTATCACAGTCAATGACCGTGACAAGTTTATGACAAAGGATAATTGTCACGGACTTGTCACGGTTAATGACCGTGACAATTCTGGGCAGAATTGAAAAAAATCTGTTGGGTAGTATGGCCACTGCCACTTCCCAACAGTATATTTGTACCTGTTATAGCAACATTATACCTGTTCAAACATCATCTATCCAAATAAAATAGAGATAATGCAAATATACATTCAAAACAATATGCATCGCGATATAATCCAAATATAATTCAAATGTAATAACTTAAAACAATTCAATTCAAATAATGTCACTACATATCTGGGGTAGGTCTGAAGAGGTGAGTAGGCCACACGATATACGAATTAATACACCTAGCAATACGCATCATGCCGCATTGTTCACACAACCACAATGGGGAGTTTTTCTTCCCGGGTATCACATGTGTGATGAGCACCTTGGCATCGATGTCTTGAAGAAAACGTCCATAAATTGGCATACCCTGGACGATATTCTGGTCCCTCAATCCCCGCTCTATCTGCTGGCCATCAAATATGTCCTGTATAAACATGCTCGGATAACCAAGTGTCGACATCTGTCGGTTAAAGGGAGTCAAATAGGGGATTGGATCATCAGAGTTCACACGTGTGGGCGATGAAGTAGCGAAGTCCACATCCTCGTCCTCCTGCACCTCCTCCTCCACCATCACCTTCTCCTTCCCTTTCCCCTTACGATTTTCGCCCAACGAATGCTTCATGAATGAGAACATATCTTGGACTGTCACCTCTAAATGGGACAGCTTCGCGTCATGCAAGTTCACCGTTCGAGCCAACCCAGTGTCGCTCGTCTCCAATCCGATGATCCTAGATTTGGCCACCCGCGAGCTCACCCCCTTGTCCTCCCCTTGCTATCAGTGCCAAGCACTTGACTGAGTGCGCCTGTGGACAAAGATGCCTTGTTGGCATCAGACTACGACTCATGCACTTCCTTAAGCTTTTCTTGAAATGACAAAAAAAACATGATTAGTTAAATAATTAAATATAAAAATTATAACGTAATTATCAAAAAGTAAACTGTCGGATTACTTACAATCGTGGACGCGACACTCCTTCCCCTTCTTCGTACGAATAGCCACATAAGTATCGAGCCTATATGGCCTACCCCCATGTCCACTCCGTGTCCCCTGAAATAAAATAATGCAAAATTAGTATCGGCCCCGCTGAGTAAAATAATACAGAATAATATATTTCTGCAATTATAGAAAAATTAAATCTTACCATCATTCTATGCTCCACCTCGGCATAAGACGTCCGACTGGAGTAGTGCACATCCGTCTTTTTCGTTCGATTTTCCCTCCCCGATTGGCGAGATGCCAATTGTCGCTCCCCCATCTCATTGCTAATGAACTTTTGCCATTGTGCCAATGAGATCGGCTCCTTCGGCGGGACGGAGTCACGCATTCGAATAACGGAGTCTCGGGTCTTCCCAAAGTACCAAGTCCGCATATTTTTCTTCCACGTCTTGTATTGCTCCCTCAACTGCTCCAAGACGGAATCACGTAGTTTTGGATCCAGGCTGAATTGTTCCTGTCTAACAAATACAATGTTAGTTGCGAATAAATATAAATATAAATATAAATATAAAATTAAATTGAAATCGAAATCAAAATAGAAATTGAAGTTGAAATATTCATATAAATATAAATCTAAATACATTACCTGTAGTGCCGCCCAAATAGCTAACTTGGGCTCATTTGGCACCTCCCTCCAACTAGTGTACCCCGGGCCGATGATCGTCTTTACCAGCTCGAGGTATATCGCTAATAGCCCCGTTTTGTTCTCGATTGCCATCCCCAATTTGCCATATTTGGGGAGCCTAGGGGCCGAGGAGCCCTCGTCGCCTCCGCTACCATTGAGCCCAGACGACATCATGATAATCAGCATCATCATGCCCACCTTAATACTGAAGGTGACATTTTATGTTAAAAAATGTTGTTATTAGTACAAATCCAAATGAATTATAAGAAGACATGAAAATATGTACAATTACTACAAATGCACTATTACTATTTAACACCTCAATTATGAATTCCAAAACAACATCATCTAACTCATAATATGTACAATTACTAAAAATTCGAAATATCCCCACCCCACCCACACACATGCACAATACACAAGAGTGAAAATGATAAAGTGCAAATCAATTAAAAGCATTAAAAATGGATTGATAAAGTACAAATTGGAATATTTATTACAAATTGAACAATTATTTCCAATTCGGGTTATCATAAAAAATGGATTGATATTCGGTAGGAGCAGCCAAGTCATCCACACTACTATTCAGACGCTTTAGCACATGTAGGACAATTGACCATGACTAGTTGCTGATATACTCTGAGTAAAACATTTGGTTGACCTTTTGAAATGCACAAATAAACGGCTCATCGCTCACGTGGTCGTTGCTCTTCAACTTGGACAAGTCAACCATGATCAAATTGGTGCCAGGATCAACTTTACAAGTATTTTTATCCTCAACTCTTACCCAGTCACAGTAAAATACAATCTCTTTGAAGCTTATATAATCCAATTCAAATATATTTCGAATTACACCATAGTAAGTCATTTTAGGTTCAACGAGGTTTTTATCTTTTGCGCTCACTCGAAAGAAAGTAAGAGCCTTGTATAAAATGCCCGAGTTTGGTACATTTGCACTTTCCTCATACTCTTTTGCACCGAATACGTAACCATTCAATTGATACTTTTTGTACTCTTGTGCCATGAACAAGGGTCCAGTGGCTAGACGAGCAAGCCTTGATGTCGCATCACCCGTCTTTAAGAGCGGAGAATATAGATTACTTAATTAGATTATTTGTAAAGTTTGAGTGTAATGTAATGTTATATAATGACCATTTTCATTATAAATACCTCTTGTGACAACTATAACCTAAATTCACTGTCTGATTGTACCATTGTTTTTCGTCTTTTATTGTTCTCACAGGCTTCATATTTTCTGCATATTACAAAATTAATCATGTATAAAATAATCTAAAATAATGTAAAACTTAAAATAATTTAAACTTACTTTTTCCATTCTTCGACATGTTCATGTGTGTCAAATAGATAACGAGTTACTTGTTCATGTTGCAAACTCATTAATTTCACTCGTTTTCTCATCACATGACCACCATCATCGACGAACTCATCAGTGTCATCAATGCTGGTCGAGTCAGGCATATATTCCCGAGTATAGATTGATGACTCCATGGTGATGTATTCCTCTGCAATTGATCCTGCAATGTATCGCGTATTATTGACGTAATCTTTAAAAACTTTCATCAATCTTTCAAATAGACACATTCACCGATATCTAACTGGACCACAAAGAAGTGCCTCATCGCATAGGTGTACTAATAAGTGAACACTTATGTCAAAGAATGCTGGGGGAAAGTACTTCTCCAACACATAAATCGCTTCGGTCACCGCCAATTTTGCGGCCACTATGTGTTCTCGATTGACTACCTTCTCACACGAAAGTGATATGGTAATACTAATTTGCATAATAGCCCTCCGCAAATCCTCGTGCTTGGAGAAACAGTGCTTAAACAATAGAGGAACTAATTGCATGATCACATGCCGATTGTGGGACTTACACTTATGTAAATTATGAGTAGCATAATCCATAATTCTTTGCAAGTTGGATGAAAAATTAGATGGTCCCTTCAAATTATATATTGTGTCTAAAAGAACCTTCCTTTCCCCACTCGTCAAAGTAAACGCACCAGGGGGAATTATTGTCCTTCCCCTACTATCTTCTTTCAACCATAGTTGTGGCATAAGTTTCAACGATTTAAGGTTTTTTCGTGCATTTTCTCCATCCTTCGAATGACTCCCCCCCAAGGCAAGTGCCTATAATATGTTCAGCGAGGTTCTTCTCTGCATGCATCACATCCAATACATGGCGCACCGGGTTATTCTTCCAATAAGGCAAGTGAAATAAAATTGACCTCCTAGACCATGCCTTTCTTGTTTCAATTTCATTCCCAGTTGGGGTCTTCTTATGCTTGACATTCTTAATTTTAATATTCTTACCTAGAATATTAGGGCCACATTTAGAAGATTTACTTTCGATTTCTAAACCTGAAAATTGTCTCGGCGGTAGCCTATGTTCAACCCCACCCGATAGAAAATTGGAACCTTTCTCAAATTTAAAACTATAAGCCGGGGGTAAAAAACTCCTATGGTAGTGGTATACATTTTTTGAACTAGCGGATAGATGAAGAGATTCAGTCTCCTCTCCACAAATAGGACACCCCAAATAACCATGTACTACACAACCGGATAATGTCCCATAAACTAGAAAATCATGAATTGCCCACATCAACATAGCTTTTAGCGTAAACTCTTTTTCTAAAAGAGTCAAATGATTGCACACCCTCTTCCCACAACTCATTTAATTCTTCTACCAAAGGATCCAGGTAGACGTCAATGTCATCACTTGGTGCCTTTGGCCTAGGTATTAACAAAGACAACATCGAAAGTTCAGGTCTTATACACTGTGAAGGAGGGAGGTTGAGTGGGGGTAGGATTACTGGCCATACACTTTGATTGGTGCTTAGATTTCCAAATGTATTCAAACCATCTGTTGATAGAGACAAACGAATGTTGCGCTATTCTCAAGCAAAATCGGGATACTCATAATTCATCGTCCTCCAAGCTGTAGAATTAATAGGATGACGCATGAGATTACCCGTACTTCTGCCCTTGCATGCCAACTCACTGCCTCCGCTATCCATAGTACTGTGAAAAATCGCTTTAATCTAGGCGCAACGAAAAAATATTTCAACACTTTTTTGAGGCACTTTTGTGCTTATGCCTTCCTTACCAGTAGATTGGACATATCTAGGTTCATTGCATACCAGACAATGATCGAGATTTTCATACTCCTTTCAGTATAGTATACAGTCATACACACAAGCATGAATCGATTTATAATTTATTACCAAACCTTTCAAACTGTTCTTCATAACATGATAGCTATTTGGAAGCGTATTCTCCTTGGGTAGTAAGCTCTTCACCCAATTCAGAATTCCTATCATGCTATTGCCGGACAAATCGTACTGCGTCTTCAAACTATGCAAACTAACCATGGCATGTAAAGTTGTTTGATCTTTCTCACAACCACAGTATAACGGTTGGGTCACCTTAAATTTTAAACTCTGGTAGTCATCGTCAAGGTTTATCGCGATATCTTCACAAGCACTTGAACCTTGTACATTATGAGTAACCTCATTCTCCTCCGCTTCATATACTTCGTACGCATCATCAACTAAATCCTCTAACATATTATGATCTACGTTATCCCCTTCTACATCTATCCTACTTGTTGAAGGTTGTTGTGAAGGTTGTTCGGGGACAAAAGGAACTTTCAATTCACCGTGAAAACTCTAAAATCGATAAATATCTTGGATACCTCATCTTAAAAAATGTAGTTCAACTGTTTTCCACTCAAACACCTCACCATTCTTACACCTAGCATACGGACATGAAAACTCTTCATCATTATGATATCTCTTTGCGTATTTCACAAATTCATTAGCACCTCTATGAAACACATCCCCCATTCTATTTGTCTCACTCATCCACTCTTTATATTTCGAATATCCCATCACAACTACCACAACTAATCACCTATTAAAGGTAAGAAGTGTATATTCATGGATTAGTATAAATAAAACTTAGATTTATAGTAAGTTTCATTTAATTATGTCTTATTTATATTCGATTTTTAAATTTCAAATTCAAATTCAATTTATAATAGAAATTCCTATTTCCTCCATCTCCTCTAAAGGGTGAGTGGTCCTATCCCATTCAAGACCGCATATTTCTGTAATATACTTAATAGCTCATGCATATTGTTACGATTTGATAAAAATTCGGTAGCATATCCCTGTAGTTCTCTAAGTACACGACGTAGATTGACAAGTTTGAGTGTTATTTCAATTTATCAATTGAAACAACATTCACACTTGTCAATCTAATATGTACAGAGAGAACATTAGGATACGACTGCAGAACTTCCTCCAAAAGTAATAACTTTAAGCCATTAAGAATATTATTATACATAAGTTATGCAGTCTCAAACTGTCCAAACGAGACAATTCGAGAGATCTCATTACAGGGGTAATGACTCTCGAACGGGTCTAAGGGCTATTGAATATGTACGCATAAGAACTAGAAGGCTAGTACCTATGTTCACTATATGTAATTTTAAGTATGTTTCATTTAATTATCATACTATATATATTGTTCGTGATACAAAGTAATTTAAAAAAAAAGTTGAAAAATCTCACCCCCATATGGACAATAATCCAGTGGTCAGGCCACTTTTAAAATCAACCAACCGAACATCGATCCACTACAATCCAATCGCAATGGCAACAACAAATGTGTATCCCGTACTCTTTCTAATTCATCTACTCAATTAATTCTTTTCATCAATTAAAATAACAATTAAAGTATACAATTATTAATTTACTAATTTATAATGAGGGGCAATCCTACTTGCATATGAAAGGGGCACTAATTATTAATTTACTAAAAAAATTAACAACCAATCAATATTTAATCAATCAATTCTTTTACAAGGGGCACTACAATATGAGGGGCAATATCTAATAAACTAATAAAAATTTAATTAAAATAAACACACACACATGCACACACACACACACACACACACACACAACCCCACACCCCCTGCCTCCGCACCCCCCAGCCCTGCCCTGCCCCCTCCCCCCAGACACTGCCCACCACACATGCACACACACACACACACACATGCACATACACACACATACACGCATATACACATACACATGCACACACACACACACACACACACACACACACACACATATATATATATACACACACACACGCACATATACACCCACTCCCTTCCCCTAGTCCTGCCCCCCGCACGCATATATACACCACACACACACGCATATTTACACAAATATATATACGCACATGCACATATACACACACATACACACAAATGGAAGAGAAATAGAGAGAGAAAACGTACCAAAATCGTAGAGAGAGAGAGAGAAATGGAGGGAATAGAAATCGATGGGAAAAAAGAAGAGGGAAGTGTTTTTTACTGATAGAATTGTCACAGACATGTCACGGTCTATGACCGTGATAACTATATAGGCTTGTCACGACCAATGACCGTGACAAGTCCATGACAATTTTATTTGTCACTGTCAATGACAGTGACAAGCCTTTGCCACGGCCTTATCACGGTCAATAATCGTGACAAAAAAACACATGTTTTTTTTATCACGGTCATTGATCGTGTCAAGGTTTGGATTTCCCTATGAAAGAAATCGATGTTTGGATTTCTGAGTTCTAGGGTAAAAATATCCTTTGTACCTCCCAAGAAGACCTCCAGTGGCAAATGTTCTTTGACGTGGCTGCCAATAAGAAAGAATATGGCATTGAGATACTCCTAATAGCCCCGGATGAATCTCATACTCCCATTGCCATCAAGCTAGATATTCCCTGCACCAACAATATGATCGAATATGAGGCATGCTTGGTAGGCCTCAAAGTCACTCTCAAGAAAGGAATTCGATGCCTAGATGTCTACGGGAATTCAACCCTCATCATCGGTCAAGTAATCAAAAGATGGAAACTCAAGGATGAGATGCTCTTACCCTTTCATGCCCACCTAGAAGAGTTGGCCTACTAATTCCAAAATACCACCTTCGTCGAGCAAAGAACAACTTAGTCGATGCCCTTTCTACCTTAGCCTCCATGATTTACATGCACGAAGGAATAACAATGGCCCCATTTACTAGTTAAAAAACAAGCTAAACCTACCCACTACTACCACATTGAGCTCATCACAGAAGAAGGTCCTGATATAGTTGATTGTTGGTACTATGATTTATGGCGCCTCCTCAAGCAGGGTAGGTATCCCTAAAATTCTAACAAGAAAGATAGAGGAACCCTTCGTAAATTGGTTGCCCAGCACATTGTCTACGATAAAGTACTATTTATGAGAAACGTCGATGGAACCTATTTACACTGCCTTGCAGGGGCTGGCATTGAAGAGATGATGCAGAAAATCCACATCGGGGAGTTTGGACCCCACATGAATTATCATATGCTTGTCAAGAAAATCATCCGATAAGGATACTATTGGACTACCATTGTCCAGGATTGCACCGCCTATGTTCGAAGATGCCTTAAATGCCAATAGTTATCCAATTTCAAGCACTTGCGTCCACGAGAATTGTACAACATGACTTCTCCCTAGTCGTTCTCCACATGGGGCATCGATATAATAGGGAAAGTTCCACCCAAGGCCTCCAACGGGCATGAATTCATCTTGGTTGCCATTGATTACCTCATCAAATGGGTTGAAGCTGAGTCATATGCAGTGCTGAATGCCAAAAAGGTAGTCAGGTTCATTCGAAAAAACATCATCTGCTGATATGGGGTCCCTCACGTGCTAGTGTAAGACAACGGGTTATATTTTGAGGTAGAAGTCATAGAATTGGTCGACGAGTATGGCATCTAGAGGCACAAATCTTCGTATTACTAACCTCAAACTAATGATGCAGTCGAAGCCGCCAATAAGAACCTCAAAGCAATCACCAGTAAAATAACTGAGAGTTGCTAAGATTGGGCTGATTGGATCCCTTACGCCCTCTTGGGTTATCGCACTTCAGTTCGAGCATCTACTAGGGTATAACCCTTACTCTCTAGTATACGATATGGAAGCAATCCTACCCGTTGAGCTAGAAATTCCTTCACTACGCGTCATGGTTGAAAGCAAAGTCAATGAGGAAGACTAGCATCAGAGCCGTCTTAGCGAGTTGTCACTCTTGGATGAAATAAGGTTAAAATCTCTATATCATATATAAGGGTACCATCGCTGAATATCACGATCATTTAATAAGAGAGTCAAGGATCGTGGTGTCCAACAAGGGGATTTATCCCTTAAAAAAATCGTAGAGCCCGTTTCGGACCCCAGATTGAAATTTAAGCCCAATTGGAGCGGCCCCTATAATGTAAAGAAGATTCTATCCAGTGGTGCCTCTACGCTCACCGACCTCAATGGGGAAGAGATGGACCATCCAGTTAACTTGGCCCGTCTCAAGATTTTCTAACCTTAGTTTAAAATCTCGGCATGCTACGACTCTTCTCGTTTCCCTCTACTCAGAACTACATGGGGTTTGATCCTCTAAAAATCCATTTAATTTCAAAAAAATGAAAATTTTCAAAACCCTATGTAGGCAACTCATACGCTTTATATGAGCACGACCCCTTTCTTTTTCACAAATGCTATTCTTTTCTTATCCCCGAGAACGACAATTCATTTTAACATTTACATGAACAAAAAGATTGTGTATGCCTTAGCGATTGGTATAGATAATTCAAATGCAAAAATCATCAAGAGGCACAACAATATAATTAAAATCCTTTTTTATTCCATTATCGAGAAAACACGGTACAATTACAAATATCAGCGTATAAAGTGAAACAACTTTCCCAGCCAACCTAACCTTATTTTCTTAAAAAAACAAAATAAAACAAGCCAAACTACTCCTAAACAACCCTCCCAAAATATTCCCACACAACCAAAGAAAACAATTAGATACATAGCCAAACACTATACAAAAGCTTCACAAATAAAACTCCTCAGGGATCCTTCCTGCAGCTGCGAGAAGAAGGAGCCCCATCATCATCATCTATATCTTAGGGTCTCCAAACTTCCCCTGCTTGGATGGAATATCGAAGGATCTCCATGGAACGGTAAGCCCAGACCATCCTAGGAAAAACCACAACACCTCCTTCTTTGGTGTCAAACATGGTGAACCACCTTTGCCCGATCTCTTCGTACAACATCTTAGCCACTATACTCCTCCACAGTCACTTCATGTAATCCCTAAAAAATGATAAACTCGGCTAACAGATTATAAAGGATGGATTTATGGTCGATGATTCTTCCATAGAGATCCCAACCGCATGCGCATGCATCCTGTCAAATCCTCCACAAGAAAGAAGTTTAGTGTCCGAGGTAGCACAATTTTCTCCCACCCTACTTGATGGTGGAGCCTCCAAGAAAAGTAGCAAGAAGTCTATCGGAGGACAACTAACCGAACATACTCGTATTCTCCCAGTTCTAGAATGGGCTGTAATTCCCCCCACCAAGGTCCGACCAGCGCAGCCATCGAGCCCTATTCTCGACAAAGCAGTTCTTATAGTAAACTGATGAAGTAGCGAGTGAAGAAGTTTGGCACAACTGCCAAGGGATATTCAAGGGGACCACCAAGCTAAATCTCTCCAAAAACCACATGAATAACATAATGGGGTTGCCCCTCAGAAAGTCAGAACGACCATCATGCCAAGCATCTAGACCATTTAGGGTCTCTGCCAGTATCACCGCCACAGGATTATGATGGTATGACAACCACAAAGTGATAGAAGCAAGTTGAGGGTCCACCACTAGGTCCCCGATCATCAACAGTAATTTTGAAATTAAGCCAAGGATGACAGCTTCTACATAGCCCGCATCATAAATGTCCCGCAAACTCATAGAACATTGCACAACCGGGAGAATGATCATTACTTCCACAACCAATGACCGAGTCACCGAGGATAAAATATGGATAAGTCCTCCTAACAGCTCTCGAGGAGACCTTGAGAATTTAGGCATGGCCACCACAATACTGGGATTTACCCCTAGCATAGTAAAAGCCTCTTCATAAGTCGAGCAGACTTCGCCCTGGTCAAAGAGAAAGACATGGTCCTCGGGGTACCAAAATTATATCGCTGCCATCGTCATGTTCTAGTTAACAGGATAATTGCACTACAATGAAACTCGACGCATGTTAAAGGCGTTATAGTTTACATTTTATGAGTGCATAACCTATAAATTTTCTAGGTAAGGGGAAAATTCAATGCTTCCGGGAAGAGCCATATTGTAAATGATCAGATAAGAAGCAAGAAATAAGCAAAAGAAAAGAAATTTTATTGGTGGAGAAAACACTCCACATTACCCCCTTTTATACTTGAAAAACTTGGCTAGAGACAAGGGTCCTGCAAAATCCGGGGGAAACTACCCCATCAAGGACCAAGTAGTTGAAGAAAGTTCAATCAAGCCTTGGGGTGATTGGACTGGACTGACATGCTGATAGGCAGGACAAGGGGTATGCCGATCGACATCCCCCCATTTTTAGAAAATTCTCTTTTTTCCTTTTTTTGTCAAAATAAAAACTCAAAATTTATTTTTATTTTCAATGTCAGGACAATTCCTCCTATTTTCACTAATACTTTTTCAAATTAAATTCATTTCCTTTTAATCCTTTTTATGGTCTCAGTAGCAAAGTAAGAAGTGCATATGCATTAAGTCAGTAAAGCAAAGATAAATTAGTAAAAACTTCATTCAATTCATATATATTTCTTTATTACATTTTCCTTGCAGGAAAAACACAAAAACAAAGGAACTCAGCCCGAAACCCCCACAAACCTTCTCTCTCTCACCTTTTCCCTCTCTCTCTATGACCTCCCATCCCTGTGGCGTACGTGCTTTCCCTAGCGACAGGCTAAAGAGCCTCTGCTACCCAATCCAGACCTTTCCCCATACGAAGTAGATGTCACCAAGAAAGATGGAACTTAGATCAAATCCCAAATATGAGACATCAAGAAAGTCAACCAATCCTGAATATCTTTCAGTTAAGTAGTCGATACTCGAACATACTGTAGGAAAAATAGAAAAAGTAAATCATTCAGTCCGAGGCAAAGAAAGAAATTAAAAAGACAAAAATCAAAGAAATGAAAGGTATACCTCCAACTGCAGGACATCCTTTGTCTATCCCATAACATCCGAGTCCATCACATTGGGGTGATGTAGCATATGCACCGATCCTCCATCAGGCCATCGAATGTTATAGGAAGGAGGAGCCAGCTGCATAAATAAAAACTCTGATATCGCCGTCACTGCAAATGTTGACGCACCACTGACTCGTGCCCCTACCAGAAATCGTAGGGGGAAGAGGCATAACGTCATATATGCTGGGCGGCATCATCCAGCTCAACACAAAATTAAGATAATCATAAGCTGTCGTTGTGTCGGTATTCGACGAGTAAGGCTCGCCGACCCTCACTGCTACCCTCGCCTTCTCCAGAATCTCCCGCTCCCACATCATGTACCTCGAGGGCCTCGCAGGTGGAGCCATCACCTTGTCCTCCACCACTTGTTGGACTACTCTCTCCCCCAGATACTAGGAGTATTCAAACTCATGCGCCAGCAAACGGCGCAGCTAAGCATTCTCCCCGATCACCCTTATGTGCTGGATGGACGTCCTCTAGGGATAGAAGGTCACCTGCAAGATGGCCAGCGAAAAATCAATATCTGAAAAGGTAATTGAAGAAAAATGGTCTCAGGAGGAAAGAATAATTTACCCAATTGCTCGTCAGGCCATTCAAGACCTGACGCACCACTGCCAAAGATAGACACTGCCTCGACTGTCAATTGGACTTCTGCCACCGGTACTTACGGTAGAAGTCATCCACCGACTCATCCTTCAAACCTATCAAATGGGCATTAAGACAAATCACCTCATAAAATCACATCTGCAAAGGGCAAGGGTCATCAATCCGGAATAAAAAAAGAAATCAAATGCCTAAATGGAAATGTATAAACGAAAAGTGCAAAAAGGAAAAATACCTCCAAAAGATACATAGCACCAATAAAGATCTGTCGACAGCCTGGATGAATGCACCCAAAGACAAATAAAGGGTCGATAAAGTCAGGCTCCCCCAGTCAAAGAGAGGGGTATTCAAAAATACCCTCAAATATGGCTGATCGAGGTGGAAATACGCTAGTCGTTGTTATCGGCATCCGACCACAATACAAAAAAAACCTAAACTTTAACTACACTCTTATGGAGTATAGCGACGAGTCTGGGTATCGAATCCTCAGGGAACTAGGAGGAGTGAACGTGACGACAAAGGTAAGACTGTTAACCCTAACTTGACTCTAAAAAAAAGAAAAAAGTGATTTGAATGGTGAAATAACTACAACTAAATACAATTACTCTAAATTACCTAGATGATTGATGATGATTGAACTAAAGCTTGAACTATATGATGAGAAAAACAGGTCAGGAATACAATCCCTTAACCCTAGTGTATTGCTGGTATAAAACTAATCGTAAATTTAAGTGATTTATCAGACCTAGACTTTAGTACTCCCAAGCATTGCGTATATGAGGTTCAATCCCGCACCATACGAAATCGAGGATGAGTAAAGAGGTGCACGATAGAGACACTCACATTGCATTCTAAATCATTCCGGTTACCCGGGAGAAAACGATATCCAAAGATCTACGACGATTATGTTTGCTACACAATACAGTCATAATAAATTCTTAAATTTAGAGGATTAATTTTATACACATGCAACTATCACATCGGGTTGAGTTCATGCATCCCAACCATAAAGAATTTAGCTAGACATATTGAACCTAACTATGCATAAATTAACTACGTTGCATGAATTCATAATTGTGTGGAAAGGGAGATTAAACATGAGAAATAATAATAAAAGTGCTGGAAATAAAAGTTACTAAGATTGAAGAACAAGAACATGTAAGAAGAAATCGAAGGTTGAAGAAAAATTGGAAAAGCTCTTGAATTAAAGGTGCAAAATATGTAAATTCTTCCCCTACATGTTCCTACCTGATTAGGATCTTTTACTTAAATGAAATCTGAATAAAAAGAGTCCTAATGACAAAATATATAGGCTAGAGGTCATTTAGAAGAGTCCCCAAAACATAGAACTCTTTTGGCTAAAAGATAAGGACAAAATCAAAATCTCGTATCTGGCCCTTTTGTCACACTTAGAAAGCATGACTAATTTTGTAACGGATCTGGTGCATGACAAGTGGGCGAACCGGTTCGTTTTTCTGAGCTTCGATTCGGTTTGTCCTTAACTGTTTTTTCTTGGATTTCTTTCTCAACTTCAAATGGGCATAACTTCTTCACCGTAGCTCGAATTGGGGTGCCAGTTTCTCTAGTGTTCTTGTAATTGAAAGATCTTCAACTTTCCGGTTCGCCCCACCTCCGGACTAAGGCTAAAAAATTATGAAAATGCCCTTCAACTCTCCGTTTCTTAGTTTTTTTCACTGTTTTGAGTTCTTTTTGGCACTAGCTTTTATGAAATACCTATAAAACACATAAGAGATACACAAAATACGAAATAATTACCCAAAAGGGTTAGTAGCATAAATATGAGACAAATCCAAGCTATTTACACCACAACGGATCATAAAAATACCGAAATTAAGGGGACAAATGTGAAGAGTTTATGCCTAATCAATGGCAAAAACCACAAGTGAACGACGTTGCCACTTGTCGCCACCAAAAACCCTCCCAATAGTCAAAGGATAAATAAATGGGCCATCTACCGCACCTGTAGTTGTCAGTCTCGTCAATCCTCTGCCTCAAAAGCATCTTTGCAAAGAAAAAAATGAGGATCGAATCACAGGAGACTATCCGCCCAATATCACCCACGACCGCCTCCACCGCTGTCGACGTTATTCGTAAAGTCCGATCCACCTTTATCAGGGCCCCCTTATAATCTAGACCCAATAGCTGATGTACAATGATAAGAGTCATTATCATCTCCCCAAAACCCAAATGCATGGTGTGGGTGGTATCCCACCACCTCTATCCCAAAGCGCAGAGAACAACCATCGAACGAGGCGTCTCATCCAATACAGACGCCAAACTGCCAAAGTCAGCTGATGAAACCACCCAATGCACTATCGGAGGAAGGTGCTCCCAGACATCCTTGAACCCTGTCATCCCTCGAGAACACAGGTTTGACGTAGATATATCATCCTATCAAATAGAAAGGAAAAAACCATGTCAAAATTTAGAAAAAATAGAGAAGTACACAAAGGAAAAAGGAAATATATCAAAGGTCATTAACACTTACATAACCACTAGGGTTCACCGCCTAAGAGGATCGATGGTGCGCAGGCTCACACAAAAGAGTTTATTCCTCTGAAATCGGAACAAACGAGTCAAAGACATTCCCATTGTCCAACACTAGGGGAACCCTAGCCTGCCACTCGAAATGCGCCTAGTCGTCAACACTCAACCACGCCATGTGGACAACACTGGTTGAAAAATACGACATTTATTACTCTTGGAAAGAGAAAAAATCAAGAAAAATTCGTAAAAAATAAAGATAGAAGATAGAAGAATTGAAAGCTGTGAAAAATGAAGAAATCTTGCCCCTTTTTATATGAGGCTAAGAGGCATGCTGATCGATAGTCCCTGACCATATATTGATCGGTAATGTCCCTTCACCTACCCGAGGTAGTCCAAAAGACCGTTCCATTACCATTTGGAACCCTTTACACCCTTTCGATCAGCACCTCCTTGAAACATTGTACAAAAATTCCCCAAAAATGCCGAAAATTCTCGAAAATTCCTAAAATTACCAAATGAATTTTAGAACTTTTTTCACTAAGAAAAATGTTTTTTCAAGCCTCTCAAATCCCCAACTGGACTAATACCATATTTCTCCCAAAATTATTTCCCTAGAGGAATTCCCAAATCCAATTGGATATCTCCCTAGCAAGATCTCCAAGGGACACAACATAAATCGAAAAATTCCCCAGCAGGGTTGCCCCAATCCTCAAATTAGTATTTTTTTTCCTGATGAATCTCCAAGATTTCCCAAGAAAACTATGCCCCACACCTTACTTAATCCCTCAGAATTGACCTCGACCCTCAGAATTGGTTGCTCCCACTCAAGGTACTCAGAATTGACCTCGGCCCTCAGAATTGGTCACTCCTGCTTAAGGTCCTCAAAATTGACTCTCACTTAGGTCCTCAGAATTAAACTTGCCCCTTAGAATTTGTCGCTCCCACTTAGGGTCCTCAAAATTAACCTCGACCCTCAGAATTGGTGGCTCCCATTTAAGGTCCTCAAAATTGACCTTGCTCTCAGAATTGGCAACTCCCACTTAAGGTTCTCAGAATTGACCTTGACCCTTAAAATTGGTCACTCCCACTTAAGCTCCTCAGAATTGACATAGACCCTCAAAATTGGTCGCTCCCACTCAAGGTCCTTAGAATTGGCCTCGGCCCTCAGAATTGGTCACTTTTACTTAAGGTCCTAAGAATTGACCTCGGCCCTCAGAATTGGTCTCCCCCACTTAAAGCCCTCAAAATCGACCTCAACCCTCAGAATTGGTCGCTCCCACTTAAAGTTCTCAGAATTGACCTCGACCCTTGGAATTGGTCGCTTACCATATTAAGATCCTCATAATTGATCTCGACCCTTAGAATTGGTCGCACTCATCTTTAGGTCCTCAGCATTGACATTGGTCCGCAAAATCGGCCATCCTCAGCATTACCATATGTCCTTAACATCGACCTCAAACCTTTGAATCGGTAATCCTAATCCCTTTAGGTCCTAAGAATTGACCTCCTTCCTAAAACTTCATGTAGTGTCTATTTGATGACTTTCAATTGTTCCAAGCTCACCCGTTGAGGGGATTTGTAGACACCACATTCTAAGGCCCCCTAAGTCTCTCCTTAGGTCCCTTTCACCCCTTTCACTACAAACCTTAGGTCAAACTCTGAGTACAGATCTAGAGGCCATCGGTCGCTCTCGGGACTCTTTTGACTCCAATCATCTCAAATGTCAAAGATAAATCTCATGAATCTTCGAAGGGCTTTGAATCCCATTTCCAACAGTCTACCCCGTGCATGAATTGGTATAACAGTTCGAACGAACGAACGAACCATTTCACTAGTAAAAATCAATTTAGAGGCCACTAGGTGCTCCCCGGACCTGATTTGTCCCTAGTCAACTTCAATATTAGAGTAAAATCTCAATGAAACCTTGAGGGGCACTAAAACAGCTTTCCAACGGTCTGTCCCATGCATAAAATGGCATAATCATTTAGACGAATGATTTATTTTCCCTCGAAAACTTATCTGAAGGCCACTAGGCATTCCCGAGATCCTATTGACTAAGGTCAACTCTACAGCTTGAATGAGACTAAATGAATCTTTGCAGGTCACTGAATACCCTTTCCAATGATCTGCCCCGTTCGCGAATCATCCTTACAGTAGGACGAATGACCCATTTTACTCTAAAGAGTCACCGAGCATTTTCGAGCACTAGTTGAACCAAGTCAACTATCTGAATCCAACAAAGATGTTTATAATTTCAAAGTACCTCGTATAAAATTTTTAAGGGTCCTCTACATGCACTATTCTAACTTGCGGTTTGGATGAACGATTTATTACCGTCCAACAATCTCCCATCCAAAGGACCAGAGAGGGCTTTCGAGCCCCATTTGATTCAAATTTAGCTCTCGAATCAGGGAGCGGCCTAAAAGACTCTTCAAGGTCTCTGAATTAACTTTTTAAAGGTATGACTCGTGCACAATTTGGATCAACAGATTGTGTTTTACCACCACTTTTTTGAAAAAAATCTACTCGAGACTGCCGATTGGCAGGTCCATTTCCCCGTCTATTGGCAGTGTGTCTAGGGTTACTTGCCAATTGGTAGGTATTGGGCTATGCCGATCGTCATCCCCTTACCCTATAAATATAGGGCATGACCTCACTCCCAAGACACACCTCAGATCCATCAATATTAGTAACATCAGCAACATTCCCTTGCAATCAATGAAGCTTTCTTGTGGGAAATTTCTTTCCATATTTCATTACCAACATTTTCATACCCAATTTAAAAGAATATCATTCTCTCTTATCCAACATTCATGTCAATAGCCAAGGGAGCTGATCAAGGATCAAGATTAAGCCTCAATTCTCCAAAGAAGGTCCATAAATTCTTCTCTCTTTAAATTCTTTATTTTTCGTATTAGTTACATAAATTTGTAATCTAGCTTTTACTTTAGTTCATTCACACTATTACGCTATCCTTTATTAGTTATATTTTACATACTTTATTTTCTATAAAAATCCCAAAACAAAGAAAAAGAGATTTACACCTATAAATTCCAACAGAATTATCCACCACAATTTCTCAAAATTAAAATACGTTTTTTACACACACACATAATAAATTCCAGTCCGAATCTATGGGATAAACATCACCCTTATGCCATATGCGAACTGTGTGGACTTTGGTGCCTTTATAGGCTATATAGGCATTTCAGGTTAAAACCCGAGAATCGAGTCCAATTTTTTCAATTTTTCCATTTTCATATTTTCATCTTTTTTAAAAAAAAATTATTCGTATCTATCATATTGGCGTTTCATCCAACACATATTATCATTTCATCATAACGATCAATATATCGATAAACGCATTCATCGTATTTTCTAGATATTATTTTGGGAACATTCCTCTGGATGACCTCACTCTATCTTTTCCATGATATGAGTTGGGGAATTCCGATCTCCATTTATTTATACAGTCATGCACACTTCACGAAGAAATGAAGGAATATAGTAACACAAGCCCATAAGAGGCTGAAAGGGAGGGATTGGTGCCTAACACCTTCCCATTGTGTAGCTTAGCTCCCGAACCTCTGAACTATTGGTTTAAAAAACATCAGTTTGTCTTTGATGCCCCTCTCTTGAGGCGATGACATGTTCTTTTTGCATGCTTTGTGCAAAATAGGATGATGACTCCACCTTTTTACATCACCCCAAATCCACGATGGACGAAGCGCTCCTAGAGGAAAAAGGGAGCGAGGCTTTCTCTCCCTCCCCTTAGAATGGATAATGGAATGGCTACAAAAGGCAAGAAGCCTAAGGCATAAAATACTGCCCTTAGGGTTAGTGAATCGGAATAAGAGTGTAATTATCCCATGGAGAGTAACTAGAATTCCTTCACAAAAAGTCACGTGCCTCTAAATTAAAAGACTTCCATCGTTGAAAATAATCACATGCATGACAGTTTTGAGGTCCAATCTTGTAATTCCCGAACTCATGATGAGAATGATAATAAGGATAATGGAGAGAAGAGGGTGATATTCAAGTTTCCTTATACGATTTGTATATGAAATCATTTGAATTGAAGAAGGCCAACTTAAAATTAGAGGATAAGTTGAAAGAGCATGTTGTAGGAAATAATGATAAGTTAGTTGAGGATTTGAGAGCACATGAGAAGATTCTCAGGGAGAATCTCAATATACATTGATGGGGAGAGCAAAAACCTTCGTGGATTGTTTGAAAATTGGAAGAAGGAGCCCTAAAGTTCGATGAGTCTAAACGTTTTCTTGAGTTAAGAATTAAGAGTTAGAAGAGAAATTAAGATACTCAAGTTGTGTCAAACTTAATTTAGAATCTAGGTCTGAGAAGGATAAGATCTTAGGCACCGACTAAATAAAAAATGACAAGATTGGTATTGGCTACTAAAGACAAAAGCAAAGTTTTGAGAGGGTCAACCATTTCCAAGTACGTTAGAAAAGGATTACCCAAAGGTACCAATCTTTATGTCTACACATAATACATTGTGGTAGGAAACGTAGTAGTGCTTTATATTTTAATGGCCTACACCGATTTACTTAAATGTCAACTCACACTAGTTTTTATTCTTTTAAATCGTAGATCATGCGACTATGTGATTGAAAGTACTAAAACATGTAAGCATGCGATCAATTACAAGCAATATCGATTTCAGGAAAAATCCCCTTTCTTTTTTCACTATAGTATGTAAATGATAAAAAACATATAGATAACATTTTTTGACGAATCTCCCGTAGGTGACGCTTTATCTTCCTTCAGCAATGGTTCCCATGAGAACTACAAGATCAGCAATAGAGATACTTTCTCCACAAGAGAAACTCAAATATGGAATTGTGTGTGAGGGTTTCAAAATCTTTCATAATATATATATATATATATATATATATATGAGGTGTGAATCAAAAGGGTGTTTTGCCTTTTTAAAAGAGTGACTTTTGTGCAGCAGGTGTGGAGATATGGAGGTTTTAAACGTCTTACAAAATATGTACAACAATTAGGTTTTTATTGGTGGACATGAAAATCGAGGCAGCATTTGATCGTTTGAATGAGATCAAAGCATCGTTAGAACGAGATCGAAGCGTCGTTCGAATGAGATATGCATCTCGTTACAAGCATGCTTCGAATGACCTTCTCGATACCTGACTAAAACAAAAACGATAAGCCCTTGTTTGAAGCATGTTCGATGTAGGCCATCAAATGACACTTCGAACAACATTGCTGGATCATTCGAAAGATTTGTCCATATTGCTTGAATGACGGATGGCGAAAATTTTATTTATAAAATAAAGTCCAGCCTCATTTTGAAAAATAAAATAAAGTAAAATTTCTCCCAATATATTTATGAAAAACAAATAACTCCAAACACAAAATGTACCATAAAGAAGGTGGAGTTGTTTATAACGGTTGAAAATGTATGTGGAGTACAATGAAGATGAGTGGTGCACGCTGGAAATGCACGTTGCCAAATATTCGAATTGTTCATCGTGGATGATAATGAAGACGTGCTATGCCATAACTGATATAGCGGGATATGCCATATCTAATGTAATCAAGAAATCTATGGACAAGTCCTAGATTCTAGGGGCAATGACTGAAAAATGCTCGTACAAATCTCCTCCTACGGCTACGCTGGTACATACATAAAAATATCTGAATTATGCAACAAAAAATCCTAAGACATATAATATTCTAACACCCTACCAAAACCCATAAATGGAATGATATCAATATACATATGTCTTGAAAATATTCAAATATCCAAATTCCTTTGTCTTCATCAAGTGTGTCATGAATATGATCTTCAAATGCACCTACA
Organism: Sambucus nigra; assembly: GCA_949130495.1. NCBI lineage: Eukaryota > Viridiplantae > Streptophyta > Magnoliopsida > Dipsacales > Adoxaceae > Sambucus > Sambucus nigra. Next base: position 284,041,199 of record OX422214.1, on the reverse strand, counting down.
CACATGAGACAAGCAAACAAATACCAGTGACGTGTAAAAATTTAAAATAAAATGATAAGCCTAAGCCTAAGCATGAGTAAGCATAATCAAACTTTTCACTCCCCCATAATTCGTTCTCCCCCTTTTTATGATGTCCGAAATAGACAAGGAAAAGAAACATATGCAATAAAAACGGAGTGTGTCACAAAACAATAAATAACTATTTTGAAAATTTTCAAAATTTTTCTCAAGTAAAAAATACAAGGATAATACACACTAGGAACTAATACTAAGATAATATAATTGTGAAAGAGTAATGAATGGGTGTGAACAAATTCGATAGGAAAATCAGAGTTGTCCTTAGGTGTAAAAATGTTGAATTCATATAACATTGACTCAATCTAATTAACAAATCAGAGTCTAAAATGATTTTCACACCAATAATGCCCTAAATTATGTAATGCTTTTACGAGACTTTTTCGGGGCGTGCAAACCCATTGATCTTTGAATAAACTCCCTTAAAACTCACATATATGATGTTTCTCTCAATTTTTTGTTTTCAAAGAAATCAATGCTCTTATGTAGCGAAGTATCAATGTTCTTTGAATTTGGCCCGAGACTTTATATTTTTTCTTTTTATGTGACTTTAATCATTTATGATCATTTTCTTTTTGTAAATGGTGGCTATTCACGCAAAGACAACCTGCATTTCACAGCCCAATTCCATTGCTTTTAAAATAACCCATTTATCCGAGATATAATCTTCAATTTTTCCAATAAAAGTAATGGTTCTTTCAAGCACTACTTTCATCATCTCGTTTTATCGCAGTTGGTTCATTTTAAAAGTAGTATTGAGATGAAAACACTTTGACCAATATGTGATAGACAAGTGCAATGCTCAAATAAATCCGTGTATATGTGCATTAAAGGAGACAACGATTCAAACATGTAGAAAGTAATCAACTAATCACATCTCAATGACTCCAACACATTATATAGCACATGGATGAAATGATGTTGTGTCTCAAAACACTATAAAAAATTCACGTGGATAATGGAATGATATTGTGACTTAGCGATCCTAAATGCCCATCCATATAAGGTGTAAAAAACTACAAAAATCTTTTTGTGTTTTTCAAAAATTTTTGTAAAAAGAAAATATTTTTTGACTTTTTCATTTTTCTTAAAAAAATCGAAAATATTTTTTTGAATTTTTCTCTTTTCTTAAAACAAATAAAATTATTTTCCTATTTTTCATTTTTTCTTAAAAAAAAAAATCTTTCTTTTAAATATAAAGAAAGAAAATACAAGAATAATACATATAGTACAATCTAGTAATAGGAATCAAGGATATGATCGTGAAAAAAACCATCCTGTACTAGATAAAAAAAACAACCCTTAGTAAACTATGTAGATACCTAAAGACTTTCTAAGACTCTCTAATCTAAAGGTATATAAAGGTTTCGTGAAGATATCGACTAACTGGCAATTGGTGGTCACAAATCTCAAGGGCACGACCTTCTCCTCAACTAGGAATCGGATAAAATGCTTGCGTATCCTAATGTGCTTCATGCACGAATACTGGACTAGATTTTGGGATGTATGAATCGCACTCATGTTATTACAGGAAATAGTCATGGTGACCTGTGAAGTCTTGTAATCCTCCAACATTTGCTTCATCCATAAGAACTGTGTGCAACAACTACCGATAATGATATACCTAGCCTCCATAGTGGACATAGAGATGGAGTTATACTTCTTGCTCAACCAAGTGACAAGAGCACTCCCAAAATAGAAACACCCACCCGAAGTTCTCATACATCCATATACATCCCTGGACTAATTGACATTCGAATAGGCGGATAAACGGTCGTCGGTATCAAAGGAATACCAAATGCCATACGAGAGAGTCCCACTCACGTATTTAATAAAATATTCAAAGGAAAGTAAGTGTAACTCTTTTAGGGACGCCTAATATCGTACACATACTCCAACACTAAAGGCTATGTCGGGACTATTGACAATCAAGTAGAAAAGACTACCTATCATACTTTGATACAAGATTTGCTCTATGTCCTTGCCTGAAGTATCCTTGCTAAGCTTAGTCGACGTACTCATAGGGGTGCATGAGTGATTAGAGGAGTCTAACCCAATATTCTTCATAAGGTCTCTTACATACATGGATTGAGAGATGAACATCCCATCCTCAAGTTGACGAAGCTGAAGACCAAGGAAGAACATAAGATCACCAACCATTCTCATCTCGAACTCACTTTTCATCTCTTCCTCAAAGTTGTGAGCATGGTGGGAGCACGTGGACTTAAATACTATGCCGTTCACATAGACTTGGGCAACCAAAATAGCACTTTTTTCTCTCCTCATAAACAATGTCTTATCCACTCCCCCTCTTTTAAAGCCACGGGCCAAGAGATAGGAAGTGAGCTTTTCGTATGAAGCACTAACCATACAAGGCATTCCTCAGATAATAGACGTGTGTCCAGGGTGCTTAGAGTCTTCGAACCCTTTCGGTTATTCCATGTAAACCTCCTCATCTTGAATGCCATTCATAAATGCACTCTTGACATCCATTTGATATAACTTAAAGTACAAATGACATGCGATGTCGAGTATTAAGCGGACGAACTCAAGCCTCGCAATAAGAGAAAATGTCTCCTCAAAGTCTACACCCTCAATCTGTGTGTAGCCTTGAGTGACCAACCTAGAATTTTACGGATAATGGTACCATGCTCATCCATCTTATTCTTAAAGATCCACTTAGTACCAATCACATTTCTCTTACTAGGTCAGGGGACAAGTGCTTTGCTGAAGACAAAGCTACGTGTTCTTATGGGTTTACTGTAGTTGATCCTTTCTAATTCGAGACTGAGGTCTATGTGAGTGTTTGTGAATATTCATGGCAGATTTCTCTATGTATTTATAACTTGTGATTTACAGTTAATAGTGAAATAAAAAGATTTTATCCGAAAAGGGGTTTTTCCTGAATTTTTTTTTTCCTGCATAATTTATTCATTTAATGGTTTGAATCACTTAGATGCACATGTAGGGTTTAAGAAGTTAAAATTGGATTAACTAAAATTGGAAAAATTTGTCTTTACATAAAGCACACAGTAAACCCCTCATTCTAATTGGAAAAATTAGATGCATTCTCATTCTACTATTTCTATGCAGTGTTGCAGAAACCATCGATTGTAATCAATCATTTTTGTGAGGGGGAGTGGTATTACCCCCTCCACTCTAATGGTTAAGAACCCAAAAATGCAGAAAAACATATGTAAAGTTTTGCGAGCTATACAAAAGGATTAAACACTCGACAAGGGAATGTCATTATCTATGAAAGGTAATAAACGACAAAGTCTGTAATGGAAGTTTTCAAATTCCTCTCATAGGTGTAAATGATAATCCATTTCCTTCCCATCAATACACTTCTGTGAATATGGTTAAGTCCCACGACTTAGAAAAAATGATGGAGTTTGAGGAGTGGGTGGAAAATGAGAAATCACGAAGTTAGTATTTGATTGGGTTAGCCAATGTAGACCACATGTGTGATTGGGACGATGAGTTAGGGATTGAATAAGGGAACATTGGTGTGGTTCTCTCACTTAAAAAAAGTATAACTTCATTGGTAGAGAATGTTTGTAATTCACGAAGATACGAGGTAGAGATTAATTTTAAGTGCCCAGTGATTGTGAAAAGTCAAAAATTTAAATATATTTTTTAATCAAATCAGGTTCAAGTCTGGGTGTAAATTGGTGATTACTAAGAAAATTCTTGAAGAAGTATAAGACTGAGAGGATTCATCTATCAAATGGTATGGCCTCATTCGAAAGCTTATCAAAAGGTACACCTCAAAAGTGGAGGTTTTTGTGGTTTATACATAGGTATTATTCTTCCATTTTTGACCCTTATATGTCACTGATTTGATAAATAAGATTAATTTTCCATAAGAACTTCTAAATTGAAGGCATTGATCAACATGATGCCCATAAGCACTCTTTATGAGACATGAATGTCATGAGAGAATATTATACGAATCCTTCTAGAGATTTACAACGTTGACAGCGCTAGAATGCAATCACTCAGTTATGTGAAAGTGGGGATAGAGTTGGGTAACTTTAACCCTCACATTAATTTTCACGTCATCAATGATAATAAAAGTTACAAGCTACTGATTGGAAGGGGATGGATGTATACGCGTAGCACAGTGCCTTCCACATTTCACCAGTGTACAAAGGGAAATTTTTTTGGAACATAAATAGTGATCATGGTAACTGAAAGACCTTCCTTAGTGCAGGAAGCTCATATAATTAAGGTAAAATTTTACGCTGAGATTGACGAAGAAAGAAAATTTTGTTTGATTAAACGAGTTGAATCACCTCGAGAAAATAATGAGAGGGTATAATGGAGAAATATTTTCATGATAGGTTGGGTCCATGAATGGTACCCCATGAAGAAATGGACAAAGCAAAAAGGTAGTTGGAAGAAAGTGAAAGAGCTACTCGGACGACCAAGAAAGTTATTTTTCCTAATAAAAAATTTATGAAAAAGCTGTTACTTAGGCCGTTTAATACACGATTAAACTATTGAAGTAACTCCGAACTGTTTTTTGAGGAAACTCTTTTCTTAAAATCTGTAAAAGGGCTTGAAGGTAATCCTGAGATTAAGGATAATTACCCCAGTAGCAACAGTGTTTGGGATTAAGAAACCGAGGCAGCTCAATGTGGCAACTTGTACTTTAGCTTGTTATGTTAGTCATATTGTATCTTTGTTTATATTGACTATAAGCTATTACTGTTGTAATGATGTAACGAGAATAATAATGAGTTTTAGTGTGAGGTCAAACGGTACTCACGAGAGACTAGGCTTGGCAGGGTCTGGGAGAGCTTTCATGCTCTATCGAATGACCTCGTCGTGGGAACTTTAGAGGGACTTGGTTTGGAGGATTGAGAAGTGAGGCACCATTGGGGCTTGTCCTGAGCATCCTAGCTAAACCTGGTAAAACATCGAAGGACCCTTACCGTGGAACCTCGGGCGGAGAAGCTTGGAGTTCCATCGGTCGTTGAGTTGTGAACTAAACAACCCTCTACTTAATATCACATCTATTGTAGGTGATGTCACTAGCCAGCTAAACAATGTCAAATATGCACTTAAGTAAACCACCATGGTATTTCAGGCTGTCAGACAGTTGGTGAGCCACCTCTGTGATAACAGCCCCCTGACACACAGTGGTTAGGCAAAAGGCATGTCTTGGCATTTAATGTTTATGACATGGAGATAACTAGTGCATCAGGTATTTAATGTTTGTGACAAAAAGTATGAGGGATGTCTTTCCCAAGAATTAATGGCAGAGTTGCCTCAAGGGTGGTGTGGGAGGCTATTTAAGGACCCCAACCACCTCCGAGGAGATGATAATCTTTTGAGAGTTCAGAAGTTATTATTAGAGATAATATTCATCAGAGAGAGTTATTACAAACCAGAGGGTTTGCTCACTCACCATTGTCATTTATTACGAAGGTTTTAATACTTGACAGAGATTATTGAGGGCAGTTGGTGTGTTTGACTGCCTACCAAGGTGTATCTAGGGTGCTTGCTTATCTCTCCCTCTAGCTAAGTTACTTTTAAGTTCATTGCTACCTTCTGAGTTATACACGAGAGATTTATGAGTTCAAACTGAATTTATCTTTATTGAGTAGTGTTTGTATGTCTCATGGTTAATCAATAGTGTCGCTATTTAACTTATCATTGCCATACTCAAAAGGGTTTACACCTCCATCTTATCTAAACTACCCTCTTATATTTGGCGACTCCGCTGGGGAGGCATTCTTCTAGGAAAGGAGTATGGCATAAGATAACGTTAATCGAAGGCTCAAATTTGATGACATCCAACACAATGAAGAACAAACGGCAAGAGAACTGGAGGCTCTAAGGGATGGGGCTCCTCGAATAGAGGTTCCTCCAGTTCAGACGACGACAGGCATTCCAGGGGTGACACAAGCTTCCACGAGTATAGGGTTGGGTCCCACTCAGGTGGCACTCCTCATGAGTAAGTTTTATGAGTTTTTGAAAACTCCAGTAGCTTCAACGGTGTTGGGAGGATTTGAAGCCAATTCCTTCGTAACACCAGGGGCAGTCCCAACGGCCCCACCGAGTGCTAGTGTAACGAGAATGGTCCCAACTATGATGATCAGGAGTATCAACGGCCCCAACTATGATGATTGCCCCAGCTGCAATGGACACTCATCCCATGGCCCCGTTGGTTGTTGCCCCAGTAGCGTCACCCATGGAGGAAATGAGGAAGGAGATGCAGAAAGAGATGCTAAAGTTCATGCAAGCCTCCTCATAATCTGCTGGCGAGGTAGCTTCAGTTTATGATGACTTTCGAACTCCTTATCCACAGGAATACAACGATGGACCCTATCTAAAGGACTATATTCCTCTTATTTTTGAAAAGTACATAGGGAAAGATGGAAACCCAAAAGAGCACATTAAGCGCTTCGTTGAACACTTGGGGGCACATTGTAATAATAAGAAACTCAGTTTGAGGGATTTTTCTAAATCCTTAACCGATAAAGCATATACTTGGTATTCTCATTTGGCTCCCAAAAGTGTTTCTACGTGGGAGAAGATGCATGTTTTATTCGTCCAGAACTTCTTTCTAGCGGAAGATGAATTTACTTTGATCCAACTGGGGAGGGAGAAACAACGACCCGGGGAAAAATTGGTGGCTTATGTTCGAAGGTTCAGGGAAAGGTACCTCGATGTGAGGGAGGAGGCCAAAGAATCCAAGTTATTGAAGATCTGTGCGAAGAGGCTGCTTCCTAAGTACCTCTGTCATCTCATTAATGAAATGCGCGAGGGGACTTTTTCGGCGTTCTTAAAAGAAGTGAGAAATATCTCCTTGGTGGTATGACCAAATCCGGTGGTGGTGCCCGTGATGTTTTGGCAGCCGATACAACCTGTGGGGGGGGGGGGGGAGGTCTCAGCCCCATGGGTAGGGTACACCGAGGGAGGAGATGGGGGCAAGGTTCCGAAGAAGGACAATATGAGGAAGTTTAGGAGAAACAGGGAGGACCCACCACCATTGCCTTGTTTAGTAGAGGAGGCTGTCAGCTATTACAACGTAATGGTCTAAGGAGGAACGGTCTACAAACCAAAAGACATTCCCGTTGGGGAACCCGATGCGGCAACGAAGGCGAACCCTAAGTATTTCCAGGTTCATCGGAGGATCCATAATCCAACAAAGAGCTATTTCACACTGAGAAGACTCATTGACAAGTACGTAAAGGCAGGGATGTTGAAAATCCCTCCACAGAACGTCAACAACAACCCACTACCAGCACATGGGTCCAATATCGTGGTGGACTATGATGAAGAGATGGAGAGAGGAGAAAGAGGGCCAACGTCGAAGCAGGAGGAGTTTAAAGAAGCTCTGGAAGATTATACGAAGATAATGGCTAATGTAATACTGGCCTACGATGAGGAAAGCGCCAAAGACGTAGAGGATGTGTACATCGTTGAAGGTGAGGAAGCAGACCCAGTCCTAAAGTACTGTGCAGTTTTAAAATCCTCAAAATTCACCTGGTTCTTCGACTAGGTGGGGATACCAAAAGAAAGTAGGTTAGAAATAACCCAGGCAATACTGGACATTACGAGTAAGAACGCAGTCCCTTCATTGAGATGGACGGGACCTATGTCCAGGTTGGTGAGGAGGTTTCTATTAGAAGTAACATTCAGCGATGCAGATAGGGCTATAAGATTCCCTCATAACAGGCCATTGTACGTGACCGCCAGCGTCAACAGAATTAGTTTCGCAAGGACTCTTATAGATGGGGGAGCTTTTGTCAATATTATGCCGATCAACTCCTTTCACGCAGCAAATATTCAAGAAGAAAGGCTAGTCCCCATGCCTTTGGTGATTTCGAGGTATGATAACCAATCTTCCAAATCCATTGGGTATGTTAATTTTGGTATTGTAATGGGAAATTTGAGTTCCCATATCAAGTTCCACATAATAGAGAGTGAAACTTCCTATCATCTGCTAATAGGAATGGTGTGGATGCACAACCAATGGCCAGTTCCTTCTATGTACCACCAATGCGCTAAGGCGAACATCAAAGGTACAGAGGTGACCATTAGGGATACGAAGAGGCCTTTCGATGTCGAGGAAGCTCACTTGGTAGACGCAGTATTTTACACTGAGTTGGAGGAGGATGTCTAGGTCCTAACGAGAAGAATAGAGGGAGCATGGGTTCCCTCGATCAGAGAAAGGATCAAACCCTTGAACGAGAAGAGTAAAGAGGTTGCAATCAGCGCAAGAGTGATGACTGAAGAAGCTCACCAGGTGTTCCCTCGGCCCCAAAACATCTTGAAGCAGCTCAAAGACAGGATGAGGCCCAGGGCGGATCCGATGGAACATGAGGTCAAACGAAAAAGCATACTGAGCCGATTTTCAGGAAAAAGAGTGGCCGAGGCTTCTAGAGAGAAGAAGAGGAAGGCAGTCACCGCTACCAACAGATAATACAAGAAGGTCGTTACTGAAGAAGGAAAGGTGGTATATCGATTGTAACGGTGTGAACGGGCGGCCGAGGAGACTAATGACGAGGTTGACCCGATATATGAGTGTTTTTTGGTGGATCAACGGGGGCAATATATGGTGATAGACAACTCCAACATACAGGATTTTGTAGAGGATGTCACCGAAGAACCAGACTACATAGGAGATCAGCCGAAGCCACATGCACAAGAGTTGGAGCAGTTAAACCTGGCGAAGTAAGGTGAAGATCCAAGGCCCATCTTTATCTCAAAGGATCTCGGTAAGGAGAAATGAGAGGCCTTGGTTAAATTGATTCAGGAGTTCATAGACATTTTTTCATGGAAGTACACAGATATGGAAGTGTTGGATGAGGAAGTGAGCTATCACAAGTTGAACATGCTGCCTTCAGCCATTCCACTGAAATAATAAACAAGAACGTACAAGCCTGAGCTAGATTTGAATATCAAAGAAGAGGTCCAATGCCTACTAACGGCATGGTTCATCATACCGATACAACACCCACTTTGGCTATCTAGCATTATCCCAGTGGGAAAGAAAGATAAAAACCAAATAAGGATCTGTGTGGATTTTAGAGATTTGAATAGAGCTTATCCCAAAGATGAGTTTCCTTTGCCCTCCATCGATGGCCTGATAGATGCAACGGCTGGTCATGAGATGTATAGCTTCATGGATGGGTATATAGGGTACAACTAGATCAAGATGGTCCCCATGGATGCAGAGAAAACGACGTTCAGAAGCCCATTGGGAAACTTCATATATAAGGTGATGCCGTTTGAACTCAAGAACACTGGAGCAACTTACCAAAGAACAACGATGGAAATTTTCCATGACTTCTTTCACAAATTTGTGGAATTTTATGTGGATGATTTGGTCATCAAATTAAGGAAGGAGGAGTCCCATCTGAGCGATTTGAGGAAGGTGTTTTCCCGTTGTAGGAAGTATAAATTGAAGATGAACCCACTGAAGTGTGTTTTTGGAGTGACAAGTGGGAAATTCCTAGGCTTTGTGGTTGATTGACAAGGTGTGCAGATGGACCAGGACAAACAACGGGCGATCTTGGAAATGCCATGCCCAAGAATGGAGAAGGAGCTAAAGAGTTTCCTTGGTAAAGTCTCCTACCTCAGGAAATTTGTGCCTGGATTAGCTGAAATAACACACCCGCTGATGCAGCTGTTGCGAAAGAACACAAAATTCAGGTGGGAGGAGATTCACGAGGAGTCTCTCGACGAGCTGAAGAAACTGCTCGTTTCACCACAGACCATGGTTCTCCCAAAGGCAGGAATACCGTTGCAACTGTACCTCACATCCACCACGAGGTCCGTGGGAGCTTTACTAGCATAAGAGATCGACGGGAAAGAACGACCAGTCTACTACCTCAACAGGATCATCCACGGGCCAGAAGTCAGATATAGTAGCTTAGAAAGGCATTGTTTAGCCTTAATATTTGTAGCGCAAAAACTTAGACATTATATGCTGTCTTTTATAATTTATATTGTAACTAGATGTGATACCATTAAGTATTTGCTGGCAAGAACGATATTGATTTGTAGAGCAGCTAGGTGGTTCCTCATCCTCTCCGAGTATGACTTGAAGTGTGTGGTTCCTCGCACAATCAAAAGCCAGGTGTACGCCAATTTATTGGCAATTTCCCCTCGGGAACGTTTGAGCCACCCAAAGAAAGTATTCCAGGAGATGATTTGCAGGACAACCACCTAGACGCAATGGATGAGGAATGGATAATGCAGTTCGATGGATCTTGGGCGAAAAATAAAGGAGGAGCAGGGGTTATTTTCTCAAAAGGAATGGAGGAGATTTTCCTTTCTTACAAATTAGATTTCCCTTGTTTTAACAACGAGGCGGAATATGAAGCATTGGTGCTGGGATTGCTAGAGGCTCTTCGGAGAGGGATTTGTTCACTTTGCATCAAAGGTGATTCGAATTTGGTGGTTTAGCAAGTGAATGGAGAGTACGCGTTGAAACATATGAGCCTGACACCATACAGAATAATCATTCAAAGGCTCCTATGCCAGTTCCATCGAACCAAGATTAAGAGATAACCTAGAATGATGAATCATCACCAGATGCCTATGCCACCATTGCCTAGAAGATGGTCATGGGAAATAATACAACTACCATCGTGATCCAACGAAGAAGAGCTCCTTCAATAGTACAATCAATTCTACCAATGGAAGACGACGTAGACTGGAGGGGGGAGATTAGAGGGCAATTGGACTCTGGGAAAGGAGCGATGGGGCTGAGGGAATTAGCCCAATACTTCACGAACCAGTGACACCTTTACTTTAGGAATGCAAGAGGATGGTTATCGAGGTGCATTAGTCCAGAAGAGGCAGAGCAAAGATCGAAGAGAACACATGAAGAGCATTGCTAGAAAACTGAGATACCCCTCTACCGAAGAATGTAAAGAGAGGGGTATTTTTTGCCAAGAATGAAACAAGATGCGACAAAGCTACAAGGAATGTGTGACAAATGCTAATTATTCTTTGAGGTAACTGAATGTCATTTCGTGGAGGCTCTGGCTGACTAGAGACAGCCCTATATTGACTTCATTAAAAATAGAGTTATCCCGACAGAGAAAATTGATGCGATGGGACTCCAGCGAAGGGCCTTGAGATTCTACTTTCAGGAGGGGCAGCTTTATCGAAGGGGATACTTCAAAAGGTCGTTGCATTACATCATGAAGGAAGAAGCAACCGAGGTTCTCAAATAGGCGCATGATCCATCTCATATAGGAGGGGCCAAGTTGTAGGACCAGTTGATGACTTTGGGATATTATTGGCCAACGATGGAGAAAAATTCTGCTGAGTTCGTTCGAAGGTGCAAGGCTTGCCAACTCCATGGAAATATGATCCATGCCCCATCAGTGGACCTACACTCCCTGGCAATGCCCTATCCTTTTCACACTTGGGCGTTCGACCTGGTAGGGGCAATACATCCTTCTTCGAGGGTGAAGATATGGATACTAGTAGCAATTGAGTGTTTCACAAAGTGGGCTGAAGTGATACCACTGAGAAGGGAAATAACGGAGGTGGTGAGAAACTTCATCAGAGAATACATCATTTTCCATTTTGGGATCCCAAAGGTTATCCTTTTAGACAATGGAACCCCTTTCGTCAATTTAGAAGTAACTATGCTTACAGACAAATACTCCATTTTCCATCACACTTCGACGGTGGCATACCCAAAGGGAAATGGTCAAGCCAAAGAAACTAATAAAACTTTGGTTAATATCTTGGATAAAATATTGGAGCCAAGATTTTGATACCTAATTTTCCAAGCCAATTTGATTTTGGTTAATATCTTAGTTAATATCTTGGATAAAATATGATTTCATACCCAATTTGCCAAGCCAATATTTTGAGACTGTAAGTGAGGACTTACTAGGGGATAGCTATCAAGCTTGTTTGGTTAAAGAAATAAAATAAAGGAAAATGGAGTTTGATTGTTCATCCGAAGAGGGTACCAAAAGAGATGGAGTTATAGTCTCCAAAAATAAAGAGAATATCACTATTTCTTATAAGCTGGATTTCAAGTGCTCAAATAATAAAATAGAATATGAAGCACTCATCCTTACGCTACTATAATTTTTGAGAATAGGAGTGAGAGTACTTTACATATAAGGGATTCTAACCTCCTAGGTAAACAATTAAATGGATAGTTTTCTTTTAAGCATGCCAACCTTGATCCTCGTCGAGCAATCATCCAGTGTGTGTTGAATTAATTTATAGGTGTCAAGATAAAATGACACCCAGGACAATGAACAAGTACCCTGATGCTCTAGAAACAATTTTGCTAAAGTGGGAGATGAATGAGACAGAAGATACAATCACCATATTAAGGTCTCTATTTCTAAGAGACATTCCCAATGATTGGAGAGCCACCATGGTCACGCAACTAAAACACATGAGGAAAGATGAGATTATAAGAGCTAAGAAATTTCTGCATGATTAAAGGCACTCTCTACTTCAAAGGTCTTCATGGATAGTTAGTAATATGTGTGGGAGAAGAATAATCCCATGATAAGTTTCAAATAATGAAAGCAATGTATTGTGGTGACACAAATATTTTGCTATATAGTCATTTACAGTGAGGAGGTTACTACTATCCCTTCATGAGCATAATCAAATTTGGTTACGACTTTGGACGATTGGAAAAAACCCATACATTGCCTGTTTGAAAGATGAAGAGCTTCTTATTGAGCGAGCATATAAGAGATATCTGAAGAAGAGGGCCACTGGGGTTTGCTTTGTCAAAGGAGAATTATATGAGAAATTGTACAATGAGAAGTCTTTGAAATGTTTTGCTAAGGAAGTGATAAATTCCTAAAAGAATCTCACGAGCCCTCGCACATGGGTGGGTCAAAGTTGTACGATCACTTAATGAGTCTGGGATACTATTGGCCCATAATGGAAGAAGATTCCATTAACTTTTTGAAGAAGTGAAGAGCATGAAAAATTCATGCGAACATGATATATGACCCATCCGTGAGTGTATAGAATTTGTTATAGTAGGAAAGACCACCCCAGCTTCTCATGAAAAATCCTTCATTATAGTTTCTATAGAGTTGTACACTCAATGGGAAGATGCAATCCCTCAAAGGAGGATAAATTGTCAAGTAGTTACTCAATTCATTCTTGATTACATCATCTACATGTTTGGCATACCAAAGGTCATCCTCACAAATAATGGAAAGAAATTTGTGTGCAAGGAATGAGACTGCTCATGGATAAGTATAAGATCGTTCACAATATTTCAACTATTTAATATCCAAAAGGGAATGGACAAGAAGAGGCCAACAACAAAACCCTAATCAACATCTTGAAGAAAATGCTAGAGGATCTCCCTGGAACATGGGATGAAATTTTTTCAATGGTTTTATGGGCCTATAGAACTTCAAAACAGAAGCCAATAAGGTTCACCCCTTTCTTTTTGGTTTATGTAATAGAAGTTGTCATGTCGGTGGAATTGACGATACCATCTACGAGAATAAATTTAAATCATGATTTTTTATTGGACGTAAAACATTTGCAATAGCCTTGGATGAGCATAGGGATAGATCCAAGGATAATTTCAAAGTCTATACCCAACAACTTTATAGGGATTATGAGATTTTAGTAAAACCAAGGAATTCTATCAAGAAAAGAAAATTCTAAGTAGGGGACTTCGTTCTGCGAACATCCACTCATCACTTAAGAGAATGTTTGCGTCAAAGTTCAAACCTAACTGGGAAGGGCTATTCATGGTTAGGGGAGTAGGAAAGTTAGTGTACTGCCATATTTCAGAAGTTGAGAGTGATTGTATCCAGTTTATCAATTGAAAATGGTTCAAGAAGTACTATTCTTCAGGTATTTCAATGTTTAAAACTTGTTCTTGTTAATGAAATTAAAGTTTATCATATGAGAAAGAAATCCTTTTGTATAAGCAGTATATGAGAATATAAAGTTTGAATACAATGGCTCATGTTAGGTTGAAACAAGTTTTGTTCAATGTTATATTATAGTGATTATATTACTTATATGTGATGTGCCTTTTCTTATGTATCTTCTTTTAAGACTGTGCAAAAGGAGACATTTCAAAGTTATAATTATACTGTTTTCGTTCACATAATATAACAAGCAGACCAGTCCTAGGATTCCCACAATATAAGGGAAAAAAATTCTTTAAAAATAAAAGTGCATTGATCACCATATTTTGAGGGTATATATTTTGAATTTTATGTTCACTTGAAAAAAACGAATGATAAAGTGCGACGATTAAGAAACCTAATAAGTTCCAAAGTTTAAGGAAATAAACTGTCCTTATTTAACAAGTTTATCTTTGCTCATAATATTTTGGGGGGATATACATGTACAATTATAGTTGCATAGCTCAAAAGACAAATATAATGATAATATAATTGAGTTCCCAAAGCATAAGGGAAAATATTTTATTGAGCAATACTAACTTACTCGCAAAATATTTTACAAGATATAAATTTTTATGAGAATATAGTCACACAGTACAAGGTAAAGATGATAAAATAGTATAAATACTTACATTCCAAATGTTTACGAATACAAAGTTTTACGAGTAGATAGTCCTATAGTGTAAAGGAAAATCAATAAAAAAGAATAAGTGCAAAGTTTGTGCATAAGTAATTTCACAGACCCATATTATTTGCTCAAAGGCAATGAAAGAAAGGTGAAAAGTACATGCACAAGGTTAACAACAAATTTGACATTTCATTTAAAACAAATTTCCTGTTTGAAAGACATGCAATGATATTAAAAATGTTAAAAAAATACAAGTAGAAAGGGACATAAGGATAATTACCCGAAAATGAGGTTATCCCTTTTATAAAAACCCTCAGAGAAATCCTCAACCTCTCGCCTTATATCCTCCTCAAGTTTGGAAATGCGAGCAATACCTTCATCATCACCATAGAACCTTGCTCAAATCAAGATTAAGAGACTTGATTTTCTCTCTTAAAGCATGAGTTGGTTGCAATGCTCGACCTGTACATTTTCATTAGATGGGGTATTAATAAAGTTCATGATAGTAGGATGAATCAAATTATGAGCAACGCTGTTTAACCAATCTAACATGAAGTGATAACAATCCTCCAAGTCTTTGATGACAGCAAGGAAATTATGAACAAGGTAAGTAATAATTTGGGCCGGGGAATTTGCTGTGAAGTGACGAATATGGATAAAAAAAGTATTCTCAAATTAATAATGGAGACGTACAATTTTGTGAATAAAACAATTAAGGTCCATGGGTGATGCTCGAAGATTAAATCCAATACAATCTGGTCCTCCTCATGAATCATGTCTGAGTGGGACCATAAGTCCTTTATATAGACATATGGGGCATCTACTTCCAATAAATCATAACCAATTTTCATTAAACTCGTGTCAGAAATAGTAATAGAGACTTCATTATCCTGCTCGCCCCATGCCCTATCAGAGTGAGTAGCCTCAAAGTCTTGCTCGTCCTTCTAATTAGATTTTTCTCCCTCATCATCTTCCTCCTAAGAACAAAATAAATAAAAGGATGAATACACCATGTGAAGAAATTAAATAATTAGCATTTTGAAGAAATGGGACATACTCACATGCCTATAGGAGGAAGAATGCTGCCTGAGATCCTGCTTTGATCCCTCTCATGCAAGAAATCATTTGACGTGGTTAGAACGATACTTAAAAGAAATACAATGGAGGAATATGACCAAGAAATAAATAATCTTACTCGATAATCAAAATAAATATTTAAAGTAAAGGTGGATGGATGATGGACCCTCTGTTGGATCTAAAAATTTACCAAGTACAAACGCGATAACATGAGAGTCGTGAAATAGTTATAAGAAATACAAGGAAGGTAAAAGTATGCCTCAGACTCCACAGGCATAGGAGAGATTACAACTTTAGTCTAAAAAACAATATTGAGAATAAGGATACAAGAATTTGCACAGTATGATCAAATAAATAAAAAGGTATAACAGTTTAAGTACCTGAGGATCCAGTAGCATATGAATGCTAGAAATGTTCACCTGAAAACAAAGAAATCAGACTGAGCATCCGAGAAAGTATTTGCAACGAATAAGAAAATTAAAAATAGAAGGTATGGAAATTTAAGTACCTAAGTCTCCATGGGCATGGGGGTGCTTGAAATGTTCACTTGAAAATAAAGAAAAAAAATTGAGCATACGAGCAAGTGTTTGCAAACAATAAGAAAATTAACAATATTATAAGTAATTGAGTCTCCACATGCATAGGAGCGCTCAAAATGTTCATCTCAAAACAAAGATATAAGATTAGGAATCATGGAAAGTATTTGTAACGAATAAGCATATTAACAATAAAAGGTGAAACAATTTAATACCTGAGGCTCCATAAGTGCATAAGTGCCCGTAGAACCCACCTGAAAACATAGAGACGTGATGAGTGATCGAGAAAGCATTTGAATAACATAAGAAAATGAATATAAAAGGCATGACACAATAAATAGCTGCGGCTCCACCATGATAGGAGCAATTGAATTCGCCATATATGTAGTTTGAGAACAAAGAAATATGTTAATCATATAAGAGAAAATTTACTAAATAATTGCATATGTGTAAGAAAATCACTAAGGTTTTATATAATTGGATCCCTTCGGACGTAGATGTGTTCACACCTATAACCGCCTTAACCTAGAAATAATTAAACAGATTAAGCATAAGTACACAAAAGTTTGCAAAGAATAAGAAAAATGGGGAAGTGATTAGGCATAAATTCTTTGAAATTTTCCCCTTAATTTAGAGGCTTTTAGTACCTTGGAAAGTGTAAAACGAGTTGGTTTATCTCATATCATTGCTGATGGGTTTGTCTAACAAGTATCCCGACTTTCATGTATTTCTTATTGATTTTGCAGGTTTTTAATATATGAAAGAAAGAAAGAAATCGGAAGAAGCAAGAGAGAAGAAAAAAGACTAATCAAAGGGGAAAAAGTGTAATTTCCACCAGGAATCCGGTCAAGGACCCAAAATAAAAATCAAAGATCTCGAGTCTATGAGTACGTAGGAAGAAATGGAATCTCAATTCGAGTTCTGGAGTTGAAGTTATGAAGATCTAAACATACGAGATAATCATGAGAAATTGAAGAAAAAATGAAGAGAAATTGAGAAGGAAATCTGGATCGATCCGGATGGCATAAAAAAAGGATCGATCCATCCCCCAAAGTTGACTGCATCAGGTATATTTAGAGGACCGATCTGATCTTCATAAAAAAAGGATTGATCCGGTCATCAGGCAGATCGATCCGGGGTTCGAAATATGTAATTATCCGGTTCAAGCTAGAGTCTTTCATGAATCCAACTCTTGTATTTTTTGTAATGTATATATTTTAATGTCCTCCCAGACATTAAGGGGGCATCTAATCCATTTTTAGAGGAGCTTTATACTTAGTTTTGAAGAGAGAACAATAAAAAACCCTAGTTTTCATTTAAAGAGTTTGCTGTAAGGATTTGATTCAAGCTTCTACAATTCAAGTAAATTCATTCCATTCTTGCTTTCATAATTTCTTTAGTTATTTGATTATTTAATAATTTCATTCTTCTTAATTCTAAGTTACTAGTTAAGATGTATTCCTTTAATGAAAAATCCTGAACAAAATCAAACTCCTCAAAATAATCCACCGTGAATTCACGAAAATCCAATTGTTTAGTATAACTCTGACGGTCCCCACACACCTCGCGTTTCGCAGTTTTGGGTTCCACCTCCTACCCTTGAGTACTCTATTGCTATTTACACCTTGAGTCAACCCTCGAGTCACACATCTAGGACACCGAGTGAGTAGTCCGATCCATTTGAAGAAGGAGAAATGTCTGATGCCGCTAGTTTCGACACTAGAGAGGGAAATCCACCCTATCGTCCCATGAACGACTTACTCTTTCCTGAACGAACTATAACCCCTGGTTGCATTTTACTCGTGTACGATGCCGATCAGTTCCACTTCCGCAATGGGATGATACAGATTCTACTTACTTTCCATGGAATGGACTCGGAGAAACCATACCTTCACATAAGAGAGTTCGAAGAGGCGTGCGACACATTTAGTGACCAAGTTTGCACGCAGGATGTCGTTGGCCTAAAGCTTTTTCGTTTTTACTTAAAGGATAAAGCTAAGACTTGGATATAGTCTCTACCACCGAATTCTGTGATTTCCTGGAGGGACATGCAATCCAAATTTATCTCAAAATTCTACCCACATCACAAGACCAACTTTCCCAAGACTCAAATCTAAGGTTTTTGACAACAAGATAATGAGACTTTTGACAAGTGTTGGGAACGTTTCCAAGAGTTGGTAAGCGTATGCCCCCATCCTTGTTTTGAAAAACACCATTTGATCTCTTTCTTCCATAATAGGTTTATAATGGATTCCAAAGAAGTTGTGCAAACAATGTGTGAAAGACCTTTTTGGGAGTTAGACTCCAGCGATGCCGAGTCCCATCTTAAGTATGTTGTAGAGACTACTCAAGCATGGGACACATCTGATCCTAATACCCAAGTCCAACCTAGATAAAGATTTATCGCTCTGACTGCATCCTGTCTATACTATTTGGATAGTAATATCTTAATAGTCCATCGATTCGATCGGTTTCAGAGATATATGAAAGATTTGATTGATAGCGGGTTGAGAGATATCTCCTAATCCAACCGTGTTTCAAAAGAAAAGGTGTATGCTATTTGTGAGGTGGGCCATTCCACAAAGGCATATCTGAGGATTTCCACCTACAAGGTCATGCACACCGAGCAAGTGGATGCTATAGGAGGATTCAACGGAAATTTTATCGCCCCGCATGGGAACTCATACAACCCTTCATGGAGAAACCATCCTAGTTTTAATTACGGACAACTATAAGTTGCGATGAACCCACATTCACAGGTTGTCCCACCTCCACCGCCTCCTCAATTTCAGCAAGCACCACCTCCTCTAGACCCGTATATTACTCCACCGCGGAGGAACCTCGTGGATACAATAAACCAGTTCATCAACTACCAAAGTGCAACCAATGCTAGATATGATCGCATGTTCGTCGACATGAATGCGAACATCTCCAAGTTACAATCGTCGTTGAGTATCCAAGAGAAGGGCAAGTTTCCTGCCCAGGGACAAAGACCTCCCCAAGGTCAACCTAGTGTTAGCTCCACCTCTACGGAACAATAAGAGAATTTTCAAGCAGTAACCACTCTTCGTAGTGGGAGAATTGTTAATTTATCACCTCCCCCACATGACAATTCAAAAGTCAAGGACAATTCGCCCGGGATGAAAGAGATCGAAGATACATCCTTGAACGAGAATGAAAAGGAAGACACTAGTGAGCCTGAGGTAGTTATAAAGCCACCCTCCGTTGCGCCATTCCCTCAAAGATTGGTTCCTTCACACAAAGGGGCCATAAGTGATGAAGTTCTAGAGGTGCTTAAAACCATGAAATTGGACGTACCTTTCCTCGATGCAATAAAATAAATTACAGCTTATGTAAAAGTCATTAAAGATTTATTGACTGTCAAACGGAGGATGAAGGTAAAGAAAAACGTGTTCCTAGCATAAAATATGAGCTCTGTTCTATTTAACGATCTCCCACCTAAATATAAGGATCCTGGTGCACCCACCATTTCCTGCACCATTGGAGTGAACAAAATTACGAGGGACTTACTCAACTTGGGGGCAAGTGTTAATATCCTCCCTTATTCAATTTACAGGTAGCTTGATCTGGGCAACCTTAAGCCCACAACGATCACTCTCCAATTGACGGATCCAACCGTGAAGATACCGAGAGGTATAGTTGAGGACGTGATAGTCTAAGTGGAGACTTTTTACTTCCCAGTAGATTTTTTCATTTGGGATATGGAGCCCCCCTTCGCCTCAAAGAATCATGTTCCCATCATTCTTGGGTGCCCATTCTTAGCTATGGCTAATGCACTTATCAACACTCGAAATGGTCGGATACAACTCACTTTTGGGAACATGACATTAGAAACAAACATCTTCAATATAGCCCAACAAGCAGGGGAAGAAAGTGATCTTCACGCGATGAGCTTAATTGATGAGATCGTAGAAGAGCACATTGAGGAAAATTTCTATGGAGACGCCTTAGAAGCTTGCTTAATGTCTAGTCATGAGAGCGAGGGAGCTTATACCGAGTTTGAGAGAGAGGTTGAGGAGTTGATAGAGCTTCTTAATGAAATAGCATCGGACGAGGATGCGAGAGATGTTAGTTGGGTTTCCCAATTCGAAGAGTTATCACCAAGAGAGGCACGCACGGTGCCCTCTAGCGACACATTCCCGACTCTCGAATTGAAGAAACTATCCTCCAACGTTAAATATGCTTTCCTAGGTGAAAGTGAGTCATTTCCTATTATTATCTCCTCTAGCTTAGATGAAGAGCAGGAAGGTAATCTATTAAAATATTTGAGGAAGCACCAAAGTGCTTTTGGTTGCTGTATAGCTGATCTAAAGGGGATAAGTCTTCTAATTTGCACTCACAAAATTCACCTCGAGGAGGATGTGAAGCCCTCGAGAGAAATGCAAAGAAGGCTAAACCCCACCATGAAAGAGGTGGTGAGGGCCGAAATTATCAAATTACTGGATGCCGAGATTATCTAACCAATATCGGATAGCAAATGTGTGAACCCCATCCAATTTGTCCCAAAAAAGTAGGGCATGATAGTGATTGAGAATTCCAAGGGAGAGATAGTTCCCCAACCTACCACCACTGGGTGGCGCATTTGCATTGATTACTGAAAACTCAATGAAGGAACTAAGAAAGACCATTTCCCCTTTCCATTTATTGATCAAATGCAGTAGCGGCCCACCCTTATTATTGCTTCCTAGATGGATATTCTGGATATAACTAGATTGAGGTAGATGTACTTGATTAAGCGAAGACGACCTTCACTTGTCCCTTTGGTACGATTGCCTACAAACGTATACCATTCGGCTTATGTAATGCACCTGCGACCTTTGAAAGGTGCATGTTGATCTTATTCAGTGACATGGTTGAGAGAGGGCTAAAGGTGTTTAAGGATGACTTCAGTGTGTTTGGAACCTCTTTCGATCTATGTTTAGCCAATATTGAGAAAGTACTAGCCCAATGTGTGGAGAAGAACTTAGTGCTGAATTGGGAGAAATGCCATTTCATGGTAACTAAGGGCATAGTTCTTGGCCACATTGTTTCATCCAAAGGGATCGAGTTTGATAGAGTAAAAATCGATGTCATAGATGACCTACCCCCACCTAAATTGCTAAAAGCCGTGCGCTCTTTTTTGGGCCACACGGGGTTTTACAAAAGGTTCGTTAAGGATTTTAGCTCCATCGCTAGATCCTTAAGCAATCTTCTTATGAAGAACACCCCGTTGGAGTGGAATGAAGCATGTCAAAGTTCTTTTGAAAAATTGAAGAGCATGCTTGTTTCCGCTTCCATCATGCAAGCCCCGGATTGGTCCTTACCATTCGAGCTCATATGTGATGCTAACGATTATGCGATAGGGGCTGTTTTGGGCCAAAGAATAGACAAAAAGGCTCATGTCATCTACTAAGCTAGTCGGACTCTCACTGAACCACAACTCAATTACTCCACAACGGAGAATGAATTACTAGTGGTAGTCTTTGCTCTAGATAAATTTCGATCCTATCTTATCGGTTCCCCCATCACCTGTTTCACCGACCACGCAACTTTAAAATATCTACTTGCAAAGAAAGCCATAAAGCCATGCCTCATAAGGTGGATCCTACTCCTACAAGATTTTAATCTCTCCATTAAAGATAAAAAAAGAGTAGAAAACATCGTCGCTAATCACTTATCACGGCTTTCGTTCGACGTACCTAGTGATCCTACACCCATCAATGAGTATTTCCCAAACGAGAAACTCGTTGTCACCTCTTCTTTACCCTGGTTTGCGGATATAGTGAACTATCTTATCACAGGAGCCGTCCCTCCCGATTGGACACCGCAGGATAAGAAGATGTTCATCACTTGGTCGCGCATGTTTTTCTATGATGATCCATTCCTTTTTAAATATTGCCCCGACCAAATCATCTAACGATGCGTACCGGATGATGAAATTCCGAGAGTCATCTAATTCTGTCATTCGAAAGCATGTGAAGGCCACTTTTTTGTGAAAAAGACAACAGCTAAGATTCTCCAAAGCGTCTTGTACTGGCCCACAATGTTCCGGGATGTAAATAATTATTGCAAATCTTGCGACAATTGTCAACGGATGAGGGTGATTACTCGATGAGACATGATGCCATTATCCCCGATACTCATTCTTAAAATCTTTGACTGCTGGGGTACTTACTTTATGGGCCCTTTTCCTCCGTCTTTTGGCTACCCATACATCCTAGTTGCGATAGAGTATGTTTCTAAATGGGTGGAAGCTATGGCTACCAAGACTAATGACAAAAAAATGGTGATTAGATTTCTACAGGAACACATACTTTCTCGCTTCGGTGCACCGAAAGTGATAATTAGTGATAATGGCACGTAGTTTTGCAACAAGCCGTTTGAGAAGCTTATGAGAAATTATGGTGTTGTTCAAAAGGTTGGAATGACCTATCACCCACAAATGAATGGGCAGGTTGAGTTGACAAATCGTGAGATAAAAAACATACTAGAGAAGACCGTCGATCCTAACCGAAAAGATTGGTCCCCTCGATTGAACGATTCACTATGGGCCTACTGTACCGCATACAAGAACCCACTCGGCATGTCCCCGTTCCTCTTTGTGAATGGCAAACCTTGCCATCTTCCCGTTGAGTTGGAGCACAAAGCATATTGGGCCATTAAGAGGGTAAATTACGATATGGATAAAGTCGGTGAAGCTCAAAAGCTTCAACTGAATGAGTTAGAAGAGATACACAATGATGCATATGAGAATGATAAGATTTAAAAATTATGGATTAAACTCACGCATGATAAGATTATTCGACATAAAGAGTTTCAACCTGGGCAAAAGGTACTCCTCTATAACTCCTAGCTTCATCTATTTTCGGGTACATTACGGTCTCGGTGGACTGGTCCATTCGTTGTGAAAAGTGCATTCCACAATGGAGTAGTGGAATTGGAAGATCCAAAAGGGGAAAATACGTTCAAAGTCAATGGACAACGACTAAGGCCATATATAGAGGCATGCATAGAATATATCGACACCATTTGGTTGTCGGACCCCGTTTACGGGGTAGAGTGAGATGAAATTGAGAGGTCATCGCACCCCCGACGTGTATGGGGTGAATTCTTATGTATAGTAGCTGTACATAGGTTAGGGTAGTAGATTCCGTAGGTTCACATCATGAAAGAAGAGGAATTAGAGCACCAATACGCATTATGAGGCAAACATTAGGGCCGCAGTGTCGAGGTCAGAGGTTTTCGAAGTCAAACATGTGTAGGACCATTAGTAGGAGCATCCGAAAGTCATGAGAGAAGAGTATACCATCAAAAAGGTGCACTATAGCTAATCTGGGAATCGAATCGATCCCGTCTAAGGAACCCAGATCGGTCCATTTAGGGGAAAAATCAAAATAAAAAGGGTTCGAATTGATCCAGTCCTGGGAGCCCTGATCGATCCAGTTTATGTAACCCCTTACATTCCCAAGGTTCACCACCCTTTTCCCCTAATCCATGTATTTCCCTCCAATTTCGTCCACCACCCTTCCCAACCACATTTTCCCTCCCAAATACTTCCCCGTTTTCCCTCTAAAACCTACCCTACACTCTTCCCTCACCCCCTATAAAACCACACCCTCTCCACCACATTTTCACCATCACTACTCACTCTCTTTCTGTCCAGAAATTCTACTACCTCCAGGCACCATGGCCAACCAATTAATCCCCCCAAAATACGAGTCCACCCAAATTCTTGGCGACGGAGCAGCCAACTACCGTTACCTTCAAGAACAAGTGTGGTGTGAGCATTTCTTCGGACAAACTCCCAAGCTCCAAGTGGAGCATCAAGTCATTTAGAATCACATGCCAAACTACGTCACTGCACTTTTTATGGCACGAGGTTGGTGTCATTTCCTAAATAAGCCTCATGACACAGTGTGTCCAAACGAAGGGCGAGCATTCTATGTCTCACTTGTTTGCACTGGGAATAACTAGGATGAACCATATGTAGGCGACATTCACGTCCCGTTCTCTTTGGAACTTCTGTTCCAGAAGTTGGCTGCCAAAGATTTGCCAAGCCCCCATCCATACACATACCCCAACCCTCTTCTCCCACATGACAAAGATGTGTGCATGTCCCACATTAACCCCAACACTAACTAGATCACCGAGACCTTCTTGGTGGGCCAACTAAATGAGAAAGCGCGCCTCACTTTCAAAATCATATGCATAAACATTCTCCCAATGGGAAATAACTCGGCAATGCGCCCACGTCAAGCCACCCTCGTATATCACCTCTTCGACCACAACACCCCCATCAACCTGGCTCCGTGCATTTATAAGGACATATTCTTCGCAGTCACAGATAAAAAGGGAAAAACTCCTCTCCCCTATGCTCGGCTCATTACGTTTATGATAGCGGACCCCAATATTACCCCCACAAGATTTCTCTCTCCTCCCAGCTCCTTTTGGGGTGACCACCCGGACTACAAGTGAAAGCCAATGGGCAAACATCCAAGCCCGACTAGCACAGGAGGATAGTGATGAATAAGAGGACACGAGTGATGATTAATAAGAGAACATGAGTGGTAATTAAGAAAGCAGCGAGGAAGAAAAGGAGGATATCGTGATGGGTGAAGGTGACGAGGAATATGATAGTGTTGAGGACTCGGATTTTTCGCCAGCAAATGCAAAAATTAATCAACGTATTTCGGTGATAGAAACACGACTTGATGGGTTTATAAACCAATACAACACTGACAGGGTGGCTGACCTAAGGTCTTATCAGTGCGACACCAGTATGATGCACCATCTCCAAGCGGAGATGTATCAGATGACTATGGGTACACCACCACCGCCATATTTCTATGACCCATATGACCCGAATGCGCCCGATGGATCCCATGCCCCGCCCCAGTGATGCAATTTTTGCACTTTGGTTGTGAAGTTGTTGGTTGTTATAATAGTTGGTTGTTTGTCTCCCTTTCCTTTGTAACTCATGTTGGTCATTCTATATAAAATTCTGCATTTTCAGTATTTATTCGTTTTATTTCTTCGCACTTTTAATTCTCTTTGAGTTAGATTTTGGTCCTTTTTTTTTCTTGAGGACAATGCAAAAGTCTAAGTTGGGGGGGAGGGGAGGGGGGTCACAAGTGCGCCTTTTTAAAACTTCACAAATTTTTAAAAGTGCCCAGAAATTTAAAAAAAAATTGAAAAATCCAAAAATATTTTTCTTCAAAATAAATAAAAATTGGAATTTAAAAGCTTCAAAAGTGTCACAAATATTTTGTCTCAAGTTGTAAAAATCAAATGCACAAAGACAAAATTGACCAAAGATGGAAATTGAAAGAAAATTGACGACTTAATGAATAAGTGTGGAGATTAACCAACCCCGTGAGATTTCGAGCCTATCACTTTTTTGCGAATTTTTAAATCAATCCGAGTTAATGGTTAACTTAAAGTTCTTTTTAGCATTTAAAAAAAGTCGTTGAAGATCTCAAGTCCTTAAGTTTGATCGGTTACGAGAAACGTGTGAGGTGTTGTCTCGAAAAGCGTGCTAATATATCACTAAACTAAATTAATCTTGAGATGCATACGGTAAAACAACTCTCATTTGGACAATGAAGTTAGGCCATCATTTTTTACCCAAAAAGTTTAGCCATAAAAAGTCTTGAAATTTTTTCCTTTTGCTACCCAATTTGAGCCTAATAAATCTTTCCCCTTTCGTTTGATAACCCGAAAACCCACATTGACCCGGAATTGTGAAAGTTGAAAATCCCAGAAATTAAGTCCGGAAAGTGCATAAAACGGGGCAAGAAAAAAATAGAAAAATTCTCAACAAAAATAACAAGAAAAGAAAAGTGTGATGAATAGAAAAGTAAAAAAAATAGAAAAAGAAAGAAGAAAAAAAAGAGCAAAAGCCCGAAAAAGCACTAACGGACATCATAAGAAAAATTTTCAATTCCAGTTTTCCCAACCATTTCCATGTTACCCAATTACACCTTAAACCCAAGAAAGTCCTAACTGAGTTGGAATTGCGAAATTGTCTACCGCATGGAGAGATAAGGCATAAAAGATAATAAAAGAGATTACATGGCGAGAAAAAGAGATAATGTTTCTCGTTTCCCTATAACCGTATTTCGATAAAGATATCTTTTCACCATAAAATTCTGTCTTTCAAAATGGTGTGCGTGAATTTGTGTCCATCATATTTACTCTTTGTATCACGCACACCGAGAGAATAGCCACACTTCTGAGTGATTCGTTTGTGAGTGTATCGGGTGAGATTTTGAAATCAAAGTGAACTTTCAAAAGTGACATAATGATCAACCGGTGAAAATTAGCGATTTGATTTTTGGCTTCGCACACACACACACACTATGGCTTGAGACTCGTGAATATGATTTTATGGTGACTAGTTTTTGGGGAGTTTAAATTGTAAATTTTTTAAGTATTTTGATTTTTCTTTGAGTCAATAACGAATTTTGTGGGTATATTCACTACAAACCCTCACGAGAGGCTTATTGTATATGCTAAATGCAGTCGCTCGCCCGCGAAAGAGGTATGCTATCTCATTTTAGAGTTGGACCATGTTTAGATTCTTTTACATTGCTCGGGACGATCAAAGCTCTAAGTTTGGAGGGGTTTGATTAGGCATAAATTCTTCCAAATTTTTCCCTTAATTTAGAGGCTTTTAATACCTCGGATAATGTAAAACGAGTTGATTTATCTCATATCATTGCTAATGGCTTCGTCTAACAAGTATCCCGAATTTCGTGTATTTTTTTATTGATTTTACTTGAATTTAATATATGAAAGAAAAAAAGAAACCGGAGTATTTCTACATCTATATTTATGTTTGAGATCTCTTTTGTGTTGCACCATAGTTGTTTACCGTTCATATTATGATTGTTTTCAGTGGTGGAGACCATGTTTCGTATTGTGCAACGTCTGGACCAGTCACGTGACAAAATCAGTGGGATAATGAGACATAGGAAGTGCCTGCATTGTGTGACCATGAGTATTTCTACGTTGTTTAATGAAGAAGGATACAAAGAATGAGGAAGCGCATCAAGGCTTGACGACATCGAGTCCATGAGTATATCTAAGTTGTTCTTGTAAACGTACGTATATCGTAGTGCACTTATGTGGATGGCCCCTCTAAGGTTTTTCCCGTTATGTGTTTTTTGCAAATAATATTGTGTTTTTTTCACTTTGTTTTATTCTTTCTGTCACCCAGATACATGCTAAGCTAAAATAAAATTAGTAAACTGTTTAAGACAACACTTGGTTTAATCGGTGCACGTTTATTAAATTGAAAAAATTAAAATTTGGTGGTGTTTCCATATAACCCAAGGGACTAGCATTTTTCAAATTGGTATCAAAGCGGGTTATACTAGTTTATTACGCTTGAACCTTATTTTTGTGTACGTTTAGGGTTTATATGGATTTTAACCGAGAGGTAAGTTTTATTACTCGACCTCCATTATTCGACGGGATAAACTATACCTATTGGAAGGTACATATGTGATTTTTATTGAAATCTATTGGAAAAAATGTTTGAAACACGATTGAGTATGGATGGAATCCTCCCACTAATGTTGATGCTCCAAAAGAGTACAACGGCTGAAAAGAAGTACTCAAATTTTAATTCCAAAGGTGCCAACTCTATCTTTTTCACTGTCACCACCAAAGAATTTAGAAGAATCATGACTTGCAAGAGCGCGAAAGATGCTTGGGAAAATTTTTACAATCCACACACGAAGGTACATACCTTGTTAGGGTTTCCAAGTTGCAAAATATGACAACTAATTTTTAGACAATTAAGATGTTTAATAATGATCCTTTTGATGAGTTCTATGTCATGGTGTTAGATATTGTCAATTTCTCATTTAACTTAGGTGAGCCTATTCCCGTGCCTAGGATTGTGTGAAAATTATTCAGATCATTGCCTTAAAAATTCAATCCCAAAGCCATGGTCCTTTATCCCCTAGGCTGTGTCGGCACCATGTGAGTCCAAGAATTTGTAGGTGACTTTAAAAATTATGAGATGAACATGTCCTCCAAAGAAAAATGATGAAAAGAAAGGGAAGGGCATTGCTTTAAAATCTTGAAACGAGAATGCGCCAGATTTCGATAGTGACGTTGCGCTCATGATGAAGAGAGGGATATATTTTCTACAAAGTTTATGGAGTTTCTTAAGCTTATATAAGATAAGAGTTTTGAAAAGAAACTTGGGTACTTTAATGATCATGATAAGAAGAATTGGGACATCCTAATAAGGTGGATGATCAGGACAAGTTATTTGAGTGCAAAGGTTTTGGGTATTATTCTCGTGTGTGTACCACTAGACTAAGGAAGGAGTGTAAGAAACCAAAGGTATACAATGCCGCATTTGGTGATAGTGAGTTGAAAGAGGAACCTAATTCCCTTATCCAGCGTAAGTACATTGCATTCATGGATAGTCACGAGAGCTTAGATGAAAAGTCTTTCCCAGATGAAGATAATCTTGAGCATGACAATTTTGAGGTCCGTTCTTTATATTTCCAAGCTAGTGGAGAGGTGAGTGTTGAAAAAGAATAAGAAGAAGAAGATGAGAGTGAGATTTAAATGGCCTTCCCTAGGTTGTACAACAGGTCATTGAAGTTGAAAAAGGCCAACTTTTATTTAAAAGCTAAGATGAAGAATATGTCATCGGTAATGATGATTTTAAATTGAATGACGAACTTAGGGAATGTGAAAAGTCTCTTAGGGAGAAGCTAGTGTACATTGACTACGAGAGAGATAACCTTCGTTGTTTGATGGAGGTATTGAATAAGGAGGTTCTTGAGTTTGAAGAGTCTAAGCTTTTACTCGAGTCTATGATAAAGGAGTTATAGCATAATTTGAGAGACTCGAGTCTTATCAAATTTCAGTTGGAATCTAGGTCATTGTTGATACCAAATTTAATCTGTTGACATGGTTCAATTGAATGATGACACGTGGCAATCTACTTGGCAACAATAAATACTTTCGAGGAACTCACATGCTCCGAGGAACCATACTACAATGAGGAACACTGCTTCCCCGAGGAACTCAGACTCTCCGAGGAACTCAGACGCTCTGAGGAACAAGACCTCTCCGAGGAACTCTTGAATATCGAGAAGCTCAGGCGGTCCGAGCAACTCAGGTGGTCCGATCTGCACCTCGAACCAAGCATTAATTGCTAGATAACCAACAGTTCAACTGATTCATTAAATGCTTATCATTCAGACGCACACGCTTAAGGGGCATTAAATGTATTACCCTTTTATATATACCTCATTTAATGTATTACCCTTTCACATTACAGCCTCAGGGCTATAAATACATTGTACAATCCTCATTGTAACAAAGGGAATTCAGACCGAAATTTCTTGAGAGAACTTGTAATCGAGAATTCCCAAACACTTAGCAATAACACAACAGTGGACGTAGGCCATTTTTATAAGGCTGAACCACTTTAAAAATTCTTTGTCTCATTTATTTATCTGTGATTGAATAATTAGAGTGATCTAATTTTTTACATCAACAGATTGGCGCCGTCTGTGGGAACGACTGGTAATATCGTTTTCTCAATAAAAATAATCCATCACAAATGGCTGATATTCCTGAATCTAGTAATCGCAACGTTGGAACCCCTCCAAACCCATCTGCTGCTCCAAATATTCCAGATCTGGCTGGAATAATGACAAATCTGGCTCAGGGCCAGACCGTCGTGCAAGAAACAATGCGATAACTCATCCAAACTCTCTATGGCGGTGCGTCAGCCCATTCAGGACCACGAAGTATTCAAAGAAACACCCGTGCACCATCCTCATGTACTAGGCATACCAATTCGTATCGCAATGAAGAATCTGAAGATTTCTCTTATCAACCTGGACGAACTTCGTCAGTGCGAGCCACGAATACTGAACAACATGTCACTCTCTCCCCAGAAAGGACCAGCGCATTGGAAAGGTTAAGTAGGGTTTCTCCTTTCGACCGATTAGGCTGTAGGAGGAACAAAAGTCCTCTTAATGCAGTGTCGAGGAGATTTCGACGATCAACAGCCTTAAGGTAAGGATCTGCCCAGTCGCGACCAGTTACTCGTCAAGATAGATCCCAGGAAGCCACTTCAACACGATCAGCTGCTCGAACCAATAGGCCCGAAGAAGGAAATGATGCATGGAAAGGTTATATTCAAAGGCTGTAGGATAGATTGGGGGAAATGGTTAAAACCAAGAATCCTTTACAATGAACCTTTGTTCGAGTAACACCTTTTGTTCAGGCCATTGTAGATTTTCCAACACCATCAAAGTTCAAAGCACCTGTTTTGACCCCCAAATATGATGGAAAGACTAACCCTGTTCTTCATATAGAATAATATCAAGCTGATGCCGACATCTATGCTATCCCAGAAGAGATGAGATGCAGGGCATTCTCGGGAACTCTTACCGAATCTGCTCAAATATGGTATAATAATCTTCCTCGGGGTAAGATCTCAACTTTCTTTCAACTGGCCGAATCATTCATTGGAAATTTCTTCTTTGGGGCAAAGACAGTTAAACGAGTAGCACATTTGTTAAGTGTTAGACAAAAAGCTGGTGAAAGTACCAGAGATTATATAACTCGTTTTAATAACGAGAAACTTGAAGTCATTGATTATGAGGAGAAGACAGCGATCACTGCCTTGATGAGTGGGCTGTTGCCTAATAAGTTGTATTACACTTTAGCCAAAGATCCACCCACAACTATGTCAGAATTGATGGCGAAAGCGGCCAAAATCATGAATGCCGAGGAGGCTATGGCTGCTAAGAAGAATATGGATAAAGAAACCAAGGTGGAAGTCGACAAAACCAAGAAGAAAGAGCACAAGAACAATGGTGGCGACAAACAATCCAAAAATAGGTCGTCATGGGAGGTCTTGTGGAAATTTGATAATTACACTCCTTTGAAGGTAGATATCAACCACGTATTGGAAGAAATTAAGAACATCGAGGAGTTAAAATAGCCAAAGAAAATGAAGGCAGACCCTGACACGAGGAATAGGGAAAAATATTGCGAGTTTCACAAAGATCATGGCTATATGACCAAAAATTGCATAGCTCTTCAGAATGAGATCGAAACACTCATTAGATGAGGAAAACTGGAAAAGTACGTTGATCGTAGAAATGAAAGAAGAAACATCGACCGAATAAGAGAGAGGTCTAAATCTCTTCGTCGAGCAGAGGAGAAGAAGAAAAGAAACCATGAAGATGATCCCGAGGATGACCCCGATCTTCCCAAGAGACCAAGGAATCCCAAAAAGAGAGGTATTTTTAATACGCTTTGGGTCATTTGATTGTAATGTTATTACAGGAGGAGATACAGGAGGAGGAGGCCTTACTGCAGAGAGAAAAGCTTACCTCAGTGAGGCTTAAGCTTGCTCGTACATTAAGTGAATAAATATAGCTGAGGAAGATCGCCCGAGAAAGGTGAACAAGGAGAAATTGATCATCGATTTTTCAAAAAATGACCTTACAGGTGTTTTATATCCTCATGATGATCCACTGGTGATCAAAATGAGGATGAAGGAGGTTATGATTTCAAGAGTACTGGTCGATAATGGTAGCTCGGTAGATATCATGTTCTACTCGTGCTTTGATAGTTTAAATCTAAAGCTATCTCAACTGGAGCCTTACCACAAACCCCTCATCGGTTTTGCTGGCGAGAAAGTATTTCCACTTGGGACGATCAAGTTGGATATATTCATTAGTACGTGGCCTGCTTGTCGGACAGAAAGAATACGTTTCTTTGTGATGGATAAGAATGTTCAATCATCGTACAATATCATCATGGGAAGAGTAGGATTGAAGAAGTTTGAGGCTGCACCATCTACAGTGCATCAGTGCCTAAAATTTCCATCAAACTTTGGAGTAGGAATTGTGAAAGGTGATCAGAAAGTAGCTCGGGAATGCTATTATTCATCCACCGAGCAAGAAGAATTGGAGGAATTAAAGAAAAAGACTAGTACCTATTAAGTCGATGAAGGTGCAGAGATTGAAACATTGGATCCTCGAGATGAGTCGCAACTCGTGAAGGGTCAAGTGGTGGAAGCTACTGAAAACATCATTCTGGACGATGAGAACCCTGAGCGAACTACTCAAATAGGTTCATCGTTGGAAGCCTCATTAAAACATGAATTGATAACGTTCCTAAGAAGTAGAAGACAAACTTTTGCATGGAGTCATGAAGATATGCTTGGGATAGACCCAAACTTCTTATGTCACGAGCTCAATGTGAATAAGGAGATCAAGCCTGTGAAGTAGAGAAGAAGAGTATTCAGTCCCGAGAAGAATCAAGCTATACAGGAGGAAGTCAAGAAGCTCCAGAAAACTTGTTTCATTGAAGATGTTAAATATCCAGACTGGTTAGCCAATGTGGTGATGGTAAAGAAGAAGAACAACAAGTGGAGGATGTGTGTAGACTTCACCGACCTCAACAAAGCATGCCCAAAAGATCACTTTCCATTGCCCCGAATTGATCAACTGGTGGATGCTACCTTGAGACACGAGTTACTGAGCTTCATGGATGCTTATTCTGGTTACAATCAGATCAAAATGAAACCTGAAGACAGGGAAAGTACTTCTTTCATTACCCCTAGGGGAACTTATTGTTATAATGTTATGCCTTTTGGTTTGAAAAATTCAGGTGCGACATATCAGCGGCTGATGAACAAGGTTTTTACTGAACAAATCAGTTGCAATATGGAAGTCTATGTTGACGACATGCTCACAAAGAGCATAAAAGCTGCCGATTATCTAGTTGACTTAAGCTAGACTTTTAATCAACTGGATAAATATCAAATGAAGCTGAACCCGAAGAAGTGCATATTTGGAGTACGAGAAGGCATGTTCCTCGGGTACATTGTCAATTAACGAGGCATTGAAGTAAATCCTGAAAAGATCAAAGCTCTATTAGGGCTGCGACCTCCAATGACGAAGAAGGAAGTACAGAGTCTCACAGGACGAGTAGCAGCACTCAATAGATTTGTGTCACGAGCAACGGATAGATGTCTCCCACTCTTCAAGACACTCAGAAAGACTTTTGAGTGGAATAATGAATGTGAGAAGGCTTTTCAAGACTTGAAGAAATACTTAGGATCACCTCCACTATTGTCCAGGCCGGTGATGGGAGAAAAATTATATTTGTACCTCGCAGTATCCGAGAATGCAGTTAGCTCGACGTTGATCAGAGTGGAGAATGGAGTGAAAAAACCAATTTACTACACAAGTAAGGCCTTCCGAGGAGTAGAGATCAGATATCCAAGGCTGGAAAAATTAGCACTGGCGTTGATTGAAGCGAATAGGAGAATGAGGCCATACTTCCAGGCTCATACCACAGTAGTATATACTGATATGCCATTGAGGCAAGCCCTTCATAAACAAGAAAAATCAGGGAGATTGATGTACTGGACAATAGAACTCAGTGAATACGATATAGTCTATGAACCCAGATCATCGCTAAAAGGGCAGGCTGTTGCAGATTTTATCGCAGAGTTCACCTATCCTGATACCCCCGAGGAGCAAAGTTGCTCACTGATCAACCTGTGGATGTTACAGGATCAAAAAACACTAGCTCAGACCAACTCTGATTGGTAAAAGGGCAAGTGGATGTTACAGGATCATTAAATTCAATCTCAGACCAACTCCGGTTGGTAAAACGGCAAGAAAAAATGATCGACGAAGAGCGAGAAATATTCGTGAAGGATGAAAGGAGGCAACAAATATTTCACCGAGGAACTCTAACTAATCAGAAATTTGAAGACGAGTTACGTATATGTAGGCTATATGTAGATGGCTCATCTTGCACTACAGGATGTGGCGTGGGGATAATTTTGAGCACTCCGGATGAGGTCGACATGGAATACGCCCTACATTTCCAATTCAAAGCTTCCAATAATGAAGCTGAGTATGTGGCAATGATTGCAGGTCTTTGTTTGGCAAAAATTATCGAGGCGCAGCAGATTATTGTCTTCAATGATTCTCAATTGATTGTAAACCAAATGATGGGAGTATATGCAGTCAAATGAGAGTTAATGATCAGATATCATGTAAAGGCAAAGGAGCTGGTGTCAGAATTTGCCGCTATTCAGCTGGTCAGAATACCAAGAATGGAGAATGCGAGAGCAGACGCCCTAGATCGACTAGCATCAGCTACTCGTATCGAGCTACGACGAACAATCCCAATTGAAGTGTTGGCTGGTCGGAGTATAGATGAAGACCTGACGATGAGCTTTATCACCTTTAATTTAGGACCATCTTGGATGGATCCCATCAGGGCATATATTGAGGAGGGAGAATTGCCAATTGACAAGCTCGCAGCCAAGAAATTAAAGTTTAAAGCTGCTCGGTATGTATTAACTAATGGTATTTTATATAGAAGAGGAATTATGGCAGGTTTGTAGAGATGCGTACATCCCTCCGAGGTGAAAGAATTAATTGAAGAGATCCATGAAGGGTCCTGTGGAGCACATGTAGTAGGTCAAACGCTTTTGCAAAGGATGATGACGCAGGGATACTACCGGCCGACGATGAGAGCCGATTGTGTAGCCTATGCCAAGAAATGTGACAAATGCCAGCGCTTTTTCTCCATCCGAAGAACTCCACAAGCATTGTTGACACCCATAACTTCCCCTTGGACATTTGCCATATGGGGAATTGATTTGGTTGGGCCGCTGCCAACGACCCGAGGAAGGTTCAAATACCTCGTCATCACAGTGGATTATTTTACTAAGTGGGTAGAAGCTGAGCCACTCATTGATATGACGTACGAGAAAGTGTACCAATTTGTTTGGAAAAACGTTATTTGTCGATATGGTCTTCCTCATGCTTTCATCACAGACCATGGAACACAATTTGATAACGAGGAGTTCGCTGCCTATTGCCATCAGTCAAATATTTTGAAGGTCCACTCAGTACCAGGCCATCCTCAAAGCAATGGACAAACTGAAGTGACAAACAGAACGCTGCTAAATGGCTTGAAGAAAAGACTAGATGATGCGAAAGTAAATTGGATCAACGAGCTACAATCAGTACTCTGGGCTTATTGAACTACTCCCCGAGTAGCAACTGGAGAATCACCATATATGCTGGCGTTTGGAAGTGAAGCCGTTATACCTGCCGAGTTAGGCCTCCCAACACACAGGGTACTGAATTTCAATTCCCCTGTCAGCGACTTAATGAGAAGATTGGATTTAGACATGCTCGAGGAAGTTAGAGAAGAAGAAGCCATTAGAAATGCTGCTTACCAGCAGCGAACAACTTTATTCTACATCAAAAGAGTGAAGAAGTGCGACCTGAAAGAAGGAGATTATGTGCTGAAGAAAGTAATTCAAAAACACAATAAACTGGAGGCAAACTGGCATGGACCATACCGAGTTACAGAAGTTGTTCGACCAGGAACTTATCGAATAGCAACTTTAGAGGGGGAGGAGTTTAAGAATGCATGGAACGCAGAGCACCTGCGCAAGTATTATCAGTGATGTATATTCCCATGTAACGCAGTTCCATCGATATGAATAAAATGAAGATATTCTGCAAGTCTCTCTTTTTATTGAAAATTTTTCGGGGAATACTAGTGCTACACACTACTCGACAAAGCTCAGACTACTCAGCAAAATATTCCTAAAAATGCCAACCTCGGTTGGTTAGGAAATAAAATATTCCAAAAAATGCCAACCTGTTTGGCTAGGAAACAAAATATTCCTAAAAATTCCAACCTCGGTTGGTTAGGAAACAAAATATTCCTAAAAATGCCAACCTCGGTTGGTTAGGAAACAAAATATTCCTAAAAATGCCAACCTCGGTTGGTTAGGAAATAAAATATTCGTAAAAATGCCAACCTCGGTTGGTTAGGAAACAAAATATTCCTAAAAATGCCAACCTGTTTGGCTAGGAAACAAAATATTCCTTTAAATGCCAACTTATGTTCGTTAGGAAGTACATATATTCTCGAAAATGCTAACTTATGTTGGTCGGGAGGTAAATATTTTCTCAAAAATGCTAACTTATATTGGTCGGAAGGTAAGATTATTTCACAAAGCGCCAAAGTTGCTCATAGAGGAAAAATCTACTAACTATGGCTGGTCGGGGATAAAAACCCACCAACTGTAGTTGGTCGACAAGGAAAATTTACCGACCTTGGTTGGTCGGAAACACTTAAGAGAAAAATCTACTAACTATGGCTGGTCGGGGATAAAAACCCACCAACTGTAGTTGGTCGATAAGGAAAATTTACCGACCTTAGTTGGTCGGAAACATTTAAGAGAAAAATTTACTAACTATGGCTGGTCGGGGATAAAAACCCACTAACTGTAGTTGGTCGACATGGAGAATCTAACGACCTTGGTTGGTTGGAAACATTTTAAACATTTTTTATACTCGTTACTTTATTATTAAGTGATCGACCAACATTATTGATACTTGTAACTTTTTAATTATTACTGAGTTGGTCGACAAACAACACAATATCGTTATCTTTTTAACAGATATGCACAAATATAAAGTGTTTGATAATTACAAGACAATAGCAATTAAGATTGCAAACATAAATGAAAGTCTTTCATCGAATTCAAAATAAATTACATTGATAATAAAATGAAAAGTACATTGATATTGAAATGTATACTAACTATTACATCAAAAATTCCTATTCTACTGGTCTTTTCCCCTCTGCTTTTGACACAGGTTCCTCGCCAGCAGGCGGATCATTTAAAGCCAGAGGAGAATTGATGAAGTTGAGATCCTTCAACATCCTGACATTCATCACGTATGGTCGATCTAAGAGATGCTCGGGACGAGATATCTCGACTTTTGATTGAAGATTATAGTCACCGAGATACTTTGAAATCAAGCTCCGAGGAATGGCCTGTGCAGGGATCTAACTCATATATAATTTGTATGGTGGCACAGGTAAGTCGAGCAACCCGGGATCGTGGTAGTCCCACAGGTAATGACCCTATTCGAGCTGCAGCATACCTAAGGCATTCAACCAGCCTTGTTTGTAGCCCTCATTATTGGCATTCTGGATACGATCGTCCAAGTGGTAGAGTGCTTCATTGTATCCAGCCATCCAGAACTCCCTGGGCTGTTTGTGAAACTGATATATTAGTATGTCTAGCTGCTCGTGGAGATTTTTGATGAAGAGATCTTTGTCCTCCAAGGTAGATTTCTGCTCAGAGAGCTGCTCTTCCAAGTCCCTGATCTTCTTTGACATTTCAGCCAAAGCCTGGTTCTTTGCCATCAGCTGGAAGGCCTGGTTCTCTAGGGCAGACTGAGTCCTCTGTTCCTCGACAGGAATCCGAGCTGCTTTAGCTCATCTTCGAGGTGCTCTTGCTCATCCCCGAGAAGATGTGGAAGGGCCAGACCTCTTCAAAGTTTCCAACTCATCCCTCAAGTTGGCGTTCTCAACTTCCAGGAATGAAAATCCCTCATCGGTCACTAGGATTAAGGCTTTTGAAGAAGTGGCTACAAACTTCAACTGTGATAGCTCTTTCTGTAAG
The DNA here is from genome assembly GCA_949130495.1 of Sambucus nigra. Lineage (NCBI taxonomy): Eukaryota > Viridiplantae > Streptophyta > Magnoliopsida > Dipsacales > Adoxaceae > Sambucus > Sambucus nigra. Next base: position 284,003,465 of record OX422214.1, on the reverse strand, counting down.
TTGTTGTGCTCTTTCTCTAGCAACTCGGCAATTTGTCTGCACATCTCGACCTCACCTTTCAGAGTTCTCTCCCTTACATCATACCCATCAAAAAGCTTCTCATAGCCCTTGTCGGCAATGATCAGCTTGTACTTCTTCTTATACCCCTCATGCAACAGGGCAGTGGATTCTTTGTATTGAAGCTGGAGGTCTTCAAGGAAGCCTTGGAGATCCGCGATCATATCATAATAGGCCACATTATTGGCCACCGCTCGATCAAGTAGACACTTCAGATATTGATATGCTTCCACTTCCTGTTCTGAAGCATCTTGGCCGAGGATGTCTACAACTTGTGCTGCACTCAGGTCTGTGTGACTGGCCTTAAAGTATTCGTTACATTGTCGCAGCAAATTTGTATCATGGGTAGATAACAATTCCATCCTGGACAGAAACTAGAAGAGAAAGAAAAAGCAGTAATCAATAAGAAATATAAGCAGAGTATGAATAGAAGATAAACAACAGTATGCAAAAAAGTCCAAGTTTTATTAGATCATACAGTTCAGAGTTACATATGTGGGTTACATTTGAAAAAGAAAAAGATAAAGATAAACTCGAACAACTCTACACCTTTTTCTTGTCTCCCAAAACCTTCTCGGGAGGCTGGGACGAGGAAGTAGGTTGCTCGGAGGGAATGGATAGTTGCTCGGGCAGCACTGGCAATTGCTCGAAGGAAATGACGATCTGCTGAAGTTCCTCAGTAGCAGGCTGAATGGCTGGGTGATGATCTCCCATCACCATAGAAGACTCTTCTGAGACAGCTTCGTCCTCTTCAAGATCTTCTGGGGTTGGAGGGGGACCAGTAATGTGTTGCTGGAAAAGCTTAGAAGATTCATCAACTTTTATTTCCTGGAGAGCAGCAACCCATCCATCCCCAAAGTATTTGAGACTGCCATAGTCCACTTGCGACACCATGGAAGCCAACCCCTTATTCCACCCCTTGTCCCAGCCAGCGCTGAAGGACTTCTTCACAGCCATCTTCCTATTCAATTTTTTCGAGGAGAGCTTCTCGGACAGCAGGTTATTAGCAGCTTTCAAGTTGTTTTCAATCTCCTCCTTCTGCCGACCTACTTCCCTAAGTTGAGCCAACTCCTCCTCAGCAGCCTTGAGCTTATCTTTAAGCACCCCAGCAGTTTTGAGCTTCTCTCCGAGCTCCTTATTTGCCTTCTCCAGGGCATTTATTCTCTTCTCTAACTCCTTGGAGGCATCAACAACTCGAGCTTTCTATTGCTCGGTGGAGGCAAGCTTTTTCTCCCAGACAACCTTGTTAGTAGCATATGTCTGGCGAGAATCATCCAAAGACTTGATAGCTTCTACCAGAGCTCCCTCCACACTGAACGAGGAGCATGAAGCTGTAATTTCTTTATCCTTCTTCAGGATATTAAAGCAGCTCGTCAAGTATGAAAGTAAAAAGAAAGCAAGTCAGAAACAGAAATAACTAAGGAAATATGAAAAGTTCAAAGTAAGAAGACTTACAGAAGCAAGGTGACGAGCAGCTAACGAGGTGGCCATGTCCCGAGTAAGGTTTTCTTCAGTACCTTGGACCTCGGGAATGATCCAGGACTTTACTGAGCTCATGGAAGAGCTCGGAGGAACAAAAGTGGGAACCCCAGTCCCAGCAGTTGGGGGCTGAGTGATGGTATCAGCCAAATTGACCGACGAGCTTTTCTTCAACCTCCTCGGGGGAACACTAACAGATTCAACCAAGGAAGAACCCTTGGTCGGTGATATTACAATCACCTCTCCAGGAGCAGCAGACCTTCTCGGAGCCATTGCTGGCTTCTCGGTAACTTTCACAACATCAGCTGAGGAAGGTGCATCATTCTTCTTTGTCCCCTCCACTGGGACATCAGCCTTACTTTTTTTTGCCTCTCCAGAACCAGAGGTAGGTTTCTCAAAGAGGGTAGGAGGCCTTCTTCTCTTCATCCTTTCGCTTAAAGGAACGTGAGATTCAGGTGAAGAGCTGGTGGAAGCTGGTACTGACTCTGATTCACTTATCACTGGACGAGCAGTGAAAGAAGTGGTGTAGCTGTTGTATTGCAGCAGATATGAGGCTGATCTAATGTGCTCATCGACAACACTCTGATGCAGACTCCAAATAAGTTTCAGATGTCTTATATTAACATCTTCTTCCTTTGGACACTTTCTTTTGTCACAACTGCAAATAAATAAACATTGAAATATCAGTGGAACATTTTATCAAACACAAAAGAAGCATGATTTCAAAAAAGTAAAATGAAATAAAAATAACCTATCCCATTGCCATAAGGAGGGCATCTGGGACCCTGATAAACTTTATCTCCTGATAAAGGAGCATGTTGCCAATTTTTTATGACAACCCCGTGTTCAAAATAATCCCTATTAGCATCAGGGAGATTGACTACTAAGGCTCTATTTAAAAATCTAGTTTTAAATAAAAAATGTTATCATTAACTGCCCATCTATAGCAGTACATGATTTTTGGAATTCCTATGTGAGTTCCATGGACTTGATTTAATTTATGAACCCCATTAACTATTCTCCATGTGTTAGGGGCTATTCTTGCAGGAACAACGTCAAAGTAATGACAGAATTCCAGACACAAGGGATTAGGTGGAAAAGAAAATCCACACTCAGCAATAAAGAGGCTGGGGAACCAATGTCCCTTAGCCAAACGGAAATAATCAGAAGGCTCAGAAAGCTCTTCCAAAACAACCCAAGAGGGAATGGAAAAATCAGAGCGAAATTTATCAAGAGATTCAACAGGGTAAACCATGGTGACTAAAGGAAATAAAGAAGAAGGAAGAAGATCTTATAGAAAAAGAGTGGAGCTGTTGACAACGAACGATGGAAGAAGATGAACACACAGGAGAGAAAGAGACTATGGAAAACTCGAAAATACAAATTTGGAAAAGTAGAAGACGATGGGATTTTCTGCAGCATTTAAATACTCTACCTTGGGAAATGGTAAAATAATGATTACAAAAAGAAACAATTACGCTACCAGTGGCTAGAGAAACAAAAAGGGCGCGGTAATCAAAGCGAAAAGAAACGATTACACTACCGGCAGCTAAAAGGACAAAAAGAGCGCGGTAATCGAAGCGAGCAAAAAATTTAAAAAGCCTGATTCTACGAATTTGGAAGGAGAAATAAATACAAGGGAAACGTTCCTAAAAATCAGGAAGACTATTTAAAGCTACCATATTCCGAGAAAGAATGTTCCATACTCCTCAAATTTCGAACTATGAAACATTGGGGGCTTCTGTTGATACCAAATTTAATCTGCTGACATGGCTCAATTGAATGATGACACGTGGCAATCTACGTGGCAACAATAAATACTTTCGAGAAACTCACACGCTCCGAGGAACCATACTACAATGAGTAACACTGCTTCCCCGAGGAACTCAGACTCTCCGAGAAACTCAGACGCTCCGAGGAACAAGACCTCTCCGAGGAACTCTTGAATATCGAGAAGCTTAGGCGGTCCGAGCTGCACCTCGAACCAAGCATTAATAGCTAGATAACCAACAGTTCAACTGATTCATTAAATGCTTATCATTCAGACGCACATGCTTAAGGGGCATTAAATGTATTACCCTTTCATATCTACCTCATTTAATGTATTACCCTTTCACATTACAGCCTCAGGGCTATAAATACATTGTACAATCCTTATTGTCAGAAGGGGAATCCAAACCATAATTTCTTGAGAGAACTTGTAATCGAGAATTCCCAAACACTCAGCAATAACACAACAGTGGACGTAGGCCATTTTTATAAGGCTGAACCACTTTAAAAATTCTTTGTCTCATTTATTTATCTGTGATTGAATAATTAGAGTGATCTAATTTTTTACATCAACAGTTATAAAAATTACATAAGATGTTAGGAACCGTCCAAATCAAATCGAACAATTTTGGAATTGTCTTTGATTCAAATACTTTCTCTACTAAAGCTAAGACCAATATTTTGAGAGAGTGAACTATTGGTAGGGACGTTAGAAAATGTCAACCCAATGGTAACATTCTTAGTATCTACACTTGAACATATTGTGGTAGGAAATATAATCTTAGGCCTTTTTTATGATTTTAAAAAATGTTCGACAAGTTTAAGACGTGTCATCAAGGTTTCCAAAACCCTAGATCATCATGTTACACCTATCTGGGTTAGGAGATCCAATTGAGAGGCACTTGATGGCAGGCTTATTTATTCTCGTATGCTATCACATGATTCTTCCTATTCTCTATCTTTTGAGTGATTATGATTACATGTTTTTCGTACACTTGATTTTTTGTTTTGTGTTTTATAATTTGTATAGTTGTATCATTTGTGTATCTTTTGTATTTTTATATTTTTATTATTGGGTCTTTATGAGGAAAAAACAAAAAGATTTTATTCTTTTGAGTAATTTTCTTTTAACATATTTTTTTTTTGAAAAAACTCCAAAAGATTTTTTATTTTATGTATTTTGATTTTACACATTTTGTGTGGCATATCAGTTGGTTTGAATCCATTTCCTTCCATGTATCCATGTGACTAGGAAATTTGATTATAATTTTTAATGATCAGGATTGTTCTTAATCATGCTTGCATGGAGTAGTTCAACTTTATTTTCTTAAAGGATTCACTTTGCATATGCCACTGCGTACACTTTGCATGATCTCTTTTGGATTTTACTACCTATGTTGCATGAGCTAAGTGAAGTGTTCTCCTATCAATCTTGTCATTTACATATTTCTTTACTATGGGGGATTTTTTCATGTAAGAACCATTACGCGAGTTTGATCTTATTTTGAAAAATATAAGTGTGCAATGGGAAAAGTCTACAGAAGGGGAAATGTCCTTTGCGTGAAAGACCACCATTGGAAAGAGCATAAAAGAAAAGAGAGGCAAAAAAAAATGCCGAGGCCAAAATTTCGTATTTATTTGTCAAAATTGATATCTTCAAAATAATAGGGGAATAAAAATGGTATTTATTTATTTATTTATGTGGGTTTTAAGTTAAAGATCAATGTATTTTCAGAATGAGTCTTACTTGAGCTTAAATGTTTGATGGTATTTATTCGAGGATCATTAAGATTTCTAGGCTAGTGTGTATTGTGTATGTTTGTTCATTTTGAGTTTTTTATTTGTCACCTTGAGTCTAAACAACAGTTTGATAAGTTAATGTGGTCAAATAGAACTTCTTGGACATTTTTGAGTGATTGGGTTATATTTCTTTTGTTCCTAATTCACTTTATACCACTTTTGTTTGGCACATTGATACTATACGAGTGTGTAAAGCTTAATTATTTTGCGTCTTTTATAGTAGTTTATACCTATATTATTTATGAGTTTCATTAGTATATGCTTGGTTATATATATATATATATATAATATTTATTTTTTATCCTTTCCATTTATATTTAATCCTTGCTTGCCACATGTTTCATCTATGTATCGCATTTAGATGTCATCATGATCATATTAGTATGCTTTTCTTTGATAACATTGGTATTTTCTGCTTCAATTTTTACATCATAATTGATATCATATGTATTAATTGTGTGGATTATTTACGTTTTTATTTCCAAGTTTTCGATCATTTCTTATTTCTCTTCACGTTATCACATGATCTTACCTGCCTTCCTTTATGATTACATGTGTTATATTTAGGGGGAGTTTTTCTTGTACCTCATTCTTTTTCTATTCCTGAAGAAAAAAGGGGAGAAATATTATTTAACTCTTTAACTCAGGGGGAGAATATTAACCTTACGAGGAGACATCCTATCTTAGGTGGAGATTATTAAAAAAGAGTGGGGTTCATATGAGGACTTATATTACTATATATTCTCTTTGCATTTAAAAGGTATGTTTACGTGTTCAGGTTTCTGATGATGCAATAAAGGTTTACACAAGGGCAAAGTTACTCAAGTTTGTGTATCGGTCAAGCATCTGTATTTTGTTTTTTATTTTGGGGTTGGTAATTGAGTCTTAGTTATCTTGATGATCCAACAGGATTTTGTTTTGAGTTTTGTCCCGGAATAGCCAAATGGGAAGATTGGTAAGGACATTTCCGAATCAAGTCAATTTGTATGCATTGGATTACTTTAGTGCTTGGACAAAACTTATTTGTGTCATACTTTAGGTTTTGATTTGTTTGTCTTTCATGCGTATGATGCGTGCTTCAAGACCGTAATTGCTAAGATAAATCGACATTGCGTACACATTGAGTTTCTTGTCGAGTTTCATGTTAATCATCTGAGGGATCTTAACGAGGTGTGTATGGATATTTATGTTTGATATCTAGATACATTTAGGTGTTTGTTTTATAAAATATTTTGATACATTTTTTGTAAAATGGATTTTATAAAAAAAAAATATGTTTAGGTGTTTAGTTTCATTTGAATGAACTTTTACTATCGTTTAGTCGAAGTTCCCGATTTTGATTAATCAACTTTAGGCATCTCATTTAAATGAGATTCAAACGAACTTCAAATGACATTTCTCTACTTGAAAAATAATCTTTTTTAAAGCTCATTCAATATTAGTTCAAATGAGAATAGTTATGTCATTCGAACGAGCTTATTTTTGGTTCAAACAAGATTGCTATTATCGTTCAAACGAACCTATGTTTCTCGTTCGAAAGAACTACCTCAAAAAACATATCGCCTCAAAGTTCATGTTTTCTATAAATAATCAGGCTTGGCATCAATTTGCATAGACGGTTTTTACAAAAATGAAATTTAGAGTCTAATATAAAGCCTCATAAGCCTTATTTTACAACCAAGTTTGAGATCACCATAGTTATTTGCTTCTCATACTAGGAGCATTTTGAGAAGTAGAGACCATATTTTTCATTGTGCGATGTCTGGACCACTCCCGTAAAAAGTAATATCGATGGGATACTGAGATGTGGGTAGTGCCTATATTGTTTCGCCATTGGAAGACATTCATTAGTGACCGCAAAGAAGCTTATAAGGAAATAGGAAGCACATTATGGCTTGAAGTTGCCGAGTTTCTAAATAAGTCTAAGTTATTCTTTTAAACGTATCTATATCATAGTGCACTTGTGTGGATGGGTTGTTTGAGGTTTTTCCCATTTTGCGTTTTCCTCGTACATCAACGTGTTGTTGTTTCCTTTTATTTTATTCTTGCTATCACCCGGATGCATACTTAAGTAGGATAAAGTTGGTAAATTTTTTAAGACAGCACTTGGTTTATTCGGTACATGTTTATTAAATTGAAAAAAATTAAAATATGGTAGTGCTTCCATATTACCATAGGGAAATATCATTTTTTAGGTTTAAATATATTGTATCCATGTCGGTCAATTGAACTAAGTCAAAATTTTGGTGAGTCAGCTTCGGGTTGGTCACTAGGAGATCAGAGTTCTGGTTCTATCACTATTGAAACATTCACAACCAAGATAGGGAGTTGACATCCTATAAAAACTATTACGATTGAATTAAATTAGTTTATCTCAAATTAGAGGAACTTGTATGATGGTTTGAGAACTTGTATGACAGTTCGATGGAGGATTGTGATCGGTAGACACATGTGAGATTTAATTATAAGGGTTGTCTTGATTAGGCTCATGAAATCTTATACCATTTAGAAAGGGTGCATAGATTATTAATCTCGAGAATTATGAGGACTGGAATGCTTGCGTAAATGTCACTTTGATTACTATGGGTGCAATTTGATTTTATAGCGGGTCAAATGATCTTTGTATATTGGGTGGCAGTTGTGTGAGTAGGGTTGGGATACTAATTTAAAGGAATACAGTTTCAGGGATACTGCGGATTGTGATAACCCCTTGATACACTTAAATGTATTTTTCCACCAAGTTAAACCCGAGCGATGGATTAGTTTGTAATCTTGGTAGAGTAGAAAATAAGTTAAGTATAAGAATCAAAGTATTTACTAGATGTTGGTTAAAATAGATTAGTAGTAAATTTATTTAGTGAAGAGATTATCACACACTGAGACCATGCCTCTCTACGGAATCTACTGAAATAAAAATTAATTTCCCTAATTTAATAAAAATATTTGTTAATTTATTATTACAAAAGGGATAAACAATCAAAAAGTCTATGCAACAAAATATTTTACTAAATTTATAATCTTCCTGTTTTATCTTCATATTTGAGATAATGATTATAAAATTAGCGGGAAGTGTAAAATAAGCACAAAACCAAATTTCTGAGGAAAAAATGACTAACAGGAAAAATCTTGGGTCAATAAGAACGACAATGCACTGTGGTAAAGTTTTATAGCTAGAAGATAGAGACTTACAACAATACGTTGTTATGACCAAATAAACACTCTTTCCCACCATATTCTTCATAGAGAGTGCTAACTTCTAGAGGACGTTGCACAAATACGATAAGTTTTGGTCTCGACCAATGCCTTAAAATCCATCGCCAAAACTCTTTTCTTTAAAGTTAAAGAAACTTTTTTTTCCTGGAAGTGACCTTCAAGTTAGGGGTGACATGGGTCAAGTTTGTTCGGCTCCATTACGGAACCAGAACCAGAACCAGAACCTCACCTGATTGGTTCCATGGTTTTGGAACAAGAACCAAATGGAAACTCTACCAGAATCGAACCGTACCGAACCGAACCATCGGTTCTTGGTTTGGTTCCGATCAGTTCATGGCTCTAGTTCATGGTTTTGGTTTACAATTTCGGTTCATGGTTTTAGTTTGCGGTTCTGGTTCACCATTCTAGTTCATGATTTTGCGTTATTTTTGCAATTAATAATATTTTGCTCAAATCCATTTCTAATAAGGAAAAATAAAATAAAATTTGGCAAATATTAATTATCCATGGTCATTACATATTAACCAAATCATGAAATGTAAACCAACTTCTTTTTTCTCAATTAACATGTTTCACTCAAATAACTTATTTAAAAAATATCATGATCACATAAATATCATGTGCACATACCCAATTTGCATAAACTAAATATCTAATTTCATTACATCATAACAAAAATATAAAATAAAAATAAAAATAGAAGCGTTTTTCAAGTAGCACTATAAGAACCGAACATAAATTATAAAATATTCAATCAACTATTCAGGTCGGTTCTCAGATTGGTTTTTTCAGTTTAGTCCTTCGATTCGGTTCCATGGGTTTGGTTCTCTGTTTGGTTCAATTTGGTTAAGGTGTAAAATGGAGAACCGAACCGAAAACTCCAATTCTCAATTTTTTGGAACCAGAACCAACCCATGGAGTAAAAAAAGAACGAACCCAACCCATGAAGGTCGGGTTGCTTCGGTTCTTCAGGTTGCTGATTCCGATGCACACCCCTAATTCAAGTGGCAAATTTATTACATGCAGGATCTTGATGGAATCCTATAGATATGTATGTTGGGGTGTTTTCAAAGATGTAGTGTTTTAAATCTCGAAACGAGTTTTTTCAATCCAGGGAAGAGAAAATATTTACTCACTAATAAAAATATACTTTTGAACAAAAGGTGACTAAATATACATCTACTAGAAATAATGGATTGAAAAAAACTCAAAGAAGAGGAGTGAAAAAAATGTTCTCTCAAATATATGAAATGTTTTTATCATCAAAAATATTTTTCATTGCTCTCAATCTCGGTTTGAAGTAGTGAACAACATTTAACTTATATGTAACATCCCACTCAATTAAATATTAGGTGATCAGTCCCATACCCAATTAAAACAGAATTTACAGTTGGTTCATGTGGTGAAAGTAAATCTCAACACAAATAATAAGCAAGTGCGATCACCAGAATAAATAAAGAACACAAGGTAACTGCAATCACACACAACATAAGATATACGTGGTTCGACAAGAAGGCCTACGTTCATGGTGGCACTCTCTATATTATATTTATCTTTACTCCAGGGGAGTGTTTACAATTGCGTCCCTTTTTCCCTGGACTGAGGGTTTAATATATACATGTAATCTTTTCGAGAGTGGGGGTATCCTCCACGTTAGCCCATAATCCCTAGAATATATCTTGAGAGATTTTTGGGGTTGAATGCATCATAACTGAATCAGTTATGCACGAGACCTTTAGACTTTGGGCCGAACTTCCCTTTATTTTGGATCGGGCTACTCATCTGGGCCAGAATAGTGAAACGAGGAACCCACAATTGCCCCAAAAATTTTTTGGGTCACAATTTGGGCTCAGTAATTTTAAATAACAGCTTTTGTGGAATTTTTGTGAATTGCGTAACACTTTGGGGATTGAAGCGTCTTCCTTGAGTAAATTTAGGCAGCATATTTGCTTCGTTTCCCGTGCGTCATGATTGAGAGGATTTAAACTTGTTTTGAAGAAGTCACTATTGGTGTCGTTTCACAAACCTTCGAACTCTCAAGATATCTCTCACTCCTTACTGCATTTGCTCATCTCCAGGTCTCTTTCTTCATCTTCGTGCTCTCCCTTATCTTCCTATATCCTCTACTTGTGTCTTTGCATCGTCTCAAGTTGATTCTTACTTCGTAAGTTCTTCAAACTCCTTCTCATTTATTTTTTGTTGGAATTTCTTCATTATCGCTACTAGGGTTTCTCGTTTCTGATGGAAAAATTAGGCAATAGGTCGATATATGATTTTAGGAAGTTTTACAATATTCCAAACTGGGTAGACATTGAATGTGACCCTATTCTTTATAATGTTAGAGACATTGAGGACGACCATTGGATACATGTTCTTCTGTTGTCCCAGGGGGTCTGACTTTTCCACCAAATCTCTTGTTTTTGCATTTCTTTAGTTACGTCTATATAGTTCCTTCACAGTGCTCTCTAAATATTTGGAAGATTATCAATGGTGTACATATAATTAATCAGCTCTATGGCACCAATCTAGGTCTTGCTGAAATTTATTATTGCTACTCTTTCTCTCGAACGAACTCTGGTCTCCTTTATCTCAAGGCTAAGAGTCCATATAGGGTATTAGTACTTAATCTACCTGATTTGCATAAGGACTACTGGCAAGAGGGGTTTATTGCCAGGAACTGGTAGTTCCGTCCCCAAACTGAAGGGGCGAGGTATAAGGGACCTATGATTCCCTTTTATGGGGAGGAGAATATAGGTAGGCACAGCTTGTGTTCTGCTCATTGATTTTCTATTAATGTACTGCCTTTATTATATTTTAATCTTCTCTTTTTTTTCAGCGAAGACAAAAAACTCAAAACCTGCTCTTCGCGAGATTCGAGCTGCTGAGATGGTCAAGGCTTGGAAGATTAGGGAATACTTGGGTGACGATGAGCATCCGCGATCAGCCGCATTCCTTTTGAAGTATAAGAACATCGCGTCTAGCGTCATTGCCTGACCCGTGGATAGTATACCTCAGCTAGATATCATAGAAGAGGTTACTGCTGACCCCATTCAATTAAAAGAGGAGGAAAGAAGCGCTGGTGAAGAAGGCGAGGGAGCTGACAGGGGTGTAGCTGAAGGTGATTATAGTGATGAGATCTCAAGCACCGAAGAATCTTTTGATTCAGATGAGGGTTCAGAGGTTCTAGAGGACTCATAGGATTCAGATAGCTCCAACGAGAAAACTATGGCTCCACCTAGGAAAAATCTAATCTAGGATGATGATGAAGATAATGTGTTGCTAGTTCACAGGCTGAAGAA